>CM059041.1:25465207-27965207 GCA_030279155.1 Forsythia viridissima | reverse complement strand
AAGATGTCATCGAGAAGAAGAAAAAAAGAAAAGACAACTAATTTCAAGTAATGAAGGTATGTGGTTTCTTACACCATTCTTCAAGCCAATAAGGACTTGCCGATAAATATTTTCTCACTTCATGTATGCCACCTTCATATTTATTACCACGACACACAATCCTCATCCAATGGAGAAATCCTATCTGGTAGATTTAATAATAAGATCAGTTTTTATATCATATTCTGTACAAGCTTCGAAGTGTCCTACTTGGGTGTAAACGAATCATTCCATTATTAACATCTTCATCAACTTCAGACCAACTCATTAATTATGATTCTACTGGTGGGACTTTGATTGCATCCCGCTTTGTCAGTTTGTTTCTTCTTGGATTTTTTTTATCGTGTATCGCTCTTGAACATGATAAAACATGGAAAATGCCAAATTACTACATGGTTGCACATTTGCTTAATTTGTTTACTGGTCTGTGTTTCTTTCTTATTAGGGCAAATTCACAAAATTTGAACCTGAAATCTAACCAAGTAACTTACGTGTGTAGGTACAACGATGGTGCTCCTCTATCATAGGCTGATCAAGCATACATGGTGGACAATTTGTTGAATCACCATCCCGATTGAACTCCAAATATTTCGAACTAAATGAGTATGGAGAAGTGTAACCATTCGACCATCTTCTCAAAGGTTGTAGTTCGAATCGTACTAGGAAGCGAACCAGTAGATGACAACGTATAAGGATTAGATTTTCAACTCCAACATTTGCTTTTCATTTACATCAATTTACTTACTTGTGCTCATGGTTTCGTGTTCGGATTTGTCAATGAAAGCTCGAAACTCAGAATATTACCGACTCTTTTGGGATTGAAACTCTTTGCATATCAAATCCAAGCTTGGCGATTTGCATCTGCCTAACTAATATGAGGTACACATTTTCATGCAATTAACCCAATTCACTATCCACTTATCTCCCTCAATTAGTAATGTCTACTGTTTTCTGTTCAATTGTCCATCAGTAGGAACCGCAGTACAAGATCTCCGTTCGCAGCTACCACGTGCTTACACCAAACACCATGGGCCATTGTAATAAAAAACAACCACATTCCATATCATCTCCAAAGCAACACATGTACTCACTCGAATCAGGTGCAAGTATTGCTTCATCACTGATTTAATTTCTCTTATATCATATTTATAAACTTAGTTCTCCATTCTAAATACCATGTACACTAATTAGTTTTATCCTTCATCTTAGTTCGTGGAGACTAATTTTGTTCATCATTAAATGAAGGGCTTCTGATGTCAACTGCAGCACATTGGGGTCAATCAAGTAAATCCAGGACCAAAACCAACCATGCTTTTCTACAAAACCACTTCTGTTGACTATGGAAGTCTCAATAACATAAAATAAGGTAAACCCATGATTCATCCTTCATTGCTTGCAAATACAGTTTATCCTAGTAACAAGCAACTACCTGCCCCATCCCTATTTTCTATTATTTTAACTAAAATAATGCAAATCCAACAAATGTGTTCAGGGAGTAGGTAAAATCAAAGATCTACAACTCACACACATTAGCTTTCCATAGACATCTAAGTCTACAGTATTCTAATTTTTTCTTCTCACACAATTCATCTCACACGTGCACACTGCTGTTATGTGTCCAACAAATGCTGCAATGTCATATTCTAATACAAACTACTATTTTCCAGCATACTACTTCCTATATAGATCATAATATATATATATAATACCTCTCTACATCTTTCTTTCTTCTATATTATAAGATCCACCAATTCTCATCAACCTTCAGCACTCTTTTACTCTTCTCAAACAGAGCACACCAACCAACCTGTCACTTTTTAGCAAAAATTTTCAAAGGTAAACACCTCTATCATCTACACTATAAGATCTTAATAAAAGACAGATTTATATAAACCTGTAGTGTTTACTACTCATCTTACAGCTCTTTCAGTTCACTGGGCAACCACTCTAATTAAATTTAGCTATTACACTTTCATTCCATATGTAACATCTATGTACCATGAAATCTTTAATATAAATTATAGAGTAGTTTTTTTTTCCAAGCACAACCTACCATTCCTTGATGTGCTCATGTTTTTCATTTCCAGGTACCAAAACATGGGTGAGGATTACAAACTCATAGCTGCCATAACTCCCAATACCACCAACTGGACAGCAAAAGTAGTTGTCCTCGAAAAAACATCTGCAAGAACAGCATACCACAGTCAAACTAAATACCAAAATGTGGTACTAATGGACATGGAGGTATGTTATGCAAATCTGAATCACATTTTTTTGTAGGCTCCATAATCAGTAATTTTACAAATAGTAAATGCAACTCAATCATACTCCAGTCATATTATGCCTACTTGTTAAGCCACTATTTGCATTAATTTTCCTACGCAACTGCTTGACCAGCAAGCTCATTCTTCTCACTACACATGTTACTTTCATTTTCCATGTGAAATAGAGGAACATGGTACAGGCAACGATATATGATACCAACATTCAATCATTTCAGGATCAACTGCTGCCATCGAAGACTTATCTCATATCAAATGCTGATGTTCGCTCATAAAGCCTCAGTATAGATCTACAGTTGGTGAAGTTCAATGGACAATATCTGGCCGAACCAAGGTTCAAGAACTACAGAAAGACCACACTGTATTCATCGTCAACATATGTATTCACTCAGTTCGATAGACTACACAAACATATGGATTCGAAGATAGATATTAGTAATACAAATACCTATTTTCCACATTTTCCAAATACAACCAGTATGCATCGCTGTTTTCTCCTAGATAGTGATTATTTACAACTTTTGTTTCATTTTCATACGTTTCTTCTACAGTCATCATCGGAGTAGTTATTGACATCAAGCTGAAACGGCTCATCCAAACTCGGTTGGGGACTCAATCATGCATACAAGATATAGTCCTCGTTAATCAAAGGTATGAATGAATTAATTTACATCAGTCATGACTTCCTTCATTTACATATCCATCAATATGTTTTTTTTCCACATCTTTTAGTACATCTAATCAATTAAATTCATCCATAAACCAGATTTGAAACCGTCTTGTTGACTATGTGGGACCAATTTGTTGAAAATAATGCATCTACATATCAGATTGTCGCCACTCATCTAAAGGTTTCATCCTTTAGTGGCGAGTGCCAACTACAAACTAGATCCTATGTGTGTGACAAAAATACCAACTGATTTTTGTCCGTACTTGTTCCCATCTACTATGTTCTGTTCATAACTCCATCCTTACTTAATCCCTTCCATATTACGGTTTTCATTATTTATTTCGTAGGGATCTCAATCTCAACAAAATCTAACATCATATTCAGCTTCAATGCCCCAATTGAACAAGCTACTCAACTTCACAACTGGTAAACATTACGGAATAAACGTCCGCATCTTCACATTCATATTTATTCAAATAATGCTTCATGCATAGAACTTACTGCCTAATTTATAGGGTGCAAGAAAATAATGAACAACTAAATAAAATGTTCATGAAGAAGGACTACCTTTCTACCAAACCAACCAGATTGTCTTCTCCAGAAAAAGAAAAAATAACTGAAATTAGAAATATCCAAGGCCTACTTGTTGTGGTAAGTGCTATTACCTTTCATGTTTCCATGAATACACAGGCCAGCCACTTATAACTTTGTTATACCTTTCACATTTTCAATTGTGCATATCACACTGCCTAAATAATTGATTTGCTAACTATATAGTACCGGTAATGATTATGAATACAGCAGCACCATTTCTGGGTAGAAACAAGGGCTTATGTAAGGGTTTTCAACCAGTCATTCAGGTATATGTCTTGTGACATATGTAATAAAATTTTGAGTGCAAGTTTTGGTGAAACGTATGATTGTATATTTTGTAAATCTCCCAATGCACATGCAACTGCAAGGTAACAACTACTTTCTAGTCGTAAAGAATACATTTCTGTCTTTAGAACATCCCACATGACTTCTTCTTTTTTTCCCAACATAATCATTTCTTTTATGTTCCCTTACTGTCTTATGAACTCACATATATCTTCATAGAGCAAGAGTCTTTGTTGAACTCAAAGACTCAACTACATCAATTAATGGTACGATGATTGGGGAGCCAGCGAAAAGATAGTGCAATGATTAGCCGACAAATTGATGGCCCTAACTTCTCTAGTACGTATACAGCACACCACCATTACCACTAGATACAACATGGTCCTCTTTCTAATTGTAACATAAATGTTATGTTTCCATAGGACAACCAATTGCAGGTCTTAGATGAAGCTCGCATTACAGTCGAAAAAAACCACTTGTTTTACCTGAAGGCTGTCAAAAAAGATGGTACTACATATCAATGAAAATATGATATTATTTTCATGATTGAACCATCGACAATGATAGAGAACGTGCAAAAAGTAAATCACCCTGAACATTCAAGTTCTACCTCCCAAAGCATTAACTTTGTGCCACAACTAATGCCTCCACCGATAAAATGAATGCTTTTCAAAGTCCCACCCATTTCAACATCAAACAAAAGACTCACTGAAGAAACTCATCTTCCTGGCAATGCTGAGAATGCTGTTCTCAAGTTATCTGCATCAGCTACCCCTGCTATGAAAAACAAAGAGAAGGTTCCAGCAACAAAATAAGTGAAAATGGCATGCTCACTGTTGGCTTAAATTTTTGTTCTTTCTTTGTTGTTCTTGGGCTAAATTTTTTTGTTGGTACTTGTGTTCTTCTTGGCTACAAATATGGTCCATCTTGTGCAGTTATTTTGGCTGTAGAAAAGTTCAGTCTTTTGTCCACACCACACGGAAACTCTTACTAATTTCATATTAGAATAAGAGTTCCACTCGCACAGTTCTCACAACATATTATCCTCTTGTGTAATAGGACAACCACATTACGAATATCAAGAACCATTTGTATATACACATGAAGCATGTTGGGCTACATGTTGGGCTACTTCTCTGTTATTTGAACCCCCATTTTCCTAATTGTTTTTTCAACTCAATTGTTTATTAGTACATACTTGTTGGATTACTTCTCCGTTACTTAGTGCGCAGGTGTTGTAGTTATTTACACTTCATTCAATCAACCTAATAACAATTGGAAATCTAACGACATCTACAAAACGTGCACCGCACGTGTCAAAACTAGTATATATATAAATATCGGAAGGTTGTGTACAATAGAAAGTAAATACAAAAGAAGGTTGGAAGGCTTGTGGTCAGGGGCGGATGGGTCACATGGCGAGACCCTGCTTCCGCCCGTGCTTAAATTTCACAAAAAAATAGTGCGTAAAATGTTTTGGGTCGCAACTCGACCCAAGTTTGTTAGCCTGCAATTGTCCAATTATTTCAATAAATTGATCCATTTGATAAATGCAAAAAATGACCAAATCAGATATCTACAGTCAAAAATCAAATTTGAAAATAAAATTGAGAAAAGAAATAAACCTAAAACAGGAACGGCCGAACTGAAATCTGTAATTGCAAATTTACCGAGCTGACAGAGAAGAAGAAGAAGGGAAGCTGAGCCGAGCGTCACAGCAGTGATACCACTACGAGTCTGCGATTCTGGCAGAACTAAGTGAGGAACCTGTGAGTCTGTGACACAATTCTGAAAGTGAAAGCAGAACCCAATTACCCAACCTTGGGCTGAACGGCAGAAGCTGAAGAAAGGTTTTGGAAGCTCACGCCTGAAGATGAAGAAAGGCTGAATAAAGTAGAAAGGTTTTAATTTTTGACTTTTTGAATCTTGTGCATAGTGCTCTTGATTGTTTAATATTTTGTACTTTGTTTTTAACTTATTATGGTTAATTGGTTATATGCTTATATTTTATTAGTCTGTTAGGTTAAATGCTTAATTAATATTGTAGTTAATAGTTTATGGTTAATTAATATTAGTTAGTTATTAGTTTCTATTCTATTATTTGACTTATTGACTTATATTGATTATTGCTTATAAATTTATAACTTTTATGTAAAATTTATAAGTTGCATAAGTTGCGTTGCCTAAATTTTTTTCTCTGTTGAGTGTTTCTTCATACTTGCTGCTTGTTGGGACTTGGGAATCTGTATCTGGCCTGGAAATGGGATTGAATAATTAGAGTAGTGAATAATTTTATGTTGTGTTTGTGTTAAATATTTTAGTTGGGATTTAATAATTTGAGTTGGGACTTGGGATTGAATAATTTGATTGGGGAATAATTTTCGTAATTTGATTACTCGTTGTCTTGAATCGTTGAGTGACTAATTTACAGTCTACAGACAAGACATTAGACATGAAAAAGTTTTTTCAACCTCAAAGAAATAGAGAATGAAGTGATCTTGAAACGGTTTCAGACTATGTGACCTCGGAGAATGCAGTTATCTAGTCTCACAAATTGAAATTGGAGTTGTATTAAACACTTTTTAGCATTATTACAGCTTGTATCGAATTATATTTCACTATTATATGATTTTCTTGTTGTTTGATAAGTTACGCATTTATTAAAAATATTTTCACATTATTTTTAACAAGCATCAGCCGTTGACTGGTCAACGATCAATATTTGACATTTGACCAGTCAACGTCCACCCTAGCTGAACTTCAATCCTTGATCCGCCACTGCTTGTGGTGCCTTCAACTGAAACAAAGCAACCTATTTATACACAAAAGGAGAAACTATTCGGAACTCAAAATTTCATTTTGGAGTCCGAAAAAGTAAAAAAGGAAACAGTAAAGATTCTTTTACTTTACACGTTTTGGACACAATTTGTCTTCTTTATGAATTATTGGCCGACATGGATACTGTTGGCTTTTCGACCTGCAGACTTCTTTTTCTACTTTTGCTTTGCTTCTGATAGTTGTACCGTCATTTTTGAAGAATCAAGAATTCCTAATTAGAGTTTATTGTTCTTCTGCTCAACCGATTTTCATAAAAGACGTTAAAAATTTAGCATCTAAACAAATATTTGCTAGATGGCAAGCTTTGTTATCAGTCTTTGATTTTGAGATTGAACATATTAAAGGAAGTTTTAATTCTCCTCCAGATTTTCTAACAAGAGAATTCTTATAGGGCAATCAGTCATGTCCTCTAAAAGAGGCTTTAGTATGTTCATCTGACCAAACTGGAGGATTCATTTTTAACCTGTCATATAAAGGTTTACAATCTATAGCAAGATTTTTATATATATTTTAGTACTGTCTGAAAAAAAATTTAGTCTCCGTCTAAATCCACGCTTGCAAACTAGTGTATGCTCCCTTGAAATGCTATAATAGGGACATATTTTCGAAACTCTTG
Organism: Forsythia viridissima; assembly: GCA_030279155.1. Lineage (NCBI taxonomy): Eukaryota > Viridiplantae > Streptophyta > Magnoliopsida > Lamiales > Oleaceae > Forsythia > Forsythia viridissima. The sequence goes on along the minus strand of CM059041.1, from coordinate 27,957,883 downwards.
TCCTACAATTGGTTATTTAGACCTTGGGACACGAATACATGAGAGATGAGACCTAGAGGACATATAATGATAGGTATTAGAATTCTATTTACAGTAGAATACCATGTAGTAGGATATCATATATGTAATATTCTTATTCTAGGTAGAACTCTTGTTCTTATATTCCTTTCATTATTAGGTTTCTATTAGTCTATATATATATCTTGTAACCCCATTCATTATACACATTACATCAATATACAGAGAGAATTATTTCTCCACATATATTTTCTCTCATATTTTACATGGTATTAGAGCGAAGATTCTGAGCAATGATGTCTGGTACAAACACCATAGAAGCGACGATTGCCCAATCGGATCCCATGGCTTTACAGCAATCCGATCATCCCAGCTTAATCTTCGTTTCTAAACCACTTGATGGAAACAATTATGGACAATGGAGTAGATCTATGAGAATTGCTCTAATTGCCAAGAATAAGATTGGCTTCATTGATGGAAAGATCGAAACACCAGAAGCAGAAGATGAGAAATATTCCATATGGGATCGAAGTAATCACATGGTGTGTCCTGGATACTTAATTCGGTACATCCAAATATTGTTGAAAGTATCATATACTCCGAATATGCCATAGAGGTATGGAACGACTTACGAGATTGATTTTATCAAGGTAATGATGTGCGAATATATCAGATTCGCCAAGAAATTGCTGAGCATCGACAAGGCAATCAATCGGTGTCAACATATTATACTAAATTAAAGGGACTATGGGATGAATTGGGTTCTTATCACAACCCAATTGGATGCACTTGTGGAAATCTTAAAGCACTGGCTGAAAGGGATAAGAAGGAAAAAGTCATGCAATTTCTGATGGGATTGAATGATTCTTATTCTACAGTTCGTGGAGACATACTAATGATGAGCCCCTTTCCAGATACCAGAAAAGTCCACGCTATTTTAATGCAACATGAAAGGCAAGTTGAGGTTACAATAGACTGTGAAGGGTAACATTCAATCAATTAGGAGAAGTCGAGCAATTGGGGGTCGAACAGGAAAGAAAACAATCGGTCGAACTGGTCGACTATTTCATCCGACCGGTCGACTGCTCATACAAAACCTGGCCAGAAACGATGCACCCACTATGGGATGATTGGCCACATCATTGATACCTGCTATTTCATCCATGGCTTCCCTCCAGGGCATAAGTTTCATGAGAATGACGTGAAACCACGAAACAAATGCTTCACAAACACTACTACCACTTCTACACTTGACCCAAAGGAAGGCAAAATGCTCACAACCAAGGAATATGAACAGATCATGACACTTCTAAACAACAAGTCGGGTAATGACAAGCCTTATGTTAACACCTCAGGTATCAATCTCTCTACTACCCCTTTGAGTAATTCATGAATTATTGATAGCGGGGCCACTGACCATGTGATGAAGGATGGGATTCTTGAGAATAAATTCATGCCAAAAGACAAAACTGTGCAACTACCGAATGAGGGTCATGCTCCTATTAAATCCATTAGTGCAGTTAAATTTGAAAATAATATGACTATTGATGATGTGCTTTATGTTCCCAATTTCAAAGTTAATCTATTATCTGTCAGTAAACTTACTTAAGGGTTAGGTTGCTATGTGACATTTTTCTCTGATTTTTGTGTCATGAAGGATTTGACGACGAAGAAGACGATTGGCTTAGGAAGGTAGAGTAACGGCTTATATTACCTTTCACAAAAACCACAAATACATCATACTACTAGTGGATCAACCAACTTATGACATAGACATCTTGGGCACCCTTCAGCTTCACCTCTTCAATTCTTAGCACAAAGTACCTTAGATATTAGTTTTGATTCTCAAGATATTTGTGATGTTTGTCATTTGGTAAAACAATCTAGACTCCCATTTAAAGTTAGTCAAATTTCTAGCAATAAACCTTTTGATTTGATTCATTGTGATATTTGGGGACCTCATAGGATTTATTCTTATTCTGGTGCTAGATATTTCCTTACGATTGTTAATGACTTTTCTCGTTATACTTAGGTACACCTCATGCATCACAAATCTGAAATTCAAAGCATAATTAAAAATTTCTTTACTTGAGTTAAAACTCAACACAACCTGACTATAAAAATCCTGAGGTCTGACAATGGCCAAGAGTTCTTATCCTTACAAACATTCTTAGATAAAAATGGTACAATTTTCCATAGATCTTGCCCTTGTACTCCTCAACAAAATGGAGTGGTCGAGAGAAAACACCGACATCTCCTAAATGTGGGTCACGCAATTAGATTTCAAGTCAATCTTCTATTAAAATTTTGGGGGGAACATATCAAAACAGCTTGTTACCTCATCAACCGGATACCTTCGCCATTGCTCTCACACAAAACACCATACGAAAGATTACACAAGACGCCACCACCTTATTCCCATTTACGTGTCTATGGTTGCCTATGTTTTGCCACCAACCTCAAACCCAGCCATAAATTTGACACACGAACCAAACGGTGTGTGTTTCTTGGATATTCCTTAGGACAAAAAGCATACATCTTATATGACCTAACCGACAAAAAGATCTCGGGACATCGTGTTCCATGAAAATATATTTCCATACACTTCCCAACAACATGATGAAACCAACTCCCTCTCATTGCCACAATCTATGCCTCTAAATGTTGAAACACCACATTTCACAAACCCTGAGGACCAACACATAGCAGAAATGGATAACTTGCCTGAAGATCCTGAACCATCATCCGGACCAGACGGTCGACCAGTTCACTCATCTGTTTCAACAGAGAGTCCAACCGATCGATCCACCGGTCAATCGGTTACCTCATTCGGTTCAACAGAGAGCTTAAACGGTCGACTGCCTTCACCTACCAGTCGACCGGTTGAGCAGTGTCCAACCACCACTGATCCACCTACCTCTTCTCACCCTCCAAATGACCAACTTAGACAATCCACAAGATCAATTCAAACCCCATTTCACCTGAAAGATTACTATATCAATCATACTTTGCCTACTCAAGTAGGGTCCCTTCTAGTCAAATCCAGTACTCGACATCCTATATCAAGGTATGTATCATACAGTAACCTTTCTTCTATTCATCGTGCTTTTACATATAATATTTCTCATATCATTGAGTCAGCTACATATGAGGCAGTGTGTCAGGATCCCAAATGGGTCGATGCTATGAATGATGAAATTCGTGTCTTAGAAGAAAACAATACTTGGTCACTTGTACCGCTTCTTTCGAGTTCTCATCCTATTGGTTGTAAGTGGGTGTTCAAAATTAAATTTCATTCTAACGGTACAATTGAACGATACAAAGCACAGTTAGTGGTGAAGGGGTTTACACAACGAGAATGGATTGATTAGAATGAAACTTTCGCTCCAGTTGCAAAGTTAACTACAGTCAGATGCTTACTTGCTATCGCCTCTATTTGTGTATGGACGCTTCATCAGATAGATATACACAATGCCTTTCTTCATGGTGATCTTGATGAAAAAGTCTATATGACCCCCCCTCCTAGATTTCGTCGACAGGGGAAGACACCAGTTGTCTGTCAACTTCATAAATCCTTATATGGATTGAAACAGGCATCTCGTTCTTAGTTTCAAAAATTTGTATCTGCTATCATTCAGTTTGGGTTCAAACAGTCACATGCAGATTACTCACTCTTTACAAAGGTCGATGGTAATTTATTTTCGGCAGTTCTATTATATGTGGATGATATGATTGTCACAGGAAACAATAGAGAAGCAATCTCTACTACAAAAACATTCCTTGCATCTAAATTCAAGTTGAAGGACCTTGGCACATTAAAATACTTTCTTGAAATAAAAATTGCTCGCTCAAGATCAGGGATTTCAATAAACCAAAGGAAGTATACTCTTAACATCCTTCAAGAAGCCAGATTACTTGGATCAAAACTTACAACATTTTTCATGGAGCAGTCATTGAAATTTAATTTGACTGATGGAAAGTTATTGAAAGATCCCACATACTATCGACGGTTGGTAGAAAAGCTCATTTATCTCACTATTACCAGACCAGAGATCTCATATTCAGTCAATACACTCAGTCAGTTTATGCAGACACCTAGACAACCCCATCTTGATGCAGTTCACCGATTGCTCCGACACTTGAAAGGGGCACCAGGACGAGGATTATATTTTCCATCAAGTGAGAAATTACAGCTAGCAGGATTTTGTGATACAGATTGGACCGGAGATATTACTACATGATGGTCAATTACAGGATATTGTGTATTTTTGGGAAAGGCACTTATATCATGGAAAAGCAAGAAACAAACGACTGTGTCCAAATCTTCAGCAGAAGCTGAATATAGGACAATGGCTTCCATTACATGTGAGCTTATATGGTTGAGACAATTGCTGACAGACTTATGTGTAGATCAATCCATAAGCAGCAATATTATATTGTGATAATCAAGCAACAATGCATATTGCCGCTAATCCAGTATATCATGAAAGAACAAAACACATTAAAATAGATTGTCATATTGTTCGTGAACGAATTGATAAAGGAGAGATCAAGACTGTCTATGTTCCAAGCAACAATCAGATAGCGGATTTATTTACTAAAGCATTGGGCAAGAAGGCATTTCACAATTTCACTCACCAGTTGGACACTTTTGACATCCATTCTCCAACTTGAGGAGGAGTATTAAAATTCTATTTATAATAGAATATCATGTAGTAGGATACTATATATGTAATATTCCTATTCTAGGTAGAATTTTTTTTCTTATATTTCCTTCCTTATTAGATTTCTATTAGTCTATATATATATCTTGTAACCCCATTCATTATACACATTACATCAATATACAGAGAGAATTATTTCTCCACATATATTTGCTCTCATATTTTACAATAGGCTATCTTCAAATGCAGATCTTTCTACTGCATTAATATGTATGCACTATAAAATGGTGAGAAATGTTGTTCACCAAATGGTGAAAAGGATGTTCCTTTGAATGCCATTATAATGGGTCCTCCAGTAAGCGCCACTTGGGAAAATTTCCACTGTGAGTTGGATTGATAATGGACAACCGAAATTGTTGTGCATGGATTCTTTGCATCCTAGGAGTTTACTTGTTGGACAATCTAATGATGGAGTCAACGGTTTTTATCTCAACACGGAGAGTATCTAAAGAAATAAATAGTATGGGAGTTTGCAATCTCAAATCAGTCTATGTGGGTATTCTGGCAGCACCATAGCACGCAAGGTTATCATGAGATGTTATGCCAAGCCAGTAACCACAGCCGCAACTTGTAGCAATAACAAAGAGAAATAGAAGTAATCAATGCCTGCTAGTGGACTCTTCTTATTGGCCCACTAGGGACATTAGATCATTCTCTATTGAGGTAATCCTTTTATTTGTCAACTCAATTTTTATGCAAGTAATTGTTATTAAAAAGTAATAAATAATCTATCGAGTTGTCACAATATCACAAAAATGTGTTACTAAAACTGGCAAAGCTTCATGCAAGGCTAGCTTCCTGCTTTTGCAAGATAAAAATCAAGTGTCCCAAGTGTCATGATTTAACTCCTTTTGACTAAACTTTCAATCTAGTTTGTCTTGTTTGGCTGATTACAGTTTATTTTGATTTGGAATAATTACCATGTAACTTTTGTTTTTTATAAATGGTACTTAAAGTGGGAAAAGTGGAATTATAGTCTAGCACGTACATGAACATCATCTTTCTCCTGATTTGCATTACATTTATGCCTAGGAGGTCAAACAAACATGGATAAAAATTACTATGTTATGGCTTAACTATTTGTTAGAAATGACCTACTTGTATCTTTTATAGATAGGTCACTGAATTGTGCTTCCATGTGATGGGCTTTCTTTTAGGATTTTTCCTCAATCAACTTCTAACAATGGAGAGCATGAATTTATTTTCAGTTTTATCTTTTGTTTTAAAAATAAAATATAAATTGTGCCCTAGACTAGCATGGACATTACAAACAAAAGCACCAAATTGTGATTTGCAACTAAACATTCTAACTTAGTAGACTTGACGGTTCTTTTGCTCAAAAGAATAAGTCATATATTACTTTTTCATTTCACTTTGTAAGTTTTAGCACTTGTTTGGTCTGGTTTTTAAACTAGTTTTTCCATTATCCCAGTCAACTGGCCCAATGCAACTTCAATTGCAGGGGCCCACCTGCTCAAACCGGTGCAAACTTTTAATGCAATACACCAAACATTTTTCAAAACTTCCCCTATTCTCACAACATAATTACTTCTCATGAAGGGCAAAATTGTATTTTCCAGCAACATTAGTGGAAATGTCATGTTGAAGACTCCTTTTTCAATAGATGCACATGTAAGTCTGGCCACTACTAAGTCCAAAAAAATATTGGTTTTAGTTTAAAAACTCTACCAAACACATGCTTAATTTTGTGTGCCTTCTTAATAAGATTGGGCATTTAGATATTATACAGCTCAAACTTGGTAGAGAATAAATCACTCATTCGAGTAAGAAGACATCCAAATGTCGAAATTGGTAAATGACAAACCACCCAATTAGGTAAGAAGACCTTCAAATGCCATAAATTAGTAGAGGATATACCGCCCAATCGGATAAGAAAACATCTAAATGCCAAACTTAGTAGAGAATAAACAATTTTATTGAGTAAAAAGACCTCTAAATGTCAAAAATAGTAGAGGATAAATCACCCAATCGGGTAAGAAGGCCTCCAAACCATAAATTGGTAAAGGATAAACGACCCGAAAACCCCAAATGCCAAAATTTATATCAATCGAGTAAGAAGACTTGAAAATGTCAAACTTGGTAGAGGATAAACCATTCAATCAGTAAAAAGACAACCAAATACCATAAATTGGTAAATGATAAACCACTAATCAGATAAGAAGACCTCAAACACCAAAAAGACTTTGCTTAACTCCAAATAATGGGCTAAGACTAAATACATCAAAATCAACCATGGTCAAGCGCGTGAATTTTTTTGTTAAAACCGTAAATTGAATTAAGAAAACAAAGAGTCAAGGGGCTCGACAAATGAACATACGTGTACTCTAGCGAATTAGCAAAAATTAAAGGAGAATTTTCACATATTAAAGAATTAATATCGCTACTCCTCAATGATAAAATTGCTGAGTAGGGGACTTATGATACCAATAGCTCCAAAAACTAGCCAAAGAAAATAAAATTATCAACCAAGAGAAAAAAACGACATAAAGCAACAAATCGAATATCACCAATGTGGTACTTGTGGGTTAAATCATGCCTATCGATGCTGATCTGACATCAACGTAGATACAACAATTGTAACGTGATTTGCTCCACAATATCAATATAATATACCGCCACATGTTCATCACCTGACAACTTTGTCCTTAAGTAGAATCACTTACAAATAGAGGGTAGATGAAGGTATTATGACTCTCTCTCTATCTACCTTTAGATATAGAAGCAGTATATTGTCTTATGTGGATCATCTACATAGACTAATTCTCATACCCGAGGATAAACGGAAGATAGTTCTCCATCCTCTTTTTCAGGTTATCGAAGCGGAGGAACTCATTCTGACGATCCCTATTTTTTTCAAATATCATCAATTGCAATATCCGTGAAAGGCTCTATCTTGCAGAAAAAATGGCTGAATTCGATATATATGCTTCTAAAGAAGACTTTGATATCTTCTTGACATCCCACCCACTTATTACACGTACTTCATGTAACATTGTGTTGTCGTTTGAGTAAATATTGTGCTATGAGAAAGCATATGCAAACTATGCACTATCTTGGCTTTTCAATTATGATCCTTCACCCCTTGTTATATTAACAAAACTGATGGTGTATAATCTCCTTTCCTGCTTTTTAAAAATTAAAGAGACGCATCTTGAGGTAACTCACTATTCTAAGCATCCTCTCTCTTTTTAAAAATTACACAAGCATTTTCTAAGGTTTGTTTTCAGCAACAAACTCTTTTGTTGTCAATAACAAACTAGTAGTGTGTATTTCTCGTTTTACCATTTTCTTTATACTATATTGAAATTATTAATAAAGGATATGTTTGTCTCCTTTTTCTCATTTCGTAAGATTTTTTCCATATTTTTTATTTAAATGGAAGCATTGAGCATTGATTTTAGTTAAAAGAAACATCATTATAACTTTTATAATAATGTTAAATAAAACTATGATATATAATTTATTTCTTAAATAATTATGTTTCTTATTCAAATAAGATTGAGAATGACCTGTTTGTTCGCAAATAATTGACAAATGAACACAAACACATGTTTAGAATTATTTAAATAAGATTATTAAAAAGAGTGATAGACCCTGATTCTCCATACTTAGTTTAACCAAAAATAAATAAATAAATAAATAAGACGATAGAATTTTTCATTTGCTATTTTCGTATTTGTTTGATTTAGTGATATTTTTATTTCTTTTTTCTTTTTTATATTTGAAATACGTAAAACTAAAAATAAGTTTGGACTACTTTATCATAATAGAAAAAATGCACCATAAATATGGTTCAAAAATAAAAAAGTTATGTTTGACGAAAATATTATGAACATGTTCAGTAGAATTTATTTAAACTCTTTTTTTCCTAAACTTATTTTCAACCATATATTTTATGACATTTGGAGGTCTTCTTACCCAATTGAGTGGTTTGTCATCTACCAAAATGAAAACTTACAAACAAGCCCTAAAACTTACAAAGTGAAACGGAAAAGTAACATACGACTTATCCTTTTGACCAAAAGAACTGTCAAATTTACCGGAGGCTATAACTAGAAAATTAGTTAAACTAGAGGAAGGTTTGCATTTTTCATCTCCAACATTTTCAATCTGTTATTAATCTACCCTCAACCAATTTTTATAGTATCATACATCTCTAACTTTTCATTTAATTGCAAATCACGTCCTTATTGACAAAAAATGACGAATTTGCCATCCTCTTTAAATAAATAAAAAACAAAAAAAAAAAAATACAAAAAAAAAAAAAAAAGTCCCCCCGACTTTTTAAAAAGTACACAATATCATCTTCATCATCCTCATCATCATTCTCAGCCTCCGTCTACCAGCCACCCTCACCATTGTACCCTCTCCCCTCAACCACTAAACTGTTGCCGTATATATTAAAACCTTTCACCGCCATCTCCAATTCAATCAAATTCTCTCTCTCTCTCTCTCTCTCTCTCTCTCTCTCTCTCACACACACACACACACACACACACACTTATACACAGTCTATGTACATTTATATACATACACATGCAAAATATATTCCTCCGAGTTCTTCCTCCCCATTTCGATATTTTTTGTACTCACCTAATGTTTGGCCCTGAAAGTGGAGAAAACAGGTGGCAAAATTTACCTTTTGTAATTGAAAAAATGAGGAATGGGAATGAAACCTCTAGACTTGTCTGTGTCGAGAATTTGTGGGACATTATCAAGAAGGAAGTGTGTAGGATAGTGGAGATGACTTGTGCAGAGCATGATAAATATGCTGCTAGATCACAATTTATCACGCATACAATGGGGAGGATTCTGGTAAAGTTACGATTGGATAGTACTCCAATCAATACGAAAGGGTGTGAGACATTGCTAGATTTGGTAGAAATCTCTCTCTCACACTTACACACATTGATGTGTATTTATCATTTAAAAAAAATTCTCTCTTCATAGCTTAGGAATATACGATTTTTTTAGGAAGTGGTGGTAGTGGCGACGTGGAGAAGGAGGAGGAGGTGGTGGTGTGTAGGTGATGGCTAGGGTGGGTGGGGTGGGTGGGTGAAGAAGATAATATTTTTTACATTTTAAAAAGTTGGAGGACTTTTTTTGCAAATTTTCTTATTTTTTGTTGTTTTTAACTTTTTTTTATTTTTTGTTATTTAAAGAGGAGGGCAAATTTGTCATTTTCTGTCAATAGGAATGTGATGTACAATTAAATGAAAAGTTTGAGATGTCTGATGCTGTATAAAAATTAATTGGAATAGATTAGTAACAGATTGGAAAGGTTGAAAATGAAAATTGCAAATTTCCTTAAATTAGAATTTTATAGCATGTTTTGATAGAATTTATTTTGAACTCTTTTTTTCTCAAACTTATTTTCAACTACATATTTCTTAGGACCCACAATTTTTATTAACTTTTGAACTACACATTTCATTGACTTTTATCAAAATATTCTGAAAAACTATTTTTAGAATATGCTTGGTAAAACTTTTTGTAAATTATAAACAATAAATCCAATATAATATGTAGATAAAAAGTGTTTAAAAATTGTGAGTCCTACAAAATATTTGAATAAAAATAATGTTTGATCAACATATAAACACTTATAAACAATAACAAACATACTCTCAAACTCTACCAAACATACACATACAAAAAGATAGAAAAGAAAAAAGAAAAAGAAATTAACTTGTCTAAGCTAAAAACAATGCTCTAAAATAAATTAACAATAAGATAAAAGGAAATTGTAGAAAAGGAAAGGATAGTTTCAAATCTATCATAAACTAAAAGGTAGAAAATGTATTTATGTTTTTGCTAATAGAACAAATAATTTATCACGTTTAGTTTAATTTTAGAGTGTGTTTGAAATCAATTTTAATTTTGCTAAAAAACTGAAATCAAAGTCAACAATTAATTTTAATCACATGTCATAAAACTCATAATTTTTTAAAACTTTTCAACCACATATTTCAGTACATTTAACAAAAAATTTAATTTTAATTAAAATCAAACACACCTCACACAATTGCTTGAAACCCAAATTTTACCTTGAACTTACATTTTCTTCACTGAGGCTAATTGTGTGACAACTTTCTGCCAACATAGTGTGAAGCAACCTCTTGACTTCTACAAAATAGATGGAAGTCAGCAGAGGAAGGAGTGGCAGTCAATATTTTGTGTTTCGTCGATTGAAAAAATGACCTTTGAGTTGACATTGGCTATTTTGGAATCAAAATAAACTGCCCAGGTTGTATTATAATATCCCAATAATTATCACTGGTTCTTTCCCCGTGGTGTCGGGTCTCATACCACTAAGTCAACTTTCTCCATGAAATTACATCAAGATAAGAGGTCTCCATGAAATTAAAACAAGGGAAGAGTTTCCCTCAGACGTCTGTCAGCTTGAACACTTGGTGAGGATGGATAGTATTAAAGAAGGGAAAATTACAGCGTCCACTTGTGTCTAAACTACAAACATGCACTTGTATCTCGCCTGTTCTTTAGATTTGCACTGCAAGTGTGATTCCATCCACCTTCAAGTGCAGTTAATCTAAACCCCACCCTCGCTATCATTGGATATCCTTATAAAAATTTCTTGCCAAATCTAAACAATAAAAATAAACAGTACGAAAAGAACATATTAATAAAATTTTGAAATTAAACTCAATGCTTGGCTTTCATATTTCAATACCTTTATCATAAACTATAAAGATAATATCAGCAACCTTTCCTAGAGACTTTACACTTACTATAAACAAAGTTATAAAAATGCAACCTATTGGCCGGTGCCCAGAGGAATCATTAATTCCAGACAAGCTAAAGCCTAAAAAGAAGAATCTCCCTGATCTATTTGTTGAAACCGAAATTCCAGCAGAATATCCAGTAAAAACTACATGGACCATCCACTAACAGATTTACGAAAACTGACCCGTTCATCTGAGACTACCTGCAAGAAATCACCTTCACCTGAAAGCCCCAGCAATCAAAGGACGCACTTTTGTTCCGATGTGCGACCTGTCGCGAGTAGTCGAAGAACTGTTACCCCCGCTTGGAGATGAACTCATTCTTTTACTCCTCTTCTTATTCACGGCACCTTCACTGCGTGACCCCCTCAATGCAGCCAATAACTGCTGACCTCTAGAACCCGGAATGCTTTTCCTTATGAATGAACAAGCCTGCTTTGTTTCCAGATCATCCAGATCCTTCTCCAATTTTCTCTTGCAAGATATACTATCCACCAACCTCAGATTGTCACGCGGAATACCAGCATCTAAAAACAAAAAACAGTGTTGAATGTTAGCCTTTTGCATGCTAATAAAATCAATCAAATAGGAACTTCCATAGAACCAAGTATGATTAAATTTACCTGGTTCATCTTCTCTTTCTATCTCTGGACTTGAAGATCTCTGAGATGTAAGAGGTGTAAGATTCCGATTATTTCCAACTGCACCAACCTCCGTATCAATGTTGATTTTTTCTAGTGAACTTGAAGAAATTACTTTGTGAGCTTCAAGTGAAGCTACATCAGATGAATTATTTGCTACTGTTGGCAATGAAGTAGACTCTGTGTGCAAATCATCTATTGTTCTTGATCGGTTATCTTTATTTTCAATGTTCTCAACTCCACTATGTTTTGGTCCACTAAAATTCTCCGTAAGAGATTCATCAGCAGTGTCATTGCTTCCATTGACATCAGAACCATGATTATTTGGCACAAGAGGAGATGCATAGATGTCTGCATTATCTAAAACTGATTTGGGGGAGGTGTGAAGCATAGTCGATTCAATGCCTAGCTTTTGAGATTCAATAAAATTTGAAAACCAGGCGGTGCCCTGTTTTGCATAAAATAGAATGTATGCCTCCTGTGACAGCACAAAATGTTCATGAACCCGCACGACCTACAAAATTACAATCAAGCATCAGTATCTTTCTTCAAACTCAGTGGTCAAAGGATATTTGGGAAGGCAGAAGTTGTCAGGGACTTGTAAAGCAAAATGTCACAAACAAAAACCGCTTGTTATTGTTCGACAACTCGAGACAAGAAAGATGAGAATAGATATCCGACTTCCATTGTTTATGAAGTGAATTAATTCAATTAGCAACTCAAAATAAATTCAAAGCCAAACCACTGTGATATCCAATAGATTACCTTTGAATCATCAAACTTGCACCACGTATCGGGGGATACACGAATGAAGCAATAGTAGTGGCCTGAAGTAGATGTGATTCCAACATGCACAACAACGGCATAAAGTTCATACTTAAGTTCTGCCTGCAAAACAGAGAGATAGGGAGTGAATTCACAAAATTTGTTTTCGTCACAATATTCAAAAGTAGCTGAATAGGCTTTATATTCCCTAAAAATATTCTCTGCACATCAGAACTCACTCAGTATACGTCCCACCTAACCACTAAATTCTTTCACCAAATCAGGACAAAACATATGCATATTCAGCAATAGTTCAAGCTACCGATAACTAGTACAAATGTCATTTGTTACTATCCTCAAGAAAACCATTTTATTACCCTGCGTCAAGTATTTTACAAGAAAATTCATGTCTACTGAGCCTCAATGCCATCAGAGATATTACGTAGTGTTTCACATGCTGAGTAAGAAAGTAGTAATGGAAACTCACATCACTTGTTCTGCCACTACCGGTGAAAGGCAGCAAATCCAATTCTAAGGGAAATGCTACATGCTTGTCAATCTTCTCAACAACACAACCATCATTTTTGAACCTCTTCAAGTGAAATGCAGCAATTGAAGGGGCATGGTCCAACACAAGTTGTTTCTCAACTGATACTTGCTCCTTACACTCTTCACATGTAAACTTAGTCTCTGGATCTTCAATTTTTTCAACCTTTGTGAAGGATTGTAAAGCTATCAACAGCGTGTCTGCATCCTCAATCTCCAAACTCAGGTCAATTGATGGCTCATAAGTGTCAGAACAGCGACCACAGTTGCAACACTTCAGCTGCAATTTCAAAAGACCAACTAATTAAATGATAATATATTTTATCGCATAATAAATACATAGACACGTGCACATGCACACAAAATTTTGATTGTAAGAATGAATCAAATTTTAGTCGGTACAAACAACAGAAAGAAAAGAAAAGAAAAGGATGATCCTTGAACTCATACTTTGCTGACAAGACGACCACCAAAAACCTGCTTCACGAAGTTGTCATTCCGTAAAGACACTGCTTCTTTTAACTTTGAATTTTCAGAACTTTCAAGTCTATCCAGAAAGCACTGCAGAAATTCATGAGCATCTTCCTGTTGAAACCTTCCAAAACTTGATGAAAAATCTAGCAGTTTCCAAAGTCAAGGAATCATAAAGCAACCAAGAATTCTGGAAACAAGTGAAGTAAGATCCCCGCAACTAAATATCATTTATGGTAAAGATATAGCTGGATAAAGCTTTTGCATTTCAATTTGAATCAGAATTCAGACAATACACATCCTAGTGCTCTAACATGAGAAAGATAAAATCTTGTTAACTCAAAACAAAATGACCTATGACATACAAAAAAAGTAAGCACATTTATCTATGATTAGGCCACTGGGAAAATTATTTGCATAATTAATAGAAATGCAAAAGAGGATACAGCTCAAATTGTTGACAAGCTTCCAAGGGGTGACAACCCTGCCAGCAGAAATCAATGAAAGTTCAACAAGCTCACGCAGATCACAGAGCACACAGAACCCTTCACTGTTAACTGCAATTCATTACACACAGGAGTATAAAAATCCAATTCCAAACATGAATATGAAAATCCAAGTCCATACTTCCAAAATCTATTCTAAAAACAAAAATTTGCACAATGTTGATCAAATGAAATGGAAGCCTTACTTTTTCGGATTTGATCAAACAAAATAGGCTCAGGCACGCACGCGCGCGCGCGCGCGCACACACACACACAGACCAAACTGATAACTCAAATAAGAGCACAATGTTGATCTTACAATGACAAAGGATTGAAATAAGAGCATAATGTTGATCTTACAATGACAAGGGACTGAATGGGAAGAGTAAAAAAGGCCTTGAAGAAGCGGCACAGTGTGTATAAAGCATTGTAACACTGCATTCAGAAAGCACGTGTTGCCCAAATTTGCAAACCCTGCTCCCTGCCAATTTTTTGCATGTAGATAATCAAAGATATGCAAAATACGTAGCAACAAGAATTATACAGGCAGACAAAATATTTGGGAAAAAAAATAACCCTAGCAAAAAATGGTGTATCACATACCAAAATGTCAAAGTCAACAAGAACATAACATATATTAGCCAAGTTACAAAAAATCAAAAACTTACCACTATAACAGGCTTGTTATCCAATAGCAAATTCAAAACAGATGAATCTGAGACCGAGGGTTCAATTTCCATGGGTCTTTTCTGTGAAGGCCATTCACCCCAATCTGAGGTCGAGGGTTTAATATTCAAAGCCAAAGATTCTCCTTTAAAATCACAATTTTTCGAGCATGGCCAGACAGAAAAATCGGGCGTAGGCGAGCAATTCGAGTGTTCATCCTCTCTGATTTCACTCCCTTTCTCCTCAATCTCATCATCCACATAGAAAACCGCGTCTAGTAAGTCAGAATCGTCCCGCGACCCTTCAGTGCCCCGCGTCGATGAATTTTCAACAATCGAAGGATTTTCGAGGTTTGAGTGAGGACCGGTCTGTTGATCCAGGGTTTGGGCATCTAGGGTTTTGGCGGAATCGAATGAATTTGGTACTAGGATTTCAGGAGGATTATTTTCCATTGCAATTTGGATAACGAAGTGGAGAGGAATGGAAACAAATTGCGTTGAAAGTTGAAATTAGGGTTTCGAAGGCGGGGGGAATCGGAGGAAAATTGGGTATGGTTTTCGCGAGGGAAAGTGAAATTTTAAGGAAAATTGGGAGTGGAGGGAAAGGAAAAATATTAGTGCGACTTTGAAAAACTTTTCCGTTTTAAGAGAGGGAAAAGAGTTCATGGAAGGTTTTTGGATTAAAGTGAAAGTTTGACTGCAGAAAATTGATATTTGTTAGGTACGTATTATCCTGTATTGTCCAATTTTTTTATTATTAGAAATGTCATTTATTTGATCGTGCTTAAATTAAGTTACTTATTGTGTTACATATGATTATCAGATTAACTTTTTTTATTAATAATTTATTTTTTAAGATGTAAATTTAAACTTAATTTTGAAAAAATAACTTTTAAATCTAGTCAAACATGCTCCAAATACATACTCCCTCCCAGGGGCGGATGGGTCACATGGCTAGGCCTCGCATCCGTCCGTGCTGGAATTTCGCAAAAAAAATAGTGCGTAAGATGTTTTGGTCCGCAACCCGGCCCAAGTTTGTTAGCCTGCAATTCTTTTTTTTTTTAATCTGTTAGCCTGCAATTTGAGTGATGAATAATTTTATGTTATGTTAAATGTTTAGTTGGGATTGAATAATTTTATGCTAATTTTATGCTGTGTTTGTATTAATAGAAGGATTTACAAATGTTAGAAGTTAATGATTATTGATTAAGAATGTTTTGGTGTGTAAAGTGGCATAAACCATGAAGGCTTTTGCTTGCTGAACCAAACAACATATTTCTAGGGAGGGTGTGGCTGCGTGCATTCTATTTAGAGGTACTTTTGAGTGAAAATAATCTTTCTGACTCTATTCTCTTTTTCTCTTTTCTTGCTATACTTTCCATTAATTCTCCCTCATCTGTTAATCATGCGATTGCATGGCTTTGTTTCCTGCGATCGCATAGTAGGACTAAAAAATATTCTGCTTAAAATTTAGGCAAGTTGCGATCGCAGTGTAAAATACTTATGCGATTGCATGGTCAAAAATTGACCCGATTTTGTCCTTTTCTATAATTTCTCATTCATTCGATATTGGTTTCGAGATGCCAAATATACCCTTCAATACATGCAATACATGCAGAGAAATTTGAATTCTCTTTCGGGGGCACTGTTCCTGCGACCTGACCGGGCAGGTCAAACCCCGTTTCTTCGAAACGGCGAAGTAGCAAACTATTTTGCTAAACGAATTAGGTCGGGTCTGTATATTTTGGCCAAGTTAACATGAAATCACTTAGTCAATTTCTCAAATTCTTTAAACCAATTTCCAACAATGCTCACAAGCTAGCACTCTCACTCTCACTATTATATGATTTTCTTGTTACTTAATAAGTTACGTATTTATTAAAAATATTTTTACATTATTTTTTCACAAGCATCATCCGTTGACTGGTCAACGGTCAATATCAGTCAACGTCCACCCTAGCTGAATTTCAACCCTAGATCCGCCACTGCTCTCTCCGTCTCACAAAAATAGACTCATTTTTTTCACACAAATTAAGAAAACTCATTTAATGTAATTGAAATTATAAAATTTTCACACAATTTTTCTATTATACTCCCTATGTAATAATAATCATTTATGAATCTAATAATTTTAAATGATTATTAAGTTAAATGAAATCATAATTGTGTATGGGTAAAAATGTTGACTGTTATTGAGAGAGAGAGAGAGAGAGAGAGAGAGAGAGAATTACACGGGAAAAAAGAAAATATAAATGAAGGTTTAGAGAGAGAAAGTTATATAGATAGAGAGAGAGTTACACTGGGAAAAAGAAAAAAATAAATCTAGAGAGAGATATTTTGGTTGACACCAATATAAATTAAATAAGGGTATATTAGAAAAAAAAAATTTAATATATCTTGTATAAAGTAAGTAGTCATAATTTAGGACAGATAAATAAAAAAAACGAATCTATCTTTGTGTGACGGGGGTAATATTTTAGCCCTTTTTCAACATATATAGTATGTAAAATGTTATTACATCATCTAACCCAAAGTAAAACCAACGATGTATTCAAATACTCTCTCTTTTAAAATGAAAAAGATTTCAAAAATCACACTACTAATTTTCCTTTTCCTTTTCCTTTTCCTTCACTCTCATATTTCCTTTAAATCTCACTTTCGCTCGCGAAAACAAAATCTGAGATAGAATAAGCATACATGGCCAATTTGTCCTCCGACCAAACCAGATGTCATACATTTAAGATATGTTTAAGACATAATATTTTAACTCCTCTTTCAATCATATAATATGTAAAATGATGTTGCAGTTAGTAAAATAGATTTATATACATATCCGATTAGGTCAAAGATAATTCATTATATGCAAGTTCCTAAACATTATACAAAAGAAGTAGACTAACTTTGAGCTTAATAATGAAATTAGATATATAATTTTGTACGAAATATGATAATCGGTATAGTGATATAACATAGATTGGGTCAATGACGGAACGAACAATGAAATTTTACGACAGCTTTTTCGTACACGTTCACTTGCATCACATACACAAGAGCTCTCTGAATTGGGCTGCTACATAAGGCTATATTTACCTGACTTGCGAGCGCTTTTCATTGGTCTAACCGCCGCTATCGGCACAGAACGAACTAATCAACGACCAGAAAGTTTTTTGAAACCGAATTGAATGCAATTGTTGATTTCCATAAATCTTCAAGCTAGGGATTCTTTCTAGTGACGTAGCATGGACAGTTAAATGTTGTAGGTTTTAGATAAGATTCCATAGTAGATACCTAAGCTAAGAGAGTGCTCCGGAAGAGGTAATATTCGATTGTTCAAAGAATTCGATTAGTTCTATTAAGGACAGGTCGTATTGATGACCAAGAAAATTATCAATCAATTATGACTCGTGTTGTAATATTGTTCAATATATAATTAGAAGTTATTTAGATTAATCAAACATCTATAAGAGGATATCAAGTAGGTGGGAAAATACCCAAAACAAAATCCGAAAACAAAAAGAAAAGAAAAGAAAGCCAAAATGTGCAACCATTTTTTTTTTTTGGTTGGGCGATCACCCAACCTTGTTTTATGGTTGCAGAATACCTTTAGACAGAATTGGGAGAGTACAAAATTTTAGTGACTGTTGCATTTAAATTTCTGGCAACGTTTTGAAAGGTTTTGGCACCTTTTGGCTTGGTTTTAGCACATTTTCATAGACTTGATAATCTATATATATATGGATGTTTTTCATGTTGGAAAACATATCATTAAAATCAAATACACAAACTTATATCTAAGGGTGGCAAATGGACCAAGCATCTCGTGGACTTGCTGGCTCGACCCATCAAAGCTCAGCACATAATGGCCTAGACGAGCTCGAGCTAGGGCCTAGCCCAAAAAATAAGAGGACAGAGCCCGTTCGACTCCGTAAAAATACGAGCTAGCTCGTACAAGTGCCCACGCGCCGAGCGCATTTTTTGCTCGTGCCCAACTATCACAAAAATGTGATTGTTAGCAGTTGCACGTTTTTTTACTTTTTTATTTTTAAATTTCAGATTTTTTTCCCCCTATAAATACTCCATTCTAAACTCATTTTTTTCACAATATTATTATATACTCAATTTAACAACAATTCTCAAATTTCATTATCTCATTATTAGTTTATAATTAGTATCTCAAATATCATTATCTAGATATTAATCTATACTTTTAAGTTTTAGTTTTTTACTTCTTCTAGTAATTCTCTACATTTCTACTACATCTTCATCTTCTACTCTTCTCTTTATTATTTTGTTCCAAATGTCCTACAATCGAAGTGATGATAATTTTAGTGGTCATAATGACATTCCAATTCCAAACGACGTTGTTGATGAGTTTGGAAGTAGCACTGATCCAATTGATTTGGATGACATTTAAGAAGATGTCGACACACATACGACTACTGATTCTAGCACTAAATAAAAAGCCACCAACCAAAAGGTTGGGTGCTTGCAGTATTTTGAGTTGGCGCCGACTGGTAAACTAATAGACAGAGTCCCCGAGCACAAAGTACAGTGTAAATATTGTAAAAAGAAGTTAGTCAGGCAAAAGGGGATATGCACAACCCATCTAAATAGACACTTAAAAAACTGTCAATTCAAACATGGAGGTTTGGAATCAAATCAGACACAGCTCCAGTTTGGATCTCCCTAAGCCGAGTCTAGTAGTAATCTCAATCTAAACAATTGAGTATATTCACAAGATAGCATGCGTCGCGAATGACTCCCGGATTGGTGGCAAATGCCGAGTTTCTACTGAGTTTGATGAAAAATCTTCATTTTACAAACTTCATCCAAAAATATCTCCAATCAAGGTACGTTTCTATTTCTAGAAATACTCTTCATAAGACACTATTATTTGGTATAATAACAAGAAAGAAACTATTATAAATTATATTAATAATTATAACGGTGTTTTATCTTTTACGCCAGACTTATGGACATGTAATAATCAAAAAAGATATATGGCTGCAACTGTACACCACATTGATAGTAATTGGAGAATGCATTAAAAATAATAATAGTATTTAGACAAATTGACTATCCTCATAATGGAGTTAATATTTTAAATGTTTTATTGAGTGTGTTACGTGAATTTAATTGTAATTCTAAGATTCGTAGTTTTATATTTGATAATGCAGGCCCCCAACAATATAGTAATTGAAAAATTAATTCAACATTGTAGTCTAAAATTTGATGGTATTTTATTTCATATTCATTGTGTATGTCATATATTTAATTTAATTGTGAAAGATTGATTAAAATTTATAGAAGAACAATTAGAAAAAATTAGATATTTTATTAATTATATTATGGTCTCACCAGTAAGAAAACAAATTTTTGTTGCTCTATGTGTTGAAAATGGGCTGGAAGAAAAATATTTTTGTACTGATGTTTGCCATAGGTGAAATTCAACATATCTCATGCTTGAATCTTGTGAAGGTTACGAAGATTGCATTACTGCATATTATAATGACCGACACTCATACGGTCCAAAATATAGTTCGCAAACATATGACTGGAAAATATGTGCTCATGTTAAAAAATTTTTGAAATTTTTTTTGACACAACAAATGCATGTTCTGGTTTATATTATTCGGCTACTCCACTTGTTTTAAATCATTTCTATTATATTGTTAACAATTTTAATAGATATAAGAATTTTGCTCTTTTTTTTAATATTATACATGTCATGGAAGTTAAATTTAGAAAATATTGGGAATAGTTTGCCTATGTTATTTCCACCAGCATGTATTATGGATACTAGATTTAACTTAGAGGGTACGAAACTAACAATAATAGAAATTTCACAAAAATTAACGTATGGGAATCCACTAACGTGTAGTAATTTAGAACAAACTTTTTGTCAAATGTATGAGGTTTATACTGAAAAGGCCGATAGGAACGTTATACAACCCCTATTCCAACATATACTTCGTCATCAACTGATGATATTGACTTATGGAGTTACGTTAATTCACACAGGGGTGGTCAACATTCAGTTGGTTATTATTCTGCTTCTTCACTTTCCATTCTAGTGATACACCCGTAGAGTTGATTACGTATTTCGGGCATGACATGCTTAGTATTTTAGATGGCGAAGAGAAATTTTTTTTTATATACTACGATGGTGCAGACAACATTAACGTCAATACCCAATTCTTTCAAAAATTGCACGTGATCTATTAACACCTCTAGTATCAACTGTAGCATCAGAGTCTACTTTTACAGGTTGAAGGATTTTGTCTGATTTCAGGTCAAGACTCAAAGTCGACATTTTAGAAGGTTTACTGTGTCGGAAGGATTGAGATGATGTCGAATTTTTAATCCAAGATAAAGTGGACAGAATGATGTCTGATGAACTTGAAGATTTGAATATGGATTATTTGGATTTGTAGTAAGTATTATTTTGCGTACGTATTTGATATTTTTTTGTCTTATTTTAACAAAAAAGTGTACACGTAACAACTTGTTCGTGTACAATTTTAACTTCGCCTACGTTCAAAGTAGCTGGTCCCAATCCCGAAAAAAACATGAGGGTTTTCAACCTTGAATTTTTAACATAAAACATTTCTGATATTTTCTTTCTTTTTTTATTTTAAAATTATCCCAAAAAAATTCAAAATCAAGCTGAGCTCGTGGGCAACTCGGCTCGACCTGAGCCTATTATTTTGGGAGAAGCCGAGCTCGGCATGTCCTTTTGGACTGGCCGAGCTCAGTTGGCAATGGGTCGAGCATTGCCACCCCTACTTATATCCAAATCAAAGATTAAACCTAGATTTCAAAAGTGTTTTTTCAAGTTCTTATTCAAATTCTTATTGCATGATTTGAAGTTAGATTCAAGGTTTGATTACATCTGCAAACTATTTGCCATTAAAGTATTCAAGAATTCATCACGGTGGCGACAAATATCATTTGAGGACAGCAATTCTAAATCGTATTCCAGCCTTTCTTTTGATGGTTTTTTCCGTTGCTATTTCTTGTTTTGTTATTCATCATCTTTTTTTTTTAACAATCAAATGATATTTCGTGATGGAGAACGACACTACTATGGCTACAATCTAAATGATGAATCAAGACCTTGTGAGGCTTGATAGGTTTGATGGGACTAACTTTACCACATGGAAGGCAAGCTAAAATTTCTCCTCACCACTTTGAAGATCTTCTATATTTTGGATCCGGATTTGGCACCATTGTCGAAACCAACCCCAAATGATACCGATGTAATAAGGACAAAAAGGTAGAAGAGACAAGAAGATGAGTTTACATGCAGAAGACACATCTTGAATGCTCTCTCCGATCTTCTTAATAATCTCTACTCAAACACCACTTCGGCAATGGAGATTTGGAATGCATTGAAAAATAAATACAAGGTCAATGATGAAGGTACCTAAAAGATTTTTATTTCTAAGTATTTTGATTTCAAGTTTTTGAATAACGTACATTTGTTAGGACAAGTACATGAGTTGCAAGTTATTGTCAACAAAATAAAGTCCATGAAG
The DNA here is from genome assembly GCA_030279155.1 of Forsythia viridissima. Classification (NCBI taxonomy): domain Eukaryota; kingdom Viridiplantae; phylum Streptophyta; class Magnoliopsida; order Lamiales; family Oleaceae; genus Forsythia; species Forsythia viridissima. Next base: position 27,935,266 of record CM059041.1, on the reverse strand, counting down.
ATTGAAATTCGTGAAACTTTCCAAGTTGGTGTAATTATTGCTAAGTTGCCATCATCATGGAAAGGTTATAGGAAGAAAATTGGTCACAATTTCAAGGATTATTCTTTGGAAAAGATTCAACAGCATCTTCGAATTGAGAAAGAATCAATGGCACGAGATGGAAATAAACATTCTCATGAGGGCACTTCTAAAGCCCATGCTGTGGATCATGCCTACAAATCAAACAATGATTCCATGAAGAGAAAATCCTCAAACTCCAACAAAGATAACAAGAACAAGAAAAAATCCAAGGTTTCTTATTATGTATGTAGCAAACTCGAACATTATGCCCGATAGTATCTGAATCACAAACAACCAAAACAAACAGAGAAAGTAAACTCCATTGACACGAAAATATTGTTGCTACTATGAGCATTGTCAATGCTGTCAAAGGAAAAGTTCAATGACGGTGGTATGATACGTGTACCACCATACATGTTTGTTATGATATGTCTCTCTTCAAAACCTATCAAGATGTGGATGATGAACACATTGAAATGGGTAATGAAGCTCAATCCAAGGTTGTTTGCAAAGAAAGCGTGGACTTACATTTCACATCTGGCAAGAAGATCACTTTTACATGGATATGAATAGAAATCTTGTAATTGGGGATTTGTTGAAAAAATTGGAAATTAAGTTCGTATATGAATCGGGCAAACTTGTACTTTCACAGAATGGTGTATTTGTTGAAAACAACTATTCGAGTGATAGAATGGTCAAACTTTGTATTGCCGACAATTATATTAACAAAACTACCAATTTGAATTATGTTGAGTCTATTTCTTTATGGCATGATAAACTATGACATATTGGTTACTCTACTTTAAAAAGAATGATAAAATTTGAAATGATTTTATGTGAAAACATAGAACATAACAAATGTAAATTATGTGTTAAGTCTAAGATAATTAAGAAACATTTTCATAGTGTTGATTGGACCTATAATTTATTAGACTTAATTCATTCTGATATATTGTGAATTAAATAGAATGTTAACTAGAGGAGATAATAAATACTTCATAACATTCTTAGATGATTATTCTAGGTTTTGTTATATCTACTTGATGAAACATAAGGATGGAGCCTTTAGTATGTTTAAGATATACAAAACTGAAGTAGAAAACTTATTAAATAGAAATATTAAAATTCTTAGAAGTGATTGATGGGGTGAATAATTCTCTAATGGATTTAATCTCTTTTTTGTGAACAACATAGCATAATACATCAATGTAGTGCATCTAAAACACCTGAACAAAATGGTTTGGCTGGGTGGAAAAATAGGATATTAGTTGAGATGATAAATGCTATGTTATTAAGCGCTAAGTTGCCATTTAATTTATGGGGTGAAGCTTTGTTAAGTGCATGTCACATAGTTAATATAATTCCTTCTAAAAGATTTAAGGTTTCTCCCTATGAATTGTGAAAATGAAGAAAACCAAACATTGGTTATTTTAAAGTGTGGAGATGTCTTGCTTATTGCAAGAACACAGATCCTAAAAGGGCTAAGTTGGGTGCTAGAGGGATCAAGTATGCTTTTGTAGGATATGCTCAATACAGCCAAACATATCGTTTATTAAATTTGGAAACCAATGTCATAATTGAATCTCGAGACGTAGAGTTCTTCGAGAATTTATTATCTTCGGATAATAATTATTTAAAAAAATCTTAAGTGGAGACTCATAATTCTACAAGATTACAAGTACACCTTCCAAGGGCGTTGATACAAATGAACTTCGTAGAAGCAAAAAAACTCGAAAGGACAAAGTGCGAGGAAATGTTAAAATTGATTCTCAACTTATTTCCTTCTATTTAGTTAAGAGAAATGAGAAGAGTGTCACAAGAACTGCTCTGTATATTTTTCAAGTAGAAACCGATCCTAAAACTTATCGAGAAGCAATATCATTGAAAGATAGTATCTTTGGAATGATGTTATAAATCATGAAATTGATTCAATAATTGGAATGATGTTATAAATCATGAAATAGATTCAATAATGTCAAACAATACTTGAGAATTAGTTGATTTACCACTCGGGTTAAAAACTATATGTTGTAAATTGTTATTTAGACGGTACTCTTAATACCTTTAAAGTTAGGTTAGTGGCCAAAGGGTATCGACTAGATTACTTTGACACATATGCACAAGTTACACGAATAACCTCGATTAGAATTTTATTCTCTTTGGCTTCTGTTTATAATTTGCATATACATCAAATGGATGTTAAAACGACGTTCCTAAATGGAGATCTCGATGATGAGGTTTATTTGGAGCAACCGGATGGTTTTGCTCTATCCATAAATGAACATAAAGTGTGCAAATTAGTAAAATCATTATATAGATTAAAAAAAGAACCAAAGAAATGGCACAAAAAAATTGACTTAGCAATAATATCCTTTGAATATAAACATAATAGTATTGATAAACTTTTATATTCAAAAGTTTGTGATAATTATGTCGTGCTAATTTGTATATACGTGGATGACAAGTTGATTGTAAGTAATCAAATGCAAGGTATAAAAGAAACAAAAAGATTTTTATCTTTCACATTCAAAATGAAAGATCTTGGTCAAGTAGATACCATATTAGGTATCAAGGTCACTAAGACTAGTGGGGTTGTATGTTGAGCCAATCACATTATGTTGAGAATTTGGTCAACAAGTTCAATCATTTGAACATCAAAGAGGTTAATACCCCATTTGATCTAAGTTTGAGACTTGTAAAGAATGATGGAAGATTAATAGCAGAACTTGAGTATGCAAGTGTTATAAGAAGTCTTATGTATGTGGTGCAATGCACAAGACCCGACATATCATTTACAATTAGTAAACTTAGTAGGTTTACGAGCAATCAAAGTGAAGAACATTGGAAGGCTATTGGAAGGTTCTTGGTTATTTGATGAAGACCAAGGATCTAGGTCTCCAATATTCTAATTTTTTGGCAATCCTAGAAGGATTTATCGATGCTAAGTGGATATCTAGTGTAGGTGAGAATAAATCCACCCCAGGTTGGGTTTTCACTCTTGGAGGAGGTGCGGTTTCTTGGAAATCCAATAAACAAATAGGCATAACATACTCAACTATAGAATCCGAATTTGTAGCATTGGCTGAAACCAGAAAAGAGGCTGAATGGCTTAGGGATTTAATGTTTGAAATTCCATTGGGAGAGAAAAATAATTCTTCTATATCTATCTTGTGTAATAGTCAAGCCACTTTAGCTAGAACGTACAATGAAATGTATAATAGTAAGTCTAGACACGTGAGTTTAAGACATGACTATGTGAGGAAATTAATTAATGATGGAATAATTTCACTTACTTATGTGAAGTTGAATGAGAATTTGGCTGATTCGCTTACTAAACCGCTCATAAGGAAGTTAGTATAGACAACAACTAGTAGGATATGGTTGAAATTCCATAATTAAATCCACCAATGACTACAACCCCACCTGATTATACTAACAAGTATACATCGGGTTCAAAGGGTAATAACAAGTCATTCGATAAGTGAATAGTTTCAGCACTTATTCTTTTCTTAAACCCTATCATAGGTTATAAGTTCTCGTTGTCACGAAAAATATGGATGAGTTTCTATAACTCTTAATAAAGTTCAGATAATTGGATCAAGTATCTCTAAAAGTGACAAAGATACTGCAAGAACTTTACCTATATGAACTTCGGGGTGGTGCCGCCTTAATAGAGAGTTGGGGTTTATTTCTTAAAAGTTCATGAATAGGACAAGCACAAGACAATAAGAGCGCTAAACGAGATTGTCGGGAACTTGGAGCACATGATGCTTGTGTGTGTGATTTCACCGGTATCGTCACTTGGAATAATATGTTCAAAGCTTTCATGCTACATGGTATTTCGACAATACTTTGTGAGATTACACTAAGGTTGGATTCAAATAGAAAGATATCCATACTTTATGCATAAGCGTCGTTAAATTTGAGTTCGAGCTCATTATATAATTGAACTAGTAGGAGATTGTTGTAATATGGTTCAATATAATTTGGATTAATCAAACATCTATAAGAGGATATCAAGTAGGTGGGAAAATACCCAAAGCAAAACCCGAAAATAAAAAGAGAAGAAAAGAAAGCCAAAATGTGCAACCATTTTTTTTGGTTGGGCAATCACCAAACCTTGTTTTATGGCTGTAGAATACATTTTGACAGAACCGGGCGATCGCCCAGTACAAAATTTCAGTGACCATTGCATTTAAATTTCTTGCAACGTTTTAAAATGTTTTGGCACCTTTTGGCTTGGTTTTAGCACATATTCTTGCATTGGACTTGATAATCTATATATATGGATGTTTTCATGTCGGAAAACGTATCATTAACATCAAATACACAAACTTATATCCAAATCAACGATTAAACCTGGATTTCAAAATTATTTTTTCATGTTCTTATTGCTTGATTTGAACTTGGATTCAAAGTTTGATTACTCCTGTAAACAATTTGTTATTAAAGCTTTCAAGCATTCATCCCGATGACGGAAAATATCATTTGAGGACAACAATTCTAAATCGTGTACAAGCCTTCATTTTGGTGGTTTTTTCCGTTGCTATTTCTTGTTTTGTTCTTCATCATCTTATTTTTCTTAACATCTCGAGCAACTAGGTTCTCAAACAAATTTCTAGGGAGACATTTTCAAAACTAATAACAATTTAAATTGAGCAAATGCAAATTTTGTAATCGTCGATGGTATTACTAATGGTGATTTTGATGGAAAAATCAATATTTGTCGGTGATTTGATCGGATTTAGCCACAATAATACCGTCAGTGATTATCGACACACATCTATTAGAGATGGCTGACAATGTCGTCAGTAATCACCGATGTTACTTTCATCACTGATTGTTGAAAAAATAATGTTCATGTTACTAACAAAAGTTTATTCTTCATTTACGTTTTTTCTTTTTAACACATTGCCGATGGATATTTTGTCATTAATTTTAGATATATTTCTATTTTTGGTTTTGTATTTATAGTGTTACCATCGAATAAGTTATTTTTAATTATTATTTTATTTTCGACGAAATGTTTAATAGCTAGTATTGCATTTTATATTTCTATTACTTTATTTATTGATAAATAATTTGTTCGTAAATAAATAATTTGATATATATATATTTTAATATTACTAACTGAAAATCTTTCACAATCTTAAATTATTTTTTATTACTATTTAATTATTGTCAGAATTTTCAGAATGCAGTGTTTAATTCTTTAATTTTTATCATTTTATTTTATGACAAAAATTATAGCGATAATTTAAATATAACAAGATAATTTTCTCAAGTTATTAGTGATGAATAGTTGTGTAATTCTTCTTGTTGTAAAATTATAGATAATGGTGAATAATTATTTAATCTTATCAGAATACCTATCAAATGGTTATAGTTACTCTAGAAGTCTGTATCTTAATCAGATTGTAACTCTCATTGAAACCTTATATATATATATATATATATATATATATATATATATATATATATATATATATATATATTATATATATATCACTACAATATAATAAGAGCGTTGTTGGTTTTACTATCCAAAATGACACAGTTTTTGGACTTTTAAACGACGTCGTTTCATGCTCATAAGTTTCTACCTCCAGCCTGCTAAATCGTCGTCCCTCTTTTGCAAAAGCATCCCTAGATTATACCTTGCATTTTGGCGATCTCCATAAAGAATAGAGGAAACTAGCGAGAAAAATGAGTATTGGCGCCCTCCGCCGTAGAGTATGCGTAGCATTTTGGTTTGGGAGCTTGAATCGCACTGGATGTCGGAGCAAACCTTCTGGGCCAACAAAAAAAAGACCTAAATTATTTTTGAGGTGGATTTTTCTGTTGATTGAGTCCAGCAACAATATGTGCATGAGCTCAATTTCGAGTTCGGCCTCGAACTCGGGTACAAACGAGTGGAGTAGGGCGCGGAGAGTGGTGACTTTGGTGCTAATTGGCAGTGCATTGTGGCTGAAACGAATGACCAAGTACATAATGCGATGGGACCACACGAGCATCATCACTCAGTCACTCACCGGTGAAATTGCTTTTGCAGTTTTACTACTTTTGGTGATACAGTTTCACTATTTTTTTTAAACTTTTATGTAATTTGATGAGTAATTTTGGTATTTGATTAGAGGATTTATTGAATCATAAATCATTGGTAGTTTTTGCAAGAGCAAGCGTCGAGGTCCAGATAATTGCTTCATTTAAAGTAATCTCGTTTTCCACTCCTGAATTTACTGTTATATGGTCTTTTGTAATTGTATATGTGAATGCATAATTCATTTAATAGTAGTAATAATAATAATAGTAAGAGCAACAAGAACATCAGGAATTAACTATTGATTATTTTGAAATGAATTAACAATGAGCTATATTTTACCTTTTTTGGTTGATTTTTTGAGTAGAGAATGATGGTTAAGGGTTTTTATTTTCCTTCTAATATAGTGTAATTCACATTTTGGATAATTTTGAAGCATGATAGTTTGAAAGTTATTAATGCAATGTATGGAAACAGGAATTATTAACACTTTTAATTCATTAGAAATCAATTGAAATTGGCATTAATCATTTCCTATATGCAGCATGTGTTTAGTTAAAATGTTGCTTGTCTAATACTTTGTGAGTGTGAACTAATTTTCTTAACGATTCTCACATCATTCTTAGTCTTTTGGGTTCATATCCTTGTGAATTTATGTTCTTATTTTATATTTTATATGTGTTGGGCGTGTGTATATGTGGGACAGGAAGTGATGCATTTTATCTTCATGATTGACACGTTCTGTCTTTTTACATATCCAGCTTGTCGGAATTTCAGAAATTCACCATGTTCATTGCCAGTCCTTCAAATGCCAATTTGTGCAATCCCTGATGGCACTTGGGTTCGCAAAATTGGAGAGACAAATGTTCGGCCATTGGCTGTGTTGAGGCTGAGTGCTCTCCTTAGTGCAGCATTGAATTTGATAGTTCAAGGTATACATTTAATTCATTGAATAGTTGGATTCTCAAATTCTTTTCCAGAAATTAATAATAGATGCTAGCATTTTCTTGAATTTATTTAAATATTTTATTATACCTCTGCAATAATATAAGCTTCAATAGGGTTATTTACAGCTTTGCGGTCATTTGTATGCAGGCAACAAATCTAATTTGGTGCCGAAGTTAATAAACTGCTCAATCATATGAGCACACAATTCATTCAATATAAAGGATGAGAAAAGTGAAGCGCAAAACGTACTAGTGTTAATAAATATTGTGAAATATTGATCAAATCGCTTTTAGCCATTTCAACTTATTAAGTCGCATTTCTGGTTTTCACACTTTTTGGGCTCTTTTTGATCTGAACCGTTGGTTCTGTGGTTTTTTTGTGAGCCATTGATCTGGAGTATAAAAGGCAAGTTCTGGGACTGTTGGATGGAGCAGCCGCAAACCCTTTCTTCTTCTAAACCTAATCTCTCCGTCTCTCTGAGTTCTGATACATCTACACTTCGTCTTTCTTTGATGATTTCTCTATGAAATCATACCGTAGAACAGATAGATGATTCTTCTTGAGTGAAAGTTATATTCATCTGTGTGTATGTTTGAGGTCAATCTTTGATTGACGCTTTGTCTGTAAAAGCTAGGGTTAGAGTGTATTCTCTTGGTGTTGAACTCTTATAATCTCTGAGACATAATCTGTAAGATTCTTGATAATGCATGAAGCCGAATCCACATTGTGGAGCTTCAACGGGAAGTAGCCAACGATTGGGTGAACCCGGGTCCTTCGGGACATAAATCTTTGATGTTTTTACTTTCTGCGATATATTCTTGGTTTCTGTTTTTCGTTCAAATATCAAAGTGAAATCGTAACAGTGGTATCAGAGCGTTGTGTTCTTGAAAGTCTTTGATGTTTGAAAAAGGGTTCTGGGTGTGAATCTTGAAACGTTTAAGGCCTCTTTTGGATGTTCTTGAGGGGATCTGTAAGAATCCTCAAAGTTGAAGAAACTCAAAAGTTCCTAGGGTAAAATTGCAAACCCTAGGTTCAGATCAGATAAACTTGAAACCTGAAACTGCTGGAGTCGCATCTAACGAACACAGGATGTTCGTTCGGTGATAAAACTCTTACCCTTACTCATACTTCCTAAGTTTAGTTCTCAGCTGTGTATTGACTGTTTTGATCTATGCATAAAATTGACTATCTGTCTCTTTCTTGTCTTGATCTCTTTCGTTAAAGTGTGGTTTCAAACTGATTTTATGAGTAGCATGTTTTCTCTGTACTGTGTGACTTAGAAATCATATCTCTGAAGTATCTTCTCTTGTTATGAATCTTTTTGGTTTTTCATATTAAAAATAAGAACACCCTAAGCCTCCTGTTTGGATTCATTCCCTTGACCTGAGAACAAGAGTCTTACGGAATCCTGGAGATCTCTGAACAGTGTATAAACTGAGACCTTAGATATTTTTTTCTCTTCATGCTTTTATTTTGTATAAAATACATGAAGGTGATTATCTGAACAAGTTTTGCTAGAAAGTTGTAAGTTGTACATTATCTGATTCTTTGTCTTCTTTCTTGTTTGTGCTGTGAAAAATTTCTTTTACCTTGTTTCCTTTTTTAAAGATGGGAACAAGTAAGTTTGATCTTGAAATGTTTGATGGTAGAGGTGATTTTTCTATATGGCAACAAAAGATGAAAGCTCATTTAATTCAACAAAAGTTGTCTAAGGCAATTGATGGGTCTTTTCCTGATGATTTGACAAGTGTTCAAATTAAAGAGTCTGATGAGTTAGCTCATAGTGCCATAATTTTACATCTTGCTGATAATGTAATGAGAAAAGTGAGTGATTGTAAAACTACCCCTCTCATTTGGGATAAACTTGAAACTTTGTATCATACAAGGTCCCTTCCAAATAAAATCTATCTTTTAAAAAGGTTTTTTGGCTATAAAATGGATCCTTTTGTGGACCTTGAAACAAATCTTGATAATTTTTCAAAATTGAGTCAAGATTTGGCAAGTTGTGGTGAAAAGTTTTTTGATGAGCATCAAGCCATCATATTACTAAATGCTTTACCTGATACCTTTAAAGATGTGAGAAATGCCATTGAATATGGCAGAGATTTTTTAACTACAGAGATTGTGGTTAATTCTTTGAGAACCAAGAATCTGGATATTCAACAACAAAATTTGAATTCTGTCAAAGGGAGAGGATTAAATGTGAGAGGTAGATCACTCACTAGACAAAATAGGCACTATGATAGTCATCAAACTGGAAAGAAAAAGATTTTTAAAGGAAAAAAGTAGGTCAAAGTCTAGAGCTAAAGGTAAGAAGTGCTATGGGTGTGGAAAAATGGGACATTTTATAAAAGATTGCTGGAAAAAGAAAAATGAGCAAAATGATCAAAATAAGGAAGAAGCAAATATTGCCTCTTCTTCAAGTTTTGACATTGCTGAAGTTTATGTTGCCTTAAGTCAAAATTCTGAAGTTACTGAATCAAATTTGATTGAAAAATCTATTTTTGAAGGAGAATGGGTCTTAGATTCAGGCTGCTCTTTTCATATGACTTCAAAAAGAGATTGGGTTTCAAATCTAATTGAAAAAGATCTTGGTTTAGTAACTATGGGAAACAATATCACCTCAAAGATTTCAGGAATTGGAACTGTGTCTTTACAATTTGAAAATAACTGTGTGTGTACTTTTGAAAATGTAAGATATGTGCCTGAAATGAAAAGGAATTTGATTTCTTTAGGTGTGCTGGATGATATTAAGTTTTCTGTTAAAATTGATAAGGGTATGTTAAAAGTGGCAAAGGGTTCTCTTGTGATGTTCAAAGGGATAAAACAAAATGGAATTTTTGTTGTAACTGCTACTGCTTTAACAAAAAATCATTCTGCTCTTTCTGTAATAAATGAACAAAATGATACCCTAAAATGGCATAAAAGACTTGCTCATGTAAGAATGGTGTTTTTGGCAAAGATAAGGTGTCTAACTTGCATTTTTGTGAAACTTGCATTTTAGGAAAACATCACAAGTTGCATTTTAAAACTGGTACTCATAAGTCTAAGGGAATTCTTGATTATATTCATTCAGACTTATGGGGACCTTCACCAGTTCCTACTATGGGTGGCAGTGTTTATTTTCTCTCAATAATTGATGATTTTTCAAGAAAGGTTTGGGTTTTCTTATTGAAGCATAAATCTGATACTTTTGAAAAGTTTAAACAATGGAAAACTTTAATTGAAAATCAAACTGAAAAGAAAATAAAGACACTGAGAACAGACAATGGCTTAGAATTCTGTAATTCTGATTTTGATAATTTTTGCAAATTGCATGGAATTCTAAGACATAGAACTGTCCCCTATACTCCCCAGCAAAATGGGGTGGCAGAGAGAATGAATAGAACACTTTTAAATAAAGTGAGATGCATGATGGTAAGCTCTGGATTACCTAAGAGTTTCTGGGGGGAAGCTGTAATGACTGCATGCTATATTGTGAATCTGACACCTTCTGCTGCTCTAAATGATAAAACCCCTTTTGAAATGTGGAACAATGTGCCTGCTGATTACTCTATGTTGAGAACTTTTGGTTGTTCTGCCTACTCTCATCAAAGTGAAGGTAAACTTGAGCCTAGAGCTCAAAAATGTGTTTTTTTGGGTTATCCTCAAGGAGTCAAAGGGTATAGATTGTGGGCTAGGGGTCTAGGTGGAGTAAAAGTGATAATAAGCAGGGATGTTACTTTTAATGAACATGACATGCCTTGCTTAGACCCTAAAACAGTTGATGGCAGACAAGAAAAGAAAAATGAATTTTTCTTGACCATTCCTGATAGAGACTTAGAAAGACCTAATCCAAATTCTAAAAATGAGGTGGAGTCTGATAATAATCAGACTCAAACAGATTTTGAAGATTCTGTTGATACCTCAATTGACTCTGTTACAGAAGAAAACTTCCAAGTCCTTGATGAGAGTAGTCTTAGAAATTACCAGTTTGCAAGGGATAGAGTGAGAAGAAATATAAGAGAGCCACAAAGATTAGAATTTGAAGATAGTGTTTCTTTTGCTTTCTTGAGTTACCAAGATCTGTGTGAAAAGGAACCTAAATCCTTTGAAGAAGCTATGAGTAGCATTCATTCTGTTGAATGGAAAAAGGCTATGATTGAAGAAATGAAATCCCTTAGACAAAACAAAACTTGGGAGTTAGTCTCCAAACCTAGTTATAAGTCCATTGTTGATTGCAAGTGGATTTATAAGGTTAAATAAGGGGTTTCTGATTCTAATCCAGTTAGATTTAAAGCCAGATTAGTAGCTAAAGGCTTTACTCAAAAAGAAGGAGTTGATTATAATGAAATTTTTTCTCTTATGATTAAATATACTACTATAAGATTGATGCTTGCTTTAGTTGCTCATTTCAACTGGGAACTTGATCAACTTGATGTTAAAACTGCTTTTTTACATGGTGAGTTAGAAGAAAAAATTTATATGTGTCAACCTCTTGGTTTTAAAGACAAATTGAAACCTACTGATGTTTGCCTGTTGAAAAAATCCTTATATGGTCTAAAACAATCACCAAGACAATGGTATAAAAGATTTGATACTTTTATATTGTCCTTAAATTTCAAAAGAAGTGATTATGACCATTGTTTGTATCATAAATGTGAACCTGAAAACAATATCAGTATATATCTGCTTTTGTATGTTGATGATATGCTGTTGATTAGTTCCTGTGTAAATCAAATTAAAAAGCTAAAATCTGATCTGTTTTCTGAGTTTGACATGAAGGATTTGGGAAATGCTAAAAGGATTCTTGGAATGGAGATCATTAGAAATAAAGATCTTCATGAACTGAAACTAATTCAGACACCCTACATTCATAAAATCCTTGACAGATTTGCTATGTCTGATGCAAAAGAGGTAAGTATCCCTCTAGGAAACCATTTTATTATTAGTAAAGATGATTGCCCTAAAACTGAAGAACAATTTTCTGAAATGAAAAATGTCCCCTACAGTAATGCTATTGGTTCTGTTATGTATTCTATGGTATGTACCAGACCTGATGTGGCTCATTCTATTAGTATGTTGAGTAGATATATGTCTAACCCTGGTCCTTCTCACTGGTAGGCACTAAAATGGTTATTGAGATACTTAAAAGGATCTTCAAATATTGGCCTGACTTTTAAACATAGTTCAGAAGGAATAAAATTGAAAGGTTATGTTGATGCTGATTATGCAAGTGATAGAGACAATAGGAAATCAGTAACTTCTTATGTGTTTACTATATGTGATACTTGCATTAGCTGAAATCACAACTCCAGCACATTGTGGCTCTTTCAACCACTGAATCTGAATATGTGGCCATAACTGAAGCTGTTAAGGAAGCTTTATGGTTGAAAGGAATCTTGAAAGAATTGGGCTATGAATGTAAGTCTCCTATCATATATACTGATAGTCAATCTGCAATTCATTTATGTAAGAATCCAGTGTTTCATGAAAGGACAAAACATGTTGATGTTAAACTTCATTTTATCAGGGACATTGTGTACCAAGATTTGGTAAATCTGGAAAAGATTCCTTCCCAATTTAATCCTGCAGACATGGGCACAAAAATTCTACCTTTGTCTAAATTCAAAAACTGTCTAAGTATTCTGAATTTAGATACAGGATAGATGCAAGTTAGTAAGGACTGAATTTTTTTTGTTTTGTTTTGTTTTTTCAGTATTATTTTGTTTAACTTCTTTAATCTTTGTGCAGGTACAAGAAGCTATGAAATTAATTGTGGATTAAGGCAAATCATGCATTCATAAGGATCTAAGGAGAAGTCTGTGATGGGTTCTTTGATCAAGGTGGAGATTGTGAAATATTGATCAAATCGCTTTTAGCCATTTCAACTTATTAAGTTGCATTTCTGGTTTTCATGCTTTTTGGGCTCCTTTTGATCTGAACCGTTGGTTCTGTGGTTTCTTTGTGAGCCATTGATCTGGAGTATAAAAGGCAAGTTCTGGGACTGTTGGATGGAGCAGCCGCAAACCCTTTCTTCTTCTAAACCTAATCTCTCCGACTCTCTGAGTTCTGATACATCTACCCTTCGTCTTTCTTTGATGATTTCTCTGTGAAATCATACCGTAGAACAGATAGATGATTCTTCTTGAGTGAAAGTTATATTCATCTGTGTGTATGTTTGAGGTCAATCTTTGATTGACGCTCTGTCTGTAAAAGCTAGGGTTAGAGTGTATTCTCTTGGTGTTGAACTCTTGTAATCTCTGAGACATAATCTGTAAGATTCTTGATAATGCATGAAGCCGAATCCACATTGTGGAGCTTCAACGGGAAGTAGCCAACGGTTGGGTGAACCCGGGTCCTTCGGGACATAAATCTTTGGTGTTTTTACTTTCTACAATATATTCTTGGTTTTTGTTTTTCGTTCAAATATCAAAGTGAAATCGTAACAAATATCACGGGTCGGTTTGGATTCAAAACCTGCTAAAAATTCAACAAAAAAGGTGTGTTATTTTGATTGAATTTTAAGTTTGTTATGTGCACATCTGGTACTGCATATTGTAGCATAGTTATGACAAGTTTTTCACTCCATGAGAAAAGAAAAGCAAGACAAAAATTTTATGCCTACGGTTTAGGTAACTTGGCTGTGTAAAGTTGCAATTGCCTGTGGATGAGCTTCTGATAGTCTACAGAAGAGGCTCACAGCCATTCCATTCTCTTTAGCCTCTAGACTCTAATATCAGGTGTAAAATTACAAGATTCTAGTTAACCATAAAGTTCAGCACAAAAGTAAATGAATTATTGTAAATGGTGAAAATACCTGAACAAGTGGCGGCAATTGATAATGATCCCCCACAAGAACAAATTTTGATGCAAACATCAATGGTCCCAACGACACCTGCTTGGGCAATTGGACAATATTAATTTTATTTTCTCTCTTGGGCAAATCTAAATTTATCATTTTTCTCGTACATGGAAACTGCAACAAAATATAGAACCAAAGATCTAAACAATTTGTGTCCAAGAAATGTATCTAAATCATTGCACAAATGATTCATAGTTACAATACAGTATGAGAAACTACTTGCTTTGACTAGCATCAGAGAAAGATTAGAATAAAACCAATAGAGATGATAACACAACAAGTAACAAGTTTTGAATGGTAAACCACAGACTTCTCCAAAACCATTGGACAAGTTCATTAAAATGGTCTGCAGTGTCTAATCAATATGTTCCGTACTCACTAACTTATAATTCAAACAAGGTGAAATTTTGGCTTCTTTAATGGTACATAAAAACAATTTATTCCTGTGACAAGAAAAATGAGGGAAAAGCAAAATAGAAAAGGATGGAAGGAGGGGATGAAAGAGTGGTCAGAGATTTCCTTTTTAGACTCACAATGTGAAGTACCAATAGTTTTCTCTTTCTTTTTAAGTAGTAAATCAATTGTGGATCCTTTCCACAGTCAAGCTACTGTAAAAACTAATTGTTCCATTAAGTCGTTGTACAATAATTTCTCTCAATTCAGCCAAGTATCTGCTTCAGCATTGACAGTTCTCAAAGCATATGTTCCAGTCCTCAGCAAGTGAAGAAAGTACCTCGTCACAGTGGTCACATTGACCAAATGAGAAGGGGGTAACCAAAAAATCTTATTCTCTTACAAAAGACAAGAAACCAAGCCTTATTCTTAATAAATTTGGAGGGCATATATGAATCATTTTTCCGTATTCTTTTTGGTTCATCCGCTACATCTACTAGAAGATCCAATGACTTTTCATCACCATATTCTATTTTTCATCCGCTACATATACATTTAATTCATTGAAGAGTTGGATTCTCAAATTCTTTTCTAGAAATTAATAATAGCTGCTAGCATTTTCTTGAATTTATTTAAATATTTTATTCCTGAAATTCAATGCTCTCTAGGTACACCTTGTTAGTCGAAGAAGGTATAAAGTTATAATATATATATGCATCATTCCAAGAAATTACTTTAAATAGTAGCCTCTTTCAAGTGTTATTTTATGATCATTTAGATTTAGAAATAAAAGTTGTCTTTTTATAGCCTATCTTATGTCCGGCTTCTTTGCAACTCGAGTAAGTTCGATTCCCATTGTTCACAAAAATGATTCATTGTTGGACATATATTCTTGAAGGTTGGCAGTGCAGTTATTATACATATGAAATTTTTATTTTGGCTTATTGATCTATGCCAGTCACATTCATAATTTAAGCTTACTGTATGCTTTTAACAAACAGCGATCTCACTTATTTGGCAAATGACAAAAGTAATGCGCATATTAATATTGACAAAATGACTATGCATCAGGTAAGCACATTGATTCTGTTACATACAAAATGAATGGATCATATATGTATTAGCTTTATCACAACCCCTTGTTTTCAAATTTAGGCGTTACAGCTTGGAGAAGACCCTCATTCGTCTTCTGGAAATAGCATTCAAAGATATCGTGTGTTTCAGGTCTGATCCCTGCATAAAGTGTTGGAGAAATTATCCAAGCCATGTTTACTTTTCTTCTTCTTCTTTTTGCTTTTCAAAATCTTTGTCTCTATCGTTGGTCATATGTTCCATATCAGGCAACAGTTTACTAATATAGCTTAAACATCAAACGTAATACTTGGTTCATTGTTTTAGTTTCTTGCTTGCAATATTCTAGAAATAACTGCACCCTTTGGTCAATTTGTTTCAAAAAATGTGAATAGTTCATATATTTGTTAAGGAATAAAACACTTTTAGCCACTCATCTTGTAGTGAAGTTTCGTGTCAATCATCGAACTTTATTTTGTTCCAAAGTAGTAATCAAAGTTCACTTTTTTGTTTTTGTTGGGTGTCTTAGTTAAAACCAGTTAGTTTTTGTAAGACAATGTTCAACACGGAGGACCGTGTTAGACTTAGTTTATCAGAAAATTCTTAACAGATAGTGATATATCGGTTCTCTTGAGTTTCATAAAATGACTATTGCTCGAGAATGTGTCTATTGGTTCCTCCGTAGTTTTTCTAAGTTACGTGAGATATATAATACAGCAATGTACTTGCTTTACACAAGGGCATTTGATCAAGATATCTATTTTCTTTTTTATTTGTCTTGGCTTATCATTACATATCATAACATGAGATCAAATTTCTCTTTATTTAGTACTTGCCTATGGTGCCGAAAGTGATAGAGCTCTTGGCATTCTAGGAGATGTACTTAAGAATACACTTGGCACGTCCATTGTTGTGTTTCTTTTAATGATTAGTGGATTAGGATGTTGCTCTTCCTAATGATTGAGTGTTCATAATTCAAATTCTTTAATCTATTAATCAATTCTCTTTTTTCTTTTGTGAACTATGCAAGGAATTGGGTGAAATATATGCTGCAAGAGAATTTAAGTGATTGGGTGTTCTTTGTGGAGTTTACTGGTCGATTTATGTTTATCTGGCCCATGTCTTCCACTATTTTGCTCAATTTCTCAGTTCACGTGTATGAAATCTATTCAACTTGTGTTTTTGGAGAAATTTTGATGTTTATGCTCTTCTAATAATATTCTGGGTTCGTAAAAATTTTTCATGTTGTTGATACATTAAATGAAAATAATGCCCATTGTGCATTTTTTAATTTACCTCTTTACTCTGACTTGATGCAGTGATTGAGGGATTTTGGCTTTGTGATGTTAAATAATTTATTGAAGTTAAAGCAACAAAAATGGGGGATTAAAAGGATGCTTTTTATGTTGTACGGAGAGGGAACACGATTGGGGTGTACAAGAGCCTAAGCGATCCTTTTCTCGTCACTTTTTGAGCCCAATTATTGCTTTAAATTTATCAGTGTTTTCTTTTGTGAGAAGTTTCTTGCTAAAGAGTAAAGAGGCTGAAGACTGTCTTTTTACTTTTTTCGTTTTCTATTATATGCTCCACATATCAGTTAAATGAGAAGTGCCGCAGATTGTCAAAACATGTTGCATTTTATATAGTGGATTGCATAGGCTCCTGTGGTGAAATATTTGTCAACTTGCAGAATTACATCCATTCCAAAGTTATTCTCTTCTCTGAACTTTTAAACTACAATGCATACCAGATTTTGTTTTATGTTTAATAAATTCGTATATGAATATATAGAAACTTCTTTGTAAGTGTAAGATTTAGTGATTTTAGCATATTACTTGGCTTATACAACCGTCATGCCTTACATGCCCTTAAAATTGATTCCATAGTATATTGAACCACCACTTCATATAAAAACTTACGTTAAAGAGAGAACACATTTAGTTTGCAACACGCTCCTCTAGCTACAAGCTGCATTCATTTCTTTGTCAAAGGTGAAATATATCATCTAAAAGCTTAAGTTACTTCAATGGCAAGTCTTAAACTCATTTTCTTCCTTCCTCTTGGCAAGGAAAAACTGATGAAAAGGTTGAATATCTATTAGAGTACTTGTGTTTTGAGTATGAAATAACAAATTTCAATAAATAACATTGACTTCTTCTTCAACATTGTGTTATCTAATTTAGTTGTGTGTTATTTTGTTTCTTTTGTTTAGGATGAAGTGTTTTGTTGAAATCAAGTTCATAACTTTACTATAACATTAGATGTAAATAGACTCATCGATCCACCCTACCACTCACAAATGAGATTTCTGTTAGTTATTTTCTTATTATAGTTGCTTGTCATTTTTTGCTTGCAGGAAGCTATTTCTATCCCATGTAGATCTCTTCCAAGGAGGTTGTCTAAGTTGTATTTAGTTATGAGAGGTATAATTTTGGACTTTATATCAGAAACGAGTACGCTTAGATGGATGAGCCATTTTATTAAAATGGATAAGATAATAAATGAGAATAAGTCAATAAGTGGATTTGGCGCGCTCCTCTAGGTGCAAGCCGTATTCATTACTTTTACCTTTGATCTTCTCTTTGTTTAGTTTACTGTTATGTGAGCAAATGTACTTGTACATAGATGCACTTATGACCTAACAATCTAAGCTTTTTCAGGCAAGAATGTGCTCAGAGTATGTTTGATGGGTTTTTCTTTGGCCGACTCATTGGGTAGATCCATCATAAGTGTTATGGTGGATGTTAGACACCATGTGGAAGTACATAGGTATAAGGTGGGTTGGGACTTAGACATGAGTGGTAATATTCGGGATCTTGAACTGTACGGTAAGCGTATCCTCCATTTTTCGTGAAAATATGAAATCTTGTTTGAAACATAGTATGATGTAGATTTATTGTTCAAAGATAGACCTCTCAAGTTTGTTCGCCTCTACTTAAGAATGACTATTATCCTTTTGATCAAATAAGGATAGATCTCTCATATTGATTGTTTTATTGAATATTCATTGAAGTGTTTAAAATTCTTCTCTTTTTACTCAATCTTATTGGAATCCACCTCCCAAATTTGAGCAGGTAGTGATTTCTGTAGTTCTCATTCTTTATTCAATCCCAGGTATTGATTTCTTGTGACCTTTTCTATTGAAATTGAGGTAAGATTTTGGGTTTAAGTTTTTCTGAAGTGTATAGTCAGTCATATGAGATTCAAGCTTTTTGGTTAAAATCACTTCATTATTATCTTGTAAAAATATTAATCTCCATTCAATATGTTGCCTCAGGAGAAGCACTTCTTGATGAAAACACTTGGAATGGATTCTGCATCCCCAAGTCCGTGCACCAATCCTTCAAAACCTCCAACCTGCAAAAGGTCCCTCCTCCACCATTGTTTTTGACCAATCTCACCCATTAACCTTACAAAGTCTATGGAATTCAGAGTCACTACAACCACTCATCGGAGGTTTTCCAACAAATGTGGACCTTTTTCAATACAATTTCGACTTTTTTGTCTGCAGATTTAGATATCTCAACCTGAGTTTTTAAAAATAGGCATTTAAGGATCTGATCCTCAATTATGGGCACTCACTTTTTTTTTAATTATCAATTCATATGTTATTTATTATTGTTTGGCCACCGCATCTTTTAAATTATCAACGTCATTTTATCACTCTATACATCTTACTACTACTCCTTATTGATTATAAATGTTGTCGCATGTTTTTTCATTGAATCCCGTTAGTTGGCTTACTTGGTAGCGCAATGGGCATAAATGATGTTTATAGCTAGCAGGTACATATAAAACACACAAATACCAGAAATTTGTCATTTCAATTAGATATTTAACCTAAAACTTATTCCTACATTTTTCACGGACGTGCAACGCACATAGCAAAAACTAGTATATATATATGAGTCCAAGATATAATAAAATGCACACTTGAGTTTTGATTCTCTCTATTCTATTCTCTTCTCTTATTCTCTCAGTTTTATAATATGTTATTAGCATGAAGAGGATCACCCAAAATAGAGAGAAATCCAAAGCAATAGTGTAGAAAATTCGCAGAATCTGGATAATCTGTGCAGTTGTGATCGAACTTTGACATATGGCGATCCATGGGATCACCGTAAAATTTGGATAAAAAGTTCAAAACTCATTGTTCTTCAAATCCAACGGTTAAGATCAAATCCGCTGGCTCATTCGTGAGAAATCGCTATGTAAACAGTAGCAAATTTTGAATTGGTTGGAAGATCGTGAGTTTTTTAGCACAACAAAAATTTTCACATTTGTATTTTTGAATAATTTGAGTCTACTTAAAGTTATATAAATCTATCAAATTCAAGTATCACTTTCATCAAATGACAATCTTCCTATTCTAAGTAAGTTTATTCTTACAAATTTTTTTATTATATTTTGTAAGATTGGATTTACATGATTGTGAAGTTTTTATTTTATATCGGTTGAATCTTTTGTTTTAAAAAATTAAATGCATTTGAAGAAAATTGTATTGATGTTCATGAAGATACATAACTCAATCATTTTGTTATTCCTGAAGAATTTAAAATTTTATACAAATTAATATTATAGAAGAATATTATGTTAGTCTCAAAAATTAACTTTATACAAGTCTAAGTCTGATAAATATATTGATGCTCCTGAAGAAGTACAATATTAGATCAATATTCTAAAAGAATGTTATTTGTCCCCAAAGTTTGTAAACTTATCAAAGATTGAAGCAAGCTCTTGAAAAATGGCACGAAAAGTTTGACAGTGCCATGATTAGGAATGGATTCACTATAAATGAATATAATAAATGCATATACTCAAAGAAAATTTGGAGAAGCATACATATTGGTTTATCTTTATATAGATGACATGCTCATATTAGGGACTAATATAGAAGTCATTAACAAAACAAAGAAAATGCTTTCCAATAACTTTGATATGAAAGATATGGATAAAGCAGACGTGATTCTGGGAATGAAAATCTCTAGAACATCTAATGGGATAACTTTGTCACAAACTTACTATGTAGAGAAAGTGATTGAGAGATTTAAAACATATGATGTAAAAGAAACTAGTAATCCATTTCTTCCTCATTTAGTTCTTCACAAGAATAATGGAAATGGCAAAAAGCAATTATAATATTCCCAGATAATTGGAAGTTTAATGTACTTAAATGAATTGTACAATGTTAGACATAGCTTACTCGATAAGTAATCTAAGACGATATATAAGTAACCCTAGTAATGAATATTAGGATGTATTACTTAGAGTGTTGGACTACTTGAAACGTACTAAAGAGTATTCATTACATTATGGAAAATATCCTTTAGTAGTTGAAGGATACAGTGAGGCCAAATGGATATCAAATATAGATGAATCTAAATCTACTAGTGGCTATGTATTTACTCTTGGTGGTGGTGCTATATCTTGGAATCTTCTATACAAACATGTAGAGATCGGTCAACTATGAAATATGAGTTTATTGCTTTAGATAAAGCAAGAGAAGAAGCGGAATGACTAAGAAACTTCTTAGAAGATATTCTTATATGGACGAAGCTTGTGCGTGCTATATGTATTCATTGCGATAACCAAGCAACTATAGCCAGAGTAGAAACCTTTTTGTATAAAGGAAAGTCAAGACATATACGTCATAGACATAATACTGTTTGACACTTGATCTCAAATGGAACAATATCAATTGATTTGTTATGTCAAAAGATTATCTAGTGGATCCGTTTACAAAACGGTTATATAGAGAGAGAATAGACTACGCATCGAGAGAAATGGGTTTAAAACCTAAATTCTTATGAGTCAACTTAATGGAAACCTAACCTAGCAACTAGGGATCCCATGGACTAGGTTCAATATGAAAACTAGTTATGAATGATTCGATGAGAAGCACTTCGGAGTTTTAACTCATTCCCATTTCTATGATGCACAAGTGCTGCCTTCAAAGATTGTAAAGGATAAACTTTGTTTTTAATTATGACTATATCTTGTAAAGGTACAAGTGGAGTATTATAATGTACTATTTATAGAACATCACCTATGTTAGTGCGAAGTGATCGATTTTTTAAAAATTTTAATTAGAAGAATTCTCTAAAGCACTCGTTGAACCCAAGTAGTTCAGTGCCAAAATAGTGAACATAATAGAGAACCAAGTCTGATATGAGAGATGATGTGTTTGATCTATTGTCTGGGCTTGCAATAACGCCTGATAGTTCGAAATGTTGCGTTCACTGATTAGCCAAGTGAGTTCGATAGATTCTTACTAAAGAAGGTTCAAAGTGATAGCTACATATCTTGATGTGTTATCTTTTAGATGGTATTCTTCTTTTGTCTTCCTTAATTTGAGTTGACTTCTCTCATTCATGTGGGAGATTGTTGGAATTAATTAAATTTTATCAGGTTGAATCATTAAATATGTCTGATGATATGTGCAATTACAATTAGTGAATTGAAAAAGTCTCCAATAAAAAACATGTAATTGGCAAATGAGTACGATTAATGAACACATTCATTCATAATTGGTAAATATGTATGATAAATGGATACATTCATTCAAGATTTAATTTGAACCATCAGATTTCATAAAAATATAATATTGAGATTTAAGGGCTTAGATTAATTAGACCAAATGGTGCACCTATTCATGAAGAGACACACACCTATTCAAAGAGACACATCAAATTTTATAAATAGGGACCCCTAAATTCAATTTTTTCACACCAAATCAATTTTGAATTAATTGTTTTTAAATTTTCTTTTTCTTTCCAAAATTCTGCTTAGATATTTTTCAGGAAAATTCTGAGAAAATAATTTATGAAGTTTTTTTAAATTATCATTTTTCCTTCATTTCAAGAAGAGTGCAGTCATTCATTGGTTCTACCGACAAGGTTGGTATAATGCAATACCGACTTTGGAAGAAGCGTTGTATCTTGGGAGATTGATGTTTTTGATCGTTTTAGCACCTTTATAGGGGACGAAATCTGTCTTAAGAAGATTTTCTACGGCATACCACGATTCATCTCATTTCTACATTTATGTGTTTTTCTCGATTGTTCCCATCAATTTTAACAAGAAGTTGTGGGTCCTACGAAATATGTGGATAAAAAGTACATTTGACCAATTTGATCAACTTAAATTATAATTTAAGCTTGGCCAATCATGGACTTAGTCAAATAATGTTAAAGGTAAGGTATGGTGAATAACATAAGTTGCATAAATCAATTTTCCATTGAGAATGTTATGTGGATTCCACATTGGGCAAATATTTTTGGTCGATAATACTATCACTAATATTTTATAATTTTCAATTTATCCTTCAATTAATAGTGAAATATTAATAATTTTTTAACATACTATTCAATATAATTGAATTTATTATTATCTTTGATTATATAATCATTGAATTTTGAACCACCTTACACCTCATTCGATCACATAACCATTTTTCATTCATCAAATCACGCGATCTCCAAGTTTAAAGTTTCATTTTCTGTATGTGTTTGCACATACATTTGCGCTGATTTTTTGATTGGATGCATCGAAAAATTGTTTTGTGGATACGACTTTACTCAAATCATTAAAAAATACTTTAACTATGTGAGTATTACGAATCATTTTATATTATTGTCCAATTTTTTGAAACTCAAAATATCTTATATTGATGATTTTCTTCTGAATAATGTTATTTATCATCACGGGTGATTATCACTAATCTATGTGACAATTGTGTTGATATTAAATGATAGATGTAATGAAATGTGAAAATATAAAACTTATTTTATTGAACCTATCATTTAAGAAAAATTTCCACTCTTGGTCCCTAATTTTTGCAGTTTGTTGCTAATCTATCTTCAACCAATTTTTATAGCACTAGACATCCCAACATTTGTAGTTTGTTGCAAATTTCGTCCCCATTGACAGAATTTGACGGATTTGCTATCTTTTTTAAATAAACAAAAATAGAAAAAGCTAAAAACAACAAAATATAAAAAGAAAATTGTAAATGAAATCTCATAACTTTTAAAAAGTACAAAATAACTTCATCTTCCTCAAAAACCTACCCAGCCCCATGGCCAAATCACCACCACCCAACCATGAGATGGAAAATCCAGCAAGTCAGCCATTAGATGAGCAATCAATCAACACCATTTATGCTGTTATAGATGAGTCTGAATATTTTTCTTGCTCCTAAAAAATTCGTTGCTTTTATTGAGATTCTTAGCATTCATGTTCAGATCCGGAGACGAGAAATTCATCTTAGCCTTGGCGCCGCGGAGTTGTCTAGCGGCGTTGTAGTAGGCTCTAGCAGCCTCCTCCACCGTGCCAA
Organism: Forsythia viridissima; assembly: GCA_030279155.1. Lineage (NCBI taxonomy): Eukaryota > Viridiplantae > Streptophyta > Magnoliopsida > Lamiales > Oleaceae > Forsythia > Forsythia viridissima. The sequence continues at coordinate 27,911,575 of CM059041.1, read as the reverse complement.
AGTTACCCAGCCACACGCGACTCTTTTTCCCAATATCCCTTATTTCTGCCACATATCTCCCCCACGGTCTTTTCCTCACCCCACAAAAATGCACCTCTTTTGTCCCACCACCACTCTCTTTGCCGCCACCGCTTTCTCCCTCGGTGCCATCACTCCTCACACACTTTATATCTTGTATTTACTATCAGTATCGGTGAATATGTGAATACAAGATTAATTATTTTGTTGAAAAATTAGGTTATGTGATAAGGGAAAAAATGGGAGCGATTGATTTGGCCATGGGATGGGGTATATTTTTGAGGAAGATGAAGCTATTTTATACTTTTTAAAAGTTATGAGACTTCATTTGTAATTTTTTGTTGTTTTTATATTTTTGTTTAGTTAAAGAGGGGGACAAATCCGTCAAAATATGTCAATGTGGACGTGATTTGCAACAAACTGCAAATGTTGGGATAACTGATGCTATAAAAATTTGTAGAGGGTAGATTAGTAACAAACTGTTAAGGTTGGGGACTAAAAGTACAAATTTCCTATCATTCAATACCACATAAACTAGATGATAAATAACATTACTTTTTTTTTTGGAATAATTGCATATTTGGTCCCCAATCTTTCAAAAATATTGGAGATATGCTCCTATCCTTTAAAAATAGTACCAGACATCCCCAACGTTTGAAAAACTTGGCATGGTAGGTCCTTTATGACGAAATTTCCATTTCCTTTAAATAAAAAAAAACAAGAAAAAAGAAAAATATGATTAAAAACTAACCAAATGTACCCAAAAAAATAAAAAGTAACAAAGAGGTCATCATCTCCAAAAATCCAAAATCCACTACAAAAAAATCCTACTTGTACTAGGAAAATTGAGCAACCAAATCAATGTCCCAACCAAGAGTCACACCCAAATCTTAGTCACATAAGGCAAAACATCCTTATTTGTAAGTCTCTCAACCTTCTAATAAAAAATGCATTGCCAAGAAATCAAAACCGGAGCCTACCACATTGCATTTCTCAACCCGTAAACAAAATACAAAACCCGTTTTCACAGCAGAAAATTTCTCTCAAACAAGAACACAACAATCCTAATCCCATTTCCATAATTCCAATTTGAAAATAATCATCTTCTTCAACAGATTAATAGTTAAACTACAAACTAAAGCTGCGATAATCAGAATCAAGCTCACCAATTGAAGAATCGAAAGTGCATGAACTTCGTTTTCTTGTAATCCTCCAAAAAATCTTCATCTAGAAACGGGTCGTCTTCATCGACTTCACTTCCTTTCCCTAAAACTTGAGATTTTTTTGTTCTCTGATTTTGAGATTTCGGATTGTTCTCCGGCGGGTCGAGTAATCGGGACATGGTTATGGTTCTAAGCAAACTGGATTTTTTCCATAAAGATGAGTTCGAGCTGCAGACTAGAACCTCATCCGATTTAGTGTTGGACAGCCGATTTGAGTCCCGAATTGCTGATGTGTTGTCGTTAAACAAAACCTGGACCTCCTTCGGCGTCAAATGGACGTAGTTGGTACTCGGACTCTCCGCTATACGAGTTAACGGAGATTTTGTTACAAAATCAAAATCCCTGTTGTTCACGGCAGCGCTCATAATAGCGTCATTATCCTTGGATTTAGGTGGTGGCTATGGTGGTAGCAGCCGATAGTGTGGGTTGTGGGTTTCTTGATTTTCTAATTCCAATCCACCATTTTTAGTACTGATTTGATTTTCTTTGAAGAATATTTTTTTCTCAGTTTTTTGAAGTTTGATAAAAAAGAGGGCCACTTTGTTACTTTTTATTTTTCGGGGGTAAATTTGGTTATTTTTCAATCATTTTTTTCTTTTTTCTTGTTTTTTGTTTATTTAAAGAAAATGTCAATTTCGTCAGAAATGACCTATTATGCCATGTTTTTCAAACGTTGGGATGTCTGGTGCTATTTTTAAAGATTAGGGACATATTCCCAACGTTTTTGAAAGGTTGAGAACCAAATATGCAATTATTCCTCTTTTTTTTCTATTCGAATTAAAGTCAATCACCAACATCACAGTTGATTTATCATTTTGTAGTTTTTTCCCTTTATAGAGAAGTATTAACTCAACTCCATTTATTATACTCCAAAAATTTAATAATAATTCAACTTCAATGAAACTCCTTTACTAAAAACGTTTATATCAATAAAATTAACTTTTTTCATTTATCAATTGGAAATTAACATAAATTGTAAGAAGTGTTGGAATTAAATAGAATTTAATTTGGTTATTTAAATAGTTTGTATGTATGAATTGGAATAAGTCTCCAAAGGATGCAATTAATATGTGCAATTGTTCAAGTGCAAAAGGTGGTATATTTGTTAAATTATTCGTTGAATAAAATTCTGTCCAAGCAATTAAAAGTTTGTATTTTTTAAATTGTTCAAGAAGAGGCACATCAATACATTGGTTCGATCAACAAGGTTGATATAGTACAATACTGATTTTGGAAGAAACATTGAATCTTTGGTAGACAGATGTCAGTTAAATCCTGTTAGCACTAGTGCATGGGCGCGGAATATGGTTCAGCATGTTTAAGGAGTCTCAAATGTTTAAGTAGGCTATGACTGGTTTAGAATATCTATTCCAGAAGGAAGCAATAAATAGCAAGATCGAATTCATTATGAGTAATAATACTTGCCAATTGGTTGAATTTCTCAATGGAACTAAACCATTTAGATGCAAATGGATTTTTAAAAGAAAGTTAAAACCCAATAGTTAAATTAATAAGTACAAGGCTCGACTGGCTGCAAAGGATATCGTCAAAAAGAATGTCTTGATTATTTTGACACTTGTTCACCTATAACAAGAATTACTTCTATTCGAGTTTTAATTGCTTTAGCAGCTTTGTATAACTTGTATATACATAAGATGGATGTTAAAATTGTATTTTTAAACCATGAATTGTATTTTTAAACCATGAATTAAACGATAAAGTTTTTATGAAATAACCAGAAGGTTTTAAGGCAAAAAGACGGTAACACAAATTTTGTAAAATTGTTAAGTTCGTGTACAAATTGAAGCAAGTCCTTAAATGATGGCAAGAGAAGTTTAATAGTGTCATAGTTAGGTATGGATTCACCATAAATGAATGTGATAAATGTATGTACTCGAAGAAATTCAAAAAAGCATATGTTTGATTTGTCTTTATGTTGATGAAATTCTTTATATTATGGACTAATGTAGAAGTCATTAATAAGAAAAAGAAAATGCTTACTAATAACTTTGATATGAAAAATATTGGTGAATTGGACATGATTCTGAGAATGAAAAACTCTAGAACAACTACTGGATAACCCTGTCTTAAACACAATATATAGATAAAGTGATTGAGAGGTTTAAGATTCAAGGTATTAAAGAGACTAAAAATCCATTTCTTCTTCTTGTAGTTCTTCACAAGAATACTGGAAATGGTAAATAACAATTAGAGTATACTTAGATAATTGGAAGTCTAATGTAGTTGATGAATTATACAAGGCCATATATAGCTTACTTAAGCTAAGTCAATATACAAGTTTGTGAATTGACCGATACTCACATGGTCTAGAATATGATTTGCAAACATATGATTGAGAAATTGCATTCCATTTGAAAAAAAAATTTAAAAGTTTTTTTCAACGCCACAAACGCATTTGCTGGCGTATTACCCTACCCGTCTATTAGTTTTAAATTATTTTTATTTTATTGCTAATAATTTTAATAAGTATAAGACCTTATGTAGCAATTCCTTCTTCGTCAACAAAATGACGATAATGATTATTGGAGTTTCTTTAGTTCCATTAGGGAAACTTAATGTTGCGAAAATAATTGCAAGTGTACATATCGTTAACAAGTAATAAAGTGGACCTAATGAGTCTGGATTATTGTTCCCATGAAAACTACTTTATTTTGATACTAGCTCAGTTAATTCTAATCCTAATATATTGAAAACAATTTGAAATATGTTTATTTGAACAATTAACCTATAACAAGTTATTTAAGAAAATAATGTGAACGCAAATATTAAGAATTTATCAAATATAATTATTAAAACGTTTGGATTCACGAATTCACCATAGTTATCATCTCTAATCTCTCATCTCAAGATTTCTTCCTAATGTTGTATTCGGTCGAATTTACGAATTTAACCTAATTTACCTCTCTCAAGTTCTAATTCGTCATATCTACTTAAGTCAATTCATTATATCTATATGTAAAGTTAGAATAATCCTTAATTAGATGCATTAAATCTCATAAGAATTCAATTTAAGACTGTAACAATAACAAAAGTGTATCCTTATCTTTTATTCAATTGTTAGATTTTACTTCCTGGTCTAGATTAATAACTTACCTCTTGGTTTGTTACAATTTACATTTCAATAAAATAATGGCTAATTATTTCAAGCATTACGAGAAAAAGTAAGATCAATACATAATCAACATACAATCAAAACTTGAGAATTGAAATTAAAGAATCTAAATTAGGTTACATCGGTCATCCAAATTATAAGTTTAGCTACTCATCATACGGGAAAAAGAAAACATGAAGAGTTTGGAATACATAACCAGATTTAAATAAATGATGAGAAAAAGTTGAATATCTTGCACCAAGAATTCACCGTCTTCAAGTCCAAATCTTCAAAGCCTTCGACGTTTTTCCTTTTCTCTTTTCGTTGTCTATTGTTTCTCTACTTCTCGAATCCCTAATTTGACCTAGATTAGGTCTTTATATAATGTTTACGTCCCTCCAATTGGCTTTAATTTAAAAGGACACAAATACTCCTGAGTTTCAACTTAAAAAAACCAAAAAATACCTTACGTGGTTTGCAGTTTGCAATTTGAAGTTGCTGTTTGCCACGATCTGGCCGCGGTTTGAAAATCGTTGCGGGATTGTGGTAAAAAAAATTTTTTCGTTTTGGTCCCTCAACTTTTAAAATTGTGAGATTTCGTCTCTCCTTGAAGTTTTTTTTGTGCATATTTGGTCCCTTTAGCTCCAAGTCCTTCAGCATTGATCCCACAACTTTTAAAAGCTTCCACATTGGTCTCCAAACCTCCTTAGTCATCCGAATTTGGTCATTCTCAAGTTTTAAAAGTGTACAAATCAATCCTCAAACTTTTTATAAGTTAAAATCTACTCCCGAAACTTGTGTCATTTCTCCAATGGTTCTTATCACTCCCATTACATCATGCCAATCTTCAAATGCTTTTGATCAACTCTTATGTAGTTCCATATTCTTTATTTTTACTCCATTTACCTCCATTTTTGAGTTTTACCTACAATGACAATATTTATACTAAATTAAGTAGAAATTCACTCAAATTACAATTATATGATAAGCGTGTAAAATACACTTATCACTCAACAATCTAGTTCTTCTTCGCTTTCTGTTTGTCAAAAACTTTATTAAATAAACTGTAAGTGTACGGGTCGAACAAGTAGTAAAGTGGACGTAAGTCCTAGTATCGATCCCACGAAGAATAGTTTTAAGTACCAAAATTTACTATTTAAGCTTTATTCGAAAACGCAGAAATTTGGGTGTTTTGAAATTAAGAAGAATAAAAACAATTAAATTAAGCTAGAGGAAACAAGAAAAATAATGAAATAGCTTTTGATTTAATTAAATAAGTTTTGGGACTTGGGACTCACAACTTCACCATCGTTGATCCTCCTAGTTTCATAGTCATTGATTCAATAATAACTAATTCTTGTTAACGATCGAATTCACATAAATTAATTAACTATCTCTCTCGATAATAATTAATTCTATTTAATTAGGCCAACCCACCTATCTCTAGGTGAATTCGTTATCAACCCTCTTAAATGCATAAACAACAAGAATTCATTAGAGCCTTATTGAAATTCAACCCTAAATGATCGCACTAACCACAAGATTATATCTTGTCCAAATTAATGATCTTTATTGTCTAAATCTAATTCATGTTTTCATCTCTCGAATCCACATAAACCAATATAATATTCACCAATTAGCTAAAAAGATGAAAGCTTTAAACAAACAATAAAGATTTAACAAAGAAATTAATTTTCATAAGTCGAATCAATAAACACAAAACTAGAGTTCACAACTTGGCTACGTTGTTCGTCCCAAAAAAATAAAATTAGCTAATCATAGAATTCATGGAGACAGTTGAATGAGATAATAAATTCATAACCGGGTAGATGATTGAATCTTGAAGGTGAGAAGTTCTTGCACTAAGAATCGTCTATCGCCTTCTTGAATCCAATCTCTTGCTCTTGATTCTTCTCCTTCAATAATCTCGACAAAATCTCCTTAGGTTTTTGCTCTTGTTAGTTCCCCAAAATTATCTCCCAAAATCTCCTCCTAGGTTTTGCTATTGTTAGTTCCTTTTATATCTCTTCAAAAAGCCCCAAGAAAATCGTGTGCAGAATCATCCCAAAAATAGACTTCTAATTTAAAAAGGAAACACATCCGCGCAGAGCCATGCGGCCACATATAGAACCCATGCGGCCACATGACAAGTTCTGTGATCTTCCTCCGTTTCGTCTCCAGAGTTTCGTACTCATGCCTACTTGGCCCAAACTTGACTCTTTTCATGTTTTCTTGATTCCTAAAATAGATTTAAACAAAACACACGTAAATATGTACTTATAACACATAAAACGTACATCTAAACACACTTATAGGGACTTTTAACGTATTAAATAAACACTTATCAACTCCCCCACACTTAGACCATTATTCGTCCTCGAACAACAACAAAACAAAAACAAAACACAACTCACAAGAAATAAAAACATATAGACTCCCGGTCATGCCTGAAGTAGACATCCTATTAAAGGATAGTGAAAAAGCTCAACATAACTCGCCTAATAAAAAGTCTCCCAAGCAAATAAGAGAAATAATGACTTTTAACATCATAGCATCGACCATTCCAATACACAACTGGCATGTATGTGTGTGTGCGCAATAAAGGCAAACGATCCATTCTTTTCTGAACACAAGAGGGAATGAAACATTGCCTTACGTAGACCTCATCCCAAAGTAGTTCTTTGTACCTTTCACCTCTCGTGAGTCTACTCTCAATTTTCATGCTCCCATGGGATCCTACAAGGGGTACTCATAAATTTTAGAGTTAAAGCCTGGACCGAGCACTTCAAACCGCTTAAAATATGGGTGTAATGGGATATGATGCCTCTTGTAGTGTTCACTCTTTACACTCATAGTATTTAGGGATATCATATCATAATCTCAAATCTATGCAAAGATGAACCTTACCATAGGCTTGCTAATATATCACATTGGAGCCAACATTGATACGAATACAAGGGTCTTAATTGGGTTGTAATGGGGTTTCAGGTTTGGTAGGATAAAAATGATTTCTTTTTGGCTAAGTTCATGGAGGAATTCCAATAACTTAGTTACCCAAGAGCTTAACTCTTCACGATATGCCATTCATCATTACAAACCACTATGCTCAAACCCACAACTTCTAAATAATTCCTTATTTTGCTTCATCTTGATGAAGATTTTTTTTCTTTTTTTTTCACTTCTTCTTTTTCCAAATTTTTTTTTTCTTTTTTTTTTTTAACAAAGAAATTAAATGAAATTTCTTATAACAAGCTATTGAACTCCTTCAATTTTAAGTTTCAAAACAAGGATGAGATCAAAGAAAGGATATCCATGGCTTGTAACGTGGTTTAATTTTCAACAAAAAGGCTAGAGCTCAAAGTTGGCTTCTAAAGGATATTATCAAGGTAGGCACTTTAAGATAGCTAAAATTGGCTCCACCTAATGCCCTTACATAATTGTATCCAATTTTCAAAGAGGCTTCACAATATGCATAACAAAGCAAGTTCTAGAAGAATTCAACCATGCATGATATTCACTCAATCAAAAAAATAGGAGCACGATAGACAGTATATGCTCTTTTAGGCTCAAAAGCTCACAAATTAAGGTCCACTGTGAATGAAATCCCACTCACTATTTTCAGCATAGGTCAGTGCTCAGTCCTAGTCCAAACATCATATCATGAATTCGTAACAGAAATACTACTAGGCGGTTTAGACAAGATGGCATTAATCAGGAGAGATTATATTAAGTGTGCTTAACTAAGGCATAAAATATTTTCAACAAAGCTCAATTTTTCACTTATGCTTAGAAAATTGTGGAAGATTGCCCTTTTCTAAGTGCTCAAAAATTAGCCAGTTATGCAAGGATATGACCTAAATCTTTCAAGTTTTCTCAGTACTTGGGTTCCTAATTCTAACAAAGCTATATAAATATTTCACAGTAAGTTTCTCTCAAACATGACCGAGAGTTTTACACACAAACACAACATGTATAACATCAATCTGAATACACACAACCAAACGTACTTAATAGAAAACGTAAAGAAACACACGTACTAAATCATGAAAACAATCACCCCCACACTTAATTTCTACATTGTCCCCAATGTAGAGTAATTCAAAACAAATAAAAGAAGGAATCAAAAACTCCTCGGGGGGTAGGCAGAGTCATCCATCGGTTGTGTTGTGTCATCGAGATCAGAGGAGCCACCACGGTTGGCCAGTAGTTGGTTAACGGAGCTTTGAAGCCTATCCACTTTCATATTTAACCCTTGGAACATGTAGAGCACCTACTTAAAGTAATAAAGAATAAAGAATAACAAGAACCAATAACCTGGGTGTAATGCTTAAATGTAAAATAGCAACAAAATAAAAAATAAAAAGTAAAAATAAAAAGAAAAGAAACGATTATACCGGGTGGGTTGCCTCCCACCAAGCGCTTGCTTATAGTCGCGAGCCTGACTTATGGGTGATCACTCCGGCTCGGCGATGTCAATAACCAATTTTTCTTTCGAAAGGTTTTCAACTCAAGAGTAGGCAAAGACTTAATAGAAGGTTTGAACTTTTTAGGAGCTTCATCCAACAGTTCATATTTCTAATTTCTTTTGTAAGCCAAAGAAGGTAAAGCCGCTAAGTTTTGTGCCATCTCAGCTACCATAATATTTTCATCTTTTGCAGTCTTTGACCACACAATACATGCCTCAAGAGGTTCAACTAGAAGATCTTCTTCTATGTAACTTTAACAGCTCGATCAATGACATCAATTTGGAAGCAAGAATCTGTAGAAGAATGGTGCTTCATAGCTTTGAACACATTAAATGTAACTTGCTCTTTATCCACCCTTAGAGTCAGTGTTCCCTCGTACACATCAATCAAGGCTCTCGCTGTAGCTAAGAATGGCCTTCCAACTATGAGTGGAATCTCCCTGTCCTCTTCCATATCCAATACAATAAAATCCAATAGAAAGATAAATTTGTCGACCTTAACCAAGACATCCTCAATCACACCCCGAGGATACGTGATTGACCGGTCAGCCAGTTGTAGGGATATAGTGTAGTAGGCATGCATTCTCCAAGTCCAAGCTTCTTGTACACAGATAAAGACATAGATTAATACTTGCTCCAAGATCACATAAAGCTGATCCAGAATAAAAAGAGCTAATGGTGAAAGGGATAGTGAAACTCCCTAGATCTTTCAATTTAGGAGATAGCTTTTTCTGTAAAATTGCACTACATTCTTCAATTAGCATCACAGTTTCATGCTCTCCCAGCTTCTTTTTGTTGGAGAGGATTTCCTTCATAAATTTTGCATAGCTGGGCATCTCTTCTAAAGCATCTATGAAGGGGATGTTGATGTGCAATTTCCTGAAAATATCAAGAAATTTTCCAAATTTTTTGTCCAGTTTACTCTTTTGCAGTCTTTGAGGATAAGGGATTGGATGTACATATGCATTGATCGGTGTTGGAGCCACTTCTTTTTGCTCTACTGCTTTTGGTTCTTCATCCTCTTTTTCAACTTGTTTTTTCACTTGTATCTCTGGTAGCTGTAAACCACTCCTGGTTGTGATGGATTTTAATTGTTCTTTTGGATTTGTCAATGTGCATGCCATTGCTGACGCTAATTGACCCATCTAAATTTTCAAATTTTTAATTGTCGCATTCTGATTGAGTAGGGTATGCTCGGTCTTTTGCATAAACTGGTTATTAGCCTCCATATATTTCCTGAACATATCATCCAATGGACTTTTCCTCTCTTGTTGCTGATTAAATCCTGGTGGCCTCATCACAGGCTGATTATCTTTCCAAGAAAAGTTCGGGTGTTGACGCCACCCCAGATTGAAGGTTGGTGCAAAAGGCCCTACTGGTGCCCTTTGATTATTTACAACAAATAGTGCCTGTTCTTCGTTAGGTATATTGAAATTACCAACAGGGCACTCGGAAGTAGCATGAGCTGCACAGCAGTTATTACAAACTCCTAAATACTGAATCGTATTTATCGACGGAGTGGAAATAGCTTTGACTTGCTGGGCCAAGGCTGCAACCTGAGCGGATAAAGATGTGATAGTATCAACTTCATGAACTCCTGCATGCTTAGGCATCGAACGATCTGAATACCACTGATAACTGCTTGCTGCCATTTTCTCAAAAATTTCTAATGCCTTATTATAAGTTTTGTCCATAAGAGAACCCCGTCTTGCTGAGTCTGCATGCCTCTTGTTCTCTTCATTCAACCCATTATAAAATGTTTGGACCATAAGCGTCTGGTATTCCATGATTTGGGCAGGCTCTCAATAAGTCATTGAACCGTTCCCATGCTTCAAAAATTGTTTCACCTTGGCATTGATTGAAATAAGTTATTTCTCTCCTGATCTTTAACATCCTACCCGGTGGAAAGAATTTGCCCAAGAAATTTTAGACTAGAACATCCCAAGTAGTGATCGAGTTGGCAGGCCAGGAATAAAACCAAGTCGTTGCTTTGTTGGTCAATGAAAATGAAAAAAACTTCATCTTGATTGCATCTGGCGGCACTCCATTAATTTTGAACATACTGCAGATTTCTAGAAATTTTCTCACATGTCCATGTAGGTCTTCATCGGGTAGGCCATGAAATTGAACAGTTTACTGAACTAGTTGAATGGTCCTAGACTTGATTTCATAGTTATTTGCTGGAATGGCCGATGGAACCAAACAAGTAGAATTCTCCCCAACAGCCGGTATGATGTAATCCCACAAAGGACGATGTACCTCAACAATTGGTTGCTCATGCCCATTGTGAGTCATTTCTCTTTCTAGCTTCTGTTCTCTAAATCGGTTTCTGAGAGTGCGTTCGATCTCTGGGTCTAAAGGAACTAAATCAATGTTATCTCTGCTTCGCATACAAATCTGAAAAAAAAAATGTAGATCAAATTCCAAATTAAAGCTCAAACGGATTAGTATTGATATTAAAACTATTTTCCGGCAACAGCGCCAAAAACTTGTTCTTTATTAAATAAACCGCAAGTGTACAGGTCAAAAAAGTAGTAAACTGGACGTGAGTCCAAGTATCGATCCCACGAAGAATAGTTTTAAGTACCAAAATTTACTATTTAAGTTTTATTCGAAAATGCAGAAATTTGGGTGTTTTAAAATTAAGAAGAATAAAAACTATTAAATTAAGCTAGAGGAAACAAGAAAAATAATGAAATAGCTTTTGATTTAATTAAATAAGTTTTGGGACTTGGGACTCACAACTGCACCATCGTTGATCCTCCTAGTTTCATAGTCAGTGATTCAATAATAACTAATTCTTGTTAATGATCGAATTCACATAAGTTAATTAATTATCTCTCTCGATAATAGTTAATTCTATTTAATTAGGCCAACCCACCTATCTCTAGGTGAATTCGTTGTCAACCCTCTTAAATGCATAAACAACAAGAATTCATTAGAGCTTTATTGAAATTCAACCCTAAATGATCGCACTAACCACAAGATTATATCTCTATATCTTGTCCAAATTAATGATCATTATTGTCTAAATCTAATTCATGTTTTCATCTCTCGAATCCACATAAACCAATATAACATTCACCAATTAGCTAAAAAGATGAAAGTTTTAAGCAAACAATAAAGATTTAACAAAGAAATTAATTGTCATAAGTCGAATCAATAAACACAACACTATGGTTCACAACTTGGCTACGTTGTTCGTCCCAAGAAAATAAAATTAGCTAATCATAGAATTCATGGAGACAGTTGAATGAGACAATAAATTCATAACCGGGTAGATGATTGAATATTGAAGGTGAGAAGTTCTTGCACCAAGAATCGTCTATCGCCTCCTTGAATCCAATCTCTTGCTCTTGATTCTTCTCCTCCAATAATCTCCATAAAATCTCCTTAGGTTTTTGCTCTTGTTAGTTCTCCAAAATTATCTCCCAAAATCCCCTCCTAGGTTTTGCTATTGTTAGTTCCTTTAATATCTCCTCAAAAAGCCTCAAGAAAATCGTGTACAGAATCATCCCAAAAATAGACTTCTAATTTAAAAAAGAAACACATACGCGCAGAGCCATACGACCACATGAGAAGTTCTGTCAAAAATTTACTTCCAAGATTATGGTGACCCATGTGGCCACATAGGCTTTCCATGCGGCACATGACAAGTTCTGTGATCTTCCTCCGTTTCGTCTCAGAGTTTCGTACTCATATCTACTTGGCCCGAACTTGACTCTTTTCATGTTTTCTTGATTCCTAAAATAGATTTAAACAAAACACACGTAAATACGTACTTATAACACATAAAACGCACATCTAAACACACTTATAGGGACTTTTAACATATTAAATAAACACTTATCACTTTTCTGTGTCACGAATGTAGAAACAAGTAGTGGAGACGTACCTTTAGAGTTAGCTAGATATTTTGGTCACGACATACTTAATATGTTAGATGAAGATAAGAAAAATAATTTTGATATACTTAGGTGGTGAAGACAAAACGAGCATTAATACCTAATTGTTTCTAGTATAGCATGCAATTTACTAACACCTCCGTTTTTAACTATAGCATCGGAGTCTACTTATAGTGCATGTGGCACGATTCTGAATGATATGAGGTCAAGACTAAAATCAAATATATTAGAGAGTTTAATGTGTCTAAAAGATTAGGATGATGCAGAACTTCGAATCCAAGATAAAGTAGACCTCATATTGGTCGAAGATGTGCAGGAGTTGGCTACATAAAATGTAAGTGTAGTTTGTGTAAATTTATTTAATTTTTCTTAATTTTAAATGTTGAAATTTAAGTTTACCAAAAATTGTACACTTAACAATTTGTTTGTGTACAATTTTAACTCTCTATACGCTAAAAGTAGCCGTCCCAAGCCCGAAGAAAATGTGGAGGATTTTAAATGTCAATTTTATCACAACTTAATTCACCTAAAAAAAAAAAAAAAAAAAAGAGGTTCACATGCATCGTCCCATGGACCGGTCATGGGCCAAGTCGAGCTATCCCTATCTACGTATCACCCCGTCCTACTTTTCCATCAACTTTTTTATCAAAGAAATGAAACTCAAATGCTTGAACTTCGCTTCTTACACATTACATTAAGAAGGATGATTAATATGTTGTACATTTATAATTTATTTTTTACCTAATCAATTACTTTTTTTCTCGATAGTTGTATGTGTGCTAATTGTAGCATCGAAATTCAACAAACAAAGAACTATACACGTGTTGCCGAGAGTAGTCTATGCCTATTATAGTGTGATCTCTTCCATTCAAATTTAATATTTTTTTAAGTTTGTTTTATTGACATAAATATTGTCGCAACCCATGAGTTTGTGATTAGAAAACCTCAATTGAAATACATGTAATCGGTATATTTAAATGCACGTTGAATTTTTCTTTTTAGTTTAAGTAGTTCTCAAACATGTTACTGTTAATCACAAAATTTACGTAACAACTTGAAAATTTAATATCGATGAAATTGGGATTAGGGGATAAATGTTTGCTTTAAATTAGAGGTATAAATACTAAGAATTTGTCTATTTACATTCTAATTTCATTTATAATTATAATGTTAGCTTTCAATATAAACTAAATGCATTGAAGTAATTTTCTTAATTAAAAAATTAAGTACACTGAATATAAACAACTACACTTGTTATATATTGTAGATAAAAAAAAAAAAAAAAAAAGACTTTATAAGTCAGAAAATATATAATATTAGTTTGGGATATTTATTCACTAGTGTTACATATGAACATTTTGCTTCTTGTGACATTAAAACAAAAACATAAGAATAGTACAATTCAATTTTTTTTTTTTACAAAGTATGCAAAGCTTATTTTATTTATTTATTTATTTATTTATTAGTCTTACTATTATTAGAAGTGGGGTAAATAGTATTGGGGGTATCGAATCTTTGAACCTTGTGATAATGATGTTTCAAACTTTCAATTTTTAACACTCCAAGTCATTGACCTTTAAAAAGTGCGCGAGCACGATTACAAAATCATTAGTTTAATTGTTAAATTATCAAAGTTTTCTTTAAATGACCAATCTACTATTTATCAAAACAAGACAAGAAAATAGAAAAACAAACACAAACACAAAGGAAAAAACAAAAAACAAAAAAAACAAAAACTGCAATCAACCCCCTTCCACCTTCTTCTTCTCCAACCAACCCTCAACCAACAAAAAAGAAAAAATTGCAACCTATCCTCGTCCCACCACTTCTTCTTCTCCTAAATCAACACTGCTAGCCACCAGCCACCAAAAATTATATACCACCACAAAAATCTATCAAAAAACCAATGGCACCCACAACCAACACTAGTACACCATCCACCGCAAACCCATGACACTACCCCCACCTACTTTGTTTTATTTAATATCTATCATTTTTCATACATTGTCATTCAAGTTGTCTAATTCTGTATCCTTATTGGATTTTATCAATCTTTTTGAAGTTTTACTTGTTTTTGTTTTGGTGTAGTGGAATTCAATCAAATGTATGGCCTTTGTAATGGATAGTTTTTTTTTATTATTATTATTATTTCTTTTTAGAAAATTGGAGAAAGAGTTACCATAGGGAAGAACTCATTTTGTTGAGAGGCGTGGTTTGCCTATTAGCACTTATTTCAGTGCTGGTTATTGGAAAATGGGGATACTGTAAAGGAAGCCAAGCAGAAAATGTAAGAAATTGACGTATACATGTACAGTAGAAATTAAATTTGTAATTCTTATAAGTCGGATCAACCTTGTACTTAGATAGAATTCATGATAGAAGTTTACCTTGATGAACACCGTGAAATCTGATTATCTGATTCGCTGGAGGTGCAATCTTCAATACCACAACTGTCTAATTGTCCAGCCTCCAATGGTAATCTACACAGCAAGAACAGATTTAGACTTCCACGATCAAGAACATATGAAAGCAAAACTTTTTGAAGTAGTTGTATTTAGTTATCTTTTGCTTGTGCTAGCAAGTAATGAAGACCAACTTCTCTATTTAATATGCTGTGCCTTTGTATATAAAGGCGGGGGTCCAACGACAAGCCATCAACAAACGGGCCCAATTAATTAATTTAGTCCAATAAGTAATTAAGTCCGATCCAACTAATTGGACCTTGGACATTAATTCTTACAATCTCCCACTTGGACAAGGTCCACACTAGATGCTCAATTCTCGCCTTATGTGTGTGATCCATTAGGTTCTCATTCACGATGACAAACGCAGTGATATTCTCATCGATTCACCTAGATCAATCAATTTATATCACCGTCCAAGATTTACATCTAGCAATGTGTCAAGGCAATCCATGTGAAGGGAAATGTCATGTGGTATGACAGAACCAATATATGTGCGGTTACCGTAAAAATATAATCATTTTATCAATATAACTCAATTGGTTAAGAGATACGGATCAACGTTAATCTCATTTCAACCAATTATATTATTCACCTCAACTTTTTGTTGATCTAACTAGTTATGATTGAAACATTTTCAACTCATAACTCCACCCCGGCCGAGGAAATTTATATCAATTTAAGTGGGCAAAAATCATGTTATAATCTTCTACTTTCCAAGAGTGGCGAATCCTTATATTGGACATTTACAACCTTCATATGATTCTCACTATACCCGTACGACGTCTTCTTGGTGACTCATAATCTACGAGTCCCATCAAACGCTCGCCAAAGTATAGCGATCATCACATAAGATTCTATGATGTCCTTAAGTTAAAAGACCAAATCCACTACCACGCATTAGAGATTCTATAATGTCATGTTCTCATAACAATGCATTCATGTGTTCATTCAAGTGTCCCTCTACATCTTAACTCGTGAGATCAACTACTTTCTTCAAAATAAATGCAACACATGCTAGTCTATCCGCAATAATGATATCCGTATCTCATTATTACTATGACTATGGATATTTCAAGAATAAGTTATTTATAACTTGTATATCACAATCACAATACCTTGTGATTAACAAGTTACTATGAATTTTTCATCGGACTCTATTATTTTATATAATAAAATTTAAAAACAACAGATCTGCCATTAAAATATAGACAAGTATTTAGTTAATCAATTTGTTTATACACATCAATGTCTAACAAAGTGTATATTACAAAATGTCCCATACAAACTAGATCCAATCACTTAGGTATCTTAATACTATCAGATTTCGCATGACCATCATGCTTGTGCTGGAACAACAACTTTGTCAAAAGATTTACTACATTATCATATGTTAGGACCTGTTTTATCTTTATGTCATTTTTTAAGATTATCTCTCTGATAAAATGATACCGCATCAATATATATCTAGATCATTGATGAGACATGTGTTCCTTCGCTTATGCAATGGCTCTATTATTATCACAATACAAGTTATTGGATCAACAATGCTAGGAACTATTTCAAGTTCAGCAATGAACTTCTTGATCCAGACTGATTCCTTCGCTGCTTCTAAGGCAGCTATATATTCGACTTTTGTAGTTGAATCAATAGTCATTTCTTGTTTGGAACTTTTCCAACTGACCGCACTACCATTTAGAGTAAATACATATTCGGACTGAGATTGCTATCGTCTTTATTAGACTGAAAGCTGGCATTGGCATAATCTTGGACTCTTAGTTCATTCCCTCTATACACCAAGAACATGTCTTTAGTCCTTCTTAAGTACTTAAGGATGTTCTTGACTGCGATCTAATGTTTCTCGCTAGGGTTCGCTTGGAACCTATTTGTGACACTCAAAGCATATAAAACATCTGGTCAAGTACATATCATTGCATACATGATAGATCATATTGCTGATGCATAAGGAATTCTATCCATGCGATCTCTTTCAATTTGTGTCTTTGGACACATCTCTTTTTGAGAGATAGATCCCATGCCCGATGGGACAGAGTCATCTCTTGGACTCTTCCATGCTAAATTTTTTCAAGATTTTATCTATATACGTAGATTGAGATAAGCCAAGCATTCTATTAGATCTATCTCTATAGATCTTTATATCGAGAATCTACGCTGCCTCTTCCATGTCCTTCATGGAGAAATTTTTGGATAACCACAATTTTACTGATTTTAGTATTGGGACATCGTTTACTAATAATAGTACGTCATCCACATACAAAATTAGAAACACGACTTTACTCCTACTAACTTTTTTATACACGCATGGTTCATCTTCATTTTTGATAAAATCAAACATTTTGATTGTCTCATCAAAACAAAGATTCCAGCTCCGAGAGGCTTTCTTTAATCCATATATGAATTTCTATAGTTTGCATACCTTTTTTGGCTCTGTGGATTAAAAAACTTTGGGTTGTGTCATGTACACATCCTCACCAGGATTCCTGTTAAGGAATGTGGTTTTGACATCCATTTGTCATATCTCATGGTCATGGTATAATGCTATCGCAAGCGAGATCCAAATTGATTTAGACATGGCTACTGGTGAGAAAGTTTCATCAAAATCAATTCCTTGTTTTTGCTTGTAACCCTTCGCAACTAATCTTGCCTTGTAACTATGAACATTACCATCCATGTTGACCTTTTTCTTGTAAACCCATTTACTACCTATTGGTTTCACCCCTTCAGGCGGGTCAACCAAGATCCAAACCTTATTTTCGTACATGGAGTTCATCTCAGAACCATGGCTTTTTGCCATCTCTTTGAGTCAACACTTGACTTCGATTCTGCATAAGTAGTAGGTTCATATTCCTTGATAAGTAATACATTACTAGTAATTAATAGATCATATCACAGAGAAGAACGAATGACTCTGCTCGACTTACGCGGAGCTGGCGTGTCCTCAGGAACTGGCGATTCCCCTTTCCCAATCTGTGTCTCATCAGATGCAAGCTCAGCCATTGGATAATCTAATTGGCCAATTTCATTTGTAGTTTCTTGAACCTCTTCAAGATCTACGTTGCTCCCACTGTCTTCTCTAAGAATACAGCATGTTTCGATATGATGGCCTTCATCTCGATGGGATTGTAGAAATAGTATCCTGCAGTTTTCTTTGGATACTTCACAAATAAACATTTATCGGATTTAGCTCATAGCTTGTCCAATTCAACGCGCTTCACATAAGCGTCGCAGCCACAAACCTTCGTCTATGAAAGATCAGGTCTTTTCCCCTTTCCATAACTCGTATGGAGTTCTATTGACCGATTTAGATGGGACAGGGTTTAGTGTGTGACATGCAGTATTAAGTGCATATTTCCAAAACAATTTTGAGAGAACTACGCGGCTCATCATTGATCGCACCATATCAAATAAGGTACGGTTTTTCTTTTCAGATACACTATTTTGTTGTGGCGTATACGGTGGAGTCCACTGCGAGAGAATCTCATTCTCTCTTAGATAGTCTAAAAACTCACCCCTTAAACATTCATCACCGCGATCAAATCTTAGTGTCAAAATATTTTTCTCAGTTCATATTTCTACTTCTTGCTTGAATTCTTTGAACTTTTCAAGGGACTTACTCTTGAATTCGATCAAGCATATGAAACCATATCTTGAATGGTCGTCTCTAAGTAAGAAAAGCTACCTCTAGCATATGTATACATTTTTCCATATACATCAGTATGTACAAGACCCAAAATATCTGCAACTCTGACTCCCTTTCTAGAAAAGGGGGTCTAGGTCATTTTGCCCAATGGACATTATTCACACTTATCAAATGATTCATAATCATTTGAATCCAAGTATTCATCTTTATGTAACTTGGTGATGAGTTTTTATTTATATGACTGATTATGCATTACCAAATATATGAGTTCTTAGTTTTATCTCTTTTATGCATTGCAGTTCCTCTTCTAATGTCATTTGTTTCCACATTGAAAACATGGATCATCAGACTTGGATTTGTTTTTGTCTACTTTAACTGTTTTTCAGTATATTTGGCCTTGGATCTTTTCTGAAAGGTCCTTTTAGATTTCCTATTAGTGCCCTTAGAAGTTTCAAAAGCCAAAGTTTGCCCATTCTCTTCTTTTGGATTTCCTCTTAGTGCCCTTAGAGGTTTCAATAGCCATAGTTTGCCAATTCCCTTGGGCTCAACAGTTTTCACGATTAAGGTATACTGAATCTTATTCATTTTTAAGTTCATAATAAATTGTGAAAAGCTATTAGGTAGGAACTACATAACTAAGTCAAAACTCGTGGTCCATTGTAAAACTCGACTGGTTTAATTTTTTAATATAACCAATTATCTTCAGTACATGAGCATTTACTGAAGATCCTTTTACCATCATACCTTTGTATAATCTTTTTGGATGTCTCATACTATTCAATCCGTGACTATTTATCATTCAACTACTTAAAATAATATATATTGGTATATACATCGATACCCTCATGCAACTTTTCCAACTCATGTGACATACTGTAAGCATCACATGTTGCAGTCTTACTATCATTACTATGTTTATTGTAAGCCTGTATGTTCTCCTACGTAGCCTCCTCTTTAGGCTTCCGGTATTGGCTGCTCAATGACATATCCAAATTTTCTTTTTCATGTTTGAGAACAATTCTCATATTTTGGTGTCAGTCCAGAAAAGTTGGTCCGATATAGTATGCCTCTCAAACTCATGCAGTTACTTATGATTTAACTATTAAATAACAAGATAGAACAATTAATTAAATATAGAAAATTAATTTAACATGGACTTATATTAAATTAATTATACTCTCACTGTTTAAATTGAATTAATGACCTTCAAACATTAATCAATGGAACCAATTAGATTCCAAGTGGGCTAGGATCCCTTTTGTTTTATTAGAACCTTAAGTGACTCAACAAATCCTAGTAAAACATCCAGGTAGATACTTCTATCAATCACATCTATATGTAACTCCTAGATCATCAAGTAGACAACTTATTATCGCACACATCTTATGTGTTTACTCGATTGTGCCCCTAAAATTTTATTTCTTTGAATGACTCAACAAAAAAAAAATTAGTTAAATTCGACCTATTGTTTAAAAACATCAAATGTTTCATAGTGATAAACATATCTATGAGCGAGTAGCTTTAAGTGACTCAACAAACTGACATCGATAATGGACTCTGGTTTTTTCACTATAACATTAGAAGACACGTTGTATTAACCATTTAATACGAATTTAATATTTTGATAAATAGAGATTTGTCCCATCACATTTATGTATATTAACTAACATCTAATATGCAATCAATCATACATAATAATAACTGTGGATGATTATAGAATTTATTAATCTAATCTTTTTGAGCCAAAAAGAAGATTAGTCGGTCAATTCCTATTGAACGAATGCTAAATGCAATCATCTCCATCTCCTGCTGTAACTTGTATCCTATACTAGTTGTTTTCTTGTGGCCCAACTGCAACTTGTATCCTATACTAGTTGGCACGTATGTCCAGATAAATAGACATGCATGTCATAATAAATAAATAGCTCGAAAATCCAATTAAATAAATAATAGGCTCGTAGGCCCATTTAATTAAATTACAGGCTCGCAGGCCCAACCAACAATCAACAGAAATAATTAATTATACAACCAATTACATGGGTTAAGTCCATAATCATCTACTAAACATCCATTTTAATATCAAATATTAAAAATATATTAATTTCTGAATTTGCAGATTTGATAGTGTAAGTCTAAATATTTTAGACATTTCGAAACAGATTAGAGGGAATTAAATAATTAATCTAATTAATTAATTAATTTTTCAACAATAAAATTAATCAATTAATTTTATTCATAAAGGGGATTTTAAAAAAAAATTATTTATCTCCCAATTTAAAGTCATACCCTAAATTGAAGATAAACTAAGTATATGGTCAAAATTAAAATTTTATAAAGTAATAAGTTAAAGTTTAATCTGGTCAGAAATTCGGTTTAAAAACGATTTTATTTAATTTTGAATATTTGACCAACATTAATAAAAATTAATAATTACAATTTTTCCAAAAAATTAAAATTGTATTTAAGACCAAATTTTTCTTTTTAAAGTTTCAGGACTTAATGTATAATTTCTGAAATTGCACGGTCAGTCTTTAAAATTTTAAAATAAGTGGGTCTTTTATGTAATTTTTGAAATTGCACAGGAGACCCTTTTTAGAATTTAAAACATTGGGCCTTCTTATGCAATTTTAGAAATAGCATAATAGACTCCTTTTATTTCTTTTGAAATTAGGGGGCTTCTTATGCAATTTTTAAAATTGCAAAAGAGGCCCTCATCTCCATTGGAACCAAAACACAGAAAATTGCAGAAATCCTTCTACAAGCCGCGTACGAACAGCACGCTAACGGAGACGGTGTCGTTGCTCTCAAGAACGGCTACGGCTCTTGTGTCTGCTGCCTTAAAAGGCAGTGGACCAGCCGTTGGTCACCATCTTTGATGGTCGCCGACTTTCAAAGTGCCGCCGCCGGTCGTCAAAACGACTTGTTCTGATTAAATCCAAAACTAATTTCAGATTTTCATTTAAAAAACTATAACTTATTTTATTGTCAAGAACTTAAATCAAATTAATATAACAATAACATTATTGTTCAATTCATAAAAGCAGTCTAACGAAAATCTTATACTTAGATAGAATTCGTGAAAGAAGTTTACTTTGATGAACACAGTGAAATCTTATTATCTGATTAGCTGGAGGTACGATCTTCAATACCACAACTGTCCAATTGTCCAGCCTCCAATGGTAATCCACACAGTAAGAACAGATCTAGACTTCTACGGTCAAGAACAGATGAAAGTGAAACTTTTGAGAGTAATTGTATTGGATTGTTTTTTGCTTGTGCTAGCAAGTAATGAAGACTAGGGATGGCAATGGGGCGGGTCAATCTTTTGACCCGCCAACCGCCCCACGAAATTTTTTTTTCCTTTTTTTTAAAAATAAAACTGAAAAATAAATAATTAAAAAATAAATAATTCTTTTTTTTAAATATTTGTAGCAAACAAAACAAAAATAAATCAAGAATGGGATTGTGGTGTAATGGTTGAGATTTATAGTTTATAATTTCAACCCGGGTTCGATTCTTCTTTAGTCCATTTCTAGTAAAGTTTTAATTTGTATTCTATTTTATGATTTAAAAAAAAAATTCGGGTCGCGGGGCGGGATAGGGCTGCCCTGCCCCACCCCGTGAACTCCGCGGGGCAGAAAAATCCATTCCGGACCCGCCCCTATTACCCAAATAAGCGGGGCGGGGCGGGGCGGGACGCGGGGCGGGTTCGGGTCGACGGATTTTTTTTCCATCCTTAATGAAGACCAACTTCTTTACTTAATATGTTGTGCCTTTGTACTTAAAAGTAGGGCTAACCCTAGCTCTAGTTCTAGTCCAACTAGAAGCCATCAACAAACAGGCCCAGTTAATTAATCTAATTAATTAATGAGAAAATTATCTATAAGTCACTTGCACATGACTTGTTTCAAATTAGGTCAAAATATTTTTCTAAATTGTGATTAAGTCATACTTTTATCAATATTTTAATTAATTCTAAAATCACCCATTGCATAGCTCCAGCAACCTCCACCTCCACCTCCACCTCCACCTCCACTTCCACCTCCAGCGACCATCACAAACTGCTTCCACCTCTAGAAACATCCGCATTGGTACCGTCGCCGCCGATGTCACTGCCGCTACTGCCGCCGCCACCAATCAGCATACCAAACATGCATACGAGTTTCAGTTTCTTTGCACAGTTGCATCGTACCTACTTCTCTCAACCAGGAAATCTGGAACACAATGAATTTAGATTGGAAGAAAGAGTTTCTTAGTACAAGGATTTCAGATTCAGATCTAAAGACACTTTTTAGTTTATACTTTTTGGTTCTGCTGTCACTATAACGTAAAATTTGCAGATGCATGAGCATATGAGACTTTGTTACACAAATTGCAGTTGTTTATACCCGATAGAGTGGATAATGATTGGGCTGAGATGTTTCTTAATTGTTCTTAGAAACTATTGGATTTAAATGCTGCAATCAAGATGCTGGAAGAAAAGTCAAAATCTGAGGCAACTAATTTTCAGAAACTTCATTTTGCGTCTGCTATGAGAACAACAATGTCGTGCTTGATTCAGATGCATTACTGTCTTGGATATATATATTGGAGAACAATTGGCATCCTAGATATTTGCTAATAAAGAGAAAGCACAACAAGGTAAGAAAATTCTTCAGTTACATAAGCATGACATTAAAGAGAGCATGATGTCCCCCAAAGTTATGACTCTGTGCTGAGGAAGTGGCAAGAAGATCTCATTGTTAAAAGAGAGCATGATGTTTGATACTATATTATAGAAAAACAATATCACAGAAAATATTGTTAGTCATGTGTGTTGTTTGATACTGTATTATAGAAAACAGTATCACAAAATACCTGAGTGTTAGAATGATTTTTCACTTTTTCATGGGACAGATGCCCCTCAGAGCATGTACTACTCCAAAGATTCATGTAACCATGTTGTTCAAGGAAGGTTTGAAGTCGTCTCTTTAACTTAAAATAGCAATCTTTAATTTTTCTTGTCAAAATAGTATCATACATTCTCTAAAACAGTATCACAGATACTGTTTTAATCCATGATACTGTTTTAATCCACGTGGAATGGGTTTTATATATGATACCGTTCTTTTATCTTTGATACTGTTTAATTATGGCAATGTTTGAACATGTGATACTGTTTGAATGTCTTACTTTTGTCTATGATACTGTTTTAATTCATGATACTGTTTTGTTTAGGTAATGTGCATTAGTATATTTTGATACTGTTTTAATCCTATGATACTGTTTGAATGTCTTAGTTTTAATCTATGATACTGTTTTATTTAGGTAATGTGCATTAGTATATTTTGATACTGTTTTAATCCATGCTACTGTTTTATTCCATAATATTGTTTGAATCTATGTGGAATGGGTTTTATTTATGATACCGTACTTTTATCTTTGATACTGTTTAATAATGGCAATGTTTGAACCTGTGATACTGTTTCAATGTCTTAGTTTTGTCTATGATACTGTTTTAATCCATGATACTATTTTATTTAGGTAATGTGCATTAGTAATTTTGATACTGTTTTAATCCATGATACTATTTTACATAATACAATATCAAACAACACACATGACTAATTAAACAGTATCAAAGATAAAAGCATGGTATCATAGTCATGTGTGTTGTTTGATATTGTATTATACAAAACAGTATCACAGATATCACAATAGAAATGAATATAGAATTCTCATACGTGCTCAGAATTTTTATTATAATATGTTTTCGAAATGGTCTCGACGAGGCGGTCAAGACCAGTCGCTTCGCTGCGTACGATGGATTGTACCCGTTTGAAGTCGTCTCTTTAGCTTAAACTGTCAATCTCTAATTTTTTTTTTGTCAAAACAGTAACTCACATCCTCTAAAACAGTATCACAGATAAATGTATCTTTATTGAAGCCACCCTTCATCTTTCTCTTATTGAACATCCTTTGAACTTGATCCTTTTTCATTAACACTCCCAGTTCTTGATTGATCAAATCCTAAACAAGGTTCACTACAAGAATCATAAACTTGTACTTGACTACTCATAACACCAAAACCTTCTAAATAGTCACTACAAAACTGTGAATATATTTTATGCAGAAAACATGGTCATATCGAAAACTCCAACATGGTCATATCGAAAACTCCAAGGTTTTAAGCTGATTTGTGAATCTCAAGGTAAGCCATGAATTAGATATTGTTGAATTTTCAACTTGTTAGAGAGATCTGTCGAGGTTATAAACATGTTTGAGATTCAATTAGGACATAGATTTCTATTGAATAGATAAGTATAAATATATATGGTGTTTAATAGTAGACGAATTAATCAGTAGAGAATAAACAAGAGAATAATATTGTTCTTAAAATGTTCCATTAATAGTACAAAATCATAGGTTTAACAGTATCACAAAAAAACAGTATCACAATTAGCATTTTTTACAATTAAGGGTATATTGGTCTTTTAGCTCTAAAATGTGACTTTAATTGAATTAAGTTTTGAGCATATGACTTTAGAGCCCATAAGTGCTAAAACAGTGACCGGTCTTGAATTTACCCATAATTAATTTGGTCCAATAAGTAATTAAGTTCGACCCAACTAATTGAACATTGGACATTAATTCTTACAAAAAGGAGATGCCTTGTTTGGAACTATAGATGCATGCTTGATTTGGAACTTGACAGAAGGGAGAGAAAGTGGTACATGTCACTGACGTGTCAAATGCTTCGAGAACTATGTTGATGAACCTTAAGACACTTGGTTGGATAGGTTGGGTAGGGTAGTGGGGTTTAGAGGGTGCCAATGATTTTTTAGTAGGTTTCAATGGATTTTTGTAGTGGTATATAGTTTTCGATGGGTGGTGGCTGACGGTGGTGGTTTTGGAGAAGAAGAAGTGGTGAGATGAGGGGTTGGTAGCAATTTTTTCTTTTTTGTTGGTATGGGGTTGGTTAGAGAAGAAGAAAGGAAAAGAGTTGGTTGTAATTTTTGTTTTATTTTTATTTTTCATTTGCATTTGTTTTTCTATTTTCATGTTTTAATTTAAAAGAGAATAGATTGGTCATTTTCCTTTTTTTTTATTTAACTGTTAAATTAACGATTTTCGTAACAAAATGACCATGCTCGCGTGCTTTTTAAGGAATCGGAATGCTAAAAATTGAAAATTTAGGACTTCATCGTCATAAAGTTCAAAAGTTCGGGACCTTAGTACTATTCATCCTTATAAGTATGTTGTTTTACATGTAGTTGTGCTTAATTGAACATGAAATTGGTCTTAGTTTGATCTTCTTGTAAGATACTTGGCGTTTAAAGCGACAGACAAAGTTCGAACCTTCACATTTATAGAAGTTGCTTTCCTTTAAAGTCATGTGTCATCCAAGTGTGATTTGAAATGCAGACAATCGATATTTGACCGTGTTTGATTTTAAAAAGTCCAATTACAAGACTAATTTAGTTTAATATCTCGCTCACAAGTTACTTGAACAAGCCACAGAAACTAGCACATTCAATATTTGACCATGTTGGCTTTAAAGAGTCAAATTGCAACACTAATTGGTCCAATGTCTAAGAATCACAAGTGTGACTTGAACAAGCCACATAACTTAAGACAATTGATAATTGACCAATGTCTAGTTGTAACAAGTCCAATTGCAAGTGTGGCTTGAATGAGCCACAAAAACTAAGATAATCAAGCCACAGAAATAAAGACAATTGATATTTGACTAATGTCTAGTTGTAACAAGTCCAATTGCAAGTGTGGCTTGAATGAGCCACAAAACTAAGATAATCAATATTTGATTGTATTTGGCTCTAACAAGTCCAGTTGCAAGACTATTTAGTCCAACACTTAACAAGTGTGGCTTGAACGAGCTACATAAACTAGGACAATCTATATTAGGCCGTGCTTTGCTCTAACGAGTGCAATTCCAAGACTTACTGGTCCAATACATAAATCACAATTGTGTCTTGAAATGAGTGACATAAACTAGGACAATCAATATTTGACTGTGCTTTGCTCTAACGAGTCCAATTCCAAAATGAACTGATCCAATGCCTGAATCACAAGTGTGGCTTGAACAAGCCACATAAATTAGAACATCTCCAATGTATTCTATGTATTATTATTTAGCTAGCATGCAAGTTGAATTACTCCTGCTTTATGTAGCATTGGCGTCTAATGAATAAACATTCAAATAAAAAATTAATTTCCAATGAGTTCTATCTACAACTCAAAAATATTGTCTAGATATTTTTTAGTTTTGTAAATAAAAACAAAATAGCATCTACACATGCATATAAACTATTAATTTTGTCGAGCCATTATGTCTAACAGAGCTTCTGAATCTAGTTGGAGCTCTAGACTATGTTTGTTTTTTCCTTGCTACATTAACTTGACAGAGTTCTCGTCAGATTGCAATGTCTATTTTACCAATGTGACAAATTATTTTTAGAGTATTTCTAATGCTACCGTAGATTCATAAAAAAAATAAAATAAAATGCCACATAGCAAAATAGATATTTAAAAAAATTCATCGTAGTCTAATGGGTACGATGTCAAACTGATTGACCAAAAAAAAAAAAAAAGATTCAATCTCTAGAGCTTCTAGATTCAGCAACTGTATTAAGTATGCTGACTCATCAAAATTTATATTTTTTTATGCAGATTAAGAAGTGATTTTTTTTTATTTAAAAAAAAAATAAAAACACATACAATATTATTGAGTTATACATAAAATCTGTTGGTACCCGATCTCGATCTGCCACTTATAGATGATGCATTGCTGATAATGGGCCGACCTACTTTAGTTTTTAGGTCGGACCTCATCCATAACCCCAGGGAGGATTCCGTAGGTCCAATAAGTTCAGTTCGGACCTCATGCCTGAGAGTCTCAGGTCGGACCTCAGCCCTGAGAGTCATGCTCGCGTTATCAGTATAGCTTGTCCCTTCACGTGTTAGACGTCACTTCACATTAAATGCCCTAAAAAGGGAATGTCTTGTAAGCATTAAATGCCTAGCTTGGCCATTTAATGCCTAGCTAAGCATTAAATGGATGAAATCATTGCTTATTTTCCTATAAATAGGAGACATAAATGTCCTTCAGGTCGGACATTCAATTGCTTAATAAAAGTACTCTTACAAAGATTATACAATCAGGTCTTCCTACATATACTTACCTATCTACCACTCATTACGGTTATAACCGACCTCAACACTGAAGTTGGCTTGGAATTAGTACATACCATTTTCCAACGTCAACAGTTTGGTGCTAGAAGGAGGGGGCTCTCCCTAAAAAGGCTCTCCATATTTCAGAAATTCACCGAAAAGATCAACTCTTGATCATCATACCTAAACACTTCACGTATAAAAAGCCTCCAAACATGAGCCGCAGTCATGACTCAAGGGCTCGTAGCCACGAAAGAACTGGAAGCCAACATGTTGACCTTCCCCAGGTCTTCCATCGTAGACAACAAGGAGAAACTTCAGCTCAAACTCATGCACCCGAAAGAGATACAGTCCTACAAAAACTTGAGTACCTAACCCATGCTATTGAACGGCTTGAGAAGAACCAAGCAACAACTAGACAAGTCTCTGACTCGGAAGTAGAGTCACCAGCGTGTGACAAATTCGAGGATCGTCGCATAAAAAGAAGACTGGATTTTGGCGATAAATGTTCATCAGAAAGCAATGGAGGAAAGAGCATACGCCCCAGTCCTCCCAGGAAAGCTGCCATACAGCGGTTCACCAGCGTATTCGACCGTCTAGGTCAACCCTCCCAAATCCCGCGTAAGCAAAAAGTACAAAGAAAGGAAGGAGCCCTATCTATGGCGGCATCAAGTGTACAAAACACTCCAAATGAGCTTGAACTGATGAAGCGACGCCTGGCCGAACTGGAAGCAAGGTAAAAGAACACCCCGAAAGAATACACCACAGACAGACACTTTCCATTCACGGAGGATATCTTGGCAAAGCCCCTGCCAGAAAAGCTGAAAATGCCACAGCTGACTAGCTATGAAGATGGCAACAATCCTGTTGGTCATCTCGACAGATACACTTCCTGAATGGAACTCCAAGGAGCCAGTGACGCAATCATGTGCAGAGCTTTTCCTCTAACCTTGGGGAACAGAGCGATGAGGTGGTTCAAAAAATTACCACAGCGCTCCATTCGGAGTTGGAATGACCTGTCAGGCCAGTTCGTCTCCACCTTCATGGGGGCAAGAACTCGATCTACTCCAAAAGAGCGCCTCGTCAACATCAAACAAGGCCGAACTGAATATTTGAGGTCCTACATGGACCGATTTAGCAAGAGGATAGTAGAGGTAGACAAAATCTCCGATGACGCTGCTCTAATGGCGGTCTTATCTGAATTAAGAACCAAAACTCGATTTTGGTGGTCTGTTCACGAGGACGGACCGGCAACATACCAAGAGTTCCTAGCTAGAGCTGAAAAGTACATCAGTGCTGAGGAAGCCAGACCAGGAGAATGATAGATCCGACCGAAGAGACAACGTGAAGACTAAAGAGAAAGACCTCAAATCAGAAAAGAAAGAAAGTCCCAAGAAAGCACTAGAATTTCAGCACCCAGGTCGGCCAAGACCCACTCCGCAGAGGTTCCAGGGATACCACGTCTTAAACACCTCGCTTGAGAATGTCCTGATGAAGACTAGAGGAAAAGACATCCTCAAAAAGCCCACTCCTATGAGGGCAAGCTCATCCGAGCTGAACCAAAGGAAGTACTGCAGATACCATTGATCTGCTGGACACGACACCGATGATTGTCGAGACTTGAAAGAAGAAATATAAAGCCTCATCAGGCGAGGTCACCTAAAAGAATTATTGGCTCGACCGTCTGGAGGAGGTGAGCCACCCCAACCGCAAGACAGTACTGAACTACCACCTCCACCACAACAGGGACGAGGTAAAATCCAGATGATAGTCGAAGGAAGTCAGTACCTGGAAAGGTCAAGGAGGCATCGCCGCAAGCTCTCTAGAGAAGCTCATACCAGCTACCAAGTGCTGTCAGGTGCCATAACAAATCCAGACGCAGAGAAGTTCTCTTTCTCTGAGGAAGATGCGTCCCACGTACTGCAACCACATTTAGATGCACTCGTCATTACTATACCAGTTTCTGGGATCGATATCCATCGAACACTGGTAGACGATGGGAGTTCCGTGAATGTTCTATACCTAAGAACGTTCGTACAGATGGAGATTGACACCCGACATGTTAGGCCTTTCCCGAAGCCTCTACAGGGGTTCACAGGAGACTACGTGAACCCGAAAGGACATATCGCCCTCGTAGTCGAGCTCAGACTACCTCCATGCCACAGGAGAATCATTGCGGATTTTGTGATTGTAGAGCTCCCGTCTAATTACAATATCATTCTAGGACGACCAATACTATACGAACTCAAAGGAGTCGAATCCATCTACCACTATGCTATCAAATTCTCTACTTCCTACGGGGTAGGGATAGTACGAAGAAGTCAGCTGGTGGCCAGAAGCTGCAACATCACCTTCCTCCGAGTAGGAGTAGACATGCTCCAAGCAGAGCCCGAACTTCTAACGAGTAGGTCGGACATAGATGAACTGGAACAGGGCCCGGTAGAAGACCTGGGTCGTCTCGACCCCATGTCGGACCTACGCGAGCGGAAGGTCGAACCAGTTGAAGAGCTAGAACTGATTGAGGTCGACCTCGACCATCCTGAGAAAGTCCTCCGCATCGGAAAAGAACTCAACGAATCAATAAAATCTTAACTCACGACCTTCTTGAAAGGCAACACTGATGTCTTCGCATGGGAGCACACAGACATAGAGGGAATAGATCCCAAAATCTCATGCCACCGGCTGAACACAAGCCCGGACGTCAAACCAAGGCAGCAGTGCCGACTTCATCTTAATCCAGAAAGGTATGAAGCCCTAGCCAAAGAAGTCAACAAGCTGCTCAAGTGTGGCTTCATCAGGGAATCACTTTACTCCCGATGGGTGGCCAATCCCGTCCTGGTAACGGAACTTGGAGGATATGCATTGACTTCACCGACCTGAACAAAGCATGCCCTAAGGACAACTTTCCACTCCCCCGAATAGACCAAATGGTGGATGTCACAGCTGAGCACGAACTTCTGAGCTTTATGGATGCATACTCCGGGTACAATCAAATAGCAATGCACGAAAGTGACTAAGAGAATACCTCTTTCATTACTGACCGAGGTTTGTACTGCTATCGAGTTATGCCTTTTGGGCTGAAGAACACTGGAGCAATTTATCAACGGCTAGTCAACTCAATGTTTTCCAAGCTCATTGGAAAAACCATGGAGGTATACGTTGACGATATGCTTGTCAAAAGTACTAAGGCAATAGATCACATCCAACACCTTGCTGAGATGTTCTCCATACTGAGAAGGTATAAGATGAAGCTCAATCCTACCAAATTCTCTTTCGGTGTGGGGTCGGGAAAATTCTTGGGTTACATGGTTCACCAGAGGATATTGAGGCCAATCCAGAGAAAATTAGAGCTCTCCTACCAAAATCAAAGAGGTACAAAGCCTAATTGGACGAATAGCGGCACTTAGTCGTTTTGTTTCAAAATCAACCGATAAGTGCAAACCCTTTTTCGACGCCCTGCGAGGCGACAAGGAGTTCAAGTGGAGTGAGGCATGCCAGCTGGCCTTTGAAGAACTAAAAAAACAACTAGCACAACTCCCGTTGTTGTCAAAACCACTGATTGAGGAAGTCCTTACCCTCTACCTGACGGTCTCAAAACACTCCGTCAGCTCTGTGCTAATCAGGTCGGACGAAGAAATCCAACACCTAGTGTACTACATCAGTCAGGCACTGCATGATGTCGAACTCAGGTATAGCCCGATGGAAAAGCTGGCATATGCCCTGATCATGTCTGCAAAGAAACTCAGACCATACTTCTTACAACATCCAATAGAAGTTCTATCAAACTACCCTCTAAGGCAGGTCGTACAAAAACTAGACACTTCTGGAAGACTTGTGAAATGGAGAGTTGAGCTCGGCCAGTTTGAGCTCCACTTCAGACCCCGGACTTCAATCAAAGGTCAAGCTCTAGCAGATTTCGTTGTCGAGTTCAGTCCAGAGCACGAGCCCAGCGCCAAGCAAGAAGAATGTTGGACTCTCTTTGTAGATAGATTATCAACCGAAACGAGCGCAGGGACTGGAGTTGTGCTGATGAGCTCGAACCTAGAACTGCTCTGTCAGTCTCTGCGAGTTGATTTCCATGACATGGCTGAATACGAGGCCCTGATCGCCGGCTTGAGATTTGTAAAAGGCATGGGTGCACTCAAACTACTCGTGTACAGTGACTCCCAGCTAGTGGTCAATAAAATCAACTAGTCATATCAAACCAAGGACGAGAGGATGGCGTCTTACTCACAGATAGTGGAACAAGAACTCAATCATTCAACACTGTCGAGGTCAGATAAATACCAAGAACTCAAAACAGCCTTGCCGACGCTCTAGCACGACTCGCTACTAGCGAAGGCATAGAAGAACTGGAAAACATCCCGATCGGGAGAATCAGCAGTGCAGCAATCAGTCAGCTCGAACACATCTTCACCACGACCGAGCTGAACTCTAGCTGGACAGACGTAATCATCCAATTTCTAAGGGATGGTAAGGTACCCCCAGATAGCGCAGAAGCAAGAAAATTAAGGATCAGAGCAGGTAGATATATCATCATCGACAACGTCCTATTCAAGAAGAGTTTCTCGCTTCCTCTACTGAGATGCTTAAAGGAAAACGAAGCCAAGTACGTCCTCAGTGAAGTTCATGAAGGAGTATGTGGCAACCATACTAGGGGGTAGTCACTGGTGCACAAAATCTTAAGACAGGGATACTTCTGGCCATCACTGAAGAAAGACTCCATCGAATTTGCTAGAAAGTGCGACAAATGCCAGAGGTTTGGCCCGACCATTAGAGCTCATCCGGAAGGCCTGGCCTCAATCCTCAACCCGTGGTCGTTCTCAAAGTGGGAGATTGACCTAATCGGACCCATTCCAACGGGAAGAGGTGAAACTAAATACGCCATAGTCGCTGTAGACTACTTCACGAAATGGGCAGAAGTAGAACCGCTAGCCAAGATAACAGAACTGAAAACCACGGATTTCATATGGAAATCGATCATCTGTAGATTTGGAGTCTCCTACTCAATCATCACGGACAATGGCAAGCAATTCGACAATTCCAAGCTCAGATCATTCTACGAATAGCTAAATATTAGGAAGCACTTCTCCACTCTAAATCATTCCCAGGCCAACGGACAAGTCGAGGTCGTTAACAAAATCATCAAGCACACCTTGAAAACGCGCTTGGATGAATTAAAAGGAGCCTGGGCAAAAGAGCTCCCAAGCGTGCTATAGTCTTATCGAACAACATGCCGGTCAAGCACAGGAGAAACGCCTTTCTCACTAGCCTTTGGAACCGAGGCCGTCATGCCAGTAGAGCTCGAACTCCCATCATTCAGAGTTCGGACTTTTGATGAAAATTGCAATTGTGATGCCATGAGAGCCGAGCTCAACCTACTAGAGAAAAAAAGGCTGGGGGCAGAATTAAAAAATACAATTTACAAGCAAAGAAGTGCAAGGTATTACAACAGCAAAGTCAAGGAACGAAAATTCAAAACTGGGGATTTAGTCCTAAGAAAGGTTTTCCTGGCAACAAAAGAGAGCCAAGCAGGGACACTTGCTTCGAACTGGGAAAGACCTTACAAAATCGCCACAGTCCTCAAAAACAGAGCTTACGAGCTCCAAAATACAGAAGGTCTGTCACTCGCACACCCGTGGAATGATGAACACCTCAAGAAGTACTACCAATGAAACTTGTCTACGAAGGCCCATGGGCATAGGCTACTTTTGTTAAGAGAAGCCACGGCTTCTACCTTGTAAAACTTTCTCGCATTTATAAATTGAAGGACGTTTTGTGAAAGGACTTACGTTGAAAACCACAAGTCTAGACATAGTCCAATCTAACAAGAGGTAGTCGAGGTCACAATCTTTTTGACACATAAGTCCCACAAAGCTGGGACCTGCGTTGGATGACGTAAGTGCTACGTCACCAACGCCAAAACTAAAGTCCCTTCATCCCAAGGATATAGTTTTTCCAAGGAATACAGTTCGTCCAAGTGACCGAACTACATCTAAGACGATTCAACTTTTAGTTCGTTCGGTTAACCGACCTAGACACTAATGCATAGGGCCGAGCTAAAAAACTTGGGGGCATCCACACATCTAAACCAATATACATTCCAGGTCGGACCACATCCCTGGTCGACCTCAATCCCAAAACATTAATTTTCTTAGTTTCAGCTCGCCCATGTACCAAGGACAAACATTAGAATCTGAGGTAATATCTCCGAAGTCAAAACTTCGGACAGAGATCTCCAACGTCTTTGAAGTCAAAAGCCTGGCTTTCGAAGTCAGACCTGCAAAAAGTCAGATCTTCGAATTTTAGTCAAGACAAACCTTTGAAGTCAGACCTTTGAAGTCAAAAGTTAGAAGTCAGAAGTCCGAAGTTAAAAGTTTGAAGTCAGAAGTCAGAAGTTAAAAGTCAGAAGTCTGAAGTTTGAAGTCAGAAGTCAGAAGTCAGAAGTCAGAAGTTAGAAGTCAGAAGTCATTTGAAGCCAATAGTTAGAAGTCAGAAGTACGAAGTTAGAAGTTCGACAAAATAGACATTCGCATTAACATTAAAAATAGTTCAGTACATTCGATGCAAGAAGTTCGGTGCGAATATAAAAACTACAGAAAAAGAAAAGTCAAGCATCAGCAGCGGACTGAACTTCCTCCTCAGGCGACAGAGGATTGAGCTTAGAATTCCTCTTGAGATCGGCCAGCTTATCCTTTAGAAACTGAACATCCCAGTCCGATCGCTTTTCTGCTGCAGTCTCAATCAGTTCTTCCATTGTAAGGAAATAGACCCTGTCGGCTAGATATGCTTCCGAAGACCTGAACTCTTCAACGACTTCGTCTCTATCAACTGTCTTTACTAGTGCACATTGAGCTCAGCCTGACTCTTCTTCTCGGCCTCTAGCTCAGTCTCCAGCTTAGCCTGTCTCTTCGCTGCCTCCAGTTCCCCAGCCAAAGCCTGTAGCTCGGCAACTTTCCCCTTGAGCTCCTCCTCCCTTCTCATCAGAATGTCCTCAGAGGTCGCCCGGAGCTTCTTCTCTTCCTCCAGTTCGGCAAAGACCTTCCGACCTTCATCCTTCATCATTTGAAAGTCGGACAAAGTCTTACCCATCTTCTCGGCCGTCGAGGTCAGCTAAATTGCCACCCTGGCAAAATCCACCGAGGCTGCAATGGCGGACTCCATTGCCCCCATACTCTCTAAATACTTTTGCTGGACTGGAGTCCAACTCTTCGCCATAAACCTCATGGCCTTCTTCGCAGTAGGAGGGAGCCCGGTCACCTCATCCCTTGAGGGGGAGTTTGAACGGAAGAAATCTTGAACGGGCTTGGGCAGAAGACCCCGAAGCCGTAGATACTCTTCGTCTTTCTCTGCAGTTGACCCTAAGTACGGCGTCGGCATCCTCACTGACTGCGAAGGAACTGAACCTCGGGGAGGGCCTTGGTGGACTTGGAAGGAAGTAACCTCTTCGACACTCCGTGCAGGACTAGGCGCAGGAAATGGTGCTGGATCTGGCACCTCAGTAGGTCGGAGACGGGATGTCTGGCCAGGTCTTTCACCCGAGGCCTTTCTTTTGCCCTTACCAGCCTGAGTTGACTTCTTTAGAATGGAAGATATGTCCTTCATTTCCTCTGTGGAATGACCTAAAACTAGACGAAGTCAAAACCAGAACAACATGAAATGACAAGTAATCAGCTCGAATCAAGTAGTAACTTACGATCTGGCGAATTTCTCGAACTAGCGGAACAAAGCCGGGCTGAGACTATGTTCGCCTCGGTTATCAAAACGCTACACGATCTTGAGTTTTCTTCCAGAAGGCGCACCCTCCTTAATCTCTCCGAGGACTCCTCGGTGGGGTCGTAAGAATTGTATCCTGAAAAAGATGAAACGAAGTTCAATAAGGAACAAGATGAACTGAACTAAACACAGAGAAAACGTGCTTACTTAGTTCGCGATAACGAATTGGAATATTGATATCTGGTCTGGAGTCATTATCAGCCAATTGCCATGTGCCTCGGACGAAGAACCAATACTTCTTCCACATCTTCACCGAGTCCAGGGTATGGGTAATAACGCTACCGCCCGTCCTGGCCTTCACCGAGGTATACCACCAGCCCGACCTCTTACCATCAGGCTTGAAGGAGTACAACATGTTGAACTCTCTAACCGACGGACGGGGTAGCCGAGCTGGTTCCATAAAATAAGAAAACCTACCATGGTTCTCCACCCGTTGGGGCATAACTGAGTTGGAGCTATTCCCCATTCACTTAAAAATTTCTTTATAATTCTGGGGAAAGGCAGGCGAAGTCCCGCTGCCAGGATGGCCTGATTTAAGGCCACACAACCTAAAGGTGGATTATCAGCTCGGTCATCACGCCCTGGAATGACGAACTCTATATTATCAGGGACCCTATAAGCTCTATGCCAGTCTCCTAACTGTTTTTGGCTGACTTCCGACTGGAAAAACCTACACTTCCAAATTAGAACACTCCTACGACTGGACTCAATCTCCAACCCTCTCCGACCTAAAGACTTGCCCCCCGTTTGTGAAAACCTAACTACTGGAGGGACCAACGTCAGAGGAATAAGGCTGAGCACCTCCTCCTCAGCCCCTTCCTCCATCATCCTACCTGAACTAACCGGTTCCTCTTCCTCTTGGCCTCTACCCCAAGACAACACCTCATCCTCTGCCGCATTACCAGTCCCAGAACTCATTGTTTTCTTTGTACGTGAAGGAAAAAGTAAAATCTACAAGGAAAGGAGATGAATGAAACGAAGAAGGTAAAGAATTCTGAGCTGTACCTAAGATTGAAGAAGAAAATGAACTCCTGGTTAGCTTGGTTAGCTCGGACAGCTTTGAAACCGATTTGAGGCTTAGCACAGATGTCAGCAGTCAAAGCCAGAGAAAACGTCAAAGACAAGAGTTCTAAATGGCCCCTTACTCCCCTTATTTATAGAAAAGGAAGGTGAAGGGCTGACACATTTAATACAACAATGATGACACTCCATTAAAGCATGTCCTTGAGCCACGCAAAAGTCTGACATCCCCATCTGAGCTTCATCCATGTGTCAACCAACAAAGCGGATTGTCAGAAATATCACATCTAGGTGGCAGAACTCAGATCAGTACGTGCCTGGGCCATAAGACGAACATAAAACCGCCTTCGACTAATTTCAAAGCAGGTCTTGAGGAGGCAATTGTTGGTACCCGATCTCGATCTGCCACTTATAGATGATGCATTGCTGATCTAACTCAGAGAATGGGCCGACCTACTTTAGTTTTTAGGTCGGACCTCATCCATAACCCCATGGAGGATTCCGTAGGTCCAATAAGTTCAGTTTGGACCTCATGCCTAAGAGTCTCAGGTCGGACCTTGGCCCTGAGAGTCATGCTCGCGTCATCAGTATAGCTTGTCCCTTCACGTGTCAGACGTCACTTCGCATTAAATGCCCTAAAAAGGGAATGTCTTGTAAGCATTAAATGTCTAGCTTGGCCATTTAATGCCTGGCCTAGCTTGGCCATATAATGCCTAGCTAAGCATTAAATGGAGGAAATCACGTATATTTTCCTATAAATAGGAGACATAAATGTCCTTCAGGTCGGACATTCAACTGCTTAATAGAAGCACTCTTACAGAGATTATACAATCAGGTCTTCCTACATATACTTACCTATCTACCACTCATTACGGCTATAACCGACCTCAACACTTATCTTTAAATTGGCTTGGAATTAGTACAAACCATTTTCCAACGTCAACAAAATATATTAAAGTTTTATTTTAGATTTGGGTGTCTATGTATTAGACATTAATATCATGTAAACCGAAAATCTTTTAACTTACCAATTCATAAAATACACATGAAATGCTCTTAACAATCGATTGAAGCATTATAGATGCTCTTGGGACAATCAATATTTGAACATCCGTTGCTCTAACAAGTCCAATCCAAAACTAATTTGGTACAATACCTGATTCACAACTGTGACTCGAACGAGCCACACAAACTAGAACAATCAATATTTGACCTTTCTTGGCTCTAACGAGTCAAATTGCAAGACTAATTTGGTCGGATGCCAGGCTCGCAAAGTTTCTCATCCAATCGGCATAACCACATCATGTTCATAATGATTAAAATGGGAGAAATTCATTTTCCAATACTTAAATATGTGAAGGACTAGAAATAGTACATTAGGAAGGAATGACCCATCCTTTCTCGCTTCTTCCCCTACCAAATAGGTAAAAATAGCCCAACTCTTCCCTTGATCCTTCCCCTACACAATCCTACTACTATTGTTAATATATACCAAACATACTGATTCAAAAAACTCAAAAACAGTTGTAACCCGAACAAGAAATTCCCTGGGCAATTGCCAAGAGGATCAGCATCAGCGTCCTCTGTGCACACAGCTAGGAGTCGATGAATTGACTACAGCTTAGACAAAGTTGCTTCGAATAGAAAGACGAAAGGCCAGCTATCCATAGCTGACTTTAGATCCAAGGAGTAAAAGACCTTGCAGGCCACGGGTCCTAGGACGACTTTAGATCAGACGAGTAAGAAACCTGTAAAATATAACAATTTTCTCTCATGTAATTCATCTTTCTTCAAATCTCAGCATTCCATCACAAGACACAGAATAATACAAAACATTTATTAGGTTGAGAAACTTCAAATCCAATATCTTCAAAAAAGCATGATACAGTATTCTTAACAATCATTTCCAACTAGCACCACAAACTAAGACAAAACATATCATAAACCTAGTACTTTCAATTCTTATTCCATCTGCTGTCAACCCTCTCGTTTTACAGGAATCACATGGAACATTCAATGGCAGGTAGCATAACAAACTTGGTCCGAGTTTAAAATACAATGCATTTTATTAGAGGATTCGATCCTGAATATCCGTAAATATATTGGACGCCAGGGAGCTGAGCTTCTTCCCGGTTTCTCCTGCAATATTCTTAAGAGAGGAGATATCTTGTTGTGCCTGTAAAATACGATAAACAAGTTAAGTATTGGATACAATACTATTGGTAAAAATGAAAACAAAAAAAAGCGATTGCCATAATAGATTAACGAGGGAAAGAGCGCAATCAAAAAGGAAAAGAAATCTCAAAGCAAAACATGTCCAACGAATACGGGTATGTTTGGTAGGACTAGACAGGATATTGTGTGTTGTCCTGTCCATCACTATCTAATCCTAACATGCCCCCTTGTGTACCTGGAAAGACAGACGATTAATGAGATCACTTGCGGTGAGGTCAACAGATGAATTACTGGCATCGTGGCCAAAGAGATCAGCACTAGAGATTGACGCCGAACCCTAAAATCCAAGAGAACAAATGAATGAAACCATACCTTAAGAACAAACAAATGAAACCCTAAAATCCTTGAAGACAATTAAGTTCTCCACCAAACAAAATGATCAGTTTCAACTAAGATAACGTAACCGATCGATTATTCAAAGTGGATTAAGGAAAATATTCAAAAGGAGTAATTGAATGAAAAATTATATAACGTAAATGTGAGTTATTCAAATTACTAATCATCTCAATGTCGAGTGAAATGGACAGATACTTTATTCGAAATGCAAAAGCTCAAGTATATTCTTATTAAATACATTTTTTACAAACTGATGAATCCTTGATAAATATATTTATAAACACAGAGAAAAAACTTATATCTGTATTACTATTTTTACTGTTAAAGTTGAATCCACTAAAAATTGGTGAACTAAATTCCGAAAGTTTGGTTTTGAAGTTGAACCAAACTATAGTACAGAGAAACCTCAAAACTTATAATCAGTGGACTAGGAACAGTTTTACCTATCAAGTGCTCTTCCTGTGTAAAAATCTTTGAAATGTTGGTTTACAAAGTCTCCGGCTATAAACATTCTAAAAAATCTCATCTAAAAGTTATGCAATAAAAATCAAATATTGTAATCACTTCAGAAACAAATAGGACCAATAAAACAAGTTATTATCATATAAAACTCAATAATCTCTAGGATGCCGGGAAAGCTCTGAGAATTTAAAGAAATGACCGAAAGAAAAAAAGAAAAAAATGTACGAGGATAATAGTACATACAG
This sequence comes from Forsythia viridissima, assembly GCA_030279155.1. Lineage (NCBI taxonomy): Eukaryota > Viridiplantae > Streptophyta > Magnoliopsida > Lamiales > Oleaceae > Forsythia > Forsythia viridissima. The sequence continues at coordinate 27,871,484 of CM059041.1, read as the reverse complement.
AAAACTTTTGCAGGGAAGCTGATGCTTCCAAATCATTGGCTTTGTTAACACCAAAAAACTGGGCTGATGATATGGACTTTGCATTTGAAAACTTCTTCCTCGCTTCATCAGTTTCCTCAACCTGATATGATATTATAGGTGAAAGAATGTCGAGAGATCTCGTGCATTGAAAGAAAACATGCATCAATAACCTCCAACCATGCAGAACCACAACTCAATTGAAAACTTAGAGATGGAATTAGGAAAGGCAAATAATTGAAATAAGAAAATCAGCAAGGTAAAAGGGCAAAACAGAAGGCAAAATCAATTCTAGGAACACAAGTAAAATAATTGAACTCGTACAGACAATTCATCAATCTTTAAACAGATCTTATTTATAGACATTTAATGCATATCAAATGCTAAATGTCCCTTATCTGCATGAAAACGGAATTGGGTGGGCTTCAAAATGCCTTCATGAAAGCATACCCAGTGCATACTTCATGATTTAGATCATGTAGAACAATGCAAAGAAGCGCTAAAACCAAAAAGTCGCTGAAATCTAACACCATGAAATTGATAAACTGCTTTAAAACATGTAAAAGCTTCATTGTAGGGCCAAAAAATGCGTATTTTTTAAGAACGAAGCAATCTTACTAGCTGAACATTTTATGATCTGAGTGCAGCTTTTGACTTGTGTACTTTTACCAGTAATTTCATGTTTCAATCCAACTTTCATATAATTGATGCGTTAAATAGAAGGCAGATGACCTTGTGACAGTCAACAAATAAAATATTTTTTTCTACTTCTTAGATCTTGAATTTCTATTACACAAGAGACATCAGAGATTATTGTCCTTTTATCTTGAGATTATCAATTACTGAAAACTGATTCAATTTCAGCCACTCAACGATAAAGGAAAGATAGGAACTTACTTGTACTTTGGTTGAGTTCATGCTACTCTTCTTTGGGAAACCACTGTCCATGCCATATTCAGCGAAAAAGTCAGATGACTTAGGTGGAGTTACATGGCCAACGACATGACCACCTCCAGGACTCATATCAGCAGGTTGAACATTGTCCGAATACTCAAATCGAGATGCAAAAGATGAAGCAACTTTGGGGGTGCCATTGTTTGAAGAAGCGCTTGAGGAAACTTGTACAGGGGGGAGCTCTTCAGGCTTCTGGTCATAGAGGCCTTCACTAGGCTGCATTCAGAGAAAGGCATTCAGATATTCAGTAATCATGGAGAATTACACAATTATGACCTCCATTTTGAGAGATAATATGTAATTTGAACCATTTGGTTTATATCTTTACCTTAGTAGTAAGCTTTCTAGCACCGAGGCCCCCCACCTTCCCAGTTTTCTTTGCACCAAGAGGCTTCTTTACCATCGTAGTGACAACTGTTTGAGAGGTTTTGGTTGAAGCAGAGACCTCAGTTTTTTCAGGCTTTACTGAAGAACTTTCTTCTGGTGAATCATTGACATAACTTCCTTTTGGGGCTTCACCGATCTTATTATCAGGAAAGTTGTTAGAAGATTGTACTGACTGAGAAGCAACGGTAGAAGAAGGTTGTACTGCTTCTTCTGCATTACTTTTAGCAACTTCTTTTGAAAGCAACTGCCTGTATAACTCAGAAGCCCTTGAAGTATACTTGGCCTCAATCTTGCCTCCATCAGTCCATCCATGCTGCTTGAAGAAAGCTTGAGCACGATTATTTCCACCAAAGGACATCATTTTCAACTGCTCAGGGGTCCATGAATCTAAATTTGTAGATCTACATTGATAATTTGGATATTTGCAAGATTACGAATCAAATATTTTCAAAAAATAAAAGAAGCTACATAGGAAAATTAAAATAACATACTAGACTTTTGTTCAATTACAAACCAGAAAATTTCAAAAGAAAGACCCATAAGAGAAGGGGCAATAAAGAAAGATTAAAACAATATACCAATGCAGCAGATATTGATGATTTTTTTTCTATTGCACCAGAAACCATACAAAAATAAACTGCTTTCTAACTCTTCCATTTCCTGCTCCAAAGCCAGCATTTTACTTAGAAGGTATTTGAAGTATACAATCTAGCACTGTTGACCACACGCACGATTCCTCATTTCTATTGTCCTACTTTCTATTTCTTTTTCCGTGTTTCATTATTGTCTCCATATGTTATATTCTTTTAATTTGTCACCCACTTACTGTCGACCTTTCTCTTGTTCAGCACCTCCTTATTTATCTCCATATATTTGGTTTTTCTACTTGTCCACCCACTTGCGGTTTCTCTCCTTTCTCCTTTTTCTTCTTCATTTCGCTCTACTTCTTTGCATGTGCGTGTGTTTGGATATCATCCTTCTTCGAGCTGATATAATTTTAAGATTAATTGGTGCATTAAATGAAGAGCCATTTAACTATTGCTCTAGAAACAAATTGCTAAGCGCATGTTCGGTAGTGCTCAAATTAATTTTTAAGTACTTATAACTTGTGAGTCCTATGGAACGTGTCGATAATAAGTGAGTAATATATTGTAAATCCTACGAAATGTGTAGATAGAAAATATTTTTGACCTGTTTCACTAGCTTAAATTATAATTTCAGTTGAGGCAAACAAGCACTAGTGCATGTTTGGTAGAGTGCTGAAATTAATTTTTTAAGTGCTTATAAGTAGTGGGTACTATGAAATGTATTGATAAAAGGTATATTTAATCAGTTTGACTGGCTTAAATTATAATTTAACCTTAGTCAAACAAGCTATTAGATAGAGGTCAAGATGCAAACACATTCCACGAAGATCTGGAAAATATTATGAGCAAAGGAGAAAAATCCAAATTCAAAATCCAATGCAGTTCTTGGATAGGATTCGATCCCATAACTTGCTAGCAAATGATATCTTTATTTCTTTATATTTATTTGGTAGTTTAGTCATTTCAGCTAGCTAGTGCTTTACTGTTGGGCTGCTGCGTAGAATATCGTTTGGGTGAGAAGCTAGCTGCTGCAGGATGGGACCAGACATCTATCTGTATGTATCACAGCTGGTATCATCTGTTTTTATTTTTGAAATTTGCAACAGTGTGGTCGAAGTGGCACCCTATCTGAAGATAAAACTAGGGCACCAATTTTCTTGGTCCCCAAGACAGTACCTTCGATATAAGTTTGATATATTAGCTGATGCCTGCTTTAAAGACAGAAGAATTACCAATTATCCAAGATATATTAGTCATGTTTTCTCCCTTCTCTTCTTCAAGTGAGATTCTGTAAAATTCTGTATGTATTACAGCTGGTAGCATCTGATCTTTTTTCAAATCTTCAGCTGATGATGCTAGCGCAGTCAGAAGAATGGGTCAAGTGGGAATTGATTCGTTTAAGTTTCCGAAGTAGTCACTACCATAGTTGACCCAGTACCAACCCTATCTTCTAGATCCTCGCTTCTATGGGCCAAATCACTCTCCTCGGGAGTTATCTCCTTGACTACACCCTCCTCGGCTTGGAGACAGTGCATCCTTAGATTCAAATCCTGTCACGCACTTCAGGTACCACCCGTCGACACTTAAGACCTCGCAGGAGATGATGGAGGTGGATTTTCTTCAGAATTGCCATCATCGTAGTCCTTCTATCCCAATAGCACTCCTGTTCAAGCTTAACTCTTCACTATATGTTCCTCAATAGTCATCAAATCACCTCCTTGTCACTGTAATCTCCACTAAATCAGCATACTGCCTTGGCAACCAGCTTAGGAAGTCAATTGCCTTATTATATTATTAGATAGTGCTGAAATTAAAAATCCAGCAGAGGAAGAACTTTCTGTAGAAGACTTACTGATCTTCAGCAAGATAATTAATAATTACAACCGCTGGAGATTATCAACACTTCAATGCTTGTGTCAGCGCTCTAGAGTCAAAGAATTTCCAATTCCCCAATAACCTAGCAGGTAACAATAATGAGGAATCTCCAAGATTACAAACAAAGAGATAGAGGCTGGACAAGAAGTGAAAGAAATAGACCATCCATCTAGTCAAGTTCAGAGACCAGAAACCAGCGTTGATATTTTTCCCAAATGCTTCCCTTCTTTTGCTGAAACAGGTACTTACTGGAAAGGGACTTTTACGAGCCACTGTATTGCTGAAGACATCACAAAAGAACTTTGGCGGAAGACTCAACCACATTAATAGTGCCACAAGATCTCGGGCATTGGAACCATGGTTATGGACCCAAATCCAATAGAATGGAACATTTTCTTTTTCGATGTGAATCCCCTAGTATACGAAAGAGTAAAAAGGAGCATTTGTTGTGTCAAATAGACACCTTTGTATCTTAAGGGACATATTTGATAAATTCGGAGCTATCAATCCACTTTCGGGGGAATATAATTTGAAGAAATAACATGAATATTTCTAGTGAAACATTTTACATGGAGACGGTTCACTAGTTAACCAAAGGATATTGAAATAGAGTCATTCACATCCATGTAATGAATACTCAAAATCCACATTGTGAAAGGAGATATTGCCAATCCAACAGTCTTTGTTGATTCATTGTCTGAGGGAGGGGAATACTTTGACTGCTATGACATGCTGAAAACAAGGTGAGTTTGATTCGCCAAGATGAAGGTAGTAAATGTGTGGTTTCAAAGGTGACATAAAAAGATTGGGTTAGCTGCTTATAGCGCAAACCACCAAATTGCCCTGTTAAGTTGTTTGACCAACCAGACAATCTCGGGCAAGATTTGAATTAAGACATATAGTTAGGGTTGTATTTGTATAGACATATAACAACGCAGCAACAAAATTTAACCAATTATGTTCCCTTGCATCAAAAGAAAGAAATTCACATGTCAATATCTGTTGAATTTTGGAGTTAATCCCTAAACTTTAGGGATTAGTTTCCTTTTGTTAGTAATTAGATTATGTATCGTTATTTAAGTTAGTTTCTGCTTTTAAATAAGGAGATAATGAACGTTGATTCCTTAAATCTCCCCAATTTGTTGATTCCTTAAATCTCTCTAATTTATTCTTTCATCTTTTTTCCCTTAATTTAAGGGATTTATTTTTTGCTAGAATTAAGCGCATGTTTGGTAGTGCTGAAATTATTTTTTAATTGCTGAAATTATAAGTTGTTGGTAAATGTGTGGACAAAAAGTGGGTTGTGAATTATTGGTTTTATGAAATATGTGGATAAAAAATATGTTTGACCAGCTCAAATTATAATTTAAGCAACTTCAAACATGTGCTAAAGAAAATAAGTGGCAGATGTGTTGTCATGTTCCTTCTATATATTCAAGTATTTTCTGATTATGAATAATAAGAAACATGTAGAATATTCCTCTCTATTAATCTAATGGTATGAGAGCCATAAAAATGGAACCCTAGCCTTCGTTCTCCACTGTTTCTACAACCCTAAAACCGACGCCTCTCTTATGCCAAAATAAGGCCCAGCCACCAAAATGAATTGCTACCGAAAAATCAAACCCCAAAATTTGAAGTCACAATTCCAAACAGCCATGAAGCCATGGATAATTCTATCTCTCCACTACAGGTCATAAACTGAATAGGCAAAACCTTCTCCAACGGTCTCAATCCGTTAATGATGTTTATATATGGCAAAGGCAATGATGATTACCTCACTCGAGCTGCAAGATCCCAAGTTCAAAGGATGGAAGGCAGAAAATAACGTGGACATGCCATGGTTGATAAATTCCATGAACCCCAATATCAGCCTCCAGTCTCCAGACAATCGGCAAAAGAAGCAAAGAAGACCCTAGTGTGAACACCGTCACAAACCAAGACACACCAAGGATATATGCTAGAAGATACATGGCAAACTAGCAAATTTGAAGCCTCGACAACCACCTACCTGAAAGCCGATGCTTCATGACCAACGGTGAAGAGAAGACATCATTTGAGAAAACACTCTTTAGCAAAGAACAGATTGAGCATCTTGAGAAGATGTTCAGCCACCAAACAATCACTCCAATTCCTACTGAACATACCATAGGAACTGATTTCGTTGCCCAAACACGTAATTTTCCCATGGTTTTAAGCGCCCAAACGAAGGAACAACCGGCGCATCAGATCATATGATCGATAATGCTACACTATTCAATACATGCCAAGTTCTGGAAATTTAATAGTTCAAATTGGTTATGTATCATTGTCTTAAGGAGTAGGATTGATAACTATCACATATTACATAACCTTAAAATCTGTGCTCTTGGTTGCTAATTTGACTTGTAATTTACTGTCCATTAGAAAACTCAACAAAGATTTGAATTGTGTTGCTAATTTTTTCTCAAATCATTGTGAATTTCAAAATTTCGAATCGGGGAGATGATTAGCCGTGCTAAGAAATGTGCGGGGATCTATCTTCTTAACGGTCTTAATAATCCTAGAGAAAGCTCAAGCTGCAAGTAGTGTTTCATTTCTAGTTTCTTCAATTTTGTCTAATAACGATAGTACAATCATGTTATGGCACTATAGATTAGGTCATCCCAATTTTTAGTACTTAAAATGGTTGTTCCCAAAAATATTCAATAATATCAATCATGAGTCTTTTTCAATGTGAAGTGTGTCAATTATCCAAACATGTGAGAAACAATTATTAAACCTAAAGATTCAAAACATCCCATCCTTTTGCAATCATTCACGATGATATACGGGGACCCTCTAGGGTTATAACATTTCAAGAGCTTGGTTGTTTGTTTCATTTGTCGATCACCATGCTCAGATAACCTAGATATACTCGATGAAAGAGAAATCAGAGGCGACTTTCTTCAAACATTTCAACAAAATGGTCCAAACATAATTCTAGACAAAAATAAAGGTGCTTAAATTGAATAATGCCAAAGACTATTTCAATACTATACTTGGTGAATATTTAATGGATCAAGGAATAGTACATCAAAGTTCATGTGTTGACATACCTCAACAAAATAGAGTGGCAGGAACAAAAAAACAAACACCTCAAAGTGGCCAAATGTGTTATGTTCACCACAAATATACCCAAGCACTTTTGGGAGAAGCGGTCCTCACGGCCTCATACCTCGTTAAGAATGCCATCGAGATTTCTCAAGTTCGAAACCCTTGGCAAGCCTTACTTCTCTCCTACTCAAAAACCTAAATCATCTTATCCCTACCATTAAAAATATTTGGGTGTACGGCATTTGTTCATATCCATGAACAACACCGAAGCAAGCTTGATCCAAAGCCAATCAAATGTATCATTATTGGTTACTCTCTCATTAAAAAGGGTTACAAGTGTTACTTGCCTATCACTAGGAAATTTTACACATCAATGAATGTCACCTTTTTTGAAAATCAATCATATTATCCAAAATCTCCCATTCAGGAGGAGAACTCGGTCATACAATGTAGTTTTTAGCTTACACTCCAATACCTTCATCACCTCTCACCTCTATCCCAGCAGAAACCGAGTCTACCATCCTACCAGAAACAAGGACAAACACTAACGCTCCTGTCCACACAACCTGTAGTTGACAAAGAATTAATTGTCTATTCAATGAGGAAAGGACCCAAGAAGAGATAGAAGATCACACACCTCCTTAGCAGAACTATAAATCCAATCTAAGTCCAACTTCGGATATTCCTGGTAACATATTTCAAACAAATATTACTGCTATTGATGATCTTGATGATCCTATTGCTTTAAGGAAAGGTGTGAGATCTTGTACTCAACAACATCCAAACAATTTTCTATCCTATGATGGTCTATCATTAGAATATTGGGCATTTGCAACTAATATATCCAATGAAGAAATTTCGCGAAGTATTCATGATGATCTAGAAAAATTAGAATGGAGAGCAGCTATTCAAGAAGAGATGAATGCTCTTAAAAGAAATAGTACTTAGGAACTCTCAAATTTGCCAAAAGGGAAGCAACCAGTATGATATAAGTGGATTTTTACTGGCAAGTATAATCGATGTGTTACTACGTCTTCATTTTCTCTCCTCACAAAATCGTTTCTTCCAAAATTTATTGAGCGTTTCAATCTATCTCCTTGATTCGATCATCTTCTTCAATCCATCATTTTTAAAATCTTCACACTTCTTGATAAGTATAGTTTTACACTTATATGGATCATCAAAAGTGGACGATTATAAGTACTCTTAAGTGAATTTCTACTTTATTGTGTGTTGATTTGATTGCTTTAGGTCAAAACCCAAATTCGAATGAATTTGGAGAAAAACAAAGCAAAATAGGCAAAAAAAAGATTGAAAATGCACGAAGACTTAGAAATGGGGACCAACTTGCAAACATCCAAAAGATGAAAGACTTATCGTGCAAATAATCAGAAACTTAAGAGCAATTCATTACCAGAATTTTAGTTTCCTTATTTTAATCAAATTCTAGTTTGATAATTCTTGGGAAACAAGATCTCTACACTATATTAGGATTTTGAGACATATAAATAAGGAAGAGGATACTATACACCATATACAAGAATCATAGCAGAAAGAGATAGATTAAGAGAGGAAGAAAGACGGCAAGATTGAATATTGGAAATTTTAGATAAACGATGTAACCTAGTTTAGATTCTTTAATTTCAACTCTCAAGTTTTGCTTATAATTTAATTACGTATTGATTTTACTTACTTTTAATACTTGAAATAATTTGCCATTATTTGTTATTGAATTGTGGATTGTAACAAACCGAGAAGTTATTAATCTAGACTACGTAGCAAAATTTGACAATTGGATAAAAGAGAGACGGTTTTATTATTGTTGCGGTCTTATATTGAATTCTTACGAAATTTAATGCATCTAATTAAATACCATTCTGACTTCTTAAGTTGACTTAATTAGATATGACTAATTTGAACTCGAGAAAGAAAAATTAGGTTAAATTCGTAAATTCGACCGAATACAACATTAGAAATAAATCTTGAGAGGAGAAATTAGAGATGACAACTATGGTAAACTCGTGAATCCAAATTCTTTTATAATTATACTTGATAAAATCTTGACTTTTGCATTCACATAAGTTATTACATTGTTTTTTAAAATTAATAATTATAGTTTGAATTTTCAAATTAAGTTAATTCAACGAGATTTAATAAATTAGGATTAATATTGATTGAACTAGTATCTGAATATGATAGTCTTCGTGGAAACGATAATCCAAACTCAATAGGTCTACTTTATTACTTGTTTGCGATATTGTACACTTACAATCATATATAATTTCTCACAATACTTCCTCAATCCATCTCTCTCAATCAATCATCTCCCTCTACCGACCATTTTTAAAATCCGTTCACCACCTCAATTTATCATCATAATTGAGTCTACAGTCGTATCCCACTATAAAAAAGCGATATACTTGTATTCATCAATTATCACGACTGTATAAAATTTTCTCTGCTACCAGAAGAAAATAAAACGTACACGTCCGTGTGCCTCTACGTCTTCAATCTCCCTCTCAAATGAAACTCTCCATCAAACGATCTTTTTCTTGCTCTACTCAATGCCTCAATCTTAAAATTGTAATCATCGCAACTCAGATCGTCATTCTCACCCATCAAGACTCCATCAGGAACAAAGGTTCAAATCTTAATGACCCATTCTCACAGATCCTATGGTCCGATCCCACCGCGGAGAAGCGGTATAGTAGTTTTTAATAATGGTAGCGTAAGAAAAGAATATTGAGATTTGATATGACAATCAATTCAACTTCATTACATATATGCTTGAACTACAGTGTATAGAATTAGAAACAACGTTAATTGTTACCAACGGATGTATATCAATAGGTTAATAAATGTAGAATTAATAAATCAAATTTCTAACACCTCAGCGTTTCAAAATGGTATTCTTTAATAACAGTCAAGTCTCCCATATTCTGGTAATAAATTAATCACCAACCCTTCCATAGTAAAAAATATCAATAACACGTTATTAGTGCATCTTTAGGAACATTACAGTAGTTCATTATTCTATGCCGATACTCACGCTAATCAACTTAACAGGATTTTGGTAACTATTAAGAATATTCCTTTTATAACAGCAACAGCTGTCGAAACTGAATGAGCTGTAAATTTCAGCAAACTACAGCTATTTCTTCCATTGTATTTCCATAAATACATATTACACTTTCAATTAAAAGAAATATCAACATTAATGCTCAATTTATAACCTCTAGTTTACAATCCTCTACGGAAAAAATATCCACATTTAAGAATAACATAAAGTTTATTAAGTAACTCACCATCCATTAAAGATTGCCACTATTTTGATAAATGTAGAAGCAAGATTGCAGTAATAAATCAATAAAATGTTTTGACTCCTCAATTCCAAGTAGAACATGTGATAAAACAATTTTATATTGTTGATAATAAAGCAAAAGCAATACGACAATCTCAAATCTAAAACCTTGACAACCAATATGATAGTTACACATTTTGATCAGAATATATCTCTCTAAATTGTGACATCTTCATTATTCCTTCCAAACAGCTTAAAAAACTTATTACCCATTCATACACTATCTATTTCACACTTAGAACTATTTTGTAATTACAGCCCATAGAACAATAGTCTTATGCATATTAAAAAATTAACAGTATAACCAGGATTAAAAATTCCCGAATTTAAATCATCAATCTAAACAATCATCTGAACAACCACAGAACGAAATTGAAATTTTTTTCATTCAAGGAAAAATACCTAACGAAGCTGACGTGAACGCCGAGGCTCCGATGAACAGCAGAGCAATCAATACACAGGAAGATCCCGTACGTCACCGACGCCCAAGTAGGATTCTTCGCATTGCAATCGAAACACATCTGCAAATAAACAAAAAGCAGATCCAAATAAAAAACGCGCAGATCTGAATCAGATCTCAGCATTTGCAATCAAAATTTCAAAAAACAAAAAAAAAAAAACAAAATTAACAAGTAATTAAAAAAAAAAACGCAAACCTTGTTATCGGACTTCGCTTTGAGCTTGCGAAAAACAGCGTTTTTATCGGTGTAATTATCAGAAGCCATGGCTCTATTACTACAACTTTCTACTTATGAAATTTATAAGAATGTATATATAAATATATATACGATTAATATATGGATATAGTGTGTATACTTGGGCTCTATAGAGAGAGAGAGGGAGGCTCCGAGAGGAAGTTACGAGAAAGAGACCTCCCACGGAACGCAGAAAAAATTGAAAGAGAGATAGAACAAAATGAAGAACGAGAAATATATGCGAAACGGCTAATTTATCAGATAGCATAAATGCCCCCTGCACCATTAGGGGCTTTTTCATAATTTAAGTCTGCGTGGTATTGTTGTCTTTTGCTAACCAAACGGTGGTTGTGAGGTAATTTGTACGACTTCTAAAAAAGAAAGAACAGTAGAGATTAGTGCTAAATATAGTTGAGTTGGATGATTTTTGACTTATATTCTAAAATTTCGATTAATTAATAAGGTTGTGGCCACAGAAAATTATTATTTAATCGATTAATTACAAATTTTTCGATAAAACAATAAAATATTAATTTAGAAAGAATTTTATGTTCGATATACGCCCTTACAGAATGGAGGTAGTGGAGTCGGTCTATGGATTTTCCTTCTTTTTCTTTTGCCGCATGTCCCCCAAAGGGTTGAAGAGAGATAGATACATACGTAATATACCAAGAGTTAAGTACATACATCAAATCAAGACATGCACAAAATAATGAACAATTCCATAGAAAATCAAGTGTTTCTTAATTCCATAGAAGATCAAATGTCTCGAGATGTTACGTGCATATACATTGAACATCATTTGTGTAATTACAATCACCAAAGTAATTTTCATATTCTTCTTCCACTATCAATGTCGTCTCATTTGAAAAGGATGAACAAATTGACATTGACTAATGAGATAAGGAGAGCATTGTGTGAGTACAAAAATAAGAATCATAGTCTACTAAAAAGAATTGCAATAATGAGCTCAAGAAAAGTTTCAACTAACCATCAAGTAAGAAACAATGTCAAACACTCTCAAAAGATCAACAGAATACTTGTCACATAAAAGGAAAATTAGCAAATTTAAGATGCACAAATCAGCAAAATATCCTGAGTTGAAAAATATTGTATGAGTGGTTTCTTCAAAATCGAGAGAAAACTAATATGACTGGATAAATGATCCAGAGCAAAGCCAAAGATTTTTTTTTCCAGAAAATGTATGGTGAAATTAATATAAAGTTCAACTTCTCAATTTGTTGGCTAAATCGGTTCAAGGCAAGACATAGAATTAATTCTTATAGAAGGTTCGATGAAAGTAGTTCGGTTGCCATGGAGAATATTGAAGATGTTTTACCAGAAATACGAGGTAAACTAGACTAATTTGATTGAAATGATGTCTATAATATAGATGAAACATGGTTATTTTATCGATTGGAAGCAGATCATTCGCTTACTACAAAGCAATTGGAAGGACGCAAGAAGGACAATGAGAGAATTATTGTTGATGTTTTTTGCAATGACGATGGTGTTGATTAAACATGAGGATGAAGAACAAAACAAAAGATAGAAACAAAAAATCCACCAAATGAATGATTTGAACACGATTTAGGATCGCTATCTTCAAACTATATTTGCCGCCATCGAGATGAGTACTTGAACGCTAATGGCAAATAGTTTGTACGAGTAAATAAACCTTGAATCAAAGTTCAAATCAAGCAATAAGAACTTGAATAAGAAATTGAAGAACACTTTATGAAATATGAGTTTTGATCTTTGAATTGGATGTAAGTTTATGTATTTAATGTTAATAATATCTATTTCAACATGAAAACCATCCATATATATCCATATATAGAATATCAAGTCCAATACACGAATATGTGCAAAAAATAAACCAAAAGGTGCCAAAACCATTCAAAACGCTACAAAAAATGGTCATAGAAAATTTGGATTGGGCGACTGCCCGGTACAAAGTTCAACGAAATAGCTTCTGCACCCTTGACACAAGGCTGGGTTGGTTGCTCCATTTTGGTTTTTTTGGGCTTTGCTCTGGGTGTTTTTCTACCTACTTGATAACTTCACATAGATGTTTGATTGATCCAAATCACTTCACATTATATATTGAACAACATTATAATAGATGGTTCAGACAAAGTACCTCTTTGTATTATTGGGAAGTATGATAATCCTAGATGCTTTAAACATATAAACTTGAGCAATGTAAGTTATCATTATTGAGCAAACAAGAAAATATGGATTATTGGTTTACTTTTTCAAGAATTTGTTTATTGGTTTAACAAAAGAATGAATGGTAGAAAGGTTCTTCTTATCGTGAACAATTGCCCTGCCCATTCAAAGGTTACTGAAGGCTTGAAGAATGTTGAACTATTTCTCTTGCCTCCTAATACCACATCAAAAATTTAACCATGTGGTGTTGGGATCATTTGTGCATTGAAAGCTTATTATAGAAGTCAGTATAATGCTAGGATCTTGGAAGGCTACGAGGCAAGAGCAACAAATCCCGAAAAAGTTAACATTTGAATGCTACCAACTTTATTAATATGGCTTGGACCATTGATGTCCAGACAACAACCATTGCAAATTTTTTCCGGCATTGCAAGATCTGCTCAATTGAAGGCATGACTTCTCAAACACAAGGTAGTAAAGATGAAGGCATCCAAGAATTATCTCAAGTCATTTCTAGTCTAAACAGTAGAAGGCCGATGGAAATGAAACTTCTTTTGAATTATCCAAGTAAAAATGAAGCACTAATGGAAAAACCTACTGTTAGCAATATTTTTATTCCTCAAGCGTACGAATTGCATAAGTAATAAAGTAGATTTTAGAGTCTAAGTATCGTACAGAGATTGTGTTAGTCTAATTTTGAATTAACTTAGCCTTAACCGAAACTATAGAATTCAATGTGTTTTCTAATATTTAATTATCAAACTACTTAACTAACAACTCAATGAAAGACCTAAATTAACTAAAATTAATGCAAAGTTGAGATGAATGCGAATATGATATAAATTTAATAAAGAAAAGCGTATTAGGATCTGAATCCACTTATACCAATTCCCTTTAACTCGAACCGTTGAATCTGACCACACGATTTAATTATGAAGATCAATATTCTTAATTTTTTTTAACAATCTCTCTCGAGTAGAATTAAAAATATCCATATATGTGACCCGACTATATCTCTATGACGGATGCAAACATACAAGAATGCATTAGAATTTGTGAATACTTAAAGATCACGTAAAATATATCAATATATCTTTATCCTCTATTTGATCTACGACAATTGATACTATGTTTAACTTGTTTTCAATCTCTAGATGGTAAAACAAGCCACAAAAATCATACAATCATTGCACATATAATTGTAAATGAAAAAAAAAAATCAATATCAATTGTTCAAAATTAAAAACGTGTTTGAATATCAAAGATAAGATTCAAAGAATTAAAGGTTCATGATATAAATTTTATCGCAATCATAACATAAAATAAATCTAGCCTAACATACTAAAAAGAAAAAAATCAAAAGAAAAGATAAAATTCATCACCCGGATAAGAAGAAAACTCGAAAGAATGGATCTTGATCTTCGTTTCTTGTTTCTCTTATTGAAATCTCCAAATAATCACAACTTAATTTTTGAGTTAAGAACTCATATATATAGTCTCCTAATAGTGTCACAAAAGATCATAAAAACCGTGTTCCAAAAAGTTTCCTAGTTGAAGTAAAACTCAAAAAGGAAAAAAAAAATCCGCTAGTAGAAATTTGCACAGGCAAAATAATTTGTTTATGTTGGGCAAAGTTAAAGCTGGGCGTTCGCCTAGCTTAAATTCTCTGTGCTGTGCATTTTAGTCCTCCAACTTTAGATTTTGGATTCTTTAGTCCTCAAATCTTTCAACAACCTCCAATGTAGTTCTTCAAGCTTCAATTGAGTGCAATTGTATCCTCGTACTTCCTAAACATCTTCCAATTTGTTGTCATTTTCATCTATTCTTCTCTACTTGCTTATAAACGTGTCCAAAACTGAAATAGAAAGAAAAATACACTAAATTAAGTAGAAAATATATAAAATAACAAGACAAAAGATTCATTTTAAAGCTCAAATAAGTGCATAAAATGCACTTATCAAACACCCTAAACTAAACATTTGTTCGTCGTCGAACATAAACAAAGCTAAAATACAACTTAAACTAAGCTAAGAGAATCACTAGAAACAGATTCAATGTTAAATTTATTACCAAATGCCTCAGGTTCGAATATGAAGCAACACTCTTAGAAAGATATTAAACAACACCACAAATAAATTTTTACTTATCCGATGCTCGACATTTAGTGAGTGTGTGATTAGTCAATAATGAACTTACACATATATTAGACCATGACCAATATTCTGTTGTTGATATATTTATAATTCCAAACCTCTTGTAGTCATTCTTTTCTTACACCTCTCGTATAATATCATACTTCTAATACTTTTCTCTCCAATCTCTAGGTGTTCTAGTGGGTTTGGTTCCTACTGATCAATACAATGCTTTTTTTTTTCAAACAAAATTGATAAGAATTAGGTACTTGTATTCTTAGAAGTAGGATGGTGAGCAATTTCTCAACTCCCATCTCCAGTCCAGGGTCCTAGCCTAAAATCCTTAATGAGCACCTCTAACTCTTTTTATTTATTAACTAATGTAAACATTCTTATATCTTGTGTGCAAGACTTGTCTCTCATAAGCTTTCTATGTGATCCATGTAGCGAGCTTTAAACAGATGACTTCCAAGTCAGACAACTATAGAGCACTAGGTTTTAAGATACCCTAACATGCTTAATTACTCGAGTCACACAGGCTATAAGAAAAGTGCAAGATGTAATTTTCTTTCTACTTTTTTTTTGCATGGTATTCGATTCTCAGTAGTGATTAGTGCCTAGTTTATATTTCATGACTATAAACTATTCAACCAAAGATCAGATCTAGAAAACCCAAACCATCAAAATTCTACAAATACATGTACTAACTTTAACACTCTGAAATTATCATCAAGAAATTTGGTTACTAGTTTAAGAATTTGGAAATGGGGTTTTTCACAATAATACTAGGTCAACAATATCAACATATAACCCCATACACTCAACTTATGTTCCCATATAAGTTATAAGTCAATAGTGGCTACGTGCTCTATTAATATAATCTAACATGGATAAGTATTCAAGTAAAACACAAGTTAAAGTATTGTCCAATATTCTAACTAAAAATGTACTCAACTTCAAAAAAATATTACTATCATTGGCGGCAAGCCTTTCAACAATAACTAGACAATATATTTGATTTTTTTAACACTACTATGGCAGATATACAGACCAAGATAGTAAGTAAATCAAAATAATCAAATAAGTATCCTGATACTTATCCCACCCCAAACTAAAACATTACATTGTACCCAATGTAATAGCAAAAATAAGCAAATAAAAGAGGAAAGAGATCAAGTACTCCCCAAAGGTAGCTGTGAAGATGATGGATTTGACTGGTTAGACGGTTCAGCTAAAGTGGACACTTGGTGTGGTGTGACTGAAGCTGAAGGTCGAGAGACGATGTCATAGATATCATCCATGTAGCTCACAAAGTGGAGTATCCCGTGGTTGACATGATGAGGATTTACGAGTGTAATCAATAATCTATGAAAAAACATGTGCCTAACTTACGAATGCAAATCCTAAAACTACATGTAATGTAACATTTAATCTAACTTAATTGAAAATGATATAAGAATGAGTTGTCTCCTATTAAGCGCTTATTTATAGTCATTAGCTTGACTTATTGTCCGGTTGCTCAAGTGGACGAAGAAGGGATCTCGAGATTATCGAAAGTGTCACTATCCAATAATCTCTTGATTTTCTTCTCCATGTTATGTAGCTTGTCCTTCCTTTTCTATTTAACAACTGCAATCTGTGCATCAGAGATGTCTTCTTCAATTTCAAACACATGTTCATCCATGTCAGCTTCTTGTATCTGAACAATTTGTTTACCATTGTTTTTCACATGTATTGTTGGCTTCGTCTCCCAAAACCTTTTAAAGAAACTTTTCTTGAATTTCTTCAATGTCTCAACTTGATATCCTGTCTAAATAAGAGGATATGGTGGTGTCTCATCTCTATCCAACATATGAAATACCTTCATTTTATCGTGAACACTCAATGTCAATACACCTCGTGAAAACATCAATGAGAGCATCCAAATTCGCTAAGAAGTTTTCCCACTCTCATCACCACATCTTCCACCATCCCAAATGGATTTTTAATAGATCGGTCAGCCAATTGAAGAGTAAACTTTGCAGGTTTAACTTCACCAAGTCATAATTGCCTAAAAATAGAAAAATGCATTAAATTGATACTTGTACCAAGATCGCACAATGCCCAGTCGATCACGAGACTACTGATTCTAATTGGAATTATGATCATTTCTTTTGTCTGGTAGTTGCTTTTCCACTATAGCACTTAATTCTCATGTAAGTTTTATTATATCTCATTCTGCTAATTTTTTCTTATTTGCAAGCAGTTGTCTCGTATACTTGGCATAGTTGGGCATTTGAGTCAAGGCCTCCACAAACGATATGTTAATATCCAGCTTTCATAGATAATAAAAAAAATTGTGCACACTGCTGATCTTGCTTCTTTTTCTGTAAATTTAACCTCTGTGGAAAATAGATAGGTCGTACATATTTTTTGAGTTAGCTCTAGAGCTTTCGTTTTCCCATGGTCTGCCACCTATTTGTGATTAGTCTGCACATTTGGAGTTATTTCTTTGTCCTGCTCTTCAAAAACTTATTTTTTCTTGATTAGCTTTTTTGCATGTATTTTAGGCAGTTGTACCTCACTTCTAGTTGTTATTGCATGTACTTGTTCCTTGGGATTGACCTCAATGTTGCTTAGCAAGGTACTCTATAGTCTACCTGACATAGCGACTGCTATCTGACCTATCCGCGTCTCTAAATTCTCTATTGAAGAGCTATAATTTTGAAGAGTGGTCTCTGTGTTTCTCACGAACTGATTATTTGCTTCCTTGTACTGCTTAATTTTCTCTACAAACTTACCAAACATATCTTCTAGTGAGACTATCTTTTCTACCTGCTGAAACTAGAAACCTGCGGTCTGCTGTTATTTCTGATTATCCTTCCAAGAAAAATTTGAATGATTACGCCAACCTGGATTAAATATGTTGGAGAACGGATTATTTTGCTGGCATTAACCACTTTGAACATTCTCGACTTGCTCAGGTTGTTGTGATAGAATATGACATTCTGATGTGCTGTGATTAGCCCCGCACTCTTCACAAGTTAATTTCTTCGACACATTGACTGAATACGACATGCTCTCCACTTTGTGTACCAATAAGTCTATTTTTGCAGATAATGCAGTGAAAGTGTCTACTTCATGTACCCCTGCAATTCTCTTATGTATAGCCCGGTCTGATGCTCACATGGCAGTAGTGGTAGCCATTCTCTCAAACATCTCCAAGGCTTCAGTAATGGTTTTGGTGAATAATAAACCGTTAGATGAAGAATCTACAATACTTTTATAAGAGGGAAGCAGTCCTGCATAAAAATACTAAACTTGAAGCTCCTTACTAATGTCATGATGAAGGCACCTCCTTACCATATTTTTGAATGTGTTCCATGCCTCATCAAAATATTCGAATTCTGACTGCTGAAATATCGATATTTCATGCTTCAACTTTGTAATCTTGACTAGTGGAAAGAATTTTATGCAAATTTTTTGGGCTAAGTCATTCGAAGTGGTAATGCTGGCAATCGGTTGTAAGTCCAACCACTCAAGAGCTTTGTTACAATATGCCTATTTACCACAGTCGATAATTGTCGTTACAAGTAATGAAATTCATGGTAAATAGTTTTTACCATAGATTAACCATGAATTTGCTTCTGTGGTAATAAAAGTCGTAGTGAATACTTTTACTACATCATATGTCTGTTGTAAATAGTATTTACTACGGTTTACCACAACTCAAAATCGTAGTAAATATTTACTTATAAACTCGTTGTCATTACTATTAATGAGGAAAAGTGTTTGTTGTAACAATTTATTATATACAACTGTTGGCTATTATCGTAAATACTAATTGTAAATTTTAGTAAATTTTTTTTGTGACATGTATTTCCCATAGTAAATTCACTTTTATATGGCTTCATTCACAACAGTCTCCTGTTGTCGTAAAAAATCTTAATTAAAAAATAAAAATAAAATGAAAAATATGTACACCCTAACCCCATATACATTTTCAAACTATTCTCCTTGTAAAATTTTGTACAAGCAACAAATTCAAATTAATGTGCCACACAATATCTTCATTTCAAAAATCAAAAGAGCTATCACCATTCATCATATAATTAAAAATCAAATGAACTAAAATTAGTGTCATCAAATGAAATATAAAGCTCAACTCAAACATAGCATTAACTAAAAATTATCTTAATACTTGTCTCTTTTATTTTCCAATTCTCAACTTCTTGTATTCTTGATTTTCTAATGCTCGGAGACTTGAAAAAAATGTAATTCCATGAGATAAAGTAATATTTGGAATAAAAACAAAATGCATAGTGTTTGAGACAATCCTTGCAAGACTAATAGAACGAACATTAATCACAAACCTCTGGTCTGTAGACATAGGGCGAACTTGATCACCAGTCGTTGCATTTATATGTGAAGTTGATGCACCCATAGTCTGATTAATATAAATTTGTTTATTAGATATTCAACAAATATTGAACAATAGAACAATACAATGAACTATATGATATACATACCTGTTCTTATTCTTGAGAGAATAACAACTGCGATTTCAAAAATTCTATTTGAGAGTTCATTGAATTGAACTTATCTTCAAACTCTTTTGACAAATCTTGTGTAATCTCACTCCTCAACATTTCTTTATAATTGGTATCCAATTCAGAAAAAGTGACTTTATTTCCATAAATTTCTGAAGGTGTGGGACCCGATCCCCTTGTCTGAACACGACCATGTCCTTCATCTCCCAGAACATCTACGAGGATTTTATCTTTTTTTCCACCAAATTTCACTCTTCCATGGGCAAATCATTTAATTTTTGTTGAATTCATGCTACAAAGATAATTTAAAGTCAAATGAAAAAATCATGATACAAAATGCACATCTTATTTCAATTATGTACCAAAATTAAATAGAAATCATACAATGAGTGCAGCAGCATAGTCGTCATTTGGATTCCCACCCAAGTAGGTGCACATTTCAATATATACACTCAACGTATCAATGGGCTTACCAGCCTCTTCCACTTGTAAAAAAAGTACTATTTAATACTAAATATATAGAAAAACATATATATTGTTTTCATCTTTCATACCTCTCGACGTATATTGGCACATGATTTTCTCCCAGTGCGATGAAAGGTCCTAACATCATACGATTCTGCTTGTTTTTTTCTGATTTCCTAAGAAAAAGTAATTTAAATAAGTCAACAAATTAAAGTCTATTTGAAAGTTCTGGAATGAAATACCAGGATGGCCATGGGCATTCTTGTTTCAACTTGGCTGAGTCAACTCTACTTTGGCAATACTTTAAACCATGAACATGACCAATAAGAGAAAATGAATAAATATATATGGCCTTAATCAACTAGACAGTGACTAACATATATTAGAAATTGTTCGACATGGTGGGACATCGTTTCTAGGATCGCCACATAATCCTTTGTTGAACATGAAAGATTCATATTTGAAGTTTTTGAAAGGTCCGCCAAAAGGGATTTCACCACTTAATTGATTGAAAGAAACACTGAAATACTTAAGATATTGTAGTCCCTCCAAGGACATGGGTATCAAACCAGAAATATTATTGTGGGATAGATCAAGATTCTCCAGGTTCAGCATCCTACCAATTGAATCATGAATTGATCCTTGCAATTTGTTATGTGCCAATGAAAAGTAACCAATTTCTGTAATTCTTCAACCGTGCTTGGAATATTGCTCGAGAACTGATTCAATGAAAGATCAAGAAGAATTGCAGCCTCAAGATTTACGATTTCAGGAGGTATAGAGCCACCCAAGAAATTCGAAGAAAGATTTAGCTATGGAAGATTTTTAAGCTGCCACAAGTTTTCAGTTATTCAACTTTGACAAAATACAACCATGATAGATTAGGAAATCTCTATTCCACAACTCTAGAAAAATCTTATGCAACAAAGAAAAATAAGGAATTTTTAATAACTGTTTTACATGCTTATGAGGAAATTGAATAAATATTAAATATTTACAACAAAATTACCAAGTTTTGAAGCAATTATAATAACACAAAATAATAATAATAAGTTCAACAATATATACCTCTACTCTATCTGTACTCCAATACTCAACAAGAACCTTCAATTGTTCTATGAAAATCTCTTCTAGAACTATGGCCAAGCATTCCTCTTTTGATTTTCCATTGTAGTACTTGCACTTCATTCGAATTTTCCAGTCACGCCCCATATCAGCAACTGATTTCAAATAATTCCTCCTAGAACCAGGTGGTACATTTGTATTGTACTTGACATGATTTGAAAAGTAAGATGATTGGACAATAAGTTCAAAAATTTATTAAAAACTTGACATAAAATTATTTTATAAACATTATTTAAATACCTTTATTTCTTTCTAAACATAATTCACCAAATGTTGATCCATGTTTGATCATTTCGCATACGTAAGAGATAATCACATGCCATTACGTGCCAATGTTCCCAAATACGACATGAAAGCACTTCTGTTTACTCCTATTGGCTGCATATACTCATTCCATTCTACTTCTATTTTTTTACCCGGATCAATTCGAGGACCTTTTGTTGGACCTCGACCTTTTTTCTTAATAGGGTTGTCGGATTCTAAAAATATATTCGTTTGATCAAATAAGATATTGTACTACTACCATTAATGCAATCAATGTAAACCAAGTCATAAGCATAAAGTAAAGAACGCCTGAAAAAATGGCAATAAAAAAATGTCAAGTTAGCGACGAAGCACATTCTAAATATAAAAATGTCCCACTTGCCTCATACCCTATTGTTTCAAGAAACACAGCACAAAACTTGAATCTTTGCCTGGGCAAAAATTTACCGAGATAGAGACATCAAAGAGAGAGGGAAAAGAACAATGGTTTGTCTGAGATGGAAACATTAAAGAAAGAGGGCAAAGAGTTGAGACTGCAAGAAATTGATTTGTATTCTGATCCAGCATTACATGTTCAGAAACCATATTGTGTCGATGAGCCAAATGAGGTGCTGCAAGAGTCGCAACTACTGTCTATAGGAGCTTGATAAAGCAATGGAGTCGGAGGAATTTTGCACTCTTACTGAAAAGATTTTAACTACAATCAGTCCCTGAGATTTGAGCATTCTACTGGAAGTGGTTTTGAGATACTTTAAAGCAATTCTTGGTACACAAAGAAATGTTGTTTTGTTTGTCATATGTTCTCGATATGATCAATTCATATCTAAATGTGAGGATCGTGCTTTGCACATTTTCAATTCTTAAAAAAAAAGTCATAAGCATAACGATATCGTGGTTGTGAAGCTAAAGAAAAAAACAAAAAATCATGCAATATATTCCCAGGAGAAGCCAACTAAATCTGTTCATGGAAGACAATGGAAAACAACAATCAACTATGATGATTAAAACTAAAACAGATTAAGTGCTTATTTATTGAGTACACTATTTCCTACTGCCAAAATCTGCCTATTCAAACCCACACCAATTTGCAATCGGCTGTCTAAGCACCCTGCAACACCTCCAATGAGATTATAAGAGCAACATGTAGCCAAAAGGAAGATTTAAGGCAATATGATTTCACAAGCCTATGCGGAACTAAGAGCGGTGGTCTAATTGGATGAAGGCAATTTCAGTTTAATAAAGTTCTATTAGCCTATGCTGATTATTTGTGGACATGAAAGATCTAAGGCAACAAATATCTTCGCGACGATTCCAAAACTTATTAGAATTTTTGTCAAACACTAGCTACTTTAAACAAACTAGTCATAATTATAGCAAGTGATCTAAAGAAAGTGCAAGTACAACAACTATTTTAAAGTTATAATTATCTTCTTGACCACCTAATATAAGAAAACATAGTGTATACATGGAAAGAAATATGGCATAATTACCTTCAACCCGATCGACAACTCCCTTGTTTAGGCCATAACTACCTATAAGACAGATTTTACACACTACCCAGCCACCTTCCCTGTTGTCCCCTCCCCCCACTCCCCTTCCCAGATTGAACTCTTTTCATGATTTTACACTTAACGTTGAAATAAGAGAGCAATCATGATTGCACATGACCTTAATTAAGCAACAGTATGTAAGATAAATTTACCTAGAGGTGAAGTAACGTCAATACCACCAATTGAAGTATTCGGAGTTTGGGTTGTTTCTACTTCATTCTCAGTCTGGATGTTAGATGTGGTAATCAATGTATCTACCATAGTTATGCCTCGTTTTCTTCTAATAACCATTTCAAGCTGCAAAAAATAAATAAATATTAAATTGTAGAAGTTGACACTGCTCTAATAACATAATAAGATATGATGTTTCAATTAGGCACAAAAATACTAACATAGGAAATGAGCAAGTAAAGGTACAAATACCTAATAATAGCACATTGTAGCAATCCAGCTTCTTGGAAGCATCCTTGACTATAGCAATAATCTCTATTACGATAGCAAGGCCATATATGTAGACTAAACTTAGTAATTAAGACAAATGATATAGGTTCTTTTATCATTGATTTCATTTGAAACTTTTTTTTTTAACTTAGAACACAATTCATGAACAAAATATTATTAAACACATCTCCATTGCACAAGTTACAATTAAAGCAACCAAACATTGAGATAGCAAGCTAAAGAAAAGGTCTAAATACCTCAAAAATGTATTATAACAACCAAATAACTGACAGCAACTCAACCATATTAAAACTTATCTACACCTACCCTATCTCTAAGAACCTCGTAGGCATCTCTGCTTCGAGTTTTCTTCATACCAACAGTGAAATGGAGCTTTGATTTTTCACATGTAATAGCAGTCACTTTTACCCAAATCATCACCTTTGTTTTTATTCCCTCTATATCAGCCAACTTACCCTTCTCCAGATATCCAGTTACAACAGTTGAGAAATGCAAGACAGAAGAATCTCTATAACCCACTTCACAAACTGATGGTATGTAGATAGTCAACTTTCCCGTCTCTTCATTGAACTCATAGTTGGTGGCATCACGAGGGAAAATGCCAACTGCCTTGTCATATTCCTTGAGCAGTTCCAACAATGGCTTTTGCATTTTTCCTTTTAACTTGTTAACCAACCATTTGGCTCCTCCTTCGATACTAGTTGACAAGGAATTAATGTCATCGCCGACGGAGCTGATTTCTTTGTTGGCTTTTTTCCCCAGCCAGTATGAACCCACCTTGTTCAATACCTGATCCATATATATACAAATAAAATTTATATATATGTATATTCATAGACGTCTGCACAATCTGCAGTGTAGAGATTGTAATTTGTACTATTATCTTGAATTTATAGTTGAACTCTAATTCCCTATATTATTAGAAGAACCTAAATACGAAAATACTAGTTCACTAATTACTAAAAAGCAATGACAAAAGAACATAATACCTTTAGCACAACTGATAAAAGAACCTAATGCATTTAGCACAATTGATAAAAGAATTCAAGCTAATTATTCCAACCACTAAAAAATATATGATAAAAGGAGAAAACCAATTATTGTCAAAATAAACTGTAAATCAAAACACCACTATATTAATAAATGTCAATGTCCATCATTGTATCCCATGGTAAACACCCTAAAAATTACTATTTATTAGTTCTCAATACTACTAGTCATCATCAATGTTTCGATGAATTTTTGGGTCAACAATTGTGCCTTCTATCCCATCTCTCACCCAAACAATGTCATCGTCTCGTGTAAAACATGCATTTTGATCTAATGTTTCTTCTTTACATGGCTCAGCTTCATACGTGTCGAACTTATCTCGTCTTGACATTTGTAAAACCATATGCCATTTTGATTCTATAGGATCAGCAACAAAGTAGACTTGCATTGCCTGTGATGCCAAAATAAATGGCTCATTGCTTTCTAAATTATCTTTATACATACAATGATTAAAGTTTACCAATGTGAAATCATAATCATCATATGTTAATCCCCTTTGATTGTCAATCCAATCACACTTAAACAACACAAATCTTATTGTGCTAGGGTAGCACAATTCTATTATACCAGTTAGCACTCCATAGTATATAACATCACCAGCAACATGATTTTTATCTTTTGCACTAGAATAACTCATGGTTTCAGCTTTCACTACTACCCCACTTTTCTGAGTACATTTAGAACTCTCATAACTCTTAGTCCGAAATCGAAAAACCATTAACGATATATGCATTAAATCCACGTGCATCAAAATCAGGACCTGTAGCTAATGAGTTGATTTCTTCACAGAATTTATCATTATGAAGCCTCCGCTTTTCCTCAACCTACATTATAATACGTTGAAGGACAAAAAAAAAAAAAAATCTTAAAATTTTATATTTATATTTGACTTACATAGTTCTTAATCCATGTATGAAATGTTTCATTATGAATACGTTGAATATCACGATCACTAAGACGACGTTTATATGAAATCTCTGCACGATGAATGCTGCGCACAAATAAAATATGTGTCAATTATGTCACCACTTATACAATAGAAGATGAAGAGAAAGAAAATTACTTACTCAAGAAAAGGCTTAACAACATCGGAGTTCATTAGTACATAACGGTGAGCTTGTACCCATGAAACATTATCAAGTTTTAAATCAAATCCTTTACCCAAAGCACGCCCAAAATTATCAATAGTTCCAAGTCTATTAGGTCGATTACACCTAGTCTCGACATCATCTAGATATCTTGCACAAAAATTTATACACTCTTCCATCAAGTATCCTTTCGCAATGGAGCCTTCTAGATAAGTTCGATTACGCACATATTGTTTCAATGTACACAAATACCTAAATATATATAGAATGTGGAAAGTATGAGCAACAATAAAAATTATAAATTTGTATATTATTTATTGATATCGACAAAATAAAGAAACAATCGGCATACCTTTCAATTGGATACATCGATCGAAATTGCACATCTCCTCCGAGTAATGTCTCCTCGGCCAAATGTATAGGCAAAATGCTCCATTATATCAAAAAAAGATGGAGGAAATATCTTCTCAAGATGGCAAAGTGTGATAGCTATTCTGTCTTGAATATTTTGTAAATCACTTTCACTATTAACTTTTGAGTATAGTTGCTTAAAGAAGTTACTCAACTCAATCAAAGCTTCAACTACGTTCTTAGACAACGATTTACGGATTGCTAAAGGAATAAGTTGTTGCATCAATATATGGTTGTCATGACTTTTGAGACCCCATATGATTTTCTGATTTAAATTAACACGCCTTGAGATGTTGGATGAGTATCCATCTGGAACTTTTATTTCCTTCAACACTTTACAAAACACATATTTCTCGTCCTTACTCGTACTAAATGATGCTGGCAGTAAGTATAACCTACCATTAGACTTTGAAATAGGGTGCAAAGGGTATTCCCATTTCCTTCAAGTCATGTCGTGCATTGAAGTTATCTTTTGACTTTCTACTTATGTCTAATAGAGTGAATATGATATTGTCACAAAATTTCTTCTCGATATGCATTACATCAAGATTATGTTGAATCAAATTAAATTCCCAATATGGTAGTTCAAAAAAATACTCTTTTTTCTCCAATTACCACAATATTCTTCGTAATCTCCACTTTCTCTTTTCTTTAAGTCTTCATTCTTATAATCAGTCACCACATCTGTTGACTTATGCAACACTTGAGTGCCAGATAATCGATTGGATGCACATTCAAACTCTTGTTTCTCATCAAACGATGCTTTATCCTTACGAAATTTATGTCTTGGATGCAAGATTCGACGATGACCCATATAGCATATTTTGTGTCCATTACTCAACCTAAGATATTTAGTTTTACCTTCACAACAAGGACATGCAAGGAATCTTTTTGTACTATATCCTGACATGTTAGCATATCCTGGAAGATTGCTAATAGTCCATAACAATGATGCGTGTAATATGAACATTTGATTAGTTGATGCATCGAACGTTAATATACCATATTTCCATAATTCCAACAACTCATTAATAAGCGGTTGCAGGTATACATCAATTTTGTTACCCGGTCCATTTGGTCCATCAATTAGCATAGACAAAATGAAAAAGGATTGCTTCATGCACAAGTGTGTTTCATATTATAAGGTATGAGAATGACTGGCCAGGTGCTATGAGATACATACATTGTTCTAAAAGGATTGAATCCATCGGGTGCTAATCCAAGACGGACATTACAACTATCACTTGCAAATTCTCTATTGCGCTCATCAGAATCTTTCCATGCTTGAGAATCTGCCGAATGCCTCAATACACCATCATTAGCTCTTCCTTTAGCATGCCATCTCATAAGTGAAGCAGTCTTTGATGACATAAACAACTTTTGTAATCTTGGTTTCAAAGGAAAGTACCTCACTCGTTTTGCACCAATCGTTTTACCACCGGGCTTGTATCTTGGGGCACGAAAAATCTCACAATATTCTAATATTTTGTCTTTCCCCGATACAACATGCAATTATTTGGATACACATCCCATGTTTCATAGTTGAAATCCAACAAATCAATTATTTTATGAGCTTCATAATATGATTTTGGAATGTTTTGAAATTGTGGAAATACCTCCTTCAATAACTCAAGCAACATCGTGAACGACTTGTTTGTCCAACCAGATAGCACCTTCAGGTGCAAGAGGTGAACAATAAAAGATAATTTCGTAAAATTTTGACACCCTGGAAACAATTCACTTTCAGTATCTTCTAAAAGTTTAAAAATTCTTTTGTCCTCTCGTTGGGGCCTTCCATATGTTGAGTATTTTCAGCACCACTATATGTTTGAGGAATACCAAATGCATCATGCACCATATCAACCTTATTGTCTCCATTGTCAAATTGCATATTATCTTCAATAACTCAAGCAACATCGTGAACAACTTGTTTGTCCAACCAGATAGCACCTTCAGGTGCAAGAGGCGAACAATAAAAGACAATTTCGTAAAATTTTGACACCCTGGAAACAATTCACTTTCAGCATCTTCTAAAAGTTTAAAAATTCTTTTGTCCTCTCGTTGGGGCCTACCATATGTTGAGTATTTTCAGCACCACTATTTGTTTGAGGAATACCAAATGCATCATGCACCATATCAACCTTATTGTCTCCATTGTCAAATTGCATATTATCTTCAATAACTCAAGCAACATCGTGAACGACTTGTTTGTCCAACCAGTTAGCACCTTCAGGTGCAAGAGGCGAACAATAAAAGACAATTTCGTAAAATTTTGACACCCTGGAAACAATTTACTTTCAGCATCTTCTAAAAGTTTAAAAATTCTTTTGTCCTCTCGTTGGGGCCTACCATATGTTGAGTATTTTCAGCACTACTATTTGTTTTGAGGAATACCAAATGCATCATGCACCATATCAACCTTATTGTCTCCATTGTCAAATTGCATATTATCTTCAGCCACAGTATTTCCTTGTCTGGGTACAAAATCTTCATCATGGTAGACCCAATTTGTGTATCCTTGTTTGAACTCACGAATTATTAGGTGGGACAAAGCCTCGTATCGGGTCACAAAATATCTATTAGCACAATCCTTACACGGACAATAAATTCTCGAGTCCTCAATTCGGTCTCTATACGCAAAATTCAAAAACTCTTCCACTTTATCTCTATATTCTTTTGAAAGTCTATCTATTGAATTGATCCAACTTCTATCCATATCTAGAGAAAAGAGAAAATAAATATGCTAATAATTATTATAACATAAGAAATGACGTCTATTTCTAGGTTGCTATTAACTATGAGTTATAGATCAACCAATAAAAGCTTATCTAATACAAGTAACTAAAGCTCAATCATGGTAGAATAAATTACAATAGTACAAACATGTGCAAACTTATTAAGTAAACTTAAATGACTTTTTGGGACCACTTTATTAAGTAAATTAACACACAAGTCACTAACACAGTTTTATGATCTTGGTTGCTTGTTTGATTAATTATCTGGTATTATACTAGTAATTCACGTATTTTAATCAAATTGAAGAGCTGGTTTTGGCACTTCATAGCAATGAGCCACTATAGTACTATAAACAAACACATTGTGAATAGGTTGCCACCAGATAAAGCATCAGAATGGCTTATGGAAATAAATATCACTTCCCTCTCACATTCATAAAAAATAGTTTTCTGCTCAAGACACAGAAAGGTACACATGAATCATAAAGGTGGACACCCAGGTGTAAGAGGGTTGCTAACTGGACTCCTATTCGTACAGGCTTATAGTCCTATAATAGAGTAGTTAGTAATTAAACTGCTTCAACGAGATGTGAATAGCATTGACCACCATAAGTCTAAAGAAGAACATGCTACTTTACACACAAAGGGATGAGGAAATATCACTTTTAAAAATAATAATTAATTACAAAACCAAGAAATATAATTTTACCTAGGAGATCAATCAAGTTAAATGTAAACAGATTTACAAAAAGTGCACAATTAACCAATAAAAAAGTTGATGTACTTTCACCCAGGAAACCAATGAGTTAAATGTTAAAATATTTAATATAAAGTTCTACACAGTCCCATGTGCCCCCAAGCATCTGTCACTCAAGGAGCCCATCTCCTGAATGGACTCATCTCTCTTGTAGGTTATTCGTGATAACCCATACTCGTCTCTTTTCAGATCTTTAGTTGGCCACTACCTTCTAAACCCTTAACTTCCTTCCTTCACCATTATTCCTGGCACCCAAATCTACCACAAGCAATCCCCTAGTTACCTTTTCTTCTTTAATTGCTGAGAGAAATAGTTACTCATCTTTTATTGACAAAGTTTCCTCAAACCCTCACTTCGAATCGTTTGTTCCTAAGAATAAAATTTGACAGGTAAAAATTCCACTTATATTGTGCCAAATTGAGTAGAACAATAAAATCATGCATAAAGACCACTTTGAGAAAAAGGAGAAAAGTAAAAGATAACACTAACATACCTGAGAGTGGTAGGAATGTGCAATATCATTTAAGAAAATATTTCAAAATACCCAAACAAAAAACCAAGCTCATTGCAGAATAATGGAAAATGCAAAGACATGAAGTTATGAACTGAAACTTGTAAGGTGTGTCCTCTATATAAGATTGTCAATTTTTTTTCGTGCCACCATAATATATGTCCAGATTAGTATTAGTCTGTATGGCTGGTTTTCATGTCAAAATCTTTAAATTTATGATTGTACCTTTACAACTCAATCCAAACGGCAATTCCACAACACCCACCCACAGTCAAATATTAGCCTAATGAAGAGAAATACGTACCAGAATCTGCTAGCAATAAATTTAAAGAATTTTTGTATTTCATGGTTCAACTGAAATTGTTATAATCTTTGTTGTTCATTCATAAAATGTGATTCTTAATTTGAACACGAAAAGCACATATATGTCTTTCCCCACCCAATCCATCATACCCCATTCCCATTCCCTGGCGAAAATATTAGAAAACAAAGATTATGCCAAGAATGGTATTAGAGTCCTATTCATATCTAAACTAAAAAATATTCATATACACATTAAATATTGTCTATAAACTTGCAATTAAGGCAAATACCTAGATTCCAAATATGCTACAAGAGAATACCCGGCCGGATTTCACTGACCCAATGGTGCACGATGAAGAGACAGTATGGCTGGTTTTGGTTAGGATTGGAGAAAATTAGGAATTTTAGAAAACAAATTTGGAGAAGATGTTGGATTTGTTCAATGTTTTGTGAGTGAGATAAACAATAAGGTTTGTAAGATAGTGGTTTTGCCAAAGAAAATTAAGATTCCATTAGTGAGAATGAAAGAGATTTTCAACGCGGGAGGAATTGAAATAAAAGAAAAATCACAGGATTAATATTTTTTTTTCACGTTATTTACCACAATGGTTACCATCCTTAATACTGCTATAATTATCACGAGTTCACAAATTTGTTGTTAATAGTATCTTCTTTTTACCACAGGCCATCCGTCGTGGTCAATATTGTTACTTATTAAGACGGTCATGAGATTTACTGTTGTAAAGAATATTTTTTTAAGATGCTAAGATAAAGTCCGCTGCTAATAAGTTTTTATTATTCACAACATGTGATTTGAATATCGTAAATTGTATTATTTACAATAGCCGCTATATCGGTGGTAAAAACTTCGTCGTAAATATGCATATTTCTTGTAGTGATGTGAGAATAAACATAGCTGGATGGTGTCATCTCAAATCTCTTGATATTTGAAATGTTGGCACATTTCCAAGAATCGAGAAACATGTGTATGTGGATTCTCGTAGGCCCTACTATAGAACTGATGCCCATTCTGAAAAGATGAATAACATTGGTCTTTAATTGAAAGTTTGGCTGTCCAAACGGTGGGTTGACAATGCTAGATTGGTCCTGAATGATCTGCGGAGTCATAAAATCACCTACTAACATATTTTATTCATTAATCACCATATCTCAATTTTCTCGTCTTGCCGGAGCAATCTTATTGTTATCCATGGTGTCTTGCTATTGTTTGTCTTTTCAGTGTGCTTTTCTTGTTTTTCTTTGCCTACGATGGAAAGTACGTTTGATTTATGGATTAGCTGCTATTAGAGACCCGTGTCTTACAACGTATGCAAAGGCCTAAAACGAAACAATTTAAACACTGAAATGAGCTAAAAAATAAAATAAAAATAACTAAACAAAAATAAAGTTTAAATTAGTGCTAATATAACAGAAAAAACTAAAACGCAATCTCCGACAATGACACCAAAAACTTGTTAGCGGTATTTTTATTCCGCAAGTGTACAGATCATACAAGTAATAAAGTAGATTTTAGGGTCCAAGTATCGTACCCACAGAGATTGTGTTAGTCTACTTTCAAATTAACCTAGCCTTAACCGAAACTATAGAATTCAATGGGTTTTCTAAGATTTAATTATCAAATTACTTAACTAACTACTCAATGCAAGACCTAAATTAACTAAAACTAATGCAAAGTTGAGATGAATGTAAATGTGTTATAAATTTAATAAAGAAAAACGTATCAAGATCCCGAATCCACTTATAAAAATTCTCTTTAACCTGAACAATTGAATTTGACAACACGATTTAATTATGAAGATCAATATTCCTAATTTGTTTAACAATCTCTTCTCGAGTAGAATTAAACATATCCCTATATATGACCCGACTATATCTCTATGACGGATGTGAACATACAGGAATGCATTAGAATTTGTGAGTACTTAAAGATTACGTAAAGCATAGCCGTATATCTCTATCATCTACCGGACTCTATGACAATTGATACTATGAGCTTGTTTGTTTTCACTAAAATTTTTGTTAAAAAGATGAAGTCAAAGTCAACAATTAATTTTAACCACTCATTTCATGAACCCACAACTTTTCAACCACACATTTCATCAACTTTTACAAAAAAAATTAATTTTAATCAAAATCAAACACACCCTATGTATAACTTATTTTCAATATCTCGATGGTAACACAAGCCACAAAAATTATAAATCATTGTGCATATAATTGTAGATGAAAAGAAATCAATATCAATTGTTCAAAATTAAAAACGTGTTTGAATATCAAAGATTAGGTTCAAAGAATTAAAGGTTCAATATATAAGTTTCATCGCAATCCTAACACAAAATAAATCTAGCCTAACATACTAAGAAGAAGAAAATCAAAAGAAAAGATAAAATCTATCACTCGGATAAGAAGAAAACTCGAAAGAATGGATCTTGATCTTCGTTTCTTGTTTCTCTTATTGAAATCTCTCAATAATTCACAACTTAATTTTTGGGTAAAGAACTCATATATATAGTCTCCTAATAGTGTCCCAAAAGATCCTAAAATCGTGGCCCAAAAAATTTCCTAATTGGAGTAAAACTCAAAAGAAACAAAATTCACTAACAGAAATTTGCACTAGGCGATCTCCTAGTATGAATCCGCGCGTTCTCCCAGGCAAAATAATTTATTTTTGTTGGGCAAAAGTAAGGGTGGGTGTTCGCCCAACTATAAGCTTGGGCGATCGCCCAGCTTAAATTATCAATTTCGTGCGTTTTAATCTCTAACTTTGGATTTTAGCTTCTTTAGTCATCAAATCTTTCAACAACCTCCAATTTGGTCCTTCAAAGCTTAAATTGAGTGCAATTGTATCCTTGAACTTCCTAAACATCGTCCAATTTGTTTATCTTTTCATACATTCTTCTCAAATTCTTAAACGGGTCTAAAACTGAAATAGAAAATAAAATAACTAAATTAGGTAGAAAATAAAATATTGGGAAAAAAGATTAATTTTAAAACTCGAATAAGTTCACAATATGCACTTATCACCTACTGATGAAGAGATTATTCAAGTGGTAATGGATACACTTAATGATGATGATCACGATCTTGACGACAATTGTGTTTTACCAGTTGTTTCTCCAAAAGAGGCATTTCAAGCACTAGTGACTTAAACCACTTTTTGCTACAAAGTGAAAAACATATACCAAATGTGGTGTATGCACTCCAAAAGATCAAGGATAAGATTGAGTTCGGTTTAGGGAAACAGAAAAAAAAACGACTATGGATGCATATTTTGAGAAAGAGAAATTAAGAAAAGAATTTGTCAAGTTTTTTATTTTTCAAGAATAAGTTGAGAAGTTGAGAAGTTGAGAAAAAGGTAAAGAAGCTATCATATCTCATTTAAGTTGTGTCAACTGAGAATAAAAAGAATTTTTAAAATGCCTTATAAATTTTTATATGCCATTTTAATTCATTATTAATTTATAAATTCAATGGGACCTATAGAAGTTATAAAAAATTATTATCTTATGCATTTAGTGAGAATATTAATTTAGTACATTGGCCCAAGTCGGGACCATACAATTTTAATATTTAACCGCGATTGTAAATTTATTGAAGTTTTACTGTAAATTGTTTGAATGATTTAGAAAATTTTCAAACTAAACTAAATCAAATTATTTTTGGCGATTCGGTTTAGTATTAAGCCTCAATTTAAGTAGTGATATAAAAATGATGCTTTTCAAATATATTAAAGAAATATATATATATATATATATATATATATATATATATATATATGTCTAAAATCTCAATACAAATTTTAAATTGAAACTTTGTAAATATAAATGTGACAACACTGATATATTGATCCCAATATAAGTTTAAAGAAATAAATAATATGAAGTCGGTTGGGAAAATCTTGCAAAAATGTAGCGAACGTAGTGGAAAAAAATACAATTAAACTTGGTTCAGCAAATCACATCTGACTGGAGAAGGATAATCAATTAACTCAAAAAAATAAAAAATAAAAAAACCTTACAATACAAGAACTTTTTCACTCTCTCAATTTTTCATATACAAAACTAGAAGACTCAATATACAATGAGCACAAGCTCTTACATTATTTTCTAATTTTTCTCACTTTCTCTCTCTAACAATTTTCTCACACACACACTTTCTTGGGGCCGCATGTTTCTTCTCTCGAGGCGTGAGCTACAATTCCAATATGCTTTGCGCATATAGCATATATTCGTGAAGTCATTGTAAGATCCAAAATATAATATCTCCTTTCCAATTGTCAATAGACTCTTGTGGAAATTAGGCCCCTTACTTTATTTTTCAAAAAAAATTGAAAAATACGGTTATTTTTAAAAAAATTGAAAAGTGGACTTCTTTAATATATCAGAATGGAGGGGTAAAAATGGAAAATTAATTACTACAGTGCCTTAAACCCTTCCTCACGTTTTTTCTCTGCGATTTCTGGCGAAATTCCTCAAATTCACTCGCTAATTCATAGTTTCTGTTCGTTTCTTCTATATTTTAACACTATATTGTTCAACATGGTTGGAGAAGGCGAAATCATCGTTGCAGAATCTTCAGGGATGAAGAGAAAGTGTAGTTCAGCGGAAGGATCTTCAAAAAAGATGAAAAATATTGTTCGTTTATTCTGTATTTGTATATTTTTTTCGATTGCTTTGTTAATTCGAATTTATGTTTTCCATTATTATTCAATTTATGATATTGCCTTTAGGAAAATCAGTGACAATGGTTGACGATTGAAATTTTTACATTGTGAGGGATTTTGTTCTGTGAAATTGCATGTCTGTTTTCAATGATTAACTGGTTGATGATGGTGCGTTTAGTAATCCAATAACACATTGAAACCATTGCCAAATCAATGATATACCAAATGCAATAAGTTTGATATGTCCCTTCTCGTTTGATATGTTAGTTCATATTCCAAATGCAATAAGTTTAAACATGCAAACTAAAAAATTAATGCAATAAGTTTGAACATCCAACTAACATATGATTTTTGAACATTCCACTATTTTTTAAGATTTATATCACTTTTAAAGAGATCCATGTCACTTTTTGAAGATGTTTGTCACTTTTTGGTGATGTTTGTCACTTTTTACTTAAAAAGTGACAGAGCATGTCACTTTTATGTAATATATAAATACAATAAGTATGAATATCCAAACTAAGAAATAGATTGTATGATCACTGTTTTTTTAGATTTATGTCACTTTTAAAGAGATCTACGTCACTTTTAAGATATGTTTGTCAATTTTTACTTATATAGGTACAATAAGTTTGAATGTGCAAACTAGTAAATAGGCTTTATGATCACTGTTGTTGTATATATATGTGACTTTAAAAGAGATGAATGTCACATTTTTATATCTATATCATTTTGAAGAGATATATACCACTTTTTAAAGATGTTTGTCACTTGTTGGTGATGTTTGTCACTTTTTACTTAAAAAGTGACAGAGTATGTCACTTTTTACTTAAAAAGTGACAGAGCATGTCACTTTTATGTAATATATAAATACAATAAGTATGAATATCCAAACTAAGAAATAGATTGTATGATCATTGTTTTTTGAGATTTATGTCACTTTTAAAGAGATCTACGTCACTTTTAAGAGATGTTTGTCAATTTTTACTTATATAGGTACAATAATTTTGAATGTGCAAACTAGTAAATCGACTTTATGATCACTGTTGTTGTATATATATGTGACTTTAAAAGAGATGAATGTCATATTTTTATATCTATATCATTTTGAAGAGGTATATACCACTTTTTAAAGATGTTTGTGACTTGTTGGTGATGTTTGTCACTTTTTACTTAAAAAGTGACAGAGTATGTCACTTTTTACTTAAAAAGTGACAGAGCATATCACTTTTATGTAATATATAAATACAATAAGTATGAATATCCAAACTAAGAAATAGATTGTATGATCATTGTTTTTTGAGATTTATGTCACTTTTAAAGAGATCTACGTCACTTTGAAGAGATGTTTGTCAATTTTTACTTATATAGGTACAATAATTTTGAATGTGCAAACTAGTAAATAGACTTTATGATCACTGTTGTTGTATATATATGTGACTTTAAAAGAGATGAATGTCACATTTTTATATCTATATCATTTTGAAGAGGTATATGCCACTTTTTGAAGATGTTTGTCACTTTTTGGTGATGTTTGTCACTTTTTAAGTAAAAAGTGACAGATCATGTCACTTTTATGTAATATATAAAACCAATGAGTATGAATATCCAAACTAACAAATAGATTGTAAGATCACTGTGTTTTTGAGATGTATGTCACTTTTAAAGAGATCTACTGTCACATTTTTAGAATATATCATTTTGAAGAGATGTATGCCACTTTTTGAAGATGTTTGTCACTTTTTACTTAAAAAGTGACATGGTATGTCACTTTTTAAGTAAAAAGTGACAGATCATGTCACTTTTATGTAATATATAAAAACAATAAGTATGAACATCCAAACTAACAAATAGATTGTATGATCACTGTGTTTTTGAGATGTATGTCACTTTTAAAGAGTTGAATGTCACATATTTAGATATATATCATTTTTGAAGAGATGTATGTCACTTTTTGAAGATGTTTGTCACTTTTTATTTAAAAAGTGACAGAGCATGTCACTTTTTAAGTAAAAAGTGACAGATCATGTCACTTTTATGTAATATATAAAAACAATAAGTATGAACATCCAAACTAACAAATAGATTGTAAGATCACTGTATTTTTGAGATGTATGTCACTTTTAAAGAGACCTACTGTCACATTTTTAGAATATATTATTTTGAAGAGATGTATGCCACTTTTTGAAGATGTTTGTCACTTTTTACTTAAAAAGTGACACAGCATGTCACTTTTTAAGTAAAAAATGACAGATCATGTCGCTTTTATGTAATATATAAAAACAATAAGTATGAACATCTAAACTAACAAATAGATTGTATGATCAATGTATTTTTGAGATGTATGTCACTTTTAAAGAATTGAATGTCACATATTTGGATATATATCATTTTGAAGAGATGTATGCCACTTTTTGAAGATGTTTGTCACTTTTTGGAGATGTTTGTCACTTTTTACTTAAAAAGTGACAGAACATGTCACTTTTCACTTTTTATGTATTCATTCTATAAAATTATTATTTAACTAACCATCTTTGTTATTTTTTTTTTGTAGGACTGGGAGCTATTGATTCCTCAGACCTATTAGTTTCCTGGGAAAGTCACCTTCTACTCACCCCATATAGTGATCAAAACCTTAAACGACAAGCTTACTGAAACACAAAAGCAAATGTAAAGGAAACATGCTTTGGACCATATCTTGATTTAAAAGAAACTGTGATTCAGTCTCAGTTGATTCACCAGTTGTCATTAAGGCAGGTGAAGCAACCAAATGTAAATGAATTATGGTTCAACATCAGTGGCAAACTGGTCAGATTTTCCGTTGAAGAATTTTGTCTAATGTCTGGACTTCGGTGCGTGGGTAATGGTGATTTTACCAAGTACAGAATGCGTAGTAGTATTATTAAGGACAAATATTTCAAGAAATATGATAGCATTTCAACAGAGTGTGTTGAAAATGTGTTTAAAGAGTTGCCATCTGATACTGTTGACAAGGATATGGCGGATGTTGGTATTATTTATCTTATTTCGTCATTCTTATTTGCCACATCATACCATAAATGTGTTGATGATTCAATTTTTGTA
Organism: Forsythia viridissima; assembly: GCA_030279155.1. NCBI lineage: Eukaryota > Viridiplantae > Streptophyta > Magnoliopsida > Lamiales > Oleaceae > Forsythia > Forsythia viridissima. Next base: position 27,833,210 of record CM059041.1, on the reverse strand, counting down.
CTTGTTGAATCAGGTGAAATGGAATTTTTTTCATGGGGGAAGGAGTTATATAGTTTGACTTTAATGTCTTTGAAGGGTGCATTCAGCAAGAGGATCATGAAGTTAGATTCTTCAAAGAAATTTTTGGAGTATAGGCTTAATGGTTTTCTTCTTGCTTTCCAAGTTTGGATATACGAGTCTATTCCTGCAATAGCTCGGAAAAAATTTTGTGTGAAGTACAAGCCATCACTTCCTCGGATCTTGAGCTGGAGTTCTAATGTGCATTTAACATCTTTACAATTGCACAAACGTATTTTTGACTTGATTAAAGTAAGCTCTATTTATTATTTATGCAATTTTACTTTTACATTTTTTTATTACTGTTTCTTATTTTAAATTTATGAATATGTGTTTTTGCAGATAGAAGTTAATGACGTTACAATAACTGACGCGGAAAAGGAGGTGGCATATGCTGAGGGGTTGTTTGAGAATTGCAAATCTCAAGGGCAAAACCCTGATGACGATGACAACTTTGAGCATCCTGTTATTCATCAGTCAAAGCTGATGATTACAGCACAAGAAACATTAGTTGGCGATGACAGTTCTTCAAAGTTGAAGAAAAAAAGATAGTTGAGTTTTTTGAGCATTTATTTACCTTTTTATGCTTTCTATACCTTTTTTGTTTATTGTTTCTTATGATTATGTGTTTTTCTCTGATTTTTGTATTTTTAGAGACGTTCTGAATCAAATGAAAAAATATTAAAATGTCTAGCAGAGATTGATGTGAAACTTCAATCAAATGAAGAAATTTTGAAACGTCTGGCAGAAATTGAGAAAAAAGTGGAATCAAATGAAATTATTTTGAAACGCTTGGCAGATATAGAGTCGAAAATACAATCGAATGAAGAAATTCAGAATCGACTTGTTGAGCTTGAACTCAAAGTTCAATTTAATATTCAACTTGAGAAACAAATAAAACAACTTGAAGAGAAAGTGAAATCAAATGAAGAAATTCTAGAATGGGTGGCAAATGTTGAAAGCAAAGTGAATGACTTGCAAATGTTGAAGGTATGTCACATTTTTTGATCTATGTCACTTTTTGCTAAGAAAGTGACACAGTTTGTCACTTTTTGCTAAGAAAGTGACACAGTTTGTCACTTTTTGCTAAGAAAGTGACACAATTTGTCACTTTTTGCTATGAAACAATGTGTCACTTTCTTATTAGAAAGTGACAATGTGTGTCACTTTTTTCTATAAGTGTGTCACTTTTTGCTATGTCACTTTTTACTCTAAGTATATCACTTTTTATTATGAGTATGTCACTTTTAAGAGATTTATGTCACTTTTTATATAGATATGTATGAGACTTTTATTTATTCTTATGTCTAGAATGCTGCAGAAAATGTTGCTAATGATACAATGGGCATGAAAAAGAATGCAACTGATTGTCCTAGTTTTTCATTGGGTATTGAGTTTGATTCGACTGGAAAAAGTATTGAGATGCCAGCTGAAACTAATGTGGAAAAGATATTATTCAATTTCAAATACATTGTATTTTTAATTTGATATATAATTTTTTGTTATTGTGCACTATATAATGTGACTTATTTATTTTTATTTAGTCTATTGATGAAGTTATAATAAATTTTAATGAATAGGACTGAAAGATTGTTGATGCTGTTGCTGCTCATAGTTTAGCCAAAAAAATGCATCAAGATGTATTTTTTTCACATTTGATTTTGTGTTTTTACTTTGTTAAATCTGTTTTTTGCACTGCAAAAAGTAATCTTTTTGTACGTTTTTATTCAGACTGTTGATGTAAATGATGATGATGTTGAATTGAAAGATGAGGATTGGCAAAAAATTGATGAGATTGCATCAGCTGTTTTAGCTAAACATAAACATGAAGAGGCAATTGTTTGTTTGATTATTTTTCTTTTGAAAGACTTATTTTTGTGTGTTATGACTTGACACTTTTTAATTATTTTGCGACATTTTAGACAGATGATGAAGTCACTTCGGATGCGCCCCCTGAAGAGGCAAAAGAAACATGCCGCACTTCTTCAGTCCCCATGGGTAAATCAATATGATTCTATGGTGGGTACTTCTACGGTGGGTACTTCTACAGCGGGAACTTCTACTGCGAAGCGTGTGGTAAAGGGTACGTTTGCATTCAAAGTTGGGTTGTGCCCCCCATTTGCACCAGATGTGGAAGCATTCGAGAGTTGGTACAAGGAAGTGTTGGTGACGAAAAACAAGTAAGTATGTGACATAATGTCACTTTTTAATAAGAAAGTGACAGACTATTTTTATCCAAATGTGTTTGTGTAAAAATTAAATCAACCATAGAAAAGATTTGTTACTCAAATGTGTTTGTGTAACTTGCATACATTGTTCTGTCACTTTAGAGCAAAAAGTGACAGAGCATGTCACTTTTTAGGCAAAAAGTGACAGAATATGTCACTTTTCAATCCCAAGTCACAATTCATATTCAAGATAAAAAATTGATGTATTAATGGTTGTTCATGCTCAATAATTCATGTCACTGTATAATGCACAAAAAATATCAAGTTAAATCCTGCATTCAAATCAACCACATAGATGATTTTGATTGAAATTTCTTTCTCTAACTTGTATACATTGTTCTGTCACTTTTTGAGCAATAAGTGACAGACCATGTCACTTTTTAGACAAAAAGTGACAGACCATGTCACTTTTAAAACAAAAAGTGACATAGCATGTCACTTTTCTATCCACAAGCCTCAATTCATATTCAAGACGAAATAACGATACATTAATGTTTGTCTAAGTTTCATACAATGTTCTGTCATTTTTTAAGCAACAAGTGACATAGCATGTCACTTTTTAAGCAAAAAGTGACAGAGCATGTCACTTTTCTAACTCCAAGCCTCAATTCATATTCAAAGGAAAATAACGATACATTAATGTTTGATCATGCTCAATAATTCATGTCACTCCATGATGCACAACAAATAACAAGTTAGACCTTGCATTTAAATCAACCATAGAGAAGATTGTTTATTCAAATGTGTTTGAGTAACTTGTATACATTGTTCTGTCATTTATGAGCAAAAAGTGACAGAGCATCTCACTTTTTAGGCAAAAAGTGATAGAGTATGTCACTTTTCAATCTCCAAGCCACAATTCATATTCAATATAAAAAATTGATGCATTAATGATTGTTCATGCTCAATAATTCATGTCACTATATAATGCACAACAAATATCAAGTTAAATCCTGCATTCAAATCAACCACATAGATGATTTTGATTCAAATTTGTTTATCTAACTTATATATATTGTTGTGTCACTTTTTGAGCAATAAGTGACAGACCAAGTCATATTTTAGACAAAAAGTGACATGGCATGTCACTTTTCTATCCCCAAGCCTCAATTCATATTCAAGACAAAATAACGATACATTAATATTTGGCTAACATTGTTCTATCACTTTTTGAGCAAAAAGTGACAGACCATGTCACTTTTTAAACAAAAAGTGACATAGCATGTCACTTTTCTAACTCCAAGCCTCAATTCATATTCAAGACAAAAAAACGATACATTAATGTTTGATCATGCTCAATAATTCATGTCACTTCATAATGCACAACAAATATTAAGTTAGATCTTGCATTTAAATCAACCACATAGATGATTATAATTCAAATTTGCTTGTCTAACTTGCATACATTGTTCTGTCACTTTTTAAACAAAAAGTGACAGACCATGTCACTTTTTAGACAAAAAGTGACATAGCATGTCACTTTTAGGAAAAAAGTGATAGAGCGTGTCACTTTTCTATCCGAAGCCTCAATTCATAGTGTCACTGCATGTTACAAAATTTGTACCAGTGTAATTGTATGTGACATTTCTTTTTTGTAATGCAGAGTTAATCATTTCAATGATGAGAATATTAAGATTAGCCCTAGCTTCTACTTCAGCGATGTTTCAATCTCTTCTAAACTGTGGTGGTATGAATTAGTGACAAGCAATGAGGCTATGGATGACACAGTAAGTTTTTGTTTGTTAGTTGTTTGGTTTAAGATTTATGTATAAAATTTATTAATACATTGTTGATTCTTTTTTATACACTTGTTTTGTAGCATATGGATGTGTGTTTTTATTATTTGCGAAAGATGTTAAGGTATGAACAGGGTATAAAATTCAATGCTACAACAACGGACTTTGCCTTTGATAGCCAAGTTAGGGGGTTGTATGATGATTTTTTGAAGGATCCACTAGTCCTTGTTAAGCAAACTTCTCTACTATCGTATCCAATTGGATTGTACATGCCTTGCAACACAAGTTGGCGAGAAGTTGACCATATCCTTATGCCTTTGAGGATGTATAACTCGGCTCATTGGCTTCTTTGTCATTTTGATATCAAGGAGATGTGCTTGAATATTTATAATTCCTACACTAAGGTGGTCAAGAAGCCTGTTGTACTTGAAGCTGTTAAACCATTTTCAGTTATTATTCCTCATCTTTTGTATAACACCGGGTTCTTCGACGGCAAAAATATTACAGAACAAGAGGCGCTGAAACCACTTGGTGTAAAGTTGGTTCCAAAACTACCACAGCAAAAGAACGAGTTAGTTTGTTTTTTAAAAGTTTGAATTTTTATATGTTGAATAGATAGAAATGTATAGTTTGCCTTCAATTATTGGTTAATGTTTCATTTTGTTCTTTGCAGTGGTGATTGTGGAATCTATGTGATTAAATATGTTGAGTATTTAATCAATGGAATGTTGAATGAGATGCCAAAGACATTCAATATTGTACAGGTTCGGAAATACTTGGCCACTCAATTGTACGTGTATGCCAAGAAGAAGCAAGTGGAGAATTATGACACTGATAATGATTGGGTGGCAAAGGATATTTGACAAGACAGAGAAGGCTGCAATTTTTTTGTAAATAATATTTTTGTAGTAGGACTACATATGACATGTAAATGTAGTATATATGGTGAATGTAGTTTCATGTAAATGAGATTAACAATGTAGGTTTTGAAAGTTTCTTTGCAAAAAATGTAAGTACAAAATATTTTTGTATACAGGTGACATGCTATTCATGTTGACAGCTAAGTTATGGGCTTTAATAACGAACGGGTGACATAGTAGGTCACTTTTCGTTGTAAAAGTGACATGGTGTGTCACTTTTCATTATAAAAGTGACAGCGTGTGTCACTTTTTGTTCTAAAAGTGACATAGTGTGTCACTTTTTGTTCTAAAATTATGAAAATTATGTATACACTTTGACAGCCATGTTAGTGGTTTTAATAACGAACAAACGACATAGTGTGTCACTTTTCGTTATAAAAGTGACATAGTGTGTCACTTTTCATTATAAAAGTGACCATGTGTGTCACTTTTTATTCTTAAATTATGGAAATTATGTATACACTTTGACAGCCATGTTAGTGGTTTTAATAACGAACAAACAATATAGTGTGTCACTTTTAGAACAAAAAGTGACATAGTGTGTCACTTTTCATTATAAAAGTGACAGTGTGAGTCATTTTTTATTCTAAAAGTGACATAGTTTGTCACTTTTTGTTCTTAAATTATGAAAATTATGTATACACTTTGACAACCATGTTAGTGGTTTTAATAACAAACAAACGACATAGTGTGTCACTTTTCGTTATAAAAGTGACATAGTGTGTCACTTTTCATTATAAAAGTGACCATGTGTGTCATTTTTTATTCTTAAATTATGGAAATTATGTATACACTTTGACAGCCATGTTAGTGGTTTTAATAACGAACAAACAACATAGTGTGTCACTTTATGAACAAAAAGTGACATAGTGTGTCACTTTTCATTACAAAAGTGACAGTGTGAGTCATTTTTTGTTCTAAAAGTGACATAGTTTTTCACTTTTTGTTCTTAAATTATGGAAATTATGTATACACTTTGACAGCCATGTTAGTGGTTTTAATAACGAACAAACGACATAGTGTGTCACTTTTAGAACAAAAAGTGACATAGTGTGTCACTTTTCATTATAAAAGTGACAGTGTGAGTCATTTTTTGTTCTAAAAGTGATATAGTTTGTCACTTTTTATTCTTAAATTATGGAAATTATGTATACACTTTGACAGCCATGTTAGTGGTTTTAATAACAAACAAACAACATAGTGTGTCACTTTTAGAACAAAAAGTGACATAGTGTGTCACTTTTCATTACAAAAGTGACAGTGTGAGTCATTTTTTGTTCTAAAAGTGACATAGTTTGTCACTTTTTGTTCTTAAATTATGAAAATTATATATACACTTTGACAGCCATGTTAGTGGTTTTAATAACGAACAAACGACATAGTGTGTCACTTTTCGTTATAAAAGTGACATAGTGTGTCACTTTTCATTATAAAAGTGACCATGTGTGTCACTTTTTATTCTTAAATTATGGAAATTATGTATACACTTTGACAACAATGTTAGGAGTTTTAATAATGAACAAAAGACATAGTGTGTCACTTTTCATTATAAAAGTGACAATGTTCATCACTTTTTTTTCTAACGAACAAATATGTGCGTCACATGAATTTGAAAAGAAAAACTAGTATGCAAAAGTGACACAAATGTCACTTTTTGTTCAAAAAGTGACATAGTGTGACACTTTTTATTCTAAAAGTTACAATTTCGGTATTCATCAAATTCCTTTAATAGTTGAACTATCATCTATACAATTTAGTGTTAAATGATAAGTTTTACATTCCACTATAATGTCATGACCTATAAAAAAGCAAAGCACATGAATGTTAACACTATTTTGAATAGAAAACCCAATAAGAATGAATAAGTGATACTTTTCCAAATAAAAAATAAAAAAACTTATAAATCTTGTAACTTTCTTTTCTTTTGTGGCTTCTTCTTCAAAGGTGCTGGAGTTTGACACGATCTTCGATTGTGGCCATACTTTCCACATCTACCACATTTTGTACTTTGCTTTTTTTCTCCTTTTGATGGTATTCTTTTCTCTTTAGGTCGTCCAGATTTTCTTTTTGGATCAGGAGCCAAGACTATTCTTGCTTTTACATCATCTAGTATATTCCAATCATTGCGATCTCCAAGTGGGTAAACTGTAACACTGTATGTTTGGACGTACATCTCTGTTGTGTAATATTTTGAACAATACAAATATGAATCTTCCTTTATCTTTACAATAACTGCCAATGCGTGTGCACATGGGATTTTGTCCACTTGGAATTGATTGCATGTACATGTCTTTTCTTCAATATTCACCACATATGAGGCACAAATATCATTGACTTGGTATATTATTGAACATGAAGCCGATGCCTGTGCAAATAATGCAAGAAAATAATGTATTAATAAACTACGACAATTAAATCATGCTTTCATAACATTTAACTCCAACTTACTGAAAAATTGCACACTATGTCACTTTTTACTCAGAAAGTGACACACTCTGTCACTTTTTATTCAGAAAGTGCAACCTATGTCACTTTTTTTAGATAAGAATATTTTCATCACAATAACAATCATATATAATAAGATTTCAAAATCATAAACCTTGTACTGATATTTAATTATAAATAGAGCCATAGACGATATGAAATCCAAGTCATGCCACTTTATACTAAGAAAGTGACACACTCTGTCACTTTTTTTTTAAAAAGTGACAACCTATGTCACTTTTTTTGGATAAGCATATTTTCATTAAAATAACAATCAGATATAATAAGATTTTAAAATCATAAACCTTCTACTGATATGTAATTATAAATAGAGTCATAGACGATATGAAATCCAAGTCATGCCACTCTATAATAAGAAGGTGACACATTATGTCACTTTTTACTCAGAAAGTGACACACTCTCACTTTTTATTCAGAAAGTGACAACCTATGTCACTTTTTTTAGATAAGCATATTGTGATGCCACTTTATACTAAGAAAGTGACACACTATGTCACTTTTTATTCAGAAAGTGACACACCATGTCACTTTTTTTAGATAAGCATATTTTCATTACAATAACAATTAGGTATAATAAGATTTCAAAATCATAAACCTTCTACTGATATGTAATTATAATTAGATCCATAGACGATATGAAATCCAAGTCATGCCACTTTATAGTAAGAAAGTGACACACTATGTCACTTTTTACTCAGAAAGTGACACACTCTGTCACTTTTCAAAAACACACTATATCCTTTGTTGGTACATGCATGTTTTCATTACAATAACACTCTAGCATATAAATGATATTTAGTTCATGCAATTTATAGCATTTTACCTTCAATTTCTTTGATTCCATGGATTTCTCTCTCAATATTTTTTCTTGTTTGTTTGCAAGTTTTGTGAAGGTTGCCCGCGCATCGTTTAAGTGCTTCACAAACCATTCTTGCAACAAATATCTCAAGGATTCCAATAAAAGTTCTATAGGACAACCTTTTGTTGTTTTTGTTGTCGAATTTACTGATTCAACTATATTTGAAGTCATTGTAGAAAACCTGTTATTTGTTATGTATGCCCTTGACCACTTGTGGTAACCAATCTCTTCCTGCATAAAGAACAATCAAAACATTAATCATTTCTTGAATATATTGTTATTATGCATTCAAAATAAATATTTTTGTACATACCAGATGTGATCGAATCCCTTTGTGGATTTCATCAAGTTGTTTCATATGGAACTCAAAATCATTTTTCGTGTAGGCTCTAGCAACTCTATTGAATGGTTGTGTAATGTTCTTTCCATTTTTTTTTGCCAAATGTTGACTTTAAATTTTGTAGCAGGTGATAGGAACATAGACCATGCATTGAATTCTTATACACCTTCTGGATTGCACTTTTTATGCTTTTATGACCATCTGAGATTATACACAATCCTTGTCGCTCACCATAAGCTTCTTTTAACATAAGTAAGAACCACTCCCATGAATCATTAGTTTCTAAGTCACCAACTCCAAATGCTAATATGAAAATGTTGTTGTTTGCATCTTGTGTACATGCTGTAAATAATGTTCCACCATAATTTCCCTTTAAGAACGTACCATCAATCACTATTATAGGTCTGCAATACTCCCACCCCTGAATAGATGCTCCTAATGCCATGAAGAGGTATTTAAATTTGTTGTTGTCGTAAGTCTCAATTCTTGTAATTGATCCAGGATTTGTTTGTTCTATCATGTACAAGTACTTTGGAACATTTTCATAAGACTCGGTCAGGTCTCCTCTCACCAATTCCAAAGTTTTTTCCTTAGATCTCCAAGCTTTCTCGTAACTCATCGACACTCCGTATGTATTCATCATGTCACTTATTATGTCTGCGGGAGTGTATGTTGTTTTTGTTGAGACATACTTGTACTTGATGCATTCTCCTACAATTGAGCTTGTTGCTTGACGGTGATCTGCCAAGATGATGTTATTTGAGCACGTGTGATCGTTTCTCATATATCTTATTTTGAACATTTCTGTTCGTCCAAGTCTTGAAGCTCTAAAACACCATTTGCAATTATAATCTATGCATTTCAACACATATTCTTTCTTATCCGACTTACTTACCTTGAACTGAAAGTTTTTATGTATCGCATACACCGAAATACTTTTCTTAACCAATGTCTTGTTCCTAAAAACCTTTTTCTCTGCAATTTCATTCATACTAACAAATGAAATAATTTCACTACCTATTTCATTACTCATTTCTTCAACCCCCGGTATGCATGAAGAAACATCAACAGCTAAGTCTTCAATAGTTGGTAGACTTTGAACTGAGGTTGTTGCTGAACCATGAGTTTGAAAAACTTGTAATTGCATCATGTCATTTTGTTCACCAGTAGAAGCTTCTGAAAGTTGTATGTCTTCAAAACTTTCAATTCTATGACATAATGAAACCGGTGTGACATCTATGCACAAAGGAAAGCTTGCAAGATGTTTCTCCCTTCTTTTGAGCTCCAAATAAAATGTGAGAGAATTATTGTCTGAAATCTTCATCAGAGGCAGGTTTTTCTTCACCTTATATTGTATTGTTATTGAGTGTGTTGCTGGACTTACATTTGTAACTGAATATATCATGCCATTGAGTTCGCAGTAAGTGCATTCTATTGGAACGATAATTCCAGCCATTTTAAAATTTGTATATTGGTTACCTTGTTCCCAGTTCCCTCCATAATGGATGAATACATTTATTTTGTCCATATCTGTAAAAAAACACCGACATATGATACATTAATGTTTGATCATCCTGAATAGATGTATCATTAAGCAAAAAGTGACATAGCATGTCACTTTTCTATCTCCAAGCCTCAATTATTATTCAAGACAAAATAACGATACATTAAAGTTTTGTCACGCTCAATAATTCATGTCACTTCATAATACACAACGAAAATCAAGTTAAATCCTGAATTTAAATCAGTCACATAGAAGAATTTTTATTCAAATTTGCTTATCTAAGTTGCATACAATGTTTTGTCACTTTTTAAGTAAAAAGTGACAGACCATGTCACTTTTTAGACAAAAAGTGACATAGTATGTCACTTTTCAATCCCCAAGCCACAATTCATATTCAAGATAAAAAATTGATACATTAATGGTTGGTCATGCTCAATGATTCATGTCAGTCTATAATGCACAACAATTATCAAGTTAAATCCAGCATTCAAATCAACCACATAGATAAATTTGATTCAAATTTGTTTCTCTAACTTGTATACATTGTTCTGTCACTTTTTGAGTAAAAAGTGACAAACCATGTCACTTTTTAGACAACAAGTGACATAGAATGTCAATTTTCTATCCCTCAAGCCTTAATTCATAGTTAAAGCAAAATAACGATACATTAATATTTCTCTAACTTGCTTACATTGTTCTGTCATTTTTGAGCAAAAAGTGACAGAGCATGTCACTTTTAGGCAAAAAGTGACATAGTATGTCACTTTTCAATCCCCAAGCCACAATTCATATTCAAGATAAAAAATTGATGCATTAATAGTTGGTCATGCTCAATGATTCATGTCAGTCTATAATGCACAACAATTATCAAGTTAAATCCAGCATTCAAATCAACCACATAGATAATTTTGATTCAAATTTGTTTCTCTAACTTATATACATTATTCTGTCACTTTTTGAGTAAAAAGTGACAGACCATGTCACTTTTTAGACAACAAGTGACATAGCATGTCAATTTTCTATCCCTCAAGCCTTAATTCATAGTCAAAGCAAAATAACGATACATTAATATTTCTCTAACTTGCTTACATTGTTCTGTCATTTTTGAGCAAAAAGTGACAGAGCATGTCACTTTTTTAGGCAAAAAGTGACATAGTATGTCACTTTTCAATCCCTAAGCCACAATTCATATTCAAGATAAAAAATTGATGCATTAATGGTTGGTCATGCTCAATGATTCATGTCAGTCTATAATGCACAATAATTATCAAGTTAAATCTAGAATTCAAATCAACCACATAGATAATTTTGATTCAAATTTGTTTCTCTGTATACATTGTTCTGTCACTTTTTGAGTAAAAAGTGATAGACCATGTCACTTTTTAGACAACAAGTGACATAGCATGTCAATTTTCTATCCCTCAAGCCTTAATTCATAGTCAAAGCAAAATAACAATACATTAATATTTCTCTAACTTGCATACATTGTTCTGTCATTTTTTAGCAAAAAGTGACAGAGCATGTCACTTTTTAAGCAAAAAATGACATAGTATGTCACTTTTCAATCCCAAGCCACAATTCATATTCAAGATAAAAATTGATGCATTAATGGTTGTTCATGCTCAATGATTCATGTCAGTCTATAATGCACAACAATTATCAAGTTAAATCCAGCATTCAAATCAACCACATAGATAATTTTGATTCAAATTTGTTTCTCTAACTTGTATACATTTTTCTGTCACTTTTTGAGTAAAAAGTGACAGACCATGTCACTTTTTAGACAACAAGTGACATAGCATGTCAATTTTCTATCCCTCAAGCCTTAATTCATAGTCAAAGCAAAATAACAATACATTAATATTTCTCTAACTTGCATACATTGTTCTGTCATTTTTTAGCAAAAAGTGACAGAGCATGTCACTTTTAAGGCAAAAAGTGACATAGTATGTCACTTTTCAATCCCCAAGCCACAATTCATATTCAAGATAAAAAATTGATGCATTAATAATTGGTCATGCTCAATGATTCATATCAGTCTATAATACACAACAATTATCAAGTTAAATCCAGCATTCAAATCAACCACATAGATAATTTTGATTCAAATTTGTTTCTCTGTATACATTGTTCTGTCACTTTTTGAGTAAAAAGTGATAGACCATGTCACTTTTTAGACAACAAGTGACATAGCATGTCAATTTTCTGTCCCTCAAGCCTTAATTCATAGTCAAAGCAAAATAACGATACATTAGTAAAAAGTGACTGAGCATGTCACTTTTTAGGCAAAAAGTGACATAGTATGTCAATTTTCAATCCCCAAGCCACAATTCATATTCAAGTTAAAAAATTGATGCATTAATGGTTAGTCATGCTCAATGATTCATGTCAGTCTATAATGCACAATAATTATCAAGTTAAATCCAGCATTCAAATTAACCACATAGATAATTTTGATTCAAATTTATTTCTCTAACTTGTATACATTGTTCTGTCACTTTTTGAGTAAAAAGTGACAGACCATGTCACTTTTTAGACAACAAGTGACATAGCATGTCAATTTTCTATCCCTCAAGCCTTAATTCATAGTCAAAGCAAAATAACGATACATTAATATTTGCATGTCACTTTTTAGAGAACAAGTGACATAGCATGTCAATTTTCTATCCCTCAAGCCTTAATTCATATTTAAGACAAAAAAAATAATACATTAATGTTTGTTTATGCTCAATAATTCATGTCACTCCATAATACACAACAAATATGAACTTAAATCCTCTATTTAAATCTACCAGATATGTGATTTTGATATAAATTTGTTTGTTTTATTGGCATACAATGTTCTGTCACTTTTCAAGCAAAAAGTGACAGAACATGTCACTTTTCTATCCATAAAACCATATTCATATTTACATTTTTACAAACACATTGTATGCATCTCTGTAATTGGTAATTTATATTTACATATGTTTAGAACATCTTACTCAATACTATTGATCTAAGGTTGAAGTGGATGAAGAATGATATGTCTAGATTAATCAAGAAGGATACTCTGAAATAAGTTATTAACACAAACAAAAATATAAGATATCACAAATCTACAATGAAAATCAGAATATGAGTTCAAATTTTATGTAATTCAAATAAAAACTATGAAGACGAAATCATATTACCTGAAATTTTGGATTTTTGAGTTTGGATTGTGCTAAATTGGAGAAGAAACAACGAGAAATGCGTTACTATAATCTAGAAGAGATCCGATTTTATTATGAATTTGGATTTGTATGAAAATTTTGTTCGTTTCTAATTTGGATTTTAGCGGGACAGGTTTTCAGTTTGAATGTGGAGTTGGTTAGGTTTTGATTTGGGTTTGAACGTGTGAAATACGGTTTTAATGTGTAAATAACTTTTAAACTGATTTTTCAAAAAGTCCCCAAATTTATGGGCGTTTGTGTAATTTGCCCTAGACTCTTCCGGCCTCCGAACTATATGTTTCTTGTGCATTCTTCAATTAAATTGCTTATTAGTTTACAAAGAAAGAAATCTTAATACAATTTGGTCCTTCACTTTTTCATGTAATTATCATAAGACCTTCCAACTATTTAGCTAAAACTTTAAACTCATTTTTTTTTTTTTTTTGCTTTTTTCATAAATTTGAGCAATACCAAAAATCTCCACATTAACTCAAATTCTCCATACAACACCCTTTTATTGGTAGGTGCTACCATCCCATTATCAATTCTGGTAGACATGAATTAACAACAATTCGTTGAACCCCACTTTGCTCTCTGATTTCTTTGAACATTGATCTTGACTTCTTATCATTAACCATAAAACTTGTCTTAGTCACTAGTGGAAAACTCTACTAAGTACACTTTTTGGATTGATTGAATATTATCTGTGATATTGTTTCAATCTTGTTAATAACGTGCTTCTCATAATCTTATGTTGATTTAACTTGTTTGTTTTCTTTAAACATAAAATAATGTTACAATAAGATAATATTCTTATCTTGATAGTGTTTGGATTTGATGTGATATTATACTTCTTTCTAGTTATGGTTTGTGTAAAAGTATAACATTTTGTCCCCATAGCATATGTTTGATACTAATATGCTTCTAATAATGTTATATTGACTTAACTTGTTTGCTGATTTTAACCATAAAATACTGTTAAATTAAGATATTGTTATCTATTATACTGTTGTATTAAAATATGATTATCTATGATACTTTTTTATTAAGATAATGTTTAGATTTAATTGAATATTGTGCTATACTTTTCTATTAAAGCATAACATTTGTGTCCACCTAAGCATGTGCTTTATAATAATGTGCTTCTAATATTATTATATTGGATTAACTTGTTTGCTAACTTTAACCATATGATACTGTTATTAAGATACTTATATTGCTAATTAAGATACTATTATCTATTATACTGTTATTAAGACACTGATATTGTTAATTAAGATACTATTATCTATGTTACTGTTATTAAGATACTGATACTAATGTGCTTCGGTTATTAATATATTAAGATATTTTTATTTATAATATTGTTTTATTAAGATACGATTATATAACATACTGTTATTTATGATACCTTTTTATTAAGATACTGTTTGTATTTAATTGAATATTGTGTAATAGTTTTCTGTTAAAGCATAACATTTGTACCCACATGAGCATGAACTTGATAACAATTTTCTTTTGATACTATTATATTAAGATAGAGTTGTTGTTCTATTGGGATAGAGTTTGATGTTTTGAGTGTGTGTGTCATACTGTCCTTGTTTGTAGTCTTTAACCATAAGATACTGTTGTTGTTTATGATGCAGCAAAGTAACAAAACAATTTATTACAAAACAATTGGAAAAAAGAAGGTTTTTCGTATAAGAACAAAAATAACAAAGGAGAAGAAAGTATACCCACGATATCTCTCTAACCTCCAAACAATCATCAGATAGGTCAAATGAATATTATTAACAAAAGCTCAAATAACTGGATTGAGGAAATTGTCTTTTTGGCGTCTTATCAAGTTGATCTTGATGACAATTAAGATTAATAGATAAATTTGTCGTATGAGTGATTTGGACTTATACAAGATCATAGATTGCCTCAAAGAGTCGAAAAAGATTTTTTTGATAAATAGAACCCATATCAAGTTCAAAAAAGAGGATGTGAAAGAGATCTTTGGCATCGTTGACGGTAACAATCACATTGTGCTTGAAAAATAAAAGCCGGACTCGGTGTTAAAATTATTCCAACGGAGGTTCAAAGTTTGTCATAGATTCAGTAAAATTGTCATCTCAACCCAATTAAGAGTTGTGACAAATGGACACAGGAAAGAAGACATCGACGATATGTGTAGGTTGCTTCCTAATGGCATCATTCTTTGTGCCAAATAAGTCTCTTACTTTAGGCTGGAGATATGTGAAATATGTTGAAGATGTCAACAAATTGAAAAATTAGAATTGATCGAAGCAGATCTTTGATACCTCTATTTCTCCCTGTGCAAAAATTAGGACCCAACAAACATCACAAGCTATGTGATGGCTCTACCAGCAAGCTAATTGATTTTTGATACTGTTTTGAATGATACTGTTAAATTTGTGATATTGTTTTCCAAAAATTGTGATGTATACACTAAAAATATTTATGTTCATGAATGCAGTATTGGTTGTTGGAAAAACTAAAAATCTATAGATCTGAAGAAGAATACAGAACCAATATGCATAAAATGTGGCTTGAGAGAGCTGGCCCATAGTCTAAAAACTAATACTGTTTATGAACTATCAAAAAAAGGTAATAACAATATCTCCAATTTATCGTATACAGTATATTACATGCACACTTATTAATTACAGTATTATACAGTATCTTATACACTATACAGTATATTATACAGTACTACGAGCACATTTTATTCTTATACAGTACTACGAGCACATTATATTCTAACCCCACACATCATTGTAGGTTGAGGAAGTTGGAGAAGTTGAAGAATCTGATGAAGATAAAGATCAAATAGAAACATAACAAGAAGAAGAAGACATTGAAGTAACACAAAAATATGTGCATGATTCAGGAGAAGACGGTGAAAAATAAGAGAATGGAGATGATAAAAAATAGGGAAAGATGATGAAGACACGGAATCAGATGGAAAATAAGTAAAAATGATGAAAGGGCCGATGAAGAAGCGCATGACCATTTTGAAAACTTTGAAGATGAAGAAAAGAGTTGGTTATACTTTCCATTGAGTCAACTAGCTGAAATTGCTATAAATGATTTAGCATCCAGTAAAGCCAAAGACAATTAAACAAGACTCTGGGATGAATTGCGAGCCTTAAAGGAAAAAGATTTTTCGGATATTAATTTCAAGTAAATAAATTTTTTACTTTCGATGTTGCTACGAACCTCATAGTACATTTTAAATATTTTGTCACGATAAATTTTGCGCGCTTTTGCTGTAAATTTTAAGTATGACGAATATGGAATATTAATTTAAAAACGAACCTTGTTCTAGTTTGAATTGGTATGTTTTTAATTTTCAAGTTGTAAGAAAAATAATTTTTGGCTAGCATAAATTATTATTTTTTGATTCACCTTGTCTAGTTAAATCTCGGCCCTTTATTTTCGATTTTCTTAGCCAAAGGCAGACTTATTTTTCTGCCCAAAAGTTCACCTATAATTCAGCCAAAAACCCGACCCTAAATGGCCCAAAAACCGACCCAATCCACACTATAAAACTACCAAAAAATTTAGCCAATCAACCCTTAATTTCTACATTTTCTTACTCCAAACAACCCCTATTGCCTAAGGAAATAACTGCCCATTTCCACCCCTTTGCAGCCATTAAGAAAACTGTCCCCATGTTTTCTCCACAACTTCAATTTTCTCTCTCACTTTCCCTCACTCTCCAGCCCTCAATGCAACTTGTTCTTCCCACCAAAACTATCCCACCATGGTCTGAAAAACCATCCCCCTGCAACCTAGATTTCAGCCAAAATAAACAGCCCTATGATCAACTAAGAAAACTACCCATGACCTTATAACCACCTCCCATTAACTCCTTTGCTTTCCCTCCCTTTTCAGCCCCAATCTATAGCTCATTTCTTCCTCTGATTTACCCCAAATTCGGCCCCCAAATATAGAGTATTAGTTCATTTTCTCAGCCAAACCACAACATAATTTCTCCCATCAATTGTCCAATTTTTGGCCAGCAACAAACAGAGGCAGCAACCTTGTTTTCTTCTTTATATTTTCAACCATTTCACCTCACTTTTCTCTCCCACTTATACACCACTAAACCCACTTTCATTGATACTAAAAAACTGCCTTGATCAGTCCCTTTTTTATTGAAGAAAAACCATGTCTGAAGTTTGCATTTTTTAGCCAGCAAATGGTTCATTTTCTCATCCAGTTTTCGACCATTTTAAAGTTCCATTTCCTCTTTTTATTTTTCCATACTACACGTGCAATTTCACTCTATATTTTTGGCCCTTTAAGTCCCAAGTTTTTCTTCATTTTTCAGTCCCAAAAAAATTCAGCTTTGGTTCTCTTTTTTCTCCATATTTTCGGTCAGCACAATGAGTACACTTTCCTTGCATTTTCTTTCCACTTTTCATCAATATATACACCAATTCTCTCTTCATTTTTTCCCTCAACTAAATCAAATTATCACTTGTTCTTCCCTTCTTTCAGCTCCTTTCTCGGCTAGCAGAAAAGGATCTAGCAAACTTACTTCTTCTTCTTCTTCTTTTCATCTTCAGAAATCTACATGTTCCACTCTCATTTTCAGCCAGCATACTCCATCCATTACTTCTGCAATTTCAGTCACAAAAGTTCCATATAATGTCCATATATATATATATATATATATATATATATATATATATATATATATATATATATATATATATATATATATATATATATATTTGCAACAAAGAAAGAGCAAGCGTGCTGGTTTGATTATGAAAAAAGTGCAGTAACAATTCATTCTCTATCACGACTTCAACCGAAAATTCTATTTCGAGGTAGTTTTACTTACTACTTTTGCAATGATTTTTAAATGATTTTTGGAAAATTATTATGTTATATAAATGACATGAAAATGATTTATGAAGGAACATTATGATTGTGATTGAAGGTAATCACATATGTATGACGGTGATTGAAGGAAATCATATTTAAGTTAATGGTGTCGATTACCAATTTATGTTGTTCCTATGTATATTTAAAATGATAGCATGAGCATTTATGTTTCCTTATAATTTTCCCCACATGTTAGTATGTATTGCTACTGAGTGTTTCTTATGGAATACTCCTCCCAAGATGAACAAATTTTTAGATTGAATTGGTGTTGATGCGATGACGTAGGCTAGCGAGCATGACGTGAAATTTCTTTATTTAATTTAAGTTTTGACGTCGAGATGATCGAGACAATTATGACGTAAATACGATGTTTTAAGTATTTGATTTAAAATATTTAATTATTTAATATTTATGCAAAACGAGATGTTGGTTTCTTTGCCATTAAAAGTTTCAAGTTAGAAATTGTCTAGTTCTAGTTTTCTGAATTTTCAGCTTACTTCTCCTACTTTGAAAAATCATAACTCTTTGTACATTTCGATTTTTTAAGTGAAATAAGTGGCTATGGAAAGCCCTATATGTGATCTAATAACAAAAATTAGAATCACTCAAAAATTTCATCATATGAATTTATTATGAATGTTTTAGCGGACTACCTTAAGGTACCCGGGGTAGTTTTTCAAGCAATTTTGACTAATATTTTCATCTACCAAACGACGTAGCTAAGGTTTGAAATTTTAACATGTTGTAGTCAGTAGTCTCAAGTATCTACAATAAATAAATTTAGAATCTTTAGTTTTCGTTTGAATGGTCAAATAAATTGTGACAACCTATCAAGGTATAGGCAAAACTATGAAAATTTGAAGAACAATCCATTTTCCCTTGCGCACTTGTTATTTTCCGCAAAAGTTATATTTTTAAAACTTTCAAGGGCACGAAAAATATTATTTGGAGTCGTTAAATATATTTTAGTGACCATCCGGGTTGAGAAAATTCGGAGCATTACACAGAAGAGAAAAACTCAGGTTCAAAAAGAGAAGGTAATGATTCTATCATCAACGTTGAAGACCTTCTTGATCTTCTAGCGAAGAAAGGAAAAAAAAGAATCAACCGAACTTAATGCAAAATGGTTAACAGCAAAATACTTGAGTGCCTGATAAGAAGAAGATTGTAAAGATCCAGCAAACCCAAAACCCATCGTAAGTTTCGTCCATACACTAAGTGTTAATGTCATGATACTGTTAAAAATTGGGATACTGTTTTCTTTTTTATATTGTTTTACTATTCAAATTTTTTTTATGTTCATAAAAGTGTGAAAATCATAATATTGTTTTAATGCATGCCACTCTTTAGATTTACACCATTTTTCGTTACGTTAGACACATAAAAAAATTAAATGTTTATGGTTTAAGTAATGATATTGTTTCACTGCTCGATATTAATTTATATTGTAGAGCAACAATTTACAAGCTGAGAGGAACAAAATATTGCTTTGTAGCATTGGATGATCTGTTTGATATTATGAGCGACGATACAATATCAAATAATATGAGATTGTAAAAATGTATTTCCAAATTATAATCTTATACAAAAAATAACTATGATACTGTATTTGCAGGTAATTGATGGACACGAAGAAATTCTAAAGGCTAATACTCCATCCGTAGAAAGCACTTACCATACAAGATTTGTCGTTTTTAATTCTTTATGCTAGGTGAGTTGTATAATTTCAACATAAACTGTTGCATAACACATCAATTACAAACTTAGTTGTAAAAAAATAGTTTATTATCTTGTTATTATACTTGAATTATACAGTTATACGTCAAAAATGTTGAAATGTCAATTCCAAGAACACGACGAATCAACGCAGCGTTGGAACATCTCCACAATACCTCACGGCCTCGACTCTTGTTGTTCCCAATGACGTAATTCCCAACCATTGAACACTCCTGGCATTCGACTTGGACACTGGTAAATGGACACATTACAACAGCAACTTACCAAGAGACATGATTAAAAACAAATATATTGAGGACACTAGGATACTGTTAAGATAATACATTGTTACAATACCAACTACTGTTGTAGTATAAGTTTTAAATACAAATCTAAGATGTTATATTGTGGTTTTTTTCCAAACTACGTGTAGAAAGAATATATCGAGAAAAAATAGAAGGAGATGTTTATAAAATCTCTCATTACAAAAAATTTTGATTACAAGAAAGAAAAATTCAATAATCTATTGATCTCGTGTCAGAAATGTCATCAACAACACTTTGGAATGTAAGAAGCAACTACATCTTTAATCCCATATTTGTATCATCTTGTTTTAAACGTGATACACACCGACATTTACTATATATCTCTAAATTTTATATCGCAATGTTGATTATGGAATATATGTATGCCATATGATGCAGAGACTAGCAATGAATGCACCGCTAGAAAAAACCATGGCAATGAAGGAAGTGAAACAATATAAATAAAATACAGTTTCAAACTTCACCAGGGATTTCATTGTAGATGAATGAATACATTTTAGATGGATGCCTTTGCAGATGAATACATTTTGTAGTTGTAATTTTGAATAACAATTAAATGTTACAGTTCAACCGTACAATGTTGAACATGGCAAGCAATAGTATCTTAATAAAAGCAATATCTTAAAAACACCAAGGATTAGAGTCATTTGTGATATTGTTTTACTAGATATCGTTTTTATTAAGATACTATTTTCTAATTGTGACATTGTTTTGTGATACTATTTTATTAAGATATTATTTTCCATGATATAGTATCAAACAACAGGCATGAATGTGTGATAGTAACATCTTGAAACACAAAAAAGTGTTAATATATGTGAAACAAATGTTGCTTTCACTTATTTGACCAAAAAATGATTACAAAATAATTGTGTTCATATATATAAAAAAAAACAATATCTTCCCATCTAAATTAAAAATAGTAATACTCATTTCCTTCAAAGAATAAGATCTTAAGCCAATAACTCTTTACAAGTCTTCTTATTGTAATTGCATAACTTTCCACACCTTCCACATCGTATCATCCGCACGTGTTCACCCCTTGATCTAATTCGCCTCTTTTTAGGTCATCCAGGTGGTCTCTTTGATGGTGGAGGCAAAATATCAAACTCATCAGATTTTTCAAATTCCAACCTTGATGAGGTGGGGATATGATGTATAACTTCTTCACATGACTTGCAAAAGACTACAACGTGAAAATAATAGTCAACAAATTTATTAATACGAATTCTAGACCTATTAATTGCAGCAACTGCGTACATACATGGAAACCCATTCAGTTGTCACTGGGAACAAGAACAGGTGCTTTTATAGATATCCACACAAATAGATGGATCAGAAAAGACTTCAAAAATGGTTTCTAAAAACCTCTTGATATTCCATAATCGACATCCAACTGCATATCCCTCCAACTTCTCTACCATCTTTGGGCAGAAAACCTCAGTCTACTCAACTGCATCATTTACATCTCAAACAATACAAT
Source organism: Forsythia viridissima (assembly GCA_030279155.1). Lineage (NCBI taxonomy): Eukaryota > Viridiplantae > Streptophyta > Magnoliopsida > Lamiales > Oleaceae > Forsythia > Forsythia viridissima. The sequence continues at coordinate 27,811,437 of CM059041.1, read as the reverse complement.
ATATTATAATTGAACAATATCATAGTGCAAAGAAAAATATCATAAAGCAAAAGAACAGTATCATAGAGAAAAAGAACAGTATCATAAAGCAAAAAGAAAAGTATCATAACATTACCAGTATCAGTTCTTCTCGTAATGAACATGTTCACTATCCTTATCTGTAACATGTCAACCATCCATGTTATGGGTAAATTCCTACAGTCAAATATCTATGAGTTGAAAGACTTAGCTGCATTTGATGACATTTCTCCGTACCGACATCCAACACTAAGAGTGTACGACTAATTTTTAAATGGTAGCTCATCTAGACACCTTTGAACAATAGCTTCTCCTTCAGTTTTAGTACCTCCAATTTCTAGTTAAATAATGTAATTGTTGGAGCATGTGCACACTCCCGAAACAACCAGACCATACGCTCCATGTGACTGTTTGAAAAGCCACCACCGCTGAAATTATCCCTCAAATTTCCTTTCAGGTGTTGTAGATAGAAAAAATGATCCGCTATAAGGAATGCCTTAGACAATTCTTCCATTAATCCAACATTTCGATCTAACACAAATATAAGCTACCGAGTACACTGAACAATATTGTGCAGATGCTCCATAAACCTCAACCAATTATCGTAATTCTCAGAATCTACAATGGCATACGCCAATGGATAAAGGGTTGTACACAAAATAATAATATCACTAACGGAATCATATAAATCACATCAAAACAGCATTAGAAATTTGTATTATAAAAAAAGTATCAAAATGATACTTTATAAAAGAGCTTATTCATAATGATACTTTATAGTGTTATACATAAACCATTATCAAAATCAGAAGAAAAAAAAAAGTATCTCACCTTGGTTACTATTTTTCTTGGTTGCAGACAACAATGTACCTTTGAACATTCTTTTCAAAAATGTTCCATCAATAAACAACATGAGGCGATAATGATTAAACTCATGAAGTTTGCATGGAAAGAAACCAATAATCTCCCAAATCTTTTAGTAACTTGGTCCACCTCTAAAGAAAAATGACTTCCATGATTAAGTGACCTTGCAGCCTCAACGTACCAATTTATATGCTTGAAAGATTCTGATACATCACCAAAAATCAATTCATTCATTCTTTCTAATGCATTCCAAGCATTCTCATAGCTCATGGTATAACTATAACTTGTTAAAAGTGTGAAACCACTTTATTATAACACAATGTTGGTTTCTCTCTCAATATATCGACAATTAAACCAGAAATCACCTTACAACTCAATCTTTGATTTTTTTTCTTTTCTCAACACTACAGGACAACTATGTATTTAACCATCTTTAGTATATAACAAAAACTAGTAACATTTGATACTGTTGCACAAACATACCATCTACAATCATCGGAATATCTATTTGAACACTGCGCCTCTACCCTACCATTGTTGTTTATCATGTAATCAAACTTCAACCCTCCCTCAATCGAAAATTTGCATAAAGCATCTCTAAATTCAGTTATCCATCTCTAGAATATCTACCCAACATGAGTAATTATACTTGACCAACTAGATGAAAGAAATATTCTACTATTTGTTGAAGAGAAATATGTAGTTATTGTGATTTCCTCATCTTCAAAAATAGTATCACAATAATGTGATATTGTTTTACAAAAATGTGATACTGTTTTACAATCTGAAAAATTTATGTCAACAAATTTTAAAACAAATGCAGAAATTAATGAAATCATGGTCCTGGATTCTTTTTCATTTCTTAGAAAGCACCTATCATGCCCAGAGATAGAATATTGCAACAAAATATTGTCAAGTTCCAATGAACTCTAATTCTTACACAATCTATGCAAAACTCTATTAAAATCAACACCAGTAGGATAGTTTGTCTGAAATATACTTACAACTTAAAATCACTCTATCTTCCATGATTGAGAATAAGAACAGTAGTAAAAAACTGTGAATCTGCTATTATCACACATGAAAATTGTGGGATAGGTACGAATGGATGGCTGCGAGTCACAAAACACCGGCGACGAGGTGCGAGAGTCGGCGGGAGGCGTGAGTAGACGGTGGCAATGTGCATTGTTGCTGAAGGTTTAATCGTGTTTAATTCTAATTAATTTGAGTTGTAAGGATAATTATGGAATTAATTAAAATTTGCTTGAATTAGAACAACTTAATGGAAATTTTGAAAAGTGTTTGGACCTAATTTAGAAAAAATCACCTATGGGTGACGTAATAGAAATTTTCCCAATAAAAAAATTGTACAACTGACCCGAAACCGTTGGTTTGGGTCCACATGGACCCATCAATGTTTCAATTTTGTATCAAACCAAATTATTTAAAAATAGTTTAGTTTAGGTTTCGATAGTTGAAAATTTGTTGATATTAAACCAAACCCCTTACACAATTTAAAAAAAAAAATTAAACTACTTTCTAGAAGAAAAAAAAGTTGTCATGAGACAAATGGCTCATAATTCAAAAGTAATTGTGGGGTTTTTGAATACTTTCTACAACACGATCATTGTGAATTAGCGCTTTCTTGTATGTAACGTCCAACATTTTATTTTAAAAAAAAAATGTGAAATTTTTAGTGTTGAATGAATTAGCTAAATAGCCAAATAGTTTGATTGATCTACGGTAATTAGTCTGCCAAAAATATGATAAATGTTGGCATGAGCTCTCATTTGGAAGGAATTCTAGGAAATAATTTGTACATAAAATCTTCTTTATATGGTAGTGATTATATAGCCTAAAATAGGATCTAATCTCTTCATATAAATGTATCATTCTTGGTGGAAGGTATATAACAATAAAAAATATACCTTTTGTAACATGGTATCAGAGCCACACAGTTTCTGGCCTTTTGATACTACCATCTAAAACAGCCTTCTTGGCCAATCCACTGCCATGGCAGAGTCCGACGATGAGAACACCTTCGGGGGTGTGACCCATACCGCTAACCCCATCCTTGAAATGACCACCCGAATGACTAAAATTCTAAACAAAACCCAAACTCCAATTATAAGTGTTGAAACATATGCTGCTCCGATTGGCGTCGAGTTACATGACTACAACTATGCGTTATGGTCCCAAGTTGTTGAGATGTATATTTCCGGCAAAGACAAACTTGTATTCATCAATGGAGACTCTCTCCAACCATCTTTGACAGACCCTTCCTTCTGCAAGTGGCACACTCATAACTTTAATGTTAAAGGATGGCTGATTAATTCTACAGATTCCTCACTGATTGGGAATTTTGTATGCTTCTCCAGGGCCAAAGAAGTGTCGAATTAGATTGCTACCACATTCTTTGATGGCAGCAATACATCTCAGGTATATGATCTCCAGCCGACTGAAACAATTCGGCGGTTCCTTGGAAAAACACTACACCGACATATAGGGACTATGGCGTGAAATTGATTTATGTTGTCCAAATTCTATGGAATGTCTTGTGGATATCAAGAGCTATACCGACTCACTCAAGAAGAACGAGTCTATACCTTATTGGATGGTCTTGATGATCGGCTCGACAAGATTCAGAGTGATGTTCTACAAATGAGTCCATTCCCAACCGTTGAGAAAGCTTATGCCCATGTCCGACGGGAAGCTACCAGATAGTAGGTGATGACTGCCAGCGACAGAGATGGTACCCAAGGGGCTGGTTTTGGCCTCCAAAGACCTTACATTTGGTCCTTCTATCGTTAGAAAAACTACCAAGACTCGGGCCTCTAATGATGGCACCATGTGTTCTCATTGTGGAAGTACCAAGCATACCCATGAAAACTGCTTCTAGTTAATTGGGAACCCTGACTGATGACATGACTTTCAAGCAAAAAAACGTAGTAATGGAGGAATAGGTAAAGCTTTTGTTGTTGCAACCAAGTTACACATCTCTCTTATACCACCATTCTCGACCGAAACCTCTCACTCTAACTCGGGTATCTTTGGTCTTGCTCTTCTTAATTCTCGCAAAGATGGGGACAATACTACTTAGCTTCTCAACTCAGGGGCCACCGGTCACATGTCCTTTGATGCCATGAATTCTTTCGGACTTATCCTCCACAACGCACTAGTATTGCAAATGCTAATGGTGTTATTTCTCCAGTCACTAGAGCAGGATCTGTGACTATATCTCCTTCTCTACATTTATCTAATACATTACTTATGCCATCACTTTTCCATAAATTGTTATCTGTTAGGCAAATTACTACAGAATTGGGTTGTGTTGTAATCATGTATCCCACCTTTTGTCTTCTTCATGATATTCTCACAAAAGAGATCATTGGGTATGGTACTAAGAGGAGGGGATTATATTATGTGGATGATGTCAGTGTGGGACGAGCTCATCTCATGAACTATTTAGTCAGCACTAAAGAAAAACAGATTTAGCTTTGGCATCGACAGTTGGGACATCCACATTTTTCTTATTTGAAGCATGTTTTTCCTAGTTTATTTAAGCAGTTAGATATTTCTAATCTGAAATGTGATACATATATCATAGACAAAAGTCAACGTCCCACTTATCTGTTAAACATGAATAAAAGTGAAACTCCATTAGCATTAATTCATTATGACATATGGGGCATTCCCCTATTTCAAACATGTCTAGAGTTCGTTGGTTTGTCATATTTGGAGATAACTATACTCGTCTGACGTGCCTTTATTTAATGAAACACAAAGATGAAGTCCTCAGTATATTTGAAAACTTTCACGCTATGGTTCATGCTCAATATGGAGCAAACATTCAGATTATTCGATCTGATAATGGCAGCGAATACGTCAATCAACGACTCCAAATGTATTTCAAAAACCATGGCCTAATTTATCAAACTTTACACCCACAAACACCTCAACAGAATAGCATTGTAAAAGTAAGAACATACATATTCTTGAAACTGCACATGCACTACTCCTTAGTGCACATGTGCCCAACAAATTTTGGACTGATGTCGTATCTATTGTAGTTCTTTTTCTCAACCGAATGCCTTCCAAAGTCCTGTCATATAAGACTCCACTCCAAGCTCTATCAACTCATGTGTCACTTCATACAGCCTTAATGCTTCTGTCTCGAGTTTTCAGCTATGTTGCATGAGTCCATCTACATAAGAACGAACGCACTAAATTGGATCCTTGTGCATTTCGGTGTCTCTTCTTCGGCTTTGGCACTCACAAAAAAGGATACCGCTATTATGATCCCACCACCAGACGACTCTATATGACTATGGATGTACAATTTTTAGAAACAAACATGTTTTCTTCTCCTTCCACATCTAATTCTCTACTTCTAGGAGAGACATATGATGAAGAGTCGAATTGACTAACACTCGATGTGCCTACTTCTCATGATAATGAAGTAAGACCCAATGATGATCTACATGAGCATCTGACGAACATATATGATGCAATTCTTTCTGGAGGCAAAATATGATTGTTTTAACAAAAAAGCAATAAATGAAAACAAGGACATTATTTTACACATTCAAAATAGAAAAGTCCAATTCAATAGAAGAGCAATATCATGCATAAAATTATTTTAGTATAACAATATGTTAATAAAATAGTATCTCTCAAAACAATATTAAAAATGAGCAAGATACTATTATATTAAAATAATGTATTGAAAGATACAATAATATTAAGATAGTATCGCATGTATATGATACTATCCAACATATATATATCATAGAATAGTATCATAAACAGCCATAAATCACATGATTAAACTGAAAACCCTATCTCGCAACAAATTTAGCATACATAGGAAACCCAATAAGTATGTTGACTTCTTCCTGGGAGAAATCTAGTATTATAATAGAAAACACTAACTCAAAAGAAGTTTTGCATCTCAAATACTTCGAAATAGTAACAGTATATCGAAATAGTAACAATGTTGCACATTATATCAAAAAAATTCACCTAAATACAATATATGTGAGACAAAAAACATATGAGTTAAGAAAAACTAAAAAGCCTACTACAATCAAGCGATCAACATAGGAAAAAGAAAAAGAAAAATCATCTCAAATACTTTGAAAATAATAACATTATCACCGAAATTAAAGATAACACTATTACCTTTGCCATTGAGATTTTAGGGTGGAGTGTTTTTGCAGACTTTTGCAGTTAAACAGAGATTTCACACTGAAGAAATGGGGAGCATATGTTTAGTGTGGGAGTTTATTTGCAATTTACACAAAGAGTGGGATGTTTTTGTAGACTTTTTTTGTTTTTTTAAGAGTTAATTAGCTAGAATACCCCTTTTTGGGAAAAAAGTTGAAATATACCTTCTTTTTAATAATATCAATATTTACCCTTTTTAATTATAATTTAATGATATTTAACTCATATATTATAGTTAAACTAGGTAAGGATATATTGGACAAAACTCACACACCCACCCACCGATTTAGGCAAACACGTTATCCCTTCTCCAAGACAAAACACTCTCTCTCCAAAACGGTACTTTTCCAATTTCTTCAAGGGCAAAGCACTTTCATCACTTTCTTCTCCAATTGCCATAATCGGTTCTTCAATCAAAGCACTCATTTACAATTAGGGCAAAACAACATCACGATTTCAGTGCAATCTTTCACAATTTCTTCCTATCCACTTTCTATAATCGGTTCTTCAATCAAGCCATGGTGAAAACTCGAAAATCGGTAAATATAGAATTACAAATAAATATGGCGTCTACAAGGGCGAAGAGAACGATTGCTGAGACTTCAAGTCGTAGAGATAAGAAGAAATCGAAGAAATCGAAAAAATCAAAAGAGGATGATGAAGTCCTATATACACCAAACGTATGTATTGCATTTTTTTGTATTGTGTAGCTTTTCTATGGCTTCCTTAATGTACGATTATTCAGGGGATTTTTTTTTTTGCCTGTATTTAGTCGATTCAACAAGTATGACTGAACATTGTGCGTGAAAGGTTCAAATACATGCTTTCTTAGTGGCAAAGGATCCCTCACGCACTATATTCAGTCATATATTCAAATACATGCTTTCTTAGTGGAAGTCTGAAATACATGCACATGTAAGTTTGTGGCTTAGGTCATTCATAAAATCTATGTTTTATACACTTTGTCTGTGTTTCTGTACATATATTAGGTGATTTCGTTGTTTGCTGAAAAGTGGTTGTTGTCATTTATACTGTTTGTTTGGGTTTGTGATTAAAATTATGTTATATGTACTGACTTGTATGATATTTTTTTTTTGCCAGGATTGGGATTATTCAACCAACCCGAAGACATGGGCATCGGGTAAACTAGTTGTTAAGTATATGGATGATGTTATAGGTAACATTTTCCATAAGCTCAATAGTGTAGAAAAAGAGATGTTTCGAGGTAGTTGTTCTGGGTCTTTTCTTGAAACGAGAAGATTGATATTACAGCCTCAATTGATTCATTCGTTGTTGTTAAGGCAGGTTCAGCAACCTAACGATGATGAAATATGGTTTAGAATAGGGGGAGGGTGTATTAGGTTTTCATTGGATGAGTTTTGTCTAACAGTAGGACTCCGAGGTGTGGGTACTGTTGACATTTCTACATATGATTTAGGAAAGAATCGTTTAAAGGATACATACTTTTTTGGTCTTCAGAAAGTATCAAAATTTGAGCTCCAACGAGTTTTCATAGGATTGAATGACCAAGTATCTCATGAAGATGTTGTAACGTTGGCTAAGCTCTACCTGATATCCTGTTTTTTTTACACTACCTCCTATAACAAATCAGTTGATGAACGGCACATGAGGTTGGTAGATAGGATGGAGTGTGATGACTTTGCCTGGGGAGAGGATCTTTATCGAATCACACTTAGGTCTTTCAAGTCTGCTTTAAGTTTGGAAAACAAAAAGCGTGTATCTGGTAAAAAATCTTCTTGGTCTTATCGGCTTAACGGATTTCCACTTTCCCTCCAACTGTGGGCCTACGAGACAATTGCTTGCCTTAATGGGAAATTTTGTACCATGGTTGGAGAGGCCTATCCCCGCATGTTGAAGTGGGAAACTGATGTGCATGTTACCAGTCCACAACTGGAAGAGGAAGTGTTTAAGCATTCAGAAGTAAGTAATTACCTATTACTTTGTTTTTATTGTGTTCAGAAGTTGACTTTATTAACCAATGATTTTCATGTAGCTTGAGGTAATTCAGTTTGTGGCGACCAATGAAGAGAAGAAGGAGATATATGCTTCGGGATTGTTTCATAAGAAGCAGACTGGCAACGAATTTGGTGCTAGTTCTTCGAGGCCTGCTTCCGGTGAAAAAGGACAGGTAAGACAGTATTTCATAGTTTTAGGCACTAGTTTTTTAAATTTTTTTTATGAATTCTGCTTTCCTTTTGTATGATGTTGTTTCTTTTTTGTTTTTTAGGGTTGTTGTGAATTAAACGAAATCATCATGAATCGTTTATCACAAATTGAATTCAAACAGCAAGAATTAGAAAGAAATCAAGCCCAAATCATTTCTTTGCACAATGATTTGAGAAAGGAAATGACTAATTTAAATAGAAATGTGCAAGGGATGTTTGCAGAGTTTATAAATCAATTTGGAAAAGAAACTGGTGGTAGTTGTTATAATGTTTTGGACAGGCAGATTGTTTTGTATACTGGTGATACTTCTTCGGGGAGGAAGGTAAATCATTTTCATGTATTATTATGTTTTTATGTTTTTTTGGATACTTTTTAAATAAAAATAAAATGATGCAATGAGTAACGCATATGTTACTATGTGCTAAAAAATTAGGATTCATGTTGTAAGCAAACAGTAACACATGTGTTACTATAAGTTTTTGTATTTGTATTACCATCATTCTAATTTATATTTTTATAGGTTGAAGATCAGAACCCAAAAGGGAATGGACTTGATTTTGACCATGGTGGAACAGATTTTGAGGTATTGAATTGTACAACTATTCATTTTATCTCAATTTAGGCCATTTTGTTAACAAATTCAGTTTGATACCGATACTCTTACTGAGTAACACATATGTTACTGAGTAACACATATTTTCTTATGTTAATTATTTGTATAGGTTCCATTTGAGGATGTCATCGGATCACGAGGAGAAGATGTTGAGGTTGGGAGGGAGGTATGTACATCTAGTATCTTGTGCTTTTTAGTGTGTTATAAATGAGTAACACATATGTTACTTTCTATCATAATTTTGTAAAACTGAAGGAGTTTTATATTTTTATAGGTTCCATTTGATAGAAAAGGGAAACAAGTTCAGGTTGATAAAACTAAGAATGAAAGTGGTACTAAGGTTGAGGTACAGATAAGAAATTTAATATGAAATCTTTGAAATTGTAAGAAGTTCAATTTGAGTTTATGAGTTGCTGTTTTTAAGGTATCATATTTTGATTATTTGTATTCTTAGGTTGGAGGCGAAGAAGCTAAAAAATATTTATTCGAAGGGACATTTGTTAGCAAACGTATGTTTGATGTGCTGAACTTTTGTCCTAGTTTTGACTTAGGGATTGATGATGAATCTAATGCTAATGACATTGAACTAGATGATATGGAATTTACTGAACTTGACCTGAAAATGATTCATGAATCTGTTCAAATGAGATATCTGTAAACTTCTAAAAACGAAGAGGTAGTGTTTTCACATTATATGTTACTTTGATCCACAAATAATTGTTACCCTTGCATTTTTATGTAATTGATAATGTTACTTATTTTTCAGGATGTTGATGATGACGATGATTACATTTTAGTCGATGACATTACTCCTGATATACCCAGGAAGAGGCTTAGGAAAGCAGCGACAGTGTTTAAATCTCCTTATACATCAAATTTTGGATCGTCGGCAAAAATTCGAGAGATGAGGACTAGTACATATGCATTACCTGACGAATTAAATGTTGTTGCAATTGAAGATGTTGTTGATTTTGAGGAATGGTATAGTGTAGGGTTGTTAAAGAAGAATAAGTAAGTTTCCTTCCTTCTTCCAAATAGTTATACTGTAACGAGTTGATTGTTTTTAATATCTTGTAAGTATTATGTTTGTAGGAAGAAAAGATTTGATGATAAGAATGAAATACTCAACCCGCCATTTGACTTTGGAGTAGCTGAGGTTGATAATAAGAAGTGGTTTTATGACTTGCGGACTCCCGGAGAGTGCTTGGGAGACACGGTATAATTTATATGTTTTCTATATTGTAATTGATCATTTGGAAGTTAACTAGAGTTTTTTTTTATTCATTACATTGGCTGCTGTTTTTTTTCCCCAGCATATTGATGTTGCATTTTATCATCTTCGAAAGACGGTGAAGCATAGTAGTAGATTACAAATTCGTTTGACCACAACCGACTATGCATTTGACTGTTTCATTAAGATGATTTTGCAACATTTTTTGAATGATCAAAGTGTGGTGGCTAATCATAAAGCGCTTCTCTCATATGTTCGAGGATATCGAATAGGATGTAACAGACCATGGTGGGATGTTGACCATGTGTTGCTATATATGCCATGCGAAACCACTTCCAGTTCACGGTGAAAAAATCAGACAAAAAGGTTTATATCCTAAAATGCATGGATTCAAACTGTCAATGGTCTTTCAGAGCTTCAAAGGTTGGAAAAATAGACAACTTCAAAATAAGGTACATTAGAAATAAACATGTATGTTCAATGGATATAATTTTAGGAGATCATCGACAAGCTTCTAGTTCATTGGTAGGAAGTTGCATCAAGTATAAATACACCTCTGCAAAAACTATATACACTCCAGGTGATATGATAAATGACATGAGGAATGAGTATGGGGTGTCACTAAGTTATAATAAAGCTTGGAGGGCTCGAGAGCATGCATTTGTGCAATTGAGAGGTGATCCAAATGAATCATATAGAAAACTTCCTACATACTTGTATATGTTGAAAACAAATCCAGGATCAATTACAAAACTAGAGACCGATGTAAATAATCGGTTCAAGTACTGTTTCATGGCCTTAGGAGGTTCTTTGCAAGGATGGAAGTACTGCAGACCTGTAATTGTAATTGATGGAACATTCTTAAAAGGGTATTATGGTGGGACATTATTCACAGCATGTACACAAGACGCGAATAACAATATTTTTGTATTGGCTTTCGGAGTTGGAGACAATGAGAACAACAATTCATGGGAATGGTTTTTACAATTGTTGAAAGAATCTTTTGGAGAGCGGGATGACTTGTGCATCATATCAGATAGACACCCGAGCATAAAAAATGCCATAGAGAAAGTATATCCGGAAGCCATGCATGGTGTTTGTTCATACCATTTATTGCAAAATTTAAAGAAGACTATTGGCAAGGGTAAAAAAAACATGACAGACCACTACAATGCAGCTGCTAGGGCCTACACAAAGGCTGAATTTGACAACCACATGAGCCAACTTGAGAAAATCGACAAAAGAATCCGACCTTATTTGGTATGTTTTAATGTTTATTAGTATAAAACAATGCCTTTAACAATTATAATATACTAATTGACAAAAGTTTGTTCTTAATGTAGGAAGATGCTGGATATCATACATGGTCGAGAGCCTATATGACAAAGAATAGATATTCAACAATGACGTCAAATATAGTTGAGTCGGTCAATTCAGTTACGAAACCGGCCAAAAGTTTTCCTATAGACTTTTTGTTGGAATTCTTGAGATGCCTTGTACAAAATTGGTTTTCCAAAAATCGGGAAGATGCACAAGCAACATTCACTACACTTGCAACAAAATATGAACGTATGATGCGGGAAAATTCAAGAGACGCAATAAAAATGAAGGTAACATCTAAAACATTCTTGAATCTTTATATTGTAAGGTCAACTATGATGTCCATACAAAGTAACATACACTAAAAAGAATACAGTAACACGCATGTTACTAAAGAAGAATAACAATGATATATGACTTTTAACATACAGTAACATATGTGTTACTCATACATTAATCAGCTCTTTCTTCTTGTCACCGCAACTTAATTGTTATTTTTGTTCTTTGTTCACTTGCTTCAACCTCTTACTTCTAGTTGATATGAGTAACACATATGTTACTATGTGTTAGAAGTCATAAATCATGCTGAATTTTGTTTTTGTATTGTTTATTGCCTATTAAATACGATCTTATATATGTTACGTTGTACATTGCATAGGTGTCTTCATCTAGCCAAGTGCTACACCAAGTTAATGACGGTGTATCTTCCTATTTAGTGAACATGCACGAAAAGACCTGCTCATGCAATAGATTTCAAATGGATGATATTCCATGCAAACATGCTCTATCAATAGTTGCAAACAAACATCTCAGTTCTTACACCTATTGCTCCAAATTCTACACAAGAGAGTCGTACATAAATGCATACAAAGGGACAATCTTTCCACTTGATAACTGTACAGATTGGGTTGTACCAGATGATGTTTCATTCAGTATTGTACTACCACCAATACCAACAAGAAAATCTGGAAGACCCAAAGAAAATCGGTATTGATCGAAGAGAGAAGGGAAGCAAATAACAAAATGTGGGAGATGTGGAGCATATGAACACAATCGAAGAACGTACAATAACCCAATACCATTGAACTTGAAGAAAAAAAAGAAACTCCATATGAATTTTTGAATATTTTTCTATTCAATTTCAGACTTGATTGTTCATACCAATTGTTCAAGTTTACTTTTTGTTCAGTAGTGACACGTTGGACAATCACATTTCGTTGAACATTGTTGTTATGATTTCAATGTTTGCTCGTTTCATGCCATTAGCTGACATGATATTACTGTTCATTTTATTAATGACACAACCTAAAAGCTAGTTGTGGTCTGGTTATTAGATAAGTCTCCAATCAAATGTCTCATTTTTGCAATTTTTCACAATTTCAAATATGATCTTCATTGAATGTAATTGGCACATATTTAATTGTGTTGAGGAAGCGAAGAGGAGTTGAAGGAAATCTGTAATTTGCAGGTAAGTTCTTGAAGGGACTTTGACTGTAAAATGGGAATTTTGGTGTTTTCCCAGTTGAGGAATTTAGAGTATGTTCATTGGTTTCACCTGTGATTATTGGATTTTGGTGCCTAATGATTTATCCATTGGTTATGATGATGGCATTGCTCTAAACTTGAACTCTGTATATTCTTCGAATGGTATGGCTCGGTCTACCAGTATGCCGGATATGCTTAGTGATTCTTCATTGTCGAACTCGCACAGTATAAACTTGTTCGTCCTCTTTCTGGCCTCTATAAGTAGTTGAGTTCTAGTTCAAGCATTCATGGTAAACTAGAAGGCTAAAAATTGTTATACCTGTTGACTATTTACTTGTGCATTTATCCAAATTGGCTGAGGCATTGCATTTCAGCTTAAAAGTGCCCAGATCCTAGTGGAACACACGTACCCACACTTTTAACAATTAGGACTTGGGAGGGAAAGAAACAAGTGATAGTGCAAATGCAAACTTGACTACAGCACAGTATGATTAGTAACAGGGAGATCGTTCAACATCTCAAAAGTTTAGTGAGTTGGTACCAGTTCAGAATATATTTTCGGCCAGATCTATTACTTTTTCCCTTCTGCAGAACAATTGCAAACTTGACCACACAATTTGTATACATATTTTGATAGTAAAATTAAGCTGTACGTGATTAAAAGAACAAAGTAACAAGGAAAGTACACGGCAGGAGTTTGGATTGTGGTACAATTGGCAAATATATATTGCCTTAATGCGGTACTCTCTTTCGACTCAGAATTGCCTGTTCTTTTAGCCGATGCTGGAGAAAAGTGTCAAATCTGTTCAGTTACTCTATAACACTTTAATAAGACCACAAGCCTATTTGATACATTATCACTCTCACATAATTGAACTAGAGTAACATGCATGTTACTTTCAAACAAAGATTTTTCGATTTTTCAAGATCATTTGACACTTGATCTTTTCAAAATCTATGTTCTCAAAACCATCATCAAAAAAAAAAAAAAAGCTGAATGAAAAAGATTCTTCAACTGATAATAACCAATGCCATATAAAACAATTCACCTAGGGTAACACATGTGTTACTTACATGAAAGACAGCATAAAACCATTACGTTAGATCAAAAATACATCACATACAGGAGAACACTGCCCTCATATACAAACTACAGATTTACAAATTAAAAATGAAATTGTTTTCCTAAATTTTCATACTCTACTTTCCTCTATCCGAAACCCTTTCATCATCCGTATCATACCCTTCATCCAATTTTTTCTTGGCGTATTTATAAAACTGGACAGCAAGACTAAGCCGAGCTTCATGAAGCTTGAATGTCATTGTCAGTTCTTCTATTTTTTGGTGAACAAAATACTCGGCATATTTGATCACATATACGCCACAATCACCACTGTAAAAAAACAAACAAAATAAGTTAGAAAAAAGTTAACTAACCTTTGTTTTTGTTGAGGGAAGTTATCCTTGGTACAAATCAGATTCTGAAATTTAACTAACCTTTGTTTTTGTTGAGGGATGTTATCCAATATGTTAACAGTCAATGGACTTAGAGGATCCTTGCCATCATAGAGACTTGTATCTACAACACTAGAGGTGCTAGCTTTATAAAATCCACTATGGAGTAGCAGATGTGGAATGATTTCAGCGTATGGCTTCACTGATTGATGAACATGGAAGTCACGAATTATCTTAGGGTATGAATTGTACACATTAAGGCATCGACTTCCGACATCAAAATCTAAGAGGATCCAATGTGCTTTATTTTCCATCAAAACAGGAAGTAACACATGGTCAACATCCCACCATGGTCTGTTACATCCTATTCGATATCCTCGAACATATGAGAGAAGCGCTTTATGATTAGCCACCACACTTTGATCATTCAAAAAATGTTGCAAAATCATCTTAATGAAACAGTCAAATGCATAGTCGGTTGTGGTCAAACGAACTTGTAATCTACTACTATGCTTCACCATCTTCCGAAGATGATAAAATGCAACATCAATATGCTGGGGGAAAAAAACAGCAGCCAATGTAATGAATAAAAAAAAAATCTAGTTAACTTCCAAATGATAAATTACAATATAGAAAACATATAAATTATACCGTGTCTCCCAAGCACTCTCCGGGAGTCCGCAAGTCATAAAACCACTTCTTATTATCAACCTCAGCTATTCCAAAGTCAAATGGCGGGTTGAGTATTTCATTCTTATCATCAAATCTTTTCTTCTTACAAACATAATACTTACAAGATATTAAAAACAATCAACTCGTTACAGTATAACTATTTGGAAGAAGGAAGGAAACTTACTTATTCTTCTTTAACAACCCTACACTATACCATTCCTCAAAATCAACAACATCTTCAATTGCAAGAGCATTTAATTCGTCAGGTAATGCATATGTACCAGTCCTCATCTCTCGAATTTTTGCCGACGATCCAAAATTCGATGTATAAGGAGATTTAAACACTGCTGTTGCTTTCCTAAGCCTCTTCCTGGGTATATCAGGAGTAATGTCATCGACTAAAATGTAATCGTCGTCATCATCAACATCCTGAAAAATAAGTAACATTATCAATTACATAAAAATGCAAGGGTAACAATTATTTGTGGATCAAAGTAACATATAATGTGAAAATATTACCTCTTCGTTTTTAGAAGTTGACAGATATCTCATTTGAACAGATTCATCAATCATTTTTAGGTCAAGTTCGGTAAATTCCATATCATCTAGTTCAATGTCATTAGCATTAGATTCATCATCAATCCCTAAGTCAAAACGAGGACAAAAGTTCAGCACATCAAACATACGTTTGCTAACAAATGTCCCTTCGAATAAATATTTTTTAACTTCTTCGCCTCCAACCTAAGAATACAAATAATCAAAATATGATACCTTAAAAACAGCAACTCATAAACTCAAATTGAACTTCTTACAATTTCAAAGATTTCATATTAAATTTCTTATCTGTACCTCAACCTCAGTACCACTTTCATTCTTAGTTTTATCAACCTGAACTTGTTTCCCTTTTCTATCAAATGGAACCTATAAAAATATAAAACTCCTTCAGTTTTACAAAATTATGATAGAAAGTAACATATGTGTTACTCATTTATAACACACTAAAAAGCACAAGATACTAGATGTACATACCTCCCTCCCAACCTCAACATCTTCTCCTCGTGATCCGATGACATCCTCAAATGGAACCTATACAAATAATTAACATAAGAAAATATGTGTTACTCAGTAACATATGTGTTACTCAGTAAGAGTATCGGTATCAAACTGAATTTGTTAACAAAATGGCCTAAATTGAGATAAAATGAATAGTTGTACAACTCAATACCTCAAAATCTGTTCCACCATGGTCAAAATCAAGTCCATTCCCTTTTGGGTTCTGATCTTCAACCTATAAAAATATAAATTAGAATGATGGTAATACAAATACAAAAACTTATAGTAACACATGTGTTACTGTTTGCTTACAACATGAATCCTAATTTTTCAGCACATAGTAACATATGCGTTACTCATTGCATCATTTTATTTTTATTTAAAAAGTATCCAAAAAAACATAAAAACATAATAATACATGAAAATGATTTACCTTCCTCCCCGAAGAAGTATCACCAGTATACAAAACAATCTGCCTGTCCAAAACATTATAACAACTACCACCAGTTTCTTTTCCAAATTGATTTATAAACTCTGCAAACATCCCTTGCACATTTCTATTTAAATTAGTCATTTCCTTTCTCAAATCATTGTGCAAAGAAATGATTTGGGCTTGATTTCTTTCTAATTCTTGCTGTTTGAATTCAATTTGTGATAAACGATTCATGATGATTTCGTTTAATTCACAACAACCCTAAAAAACAAAAAAGAAACAACATCATACAAAAGGAAAGCAGAATTCATAAAAAAAATTTAAAAAACTAGTGCCTAAAACTATAAAATACTGTCTTACCTGTCCTTTTTCACCGGGAGCAGGCCTCGAAGAACTAGCACCAAATTCGTTGCCAGTCTGCTTCTTATGAAACAATCCCGAAGCATATATCTCCTTCTTCTCTTCATTGGTCGCCACAAACTGAATTACCTCAAGCTACATGAAAATCATTGGTTAATAAAGTCAACTTCTGAACACAATAAAAACAAAGTAATAGGTAATTACTTACTTCTGAATGCTTAAACACTTCCTCTTCCAGTTGTGGACTGGTAACATGCACATCAGTTTCTCACTTCAACATGCGGGGATAGGCCTCTCCAACCATGGTACAAAATTTCCCATTAAGGCAAGCAATTGTCTCGTAGGCCCACAGTTGGAGGGAAAGTGGAAATCCGTTAAGCCGATAAGACCAAGAAGATTTTTTACCAGATACACGCTTTTTGTTTTCCAAACTTAAAGCAGACTTGAAAGACCTAAGTGTGATTCGATAAAGATCCTCTCCCCAGGCAAAGTCATCACACTCCATCCTATCTACCAACCTCATGTGCCGTTCATCAACTGATTTGTTATAGGAGGTAGTGTAAAAAAAACAGGATATCAGGTAGAGCTTAGCCAACGTTACAACATCTTCATGAGATACTTGGTCATTCAATCCTATGAAAACTCGTTGGAGCTCAAATTTTGATACTTTCTGAAGACCAAAAAAGTATGTATCCTTTAAACGATTCTTTCCTAAATCATATGTAGAAATGTCAACAGTACCCACACCTCGGAGTCCTACTGTTAGACAAAACTCATCCAATGAAAACCTAATACACCCTCCCCCTATTCTAAACCATATTTCATCATCGTTAGGTTGCTGAACCTGCCTTAACAACAACGAATGAATCAATTGAGGCTGTAATATCAATCTTCTCGTTTCAAGAAAAGACCCAGAACAACTACCTCGAAACATCTCTTTTTCTACACTATTGAGCTTATGGAAAATGTTAGCTATAACATCATCCATATACTTAACAACTAGTTTACCCGATGCTCATGTCTTCGGGTTGGTTGAATAATCCCAATCCTGGCAAAAAAAAAATATCATACAAGTCAGTACATATAACATAATTTTAATCACAAACCCAAACAAACAGTATAAATGACAACAACCACTTTTCAGCAAACATCAAAATCACCTAATATATGTACAGAAACACAGACAAAGTGTATAAAACATAGATTTTATGAATGACCTAAGCCACAAACTTACATGTGCATGTATTTCAGACTTCCACTAAGAAAGCATGTATTTGAATATATGACTGAACATAGTGCGTGAGGGATCCTTTGCCACTAAGAAAGCATGTATTTGAACCTTTCACGCACAATGTTCAGTCATACTTGTTGAATCGACTAAATACAAGCAAAAAAAAAAATCCCCTAAATAACCGTACATTAAGGAAGCCATAGAAAAGCTACACAATATAGAAAAATGCAATACATACGTTTGGTGTATTTAGGACTTCATCATCCTCTTTTGATTTTTTCGATTTCTTCTTATCTCTACGACTTGAAGTCTCAGCAATCGTTCTCTTCGCCCTTGTAGACGCCATATTTATTTGTAATTCTATATTTACCGATTTTCGAGTTTTCACCATGGCTTGATTGAAGAACCGATTATAGAAAGTGGATAGGAAGAAATTGTGAAAGATTGCGCTAAAATCGTGATGTTGTTTTGCCCTAATTGTAAATGAGTGCTTTGATTGAAGAACCGATTATGGCAATTGGAGAAGAAAGTGATGAAAGTGCTTTGCCCTTGAAGAAATTGGAAAAGTACCGTTTTGGAGAGAGAGTGTTTTGTCTTGGAGAAGGGATAACGTGTTTGCCTAAATCGGTGGGTGGGTGTGTGAGTTTTGTCCAATATATCCTTACCTAGTTTAACTATAATATATGAGTTAAATATCATTAAATTATAATTAAAAAGGGTAAATATTGATATTATTAAAAAGAAGGTATATTTCAACTTTTTTCCCAAAAATGGATATTCTAGCTAATTAACTCTTTTTTATTCACCCCCGGTAGGGATAATAGTACAATACTACAATACAACGTCTAGTTCTAGAAAGGTGAATGAAAGTTGAATAACAGTTAATTTTATATTCCTTTGATGAAAAAATAGTACAATAAAATTTATTTTAATGACGAAAATTTTAGTCTTGTAAAGTCTTTCGACGATCATTTCTCAACAAAATAACATAAAAATAATTTTTTACGATAAAAATTTATATCGTTAAAAATGAAATTTTTTGTAGTGAAAATTGAATTTAATAATATTTTGTTCTTCACTTAACTAATAAGCTCCATAAATATACGTCATAATGGATAATACATACGGTAAAACTCCTATAAAGTAATATTCCCGGAACCAAGAAAAAATATTAATTTAGATGGGTTATTTATGTATCCACAAATGAATAATTTATTAATATACCCACAAATGAATATTTATTAATTTAAAACGTGTTTTATATTTCTACTTGTACATGTCTTGTTTTTTTTTTTGACAAAAATATATGTACGACTTATAAAAAAAAAAAAATAGATGATGTCAAAATTTTATATATACGTAAAAAAACTATTGCAAATTGTTTTAGGCGTTAATGGTTAGATGAAAATTTTGTTTCTGAACCTCATTTTGTTGAACATAAAAGTATCCATGGATTATGTGAAGCCATTTCTTGCCTATGCTATAAAAATGTGATAGATATCAAACATATGTTGAATTGTCTTAGTGAAGATGATACGATGATGAAATTACCTGTTATAAAGAGATTATTAAAAAAGAACTAAATACGACCGTCGATAATGATCATGATCGAGATGATAGCTACGTTTTATCAATTGTTTTTCTGAAAGAGGTTCTTCGAATAGTCGTATCATCAAATAAGTACTTTCTACATATATATACTAGTCTTAGTCACGTGCGTTGCACGTAATTTTAAGTTTTAAATATAATTGAAATGACAAAAAAAAAATATGAAATTAAAATATTTAAACAAATTTGAAAAATGTAAAAAATTTAGAGAGAATTGTGTTCAATTTGTTTATAAGAAAAAATAAAATAAAATAGTAAAAAATTAAATGAAAATATATTAGCTAATAAACTTTAAAAAAAAAACAAACCAAAATAATAATAAATAAATGTCCAAATACGCTCGACAAACACACACCCAAAATAAAAAAAAATAAAAAAAATTTAAGTTAGGTTAAAATGGGCTAAAAAGTCCAATTTGATATTGTTCGATGATCATTTTCTATGTCAAATACACACCCAAATATATAAAAAAAGAAAAAAAAATTAAAAAGGTTAAAATGGGCTATGATTGTTGGGGGGAGGGGTGTGTGTAATTTTTTTTTTAAAAAAAATTAAAAAGGTGAAAATGTGCTATTTTGATTGTTGGGGGAGTGAAAAAAATTAAGAAAATCAAAATAGTCTCATTTTGATTGTTGGCTCGACAAACACACACCCAAATAAAAAAATAATAATAAAAAAAGTTAATGCTCGACTTTTTTTTGTTTTTTGTTTGAAGCCTGTGATTCAAATGATGGGAAAAGTGCTCTCTTTGCTTTTGGTGAATGCAAATGGCTAACTGCTAGTGGATTTGAAGACTGAAATAAATCTACCACAATTTTTCCTTTGTTGGTTGTCAAGTTATATGGTGGAAAAAAATTAGAAAAATGGTAAAAAAGTTTGTTAAATATTTGAAAAAAAATCTTGTCAAGTGAAAAATATTATAAAAAGACAAAGGAAATGGAAAAGTCCACATAAAAAAATAAAATAAAATTTGCGTGAACAGTAACTCGACAAACTGTTCATGCAATTTTTTATTTTTTTTATTTTTTAGGTGGACTTTTCCATATCTAATTTTTTTCACTTGACAAGATTTTTTTCTTGTCGGGTGTGAACCTCAGAAAAAATTTATTTTACATATATATTTTACTCGACAATAATTTTTTTTTCTTTTTTTTCTTTTTCTCTTACAATTGTATTATTTTTAATTAAGTTTAAATATAATAATTGAAATTTATTGTTTGTCGAGTTATATGGTGAAAAAAATTAGAAAAAGGGTAAAAAAATTTGTTAAATATTTGAAAAAAACTCTTATCAAGTGAAAAAAATTATAAAAAGACAAAGGAAATAGAAAAGTACACAGACCAAAAAAAGAAAAAAAAAATTGTGTGAATAGTAATTCAACTCGACAAACTTTGTCGAGTTACTGTTCACGCAAAATTTTT
The DNA here is from genome assembly GCA_030279155.1 of Forsythia viridissima. Lineage (NCBI taxonomy): Eukaryota > Viridiplantae > Streptophyta > Magnoliopsida > Lamiales > Oleaceae > Forsythia > Forsythia viridissima. The sequence continues at coordinate 27,790,260 of CM059041.1, read as the reverse complement.
TTTTTTTAGCTAGGCTTTTCCATTTCTAATTTTTTTCACTTGACAAGATTTTTTTCTTGTCGAGTGTAAACTTCAGAAAAAATTTCTTTTACATATATATTTTTTACTCGACAATAATTTTTTTTTCTTTTTTTTCTTTTTCTCTTACAATTGTATTATTTTTAATTAAGTTTAAATATAATAGTTGAAATTTGTTGTTTGTCAAGTTATATGGTGAAAAAAATTAGAAGAAGGGTAAAAAAATTAGCTAAATATTTGAAAAAAAATCTTGTCAAATGAAAAAAATTATAAAAAGACAAAAGAAATGGAAAAGTCGACATACCAAAAAAAGAAAAACAAAAAAAAAAATTGCGTGAACAGTAATTCAACTCGACAAACTTTGTCGAGTTGAATAGTAACTCGACAAACTTTGTCGAGTTACTGTTCACGCAATTTTTTTTTTTTTTGTGGGCTTTTCCATTTCTTATTTTTTTCACTTGACAAGATTTTTTTCTTGTCGAGTGTGAACTTCAGAAAAAATTTCTTTTACATATATATATTTTACTCAACAATAATTTTTTTTTCTTTTCCTCTTACAGTGTATAGATTGTATTATTTTTAATTAAGTTTAAATATAATAGTTAAAATTTGTTGTTTGTCGAGTTACTCGACAACCACAATATACAGTGTCTTTCCTTTCCTTTTGAAATTCTACTGCAAAGAACATGAAATTTATGAAGTATGAGAGTCTTCACTTAAAAGTAGGTCGGCCTAGTAGATCATGTAGGTTCTGCTTCAATTTTGAAATTAGAAGAATTTGAAGTGATTCAATGTTGCTTTAGACAAGTATAATATTATTCTAAAGCAATTGAATAAATCAGACAAAGTATAATATTATTTAGACAGGAGGAGTATAACTTATTCATGTACTTTTCAAAATAAAAATCATAAGCTTAAAGTCAAATTAAGGAAGAAATGATTAATAATCAAATTAATGAAACACATGCCAAACTTATTCATGTTATATGATTTATTTTATTTTGCTATATTTTGTTTAAATACCACTCGCCACTAAAAATTATACTTGACAAAATTAAAACATTCAAGATATACCTTTTTTTCTAAGTCTCTCTAATACTGAGTATAATTGGCTTTTACAATCAGTATGAATTATTCGGTATCATGATGAAACAAAATGAACGACTAAACCTATTTTCTAAATAAAAGTCCGAGGACCAACCAACATAATTTATAGGCACTAAATTTATTTGAAACTTGCAAATGCATCCGCTATATGATAAGAAAAAAATACCAGGTACATGCATCATAATTAAAAATTTATATAAATACAGCCAACCAAATATACATTTTCTGATATTTTCTTGTCATTATAACGCAATTCAACACAGTAATACACATCACTATTTGGTCAAAATTTTAAATTGCGATCACATTGATGCTTAAGAAAAATAAAATATATAAGTAAATAAAAAATAGTTCAAATATGATTATTTGCAAACACTCCATCATTTCAAGATTGTTATAGCACTAATCTTACCACAATGGTTTCTTCCATAATTATAGTTTGCAAAATGTCTTATCATTCTTCACTTGAAAGTATATATCTGTCACTAAGTAAATCAACTATATATTACCATCCATAAGAAATATTTCTCAGTTACACAAGGTAAATGTAGCCAAAATTATTTTTAAATGAATTTTATCATTCACGAAACCTGAAAACATCAGCATTGCCTTACTATTCCCAAAGAAAAATCACATCCGTTGAACAAAAAAATGAAAAAGACTTTAAGAGTTGACAACTCACTTCAATAAAAAATAAGAAACTCTACTGTTCAATTATGTATTACATATATATTTTACTCGACAATAATTTTTTTTCTTTTTTTTCTTTTTTTTCTTTTCCTCTTACAATTGTATTATTTTTAATTAAGTTTAAATATAATAGTTGAAATTTGTTGGTTGTCAAGTTATATGGTGAAAAAAATTAGAAAAATGGTAAAAAAATTTGCTAACTATTTGAAAAAGAATATTGTCAAGTGAAAAAAATTACAAAAAGACAAAGGAAATGGAAAAGTCCACACACCAAAAAAAAGAAAAAAAAAATTGCGCGAACAGTAATTCAACTCAACAAACTTTGTCGAGTTGAATAGTACTTTGTCAAGTTACTGTTCACGCAAATTTTTTTTTTTTTTTTAGGTGGGCTTTTCCATTTCTAATTTTTTTCACTTGACAAGATTTTTTTCTTGTCAAGTGTGAACTTCAGAAAAAATTTCTTTTACATATATATTTTACTCGACAATAATTTTTTTTTTCTTTTTTTTCTTTTCCTCTTACAGTGTATAGATTGTATTATTTTTAATTAAGTTTAAATATAATAGTTGAAATTTGTTGGTTGTCGATTAACTCGACAAACCACATTATACAGTGCCTTTCCTTTCCTTTCCTTTTGAAATTCTATTGCAAAGAACATGAAATTTATGAAGCCTGAGAGTCTTCACTTAAAAGAAAGCCGGCCTAGTGGATCATACAGGTTCTGCTTCAATTTTGAAATTAGAAGAATCTGAAGTGATTCAATGTTGCTTCAGACAAGTATAATATTATTCTAAAGCAATTGTTTGTATTATAGCAATTAGATTACTATAATCAAATCCAAAAAAAAAATGCTATGTCTATAACATGTTTACTATTCACCTTTCAACCAACACGGCGTAGTTTTGGTATTTTACTATTCTTAGTTTTGTCCAAATCTCACAATTTTTGTAATAGCCACAATTCTTGACTTTTGTGTGTTTGGTGGATTCCTATGTTTTAGTTACACGTTAATGATGTGAACTTGAAAGGTTTTGCTAAACTTCATATTTCTCTTAACTGCAGTTTTTGTTGTCCAACTCAAAAATCTGCTGCACCTTATATATTAAGTATTTTTACATAATTCCAGTTGGAGACGATAACCCTATGGGTTACCTAACCATTGGCTTTGATTTCATATAATTTTATGTTATATAACTCAAGTTATGGACAATTTTGTAAACTGCGACAGCATGAATTCGAGAAACTGTCTAAGATGTTTCGGTGAGTATTTTAGTATGCCGAAACATGCCATTGGACTATAAAATTTTGATATGTGGTAGCTAGATGAGTATTCTATGTTCCTTGAAAATTTCATATTATTCGATGATCGTTTTCTATGTCAAAGAAATTTTTGTTACTCTATGACTGGGTGAAGAAATATGATTGAGCCTACTGGAATTAGTAAATGGAGCACCGAACAATATGAAATTTTCTTTGACATAGAACAAAAATTTTACCACCGAACAAAGTCAATAGTTAGGTAACTCATAGGGCTATCGTCTCCAACTGAAATTATGTAAAAATACTTCATATATAAGGTGCAGCAGATTTTTGAGTTGGACAACGGAAACTACAATTTAGAAAAATATGAAGTTTAGCAAAACCTTTAAAGTTCACATCATTAACGTGTAACCAAAACATGGGATTCCACCAAATACACAAAAGTCAAGAATTGCGGCTATTACAAAAATGGTGAGATTTGGACAAAACTAAGAATAGTAAAATACCAAAACTACGTCGTGTTGGTTGAAAGGTGAATAGTAAATAGGTGATAGACACTTATATTATAGTAAGGATATATATATATAGATATATATATATATATATATATATATATATATATACACACACACGCCAAATGCATGCATTGCAAAACATTAGGGATAATGTTGAGTTGGATTTGACTCCAAAGAAAAATTAAATGACTTCAGATACATATGTTTGAGAAAGAGTTGAATAAAAAAATTGTCGGCTAAAAAGTTTCTCAATATGTATTATAAACTTTTATATATTTAGTCAGTTATTATTTTATATTTTGGTTGGACTTAAAGGATTTTTTAAAAAATTAAGTATATAGCGAGGTCATTAATTTAGTACATTGGACCAAGTTGGGACACAAAAATTTATTACTTATGCAGGATTATTAATTTATCGAAATATTATTGAAGGTGTTGGGATATTTTCTCAAAACTTGCCAAAATCAGAAGATGCATCAACTGTTGAAAGGGGAGACATCTAAGTCGACTAAAATTACAAGTTTCCTAATCTTGGACACTTTGGTAGTCGAAACTTTGAAGACATCCATGTCAACTGAAATTGAATAAGTTTCCTAATTTTGGACTCCTTGGTAGTTTAAACTTGTAAGAAAATTAGGTCATTCGTTAACTATAAATTAACGTGGTTTATTCTCTTTTGTAGTGGTGACCTGAGGGTTTTCTGAGAGAAAAATTGTAAGCCTAGCATCATAGTTGTTTTTCTTGTTTTCTTTGTGGGTTGTACAAAGAGTAGAAATTGGTGGGTGCGGTAAAGCTTAGGATATTATTTTTCTTTAGATACTTGGGATTTGGGTGGGTGAAATCTATATGATTGTAACAATTTTTCATATAGTGAAAGCTTTGACAGTCCGTAAATCTTTCTCTATCTTTTTATATTTTTCTGTTTCGTTAATTTTCTCTGAACAAGGATCTTGTGGGCAATAAAGGAATTGGTCTCAATTCCCAACAGTGGTATCAGAGAGTCAGGTCGTTCAGAGTGTTGGAGCACAGAGAATAGAAGATATGTCTATTAAATATGACGTGGAGAAATTTGACGGAAGAATCAATTTTGGCTTGTGGCAAGTACAAGTCAATGATGTTTTGATTCAATCTGGACTGCACAAGGCTTTGAAAAGGAACCCAACTCTTGTTTCTGACAAAGATACGAAAAGAAAAGTATCTTGTTGGAATTGTAGAAAACCTGGTCACGTGAGGAAAAATTGTCCAAAAGGTGTAGCAGGCTCGGCTAACTGCTCGACATCAGATACGGACAATATGTCTCTCTTTATGGGAGACGATGATGTCGCTTGAGTAAATATTTACATCCTTATGGCATGCGCTAGTTGCCATGATAGAGGATGTGTTACTACTAGCGGGTCCACATTTGCACATGGGCATTGGCTTGATATTAATGCAAGGTGTGTGGTGGAATTGATGTCGATGGTTGATGAACTTCCAAGTAAGTCAAGCAAGGGAGTTGCACCATAATATTTCAGCAAATTTATTCGACATGAGCCGATGAAATTCTTAGAATTCGTTAATTCTAAGTGATTATACTTATATGGTGGAGTATGTTAATTCTCTGTTTTGAGAATTGGGATTGTCAAAGTGTACCGTTTTTTTTCAAGTATCAAGATGAAGAGCTACAGAAGAGATGATTGAATTTTGACTCGTTTTTCGTCAAGGTGGAGATTGTTGGGATATTTTCTCAAAACTTGCCAAAATCAGAAGATGCATCAACTGTTGAAAGGGGAGACATCTAAGTCGACTAAAATTACAAGTTTCCTAATCTTGGACACTTTGGTAGTCGAAACTTTGAAGACATCCATGTCAACTGAAATTGAATAAGTTTCCTAATTTTGGACTCCTTGGTAGTTTAAACTTGTAAGAAAATTAGGTCATTCGTTAACTATAAATTTTAGTCGACCTAGAAGTCTTCTTTTTCAACAGTTGATGCATCTTCTGATTTTGGCAAGTTTTGAGAAAATATCCCAACAGAAGGAACTATCGGTGAGAGTAATATACATACATTACGCCTATGTATTGTCTAAAATAGAAATATGTGTATTGAAAAATGTTTTTTTATTTTTTATTTTTTCTTTTGGTTTAACTTTGCAAACAATAGTGCAATCAAAGCATATGCTATATTCAACCACAAGTTCATTAAATCATGCAAACAATAGATTTTGATAAGAAGTTTGATATATGTCATTTGATTTTCTATAGTGCGATATACATTTTAATTGCTAAAGTGTAACGTACTAAGATGGATCCTCAAAGAATGCTAAAATGAAAGTGGGATTTGAATCCATTCTGTATAAAATATATTGACCCTTGCTTAGTGATATTTTATGATGTGATTTGTTGACTAAGACAATTTTCGAGAAACTAAGTAGTTTGAAAAATAAAACATAGAATGTATCATAATTGCCATTGCAAAATATAGTGATAGAATAGTTGTAAATATTCCAGCTGAGACGGCTGTCCCAATAGGAACATTAGTTGTAACTAGTAAATCTAAGACACGTTTGAATTAGTTCCAAAGACAAAAATCCAAAGGAAGAAAAAGAGTAATTAATCACAGCGGTCATATTGAAGAGGTCAAGAGACCATGAACATAACTAATTAAATAACCTTAGAAGATGTTCACTTACCTAAATTTAGTGAAATTAATGGATCTCAATAAAGTTATACCGCTACAGAAAAGAAATAAAATACAACATAATTATTCAACAATAATTTTGTATATAATGTAGAGCTTGATATTGTGAATAAAAGCGAGGATATTGAAGCAAAATTCGTCGAAGAATATCGTTGCAGAAATCAATTGCCAAAATAAAAAGAAGCCTTGTAGGCAAAATTTGAAGTGTTTAAGTATTATGTCCACTTCATAGATGAGTATTCTAGGTTCACCTAGATTGTTCCCATGAAACTTAAATTTGATCTTGTTTCTATTTTTCAATGCTTCCAGCAGTTTATTGAAAGACAATTTAACAAGAAAATCAAATGTGTCCAATCTAATTGGGGTGGAGAATATAGGAAGCTAGAACCAATCCTTAACAAATTAGGAGTGGTTTTTAGACATCCCTGCCTTCATACTCATCAACAAAATGGAAAGTCTAGCTCAAAAAAGTACGCCCTCATGCCTTTGGTGGGATGCCTTTGCTACTAATACCCTTCTAATAAACAGATTACTTAGAGCCACTCTTTCAAACAAAATTCCTTATGAAGCTCTTTTTAAAGAAAAACCATTGTAAACACATCTTAAAGCTTTTGGGTGTGCTTGTTATCCCTTTCCCAAACCATATAATAGACACAAAGTCATTTTTCACACTACTCAATGTTTATTCCTTAGATACAGTAGCAAACACAAAGGCTATAGATGTTTACACTCAAGTGGAAGGATCTATATTGCCCAAAGTGTGACATTTATGGAAAATGTGTTCCCTTTTTCTTGTGGTTTTTCTGCTCGTGTTAAATTACCTATTTTAGATCAGATTCCAAACCAGCTACTTGGTCAAAATAGGTTGTCAAGTGACAAGGACATGTCTAATAATTCGGAACATGTGACAGCCTGCTCCTCTAGATTAAATCGGTCACCAACTTCTACCTCTTCATCTGTGCCAATTTTAAGCCCAATTTCTAATTCTCAGCTGGATTATAGTCCCAACAATGTTTCACCTAAATCTGTCCCTTACATGAAGAATTTGAACCTCATTAGACCAATAAGTTCATCTCATCCTATGCAAACTAGATCTGGTATTTTTAAGCAAAAAAGATTTACTTTTGCATCCATTTTGTCTCAGTCCATTGAACCAAGATTTGTTAAAGAGGCATTAGCAGATCCAAAATGGGTTGATGCTATGGCTATAAAGTTTAAAGCTCTGCAGTTAAACAACACCTGAAGTCTTGTTCCTCAAACTGATCCTATGCATATAGTAGGCAACAAGTGGTTTTTGAAGGTGAAGTTTAAACATGATAGATCAGTGGAGAGATATAAGGCAAGACTTGTAGCAAAGAGGTTTCAACAAATCCCTGGAATTGACTATTTTTGAACTCTTAGTCCTGTTGTAAAGCCTTCTACAATTAGAATTATACTCACCTTGGCTGCCTCTGACCTATGGTTGGGATATCTAACAAGTAGAAGTGAACAATGCTTTTTCTCAATGGAGATCTTACTGAGACTGTGTATATTGCCCCTAGAGCCTGGTTTGAAAAGCTGAAGCATGCACTTATTGTTTGGGATTTTATCAATTCAACTTCAGATGTTTATATATTCTTATGCTGGGTTGTACTTGTTTGTGCTAGTTTATGTCGATGATATTCTTATCACTAGGACTGATCAGAATTTGGTGCTGAAGGTATTGGAATGACCTTAATAAACAATTTGCTTTGAAAGTGCTTGGCTCTTTGAAATACTTTATGAGGTTTGAAGCCAAGAGAGATCAATCTGGAATGTATTTGACTCAAATTAACTACCTTCATGATCTGTTGGCCAAAACAAATATGCTAGGAGCAAAAAGATGTGACACTCTTATGTGTGCTGGTCAGAAATTATATCTATCAGATAGTGATGCTTTTGTTGCACCTACACTATATAGATCTACCATTGGAGCACTCCAGTATCTTACTATGACACGCACTGATATTGCATTTTCTATTAATAAGCTTAGCAAATTCTTGCGTGCACTTACTGTTTTGCATTGGCAGGCTGTAAGCATATATTGAGATATTCAATAACACTACTACACTTGGTCTTCACTTTAAGCCTATGTCTAGTTTAAATTTGGAAGCATTTCCAGATGCTGATTAGGCCATTTGTATTGATGATAGAAGGTCTACTACATATTATTGTATCTTTCTTGGTGGGAATTTGGTTCAGTGGTGCTCTAGAAAGCAAAAATTGGTTGTCAAATCTAGTACTGAATCAGAATATTGGTCACTTGCACATACACCCACTGACACTATTTGGATTCGGAATTTGTTCAAAGAATTGCATGTCTCTTTAGCTACTTGTCCTATTATTTGGTGTGATAACATTAATGCAGGGTCGTTGGCAGTAAATCCAGTGTTTCACCAAAGAACGGAGCACATAGAAATTGATGTTCACTATATTCGAGAACGGGTGATAGCCAAAGAACTTGAAGTCAAATATATCGCAACATAAGATCAAGTGGCTAACATTTTTACCAAGCCTCTTGCCTTTCCAAAATTCAATGGTTTTCGAGTCTAGCTTATTGTATCTTCACAGTTATGTTTGAGGAAGGATATTCAAGAAAATACTTGACTATTATTGTATTTGTATGTGTTAATTAAGCTGTAACTTAAGTAAGTAAAAGTGCTAGTATGTAGAATACATTTTTGGTCTTCAATGTATGTAGGATAAAGTGTATGGACTCATTCTGTGATTTTCATATGTGAATAATATCTGAGATATTTTTTCTTCTCTCTATTGTTCCTCTATGTCTTTCTCGTTTGTTCTTTCGTCTTCCACATAAACTCTAGATCTATCTGTGTGTTATCTTTTTAGCATATTTTAACTATGTCTGAGTCAGTGAGTTCATGCGCACATTTGAACTCACCATAGAATTTTTATTTAAGTGAGTTCACATAGACATTCAAATGCACCGACGAACTAGCCTAAACAAATAATAATTCTCATCTCAGGATTTTCGAATTTTCTATAATTATTCCTTATTATTCTTGAAATCTACACTAATAATTTTGAAGGGGATATAATCAAATATCTACTTTACCATATTAAGATTTCTTATAGGGTAATTATATTACCACAACATTATTTGTTAAGTACACTACATTCTAATTGCAATGAAATTCTACAACTATTTGTCACTTTTGCATTTATGACAATAATTTTTTTTAGCAAATTTTTATCATCAACTTATTAATTTGTATGTCTTATATTTGTCTTTGATGATGATTTTTGTCCACAAAGGTAATTAGGATGGCATAATTTTTATTTTTATTTTGCCTCTAATATTTTTACATAATTAAAATAAATAACAAATACGTAAGTTTGACAAAATATTTTTTCTTCATTCCAATGCACATTAGTAGAATATTTAGACAAAAATCTTCATCGGAGACAAGATGTAAAAACTAAATGAAAGTTAATGATAAAAATACGATGAAAAAAATCTGAGACATAAGTGTCTAAATATCAAATATTGGAAGACCTTTATTACAATTAAAACGTGGTGTGAGTAATAAAAAGTGTAGTGTGAATATAATTACCCTTTCTTATAATCTTTGTGATTTAATAAAAAGAGACTATAAGGATTCTAAACTTATTGGACTTTAATTGATTCTTCAATAAATTCAAAGATTATCTAGGATTATACTTTGACCAAAATTAAGATGATTTTTCCTTCTTTGTTACAGAATTATTTTTAGTTGCTATTTGATTTTCAAGTGAACTTTTCCTTTTAACAAAATGAAGAATTCAACAAAATCTTTAGACATCAAACAATAAAAGCAAGAAAAATCATCTTAATAATTCATCTTAATAATTCGCGTTTGGGTCGTGAAAAAATAAGGACACCTTAAACAAGCTTCTAGCACTTGTCACGTTAAAAACATTGATAGAGAAAGGCGACAGGGATCTTGAATTGAAAAATCATTCTTGGCTTTTGGAGCTTCATCAAGAACGTTCTATGAATATTGAAAAAAACTGTGTAAATTACAGCCACACATAGAGACGGCATCTTAGCAAGAAAATAAGAACGTGGTTCTTATTCCAATTTGTTGAAGAGCCTGGGTACAATCGTTGGAATGGCGCAAGACCAACACCCGCACGTTTGGTTGCATTCCTCACTCAATAAATCAAGAGATCTAAAATTGAGGAAAGTTTTAAGTTGCTTTTTATTTTATTTTATTTTTTGTTTTAAGTTTAAATTTTGTGATGGGGTCAAGAAATAATTGTAATTCTAGAATACGAGATGTTTGTATCATGTTTTGAATAGTGGATTATTTACCCGTGGCATTGCGGTCCGTCGATGTTTTCTTTTTGGGTTTACCTCGTTATATTGGGTGTTAACTATATTTGTTAATTTTCATTATGGCATGCTTTATTTCGATAAATTGAGCACTTTAATAACGTTAATTCATAGTTATGTTAAAAATAATAAAAAGTAATCAACGTCAATTTCTATTGAATTCTCTATTTTAGTGTTGTGTTGCAATCTATAATTCATCATTAGGCCTGAGCATTGGGTGGATTAGTTCGAATAGTTCAATACTCAGAACCATCCATTACACTTCGGGTATTTCGTAAATGGAACCATTCAGGTCCACATAATTATTGAAATCAAACTCAAACCGAAACTGTCGGTTCGGGTTCGGGTTCCGGTTCGGGTTTGGTTCTACCCATAACATTTTTCTTATAAAATTGTGAGTTGACAATATGTTTTGAAAAAAAACTAAAAATTACATCCCCTTAAATATTAAAACAACTCCTCAAACGTATAAAGTATAAACATTAACTAGAAAAATAGACACCAAAATTGCAAACCTATAAATTATGGCTAGAAAAAGAAAAATTACCTCTTAAAATTGAGGATTCGTTTCGATTACAAAAGAGGTTCGCATTCGTCATCTCACTCTGTGTTGAGCGAGAGAGAAATGAACGAGAGTGCGAGATAGATGTCAATGTTTGTATTGTGTATCTAAGAAAATATCGATTGAGAATTTGGAATTTGGATATTTTGAATTTAGTCAATTGAGTTTCGATTTAGGGGTGGTGGGCTTTGTACTTTTGGTTTGGGTATTGGACAATTGGACTCTTGTCTTTAGTACCGTGGTGTTGGTTGGGTCATTAAGTCAAGGTGAATATATTGTAAAAAATTAAAAATTTATAAAAAATGACTAATTCGGTTCCAGAGTCGGGCACCCACGATTCCAGTTCAAGAACAAAGAATCGACTCGAACCCGATGGGTTCTCGATTCTCAGTTCTGGTTCCTAATTTTATCTTTTTGGAACCAGATCAGAACCTCTGATTCTGTTCCAGTTCGAAAGGTTTGGTTCCAGTTAAAATACCCACCCCTATTCATCATGTTCACTCTTGGGTTCGAACTGCGTTATGAAGTGAACACTTCACGGTTCGGTAATCTGGATATTCTGTGAATTCACACTCATGTCTTGACAGAAGAGTAAACCGACCTTTGGAATTTAATTGTTAATTTGATTTTAAATGAAACAATTAACTTTATCTATTTAGCATGAAAAGTTAGATACAACCTATTCAACTTCCCGTTGTTCTTTACCTAAGTCCAACTTAATAAAAGAAAAGGCAAGTGAAAAATTACCAAAAATGAATCATTGGAAGGCGAATCAAGAACCCAAAGTGAAACGCAGATGACACTTCAAGAATTTAGGTGATTTATGAAGTTTTTCCGGTGTTATGTAAGAAGTGGCCATTGTATTGGACCATTTTGATATTTTTTTGGTATTGGTGGTTTTATGGAAAGTGGTCATCGGTGGTAGCAGTGCAGGTGGAGTGATGGCACGTTTGGGTTTGGGTGGGTGGGAGTTGGGCATGGGATGGGTCATTGAAGAAAAAGAAGAAGAATAGTCTTTTTATTTTTATATAACTTTTTTATTTTTTATTTTGTTTTATCTTTTATTTTCAAGTTCAATTGGGAAGCAATAAAAGGGTAAGTGATTTGACGAAATTGCCCTTTAACAAAAAAGACGTGTGCAGGACACCTGTCTCACTTAATGGCACCCGGACGAAAATTGTGTGTGGGGGTATGGTTTGCATGAATTAATGAAATGTAGGGAATGATACATGCTAATAAAATTTAATGGGGAGGAAATTGTGACAAAGTAAAATGATTGGGAACCTAATATGTAATAAACTCTATTTTTGGGTTGCAAATTGAACATTTCTCATAAATAATATTTCTCCATCAATTTTCATATACAAAAAAAAAATGTATTTAACATTTTTATATGGATAAAGCTCATCCACACAACATTAATGGATAATCTTGATCATTTTTACTCACTTGAAGATTGGAAAAAATTATATGTCCTGAAGTATAATATTTTAGTCCAATTGGTGCATTATCATATCTTGCAAATTGCACCCACTCATCATATTGTAGGATCATGCTAATTACATTTAACAAGAGATAGTCCGACAATGTTATATGAAGATTATGTTGTTAAGAGGCTATATCAAGAGAGACATGATGAAAAGTACTTCACCAAAATTCTTTTTTACACACGAGCTTTAAAAAAATAGTGACATTGATTGGTGGTGTTGATCATATACATGACTTTTTCATAAAATCGCTGTCAATGTCTACGTTTTCAAGGCATTCGTGCACAAGGTATGTAAAGCTCAATTCAAAGATCTTTGTTGATTGACATGAGAGGAATATCTGTATTCTTTTTTGTTCGTCCGTATTTTGCCCCGTTGGGTTTTTCTGACGATGTTTCTTATCAAATGCCTCAAGTTCGAATATAAAGCAACACTTTTAGAAAGATATTAAATAACACCACAAATAAATTTTTACTTATTCGATGCTTGACATTTAGTGAGTGTGTGATCAGCCAATAATAAACTTACACCTATATTAGACCACGACCAACATTGTGGTGTTGATATATTTATAATCCTAAACCTTTTGTAGTCATTCTTTCTTTACACCTCTCGTACAATATCACACTTCTAATATTTTTCTCTCCAATTCTGAGGTGTTCTAGCGAATTTGGTTCCTATTGATCAATACAGTGTTCTTTTTTTTTTTTTACAAAGTGATAAGAATTAAATACTTGTATTCTTAGAAGTAGGATGGTGAGCGATTTCTAAATTCTTATGTCCAGTATACCTAACATGCTCAATTACTCGAGTCACACAGGCTATAAGAGAAGTGTAAGATGTAATTTTCTTCTTCTTTTTTTTTTTTTTGTGTATTCGATATGATTAGTGTCCGGTTTATATTTCTTGACTAGAACCTATTCAACCAAAGATGAAACCCAGAAAATCCAAACCATCCGAATTCTACAAACACACGCACTAATTTTAACACTCCCAAACTGTTCTCAAGCAGTTTGATTACTAGTGTAAGAATTTGAGAACAGGGTTTTTCACAATAATCCTGGGTCAACAATATCAACATATAACCCCATACACTCAAGTCATGTTTTCATATAACTAATAAGTCAATAGTGGCTACGTGCTCTATTAATCTAAGCTAACATGGATAAGTATTCAAGTAAAAACACAAGTTAAGGTGTTCTTTAGTATTCTAACTAAAAATGTACTCAACTTCAAACAAATATTATCATTATTGGGGGCAAGTCTTTCAACAATAACTAGACAATAATTTTTTTAATTTTTTTTTATATTTATATTTATATTTATTTATTTAACACTACTATGGCAGTTATATAGAGTCTGAATAGCAATTAATCAATGATCAAATAAGTATCTTGATACTTATCCCACTTCCAAACTAAAAACATTACATTATCCCCAATGTAATAGCAAACATAAGTAGATATAAGAAAATAAAAGAGGAAAGATATGAGGTACTCCCCGGGGGTAAATGTGGAGAAGACAGTCTGGTCTAATCAGACGGACCAATTGAAGAAGACTCATGGTGTGGTGCTGGGACTGATGGTCGAGAGACGATGTCATAGATATCATCCTTGCGGCTCACAAAGTGGAGCAACCTGCGGTTGACATGGTGAGGACTTACAAGTGTAATTAATAATCTATAGAAAAACGTGTGCCTAACTTACAAATGCAAATCCTAAAACTATTTGCAATGCATTATTTAACCAAATTTAATTGAAAAGGATATAAGAATGGGTTGCCTTCCATTAAGCGCTTATTTATAGTCATTAGCTTGACTTTTTGTCTGATTGTTCAAGTGGAAGAACAAGGGATTTCGAGATCATCGAAGGTATCACTCTCTAATAATCTCTTGATTTTCTTCTCCATGTTCGGTGGCTTGGCATTTAACAACTGCAACTTGTGCATCAGGGATGTCTTTTTCAACTTCAACCACATGTTCATCTATACCAGCTTCTTGCATCTAAACAATCTGTTTACCATTGTCTTTCACCTCTACTGTTGGCTTCGTCTCCTAAAACCTTTTAAAGAAGATTTTCTTGAACTTCTTCAAGGTCTTGACTTCATATCCTATTCAATAAGGGGGTGGTGGTGGTGCCTCATCTCTACCCAACATATAAAATACCTCCATTTTATCCTAAACTCTCCATGTCAATACCTCTCGTGAAACATCAATAAGAGCATCTGAAGTAGCAAAGAAGGGCCAGCCCAATATAATAGGGATCTCTGCATTATCAGGCATATCAAGAACAACAAAGTCAATGGGAAATAATAACTTCTCCAATCTCATCATTACATCTTCTACCATCCCAAACAGGTTTTTAATAGATCGGTCAGCCAACTGAAGAGTGAACTTTTAGGTTTAACTTCATCAAGTCCTAATCGCCTAAAAATAGAAAGAAGCATTAAATTAATAATTGCACCAAGATCGCACAATGCACTGTCAATCATGAGACTACCAATGGTAATTAGAATTGTGAAGCTGACTGGATCATTTCTTTTGTTTGGTAGTTGCTTCTCTATTATAGCACTTAATTCCACTGTAAGTTTTACTGTATCTCCTTTTGCCAATTTTTTTATATTTGCAAACAATTGTCTCATATACTTAACGTAGTTGGGCATTTGAGTCAAGGCCTCCACAAACAGTATGTTAATATGCAACTTCCTTAGATGATCAAAAAATTGTACACACTACTGATCCTACTTCTTCTTCTATGAATTTAACATCTGTGGAAAAGGGATGGGTTCTACATATTTTTTTATTAGCTCTAGACCTTTTGTTTTTCCATGGTCTTCCAACTGCTCGTGATTAGTTTGCACATCTGGAGTTATTTCTTCGTCTTGTTCTTCAAAATCTTATTTTTTGTTGATTGGCCTTTTTGCATATATTTCAGGCAGCTGCACCCCACTTCTAGTTGTTATTGCATGTACTTACTCTCTGGGTTGACCTCAATGTTGCTTGGCAAGGTACCCTGCGGTCTACTTGACATAGTAATTGCCATCTCACCCATTTGCATCTCTAAATTCTTTATTGAAGCGCTCTGATTTTAGTGAGTAGTCTCTTTCCTCCTCATGAATTGATTATTTGCTTCCATGTACTACTCAGTTTTCTCCATGAACTTATCAAACATATCTTCCAGTGAGACTTTCTTTTTTGGCTGTTGAAACTGATAACCCTATGGTCTGCTGTTATGTGGATTATCCCCCCAATAGAAATTTGGATGATTACGCCAACTTGGATTAAATGTGTTAGAGAACGGATTATTTTGCTGGTATTTACCACCTTGAACATACTCGACTTTCTCGAATTGCTATGATAGAATAAGAAATTATGATGTGCTATGATTAGCTCCACACTCTTCACAAGTTGATTTCTTCGCCTGCATTGCATTGGCAGAATACGACATGCTCTTTACTTTGTGTGCCAGTTATTCTAATTTTACATATTATGTAGTGAAAGTGTCTACTTCATGTATCCCTGCAGGTCTCTTGTATATAGCTCAGTCTGATGCTCACATGGCGGTAGTGGTAGCCATTTTCTTAAACAACTCTAAGGCTTCAGCAATGGTTTTGGTGGATAATGAACCATTGAATGAAGAATCTACCATACTTTTAAAAGAGGGAAGAAGTCCTACATAAAAATATTGAACTTGAAGCCCCTTACTAATGCCATGATGAGGGCACCTCTTTAGCATATTTTTTAATCTGTTCCATGACTCATCGAAAGATTCAGATTCTAACTACTGAAATATCGATATTTCATGTTTGAACTTTGTATCTTGACCAGTGGAAAGAATTTTGTGCAGAATTTTTGGGCTAAGCCATTCCAAGTGGTTATGCTGGCAATCAGTTGTGAGTCCAACCACTCAAGAGCATTGTCGCGGAGAGTATGTGGGAACAAACGTAGCTGGATGGCGTCGTCTGAAATCCCTTGATATTTGAAATATTGGTACATTTCCAAGAATCGAGAAACATGTGTATGTGGATTCTCGTCGGCCCTGCCATAAAACTGATGCCTATTCTAAAAAGATAGTTAACATTGGTCATTAATTGGAAGTTCGACTGCCCAAACAGTGAGTAGACAATGCTAGATTGGCTCTGAATGATGTGCGGAGTCATAAAATCTCTCACTAACATATTTTCTTCATCAATCGCTATCTCCTGATTTTCTCGTCATGCCGGAGCAATCTCATTATTATTCATGGTGTCTTGCTGTTTTTTGTCTTTTTGGTGTGCTTTTCTTGCTTTTCTTTACCTACGATGGAAAGTGTGTTCCATTTCTAGATCAGCTGCTATTTGAGACTCGTGTCCCATGCTTTGCATGCAAATGCCTAAAAAGAAACAATTCAAACACTGAAATAAACTGAAAAAATAAATAAATAAAGTTTGAATTAGTGCTAATATAACTGAAAAAAGAACTAATACACAATATTCGGCAACGGCACTAAAAACTTGTTAGCAATAGATTTTATTCTACAAGTGTATGGATTGCACAAGTAATATAATGGATTTTTGAGTTCAAGTATCGTACCTACAGAGATTGATTTAGTCTAATTTTGAATTAACTTAGCCTTAACCGAAACTATAGAATTCAAAGGATTTTCTATGATTTAATTATCAAACTACTTAACTAACTACTCAATGCAAGACCTAAATTAACTAAAATTTAATGCAATGTTGAGATGAATGAGAATGTGATATAAATTTAATTAAAAAAAAAAAGCGTACTAGGATCCCAAATACACTTATACCAATCTCCTTTAACTCGAACCGTTGAATTTGATAACATGATTTAATTTTGAAGATCAATATTCATAATTTATTTAACAATCTCTCTCGAGTAGAATTAAACATATCCCTATATGTGACCCGACTATATCTCTATGACGGATGCGAACATACAATAATACATTAGAATTTGTAAATACTTAAAGATCACATAAAGCATAGCAGTATATCTCAATCCTCTATCGGACTCTACGACAATATATACTGTGTTTAACTTATTTTAAATCTCTCGATGATAAAACAAACTACAAAAATCATACAATCATTTCACATATAATTGTAGATGAAGAAAAATCAATATCAATTGTTCAAAATTAAAAACGTGTTTGAATATCAAAGATTAAGTTCAAAGAAATAAATGTTCATGATATCAGTTTCATCATGATCCTAACACAAAAGAAATCTAGCCCAATATACTAAGAGGAAGAAAACAAAAAGAAAATATAGAATCAATCACCCGGATAAGAAGAAAACTCAAGAGAATGGATCTTGATCTTCGTTCAATCTTCATTTCTTGTTTCTCCTCTTGAAATCTCCAACATACTAAGAGGAAGAAAACAAAAAGAAAATATAGAATCCATTACCCGAATAAGAAGAAAACTCGAAAGAATGGATCTTGATCTTCGTTCAATCTTCGTTTCTTGTTTCTCCTCTTGGAATCTCCCAATAATTGATTCTCTAATTTTTGGGTAAAGAACTCATATAGATGGTCTCCAAATAGTGTCCCAAAAGATCCCAAAAAATCTTCAAAATCGTGGCCCAAAAGATTTCCTAATTGGAGTCGAACTCAAAAAGGTAAAAATTATGCCGCTGCATAAAATGCATGGGACGATCACCCGGACCAAGCAAACCAAAAAGTTTCTACTACAAAATAACGATGCTGGGCGATCACATAGACCAATTTTTCATTCTGCATATTTTAATCCTCCAACTTTGGATTTTGGTTACTTTAGTCCTCAACTCTTCTAATAGCCTCCAATATGGTCTTTCAAGTTTCAATTGAGTACAATTTGATCCTCGTACTTTCGAAACATCTTCCAATTTGTTGATCTTTTCATCCATTCTTCTCCACTTGCTTATTAACGGGTTTAAAACTAAAATGTAAAGGAAAATATACTAAATTAAATAAAAAATCTATAAAATAATGAGACAAAAACTTAGTTTTAAAGTCTGAATAAGTGCACGAAATGCACTTATCATTGTGTATTCAGATTAATTTTCTCAATTATCTCAACAAGTCTAATCACACGTGACATTAATATATTGTGCACATGTTCTCATTCATTAACACTGCCTAAACAAAATCACCAACATCAAACTCAGCATGCCACTATTTTTGATATGCTTCATATTTGTAATTCTGGCTAGACTCCAACAAACGATCACATGTCTAGTTGCGCACATGTTGTAACTAAGCCATAAAATCCTATATCTTACCATGAATGCGACCCTTGCATGATAACATAAACAAATCTAATAAGTATCAGAAACCACACCACGAACAACCAGAAAAGGGCTAACCCCAATGCTCCTATTACTAGGATGATTAGGAGCAAACTTGGCCTAATTGAGCTTGATATCGCATAGCTTGGTGTTCTCTCCAACTAGGCACCGTGACAAGTCTTCTAAAGAACAATTTACTACACCTTTCTGTTCATTTATCTAAGGGTGAAAAGCATTACTGAAATTGAGGCTCGTGTTGGAGAGTTTCTACAAGCTTCTCTAAATGTGGCTCTATCTGAAACAATGGAAGACGTGGAAGATGATAACTAATAAAGCTCTAAAAAATACAACACAGTCACATTCGTTGCAACCATTTGCATGTTTTTGCACGAGATAAAGTGGGTTATCTTGAAAAGCAATTCACCAACACAAAATGAGAATCATTGCCCCATGAGTTCGAGGAAGACTTAGTATGAAATCCATGCTCACTTCAACATATGGTTATGTAAGAATCAGCAATAGCATGTACAACCATGCATTGCTTGTGTTTCCTTTAGCTAACTAACATACACGTTAACACTCAACAAAATGCACCACGTCACCATACATGGTTGGTTAAAAGTACGACGCTGCCACATGTCCCAATCTGCATCATAGCCTATGTTTTTCTCACAATGTAATTCGATAATAATCTATTAAATGGAAAATGCGATTGGGAATATAAAGTTGTATCCCTCAAAAGAAAACCATGGTAAAAAAATAAAATCATTGCCCTCACTACCCATTTTGTCATTTGTGTAAGACCCATAATAAGAAATGTTGTAGCATATAACTCATCAAAAGCTTAAAATTGGCACCTTGGCATGCATTTCTATAAACAAGACCTATCACCAGCTCAATGCATCGGCCACACAGTTCAACGTACCTATATTGTGCCTCATCATAAAAGTAAATTTCTATAGAAGAACATAGCATACGATTCAATGCATTCGACCGCTTAGTGATAATACAAGTTGGGTACTTGCGTAGAGAATTGTTCTACCAAATAGAAATAATAAACAATATAATTTATTTATTAATTTAATTGGAAAAATAGAAAAACAACTGCAGAATATTGAAATTCAAAATAGAGAGAGAACATATTAATTAAACCAAGGCATGTGTATTTACAGTGTCTTTAAAACAGTTTCGTTCCTTCATCGTAAGTGCTTAAAGAATATTGGACATCTGTCTCTCATGATACAACAGTGAAAGTAGCAGCAAGTTTAGCACAAGAAATTTTTGCTATGATGAACTGAACTGAGGAGAGAATAAATCACCAAGTACTGGAGGTTTATGAGAAAAAAATCAGATTGAGCAGAAGACTGAATTTTTTTCTTGACAGAAAACAAAGAAAGCAAAAAATTGTGTGTTGATTGTGGAAATTCAGGCCTGTTTATATAAGCTCCCAGGTGACCTTTCAATCCCACTATAAATAGGTAAGTTTTAGGTATTACAGAATTAACATCTGAATTAACACAGCATTAACAACATTCTAGAAATAAATAGAGAAGTTGGAAGGTTTGAAAATAAATAAGAAAAATAAAATGGAGAAATTAATGAAAAACGTGGACCCTCGAAAGGGCAATTTCGTTTCGACATTTGTGTACGTAGGTCACGCTCGCACATGAGTTCTATGGTCCGATGTGTAAATCAGTCCGTGATTTATCCCCCTGCGAGCGCCCGCGCAAGAGAGAGCCTCTATACCATGCAATATTACACATTTGTAAATTATGGTCATTTAAATATTAGTCAACCGTTCATAATTTTTCCAATGTGGGATAACCAACTTATTTTCTCCTTCAACTATTTTTCCAACTCTATTTTGAGCTTCAATTTCTCATTCACCCGAGCATCAATTATGCCAATTAAATATATGATTTTGATGTTCACACAGAGAAGAACATGAATCTACTTGTATAATCTACAATGAAGAAACATGTCCCAACATGGCATAATATCACTAATTTTCCAACAATCTCCCATATGAATGGAAATTGATAGAGACGCAGAAGACTTAGTGATAAAATTCAACAGTCGAAACCTATATATGATAGGTAGGTATTACCATTTATTACCTTCTTTTGTGAAAGTACAATTAGTTTATTAGCTGATCTGTCCTTAGTGTAAACGATGATATACTTCACATAAGATTCTTCCTAACACAATTCAATTCTCATTGTTATGTTTGTTTGTGGCCATGAACATACTCTTAGAAACGGTTACACTTCCCTCTCACATGGGTGATTTCTTAATTCAGAGTAACCCATATTACTCCACTCGAATTTTCGACACATAATAATCACTAAAAACCTGTTGCTTATCCTGTCACCCACAGGCATCACTATTACATCATAAGAATGGACATGAGAAAATTCCCACAGCAATCCGATTAAGTCTTTACAATTAGGTTGTCCCTTTGAACCTAGGTATTGAGATCTCCAGTCAATTAGATTGGGTAATTGGGTTTCTATTGAATCAGCTAATTCTTTCAAAGACTTAAGTCCCATTTCTCTCGATAACTTTCCAACCAACTCTTTATTTAACCATTTGGTCAGCAAATTCGCAAGGTTATCCTTTGACTTCACATAGTCAACATAAATAACTCTACTTGAGAGTAGTTGTCTAATGGTATTATTTCTACGATGTATGTGTCTAGACTTGCTATTATACATGTTGCTATGTGCTATTTCAATCGCAGATTGATATCACAATGTATGTAAATTGCTGGCACCGGCTTTGGCCATTTCAGAATATCCTCTAAGAATTGGTATAGTCATTCAGCCTCTTTACCACACTTGTCTAGAGCTATAAACTCATATTCTATAGTGGATCTACCTATAACCGTCTATTTGGAGGGTTTCCATGAAATAGCTGCACCTCCTAGTGTGAACACAAATTCACTTGTAGACTTTGAGTCTTTTATATCATATATCCAGTTAGCAATACTATATCCTTCAATAACCGTGAGATATCTGGTATAACACAGCCCATAATCACGAGTATTAAGCACCTTAGTACTTTTATTATTCTTTTCCAATGATCAATTCCTGGATTACTCATGTATCTACTCAGTTTACTAAATGTATAGCCTATGTCTAGTCTTTTACAACTCATTAAGTACATTAGACTTTCGATAATTCTAGAGTACTCTACCTGAGAAATAATTTGACCTCTGCTTTTCGATAGATGATGACTTGTATTTATCGATATTCTAGATATGCCAGAATTATTTTTGTTGAATTTTCCAAGAATTTTGTCCACATAATGTAACTGGCTTAGAACAAGTTCTTGAAATTTTTATTCCAAGTATCACATCAGCTAAACGCATATCTTTCATATCAAATCTTGAATTCAACATGTTTTTAGTAGATTTAATCATCTTAGCATCACTACCAACAATGAGCATATTATCAACGTAAAGAAATAAAATGACAGCCATTTTTCGTGTCTTTTAAATAAAAGCATTTGTCACATTTGTTGATTTTAAATCCACATTTCATCATGACATTATCAAAATTTCATGTTATTGTTTTGGTGCTTGTTCCAAGCCATACAATGACTTTACCAATTTACAGACTTTATTTTCTTGTCTTGGTACAAAAAAACCCTCAAGTTGTTCTATATAGATTTCTTCATCTAAATCTCTATTTAGAAAAGCAAATTTCACATCCATTTGATGTATTTCAAGATTTCGCAAAGCTTCAACCGCAAGTATCATCCTAATTGAGGTTATTCTCGTTACAGGAGAATATGTATCAAAGTAATCAAGACCTTCTCGTTGTCTGTAACATTTAATCACTAGTATAGTCTTATACTTATCGATTGTTCCATTTGATTTTCATTTTCTTCTTGAAAATCCATTTATATCCTAGTGGTTATCATCCCCGGAGGAAGATCCACTAGCTCCCATATATGGTTTTACATAATAGAATCTATCTTACTTTTAATTGTCTCTTTCTATTGAGATCATTCTAAAGAGTTAACAGCTTCTATAAAGCTTTGAGATTCAATTTCTAGCATATAAGTCAGAAAATCTAGACCAAAAGATTTTTTTGTTCTAGCTCTTTTGCTACATTTTGGTTCAACCTCATCTTCCTCATCTTGTTTTTGGTCCATTGTTTCATGTGTCTGTTTAGAGGAGCCTGCTTTCTCTTTGGGTTTGTATAGAAATACATGTTCAAAAAATGAAGCATTTCTTGATTCCATTGTCGTATTTTGTGTATGTCTAAGTTCTTAGATTCATACACAAGAAACTGATAAACACTACTTTTATTTGCATAGCCAATAAAAATGCAATCAAAAGTTTTTGGACCTATTTTGACCTTCTTTGGTGTAGGTACGACCACTTTGGCTAGACACCATCACACTCATAAGTATTTGTAGGAAGGCTTCTTTCCTTTCCATAACTCAAACGGGCTCATTTGCTTAGGCATGGCAATGTGCTGAGTCGAACCAGCTCGGTCTATAAAATTCGAGCTCGGCTCGCCCAAAGGGACGAGCCGAGCTCGGCTCGTCTCCAGAATATGTGATCAGTTCGGCCCACGAGCTCGTAGGCCGAACGGGCCGAGCCGAGATGCCCACGAGGTCGGCTCGGCCCTCAAATTTTTTTTTTGTTTTTTTTTAATTTTGAAAATGAGAAAGAAATAAAATATCGGGTATCTTTTATGTTGAAAATTAAATTTTGAAAACTTTCATCCTTAGAATAAGAGTATTTATAGAAAAATAATGAAATTAAAAAACAAAAAAATAAAAAAAAAGGTCACTTAATGCACGAGCCACGAGCCGAGCCTGCTCGTGGCTCGTGCTTTTGGGCTTGTGGACTCATGTCCACGAGCCCAAACGAGCCAAGCTCGTGGGCAAGCCCACAAGCCGGCTCATTTTTTGGTCGAGCTGAGTTAGCTCGGCCCTCTTTTTTTTTGAGCTCGGCCCTAGCTCGTGCTCGTCTCTCGACGAGCCCGAGTCCGAGCTGAGCTGAGCTTTTACAAGCCGAGCCCACGAGCCGACGAGCTGACGAGCTTTTTTCCCACCCCTACATTTGCTCTTTCTTCCGGGGTACCTTATTTAAAAGATAATTAGCTAATTGCTGGAGTGAATAAGGTGTTGTGGTTTCATGTGTAATTCTGTGTTGTGCACAAAATTCAGCAAATGGTGATTCGTACTCAGCACATCGGCCACTTCTTAACACATTAATCTTCTTGTTAAGTTGATTCTCAATCTCATTTTTACAAAAACAAATATTTCTATAGCTTCGTCCTTACTTTTAAATAGATACACATAACAGTATTTTGTGCTATCATAAAAAAAAGTAATGAAGTACTTGTTGTCACTTCTCATTTCTACAGATTTTAAATCACATACATCAGTGTGAATTAAATCAATTGGTTCTGTATTTCTTTTAATAGATTGAAATGACGACCTTGTCAATTTTGCATCAACACACATTTCACACTTATGTTTAGAATTAATATAGAATTCAAGTTAATTAATCTACACAAAGTATCATAATTAGCATGTCCTAATCTACCATGCCACAAATTATAATACTCAAGCAAGTAAGCAGAATTATTATTTATTTTATTAATTTTCGGCTTAACCATCATTACATTGAGCTTAAAAATTCCATTAGACACATAATATTTTCCAACAAACATTCTACTCTTAGACAAAATGACTTTATCTTACTCAAACATCATGCGGAAACCATGCTTGTTCAGCAGCAACCAGGACACTGGGTTCTTGTGGATTTCCGACACAAAAAAGCACATTGTTAAAAATCATCTCTTTCCCACAAGCCATCTTCAATACCACTTTTCCTTAGCCCTTGATTTCAGATGTAGCTGAATTGTCCATAAACAACTTATCCTCATTCTCTATTCCTTCAAAAGAACTTAACAGCTCTTTATCCGAGCAAACATGTTTGGTAGCACCGATGTCAATCTACCATTCCCTTGGGTTTGATCCCACCAGATTCACTTCAGAAATTACTGTAGAGAGGTTCATTTCAGACACATCATGTATAATGTCATCAATTGTATTTTCTTCTTTCTTATTGGATGGGTGACATGACTTTAGCTCAAATGTTTCCTCATAGGGAGCATACCTCCGTCCAGGTAGTTGAGTTTTTTGATGATACTGGATGGGATATCGATAGACTCTTGTTGGTCCTTCCACATGATATAGCAATCCAGGTTGGAAGTCTACCGCTTTGTCCCGATGTTCTTGATAGACCTATGTGGAAAGACACCCCAGATGGTAGGTTTTCTACCAAGTCGGCATGGCAGCTTGTTCGCACTGGGAGTACTCTTCAGGCCTTTTGTCGCATGATTTGGAGCCCGATCATCCCGCAGACTATCTCTTTTTTTTTGTTGGAGATTGTGGCAGGGTTTGGTACCAGTGGATGTGATTATTCAGAGGAGGATTCGGGCCCACATGGCATCAAGGTGTCAGTGCTGTTCAGAGATTGAGACCATCCAGCATGTCTTTATTGATAGCCCTGTGGCTCACCAGGTATGGCAGCACTTCTCAGCTATTTTTGGCATTCCCCTCAGGGTTGGAGAGATGCTACAGCATAGATTTCAGACTTGGAGATTCTCAGGCCAGTTTGTCAGGAGTGGCCATATTCGCACTATCATCCCTTTGCTGGTGTTTTGGTACATTTGGACAGCTAGGAATCATGCGAAGCATCGTAGGATTGGCATGGAGCCCAATCGTATCATCTGGCGGGTCTATCACACTATTTCTTTACTACATATGGGAAGACTCTTTCGATTTGTTCATTGGCGTGGGGACCTTGATCTTGCCCCACATTTTGTTTTTACTCTTACTTCTCCTACCCCCAACCCCCCTACTTTGGTTTATTGGCATGCCCCATTGGCTGGATCTACCAAGATCAATACTAATGGATGCGTCAGGGATGGATTTGCGAGTGGCGGGGGTGTTATCAGAGATCACACTGGGCGTTGTATCAGGGCCTTCTCTACTGGCTACGGAGACATACTTATTTTGGAGGCAGAGTTGAGAGCCATTTTACAGGGCATTGAGCTTGCCCGACGGATGGGTCTTGTGGACTTATGGATTGAGACTGACTCTACACTCGTTGTTCATTGCATTTCACGTGGTGGGGGGCCGTGGGTGATTCAATCAATACTCAGACGCATTCGACATCTTCTTTCATTCGATCGAGACACAATTTTTCATATTTTTCGAGAGGGAAACCAGGTCGCTGACTCTTTAGCTTCTGAGGGCTGGGACCAACGACATTATCAGGAGTATGGATCTTCAGACTTGCCACGTCGTTCGCGTGGACTACTTCAGACTGACAGATATGGCCTTCCATCAGTTAGAGGTCTTTAGTTTTTTGTTAGTTTGGTTTTCATTTGCTTTTGCTTTTGCTTTTCAGAATTATGCACCGGAAGTAGTATCTCTTTATTTGCTGTAGTTTGAGGAATTTTTTTTTTCATTCGTTGTATGCTTGGAGGTCAGGTTCATATCCCCCTCCTGTGTACTACCATTTTTATATAAATACAGTGGTAGGGGCATCCAAACCCCCACCAGCCTGTCCTGGTAGAGGCCTAAAAACCATACTGGACTGTGCTGGTGCTTCGAATTAAAAAAAAAAATCTGCACGAAGATTTATGACCTACTTTTTCACAATTGTAGCATTTTCCAGGAAATTTCTTTTTGGACACTTCTCATTTTGGGCCCAGTTTAGTCCATTTCCCAGACAGCCCAAACCTACTTTTGTTTGTCTTAGAACTTTGATCATGCTCCACAACATTTGCTTTGATCATTGGAGGATTGAACCCCCCTTCTTTTTAGAATCTCTGTTGTCTTCTTCAATTCGAAGTCCGACAATCAGTTCTTCAATGTTCATTTTCTTTCACTTGTGTTTCAGGTAATTCTTGAAATCTTTCCAAGACGGAGATAGCTTTTCAATCATTGTTTTCACTTGGAAAGTTCTAATCAAAACCATCCCCTCGGCATGAATGCAAGATCACTTGAAGTTCTTGTACTTGACTGATCACAGTTTTTTATACTACTATTTTATAATCTAGGAAGCGGCCAACAATGAATTTCTTAGCCCCTACATCATCAGTTTTATATTTTTGGTCTAGAGAATCTCATAATTCCTTTGCCATTTTCACTGTACTATACAAGTTGTATAATAAATCTGCCAAACCATTTATGACATGATTCTGCCATAGAAAATCAGAATGTTTACAAACTTCAACTGCACTAACAACTTGTATATCTCTCTCACCCTGTTTGAGTTTTGGAGCATCTTCAGTTAAGAATCTCGCAAGATTTAAGGTGGTCAGATAAAACAACAATTTTTGCTGCCACCTTTTGAAATTCAAGCCATTGAATTTCTCTGATTTTTTTCCATGATTAACCAGATCATTCACATGACCAGTGGAGCTTGTGCCACAGTTTGGGTCACAGCAGGACTTGACACTTATGCCACAGTCTGGTTTATGGAGGGACTTGGCACAGTAGCCACATTATGGTTTCCAGTATCCACAACTCCAGTTGTAGGATCAATTGCCATTTCTGAAAACAAAAAATAAAATATTAATAATTTCAATTAAATTGCAGGAAGAAAACAACCTGTTCTTTTTATTCTTTCTTTCTAAATTTGTTTCAAAACTGTTAGTCAAATATACACATTAATATAATATAATTATTATTTTAATTAAAAACAAAACAAGATTACAAATGAACAACAGCTGTAGAATAAGAAATAATAATTTAAGAGAATACAAGAAGAAACAAACTTAGGGCTGTGTATTCACATTGTCCTGAAAATAGATTCTCTCCATCACCGTAAGTGCTTAAAGAATATTGGAAGTCTGTGTCCTAGGATACAACGGTGGAAGCAGCAGCAAGTTTAGCACAAGAACTTTCTGTTCTGACAACTTGAACTGAGGATATAATAAATCACCAAGTACTGGAAGTTTATAAGAAAAAAAAACCAGGTTGAGAAGAAGACTGGAATTTTTTTTTCGAATTGAAACAAAGAGAGCATAAAATCATGTGTTGATTGTGGAAATTCAGACCTGTTTATATAAGCTCCTAGGTGACCTTTCAATCCCACCATAAACAGGTAAGTTTCAGGTGTTACAGAATTAACACCTAAATTAACACAGCATTAACAGCATTCTAGAAATAAATAAAGAAGTTGGAAGGTATGGAAATAAATTAGAAAAATAAAATGGAAAAATTAATGACAAAACGTAGACCCCCTAAAGGGTCAATTTCGGTTCGACATTCTTGTACATAGGTCGCACTCGCATTTGAGTTTTATGGTCCGGTTTGTAAATCGGCCTGTGATTTGCCTCTCCCTCTCCCGTGGGCGCGCGCAAGAGAGAGCCTCTATGCCACACAATATTACACCTTTGTAAACTGTTTCTATTTAAATATTAGTCAACCTTTCATCATTTTTTCAATGTGGGATAACCCACTTATTTTATCTTTAAACTATTTTTCCAACTCCATTTTGAGTTTCAATTTCTCATTCACCCGAGCATCAATTTTGTCAAGTAAATATATAATTTTGATGTTCACTTAGAGGAGAACACGAATATACTTTTATCTTTCATAATGAAGAAACGGGACCCACACAAAATTATGCCCAAACATGGCATAATATCACTAATTTTTCAACAAAAAGTGCATAGAGATACTACTTGATACGTCCTAGACCAGTGAATGAAGGTCAACACTCTGCTCTAATAGGGTTATATGGTCAACTATTCTATCATTGGTGTATGCGATTTGTCTTGATCGTGACGAGTGGATCTTGAGAGTACTGACACTATGTACACTTGGAAGTGTATTGAGATAGTACTAATGTGTGAAGTTTTGTTCTATAGCATGGCAATGTGAAGAATTAAACTCTATATGATTGCTTATATCTGTAACAGAATAGTAATTACTATTCATTAACTCAATGGTCTTTGATGTGACAATGAGTGAGATCAATTGATATAGCCAAATACCTTAGTACGTTGGAAACTTAGAGCGAGCAAAGTAGTGAGCATGTATTCGTGTTTGAAAACTGTCACTCGGTCCAATAGGTAAATGAATATGCTTAAGTTTTTTTTTAGCAGTTTAAATATGAGCTCAGTATTTAACGATGACTAATTAGTTATGTGATTCGATCATAAAAAAACTATTGAAGAAAATGCGAGATCAAGTGAGAAAATAATTAAGAAGGGAAAAATGATCATTTTAGCCCATATTTAATTATTCGATGTCTGATGGGGATAATAATAAGATGGAAAGTCGATGATTTAGTTGTTGGGAATTAAAATAATATTGCTTCGGTAATTTTATATAATTTAACAGTGCAGTCCTGCACCTTTAGTAGAGTAATCAATGACTAATAATTAAATTTTACAGTTTCGGGTGGGTCAGTTGACTGTGGTTAATTATTTATTTGGTCCTTTGACAGCTCCCGAAAAAAGCCTGGATTTAATTGCACTAGTGATAAAATTTAGGGACTACATATGCAAAAAGAGCCAAATTAGAATCCCAGGGACAACAAAACAAGAAAGAAAACCTAGGTTTATAAAAGACCTAGGGGGACAATCAATTAGGGCATCACACAATGTCTGGTTGTCCAATATATTGAGAGACAAAATATTTTCTTGTGCAACTTATTTAATTCTAATCTCCTAAAGTTTGATTCTAGGCTTAGTTTTTGGTTTCTTGGTATCCACTCACTTATGCAGTTTGTACTTTGGATAATATTAAAGAAGACTTGAGGGGTTTGAAGTACGAAGATTCAAGAATGAAGATTGGAAGTTGTATCGGTCTGGTCAAAACTAGGAGTCAAAATTAAACATGTGACTGAGGAAATTGTTAAACCCACATGTAGTTAATTTAGATTGAATATAATGTGACTATCAATATTTAGTCAGAACCTGGATTTGTAGACTTTGGACATTAATATTAGTTATCTATGATATCTACTGGCTAATATTCAACAACTCGTAACAAAAAAAATCTAAATCATTTATTTTTTCATGGATGATTATGAATTATTGATTTCATGTTCGAGCTATGCCTAGGGTTTCTTGTGTTTGTATAATTTATTGAATGATTAAAACTATTCAATTAAATGGATAAATGAATGGATATATGTATCGATTGTGGCCAATAGTTTTTGTGTCACCTTTTGTTAAATTCGAGCTTGTTTGTGATCTCGATTCAATTTTTGTTGCAATTAGAATAAAATTTATGAGCCCAAATTAATAGGATATAGGAATTGATGTAATAGATTTAATTTCTGCATCAAATTTTATGACTATAATTTGAAACAAAGATGGGATGAATATTGATTGAACAAAGGTGATGAAATAATGAATGGAGGTTGGGACAGAGATGGACAGTAGATTGAAGCCACTGCCAGTTGAGATAGGCACCCGAAGGAGCGTTGGTAATGCCTAGCAACCAACAGAGGTCAAATGGAGAACCTATATTATGTGTGTTGTTGATGCCATTGGCAACAACATATCCAAGCACACGGGTCGCACAACTCGTGGCATTGTGGAAACGACGATGGACGCTATACATGCACGTGACCATGGATGCACAAAGTTGTTGATCCCAGGACTTATTACATGGCGAATTCTGCAACACGGCAATTTGGGTCACGTGACCCATTGCCTAGTTGATAGATTATGTTACCCAATAGTTATTTTGTATCACTGATTGATACAAATGTTATATAAGTTTTATATGTAAAAATTGGTATTATGTGTTACATCTCATATTCACGGCCATTTCAGATTGATGTTACATGTTAATACAGATTATGTTACACCAATTTTTATTTTGTATCACTGATTGATACAGATCTTACAATTGAGTATATCATTAGTTTTATGAAGGGAGCGTCGATGGACTCTGTAGATCTAGGCGACAATGGGTCACATGTCCCATCGTTGATTGGCAGCGTCAATGGGCGTTGCACAAATAATCGACGATGGGTCACGTAACGATGTGAGTAACACAATCTGTTGTACAGTTGCAGCACCTGTCGACATTGATGAGTTGGATGATTGAGCTAACGCACAACTTTGGTTATACGAGGCCGGTACCAGAAATAGTTATTGTTGCTATCGAAGTCGACGTGGTAGAAGTTGATTTAATTTTTGCACAACAGACCTGGGGTTTGCATTTGGGCCTCATGTGATGGATATTTTAGGCAGGATTCGTACGTGGGCCTTGATGGTGTAGCAGGCAAGAGTTTTTCATCTTTATGGAATTTGGAAGTTGATGGGTTGTTTCAATTGGGTCTAATTTTTTTTCATCTCTAGGGCACTGCATCAAATTCGCGGCTGCAAGGATTCAAGAGCTTTTTTTTTGCACAACCGTATGGAGGAAATTTGGAGCCCGAATTCTGATCAACCTGCACTAACTCATGGGTAATTTTTGGATTAATTACATGAAATTGAAGACCTAAAACCCCTTAGCTTCATATAGATCATGTCTTAGACTTCAAAAGGGGGATTGGAAAAGAGAGCAACATACGTACAAGCACAACAATTCCCTCATATAGGGTTTGAAGAAGAAGAGGACGAGTTATGTAGCCTAGTTTAATGGTTTAATTTCTATTTTTGGATTTCGACTTTTAAAGTATACTTTTCATGTTTTTGTTTTCCTTTGTTGAATTCAATGTCATTAAAAGTGTGATCAAGTTTTGAATGAATTGTGAACCGACCAAGAAGAGTTTTATGAATTTAGACCGAAACAGTAAAAACCATAAATTTGGATATGAGATAGAGATATACTAATACTACCATGGTTTGTGTGTTCGTGTGTAAATTTCCTAGCTTAATGTATTATTGTTCATTTAAATTTGCACAGAGATATAGTGAATTCGTGTTTAAAAGTAGATTTGTCCTTATTCGAGAGAATCTATCAAATAAATTAGGAAAACTCAATCCATTGCATGATTGTATACTATGAAAGTCTAAAAAGTAAAATTGAACCAAATAAATTACGGTAAAATCGTGAAATCCTAACATCTCTTTTCATTGATTAAACTAACACTTTTAACTGCTTTTAGTTGTTTTTAGTTAAAATCATCAAACAAAATCAGTTTTTAATCGTTGAAATACAAGTTAAGATTAATCTAAAATCGACATTTTGTACATTATCAGCATTAGACTCATGTCCAGTTTTACTACTTATATGTGATATTGCAAACTTACGATTTAGCACAACATTGAGCCTGTGATACAAATAGGGTAAATTAAAGGCCGGTCACTATTGTTGCACTTATGGGTTCTAAAGTTATATGGTCAAAAATTAATTCAATTAAAGTCATATTTTAGAGCTAAAAGACCAACATACCCTTACAATTGCAAAAAAACGCTAATTTAATGATACTGTTTTATTGTGATACTATTTTGTATGATACTGTTTTGTATGATACTGTGTTATTATGATACTATTTTATCCATGATACTGTTTTATTTAGATGATGTACATTGGTATATTTATACCATGCTTTTATCTTTTATACTGTTTTATTATGATAATGTTTAAACCTATGATTAATGATCTTGTACTACTAATAGAGTATTTTAAGAATAGTATCATTACTTCAACTATTAAAACATCTTGTATTTTTTTTTTATTCGAAGCACCAGCACAGTTCCATTATGGTTTTTAGGCCTCTACCAGGACAGACTGGTGGGAGTTTGGATGCCCCTACCACTGTATTTATATAAAAAAGGTAGTACACAGGATGGATCTTGTATTTAGTTTTATATATGGTAATATTTTATCTTATACTTATAATATGCTTTTATCTTTGATAATGTTTCAACATATGATATTGTTATTGAATGCAAATAGTATCAATAGTCTTGTACTGGTAATAGAGTATTTTAAGAATAATATCATTACTTCAAGTAGTAAAATATCTCTACTTAGTATATCTATGATACTATTTTATCTAGATAAAGTGTTATGGTATACTTATACCATACTTTTATCTTTGATACTGTTTTATTACGATAATGTTTCAACATATAAAATTATTATTTAATCTATGATAATATTATTTTATTGGATTGTAGTTTCTGATACTATTTTATTAAGATACTTTTATGTATGATACTAATATGTTAAGTTACATTTATCTATGATACTATTTTAGTATGTATGATACTGTTTAGACAAGAAAAATTAAAGATTTCTATTTTAAGCTAAATTCATCGTACGCAGTGACAAAGCCACTGGTCTTGATCGGCTCATAGAGACGATTCTGAAAATATATTATAATAAAAATTCTGAACACTATACGCAAATTCTATGTTATTTCTATTATGATACTATTTTCTATGATACTATTTTTTATAATACAGTATTAAACAACACACGTGACTAATTAACAACACAGAATAATCTAATGGCCAATTTTCGTCATAGCAATGCCCACATCAAACTTTTTCATTCCTACAGAAATTCAAGCTGCTATTTACAGCAACAAATCATGGCAACTCTACAGAAATTCATCAAACAAATCTTCTATAATGTTTTTTCCAATATAGTATCATAATACAAATATGTTTATGATACTGTTTTCAATACCACAAAGGTCAAACCCTTCCAATTCTCATACATCTCTCAATTCTCCAATATTTTACACAGAATTCCAATATGAACAGAACTATTTTTATCTTTATTAATCAGGAAGCATCTTAACAAACAATATGAAATTCATACGAGTATCTTAAATACAATTACAAAAGTTAATTCTCCAGTAGTACTAAATGATTCCAGAAAGCTTTCACACTGAATTGAGCACATTTTCAGTACCATATTCGTTTTATTCTCCTTATTGAACGGGGTAGACAGAGACAGGCGAGCTTCACGAAGGATTATTATTTTCCCAGGGATAGTCGAGAATTGTCATAATCCAAGTTAATTCTTGAACTCTGTACAATTCTTTGCAGCATCTAGCCAGTTTTCTCAATTCAAAATTAGACCTCGAAAATAATCACCACAGAGGGATTTAATTAGCATCAGCACTTACCTAAAAGAAAACGAAAATGCAGTAACTCTATTTTTCCGAAAAATTAATGGACTAGAGCTTCATTTTTTTTTTTGCAGAAGAATCCTTTTGGAAGGAAATCGAGGCATTCATGGAAACATCCCAAGCTTCTGCTCTCGTCTTACAATCAAAGACCATGTACAGACTTCAATATGCATTTTTCTCTATTAAAGGAGATACTGGCGGTGGCGGTGGCGGTGGCGGTGGCGGTGGCGGTGGTGGGAGCAGTACCAAAGGCAATGTTTGTGGCAAATATGAATCACAGAGATAATTTTGAGATTAATATGAAAAAATGCTGAAGAGTATAACTTATTGACAATTTTAAAAATTATTTTGACCTAATTTGAAACAAGTTACTTGGAAGTGACTTTTAGGCAATTTTCTCATACAAATATCTCTAAATGGGTCCAATTAGCATTAATAACTAATCCTTGAGGCCCAACACTTAAAGCTTGAAGATGGATTGAAAGGCCAGTTAGAGTATTGGGCTTGGGACCAATTGAAGGGTTAGTTAGATTGGAAATGTTCTCCTCCCCACTGCCTACATGGAAGTTTTCTATTGGTCAAGTAAAATTTATTTAATATTAGTACAATAGAAACTGGTCAATAGAAAACTATCATGTAGGCAGTGGAAAAGATAAATCTTCTCCATTGTGGGGAGGAAAACATTTTCCTAGTTAGAGTATTGCCCTTGGGGCAGTTAGAGTATTGGGCTTGGGACCAATCGATTTTTTTATTTATTTATTCAACACACCACCACATCCTCAGTGTGGTTGTCAGGCCTCCACCAGGAAAGAATGAGGGAGGTTTGGATACCACAACCATATATAAATAACTCATAAAAAATACATGGAGTGGGCATAAAACCTGACCTAAAATCAGAAGAGCTAAAATAAACAAATAAATGAATAAATAATAAAGCAATAAATAAGGAGGTACCACCTCCCAAAAAATAAGTCATAAAAAATATATAGTCCTCTAACTGTAGGAAGTCCATGTCTATCAATCTGAACTAAGCTGCAGTATCGCCACGATAAGTCCTGAGCGCTGTACTCGAAATAGTATCGATGATCCCAACTCTCTGAAGCAAGTAAATCGGCCACCTGGTTGCCCTCGTGATAAATATGAAAAATAGTATCTCGGTCGAAAACAATGAGATGTCTGATGCGGTGAAGAGTGGCTTGAATAGACCAAGGTCCTCCACATCTGGTGATGCAGTGAATGGCCAAAGTAGAGTCGGCCTCAATCCATAAATCTGATAGTACAATCCTCTGAGCAAGAATGATAGCGTCAAGAATAGCTCTGAGCTCGGCCTCCAAAATAAGGCACTCGCCATATGAAGAGAAGAATGCGCGAACACATTGACCTGCTGAATTCCTAATAATCTCCCCTCTCCTCGCAAATCCATCTTTAACGCATCCATCGGTGTTGACCTTGTAAGATCCCACTGGTAGAGTACGCCAATAAACCAAAACAGGGGGAAGAATAGATGGAGTAGTAAGAGAGATACCAAAAATAGGAGCAGTATCTATATCTCCTTGCTAATGAATAACCCGAAATAAACGACTTGTATGCAGTAGGGAGATAGTTTGATACACTCTCCAGATGATCCATCTCGGTTCCATAGAGATATTCCGGTACTTCGCATCATTCTTCGCATTCCAAATAAACCAGAGAATCAAAAGAGGAATGATCGTGCGAATATTACCTCGCTTGACAAACTGACGTGAGAAACGTCGAGACTGGAAGCGATACTGAAAGCCCTCCATCGGTCGAAGGGTTATATGAAAAATATCATAAAAGTGGCGCCAAACCTGGTCAGCAATACAACTGTCAATAAATAAATACAGACCAATCGATTTTAACACTTTATTGATTTACTTATTTGTTTATCTATTAAAAAATTTATTTTTCAATATATCATTCATATGGATAAAAAAATTGGCATCACCATGTAACTATAAAGGGGTGTATTCATAAATAAGCCACATCTTGAAAATAATTTCAAAAAGCCATTCTTGTTTCAATTATTTTGAAAATACTATTATTTTAATTTATTATATTATATATTACATATAGTAACTAAATCATTAATTACCGGATTTAATGAAAATTCATATATTATAGAATCTTTTATTGTTAATTATAGTAACCGAATCTTTAAAAATTGAAATTGATTGGAATATATATATATATATATATATATATATATATATATATATATATATATATATATATATATATATAACAAAATATTTTATTGTTATAACTATCAAATATATATCATTTGTATCAGAAATATCTGTAACAAACACAAACAAAACTCATGTTCTTTTTAATTAAAGCATGTATAAAATTCTGTGTTACAAATTGAGATGTAAAATATCAGTGATACAAAATACAAATTCATGTAACATGTAATGTGTAAAATAACATAATATAATATGTAACATATTCAGTAATACAAAATATTATTTGCAACATCTGTATCAGACAGTGATATACAATATCATTTGTAATATCTCTATCAGATCGTGATACTAAACAGAAACTGTTACAGCTGCAAAATCGTCTCTAAACTTCAAGAAGTTCGTATTAATATACACATTGGACTCTAAAAATCTATTGATACTGTGTAACATCAGTATGATATAGATATGTAACACAATGCCAAATTTAACAAATAAAACTCATGATTTCATCATGTGTAACATATGTAACATCAGTGATATAGAATACCAATTCATGTAACATGTGATGTGTAAAATAACATAATATAATATGTAACATATTTAGAGATACAAAATATCATTTGTAACATCTGTATCACACATTGATACACAATATTATATGTAGCATCTGTATCAAATAGTGATACTAAACAGAACTTTAAATTTTACTTAATCGAGGACGAACAAGAGTTCAAGTTTAGGGGTGTGATAAGTGTATTTTTACACTTATCTAGACCATCAAAAGTGGATTATTGTCAGTTCATTTGAATATAACTTTACTTAATTATGCGTTGATTTTGCTATTGTAGGTCAAAATTCAAGTTTGATGGTGTTTTGATCAAAATTGGCAAAAAGAACTAAATTGACATAAAAGTATAACTATAGAGATCAACTTGCAAACATCCAAAAGTTGAAGGACTTGGGTTGCAAATAAAAGAGAAAAAAATTGAAATGAAATAGAAAGTACAGGGACTAAAGTGGAGATATTATAAAGATGAAGAACTTATCGTGAAAATAATCAGGGACTCAAACAGAAAATTTGAGTCAAGGTTCATCACAATTCAAGGGGTCTTTAACGGGTTGAAGTGCATATTTGATTTTAATTCATTATTTTATTAATTAATATAATATTAATTATGGCAGTTTTTTTAAAATAAATTTGTTAAGTTGATAAAATTAGAATTATTTTTATATTAATAAGTAGTGCATGTAATTTCCACAATTGTAAACGTCATGCACTTATAGACATTGGGTTTTCACCAATAAAGTCTAATTTAAATTGGATTTTTGTTGGGTAGAGAGGCCCAAATAATTAGATAGTCTATTAATTGGATTTATGTGAACAATTGTTAATTATTTAAAATAAAAATCAAGAGTTCCAAATATTGAAGGGGAGTAGGTCTATTTTATAATAAGCTCGTGGTCTCATCTGTCGGTCCCATTTGTAAAGAATATGTACACCTCGGACCGATAACTCAACGAACTCCCAATAGGAGAGTTTTGTAGTTCATTTCCTTAATCGAATCCCAATAGAAGGATACTTCAAATAGAGATGTAGTACTCGATTATCCTATAAATGTCAGTATGTAAATTTCAATATTTAGAAATTTGTACGAATATTATACTCTCAAGTTGATATCACTAATGAACCTCTTATAGAGGCTATCGTTCTTGAGGTCAACGACTGAATCAAACGGTATTGTTTTGTTATGGTATTTGTTACCTAATTAATTGAAATCAGTGGGGGAGTCATATCTTAGCCTAGCACTTGGTGACTTTTCCTATAGGGAGGCCTGGAGGCTTGCAAGGGTTTAAGTTATCGTTGTGGCTTTAGGATCTACACATGCATTCATGCATTTTGCACCAAATTATTGCTGATCAATTATATATGCAATTATTTTTAGCTACAATAAGATATCTCTCAATCTGTTTTCTACTATATTGAACAAAAACTCGTTCATTGGAAAAATTATGTGGATTGTTCTTTGCAATGCTCAAACTTTCAAAAAACTGATGCATTACTAAAAATCCCATTTCATCACATTCAAGTGGAAATAAATAAGCTATTTATATACAAAGATAAGGGATTTTTTCATAAATAAACTTCTTTTTTAAAAGAATTGCAAATAAGACATTCATGTTACATGTATTCTAAAAATACTGTTTATAAAAAGTCATTATTTTAATTTATTATAATATATAATTACCTGGAAATTTAGAAACCGATTCCTTAAAAACTAGAATTGATTAAAATAAATATATTATAGAATCTTTTATTACTATCAGTTAGCATGCAATGGCAACTGATTGATTCTTGGCTAAATTTTTTTTTTAAAAAAAAAACATTTTTCCTCAAAACAAGATGGAGGCAATTCTCCGTGAAGAACAAATATGCGTAGATTAATAACATAACACATAAACTCATGATACACTCAATTATATCATCTATATCAATTAGTATACATAATATCAATTGGGGGGTGACATAATCTGCATTAACAATTAACATCATATATGAGTTATATGAATCAAATATGTAACAATTATTATCAATTTTCAGACATAAAACTCATGATATAACAAATTATAACATATTTAGCAGTAGTGATACATAATAACAAATTGTGTAACATAATCTTTATTCCCGGGTAATAATTCAATCAATAACATTTAAATATTAAAAATATAGTGCTCAATCAAAACATCATATTAAACGTCAATATTACAAATAGTGTATTAACAGTTCGTGTTACATGCAATTAACCAATAACAAGTTGTAACATCTTTAACAGCCAGTGTTACAGAATAACAAATTGTGTAACATAATATGTATTCCCGAGTAACAATTCAATCAAGAACATTTAAATATCAAAAATAAAGTATTCAATCAAAACATCATATTAACATGCACCGGTGACTTAAAATGTTCGACTCTAGCATACATTCTTCTACCGACAACGCTTTCTTCGACCTAGTGAGCCTACGATTTGGAGTGTCCATTGTTATATTCTTCAACCCACTACAAAAATGGTGAAGAATATAGTGAAGTAAGAGATTAGGGTTTCGGTTACAAAGATTCGTGAAGATTGTTGGAGAAGAACGTGTTTATGGAAGATGTTGGTATGTTTGAAAATTAAATTTTCACCTGCAATTTAGGGAGAGTTTTCCTTTTCTGTGCGAATTTTAAGGACGGTTGTGTATAATTGTACATTTTGTTTTGATTTTATTTATTAATATAATAATTTATGAGCAGTATTTTTAAAATAAAAAAGTTTAGTTTGTAATATTAAAAATATTTTTAAAATGGTAAGTATTTGGTGTAATTTCCACTTAAGATAAATTGACCTACTCACAATCTAGTAAATAAAAAAGAGGCTAATACCAATATACTTTTTAGATGTACAAAATAATTTTATGCTTTCAAGATAATGCACAAGACACTAGAAATTTACATGTGTCCAAAAATTGTAACATTTTGACATGTGGAAGGTAGGTTATAACATCGAGTGAAGCCAAATTCTAAAGCTTCTAAACATGATTAAGATTATATAAATTTATGGGTTATCTATAAGAGGTTCGTAGTGTGAAGTGTGTCACTATCGTATATAATTACCACCAACGTGATCTAAATTTGATGTAAACGTGAAATATTTTCATATAATAGTAATATCAATTTGTCAGTATCAAACTCAACTTTCTTTCATACCTACTTAAAACCAAATGTTATTGCTCATCAGCTAAATAAATGTAATGAATAACTTGTTTTGAAAGAGAACCACGACCTTGCTAAACACCATTGGTAGTTAGAAGTCTGAAAATTTGTATTCCCTACACACGTGCTCATTATACCATCTATTTCAGTTTGTCGTTAACCTGGCAAAGGGGAAAAAGAAGGGGTGAGTTTTGGAAAAATTCAGCAAACTTATTACTATTTATTCATAATTAATGCAACAATTATTAACTTGACATACCGCTACTTCTATGATTGAAGCTTGAATAAATGAACAAAGACATCTACGACACTTAGTAACGTTACACTCCAAGAAATTATCTGAACCTCCCAAGTTTGAATGAACTTATTCTAAATTTCTAGTATCTTGAAAAATTCTTGGTTACACAAGCATTAAACTAATGTATTAAGAATAGAAGAATAATCCACTAGTAAAACATTTTCCTCTTACGTGGACATTTCTTGAAAAGCTCTTTGTTAGATAAATTACCGGTGACAAATCCATTCCTACTACTCTGGAATTTACTCTTTCTAATTATTATGAGAAAACTTTTGTGGTGTGAAAAATATGATGGTACGAGGGTCTGGCTAGGGTGTAGAAATTATTTTTGTAATATTGTTCAATTTATATAATAAGAAGTGATTTAGAATCAAACATCTATAAGAAGACATCTAGTAGGTGAAAAAAATACCCAAAGCAAAACTCGAAAACAAAAAAAAAAGAGAGCCAAAATTTCAGTCAATATTTTAGGTTGGTCAAACACCCAGTTTTAAGGTTGGGCGTTCGCCCATCCTCATTTTTTGGCTGCAGAGGCCATTTTATTATTTTGGGCGAACGTCCAGTTTTGTACTAGGTGTTCTTCCAGTACAAAATTTCTGTGACCGTTGATTTTAAATGTTTTGCGTTGTTTTGAAAGGTTTTAGCATCTTTTGGGTTGGTTTCGGCACCTATTCGTGCATGGGACTTGATAATCTATAAATATATATAGTTTTCATGTTGGAGATGCAATGATTAATATCAAATACATAAACTTACATCCAAATCAAAGATCAAAACTCAGATTTCATAAAGTGTTCTTCAAGTTCTTATTCAAGTTCATTTTGCTTGATTTGAACTTGATTTAAAAGTTTGTTTACTCCTGCAAACTATTTGCCATTAAAGCATTCAAGCACTTATCCTGGTGTCGGCAAATATCAATTGAGGACAGCGATTCCAAATCGTGTTCAAACCTTCCCTTTGGTGAATTTTTTGTTTTCTTCTCTTATTTTGTTCTTCATCCTTCTATGTTCAACAATCTAAAACGATAATTTTCGTGATGGAGAACGAGACTACCATGGCTACAATCAAAATGATAAATTAAGACCTTGTGAGGCTTGATAGGTTAGATGGAACTAACTCTACCAGATGGAAGGACAAGTTGAAATTCTTTCTCACCACCTTGAAGATCTTCTATATTTTGGATCCGAATTTGACACTATTGTCGGAACCAACTCCAAATGATTCCGATGCAATAAGGGCAGAAAGGAAGAAGAGACGAGAAGACGGGTTTATATGCAGAGGACACATCTTGAATGCGCTCTCTAATCGCCTTTATGATCTCTACACAAACACCACTTCGGCAAGGAAGATTTGGAATGCATTGGAAAATAAATACAAAGGCGAGGATGAACGTACCAAAAAGTTTTTGATTTCTAAATATTTTGATTTCAAGTTTATGGAAAACATACCTTTGTTAGGACAAATACATGAGTTGCAAGTTATTGTCAACAAAATGAAGTCTATAAAGATTGAAATTCCTGAAACTTTCCAAGTTGGTGTAATTATTGCTAAGTTGCGATCATCATAGAAAGGTTATAGGAAGAAAATTCTTCATAGTTCCGAGGATTATTCTTTGGAATGGATTCAAAAGCATCTTGAATTGAGGAAGAATCAAGGGCATAAAATAGGAATGAACATTCTCATGAAGGCACTTTCAAATACTATGTTGTGGATCAAGATGACAAATTAAACAAGGATTCCACGAATAGGAAATTCTTAAACTCCAACAAAGATAACAAGAACAAGAAAAAAATCCAAGGTTTCTCATTAAGTGTGTGGCAAACCTAGACATTATACGTAGGAATGTAGGAATCGCAAACAACCGAAACAAACAGGAAAAGTGAAC
Source organism: Forsythia viridissima (assembly GCA_030279155.1). NCBI lineage: Eukaryota > Viridiplantae > Streptophyta > Magnoliopsida > Lamiales > Oleaceae > Forsythia > Forsythia viridissima. The sequence goes on along the minus strand of CM059041.1, from coordinate 27,748,079 downwards.
TCCATTGACATCGAAAATATTGTTGCTACTGTGAGCATTGTCAATATCATCAAAGGAAAAGTTCAAGGATGGTGGTATGATACTTGTACCACTATACATGTTTGTTGTAATAGGTCTCTCTTCAATACATATCAAGAGGTAGATGATAAACACATTCAAATGGGTAATGAAGTTCAATCCAATGTTGTTGGCAAAGGAAATAAGGACTTACATTTCACATCCAGCAAGAAGATCACATTGATAAATATTTTACATGTACCGAATATGAATAGAAATCTTGTAAGTGAGGATTTGATGGAAAAACCGAGAATTAAGTCCGTATATGAGTCAGGCAAACTTGTATTTTCTCAGAATAGTGTATTTGTTGGAAAATACTATTCTAATGATGGAATGGTCAAACTTTGTATTGTTGAAAATGATATTAATAAAATTACAAATTTGATGTTGAGTCTATTTCTTTATGGCATGATAGACTAGGACATATTGGTTACTTTACTATAAAAATAATGATAAAAATCGAAATGATTTCATGTGAAAACATATAACATAATAAATGTGAATTATGTGTTAATTCTAAAATAATTAAGAAATATTTTCATAGTGTTGAAAGGACATCTAACTTATTAGACTTAATTTATTCTGATATATGTGAATTAAATAGAATGTTAACTAGATGAGAAAACAAATACTTCATAACATTCATAGATAATCATTCTAGGTTTTGTTATATCTACTTGATAAAGCATAAGGATGAAGCTTTTAGTATGTTTAAGATACACAAAACCAAAGTAGAAAACCAATTAAATGGAAAAATTAAAATTTTTAGAAGTGATAGAGGAGGTGAATACTTTTTCTAATGAATTTAATCTTTTTTGTGAACAACATGACATAATACATCAATGTAATGCTCTTAGAACACCCAAACAAAATAGTTTGGCTGAGAGAAAGAATAGGACATTAGTTGAGATGATAAATACTATGTTATTAAACTCTAAGTTGACATTTAATTTATGGTGTGAAGCTTTGTTAAGTACGTGTCATATAATTAATAGGATTCCTTCTAAAAGATTTAAGGTTTCTCCATACGAATTATGGAAAGGAAGAAAACTAAATATTGGTTATTTCAAAGTATAGGGGTATCTTGCTTTTTACAAGAACACAGATTATAAAAGGACTAAGTTGGGTCTTAGAGGGATCAAGTACATTTTTGTAGAATATGCTCAAAACAGCAAGGCATATCGTTTATTAAATTGGAAACCAATGTTATGATTGAATCCCTAGACGTAGAGTTCTTTGAGAATTTGTTATCTTCGAATAATAATTCTTTAAGGAAATCTCAAGTGGGGAAACACCTTTTAAGGATGTTGATACAAATGAACTTCGTATAAGTAAAAAAGCTCGAAAGGATAAAGTGCCAGGACCGGATGAAATTGATTCTCAACTTATTTCCTTCTATTTGGTTAAGGAAAATGAGAAGAGCATCACAAGAACTACTCCATATGTTCTTCATGTGGAAACCAATCCTAAAACTTATCGAGAAGCAATGTCTTCAAGAGATAGTATCTTTTGGAAATATACTATAAATGATGAAATAGATTCAATAATGTCAAACAATACTTGGGAATTGGTCGATTTACCACATGGCTCAAAAACTATAGGTTGTAAATGGGTATTTAGGAGAAAGTACAATGCAAACGGTACTCTTAATACCTTTAAAGCTAGGTTAGTAGGCAAAAGGTATCGACAAAGGGAAGAAATAGATTACTTTGACACGTATGCACCAGTTGCATGAATAACTTCGATTAGAATTTTATTCGCATTAGCTTCTATTTATAATTTGCATATACATCAAATGGATGTTAAGGCGTTCTTAAATAGAGATCTTGATGAGAAGGTTTATATGGAACAACCGGAAGGTTTTGTTCTACCTAGAAATGAACATAAAATATGCAAATTAGTAATATCATTATATGGATTAAAACAAGCACCAAAGAAATTGAACGAAAAATTTAACTTAGCAATAATATCATTTGGATTTAAACATAATAGTGTTAATAAATGTTTATATTCAAAAGTTTGTGATAATTATGTTGTGCTTATGTGTTTATACGTGAATGACATATTAATTGTAAGTAATCAAATGCAATGTATAAAAGAAACAAACAAGTTTCTATCTTCCATATTCAACATGAAAGATCTTGGTCAAATAGATACCATATTAGGTATCTAGGTCACCAAGACTAGTTGGGGTTATATGTTGATCCAATCACATTATGTTGAGAATGTGATCAAAAAGTTCAATCACTTGAACATCAAAGAAGTAAATACCCCGTTTGATCCAAGTTTGAAATTTGTAAAGAATGATGGAAGAGTAATAGCACAACTTAAGTATGCAAGTGTTAAAGGAAGTCTTATGTATGCGGTGTAATGCACAAGACCCGATATAACATTTGCAATTAGTAAACTTAGTAGGTTTACTAGCAATCCAGGTGAAGAACATTAGAAAGCTATTGGAAGGGTTCTTGGTTATTTGAAGAAGATCAAGGATCTAGATCTCAAATATTCTAAATTTCTGATAATCCTAGAAGGATTTACCGATGCTAGTTAGATATGTAGTGTAGGTGTGAATAAATCCACCTCAGGTTGGGTATTCACTCTTGGAGGAGGTGCAGTCTCTTGGAAATCCAAGAAACAAACATTCATTACACATTCAACTATGGAATCCGAATTTGTAGCATTGGCTGAAACTGGAAAAGATGTTGAATGGCTTGGAGATTTAATGTATGAAATCCCTCTGGGAGAGAAGAATAATTCTTATATATCTATCTTGTGTGATAGTCAAGCCACTTTAGTTAGAGTGTACAATGAAGTGTATAACAGTAAGTCTAGACACATGAGTCTAAGACATGACTATGTGAGGAAATTAATTAAAGATGTAATAATTTCACTCAGTTATGTAAAGTCAAACGAGAATTTGGCTGACCCACTTACTAAATCACTCACAATGGAGTTAGTGCGGACAACAACTAATAGGATGGGATTGAAACTCCGTAATTAAATCCACCAAAGGACGGCAACCCTACCTGATTATACTAACAAGTGTACCTCGGGTTCAAAGGGTAACAACAAGTCATTTGATAAATGGATAGTTTCAGCACTTATTCTTTTCTTAAACTATATCCTAGGTTATAAGTGCTAGTTGTCACGAAAAGGGGGGATGAGTTTCTATAACTCTTAATAAAGTTCAGATCGTTGGATCAAGTATCTCTAAAAGTGACAAAGATAGTGCAAGAATTTTACTTATATGAACTTCGAGGTGACATCGCCTCAATAGAGAGTTGGAGTTTATTTCTTAAAAGTTCATAAATAGGATAATCGCAAGACCTTAAGAGCTCTAAATGAGATAATGTGGAAATTGGAACACATGATGCTTGTGTGTGTAATTTCACCGGTATCATCACAAGGAATAACAGGTTCAAAGCTTTCATGTTACCTGAGATTTCGATGATATTTTGTGAGATTTACACTAAGGTTGGATTCAAATCGAAAGATATCTATACTTTATACATAAGCGTCGTTAAATTTGAGTTTGATCTCATTATGTAATTGAACAAGTGGGGAATTGTTGTAATATTGTTCAATTTATATAATAAGAAGTGATTTGGAATCAAACATCTATGAGAAGATATCAAGTAAGTAGAAAAATACCCAATGCAAAACCCGAAAAAGGAGAGCCAAATTTCAGGCTGGGCGTTCGCCCATCCTCATTTTTTTGCTGTATAGGCCATTTTATTGTACTGGGTGAACACCTAATTTTGTATTGGGTGTTCGCCCAGTACAAAATTTCTGTGACCGTTGTTCTTGAATTTTTTGCAATGTTTTGATTGGTTCTGGCACATATTCGTATATTGGACTTGATAATCTATAAATATAAATAGTTTTTATGTTGGAAATACAATGATTAACATCAAATACATAAACTTACATCCAAATAAAATATCAAAACTCAGATTTCATAAAGTGTTTTTCAAGTTCTTATTTAAGTTCATTTTGCTTGATTTGAACTTGATTTAAAGGTTTGTTTACTCTTGCAAATTATTTGCCATTAAAACCTTCAAGCACTTGTCCTAGTAATAGCATATATAGTTTAGAGACAACGATTCTAAATCGTATTCAAACATTCCCTTTGACGAGTTTTCTGTTTTTGTTCTCTTATTTTGTTTTTCATCCTTCTTTGTTCAACAATTATGACAGACTTGAACTCCATAAAGTGGTATGGTATGTGAATTGCCAATGATAAAAATTCTAAATTATCACTTCAACCCACTTTACGTTATCTATATTATTTTATCAACACAATTTTTTTTAAAAAGAAAAAAAAAATCTGATCGAAAAGAGTATAACCATGCATGTATGTGTGATATTGTTTTGCTTATGTGGTGAAACATGATAGGTTGAAATTATATTTTAAAATATCATAAAATAATTATTATCTACATTCAAATTTGCTTCAATACATTTAAATTATAATTTAAATCGGTCAAACACACTTTTTTATTAATACATTTTGTAAGATCTATAATTTACTATTAAATTATTATCCCACATTTCATAGGATCTACAGTTTAAAAGTATTTAAAAAATAATTTCAGAACTACTGAGCATGAATAAAATATCTACATATTGACAAAAATGTGTTGGCCCGTTATACATTCTTATGTGGCCCGATTTTGGAACGAGGCGAGTGAGGCAATCGTAACATTCTTATGTGGCCCGATTTTGGAACGAGGCGAGTGAGGCAATCGTCTCGAGCCCAAAACCGAAAGGGGCTCATTTTTATAAAATTTAAAAAAAAAATTATTTGTAATTACTGAAGTTGGCCCAAAAAAATATTTGTGCAAATATGACCCAAAATCGAAGGGGGTCCATCTTTATTACACTGGCTCTTTTTTTTTTTTCAATTTTAAGTTAACAATTAATTCTGTAAAAGACTTGTGAGTTTTGAATATATATTATAATTTACAGGGCTAATTTATATAATTCGCTTCAGACTTCGAAAATCACATGATCGATCTTGATTCTTATGTGTTATTTTTCTTACGTACAATTGATCATACACATATAAAATTTGTCTTCTTCAAAGAGTTTTTTTTTCTATCTTATCATAATCTCTGCAAGATCATGAATAATATTTTAATTATTTTTCACAGTTAAAAATAAAATAAAAAATTCGTACAACCACATGCACATCTCATTTGAACCATTTTATTAAGTTCAAATAGTATAGAATATGATCCACACGTTTTTTATATTATATAATTTTGGAATATATATAACTTTATATATGTGACGTCGCCCGATCATTATTATTAAAAGAATTTTGTATAATTAGCTACAACCTCTCAGATTTCCTATCCTCAAAATAATCCTTAAATATCCCCAGTTTCGCCAACCATTGAACTGAAAATAGAATTTAAATTCTAAGAAATAAAATAGTCGGTTTTTACCTTTACAACACATAGTTGTATATACACACACAACACATAGTTGTATATACACACACCCTTTGTGACACTTAATTGGCTATAATTTAAATTTTAATGGTTAATTAATAAACATTATCCAACAATATAGATATCATTATCCCATAAAATCTCTGCGATATACAGTCAATATAGAATCTGATTTTTTAAGTTGAAATTCGAATTATTACCGTATGAAAAATCATATTGTTCAAATTCAAATTTTAACTACTTTCCCAAATAACGCGGAGTCAAAATTTGGAAAAATTGTATACAAGTCATCCACTCATCCGTAGGTGATTTGTTCCAAGTTAGGTCAAAACACTTTTTAAAATTGCTATTAAGTCATACTTTTCATCTATATTTCATATAAATTTCGAAATTACTCATGCGGTCCATATTTAAACTTCAGCACAGCAACGCACGTGAACACCATCTTCTCATGCACCTCTCTGCCGGCTATTGTACCTTGTGGCCGACATTTCACGACTCGTCGCCGGCCACCCAAACATTTTCACTAATTTTTGTAAGTGATAATAGTCGATTCACAGTTTTTTTCTGCTATTCTTCTTTCCAATCATGTAAAAAATAAAATTTTAAACTTTAACAGCCTGTTATTATTAACAGATAATGACAGTGATCTGAGAAGTGTTGGGACAATCCATATATTGTAAAATTTTGGAAATAATTGCTTCTTGAATGTTATTGTATAGGTGAATTCAATTTTTCTTTTTCTTTTTTTTAATTATGTTGTTTTTGTTGGAGATGTTGTTTTTTAATATATAGGAATAATTATTTTGTAATTATTTTTTTGTCGAATAAAATAAAAGAACATTTATTTAACATACATCAACATTTTATGTGTTTCGGGGTGTTACTGTCACACATTCATTTATACTGTTTGATACTGTATAATAGAAAACAGTGTCTTAATAAAACAGTATCACAAACAATATCTTTTTAATAACAATATCTCGCAATAAATATCTTATTAAGAACAGTATTTCAACATCTTAATATAACAGTATCACAGATAAAAGTATTTTCATATTTCAGTATCATAAGCACATTATTATAGTAATATAACAAGCATATTATATTAGTATCTTTGTAAACAATGACAATATTATACACACTCAAAATAGAAAATTATAACATAAGAACAATATCATAATAAAATTATTTTAATAAAACAATATTATAGAAAACAGTATCAGAAACACATTTGTATCAATATCGTAATAACAGTATCATAGATTACACTATCATATGATTAAAAATATCAAATATAATAGTATGAGAAGCACATTATTATTAAGCACATGCTTAAGTGAGCATAAATATTTTGTTTTAACAGAAAATATAACACAATACTCCCTCCGTCCCACAAAGATAGACTCATTTCTTTTTTCACACAGATTAAGAAATCTCATTTAATGTAATTGAAATTATAAATTTTGCACACACTTTTCCTATTATACCCCTATTTAATATTAGTTATTTATGAATCTAATAAATTTAAATGCTTGTTTTGGGTTGATAACAATGTAAATTAAATAAGGGTATATTAGGAAAATGAAAAATTTAATGCACCATGTATAAAGTAGGTGGCCTATAATTTGGGACAGATAAATAAAGAAAACAAGTCTATCTTTGTGGGACGGAGGGAGTATCATAATAAAACAGTATCATAGATAAAAATATCTTAATTTATTAAAATCATGATACTTGACATTATTTTAATAAAACAATATTACATACACAAATTACAACCTAATAAAAGAATTATATTATAGATTGAAACAGTATCAATCATTTTGAATAAAAATAATATCAGTGATCTTGTACAACTAATAGAGCATTTTGAAATAGTATTATTACTTGCACCATAAAATATTTAATTTTGAATGTGTGTTTGTTTTATAGAGTTTTAAAATATATATATATTTTAGATTTTGAAAAAAGTTGGTGAAATGTGTGGTTAAAAAGTTGATAAAATTTGTAAGTCCCATGGAATATGTGGTTGAAAATAAGTTTTAAAAAAAAGAGTTAATAAACATGGCAAAACATTTTATGTAACGAAAACTAGTGTACAATATTAAAAGTAAAACAGTATCAAGTATTTTTCATAAAATAATATTATACAAAATAGTATCATAATAAACAGTATCGTGTTTTTATTAGCGGTTTTAGCAATTATAGGGGCACGTTAGTCATTCAAAAAATACCTCATTTTCTTGATTTGATTTAAAAAATTCCTCATTTAATTAAAAACAATATTTTATAATATGGAATGATGATGTGTCATTTATTTATTGTATAGTAGTCTATGTACTTTATATAATATTCACTTTAATCCTTATGTTTTCAATTATATTTCAATTAAGTCATCCAAAAATTACATCATAGGTCCTAATCTTTTATATTTTTACACTTTAGTCTCCAAATTTTTAATTATCTTTCAGTTAAGTCCTTTAAAAATTGTATCTTAGGTCCTTCAACTTTTTATATCTTTACATTTTGATCTCTAAATTTTCAATTATCTTTCAGTTAAGTTCTCTCAAATTTACATATTAGGTCCTTCAACTTTATACATGTTCAAAGTTTGGTCCTCCAAATCCTTGATTTTAGTAACCAAAATAAGTGTAATTTTAGTTATCAAAATAAGTGCACTTTTAATTAAATATTTGACTTTACACTCGAATTGTCATCTAAACGAACAAAATAAATATTTGTATACTATTTTAAATTATGGTACACATATGTTACTTTAATTTAAATTAAATTAACACGTGTTACCACCACCAACTATCATATTTGTATACTATTTTAAATATAATAATAACTATAATCATATTTTACAATTTATTTTCTTTGAGAATTGTTTAAAAATACATTATTTTCATAAAATCAATATTTTTATTTTTTCATTTGAAAAACAATATTTTTACACGAGTAACATATGTGTTATTTCATCATTTTTATTGAAATTAATACTTTATAATTTACTCATTTTATTATTTTTTAAAAAATATATTATTTTCATTTAAAATAAATATTTTAATTGTTAATTGAAAAACAATATTTTTACATGGGTAACATATATGTTACTTCTTCATATTTCTTTAGAATCAATATTTTACCATTTCTCTAATTTTATTAATATTTTATAAATACATTATTTTCATTTAAAATCAATTTTTCAATTTTTCATTTTAAAAAAATATTTTTATACTAGTAACATATATGTTACTATGTGTTACTTGCTCATTTGCAATAAAATCAATATTTTATAATTATTTAAAAAATTCGTTATATTTCTTTAAAATTAAATTTTTTTTTTTTATTTTAAAACAACATTTTTACACGGGTAACATATATGTTACTTCCTCATTTTTCATTAAAATCAATATTTTACCATTTCTCTATTTTTATAAATTTTTTAAAAATACATTATTTTCATTTAAAATCAATATTTCAAATTTTCATTTTAAAAAAATATTTTTATACTAGTAACATATATATTACTATGTGTTACTTGCTCATTTGCAATAAAATCAATATTTTATAATTATTTAAAAAATACATTATTTTTCATTAAAATTAATATTTCAAATATTTTGTTTTAACTTTTTTAGATGGATAACATATATGTTACTATATATGTTACTATATGTTACTTCTTCATTTTTCATTAAAATTAATATTTTACCATTTCTCTATTTTTATAAATTTTTTAAAAAGACAATCTTTACATTTAAAATCAATATTTCAATTTTTCATTTAAAAACAACATTTATATATTAGTAACATATATGTTACTTCAGGGCTGTTCGCCTCCACCTAGTGGGGAGAATTATTTTGCCCATTGGACAAATGTCCAGTGGGCATTGGTAGAGTATTTGACTTTAATATCAAACACATTTTGTTCCTCCAAATGCTCAGTATGCTAAATAATTCTCCCTACTGGGTGGAGAAGATCAAATTCATATGTCACTATGTGTTATTTGCTCATTTGCAATAAAATCAATACTTTATAATTATTTTAAAAATACTTTATAATTGCTATCTTATAATTTATCTCCTCATAAATATTTTTCAAAAACTACATTAGTTTGGTCTAAAATCAAATATTTTCAAATTTTATTTTTGAAAAAACAATTCTTTTATGCGAGTAACATATATGTTACTGAATTTGTTACCATATGTTATTTCCTCAATTTCATTAAAATTAATTTGACACGAGTAACACATATGTTACCACATGTGTTACCCTATATTACTTCCTCATTTTCACTACAATTGCTATTTTATAATTTATCTCTTTGTAAATGTTTTTAAAAAATACATTAGTTTTGTCTAAAATCAAATATTTTAAATTTTTATTTTTAAAAACAATACTTTTATGTAGGTAACATATATGTTACCGTATTTATTAACCTATGTTACTTTCTCAATTTCATCAAAATTAATTTGACACGGATAACACATATGTTACCACGCGTGTTATCCTATGTTACTTCCTCATTTTCAATACAATTGTTATTTTATGATTTATCTCGTAAATATTTTTTAAAAACTACATTAGTTTAGTCTAAAATCAAATATTTTCAAATTTTAATTTTGAAAACAATACTTTTACATGGGTAATATACATGTTACCATATTTGTTAACCTATGTTACTTTCTCAATTTCATTAAAATCAATTTAACACCGGTAACATATATGTTACCACATGTGTTACCCAATGTTACTTCCTCATTTTCACTACAATTGCTATTTTATGATTTATCTTCTTGTAAATGTTTTTAAAAAATACATTAGTTTCATCCAAAATCAAATATTTCTAATTTTTATTTTTAAAAACAATACTTTTACGTGAGTAACATATATATTACCGTATTTGTTAACATATGTTACTTCTTCAATTTCATTAAAATCAATTTAACACGGGTAACACATATGTTACCACATTTGTTACCCTATGTTACATCCTCATTTTTAATACAATTGCTATTTTATGATTTATCTCTTTATAAATATTTTTTAAAAAATACATTAGTTTTGTCCAAAATCAAATATTTCTAATTTTTATTTTTAAAAACAATACTTTTACGTGGGTAACATATATGTTACCGTATTTGTTAACATATGTTACTCCCTCAATTTCATTAAAATTAATTTGACACGGGTAACATGTGTTACCCTATTATACTTCCTCAATTTCTATACAATTACTATTTTATAATTTATATTCTTGCAAATGATTTTAAAAAATACATTAATTTCGTCTAAAACCAAATATTTCCAATTTTCAATTTTGAAACCAATACTTTTACGCAGGTAACATATATGTTACCGTATTTGTTAACATATGTTATTTCCTCAATTTCATAAAAATCAATTTTTAGCAAATTATATTCTTCTATAATTTTCTGAAATATGAATTACTATAAATAAAAATAATATATTAAATTTATTTACTTTTAATATCAACAATTTGACATGGGTAACACATATATTACCACATTTGTTACTTTATGTTACTTCTTCATTTTCTATACAATTACTATTGTATTATATTCTTGTAAATATTTTTTAAAAACTACATTAGTTTAGTCTAAAATCAAATATTTTCAAATTTTAATTTTGAAAACAATACTTTTACGTGGGTAACATATATATTACCATATTTGTTAACCTATGTTACTTTCTCAATTTCATTAAAATCAATTTAACACGGGTAACATATATGTTACCACATGTGTTATCCAATGTTACTTCCTCATTTTCACTACAATTGCTATTTTATGATTTATCTCCTTGTAAATGTTTTTAAAAAATACATTAGTTTCATCCAAAATCAAATATTTTCAATTTTTATTTTTTTTAAAAATACTTTTACGTGGGTAACATATATGTTACTGTATTTGTTAACCTATGTTACTCCTTCAATTTCATTAAAATCAATTTAACACGGGTGGCACATATGTTACTACATTTGTTACCTTATGTTACATCCTTATTTTCAATACAATTGCTATTTTATGATTTATCTCTTTGTAAATATTTTTTAAAAAATACATTAGTTTCGTCCAAAATCAAATATTTTCAATTTTTATTTTTAAAAACAACGTATTTGTTAACCTATGTTACTCCCTCAATTTCATTAAAATCAATTTGACACGAGTAACATTATGTTACTTCCTCAATTTCTATACAATTACTATTTTATAATTTATATTCTTGCCAATTTTTTTAAAAAATACATTAATTTCGTCTAAAATCAAATATTTCCAATTTTCATTTTTGAAAATAATACTTTTACGTGGGTAACATATATGTTACCGTATTTGTTAACCTATGTTATTTCCTCAATTTTATAAAAATCAATTTTTATCAAATTATATTCTTCTATAATTTTCTGAAATATGAATTATTATAAATAAAAATAATTTATTTAATTTATTTACTTTTAATAACAATAATTTGACATAGGTAACACATATGTTACCACATGTGTTACTTCTTCATTTTCTATACAAGTACTATTGTATAATTTATATTCTTGTAAATGTATTTAAAAAATACATTAATTTCGTCTACAATCAAATATTTTCAATTTTTATTTTTGAAAACAATACTTTTATCCGGGTAACATATATGTTACCATATTTGTTAACTTATGTTACTTACTCAATTTTATTAAAATCATTTTTTAGCAAATTATATCATTCTATAATTTTCTGAATTACGAATTATATTAAATAAAAATAATATATTTAATTTTTTTATTTTTAACATCAACAATTTGACATGGGTAATACATATGTTACTCTATATTACTTCCTCATTTTTAATACAATTGCTATTTTATGATTTATCTCATTGTAAATATTTTTTAAAAAATACATTAGTTTGGTCTAAAATCAAATTATATCATATGTAACTTCCTCAATTTCATTAAAATTAATTTGATACGGATAACACATATGTTCTCACATGTGTTACCCTATGTTACTTCCTCATTTTCAATACAATTGTTATTTTATGATTTATCTACTTGTAAATGTTTTTTAAAAAATACATTAGTTTGGTCTAAAATCAAATATTTTCAATCTTTATTTTTAAAAATAATATTTTTACGCGGGTAACATATATGTTACTGTATTTGTTACTATATGTTACTTCCTCAATTTCATTAAAATCAATTTGACACGAGTAACACATATGTTACCACATATAAGATGCATTTTTTGGAGGACTTAACTGAAAGATAATTAAAAATTTGGGGATCAAAGTGTAAATATGTAAAAAGTTGAAGGACCTAAGATGCAATTTTTGAAGGACTGTACTTAAAGATAATTAAAAATTTGAGGACCAAAGTATAAATATTTAAAAAATTGAAGGACTTAAGATGTAATTTTTTGAGGACTTAACTGAAAGATAATTAAAAATTTGGAGACCAAAGTGTAAAGATGTAAAAGATTAAGGACCTAAGATGCAATTTTTGAAGGACTTAATTGAAATATAATTAAAAATATAAGGACTAAAGTGAATATTATATAAAGTACATAAACTACTATGCAATAAATAAATATTTTTAAAAGAGCTTATATAATAGAGAAGAAATGTATTTTTCATAAATATTATTTAGACGTGGGTAAGAATAAAAAATTTAAAAAAGAAGGTATATGTCAACTTTTTATAAAAAAAAAAGAAAGTATATGAGCTAATTATCCCAATTAAGTTTGAGTCATAAGACTTAAAAGCCCATAAACGCACGATTAGTCATCGGCCATGAATTTTTCCTTAAAATTTAGATTGTATGACAATTAAAGTGTTGATTGAGTTCCGCACTATTTTTGGGCTAGACAAATTGGCTCGTAATTCTAGATCGATCAGTTAAGTCTGAATTAGGTTCTATTGATCTAATACGCTCAAAATATCCACAAAGAAGCCGTTTTGCATCAAATAAAATCCTAGCCTCCCAAATTAAATTCCAAAACTCAAACACAAAATTTATCATAACAAATTATTTATTTCTTACACTAAAAAATTTGTATAGAACAAAATTAAGATTTTGGCATTTGAAACGTAAAATATTTGACTTAACATGAAAGTTGTCGAAATTTGCAATACCTTTTCTAAAGCTTGTGCTAATCTCGTATAATTCTCAAGTCGATATTCTCTAGAGTTCTAAAACTCGATACTGCAACTTTTGCTAAATTGCAGCTTAATTCCTAAATTTCTCAAAAGTGGCAAAATTATCTCAAATGATTTTCTTAGCAAGCAATAGTCCTATATCACATTAAATGCACTTAATATATCATAAATATACGCCAGAGAGCGAGGTAATCTCAGCGCAACTGCAGAGTGGGAGTTCGATTCCTATATTTAGTATGAAAGAGGCTCATTGCAAACGTAGTTAAAAAGAAAGCTTTCAACCCTGTTCTACTGAAACACATCTTGTGATTTACATCTTCACCAAGTCCCAATACAGAGTTGGTAGGAGTTCTCAAAATTGGAGTTCAACTTTTTTGTTATTATTATTAATAAACGCCATGCAAAATATATCATAACTCAATCCATAGAAAAGTAGGACTTTACATCCTTAACCACAAGTTTGTACTCGAGTACAAGTGTCCACCTATACCTACTAAATGAAAAGTGGCGTAATTGAGATAAGATGGCTTGCTGTTACAGATGGTGTAATGTTCTATAATTTTTATTTCTTAACTTGGTGCATTTATCTTAGTTGAGACAAGAATTTTTGAGTTTCAAGAAATAATAGTCCAAAGCATAATTTATTTTAAGCCCAAAATTTAAGTGCTTTCAAGTTTAAAAAGGTTGTTTTAGCATAATGATAATTTGTATAGTTTAGCATAAACAACATAGATTCAAATCAGCATATATATATTTTTAAAGAGAATTTTTATTTTAACTTTTTGAGAGTAACAAAATTCTTCCACTTTTATTTTAATTCTATTAAAACTACTTAGAATCCTACAATAATAATCACCTTAAAGTTTTTCATGTGAAGTTACAAGAAGAGAGAATCAATTTCCTCTCCCTTTCACTCCCTCATTCAGCCCCTCTTTCTCTTTCTCTCTACATCTGTTTTTTTTTTTTTTTTTGCCTTTTTTACTTTTTGTCAAAGGAAGAAAAGCGAGAAGTGCTTTTACTGCGATTTTGTTGAAGCCAAAACCGTTTTTTGGTTGTTCGAAACAAGATTTCAATTTTTGAATCAAGGATCGAGGTAGGAACATGTGCCATAGTTTTAACTACTGTTTAAAGATTAATTTTATATGTGAGTGACTATTTTCATAAATCAAAGAAATGAAATGAAATAGTACGTCTATAATCGGTTCTATAAGCCATGAGATTTTCAGAATCATAGATTTTGCTGGTAATCCATCTACACGTTATAATTTCATAGTATGAATTCTAGTTATTTTTAAATATATATGTTGAATTTGGTTGAGACGAGTGCAGATTTGAAGAAATTGGAGACATCAGTGGTTGTTTACTTTTAGGTATCTTTATTATTTTTTGAGGAAATTAGAGAGAAAATGAAAAAGGTATTTGTTTACTTTCTTTTTATGAAGTGCAAATGAGATAAGTTATCTTAAAATCTACGTGAACATCTTAAAAGGGCTACATGCAAAGAACCAGCAAATTCTTATAGATTGTATCCAAAGGCATGGAAAGAGGTTGCTTCATTTGCAATTGACATGGTGTTGAAAATTTAAAAGTAACCTTGTATTCTGGATTTTGAATAAAGAAATACACTTCCCTCCTTTTGGTGCATGTTTTGTGGGGTTTAAAAGTAGTTTTTTAGGAGAATTTGAAAAAAATTGATGAAATTTATAGTTGAAAAGTTGATTAAAGTTATGGATCTTATGCAATATGTTGTTGAAAATAAGTTTAGGGAAAAAATAATTTAAAATAAATCTAACCAAACATGCTCTAAGCCTATAACATTTAAAAGGAAGTTTTAAATTAAATAATTTCTTTTAATAAGTCAAAGTAAAAAATGAGTAGTTAATTTGAACTGAAATACCTTTTTATTAAAGTAAGAAAAAAGAACCAATTCACTTTGTCCAAGTTCATTATGTATCATTGTTTTCACATCTGAGTCAATGGTTTGAGGATTAGTAGTTAGTACCTCCCTCCCCACTCATCCTGCTTTGACATCGAGAGTTATTTTTTATAAAAGTAAAAACGACATTTATGAAGAGAATTTTTCAAAATTATCGAAAAGTAAGGGTTCGATTGAAAATATGACATTTTTTAATAACATTTGTAAATATAATCATTTTTAGATGCAAAAATGTTAAGTATACCATTTTGAAAAAATGACCAACTTTTTTGTGTGTGGTTAAGATTTCACGGTATTTGAGACTCGTACAATATCTTCTAGAAGAAGCTATCAAATTAAATTTTGCAATTACACATAATATAATACAACTACACACAATATATTACGAATTAACTCATATTCGAAAGAATTATCTCATTTTAATGACACTTTTTAATGATTAAACTAAAACACAAGGCGAAAATCTAATTTTTGCAAGACGAAATAAATCGATAGTTGCCCAAGTGGAACTGTCAAACCAATAATTCCCCAAAGTAGCTGTCCAAAATTCGACAGTTCCCAAAAAAAAGTGGCAATTGTCTCGAAGTTGGCTAACAGTTCTACCGAGTTTTGTTTACTAGCAAATGTGTTGACAACTTGTTTTGACTGTGTCCTACGAATTACAATCGTAAAATAATATTTCAACAACTGTCAAACTGTTGAATCGAAAGTTGAATCAATAGTGACAATTGTGACATTGAAATCGATAGTACAAACTCCTACTATCATTTTGGCATATGTCGAAAATGAGAAAATAAATCGACACACATTCTTAACAATGTTAAATATCAAACCAAATGGATCATAACAATCAATGAAATCTAACATTCAATTAAGTAAACATATAAAATGGACAAAAATAAAAGCACTCAAATATATTTAGAGTAAATTCAAAAAAAAAATTGGTCCGAAATTCGACAAAATGATAGTGAAAAAAATGTCAGTCGAGTGCTCGAATGGGACGGCAATATGGTGGCAGCTTCGCAGTGGCGATTAAAGCAGGGGACGAATAATAGATATTTCAATGTGTTTGATTTCGACGGCAACAATGATAAAATATGACAAAGAGAAAAATAAAGAGAAAACGGAACGGGTGGTGTGAAATAGTAAAGTTGGCAATAGAAACTGTAAAAACTGGAAAGAAAAGATGGTTAAAATCGAAATTTTGATAATAACATTTTTGTCATTTTTTTTAATTTTTTTTTTTTTTTTTTACTATTTGGTCAAAAAGTTCAAAATTAGACTCATTTCAAAACCCAAATTCAAAAGTGAGTATTTTGTTGAATTAGCTCTTTAATGATTTTAACATTGAGAAATGGCCTTCTAAATTTTTTTGATTAACTATTATATTAAGGACAAATTTAATAAATCTAAATTAATCTTATTGAGCCAATTTTTTTTTTTTTTTTGTTAATGATAATTAAAATGGAATGATGAAGTGAATGGAAAAAAAAAATAGGATTCATGTTTGCAAAAATGACTCTTCTATTTCTAATATTTATAATGTCAATAGTTCGAGAAGAAAATGCTTGCAAACATAATCAAACATATCGAATACAGACTATTCGTTTCTTTGAAATGTAAAGTACCGTATCTATCTAATTCAAGTTTCGACACAATTCTTTTAATAAAGAGAAAGTCCTGAAGGCGATACACTCTCACCTGTGTCAGATGCCCCTTGACCAGGCGAATTGTAAATCGAGGGATGTGCATGAATGGTAGGAACCTAAGAGAGAGAGCCAACATGCCAACCCCCAAGACAGACCCCCGACAATATTTCAGTGAAAATCTACCCTACACAAAAGTCGAACCTGCATTATCGGAGGACTTCCCCCCACATCACCTCTGACTTTACTTTGAAATGACTTGGTTAATGCATTTTCATAAGCAAGCATCCATAGAAGGAAAACATTGACAATGAATCACAATAAAGATCAATTGAATGTAAACTTTCAAATTGGAGAAAAAATTATATTAAATAAAGAATTTACTTATGAATTTAAATTTCATAGAAAAGGACAAGCGGAATAATAAACAAAAAATACACTTTTTTTTGGGTGGGGGGGGGGGGGGTGGGGGGGGTATTATCTCATGCTTCTTTATTTTATTTTAACTTTCTATATTCTTTTTATTTGATTTTGTCTCCGTTTGGTATAGATTATAAACTGGTTTATGGTTTATTTGACTATTTTTGGTCAAAAATGTCATGCTGTATAGGCAAAAATTTTGGTCAAATAAACCGTTTTTGGTCAAATAAATTATTTTGGTCAAATAAATCAGTTTATAATTTATACCAAACGGAGGTTGTTGATCTTTCTTTTCTCAAAGCAATACCTGAATGCTGGAACTTCTGTAGAAGAAGCAAATTGGGCAAAATTTAGCCACTACATCGCATTCTGTACACAGACAAAAGTGCCGGCACGGCAGCACTACTACCGCAGCGTCTCGCCGCCGGCATGCCTTACAACTCGGTCCAGTCAACTCAATAACTCGGTCCGGGTCAATGTAGCTTGACTCGGCGTCCTCTGCCTCTCCAAAGGCGGCGCATCCATTCTCATTCCCCTGTTCCCCCCCTCTGCCTCCAATGATCATCGCCTGCTGCAGCTGTGACCGCAGCGCAGCCGCCGTGGCTTCCTGCTCCCATGCCCTTTCTTGCCACGTCTGTACCTCCGAGTTCAACTGCGCCTCCCGTGCTTCCAGTTCAGCGTTGCGCCTCACCGCCTTCTGCACTTCCGTCTCTTTCTCTCTCAGCCTTTGCGCCACCGATCCCGCCGCCGCCTCCAGCAGCGCTTGGTAGTGCCTCTGCGTTTTTTCAGCCAACGCACGCCTCAATTCTTCCCCCTGTTGAGCATAGATAACCAAAAACTCAATTATCAACCATTTCAATCACGCAATACTAACCGTGAATAACGATCTAATTATATTTCATATGGCTCGTGAAACGTCTATCTTGTGGCTTTATAAGCGCACCCTCCCTTTACTGGCCAGTTTTAACCTGTGTTCTAACCTGTGTTTGGAGGAAACAATCGAATTCACTGAGCTGCTGTTTGAATTGATGAGCCACGTCTTGTGTAAATATAGACGACGGAGCACTTTTCCGGGATAAAGCTTGGTTGCGGTGCGGTGGTTGTTGCAATTGATTTTGCTCTCCGGAGGCTAATCGGAGGCCGGTGGAGACCACCTTAAGATCAGTAGTTTGAGTAGTATTGAACTGAGTGAAGTCTATTCGTTTACCCTGTGCCTCAGATTGCAATTGAATCGACATGGGCGGAGGATTCTTGAATTCTCGACCTCTTTTTCGCAGATTATTTGTTCCAACATTTCCGGCTGCCAAAACAACAACGCATTGTGTCAGTGAGAGTGTTGCCATCGACACCAAAGTTATGTAAATTGAGCTCGTTTGTGAGAAATGACTTACTGATCTAACAAATTATTGTTTACTTCAAATTGATCAAGTGAATCTCACCTGCTTGATTGAAGAGAGAGTTTGTTGGATCAAGAAATTCTTCCGGTTGCAATGGATAATCGTTCCCTGGTGGATTATTTCCTTCGCATATGTGAAGAACAATTGATGGGTATTGAGCTTGAACGGCCATTCCTATATCACAATACTATACAAAGTCGGGTAACAACATATTCAACTCCACTTCTAAATTGTTTCCTTGGATCCAGACTGGTGTACATATGACAGAAATGAAGAGATATTATGAAGAAGGGAGGCGTAAAGGAAGGGTAAGAAATGCTAACACATAAACGGTATGAATTAAAGAAAGAAAGAGATGCCCCAATACAAGGCGGATTATTCAATGAATGAAATCATGAAAAACGCTGAACAAGAAATTAAAAGGGAGATGAGAGAAATCTTATATTAATTTTTTATCACGTGAAAGTTAGAGAATATAGATAAGAGATGATAAAGAAAGAAAGAAAGGGTGTTAAATTGTGTGATGGCACAATGGCAGCAAAATTAGATTCTTGCATGACTTGATAAGACAATAAATAAATTTTTAAATTTTTTTTTTCTTGTTTGTATACCTCAAATTCCGGCTTGGTCATTAGAAAGAGGTGATTATTGGCGGTTGTATTTGAATAGAGTGAAATGGATAGAGTTTTGGTTCAAATATCAAATTTTACCTACTTTAGTCTAGATTATTGTATTTGTAGGAGTCAAAATAATGAGATTTACCTTTACTTTTTGCTAGAGTCAGATGCCTTCATCTTGCATTGGGTGGCTAATAACCTTATTGGTAAACAATGATCGATATTTGACAAAGGTCGTGAAACATATTGGTAAACTTTGTATTCACGAAGAATTGTTGGTTTGACATGTGTGCTCGACAGTGAAGTAGTTATACTAGTTGGTGTAAATATATGTACTAATTACTGAATCAGCTCATACATACATTATATTATTCTACGTTATCACCACATAAGAAGTAGATTTAATATTTTTAATTCTATCTAATATTATCTAGTTCACGTAACGAAACGTGCCATTAATGTTCAATTTTAAAATTTAGTCTCATTGTTGTATCCTTGCTTGTGCTTTCTTATCACTTTGGTTTCACCCAACTTTTTAACAAGTAATTTCTGGTAGCTTGCCGATATTGCCTGCCTAAATTTAAATTAGTGTACAAAAGAAAGAGAGAGAGAAAGATGCGTTTAAAGGGCAAGAGTCCAAGAGGGAGGCACCTATTATTCTTTTTTCTTTCTTTCTCTTCTCTTTTGCGTAGGTGGGTTGGTTTGGCTTTTTTCTTGGGGGTGGTGGAGTCATCTGTCACTTATAATTTATTATAGGGAAATTTACAATTTTCGTCCTATTTTTTTTTAATCTATTACTAATTTATCCTCAACTAATTTTTATACTACCAAACATTCTCAACTTTTTAATTAATTATAAATCATGTCCATATTAACAAATAATGATGGATTTGCCATCTTCTTTAAATAACAAAAATAAGAGAAAGCTGAAAATAACAAAAAATTCCCCTCCCACCCGACCCCACCCCACCCCACCCCACCCGACCCGACCCGATGAGATAATAAAGAAGAACATCATTTCAAGATTCATAGTTTCAAAAATTTAAAAACACACATTGAGAAAAATAAAGATTTTCATAAGAGTCTTTCAAGAAATTAACCTGAAGATCAAGCTTTCTGAAAGCTTTCTTGATCTCAGATTCGGAAGCATCAGGGAAAATTCTAAGAGTCTTTCATAGATCACTCACATCATAAGATGAATAAACACATGAAACCCTAAACCTATTTTCACATTCTTTTTTGAATCCTTGAATTGAATCCAAGAACTTGATGTAGAACCGCACCCAATATCAGCAGCCATTAAGAAAAAAAATTCTTCACGATTTTGAAAACCCATAATGGAAAAATAGGAATTGGTGTTTATTTTCATATAGATCTTAGACTAAAGTGAAAATGCTATGAAAATCAAAGAAACTCACCTCACCATTTTTAGTTGTAGTGAAAATGTAGTCGATCCTGAACTTGATGAATTTATGGTAATAATGAATACTTAATGACATATTTAAGAGGACAAAATTTTCTCAATCTTAAATCTATCATTAATTACAGATTGAGTGGTGGCGTCGTAGAGGAGGTGGTGACTGTGGTGGGAGTAGGGTGAGTGAGGAAGTACTTTTTGAGAAGTTATGAGACTTTTTTTATAATTTTATGTTGTTTATAGCATTCTTTTATTTTTGTTTATTGAAAAAATAGCATATTTCATCCCCATTCTTTCAAAAATATTGGAGATATACTTCTAATATTTAAAAATAAAACCATACATCTCCAACGTTTGAAAAATAGTCATTATAGGTCCCTAATAACAAAATTCATCCATTTTAGCTGTTAAGTTCAAATAAAATAACAAAATTGACCCTCTATTTAAATAAGCAAAAAACAACATGCAAAAGAAAAAAAGAAAAAAAGGAATAAAAATATAACCAAATATACCTAAAAAAATGAAAAATAACAAATAAGTCATCTTCTTCTTTCTTCCCTAGCCACAACCTACCTCCACCAATCTTCTTTTTCTACCTCCACCTTTTAACTCCTCCACCACTATACTCACAACCATGCCGCCACCGTCGCCATTACTGATGCGAACTCGCAAAAAATTGAATCTCGAAACCTACAAAAGATTTGATCTGAACCCCTAAGAAAGCTAAAATCTAGTCGCAAGAACTTGACCCAATGATTACTTGAATCAAAGAACAATAGTTATGAAAATGCTACAAATGTTTGCGAAATCTTTGATAAGTTTTAGGTTAGTTCAATTAAAAACTCGAAAAAAAAGCGAATCCTCACTTTTAATTAATCTCTCAAATCATTCAAAGTTGTGAATGTTTACAATACTAAGTGTTTAAATAGTAAGTATTAAAGAAATCTTAATCTAATTCGGAAATAATTAAAAACTAATAAAATAAGAATCCTAGTTGAAAAGGAAACTAAAACATAATAAAAATCAGATTTTTATTCTGCGTATGCCTAGGATTAACCTTGCGATCGCATGGGCTTATTCCTTGCGATCGCATAGTTTGTCTCCATTGCGTTCTGCTTTTGATAAACCACCCTTGCGATCGCAGCCTTTTATAACAATGAGATCGCATGGTTATTTCTTCTGATTTCCTGCGCAGATTTCTGCCCCATTTGCATTTTTGTCCTCCAACTTTGTCTCACACTAATTTTGGCCCTCCAATCTTCTCTTAGACTCCAATATTTCTCTAATATGGTCCTGGATCACATCATCCCTTCATTCCTCATAAGGATTCGACCTCTAATCATCACCTGCATTAAGGGGAGAAAAAAAAGGCCTTATGTCTTCACATGCATCCAAAACTAATCACCAGGCTCAAAGATGAATCTGCAACCTTTGTTTGCTTTAATTTGATGTATTTGAAGCTCATTCGTCTTATCTAAATTGCCTCTATAAGTTGGTCGTTTTGGAAGAACAGCTCTAGGTACAAAGCGAAGTTGATTCGCAATGTCTTGAATAGGTGGAAACCTACTAGATATTTCCTTCGAAGATACATCTTCCAATTTCTGCAGTAAAGAAATAGTCAAATTGGAGGGGGATTGGTTAGTTTTTCGTAGTACAAGGTGGGATTTTTTCTGTACTAGTAAAAGTATCTGTTGGATTTTTTCCTCCTTCGTTGTCGTTTCTTGTATATCTAAATCTTTTACTTTAATTTGGGCATGAAGAGCATGCCTTGCAAATAGGATTTCACCATCTATAGGTATTCTACACCATCATCTTTCAACTCAGGCAGCATATCATTATCACACTCATCCTTAGATTCCACAACCCCATTATCACGCGACAACCCCATTATATTGTTGCTAGTTACCTCATCTCGTCCCTTAGGTGGTTCGGTCGTCTCCTTTGAAACAACCCTATCACTCACATTATTATTATTCCACTTAAAATAGACTTTAGGGTCATGCCTACCTTGGCAGGAAGGTATTTTTATTTTTATATTCCCAATGATTCTATCTACTCCATCATGGCATCTATAGTCTCCTCATCTAGGTGCCCTTTCACGCCTATCTCCTCTTCGCCTCATCCTATCCATCTCAGCCAAATAATTATAATCATCTTCATCCTCAAATTCAGCTATAGGGTTATGATCACGCCAATCTCCTCTACGCCCCATCCTACCCATCCCAGCCATATAATTATAATCACCTTCATCCTCAAATTCAGCTACAGTATTATGATCAAACCTATCATGTCTCCTAATATTAGGGACCCCGTGATGTTTCTTCTTTAGTAAGTTTGTAAGTACCGTATCATGCCTATCGATCCTACCCATCATCTCTTTATTGTTATCCTTCATCTCTCTAAATATACCCTGTTCATCCTCTCAAATTATTGTTGCATAGCTCTTAACAATAAGGATTGGTGGTTATCTTTTCCGGACATTTTAGGATAATAAAATAGAAATTAGGAAAAAAAATAATATTTACCTCACGTGTTTGTACTCGTGTTTAACTCTTTATGGTTTTTTTCTCGATAATAATCTCACAACTCTTGCCGTTTTCCTCTCTTGTTTTTCTTACCAAGTTCTCTAAAGAACTAACTAAACTTAATAAGGAATTCGGCCTTTGTAACGTTCAAGAACAAGAATAAAGAATTAAAAGATAACGAAAACGAAAACGATCAAGAAGAAAATTCACAAAAAAGATAAGATTTAAGCACCGGACGATAATATGACACAAAAATTACAAAAGAATGTGTTTCTTGACTTTTCTTTAAATTTCTTGAAATTTTCGTTTTTTTCTTCTTCTTATTATTATTATTTAACTTTTGTGGTCCAATGTAAGAAATTAAAAAAAAAAAATCACAAAGTAAGAATATATATATATATATATATATATATATATATATATATATATATATATATATGATTCAAGATGAATCTAAACAAGAAAAAAATAAAAAGATTATATGGAAGAAGATAAATAACAAAAAATAATTTTTTTTATATGATTCAAGATGAATCTAAATAAGAAAAAAAATAAAAGATTCTATAGAAAAAGATGAATAACAAAAAAATAATTTTTTTTTTATATGATTCAAAATGAATCTGATGAACAAAAAAATTAAAGTAAAAGATAGAATCTAATTTTAGAGCCAAAGCTCTGATACCAACTGATGCGAATCCACGAAGAATTGAATATTGAAACTCATAAAAGGTTTGATCTCAACTCCAAGAAAGCTAAAATCTGGTCGCAAGAACTTGACCCGATGATTACTTGAATCATAGAACTAGTTATGAAAACGCCACAAAAGTTTGCGAAATCTTTGATAAGTTTTAGGTTAGTTTAATTAAGAACTCAGAAGAAAAGTGAATCATCACTTTTAATTAATCTCTCAAATCATTTAAAGTTATGAATGTTTACAATACCAAGTGTTTAATTAGTAAACATTAAAAAAAATCCTAATCTAATTTGGAAATAATTAAAAACTAATAAAATAAGAATCCTAGTTGAAAAAGGAAACTAAAACATAATAAAAATCAGATTTTTATTCCGTGTATGCCTAGGATTAACCTTGCGATCGCATGGTTTGTCTGCATTGCGTTATGCCTTTGATAAACCATCCTTGTGATCGCAGTCTTTTATAACCATGCGATCGCATGGTTATTTCTTCTGATTTCCTGCACAGATTTCTTCTCCATCTGCGTTTTTGTCCTTCAACTTTGTCTCACGCTCATTTTGGCCATCCAATCTTCCATTAGACTCCAATATTTCTTTAATATAGTCCTGGATCGCATCAACTACCCTCACACGGCTCAAGATATACATACACCACAATGAACAAGGTGAAAAATAACTAAATTACTTGATTAAAATTACTCATGCAAAGCATAAAAATAACCAAATTCTAAAAGCCTGCAAATCAATCAAGTAAATGAGACAATCATAAAATTAGCATCTTTGTCAAGAATCCTTTAACCAATATTTGGAGTTGGAATTCCAATTGTTTGTCTCCAATCGAGTACCACTGGAGTGGTGTGTCCCCATTTGAAGTTGAATGATGAAAGGATGGATCCACCAGCTCCAATCATGGATCTGCTAATTCTGTGGGCCTAAGAGGCACACTGATCCATGGGTGGCTTCAGTTTCTACTTTCCAGCGCCACCACCTCCAGGGCCGGATTGAGGACAGTGTCAAGAAGCTCCGTACCCAGCACGGGAAGTCTTTCGAGAAATCACAAAAATAAAAATCAGTGAAAAATTATACTGTTTCTTCGTCGCCACCTTCGGTGCCTGTAGCAAATAAAAGAATGCGGATTTAGGGTTGGTCGACGAGGTGGGAGTGGAAGAAGAAGATTGATGGTGTACGTGGTGATTGAGAAAGAAAGAAGAAGATGGTTTATTTGTTATTCTTCATTTTTGGGGTATATTTGGTTATATTTTTATTCTTTTTTTTTTTTTTTTTCTTCTGTCTTTTGGTTTTTGCTTATTTAAAGAGAGGGGCAATTTAGTCTTTTTATTTGACCTTAATAGTTAAAATGGATAGAATCGTTCATTAGGGACCTATCATGCATATTTCTTTAAACGTTGGAGGATGTATTGTACTATTTTTAAAGGTTAAGGGTATATCCTCAATGTTTTTGAGAGATTTTGGACGAAATATGCTATTTTCTATTGTTTATTTAAAGAAGATGGCAAATCCGTCATTATTTATTAATAGGGAGGTGATTTACAAATAATTGAAAGGTTGAGGATGTCTGGTGCTATAAAAATTAGTTGGAGATAGATTAGTAACAGATTTAAAAGGTTGAAAACGAATAATGCAAATTTCCCTTTATTATATCATTTCTTTAATTTATATATCCCCCCACCACACACACACGCGCGCGCACACACACACACATTCATATATATATTTTCTAATGTGTGTGTATATCAGTATATATATATATATATATATATATATATATATATATATATATATATATATATATATATATATATATATATATATGAGTAATGCTATTTATCATGGTAAATTATACTCACAATTTCTATCTTTTCTGGTTTGTAGTAATTTTGTCTCCATTCAATTTTAATCGCACGTATTATCATCCTCAGCCTTTTAGTATTTCACGCAAATTATCCATTTTAATATTTTGCTCATAACATAAAAAAACTAAAACAGCAAAATAAATAAATAGAATATAAAAATTGTAGTTGGAGTTTCTAATATTTTTAAATCTATGGTTAATTACATCGACATTCTTTATTCTTTTAGCTTTGTAACGATATCATCACATTCAATTTTATTCACATATATAGTCTACATTTTTTCATTTTACTCGCACAGATGATCCCCAAATGACTTTTTGTTGATAATTTTGTCCCTAACTTAAATAAATTAAAATGATAGAAAAAATAAAATACAATAAAAAAATTATAATTGAAACCCTAACCTTTTTAAAAGTATAAATAAGTCTTAAACTTTTTTTTTACTCATTTTCACCTAAAATAATAAAAAATGTGCCATCAAGTTCTAAAACATTTAATTATGTTCTCCTAAAGGATATTTGAAGTCTCTACAGATTTCTTCCAATAATCCGTTAATTGACAAATATATATATATATATATATATATATATATATATATATATATATATATATATATATATATATATATATACTTGTGAACTAAAATTGACCAATTTAAAAAAAATAAAATAGTTTATTACATTTTATTATTTAGAATAACTTTTTTTTTTAAAAAAAAAATCATCTCACCTCACCTCACCTCACCTCACCTCACCTCTCTAACCAGTTGCAACTAGGGGGGGTGTGAAATTTCTCCTGTCGCGCGAACCAGTGAGGATATCTCTCTAGTTTGTGCGAAACCTATTGTGGAATTTGCCATCATTTTGGAATATTACAGCTACTGCATCCAAATGGATTGATTACTCATTCCTTAAATTCTTGATCAAAAAATGTCAATCAATCAAAGCCAGAAGGCACCAACCTATTTTAACAATGGTACAAGAGTGCCAATGATGTGCGATGCTAGGACTCTATCTATGGCACCCACAAGCTTGCCACCAATGAACACCACTAGCACCGACACAATCATAGAAGATACGCCCATCAATAATATTAAAGCTTTCTCTATTTCCTTTCCTCAAGTGAGGTCTTCATCTAGCTCGTACATTGTCAGGTTCACTCCCATTCCGCAGAATAGCCTTTTGGTGTGGTGGGGTGGGGTGGGGTGGTGATGTTTTTTCTTTTTTTCTTTTTAAATTATTTTGAATAATAGAATGTAATAAAATATTTTGTCCTTGTTAAATTTGTTAAATTTAGGTCACGGGTATAATTTTTTGTCAATTAACAGACTACTGGACGAAATCTGAAGAGACTCCAAATGTCCTTTCGGTGAATATAATTAGAAGTTTTGGGACTTGATGATACATTTTTTTTTATTATTTGAAGTGAAAATCTGTACAAAAAAATTGGGATTTTTTTGTACTTTTGAAGAAGTTAGAGTCTCAATTACAATTTTTCCATTGTATTTTCTTTTTTCTACCAAAATTCATTTAAATCAAGAGAAAAATTATTAAAAATGTAATTTGAGGACCATCTGTGTGAGTAAAATGAAAGAATGGAGACGATACAAATAAAATTGAAAAGAGATGATATTTGTAACGACTATGGACTTTCCAATTGGGCAAGGACGGTGGGGATTTTTTTCGTAAAGAAACGTTTATTTAAAGGCCCAAATACCAAAATACAAACGATAGAGATGAAATATGCTAATTTCCCATTTTTCTTGTCCATTTCACCATGTTCTCTATCTTTCCTTACTAGAAAGTAAAATTGCCAAAGTATATCTCTAAATATATATTACATCATACTCTCAAAAACTTTTGAACAGTACATTTCCTTGCCCAATTGGCACCGGCATTCTTCATAAGTTCCTCTTAAAGGGGAGATCAAGGGTTCGAATCGCTGAGGACGCGAAAGAAATCCAGTTTGGAGCCCAACCTTCAATGAACAATACGTAAGTTAATGGCACTCATAGCCCTTAGGCGAAAGGTCGTAGGAGAAAGTCCGTGGTCGTTACAATATTGTTACATAACTGAAAGATTGAAGACTGTTAGTGTAATTAACCCTTAAATTTATAAATAAATCGTGAACCTTTTTTTCACAGTTTTTCAATTCAAATAATAAAAAATGTTTCGTCATGTCTCAAACTTTCTAATCTTATCATTTACTATAATATTCGGAACCAACATAGACAACCGTTAATTTGAATCTAAAGGTAATATTTATTATTTGAAAGATTAGGGACTAATTTGGATATAAACAAATAGATGGGACCAGAGTACAATTTATTTTCTTTTCCACGTATTACAGATATTTATATTTAATTAGATAATTATATATAATTGTATGTCATTTAATTAATTAGTTTAATTGTGATAATTATAGTAGTTTATAACTTTATATCGTTTAAAATTTGAATAGATTCATAAGATAAAGTTCTAATGATATTGAATTATCTTCAATGAATCTTATCACTTAAGATGTAGTTTTTTTTATATAGATAAGAGTCCAAGATAATATTTATCTTTTAAAGACTCTCAGTTGGATTCAATTAAGTGTCTTGGTAAACCTATAAATAGAACCCTTAAGTTATAGTAGTAGTAGTAATAATAATAATAATAATAATAATAATAATAATAATAATAATAAGCACACGATTCAAGAAGTATTGAGGTAAAAATCTAGCAATTCAGCTTTCTTCAATCATTCAATCATAGTAAGCATATACATGTTTTTATGTTACAGTACTTATGAAATATTATCATGGGTCCACATGTATGTTATAAGATCGAACCGGAGTTTTAGTAGCGCTACGCACGAATAACTATTACCATCCAAGTTCGGTATAGTTTTTGTGTCTCCTCTACCCAAGTTCATGTTTCAAGTTTAATGTTTCATATTTCAAGTTACAAATTTTAAGTATCAAGATTCAAGATTCCATAATGCTGTTAATATATTAATACATTTATACTTATTGAGATTTTTCTCATTCCTTTCATCCCCCCTTCCAAGTAATTAAGACATGTGGAGATCGAAGTATGGGTTGCACCCGTGGTGGAACGAATAATTTAGAAATTTTTATTTAATTAAGTATATGTTTGACAAATTTAGTACATTTTAAATAAGATACTAACTGATTGTATTTTAATCATGGATTTCTTAAAGTTAACTAAGTATTATCTTTAGGTACGTTTATGATATGTCATTATGACCTTCAGGTTTTAGGATTCGGGTGTCACACTTACGTCCATCAATATATGTGTGCCGGAAGGACCACATGTGATCTAGACGAATTTTTTCCAAAAATCCGTTAGTTGACAAAAAGTCAAGCTCGTGATCTACATCTGGTCAATTTAACAAGGACAAAATAGTCTATTCATATTCAATTATTTTAAATTTTTTTTTTAAAAAGAAAAAAAGAAAAAGTCTTCTTCTTCTCCAACTTACCTCGCCTGTCACCAACCGGTGAGTTAAATTTGAATGTGAAGGGACCATTTTCTTATATCAATGGCTAATTTTTTTTCCTTTTTAAAAAATAAAATTGTTTGAAATAATTGAATGTGAAAAACTCATTTTGTCTTTGTTAAATTGGTCAAATTTAAGTTGGCTTGACTTTTTTTCAAATAACGGAAATTTGGACAAAAATCGTCCAAACTACATGTGTCATTTCGATGCACATATAATGAGGTACGTATGTGCTAGGATTAAAAAGTTAGGGACCTAGCGGTATATTTTTTATTATTTTAAATGAAGAGCTATAAAAAATAAAAAATTCAGGATTTATTTACATTTTGAAAAGGTTAAGGAACCCAACTGCAATTATTTTATTTTATTTTCATTTATTTTCTATTTTAATTTATTTAAGTTAGTGACAAAATTATCAAAATTGACCATCTGCGTAAATTACTAAAAGATTGGAGATGATACATGTGATTAAAATTGAATGTAAATGGAATTGCTATAAATCTAAAAGGATGAAGAGTGGGAGTTTAATTTATCCATATTTATCACTACGAGTGATAATCACTAGTTTATGTGATATTAAATGATAGGTCTAATAAAGTGAGTTTCATATCTTGATACTCTCCCCGTCCCACAAAGATAGACCCGTTTTCTTTATTTATCTGTCTGAAATTATAGGCTACTTACTTTATACAGGATATATTAAATTTTTATTTTTCCTAATATACCCCTATTTAATTTACATTGTTATCAACCAAAATATATATCTCTCTAAACTTTCATTTACTTTTTTCTTCTTTCCAATGTAATTCTCTCTCTAACATATAACTTTTTCTCTCTAAACCTTCATTAATGTTTTTTTTTCCGTGTAACTCTCTCTCTCTCTCTCTCTCTCTCTCTCTCTCTCTCTATATATATATATATATATATATATATATATATATATATATATACATATCTATCTTTTTTATTTCTATTTAACTTAAATAGGAGTATAATAGGAAAATTGTATAAAATATTTATAATTTCAATTACATTAAATGAGTTTTCTTAATCTGTGTGAAAAAAAATGAGTCTAACTTTGTAGGACGGAGGGAGTATTTAATTGGACATGTCATTAAATGTCAATACAGTTACTACATAAATTGATAATTATCATCGATGGTGATGAATAATATTATTCTATATATATATGGAGAAGAGTGCGTATGCAAATATAGTTGGATGAATTTTTAGTGTTTTGTTTCTTATCTTTGACCCAACAAAAAATACATAATTATTTATGAAATAATACCTTGTGGAGGATGGTTCGAGGTATTTCGACAGTCAAGTTCTTTGGTTGCTCCGATACCTGAAAAGGAGGCGGGGAACTCTCCCCCGGTTTGTCCTCCGGCGTGAAAGTTAGATATTGAGGGGGAAAGAGTGGACGGAATAAAGTGAAATACGATAATAGCAAATGTATGATTTTTTGTCATCCTTTACCTGGTTTACCTTCTGAGGTATTTATGGGTGGGCGCTTTCCCTCCACGTGCCAGACGGTTTTCTCCAGACTGCTCGGCAGTTGTTGCCCACGTTCTGACGGTTATCGTCACGTGGCAGCGGTTCCGATAATGCGCTAGTTGGCTTCGGGACGTGGGGCGGTTAGTTTATCATTCACATAACCGTTAAGTAACATCAACGAATCGTCCATTGATGTTGTCAACTGACTGCCCTTCTCAGTGGCTAGCGGTCCACTAGTTCGATGCCATAATCAGTCGACTACTATTTGTTATAATACTGATCGACTGCCTGCCGCCCAAGGTAGACAGTTTGACTGCCTGTCGCCTAAGGTAGACAGCTTGACTGCTTGCCACCCAAGGTAGTCAACTTGATTGCCACTCACACAGAGCGCATATTGAGTCTGGCACAATTTGAGTCTAGTCTATTTTTAGTATAGCATCATTAGCCCCTCTACCTCTTAAAGATTTTTGTCATTAAGAGGTAGCGAAATTTTCTTCCACTCTTCGAAATAAATCTGAATACTCAGTTTTTTTTTTTTTTTTTTTATAATCTCTCATCTTTTTTTTTTCAGTTGTTTTAACGAGTTTTGATCGCATTTGGAATTGAATTCACGTATCGGATTTCAAAAATTTTGGAGGTAAAAATCCCTCCAAAAAATCACCTCTATATAAAGGGGGGTAAAGACCATTTATTTCTCTCACTTTCCTTGGGCAATCAAAGGTAATCCTCCCTAACTTTTCTTTTTTAGAGAATGCCTAGAGTTATAAGTTCGTCTACTAGTCAAGAAAATTACTCACCTTCTTCAAATTTTTCGCCTGAATCGAGTGGATCTCATTTAAGTGTCGACCGCCCCATTGGAAGAAACCAGCCGGCTACTTTCTTTAGGGCGGTCGGCCGCCCTTATGGGGGCGGTCGACTGCCCCATGGGAGCAGTCGGTCGACTGGGAGCAATCGACCGCTCCAAGGGAGCAGTCGATCGACTGGTCCCTCAGGAGCAGTCGACCGCTCACTTGGAGGAGGTCGGCTGCCCTTTGGGAGTAGTCGGTCGACTGCTCCCTTGGGGGCGGTCGACTATCCCTTGGGGAGCAGTCGGTTGACTGCTCCTTTTGAAGTGGTCGACGGTAACCCTTTGGTCGACTGTCATACTTTGATAATATTGAAATCGAGAGAAGTCCGGCGGGTAACATAGTTGCACTTGAGGTTTCCAAAGCATGTAGTCTTTATAGTTCACAAAAAAAATTGAATAGGATGCTTGGGAAATTTTTTCTCTATGATGATTATGTGTATAGAGCTCCCTCACCCATCGAGCAACTTCCTGGGTCAGACCTTCTTGAGATTGCCGTATATAAGGATAGTATGGACGGGGGTTTAAGGTTTCCACTTCACCCACTCTTTATCTCTATTTTTAATGAGTTTCATTTTACTCCTAGTCAAATGAACCCAAATGCTTGGAGGCTTGCTTTATACTTTCTATACATGTGTTTGTCTAAACATATTGAGCCTAGCGTAGACTTATTTAGGCGTGTTTTCGAATTGCATCATCTGCCCCAATGTAACGCTTATGTCTACCTTACCTCAAAAATTAATATGCAAGTACCTCACTATAGAAATTCCAATTGTGGGTGGAAGTCTCGATTTTTCTTTGTTCGACCCTCTAAAGGCCACTTTCCTTTTAGTACCAAATGGAGACATCCCCAAGTCCGCCTGTTCAATAGCCCCTTTGAGGTGACCCCTCTTGTGGAAAGCCAAGTTAAAAAATTGGAGTGTCTAGACCCTCCTGCTTCTAGGCTGAGCGATGTATTAACGGATGAGAATATGTTATCTGTGGGGCTCTTCAAGCATACTGGTAGGTTTTGTGTTTATAACCTGCCTTGTTGAATTTGTAGTAATATATATATAT
The DNA here is from genome assembly GCA_030279155.1 of Forsythia viridissima. NCBI lineage: Eukaryota > Viridiplantae > Streptophyta > Magnoliopsida > Lamiales > Oleaceae > Forsythia > Forsythia viridissima. Next base: position 27,714,964 of record CM059041.1, on the reverse strand, counting down.
ATATATATATATATATATATATATATATATATATATATATATATATATATATGATGATTCTGATGAGTTTTGTTTCTCATACAGGAATGAAGTTCAATCTGGCAGGCGTGCTTGGATCTGTACCTCTTGCTACCGACGACGAGGGGCCTTCTTCTCCTGGACAGGCCAAGAGGAGAAAAACTGCAACCAAGGCAAAAAGAGTGGCAGGCGATAAAAATGCCTTGGTGTCTGCTGGCGGAGCTATGGAGGATGACCACATCGATCTGACTATGGGTGCTGACCCAATACATGCAGACGATGACCACACTGCTGGGAATTTTCCTGTCCCCGACTTGCGTTTTCCGCCTGCTCATGCTAGGAGAGATATGGAGGTCATGCGGAGCTGTGTTATATCACACATGTCTAAGGGTTTATCGAGAAGAAAAATTGAGGATATTGAAAAGGTTTTGGCCGTCTACAACAGAAAGGTTAGTTATTTACACGCCCTCCTTTTCTTTTCTTTTTTTTTTTTTTTTTTTTATTTTAGTTAGCGGTTCAGCTAACCATGTATACTTTGATTTATGCTTGCCAGGTTTTGACCCTCAAGGATTCTCTTGTTAAAGCTTGTAAGCGTATGGTCACTGACTTGGAAGTTGTCGATGATGAGAAATCCAAGGAAATTCATCATTTGAAAAAGAAGAACTCTACTCTGAGGAAGTTTTGTGAGGCTTCAGAGGCTTGAGTCAAGGAACGAGAAGAGGAGATTGATAACCTTCGGTCTGCTCTTGATCGCGCTCAGCATGATGTTGTGAGGAGTTATAAGGCTTCTTCAGAATACCAGCAAGACTTGTACGCGTACGGAGCTGAGTCTATGAGCGCTTCCATTTCGTTGACCAAAGAGTGGATATCAATCGAGCACCCAGTCGTTAACCCCCAGGGCTTTGACTGTTTCTTGGCTCGACGACGAGATTTGGAGCAAGCTGCTGAGCAGGGACAGGCCACTGAGCAGGATGGGGTAGATGATCAGGCAGATGATCCTCTTCAGGATGGAGATGGTGCTTCTCACTTGGATTGATTTAGCATGTTGCTATTTTTTTTTTGTCCGACAGACCTTTGGTTTTTTCGATCAGCATTTTGTCTCACTAGTCTGAAATGTGGGCTAGACTTATCTTTTATAACTTGACTTTGGCATTTTCCTTAGCTCTTCACTTGTTTTACGAAGCAGCCCCTAGCACTTGAACGACTTTATTTTGTTCTTGTATGATTGTGTTTAATGCGATTAAATCATCATTTTCTCTAACAACAATTTATCTTTTCAATTAATCGACCATGTGACACAATCGACTACCAACGTGCGAAATAGCATCGTGAACTGTTTATCGCATAATTTGGGCAGTCCAAATTATGTAAAGCGATTTGAAGATTTAACCAAATTTTGGTTTAATTGCTTAGTACTAAGTTTTTAGGGCATTGTTTGTAGACCATCTTGTGGTCACCGTCTAGCTATAAGGCGATTTAGAGACTTAACCAAATTTTGGTTTAATTGCTTAGTGCTAAGCTTTTAGGGCATTGTTTGTAGACCATCTTGTGGTCACCGTCTAGCTATAAGGCGATTTAGAGACTTAACCAAATTTTAGTTTTATTACTCATCGCCAAGTTGTTTTTTGAGCGCTTTTTGTATAGTAGGCCACTTTGTGGCTACCGTCTAGCTGTAAGGCGATTAAGAGACTTAACCAAATTTTGGTTTTATTGCTCATCGCCAAGCTGCTTTTTGAGCGCTTTTTGCATAGTAGGCCACTTTGTGGCTACCGTCTAGCTGTAAGCCGATTTAGAGACTTAACCAAATTTTAGTTTTATTGCTCACCGCCAAGCTGCTTTTTGAGCGCTTTTTGTATAGTAGGCCACTTTGTAGCTACCGTCTAGCTGTAAGGCGATTTAGAGACTTAACCAAATTTTGGTTTTATTGCTCACCGCCAAGCTACTTTTTGAGCGCTTTTTGTAAAGTAGGCCACTTTGTGGCTACCGTCTAGCTGTAAGGCGATTTAGAGACTTAACCAAATTTTAGTTTTTATTGCTCACCGCCAAGCTGCTTTTGTGTTTTTTTTTATCTCGACGGCTCGTAGATTAAGATGATTTGTTCACACAAAAGATTGTCCAGACTGGTGGACTCAGTAGGCGCACCGGGACGTCCCAGCTAGGCTGGCCCTTCCTTAGCACCCTCATCATCTGCCGCCGTCTAGACTTTTCATTAAACATTTCTTAGGACTACAAACGTGTCCAAGAAAACCGCATTACAAAAAGAAAATGAGCATAAATAAATCTAGAAAATAGAAAGCACCGATGTCCTTTAGGAGGACTAACAATCGGCGTTACATTAAGGAAAAACAACAAGAACCCTAAAATAATAAAAAGGAGAAATAGTAAAAGTCTTAACCAACTTCATCATGTGTTTTTCTTTTCTATTGGTAGTATTTTTTAAGATGCTCGGCGTTCCATGGTCTGTTCATCGGCTTCCCTTTTAGATCTTTAAGACTGTAGGCTCCCTTTCCCAGGCTTCTGATCACTTCATATGGTCCTTCCCAATTCGGCCCAAGCTTGGATGGTGGACGCCCAGCTGCGGCAGCACTTCTGAGCACCAAATCGCCAGGTTGAAACGTCCTTGATTTTACTCGTCGGTTGAAATATTCTGCAGCTTTCCGCTTGTAAACTGCCATTTTGACTGATGATCTCTCTCGGACCCCTTCGAGGAGGTCGAGCTCAGAGCAATTCGCTACTGGGTCGAGCTGCTCGACATTCAGCCTGCCAGTCCTGTTTAAGATTTCTACCGGTACCACTGCTTCCATCCCAAAAGACATTTTGAAAGGTGTCTCTCCTGTTGGCTCTCTAGGGGTTGTATGGTATGCCCACAATACGTTGGGTAACTCGTCCGTCCGCCCATAATCCCTTTTCTTTATCTAGTCTTGTTTTTAGATCCCAAAGTATTGTCCGATTCACTACTTCAGCCTGCCCATTTGATTGCGGGTGCGTCACCGAAGTCAAACGGTGATTGATGTTATAACTTTCACAAAAAGCTTTGAAACTATGATTGTCAAATTGTCTGCCATTGTTGGTCACAATCACCCTCGGTATCCCAAATCTGCAAATTATACTTTTCCATACAAAACCTTGGATTTTAGCTGTGGTTATCGTTGCCAAAGGCTCCGCTTCCACCCATTTGGTGAAGTAGTCAATGGAGACTAGCAAGAATTTCCTTTGACCCCTGGCGATAGGAAAAGGTCCCAGGATATCCATTCCCCATTGGAAAAAAGGACAAACTCGAAAAATGGCACACTGCTGCTCAGCGGGTACATGAATTAAGTTTCCATAGCGTTGACAAGCATCACATTTTTTCACCAAGTCTCTAGCATCTTCTTTCATGGTAGGCCAATAATATCCTTGCCGCAAGGCCTTGAATGCAAGGGTCGCGGCCCCCTGGTGATTACCGCAAATTCCAGCATGTATTTCGAACAACACTTCTTTGGCTTCGGTGGGCCGCAAGCACTTCAAATAAGGCGTAGTAAAGCCCCGCTTATATAACTGTCCGTCAATCATGGTGAACATGGCTGCTCTAACCTTAATTCTTTTTGCTTCGATCGGGTTTTTTGGCAATGTGTCTTGTACAAGATAATTCATTATTGGATCAACCCAACTTGTTTCAAATTCAATGTCTGCAATTTCTATCATATTCAGTATGCTCGGCTGCTTCATTGTTTGTACGCTTGTGGTGCTAGGCAGGTTTCTCGTATTTGCCGATGCTAACTTTGATAGTGCGTCTGCTCGTGAATTATCTTTTCTTGGGACTTTGGTTATCTTGAAGTTGGAGAATTTTCTCTGTAAATCTCTCACCTTCATTAAGTACGCGGCCATTTTACTATCTTTTGCCTCGAAATCACCGGTTATTTGTCCAACTACTAGCTGTGAGTCACTACATATTTCAACCGATGACACCCCCAGTCTGACAGCCAGATTTAGTCCTGTGATTACTGCTTCATACTCAGCATCATTGTTTGTGGCTGAGAACTCAAAGCGAAGAGAGTATTCTAGTTCTTCAGACTCTAGCCCTATCATGATGATCCCCGCTCCAGATCCTTCACTATGTGACGAACCATCCACAAAAATTTTCCAGTCTACTGTCCTGTCGTCAGGTATGCTAGGCGGCATGGTAAGCTCTGCGATGAAGTCTGCTAATACCTGTGCCTTTATTGCTGTCCTTGGCTTAAACTCGATATCGAACTCGTTTAGCTCGATTGCCCATTTGAGCATCCTTCCCGACATCTTTGGACGATGGAGGATCTGCTTGATAGGTTGATTAGTCATGACTTGCACGGTATGAGATTGGAAGTATGGTCTCAACTTTCTGACGGCCACTATCAGAGCAAACACCAATTGTTCCGCTAGGCTGTAGCGGGTCTCTGCTCCTTTTAACACCTGACTTACATAGTAAACTGGTCTCTGAATTTTTGTAAATTCTCTTATTAACACTGCACTGACGGCACGGGGTGATACTGCCAAGTATAAAGATAACACATCTCCGGGTTGAGGTTAACTGGTCGGGTAGCCGCCCTAAATCGATTTATGAGTAGAGCAGCTGACAAATGCTATCATTTTTTTAAGGCAATTGGGGGTTCAAACAACTTTGAATGGACTAGGGAATGCGAGGAGTCACTCGAACTATTAAAACAATCGCTACAGGAGCCTCTAATCCTAACTCCAATGAAATAATACCTTGTGGAGGATGGTTCGAGGTATTTCGACAGTCAAGTTCTTTGGTTGCTCCGATACCTGAAAAGGAGGCGGGGAACTCTCTCCCGGTTTGTCCTCCGGCGTGAAAGTTAGATATCGAGGGGGAAAGAGTGGACGAAATAAAGTGAAATACGATAATAGCAAATGTATGATTTTTTGTCATCCTTTACTTGGTTTACCTTCTGAGGTATTTATAGGTGGGCGCTTTCCCTCCACGCGCCAGACGGTTTTCTCCAGACTGCTCGGCAGTTGTTGCCCACGTTTTGACGGTTATCGTCACGTGGCAGCAATTCCGATAATGCGCTAGTTGGCTTCGAGACGTGGGGCGGTTAGTTTATCATTCACATAACCGTTAAGTAACATCAACGAATCGTCCATTGATGTTGTCAACTGACTGCCCTTCTCAGTGGCTGGCGGTCCACTAGTTCGATGCCATAATCAGTCGACTACTATTTGTTATAATACTGATCGACTGCCTGCCGCCCAAGGTAGACAGCTTGACTGCCTGCCGCCTAAGGTAGACAGCTTAACTGCCACTCACACAGAGCGCATATTGAGTCTGGCACAATTTGAGTCTAGTCTATTTTTAGTATAGCATCAATTTAGATGAGTTTCTTGTACTCGATAAATCTTTGGCCATGGTTATTGTCTGTCCATGATCTTCGAATGCTCAATATATTTCCACGATGGTACATTGGCGTGGCCATTTATCAAAATTCCGTTTCCAATTTAGCACATCAAAGTTAGGGAACAAGTCCTAAAATTATGCCCTTCTATGTGAATGAATGATGATTGATTTGGGAATAAGAATGGGTATTTTGATTTTTTATATACGGCTCATGTGACGAGTAAGTCCACAAGTATGGTTGTGTATGTAGTCGTTAATTTTAATGTCCAACTAAGCATGTTCTATATCGTCTTACGAAGTCTTAACAAAGTACTTTGATTTCAATTAAATTAAAATTGAGTCATCTGATTGCTCTAGATTGAAGTCAAGTAACTTAGTTGTAGTTGGGATGGAAGTTAGGTGACCATTAATGCAATTAACCCAGTTTTAATGTGCGGTTGATGTGGCAAGTACGGACACATCTGCCGTCATTAATGACTAACTAAGCATGTTTTATTACAAGGTCTCACTAAAATTAAACGAATGCTTTGATTACAACTAAGTGTTTGTTTAGATTAGATTAAAAAATTGTGGTCAAAATTAACAATTAATTTTAACTATATATTTTATGGGACTAACAATTTTTATCAAATTTTTAACCATATATTTGATCAATTTTTATGAAAATCTGCTAAAAAAATTGTCAAAAAAATTGTTAAAGAGCTCCTAAATGTTGCTAATTGTAATTCAGTGATGGGAGAGAGAGGGAGATGGGGTTGTAGTTGGGTTAGGCGGTGGTGTTATTGTCGTGAATTTGGTCACTCCATCTTTGGCGTTACCTGTGGCCCTGTGGGGCTAGGATTTGTTTCTCTTCTTTCTAGAATTTCTTTCTTTATTTTATTCGAAGGATAGTAAGGGACTACGAATGGTAATAATCTCCCGACGCCCTGATCCTTGTGGGACCCATCCCGAACGGAGCAGGATTCTCCGAGTGATAAAAGATTGGGTAATTTGCAGCTATCGTCTCCAACCTTTTAAATTTTGACACTTTTATCCTGATTCTTCATTTTTTTGCACCCATATCTACAACCTTTCTTAATTTGGTGGCTGAAGTCCCTGTTGACGGATTTACCCTTTGGTAATTTGCAGCCTACATCCCCAACCTTTGAAATTTGGCACTTTTATCTCAATTCTTTATTTTTTTGCACCCATATCTCCAACATTTCTTAATTTGGTGGCTGAAGTCCATGTTGACGGATTTACTTTTTAATATATTATCAATTTATTAGTTTCTTTTAATTTTTCATATAAAATAAAAGTATTCGGACTCATTTGTACTTGCAAATGTTAGAAATTTAATTGAAAATTTCTCTAATTAAAATAAAGACATTTGTCTTTTTCATCAAATAAATACCAATTGCGCACCAAAACACATCAGTTAGAGGCTTCTGTATTAAAAAATAAAGGTTAGGGACCATTTGCACAAATTTTTCGTTATTTATTTATTTTTTTTCATTTAATTAATAATAGGGGTAGAACGAAAAGTTAATTTTTAAAAAATGACTTTTCTCATTTTTATACATAGCTAAACTAAGCACGATAATGATAAACTTGTTGTTCTGATAACTATTATTCAGATAAATAGTTTTATCTACAAGCCAAACGGATCCTTAAGATAATTATTAGATTTTATTCATTTTTGTTAAAAGTGAGAATCAAAATATAGTTATTTGAATAAAACTATTTATCTGAATAATAGTGATAAAATTATTTATTTATTTAAGTAATAATACTTAATAAATACTTTTCTCATTATTACAAATTAATAGTTTTATCACCAATAAATTATATATAAAAAATTAAAAGAAACGGAAAATTTGTGCAAATGGTCTCTAACCTTTATTTTTTGATACAGAAGTCTCTAACTGGTGTGTTTTAGTGCGTAATTGGTCATTATTTGATGAAAAAGATAAATATGTCCTTATTTTGATTAGAGAAATTTTCAATTGAATTTCTAACATTGCAAGTACAAATAAGTCCGAATACTTTTATTTATTTTATATGAAAAATTTAAAAAAAAACTAATAAATTGATAATATATTAAAAGGTAAATTCGTCAACAGGGACTTCAGCCACCAAATTAAGAAATGTTGGGGATATGGATGCAAAAAAAAATGAAGAATGAGGATAAAAGTGCTAAAATTCTAAAGATTGGAGATGTAGGCTGCAAATTACCAAATGGTAAATTCGTCAATAGGAACTTCAACCACCAAATTAAGAAAGGTTGGGGATATGAGTGCAAAAAAATAAAGAATAAGGATAAAAGTGCCAAAATTTCAAATATTGAGAAAGGAGACAGCAAATTACCCTAAAAAATTCGTGCGGGAGCAGGCCAAAGTTTTGATCTTGGTTGGGGATGGAAACATGGTTCTCACCCCGTACTCACTTCGGTTGATATTCTAATAATTTTTTTTTTTATATTTATATTTATAAATATAATTATAAAAAAATATACTTACATCCTAAACATTAAAAAAATTACAAATTAACTTCATGGCTGTCACTAGGGCTCAGTTCAGCCCATAGGTCGTGGGTCGAGTCGGACCGCCCACGAGTTCAGTTCAATTTTTATTTTTATTTTTAAAATTCATAATTTGCGAAAAAAATTAAACTACTACACGAGCCGACTTGTTGACTCGACCCACCCTTACAATTACATAAAAAATCTAATGTGGGATTCCTTTCATGTATTTATTGTTTAAAATTAGGAGAATAGAATAACAATGTAAAGAAAGAAAATGAGAATGGGATTGAATTAGTGAATGTCACATCTTTTGGCACATAGCAATCTAACTCAGTTAGAGCGTGACCGTGCACCATTGGATAGCTTTAACTATTTATTTTTGACATGCCACTAAAGTATCGAGGATAGAAACACAAACCCTTATAAATAAGACATCTTAACATTTTATTCAATTTAATTTTAAGAAACGTCATAAATGTCTAATTATTAAAATTTACAATATTGGACATTTATTAAAGCTCAACTAATCCTATTTTTAGTCACTTTAGTTACAATAATATCAATCATCACAAATATTTATCAACTAATTAATTCATTAATTAAATATAAGACTAGTCACTAATTAATATTTCATAAATATTATTAAAAACTGTGTTTCAAACACCTTAAATAGAAAAAGGAGAGATCTTCTTGTTAATCCTAATGTTGTTAAATTCATACAGAAGGGAGGTTTAAGAACTAGTATAGTCGTAGAGTAATATCGAAAATTTTGAAATTGTTAAAATAACTACTGAACAGACATGTTCAACTACAAAAATTGACCGATTTATTTCTTAATATTTGTTTTTATTTATTTATTTAATTTTTTAATCCCAAATATTAACTGGTTTGACTTCGGTCCAACCCTCTAACTCCCTTTTTTTTTTCATATAAATGTTTAAATCGATTTTGAAATATTGATTAGTCTTTATGTAATGAAAAAAGATCCATTAGCCTATGTATGCTAGATCATATCTACTGGCCATGAACCCCCAATCAACTACTTATCCATAAACCATAATAAATATCTACTACTTATCCATAAACCATAATAAATATATTTTTCAATGGTCCCATGAAATTTAAAATACTTCAACATGTATCAACAATTGCTCTAGAAGATGAAGTTGAAGTGGATGGATGAGACTTGAGAATTTGGATTAGAGGTGTCAATACCTAACAATAGTACTACATAAAGTATAAACCATTTGAGTGGATGATAGATGAGTTCATCTTCGATTCACTTGTGAGATTTGGACGGTCTAAATATCTAAAAGAAGTTTTAAAATATTTTCTTTGATATATATAAATTTATTTGAATGTATCATGTTAATTATTAGAGTGAGATGATAGATATGATTATAGAGTATTATTTTGTGGGAAAATGAATAAATTTAAAACGTTTAGTATATTGATTTAAGTAAAATTAGATATGATTAAAGAAGAGATACACAATGACGAAGGTACAATTCGAAACCAATGAGGACATAATTTAACTACACAAACACTTTTCAAACAGAAAATATATTAGTATTAAAAATAAAAATGTTGTATAGAAAAAATTTCAGGTTTTAGTGGAGGCCAATGGCACCTCCCTCAACCACTAGAGATACACATGATAAAATTTGTCAATTATAATTCAGATTTTGTCCGACGACCTATCGTGTATATCCACGTTAGCTTCTAGACAAATGCTTAATTTTCAAGATTCAAACACTTTAACAGTTGTCTTAAAAAATAAAGAATATATCAGAATACCTAATTGCTTAGTTGTTGGCTAATAGTTGTTCTCCTTCTCATAAAGTTGATGTTTGAGTTGTATTACTTTTTTCATGATTATGTCATATGACTTAAGGGTGCGTTTTGGGCTAATTTTCTTAAATGAATTCATAATTATTTGTATTATCCATATTTGCTCAAATAATAGTGAAAATGAAGTCTCCATAATTGGGTTTAAATTTCCAATTCATTTGTGCTTGTTTGGCTTAGTTTTTTAAAAATAGTTGTTTTTCTAAATTTATTTTCAACTATATATTTTATAGGATTCTTAATTTTTATTAAATTTTCAATCACATATTTCACCAACTTTTTTTTTTAAAATTTCTTAAAAAACTACTTTTAAATTGCACCAAACAAACACTTAATATGGATAATTTAGAAAGTGAGGTAAATTCTTGTTTTTCACTTAGGGTGTGTTTGATTGGTAGCATGGGAAAATGGTGGAAAATGAAAATATTTTCCATGGAAGTGGGAAAATAAATTCTACTATCTAGGCAAGAAAATATTTTCCAAAAAAGAAGGCAAATCCATGCTTTAAATGCTTGTACCTAGAAAATGTATTTTCTTTTCCATGTGCCAATCAAACAACAAAGTGGGAAAATAAAAGTGTTGGATTTGACAACATTTTCCATAGAAGTGACATTTTCTATGGAAAATGTGCCAATCAAACACACCCTTAAAGTATATTCAAATGCAGCTTCTAGAACTTTATATATTAAACCCGATACATTGCATACAAATTTTTAATGTTTTACAAAACCAAACAAATTATTGGGCTAAATTTTCAACATCATTTCAAATCACAAAACATAATTTATTTCTAGGCAAGAATGCATTATTGAGAAAATTGTAGGACACAATCGAAATTGGCCAAAAATGGCATGCATGAATTCTACAAGTGTTGGGAGCCTAATTATAAAAATCGAAAAATTGTGCTTGAAAAACACATTACTTGAAAAGAAGTGTTTTGTTAATTCGAACTCATTAGAACACAATACCTTTCCTCTTGTAAAAACGGGGCACCTCTTCTAGCTCAAAACTAAATGTCAAAAAATACTTATAAACAAGTTATAAGTCAGGCGGTGGGACAAATAATCTCTTTCCCTCTAAATTTTCATTTCTAATTTTCAAGTTTCAATAAGCTCACATATGAATTTCATTTCTTATTTACCCGAAAATGATTTTGAGTGTTGTGCGATTTATATCCCGCAAGTGGACGGATCGTTGACAAGTAATATAGTGATAAATAAAGTGTCGAACCCACGAGGACTAGATACTAATTTAACTAATTAATTTCACAACTTAAATTTTAACAATGGAAATAAACACAGATTCAATTTTGGTTCTTATGATTCTAAACTAAATTAACTATTTTAATTAAATTGAAATTCACAATAAGCAACTTTGAAAAATGAGAACGAATTAAAGCTTAACAATACTAGGATTCACAAATCCACCGACACGTTTTACTCAATTATCTGTTAATCACTTTTTAGCTTTTAATTACCTTTGACTGAAAATCGGCGTTCCTAAATTAATCGAAAGCCTCTCTCGATGGTCAATCAAATCTATATGTTATGCGAACTTCATTATCTCTAATTAAGCTTCGAGCATAAATACATGCATTAAAATCTCAAGAACGCCTAAATAGATTTCATAAAGCATAATAGTAATCTCTATCTATTATTGGACCCTATGTTATTTAATACCACGTGCTAAATTTATATTGAATCTATCGACTTCAATACAGATCACAATATATTCTAATGGTGCGCAAGCATTAAAATAATAAAGAAACTGAATAAAGAACAATCAATCCACGGGCAAATAATTACTAAAAAAGAAAAACTTCTAATTAATTAAAACGCGAGGTTTCATCGTTCATCCTAGATAAAGTAAATTAGCCGTACATGATTTCGTCAATTATCGAAAGAATTGAGTTCATCATGGTCCGGAGAAAGGAAAACAAAAAGTAAAATACAACACGTGATCTCGGCTCCATGATTTTCGATTCCGCGCCTTGATCTTCGTTCTTGCCTTGTATCGTGTTCCTCTCAAATTCGTCTCCCGCGAAAAGTCTATATTCCGCCTTTTATAGTGCTCTCCCAAGACCTCAAAACGTGTGTTTGGTATTTGAATTAATCTGGACTGGTGGAATTCTAATTCAATCAGGTTTCTGCCATAATTCTGACGCATATGCCCATGCGATCGCATGGTATAAATACCTGCGATCGCATGGTAGCCTTCATAAACATTCTGCAGAATTTTTTATTGACTTGCAATCGCACCAATAACCTTCCATGCGATCGCATAGATGGTTCTGGTGTTAAGTTTGAATTTCCTGCCTTGGTAATTGCACGTCAAGCTCCTGAAGTCTCTTTTCTTAGCAATTAGGTCCCATTGTCTTCATTTTGCTCTCTTTTCTTCCAATTGATACTTGACTTTGATTATTTCCTAAATTGACAAGAAAACAACATGCAATTAAACTGAAAACAACTAAAAGAACTTATAATTGTCCACTTTTGTGAGCCCAGATAATTACAAAATTGTACTTATCAAATACCCCCAAACTTGAACTATTATTCGTCCTCGAATAAACTAACTAAAAACAATCTTGCATTAGATGGAATAAGCAATAATAAAGTTCACAATATAAATAGATTGCCGTCTTTGATTCAGATTTTGCAAAAAGAAAAATTTATAATTCATGACGAGTGTTCAGGTTATACAGTTGTAAACGTGATTCTACTTAAAACATACTTGAATAGTGTGTGAGAGCAGTTCATTTGATCAACTTTAAATTCTATGGTGGTGATAGCCCAACCACTTAGTCAATTTTTCCTTACCCTCTCGTAAGGTACACTTCCCCCAAAATAATTGTTTTCTCTCAGATTTTCGAGATTTCTGGGTCTAAGGTTGTTCACATTCTTTTCTTTCTAGAGGCTGGTTGAGAAAGCTGATGATTGTGACAGCCTAGATTTATGAAGATTCTCCAATTTATGAGCACTCTTGACCATAAAGTTTCTACTAAGTAAGTCAAACCTATTAGTCATCTAATCCTCATGTTTACTTTGCAAAGAAATTTTTATTTTATTTTATTTTATTATTATTTTATTATTTATTTTTTTAATCTTATGTGCAGAACTCAGTCCATTAAGTTTTCTAAATGACTCATGTAACGAGCTTTAGGCCGATGACTCCCAAGTCTTTTGAACTTTAGGGCACCGGGTTTTGAGAAACCCCTACGGACCTTTTTACTCAAGTCAAATAGGCTACGAAAAGAGTTATAAGATATTAGTAGTATGCAAAACTCAGTTCATTAAGCTTTCTAAATGACCCATGTAACGAGCTTTTGGTCAATGACTTTATCACTCGAGTCAAAAAGGCTACGAAATGAGTTATATAATAATAAAAGCCTTGTTCTTTGCGTGCAATAATTTCATGCTGAGGGATTAGATTCCTAACATTCGGTCATTACTTAGTTTCCTCTAACTGGTCTAAAGCGCTCCACACAATTTTATTTTTCGACATACACGGAATCAAACATAATTGAGATAGCCACCATTACAGCTTACTCACTACAATCACTCACTTTATTGGTTACTTAGTTGAGATACAGATGATTTGAAGGTTTGGAGATCCTATTGTTTTCAACTTAAGTGCACCAACATAGCTACATATCATCGTCACTGGCCGACACAACACAATATCATATATGATTAAATAGTCTCACATTTAAACAACAATATATTTTGTTCACAAGTCATGATTTAAAGCTAAAATTAAATAAAAATTTCATCATTAGCCGACAAGACTATTCATATCACACAAGCATGCAAACAAAATAAAAAAAATAATTTTTTTTTAGAATAAAAAATGAACTAAGTCAACAATCAAATATCATCAAATATCATGAATATGTCAAATTGAGCAAAATTTTTATCAACCACCCCAAACTTAAAACGTGCATTGTCCCCAATCGCATGTAAAATAAAGAAATACATAAAAATTTAAGAACTTCCCGGAGGTGGATCGGAGGGTGCCGGAAGAAGGAGTGTGGAAGGGTCAACCGGTGGAGGAGCTGGCGTAGGTGTCGGGCGGCAGATCTGATCATGGATGTCATCCAGCTTGCCCGCACATCTGTCTAGTCTTCGCTTGACCTGGTCGCAGTCAGCCCGAATCCGACTCTGCTCTAGGGAAGACTGACTCAGAGTAAACTCCATAGATGACTGAGTGTGTCTGACTGCATCTACTCGAGACCGCAGAGTCGTCAACTCCTGCTGCACTGTGCGTAGCTCAGTCCGAGTGGCGACAATGAGCCGTGTCTGCTCAGCCTGACTCTCCAGTAGGCAATGTAGCATGGCGGCTATATCTCCAGGTGGTGCGGCTGGCTGCTCCTCAAGAGGGTGCTCGTCTGCGGCTGGGGCAGCCCCCACAGCTCGTGCAGTGGCCCGTCTGTCATTCTCTAAGGCAAAGCGGTTGATAGGTCCCTTTGCTCTAAAAACTGGCTACGCAGGTGAAATCGGGACCCCTGCTGCTGCACAGATACCACTGATCAGCGCTGGGAAGATGGCTGTGTGCCTCTTGTCCGTCTGGGAGGCCAGCATGCTGATCAGGGTGTAGATGTAACTCCCCAGGTCGATCTTCCTCCCATGAGCCAGATGGTACAACAATTGAGCCCTAACATCATTGATGGTGGTGCGATGCGCAGTCGGGTCGATGTTGTGGCTCACAAACACGTTCAGGATGAGAAGGGAGTCTGTCAGCTTACTGTGCTCGAAGTCCCTCCCGGGCAGTGGCTATGCAGCTGCTCGACCATATAAAAATCGGGCCACCTCATCCATATCCTGAATGTCGGGCAGAGGGTGAACATCTTCAGCGGATAGGCCATAGAAATCGTTGATGACCCTCGGGGTGAACATGAACCATGTGCCCCGTACCCATGTCTGCCTGTAGTGCTCTGTCCCGTGAATGTCTATCTCCTGGTTGAAATTCGTGTAGAACTCATGGACGAGCTGGGAGTAAATAGGATGCGGTGTATCTGCCACCTTGGACCATCGGCAGACATCAATGAGGTTGAAGAGCTCGGAATGAGGGAAGTCGTCCAGGTGCAATCTTCGCTCCCCCCAAATGGTCCAATGGCTCACGGCCTTGGTGAATCTATCTTTGTGCTCTTCGGACAAATAAAGGTGAGAGGTGGCGGTGTCTTCCGTATCTACCCGAGCCCTCTTAGATGTGCCGCCGGTAGCCTTCTTTTTTCCTTTTTCGACGGCGGTCGGTGGTCGTTTTGGGGCCATAATCTGTAAAAGGAACAAAAATATGTTAGATGTGAAAGATAACATATATGGAGCAAGATATAACCCCCAAACTAGTTGAAACATTAGGTAAAAAAAATTCGAAAAACGTGATAGAAGAGGCTACTTCGTGTATCGAGAAATCTACCTAGGAAATTTCAAAAATGAAACGGACAAGTGTGGCATGAAAGTGCATGATAAGGTCTACCCCATAGTCAAATTTCACATGATTTCGAGGTCATTAGGGCCAAACGGATGGTGAACGAAGTTGCTAACGGAAGCAGGCTGCTGTGGCATGCCTGTGGGCTGCCATGGCAGCCTGCAGGCCCTATGGTTACAGCTGGGATTATTACGTGCTAAACATGTGTTCAAGCCAAATTGAATGTTCCTAGACGATGATATTTGATCAAAAAGCTAGCCTAAGGTCTAGTTTCCACCAATTTGGGCAAGGAAATTGGACGGGGCATTTTATCAAACACTATGTATGCATGTGTTGTTCTTCAAAGGTTTGGAAAAATGGGGGGAATGGAACAAAACCAAAAATTTACACATTCTAATCAACTAAACCCAATCACAAACGTATAACCCATTCAATTCAAGCCTAAACCAATCATCATTTACTCCACATTCATCCCAAAGCGTGAATATAAGGTAAAAAAGAAGAGAAGTCTGAAAATGTAACAACTAAAATTGAAAAGTCTGAAAATGTACCTTACTTCGTGGATTTAGATGTGTAGGAAGGCTTGATTTTGTGGAATTTAAGTCCAAGGAAGTTCGTTTGGTGGTTGATGATCAAGGAGATGAGAGAGACCGGATGTTTGAAGTAGAAAAGTTTTGATTTTGAAATGAGAGGTCAATTTCCAGTTTTAAGGCATCTGGTGAGCCTTGCGATCGCAAGGCGTGTATATGCTGCGATCGCAAGAAAGGTTGAATCTGGGCAGAATGTAATCTGCCCAGTCTATGCGATCGCAATGGTGTGAACCATGCGATCGCATAGTTCTAACCCCTGTTTCAATTTTTTTTTTTTGTTAAAAACATAACTTAAGACAGTATAAACATGCATATGCAAAATGACGATGGTAAAATCCTCGAAACCTAAGAATTAAAACCTATTCCAAAACTTAAACCTCAAACGTGCAAAAACGTGCTTAAACTCCTAAAACTTAAAAATTGCCGAAAATGTAAATAAAAGGGAGAAAAATGGGTTGCCTCCCATTGAGCGCTTGTTTAAAGTCTTTAGCTCGACTTTGTCGTGGTGATCACTCCGGATTGCTCAAGGCGGTAAATGACCTTTCTTTCGAAAAGTCACCCTTCAAGTAATGTTTAAGCCTTTGTCCGTTTACTTTGAACCTGCCCTTCGTGTCATGAGCCACCTCTACCGCTCCATGTGGATAGACTTTCACCACCGTGAATGGCCTGGACCACCTTGAATGCAGTTTCCCAGGAAAGAGCTTGAGTCGAGAGTTGAATAAGAGGACTTTTTGTCCCGCCACAAACTGCCGTTTTTGAATATTTTTGTCATGCCAATTCTTGGTTTTCTCTTTATACAGTTTGGCATTTTCATAGGCCTCGAACCTGAATTCTTCCATTTCGTTCAACTGAAGCAGTCTTTTCTCACCGGCTTCTTTCAAGTCGAAATTCAACTTCCTCAATGCCCAATAGGCTCGGTGCTCCAACTCAACCGGTAAATGGCACGCCTTTCTAAAAACTAGGCGATAAGGTGACATTCCAATTGGTGTTTTGAATGCAGTTCGATATGCCCAAAGGGCATCATCCAGTTTTCTCAACCAATCTTTTCTCGATGTACTCACCGTAAGCTCCAAGATTCTTTTCAACTCCCAGTTGGAGATTTCCACCTGCCCGCTGGTTTGTGGATGATATGGAGTAGCCACACGGTGCTTCACACCGTATTTTGCCAAAAGAGTTTCAAACTGTCTATTGCAAAAATGCTTACCTCCGTCATTGATGATTGCTCGAGGAGTCCCGAAACGCGTGAAAATATTCTTTTTGAGAAAATTCACCACCACCTTGCCATCATTGGTCGGTAAGGCTACAGCTTCAACCCATTTAGACACATAATCCACATCCACCAAAATGTAGGAATTTGAGAATGATGGTGGAAACGGTCCCATAAAGTCAATACCCCACACGTCGAAAAGTTCAACCTCTAGAATGCTTCGTAGGGGCATTTCCTGCTTTCGAGATATGTTCCCCATCCTTCGGCACCTGTCACATTTTTTTACCAGACTGTAGGCATTCTTGAATAGTGTCGGTCAATAAAACCCAGATTGTAAGACTTTGGCTGCTGTTTTGGTAGCACCGAAATGACCTCCGTAAGGTGAAGAATGACATTGCTCTAAGATAGTCTCCATTTCTTCTTCAGGTAGGCATCTCCGAATTACTTGATCAGCTCCCATTCTGTAAAGAATAGGATCTTCCCAAAAATAGTATTTAAGTTCTGAAAAGAACTTTTTTCGACGTTGATGATCATAATCCGGTGGCATGATATTGCTTGCAAGGTAATTCACATAATCTGCATACCACGGTGCACTTCCCAACTACTCTATTCCAAAAATCTGCTCATCTGGAAACTTCTCATTTATTTCACCTTCCTCATTCTCTTCTGTCTGCTCGATTCTTGACAAGTGGTCGGCTACCACGTTCTCAACCCCTTTTTTATCTTGAATTTCCAAGTCGAATTCTTGGAGAAGTAAGATCCACCGAATAAGTCTTGTCTTTGCATCTTTTTTGGCAAAAAGATATTTCAACGCTGCATGGTCTGTGTGCACTATCACCTCCGATCCAATGAGGTAAGATCGAAATTTTTCGAAGGCAAATACTACTGCAAGCAATTCCTTTTCTGTAGTGGCATAATTCATCTGAGCGTCATTGAGAGTTCGGCTGGCATAGTAAATGGTATGTATGACTTTTGCTCTACGTTGCCCCAAAACTGCCCCAATGGCAAAGTCACTTGCATCACACATGAGTTCAAACGGTAGATCCCAATCAGGTGGTACAATGACAGGTGCTGAGATTAGACTGTTTTTGAGAGTGTTGAAAGCTTTAAGACAGTCAATAGAAAATTCGAACTTGGCATCTTTTTCCAGCAAACTGCACAATGGTTTGGTTATTTTTGAGAAATCTTGTATGAACCGTCTATAGAAACCCGCATGTCCCAGAAAAGACTGAATTCTCTTAACTGATGTCGGAGGAGGCAGTTTCTCTATAACTTGAATCTTTGCTTTGTCGACCTCAATGCCCTTTGCTGATATCCTGTGTCCCAACACGATGCCTTCTTGGACCATAAAGTGGCATTTTTCCCAATTCAGTACCAAGTTGGTTTTCTCGCAACGCTGAAGTACCAGGGTCAAATTTTTGAGGCAATCGTCGAATGATGCTCCAAAAACTGAAAAATCATCCATGAAAACTTCAATAAATTTTTTGACCATATCTGAGAAGATCGACATCATACAACGCTGAAATGTGGCTGGGGCGTTGCATAGGCCAAATGGCATACGCCTATAAGCAAACGTGCCATAGGGACAGGTAAAGGTAGTCTTTTCTTGATCTTTCAGCGCGATATGAATCTGATTGTAGCCTGAATACCCGTCAAGAAAGCAATAATGAGAATAACCTGCCAATCGTTCCAACATCTGATCGATGAAAGGTAGAGGGAAATGGTCTTTTCGAGTGGCATCATTCAACTTTCTGTAGTCAATACAAACACGCCAGTCGGTAGTCAATCTGACTGGGATGAGCTCGTTATTATCATTCTTCTCAACTGTGATCCCTCCCTTCTTTGGCACTACCTGGACCGGGCTCACCCAAGTACTATCTGAAATAGGATAGATAATACCTGCGTCAAGCAGTTTCAACACTTCAGCTCGGACTACTTCTTGCAAATGGGGATTCAGTCTGCGTTGATGTTGCACTGTTGGTTTATATGCCTCTTCCATTAGAATCTTGTGCATGCATAAAGATGGGCTGATACCTCTGATGTCTGCTATAGTCCAACCGATGGCTGATTTGTAATTCTTCAAAATTTGGAGTAATTTATCCTCCTCATCCTGATCAATAGAGTTTGCAATGATGACTGGAAGAGTGGATGACTCACCGAGATAAGCATACCTAAGGTGAGAAGGTAATTGCTTTAACTCGAGAATCGGTGCCTTTTGGACCGAAGGAGGCTGCTGAGGAGGTGTAGTACCTAGATCCATATACCTACTCCTTCTTTCAATCCGTTCTGCTCCTTGTAAATATCTGGCACATTCTTCAAGAACTGGAGATTCGGAATTTTCATCTTGAGAATGCATAATACACGCTTCCCATGGATTTGAAGGATTTTCCAAGGCAAATGTGTTCGCAGCCTCGTGATCAATGATATCGATCTGAAAGCATGAGTCAGAGGATCTTGGATACTGAATTGCTTTGAACACGTCGAAAGTGACTTGATCTTCATTCAATCTCAACATTAGCTGCCCTTTTTGCACATCAATGAGGGCTCTTCCAGTAGCTAAGAATGGTCGCCCCAAGATAAGTGGCACATCTCTATCCTCCGCCATATCAAGGATAATGAAGTCAGCTAGGAATATGAACTTGTCCACCTTCACCAAAATATCTTCAATAACTCCACGTGGGCGTTTAACTGACCGATCAGCTAACTGGAGTGAAATTGTAGTTGGCTTCACTTCTCCGAGACCTAATTATCTGAAAATAGAATAAGGCATCAAGTTAATGCTAGCAACTAAATCACATAATGCTTTTTCGAAAAATGAACTACCAACAGTACAAAGAATAGAGAAACTCCCCGGATCTTTTAATTTCGGCGGTAGCTTGTTTTGCAAGATAGCACTACACTGCTCAGTAAGCATGACTGTTTCGTGCTCTTCCAACTTCCTTTTATTTGAAAGGATTTCCTTCATGAATTTTGCATAACTCGGCATCTGTGCTAGAGCATCAGCAAACGGTATGTTGATTTGAAGTTTCTTGAACACTTCGAGAAATTTCTCGAATTGCTTGTCTAGCTTATGTTTTCGCAGCCTCTGAGGAAATGGAATTGGAGGGACGTAAGCCGGTGGTGGAATATAAGCTGGTGGAGAGTCCTGTTCTAGTGCAACTTCTGCATCTAATTTGTTTTCTCTCTCTTTGTCGGACACAGTTTCCTTTTCTACACCTGGTCTAGTCACATGAATCTCTGGTAACTGAACTCCGCTCATCGTGGTAATTGCATTTACTTGCTCCTTTGGATTGACTTTGGTATTGCTTGGCCATATGCCTGGTTGTCGCTCGGTCAACATTTTAGCCAACTGCCCAATCTGATTTTCCATATTCTTTATAGCAACATCCTGTCTTTTCTGCATCTCCTTCAATTCAGATTCCATACGCGTAACCGCTTCTTCCAGTCCTCCTTTTTTCTCTTGTGGCCTCCATTGATTTGGTGGATTCTGAATATTTTGAGTGTTGCCATAGGAGAAGTTTGGATGATTTCTCCATCCTGGATTGTAAGTCTGTGAATAAGGATTATTCTGCTAACGCTGAAAATTCTGAGCATATGCAACTTGCTCAGGAGAAGGCATATCAACCTTTGTCAATGGGCACTCCGAAGATTGATGGTTTGTCCCGCATGTCACACAGATTGGTGGAGACATCTGAACCATATTAGCTGAATGAGAATATTTCATTGTCTCCATCTGCTTTGCTAATGCATTGATTTTCGCCAGTACAAGCGAATTTGAGTCTACCTCATGTACCCCTGCTGCTTTCCTTTGTACCCATCTGTCTGGCCACATAACAAATTGTTCACTCATTGTTTCAAACAAGTCATAGAGGTCGCCGGCAGACCTATTTTGGATAGAGCCACCTGCTGCAGAATCAACTGAAGAACGACTGCTAGGAACTAGACCAGAGTAGAAGAAATGGTTCTGAGTTGCTAAAGGAAAACTGTGACTCGGACACTTTCTGAGCAGTTGCTTGAATCTTTCCCATGCCTCGTGAAAGTTTTCCAACTCAGATTGTTGGAAATTGGAGATTTCGTACTTTAATCTGTTCACTCTGGCTGGAGGAAAGTACTTCAGTGTGAACTTCTTGATCAGATCACCCCAAGTTGTGATGCTCCCAGGCGGTAGTGAATTTAACCATTCCCGAGCTTTATCTTTCAATGTATGTGGAAAGAGCCTCATCTTCAATGCCTCTTCGTTAACACCGTGGTATTTGAAGTTTCCACAGTATTCATCGAAGCGAGAAATATGCTAGTACGGATTTTCATCTATCATCCCGTAGAACGGCAGATTGTTCGAGAACAAGTTGATCACATCTGGCCTCAATTGGAAGTTGTCGTGTCCATAAGGTGGGTATATTATACTGGACCGATTTTCAACAATCGGTGGCATCATATACTCACCCATAAGAATATCTCACTCATTAACTTCAACAGGTCGGGCTATTGGTGCTTGATTATTTCTATAATCTGCAGGTAATGGATTTTGGATTCGGTTATCCTCCATTGTGTTTTGCTGCTGTTGTTTCTTTTCTCTTTTTTCACGTTGTCTTCGGTGAAAGCTCCGTTCAACTTCTGGATCTAAATCAAATAGATCAAGATCTTTTGTACGGCGCATACACACTTAACACCTGAAAATTTAGAAAACAGATAAAATTCAGCAGTATCACGAAGAATTGAAAATAAAAATAAAAAGAATTAATACTAAAAAGAATTGTTAAAAGCCAAATTATAAATTAACGTAGCAATTAATAAAACTAGTCCTCGGCAACGGCGCCAAAAACTTGTTGTGCGATTTATATCCCGTAAGTGGACGGATCGTTGACAAGTAATATAGTGATAAATAAAGTGTCGAACTCACGAGGACTATATACTAATTTAACTAATTAATTTCACAACTTAAATTTTAACAATGGAAATAAACACAGATTCAATTTTTGGTTCTTATGATTCTAAACTAAATTAGCTATTTTAATTAAATTGAAATTCACAATAAGCAACTTTGAAAAATGAGAACGAATTAAAGCTTAACAATACTAGGATTCACAAATCCACTGACACATTTTACTCAATTATCTGTTAATCACTTTTTAGCTTTTAATTACCTTGGACTGAAAATCGGCGTTCCTAAATTAATTGAAAGCCTCTCTCAATGGTCAATCAAATCTATATGTTATGCGAACTTCATTATCTCTAATTAAGCTTCGAGCATAAACACATGCATTAAAATCTCAAGAACGCCTAAATAGATTTCATAAAGCATAATAGTAATCTCTATCTATTATTGGACCCTATGTTATTCAATACCACATGTTAAATCTATATTGAATCTCTCGACTTCAATACAGATCACAATATATTCTAATGGTGCGCAAGCATTAAAATAATAAAGAAACTGAATAAAGAACAATCAATCCACGGACAATTAATTACTAAAAAGGAAAAACTTCTAACTTCTAATTAATTAAAACGCGAGGTTTCATCGTTCATCCTAGATAAAGTAAATTAGCCGGACATGATTTCGTCAATTATCAAAAGAATTGAGTTCATCATGGTCCGGAGAAAGGAAAACAATAAGTAAAATACAACCCGTGATCTCGGCTCGATGATCTTCGATTCCGCGCCTTGATCTTCGTTCTTGCCTTGTATCTTGTTCCTCTCAAATTCGTCTCCTGCGAAAAGTCTATATTCCGCCTTTTATAGTGCTCTCCCAAGACCTCAAAACATGTGTTTGGTATTTGAATTAATCTGGACTGGTAGAATTCTAATTCAATCAGGTTTCTGCCATAATTCTGATGCATATGCCCATGCGATCGCATGGTATAAATACCTGCGATCGCATGGTAGCCTTCATAAACATTCTGCAGAATTTTTTATTGACTTGCGATCGCACCAATAACCTTCCATGCGATCGCATGGATGGTTCTGGTGTTAAGTTTGAATTTCCCGCCTTGGTAATTGCACGTCAAGCCCCTGAAGTCTCTTTTCTTAGCAATTAGGTCCCATTGTCTTCATTTTGCTCTCTTTTCTTCCAATTGATACTTGACTTTGATTATTTCCTAATTTGACAAGAAAACAACATGCAATTAAACTGAAAACAACTAAAAGAACTTATAATTGTCCACTTTTGTGAGCCCAGATAAGTACAAAATTGTACTTATCAATGAGCAACTACCATTAAAGGCGTTAGTTCGACTTTGAAAATACTATAACCGGTTAACAAGTTCTACTCAAATATTTGATCAAAATTGTCCATTTATAACTAATCGAAAACTAATTCCAATAAATGTACACTTTGTACGTATGAATGTATGCAGAATATAAAATTTTCACTATTTAATATGAAGTAATTAGTACAATAAATTTAATATATTATAAATCTAAACACAATTTTCATTATTGATGATATAAATAATGACATTTGCTATATGTTATTTAGCTATGGTGGCACGTCTTGGCACGCCCGCCTCACCGACATGTCCACCTCGTTGGTCTCATGAGCACGCTTATGATAGATAGACTGCAATAACCCAACTGTCATCTGATTAGTTAGGCATGCGACCCATGGAATGACAGTTACCACCAGATATCGGAAAAAACGAAATATCTCTCAACAATTGGAAAGAATGAAACATCCTCATTAACTCCTAATAATGAGGGAGATGAAAGGACACCCGTTATCAAATGAGGGAGATGAAGGGACACTCATCATCAATAACTACAGGCCATCCCTATAAATAAAGGTCAACCCAGGTAAAAACAGAAGACACAATTCTCATACACTCCATATTGTTATTCTGCACATATGTTTTAATCATATACTGATTATCACACCGGAGTGGCAACGGAAGAAAAAAGTCCCGCCATCTTTTGCAAGTCTCCACCACTGTCGCAGCCGTGCTTGGAGGAGGAGAAAATTATTTATCATCAATTATATTTATATAGTATAATACAATACATAGTACTAAAACATAGCACTAAAATAATATAAAAAATAAAATTTGTATATTATTTCACAAATAATTAGTGACCAAATGTAGCTTAAATAGATAAATCATTTCACAAAGCTTAATAAAACTGGCACCGCCCCCAAACGAATAATTTGGAACTATTTCTAACTTAATAAACCTATAATTTATGATCTATAATGAATTAATAATTATTTTTTAAACAATTTTATCCAAGTTATTTTTAGATTATTCTAGTATATCGCTCATCGGTGGAATTCGATCGTAGAAAAATAAGTAGAGATCGATACAAGGAACAAGGTTGATGTTGAGAATGAAAGATTTTGAGAAGAATGGTGAAGATAAAGAGAATTGAGAAGGAGAAAATTGAAAAAATTGAAAAAAAAAAATATTGGAGAAGTGAAGACATACGTAAATAGGAATTTTGAAGCAGTAAAGGAGAAACTCCCAACAGTCGTGATTGATAACATCTTATAGCTATTAATTCACGTGATATATTTCTATTTACTTTTGAAAAAGAAAAATGCAATCCCATGGAAATAATTCACTTATTTAATAAATTCATCGATTTCTCCTTTTTATTCATCACCACAACCAAGTAATTAATATCTTTAAAACTTATAGAGTTGTTATATAGCACCAATTTAGATGGCAGTCGAGCTCATTCATTAAATTAAAATACAATACAACTTAATTGAATAATTAATGATGAATTTCCGCTGCTAACACTAAATAGCATTACTCCACTCCAAACAATGAATTGAACGACCTTTCAAAATCTTCATCCTTCGTCAGCAAAATAGTTGGGGCAGTGCACCTCTCAACCGTTGTTTATAACCAAAAACTGGTCGTCATTACCAAACCCCTGCATTATTCGATTAGCAAAATCCTGTCGTTATTAGCCAATCAAGACGAGAATCCAGTATTTAACTTTGGGGTAAGTAGTTCATATATCACTTGCATGAAAAAAAAAACCAATTATATCCTTTTGTTCTAATTTCAGCAATTCAAGTTTAAATGCTCTCGAATATAAAGTTTGGGAATTTAGCACAAATGATATCTAACTTTTGTCCTCAGTGCGGAAATAGTTTTCAACATTTTTTTTTTGCTTGGATATTCCTAACCAATGTGTTTTGGTGCGCAAGTGATCATTATTTGCGAAAAAGAACATTATGCTCTTAATTTTAGTTAGAAAGAATTGTAATTGATTTTCTAATCTTTGTAAAATACGCAAATGGGTCTGATACTTTTATCTTTTATAAAAAAAATTAAAAACTACTAACGAGTTCATGTGTTTTGGTGCGCTAGTAATCATTATTTGATAAAAAGATCATTATGCCCTTAATTTTAATTAGAAAGAGTTCACTACAAGAAATGAGGTATGTCGTCGTTGAAGCATCCATAGTCGTCCCTTTACATGTATAGAGACAACAAAGTCGTCGCTCAATGTCGCCGCAATAGTTTAGTGTCTCTAGATATATAGCGACGACATAATGTCGTCGCTACATATATTTAAATCTATAGCGACAACAACTTCGTCGCAACATTGTCGTTGTCTATGTCTCGAAAATAGATAAAAATGGACGACAAAGTCGTCGCCAAAGTCGTTGTTGTAATGTGAAATAGTAGCGACGTGAAATGCGTCGCTAATATATCGTCGCTATATGTCCTTCTAATATAGAGACGACTTTGTCGTCGCTAAAACTAATTGATTGGTTTTCATACAGCGACAACAATGTCGCCGCTATAAACAATTTGAATTTTTTAAAATTTTTTTTTTTGAATTATTGAAATAAATTATAAAAAATTCTAAAAATCTACAGACCCCCCAAACCCTCGTCGTCGTCCCCATTTTCGTCCTCCTCAGGCACAACCACAGGTATGCTATTTTTCAGAAACTCAATTTCCCACTGCATTCGGCGTAGCTGAGCCTCGTACATGGCAAATCGATGATCGTTATTCTGGGAATCTCCAGAGAACTGATGGAAAGTTCCTTGTGGGGCCTTCGATGCAGCAGTCGAATCTAGGGGGGAGAGGTGCCCTTCGGAACCTGTCCACCCTACGGACGTGACCTCGTCGTTCTCCGAGAACCTCCATTGCAATAGCACGCTCGTCTAACGACGTGCCACTGGAGGTGACCTAAGTATGTTGAGTCTCTCTCAACTCAACAAGTTTATCCTGTTTAGTAAAAAAAAATTATAAATAATAATATCATGTCAGATAAAATTATATTAACATCATTTTAATGTCCTCACATAGTCACTAGCCGCCTGCGGGTTCACCCAATTGCCATCCCGGAAGGTGTGAAACGTCTAGAACGAATCAATAATCCCCGGCCACTGTTGGGTCTCGGGGTCCCACTACGATAATTTAAACGTGAAATGTAGTTAGTAGACATTTTTACTAAATGTAGTGAAGATTTGTATAATGATATTAAAAATTTTAGTTGTACCTCATCGTAATGCGTGGCATAGAAGCTCTTCGATCCCTACACGCTCGGGTATTTAGCCTTATCCCGATTAGCCTTATTTTCGAGGACCGTTCCTGAAGATATAAAAAATATTTGTGACTTGCAAAAAACTTAATAGTTAAAAAAATATATAAAACAAATCGTAAAAAATAAATAAACAATATGTACCACGAAAGTAGAACTGGTGAAGAAGTCAATGCACTTCTGCCAGTTCTCAGTAGACATCTCGCAGTATGGTCGGCTGGGTCCATGCGCTTTTAAGTGATTATGCGCCTTGAGTTTGTAATCGCGATAACGATCGGCCGCCAGGCGATCTACAACGGCACAGACCGTCCTGTACTCGTCGGGCGACCGATCGTCTTGTAGATCGAAGTAGCTCTGCAATAAGGGTAAAAAATTACGTTAACGTAGAAGTCATGGAACAATTATTTATTGAGTGCGCTAATAACAAAACTAATTTAAGTTCATACATCGATAATACTATGTAACCGTGCCCGCTGCTCCTCTGGAACCTCGATCCATGAACGGTAGCACGGGGCACGGTGAATCTCGTGAAATACTTCGCGTTATTCCCGATCGGCTGCATTGTGCGTCGAACGTGATAGGAAGTGACATCTTCCCGTTAACCTGCCAATCCTTCTCAAGGTTGATGCCTCGAGAGATACCCCGTCGCTTTGGCGGGAGCGCTTAAAAAGAACAAATACGAACCATATTTATCATACGAAATTTAATGATATTTATAAAATACAAAAAAAAAATGATTTTAACCAAAATTATTACCAGACTCGCAGGCCGAAGCGAGCCGGTGAGATGGCTGCTGTGGAGGATCTCCTGCACCATCACCTCCGTGCGACATCACGTCAGCCATACTAACACATGAAATAATTCTGAACATCAATTAGTACGGAATAGGTCCCTACATTTCGTGAAATTGATCATAATAAACTTTTTACTTTATTTCAAATAGGTCCCTAAACTTTGAATTTTTTCAAAGTTTCTAATAAGTTTCAAGTTGTTGATGAATTGGTCCTTAAACTTCTACTTTATTGTAAATAGGTCCCGAAACTTTGACTCAATTTCAAATAGGTCCCTAAACTATAACTTTATTTCAAAGAGGTCCATGAACTTTGAATTTTTACATAGTATCTAATAAGTTTTAAGTTATTGATGAATTGGTCCTTAAACTTTTAATTTATATCTAATAAGTCCAGCAACTTTGAATTTTTTCGTATTTTCTAATAAGTTTCAATTTGTTGACTAATTGGTCCATAAACTTATGAAATTTCAAATTGGTCCTTACACTTTGAATTTCAACGTTATTTTTAATATGTTTTAATTTTGTTTATAAGTAGGTCCCTAATGAAATTGTTCGTTTGAAATATGACACTAAACTTTTACTTTATTGTAAATAGATCGATAAAAATTTTACTTCTTTCAAAAAGGTCCTTGAACTTTGAAATTGGTCATAGTTTCAAATAAGTTTGAAGTTGATGATGAATTGGTCTTTAAACTTTAATTTATATCTAATACACCCCTCAATTTTGTCTTTTTTCGTAATTTCTGATAAGTTTCAATTTGTTGATGAATAGGTCCCTAAACTTATTTTATTTCAAATAAGTCCCTAAACTTTGAAGTTATGTGAAAATTTGAATTTATTATATTTTATTTCAAATTGGTCTCTAAACTTATTTTATTTCAAATAAGTCCCTAAAATTTGAATTTATGTGAAAATTGGAATTTATTATATTTTCTTGATGAATTGGTCCCTAAACTTATTTTATTTCAAATAAGTCCCTAAAACTTTTTTTTTATTTCAAAGAAGTCCGAACTTGTTGAGTAACAACCAAAACTGATCCCTAATATTCAACCTCAGTCACACTTCATCCAAAGTATACCAAAAATCATCCCTATTATTCAACCTCAATCAAACTTAATCCAAATTAAAACAAACATCATCCCTAATATTCAACCTCAATCAAGGATTATTCAATGTTATTCAATGTTAAACAAAAAATCATCCCAAATTCAGTTCAATCGAAAGCCAAAAATCATCCCTAGAACTTCATCTTTTATTTTTTTGCAAATCAGTCCCTAAACTTTTGTTTTTTTTTTTCACATTTTAGTCCCTTAATTGGTCCTAATTTATTTTGCACTTCAGTCTCGCAACTAAGTCAAATCAGTCCCACAATTCTTTCGCAATTCCTTCGCAATTCAATCCCACAACTCAGTAAAATCAGTAGTAAAATCAATATTCCAACGTGTTCAATCAATATTCAGTAAAATCAAAAGCAACAATAAGTCCAGCAATTTTTTCACAACTAAGTAAAATCAATAGCAAAATCAATCCCTAAACTACTAGTTACTGAAGATTACCTCGAACAGGTATGAACTTCAGTTTCAATAATGTGGCTGGACGGCAGTGGACGGCAGGTGGACGTAGGTTGCTGGGGCGAAATAATTTGGTCGTAAAAAATTTTAGGTTTTGCCAAATGCGGAAGATAAAGATGTTTCTGTGTTTTTTTAGAAGATTGACTATTTAACGACGACTTTTGTTGTCGCTATAGAGTATAGCGACGACATGTGTATTTAATTTTTTGGTTCAGGCGTTGAAAACGTGCTGCCAAATATTTGGCACATATAACGACGACGTGTCGTCGCTATATATGTCGTCTCTGTTTGTAATTTGTATTTAGGTCCATCAGCTTGAAATATTTTTTATTTTTGTCCTTATATTTTCTCTTTTACTTCAATTTCATCCCCTTTTATTTACAATGTAAGTCCTTCAAGTTTTACGAGTTTAGATATATAGTCAATACAATTTTTTTGTACAATTGCAATCCTTTGTTGTCCTATCTTCTGTCAACAAATGTTAGAACTCCATAATAACTCGCGTTTTGCCCTATAGTAATGCTAGTATGAACAAAAAACATTCAAGCCGAAAAACTTTAACAACAACAACAATGAAATTGTTATAAATTTATTTCATACATTTTATTGACGCACAACATCATTCAATTTGATTCACTATCATGATACGATTGATATCGTCACTGTCGTCCTCGTTGATTTCACTCGATGTTTCGTCATTCACGTACTCTGCATTTGTATCGTCTTCTACATCATCGTCGTTGATAAACGAAGTTTCTCTTGCAATAGTAGACGAGGCTATCCTAATAACTGATTCTTCTATCTTATCAGCTTCACCATCATCCCAGTGCAAGGATACGTGCTCTATGTTGCCAAGATCAACGATCAGAGATTACTCGAAAGAGTAGTTATTGTGGAGCAGGTCAATCTCTATGATGTTAGATCCCACTTTGTCCCACGTATTCCTGTGATAGACAATTTGTACTACTCGCCAGTTTGGACCACGAGATGGATGTTCAATGTAGAACACTTGTTGTTCTTAGCTCGCAAGTATGAACTGATCATCCTTGAACGCCTCCACACTGATGTCAATACTGGTAACATTATTCTTAATTACCATCCGTCTCCCATCACACCTAAACCACTTGCATCGGAACAGATAAATTGAAAATTTTGATCCATACTGTAGCTCTAGTATCTTTTGCAGCTGCCTATAGTAAACCTCACCCCCAGTCTCTGGGATGGACATACCACTGTTCTGAATTTTTCTACGAATATCACGATCATATGTCAGGAACCGAACTTCTTTTACAACACAAGACGTGTATGACATAACCTGTTGGTAACATCCACTGGCCAACAACTCATCAGAAACCTGATGGCTGTGGCTTTGACGCATTGCATATAACTGCATAACGAAGATTATTCTCAGTTATTGAAATAAATAATGTGGAAAACTTTGAAATTTATTCGGTCAATGTTTGTTTACCTTTCTGTACAACCAACCGTGAAAGTCTCTTCTGTGCACTAGTTTGATGTTTAGACAGCCATTGTTCAGTAGCTCTTACCTATGTTCCACGTGCAAAGCATGAAAAATCAAAGGTCATTAGTTCGTTTCAAATGACAAAGTTTATTCGAGTGAAATGAATAATAATCCATAAACGCCGTCTTACTGCAAGAATGGCTCAACTTTATAACAGTTGTTCAGGACGTAAAAAATCGTTTGATTTAGAAGGGCTTTATTTAATCCTATCCACTCCAAATAAAATTTATCTCATTGAAATTTTTTTTAGCTTCAAAAATTGATCTCTCAAGGGATCTAGATGACAATCTTGATGTTTTTAATAACCTTGTACAAGATATTACAAATTGTGGTGAAAAGGTCCCTAAAATTAACAAAGCTATAATTTTGTTAAATGCCATTCCTGATTCATATAAGGAAGTCAAGAATACAATTAATTATGAGAGGGAGACCATTACACCTAACATTGTCATAGACTCTTTAAAAAGTAAGGAGAGAGGGAGTTGAAGTTTGAAAGAAATGAGAGAAAAAATGGTGAAGTCCATTTTGTGAGGAATAGACCTCAGTCGGGAGATAGGAGTGGAAGTGGAGGTGGGCAAAATAGTGGCACCA
This sequence comes from Forsythia viridissima, assembly GCA_030279155.1. Classification (NCBI taxonomy): domain Eukaryota; kingdom Viridiplantae; phylum Streptophyta; class Magnoliopsida; order Lamiales; family Oleaceae; genus Forsythia; species Forsythia viridissima. Next base: position 27,684,025 of record CM059041.1, on the reverse strand, counting down.
ATAGAAATGGTAGAAGTCGTTCTAAGTCACATAGGATGGTAAAAGGAAAGAAATTTTTCGAGTGTGAGAAAATACGACATTTCATTTGTGAATGTTATAAAGAGAAGAACAAACAGAGAGGAAAAGATTAGAGAGAGACAAACTTAGTGACCTCTAGTGATGAATTTGGTGAGGTTTACATACTTTTAAAATCTGAACAACTGAAATTAACATGTCTATGAACTCCCATATGCATGAGTGGATTCTTGACTCCGGTGCATTGTTTCATGTCACATCTAATAAATTTTGGTTTGATCATTTGCATAAGTCTGATCATGGACATGTAAATGTATGGGGTGGAGTTGCTTGTAGAATTACTGGTGTTGGTAATGTAACTGTTAAATTTGACAGTGGCTTTGTGCATACATTAAGAAAAGTCAGATATGTTCTGCATATGGGTAGGAATTTGATTTCTATAGGAGAGTTAGAGAGTACAGGTTTCATGGGTAGGCTTGGTAATGGCATGATTAGAAAGTGTAAGTGTGCACATAGAGCTTTTAAAGCTACTAGGAGAAATGGCATATATGTTACACATGCTGAAGTGATGAGTGGTCTAAATTCCACTATCTCTTCCATTGACACTGATCAAACACAAAAGTGGCACAATAGGTTAGCTCACGTTAGTGTTAAAGGACTTAAGTTCCATAACGACAAGGGTGTGTTTGGTAAGGATAGAGTGTATGACATCTCATTTTGTGATCATTGTGTGCTTGAAAAATATCGTAGGATATCGTTTTCATCTAGCACACACAAGACAAATAGAGTGTTAGAATACATTCACTGATTTGTGGGGTCTTGGGAACAATCCCACTTTTGGTGGTAACAAATATTTTTTTGTCTTTTGTTGATGATTTCTCTAGACGTGTGTGGGTTTATCTATTGAAAGATAAAAGTAAAACTTTTATTAAATTTAAAAATTGGGAAGTTCAAGTGGAGAATCAGACAGGTAAAAAGATAAAATATTTGCGTAATGATAATGGTCTTGAATTCTGCAATGCTGACTTTGATAATTTGTGTAATGAGTGTGGCATTACTAGACATAAAACTGTGCCTTACACTCTCCAACAGAATGAGGTTGCTGAAAGGATGAATCATACTTTGCTTGATAAGGTTAGATGTATGATGTTGAGTTCTGGTATGCCTAAATCGTTTTGGAGTGAAGCTGTTGTAACTACTTGCTATTTGACTAATATGACTCCTTCTATTGCTTTAAATGGTGATACACCGAATGAAAAATGGTATGGTAAATGTGCTGATTATTCTATATTTAAGACTTTGGCTGTGCTGCTTTCTTTCATCAGAGTGAGGGAAAAATAGATCCCAAGATTAGGAAATGTATTTTCTTAGGATACCTAGAGGGTGATAAGGGGTGTAGGTTGTGGAATAGGAGCCAAAAGGGTGTGAAAACTTCATTAGTCAGGACGTCATTTTTAATGAGTTAGAGATGCCTTGTTTAGAGAGTGAAAAACAACAAGAAACCATTAGGAAAGAGTCTCTAGTTGAGGTGGATAAAGTGAGTACCCACATCCCCATCACCCTTAGTGAGGTGGAGAGTGACACACATCAAAATCAGCAGAACATAGATGCAGAAGGTAACGAGGATGTGACAGACCTTTGGCTGATTATCAATTGGTTAGAGATACAGAGAGGAAACCACGTAGGGAACCCCAAAGACTATCTGACTTCACTATAGCCTATGCTAGTTATCAGGAACTAGTTGATAAGGAGCCAAATACCTTTGTAGAGGCTATAAAGAGTGAAAAGTCCGTAGAATGGTTTAGTACCATGAAAGGAGAGATGAGTTCTCTTGTTAGGAATTAAACTTGGGATTTAGTTCCTAAACCTAAGGATAAATCCATAATGGGTTGCAAATGAGTTTATAAGGTGAAAAGGAGAACCACTGAGAGTGAGCCTGTGAGATACGAGACTAGGCTAGTAGCTAAGGGACAGATGATGCGATCCAGGACCATATTGAAGGAATATTGGAGTCTAGTGGAAGATTGAAGGACCAAAATAAGCATGAAACAAAGTTTGAGGTCAAAACGTGGATGGGCATAAATTTGCACAGAAAATTCAGAAGAACTAACCATGCGATCATATGGTTATCCATGGATGTGATCGCAATACAGATAGAAAATCTGTAGAATTTTAATCAATTAAACCATGCGATCACAAGGTTTAAGCATATGCGATAGCAAGGCATCTTTTCGGGGAAATCCAGAATTTGGCTTATTTTAGTTTTCTTTTTCATTTAGAACTCATATTTTATTAGTTTTTAATTATTTTCGAATTAGATTATGATTTCTTTAATGTTTACTATTTAAGCAATTGTCATTGTAAACAATCAGAGTTTAAGTTTAGAATTTTGATTATCTTAAGAGATTAATTAAAAGTGAGGATTCACTTTTCTTCCGAGTTTTTAATTGAACTAACCTAAAACTTATCAAAGATTTCGCAAACCTTTGTGGCGTTTTCATAACTATGGTTCTTTGATTCAAGTAATCATCGGATCAAGTTCTTGCGACCAGGTTTTAGCTTTCTTGGGGTTCAGATCAAACCTTTTGTAGGTTCCGAGATTCAATTATCCGTATGTTCGCATCAGTTGGTATCAGAGCTTTATGTCTAAAATCAGGTTCTATCGTTTAATTCTTTCTTTTTATCAGATTCATCTTGAATCATATATATAAAAAAATATTCTCTTTCATTATTCTTTTTATTATTCATCTTGTTTAGATTCATCTTGAATCATATAAAAAAAAAATTTCTTGCTTTGTGATTTTTTTTAATTTCTTGCGTTGGATCGCAAAAGTTTAAAAAAAAACGAAAATTCAAGAAAACTCAAGAATTTTAAGAAAAGTCAAGAAACTAGTGATGGCAACGGGGCGGATCGGCCTGATCCAAATTCGCCCTACAATAATTGTAGGAGATCCAAATGCATCCCGCGATCCGCCATTTTTCGGGGTGGATCGGATATAGATCGGGGCGGATCAGAGCCCTGATCCGTATACTGATCCATTTTTTTTTCTTTTTTTTTTGGCATTAAAAAAATTTAAAATATATTGAAACAAGCTTTATTACTATACTATAGAGTTTAAACAACATTATAAAATACATTTGAGATCTTAGATCCACTATGGAAAGCTCTCAAACTAACTATCAAAAGTTACACTGAATATTGTAGGCACGGGTCATTTATATTGAATAAGGTCCCTAATGTATTTATATTGACTAAGGAACAGATCATATCATTTTGGAACAGACAAGGAGGTCGTCAACATTGACCAAAAAGTAGATAATGATAGATTTAGAGTAGAACAGGAAGAGAGAGGAAGAGAGGGGCATCACTGAAAAAATTTGTGAAGCCATAAGACAGAAGAAATCATTTAAGCTCAGTATACCAGGAATGGAGTACCTATTTGAGGCCATCTAGAGATTTCTTAAGACAACAAACATGAGTAGGAGATTAATCATCAATGAATCCCGGTGGCTGACACATGAATACCTCATCAGAGAGAGAGAGAGAGAGAGAGAGAGAGAGAGAGAGAGAGAGCATTGTGAGAATGCATTATTGACATCAAGCTAGTGAACAAGCCAGTTGTGATTAAGATCCAGAGTAAGAAAAATATGAATTGTGGTTGGTTTGATAACTGGATTAAATGTATCATGGAAGTCGACCCTAGGACGTTGGTGAAAACCTTTGTATACGATAAGAGCTTTATAGCGTGATATGGTGCTATCTGGATTTCATTTGACACGAAAGACCCATTTTTAGCCGACAACATTTTAAGAGATAAAAAGTGAGACAAGACTTAAGTCCTATTGATCAAGAGAGCATTAAGATAGTCAGTCATGGCCTGACGCGAATGAGGGATCTTGAGTTCTTACGAGACACATGAGGGCTCAATAGAGTCATGCAAAGGATAAGTTAAGGTGACGATGTGAAAGACTTTAGGACGAGAGATATTATTTTGGAACGAGTGACCATGGGATGATAATTGTTTGTAAGATAGAAAAAAGACGGCTGTGAGATTGGATGTGGCGATTATAGGGAAGGGTTGGGACGCTACGACAGTAGTGGCTGTAATGGTGGATGGGGGCTAATGATGGACTAGTGTTGGCTGCTGAGGTAGCCTGACTAGATGCCGAACTTGATGCCACGAAAGCTGGAGGAGTAAGCTGAGTAGAGTTCGGGACAGAGGGTGCAAGCAAAATTAGGGTAGTTAAAGATGAAATTTGAGATGCTGGTGTGGATTGGGTGGTGTCACAGCAGTGTGTAGGGCAACTGAAGAAACCCATATTTGGGGTTGAAGAGGTGCAACTGCAAATTTGGTGGATGAGAATGGAAATTGAGACTCAATGAAGCGAACATGACATGATGTGTATAGACGTCGGGTTTTGATATCCATACAAAAATACGAGTGATCTGTGGTGTTGTAACTAAGAAATAAACATGGAGTAGACTTAGGGTCGAGTTTAGACGAGGTGTAAGGTATGAGCTAGGAGAAGTACAAACACCCAAACATGGTAAGCGAATCATAATTGGGCACATTGTTAAAGAGTTTGGCATAAGAATTAGATAAATGTTATAAATGAGTGGGTAATCTGTCAATTAAATAACTATAGTAGCGATAGCATAAGACCAGAATTGAGGTAGTAGGAAAGCTTGATGCAACAAGGCTAGTGCAGTTTGAACTATGGGCCTATGACAGCCTCCAGCAGAGCCATTGGGTTGAGGGCTATACGGATGAGCTATGAGATGCTTTATGCCATGTGATTCGAGTAATGGTCGTAAGGAAATAAACTCACCACTCCCATCAGAGTAGAGTAGAGGGTACGAATATTAGTGCAAACATATGTTTCAACTTGTTTCTTAACAACAGGAAATACAACATGCACATTAGATTTAGGACGAAGTGGAAAATACCAAAATTTTTAGAAAAGTGGTCAATAATTATTAGGTAAAACCGATATCCACCAAGAGAATGTACAAGACTTTGATCCCAGACGTCAGTATAAAGGATGTCAAGAATGCTTTGACTCTTAACACTAGTGATTTTGATGGGGAGTCGGTAGCTCTTATCACAGAGACATGATGTAGCGATTGGAAAAAATTTCGTCTTTTTAATTCAAGGAAATAAAATTTGAACTTTCAACGTCGCTACAAACTTCTGATACTAAATTTTAACTTTTGGCGTCTTATTTTATGTGATGAACATGAAATTTTATTAATTACCGAGACTAATTAATTTTTCTTGACCCGATTAATTTTTCTTGAGTTAATTTTAGGTTAAGTTTAGACCAATCGTTTAAATTAAAAACCAAAAAAAATTTAAACATCTTCTCGGCAAACAGCTCCTTATTCTCTGCCAAAAAGATACCCTAACAGTTTCTTAAGTCACTTGAAAACTGCTCATTTCCCTCACTATTTTCCATCCCACTTCTCTCCCATTTTCAACACCATTTACCCACATTCTAACCCATTTAAAATGCACCCAAACGGCTCTTAATCTCCACAAAAAATTGCCCTACATTACCGCCCCTAAACTCAACAAAAAACACCTATTTATTCTCCATTAATCAGCCCACTTCATCCCATTTTCAGCCCCAATTACCCACTTTCAATTAAAGCTGAAAACTGTCCCACCTGCCCATGTTTTTCCTCACTCTTCAACCACCCAATAAGCTGATTTATTCTATCCACTTCCCCACCAAAAATTGTCCAGCAGCCCCTCCAATTCATTACAATTTTCGGTCCCAAAATCACTTCTCAACTCCATTTAATTCAAGTCCGAATTTCTATTTTCAGTAAGTCATTTTTTCAGCAGAAATTCTCCTTCATTTTTCCATTTTCTCTCCCTTCGGATTCACAAAGTCCCCAAAAAATTAAAGTCCAGTAGCCTATTCTCATCTGTTAATTTTTGCCCCCAACAACTGATGTCTATACTCAAATTTTATACCAGATTTTTCTCATCTTTACTTGTACATTTTAGTCCCGAGCAATAGGCATTCAACCACTTTTTGCTTTATATTTTGTTTCTCCTCTTCTCCTTCTAGAAACCTTTTTGCTTCATCTTTTTTTGTTATCCTTATTTTTTCGTCCTTTTTGCTCCCATTTTAGCCCTCTTTTTCAGTGAGCAAGATCATATTTTACTTCTCATTTTCTCCTTGTATTTTAGTAACTCAAACCATACTACAACACATGAATTTTGTAATTCAAAAAGTCAAGGGCACGAAGTTATTATTTTGAGAAAATGTGCATCCATTGTTCACATTTTAACTCAACCAAAAGCTATGAATTTACAAGGTAGTTTCTTATACTACTTAAATTATATTTCACGAATTTTTATGTTGAGTAAATGATATGTAAATTATATGCTATGTTTAATAATAAAGATGGAATGATAAGTGCGGTTTTCGCACTTATTTTAGCCTTTAAAAAATGGATAATTGTGAGTTCTTTCGAGTTGTTTACTACTTATTTATGTTCTTTTGTTTATTTAGGTAAAAACACGAGCTTGGATGGTGATTGGAAGAGATCCACGCGAAAAATAAGCAAAAAAAAGACTAAATTTGTGCAAATTGAGAATCTCAGGGACCAAAAGATAAATATGTCTAAAGATGGAGGACCAATGTTGCAATTTATGGAGGACCTATATGAAAGACAACCAAAAATTCAAGGACTAAAGTTTACATTTCAGAAAGTTCAGGAACTGGAATTGCAATTAATCAAAAATCAAAATCAAACACTTTGTAATTTGGTCCATGCGATCGCATGGGCCAATTTCTGTACGATCGCGAGAAGCTCCAATTTCCAGGAGTGAGCTTTTATGCTCTTCCATGCGATCACATGGCCTATTTCTTCTGCTGTCCGCGTTTTTGTTCAGTTTTTCAAGGGCTTTTTGGTCTTTCAACTTTTATCTCTTATAGGATTTTAAGTGGTCATTTTTCTTACATTTTGGGGTCATTCTCTCATACTCACTCTCACATAGAAAGCTTTCCAAGAAGAAGAAGATTAGGGTTCTTGGAAAACTCCATGGAAATGGGTTTTCTTTGATTTTTTGTACATCATTGTGAGCATTTTGTAAATAGAGGAAGATGAATGGAGGTTTATAGTGGGCAAATGAAGACAATCATAGGTTCAAGCTAAATCTTCTATTTCTCTTGACTTTATCAAATCCGGTGATGTATTTTGTATCTGTTTTCTATTTTGTCTTTGTAAATATTATGAGCTAATTTTATTTACTAGGAATGAGATGAATCCATTTATGAAGCTTTAAAGTGCATATTCTTGTTATTGATTCCTTATACTTGGCTTTTATGGTTGTTTATTATTGGACTTTATTGTGTATTGAGATGATTGATCACCATTGAAATGCTTTTGTGACTTAGTTTGCTACCGAGAGGTTGAAATTAGGTTTAGCACATTTAATTAACAACACAAGGTTTATGGAATGTAGGAATACTCTTTCATACTTTGTGCAATCAATAATGAATGTTCTTGAGTTTTAATGCATTTTCATGAAGCTTGGGAGAGGTTCAAAGAGATGCTTTGGAAGTGTCCTAATCATGGTATCAAGAAGGCTCTGCAAGTTCAATACTTCTATACCGGATTACTTCCACATTGTCGTTCCATTGTTGACTCATCCTTAAATGGGCCAATCAACACGAAGACAATCAAAGAGGCATGTGTATTATTTGAAAGAATGGCTGAGACAAGTTCAAATTGGCCGGCTGATAGGAGAGTAACTAAAAGGGCAGCAGGGATGCATGAGGTTGATGTTATATCTGCTCTTTCTGCACAAATGGCCGCCATGGAGAAAAAAATGATGGATACTATAGCTCGTAATCAGATAGCTCATGCTATTCAGACGCCTACTCTTGAATGTGATGGTTGTGGAGCAAATCATTCAATCGAAAATTGCCCACTGTTGACCAGTTCTTCAACATCCACTGAGCAAGCATGTTATGCTCAGAATCATCCTAGTCAGCAAGGTAATATCTACTCCAACATGTATAATCCAGCTTGGAAAAATCATCCGAATTTTTCATGGAGCAACAACCAACATCAACAAGGCGCTCCAAGACAACAACTGAATTTTCAACAAAAAAGAGGTTGGGAAGAAGCTATGGCTCAGTTGGCACACCAACAGTTAAAATTTCAAGAACGAACTGAGGAATCTATTCAGAGTATCAGAGAATCCGTGAAGGGCTTGGAGAATCAAATGGGTCAGATAGCAAAACTTCTCTCTGAAAGACAACAAGGGCAATTACCGAGTAACACTGAAACCAACCCAAGAGAGCAGCTTAAAGCAATTACTACAAGAAGTGGGGTTCAGTTGCCTGAGATAGAAGTAAAGAGAAATGTTGCCACTTATAACAAGACACCCTCTATTGACGATGACCAAGTGGATCAATCTAATGCACAACATGATTCTAGTCAATAAAAAGATTTGGATACTCCACCTACTAAGGCAACTCCTCAAGTGAAAGCATATGTGCCCCCAATCCCATTTCTGCAAAGATTGAAAAAGCACAAGTTGGATAAGCAATTTGAAAAATTCTTGGAAGTCTTCAAGAAGTTGCAAATCAACATCCCTTTTGCCGATGCCTTAGCTCAGATGCCTAGCTACGCAAAATTTATGAAAGAAATTCTATCTAACAAGAGGAAGCTAGAGGAGCACGAGACAGTGATGTTGACCGAAGAGTGTAGTGCTATCTTGCAAAACAAATTGCCACCTAAGCTTAAAGATCCAGGGAGTTTTACTATTCTTTGTACCATTGGTGATATTGATTTTAATAAAGTTCTTTGTGATTTAGGTACAAGTATTAACTTGATGCCATTTTCTGTCTACAGGAGAATAGGATTGGGGGAGGCAAAAGCAATAACAGTTTATTTATAGTTAGCCGACTGCTCAATCAAATATCCTAGGAGAATTATTGAGGATATCTTGGTGAAAGTTGACAAATTTATTTTTCCTGTCGACTTCATCATTCTGGACATGGAAGAAGACAAGGATATTCTTTTAATATTGGGCAGACCATTTTTGGCTACTGAAAGAGCTTTGATTGATGTGCACAAAGGCCATATGATATTGAGGTTAAATGATGAAGAGGTGGTGTTCAATGTTTTCAAGGCAGTTAAGTATCCAATGGATTCTGACAGTTGTTTCAGGGTAGATGTGGTAGGAGAAATGGTGGCAGAATCTTTTGCACTAAATCATCCTCAAGATCTACTTGAGACATGTTGGGTTCATTCTTTCACCGAGGCTTTCAATGCAGAAGAAACCAAGCCCATGGTGAAGCAATTAAAGGCAAATCCAGCTAAATGGCAACCACCTTTCCAGGAGCTTGGAAAAAAATCAACAAAGTTACCACCATTTATTGAAAAGCCTCTGCAGTTAGAACTCAAGCAATTTCCATCTCACTTGTGTTATGCTTATTTGGGTGATGATTCTACACTTCCGGTTATCATTGCAAACTCCATCAGTAATTTAGAAGAGGAAAAATTGCTACGAGTCCTTCGAGAGCTCAAAACTGCAATAGGGGGTCTATCTCAGATATCAAAGACATTAGTCCTACCGTCTGTCTGCACAAGATTCTCATGGAAGATGATTTTAAGCCATCAGTCCAGCGTCAAAGAAGATTGAATCCAACACTGCAAGAGGTAGTCAAAGCTGAGGTGATAAAACTTTTAAATGCGGGGATCATCTATCCATCTCAGACAGCGCTTGGGTCAGTCCAATCCAAGTAGTGCCGAAGAATGGAGGGATCACAGTGGTGCCCAATGACAACAATGAGCTCATTCCAACCAGAACAGTTACGGGACGGCGAGTTTGCATTGATTATCGCAAACTCAACATTGCAACTCGAAAGGATCATTTTCCTTTGCCATTCATCGATCAAATGTTGGAAAGGTTAACCGGGCATTCACATTATTGCTTTTTGGATGGGTATTCTGGATATAATCAGATTTCGATAGCTCCAGAAGATCAGGAGAAGACTACATTCACATGTCCCTATGGCACATTTGCTTATAGAAGGATGCCGTTCGGCCTATGCAATGCTCCAGATACTTTTCAGCGCTGTATGATATTGTATGATATCCATATTTTCAGATATGGTGGAGAAATACATTGAGGTCTTCATGGATGATTTCTCAGTCTTTGGAGCATCTTTTGATGAGTGTCTTCATCATCTATCTTTGGTTTTGCAGCGTTGTGAAGAAACCAATCTTTTCCTAAATTGGGAGAAAGCCATTTCATGGTCCATGAGGGAATTTTATTGGGGCACTTAATTTCATCAAAGGGCATTGAGGTTGACAAAGCAAAGATTCAAGTAATTAAGAAATTGCCACCTCCAACGTCAGTAAAGGGAATTCGGAGTTTTCTTAGGCATACAGGCTTCTATCGGCGCTTTATAAAGGATTTCTCAAAAATCACGAAGCCACTTTGCAACCTTTTGGAGAAAGATACCCCCTTTTTGTTTTTCTGAAAAGTGTCTACATGCTTTCAACACTCTTAAAGAAAAGCTTGTGACAGCACCAGTTTTGGTTACACCTGATTGGAGTCTATCCTTTGAGCTAATGTGTGATGCTAGTGATTTTGCAGTTGGGGTAGTGTTGGGGCAACGCAAGGATAAAAATTTTCATGTGATTCACTATGCCAGTCGGACCATGAATGATGCTCAGCTAAACTATGCCACCACAGAAAAGGAGCTTCTTGCAGTGGTTTATGCTTTTGATAAATTCTGGTCCTATCTTGTGGGATCGAAGGTGATTGTCCATATAGATCATGCTGCTCTGAGGCATCTGTTTGCAAAGAAGGATGCTAAGCCTTGACTCATCAGATGGATACTTCTACTGCAGGAGTTTGACATAGAGATCAGAGATAAAAAGAGGAGTGAAAATGTGGTCGCCGACCATCTATCTAGACTTGAGATTGAGGAAGAGTCGGGAAGTGGAGAGATAAAAGAGGAATTTACTGATGAGCAAATCTTTGCAGTTGAGGAAGCACCGTGGTATGCAGATATTGTCAACTTCCTTGCCAGCAACATCACTCCACTAGATCTCTCTAGCCATCAAAAGAAAAGGTTCTTTGTGGACATCAAGCACTACTTTTGAGATGATCCAATTCTTTACAGAAGGGGACCAAATCAGATAATTAGAAGATGTATACCAGAAGGAGAGATAATGGATATCCTACAGCATTGTCATTCATCAGCCTCTAAAACTGCTGCAAAGGTATTACACTCCGGTTTCTACTGGCCTATCTTATTCAAGGATGCCTATAGAGTTGTGAAAACATGTGATCGGTGCCAGAGGACAGGAAATGTTTCAAGAAAGAATGAAATGCCTCTCAATAGTATTCTAGAAGTTGAAATTTTTGATGTTTGGGGTATTGACTTTATGGGACCATTTCCACCATCATTCTCTAATCAATACATATTGGTGACGATTGATTATGTCTCAAAGTGGGTGGAGGCTGTTGCATTACCCACCAATGATGGCTGGGTTGTGATTAACTTTTTGAGAAAGCATATTTTTACTTGTTTTGGTACTCCTCGAGCAATAATCAGTGATGGGGGTAAGCACTTTTGCAATCGCCAATTTGAATTGGTGTTGGCTAAGTATGGTGTACGTCATCGAGTGTCCACTTCTTATCATCCTCAAACAAGTGGGCAAGTTGAAATCTCCAATCGGGAGTTTAAAATAATTTTGGAGGTAACGGTGAATGCTTCAAGGAAAGACTGGTCCAAAAAATTAGACGATGCACTTTGGGTGTGTAACGCCCCGAAATTTCTAAAGTCTCGGAGAGTTAAAAAAATTCATGAACATTAAATATTGCGGAAAAAATGACTTTAATAATAAAATCCCAATTGTCAAACAATTGGTTAATTCGTAAACAAATAAGAAAATATTTGTCAAATGCTAAATAACTTAAAAAATGCATGCAAATTGTCTAAAGCATCATAAACAAAATTATCTAATTTGGCGACCATTGGCTTGACTGCTTCACTGACCCTCCACGCATCCATCACATTAATCATTACCTGAAAATTATTTAAAATGAGGGATGAGTATAAATAAATATACTCAGTGAAATACTTGCTATTTCCACAATCAGTCCAAATATTATAATTAAGCATGGAATTAACTTATTAAACTGAACTGTGAATTATCACACCATGACAATGATAATTCATGCAAGCGCTACAAATAAACTGAAACTCAAAGGTTTAACTGAACCTGAGAGTTTAACTGAACTGGTTCATGATTTCTCCCGAAGGAGCATTGAAATTAAGTAATCAATTTACATGCGCAAAAATAATAATTAGAAAGTTGTAGACATCAACAATAGCACGTAGTATTTCACTTTATTTCTTGTGAATGATTGCACTGAAAAATGAACGTAAAGCTTGCGAAAAGGTGCCACAAGAAACTGAAGGAAGTAAATATTTTCTACACAAACTGCCGGCTGTTTCTTGATAATACGTGAGGGCTAATCACGTTTTTATAGGTTATGCTTTATCATTGTTTTTAATGTACAAAATCTAATAGTATACATTAACTAGGTTGTTAGAGTTCTAAAATAAATAGGAGAGAGAGAGAGAGATAGACTAAAAAAACAAATTGGAAATTCAATTGGATAAGCTGTAATCTGGCCGAAACTGATCATCTCCAAGAGTCCCTTTTTAGTTTAATTTACTATAGAATTCTTTAACTGACTCTATCTTGAGTTTAGCTTATCTAAAAATACTTTTTCTTAAACCGTTAATTATAAATAAATACAAGCTACCCAATGAGCCCAATATTAATATACTAAAACTCAATATTTCACTAATTAATTATTTAGCCCAAATAAATTAATTGATTCTAAAATTTACTTTCACTTCCGTCCTTTGATAATAAATAATAATAAAATTCGGGATTCTACAAACTATCCTCCTTAAAAAAAAATTTGTCCTCGAAATTTTACCTTAGCTAGTCAGAGAGTTTTTGATACTTAGCTTCTGCTGCCTGCTGCTGGTTTAAGGCGAAAACTCTGGCTTCTCTACCTTTGCCCTATTCGTTGTCCCTTTTCGGTGGGGTTTCTTGGCAATTTCGGACTATATGACCCGACTTACCGCATCGATAGCACACATTCTTCCCGTACAGACACTCGCCCATATGGGTCCTATTGCACTTAGGGCATTGTGGGATGACTTCATTCGGTTTGCTTGATCCTGATCCATTATTAGCCTTCTTGTTCTGTCCATTTCCATTTTCTGTATACGGCTCATTCCATTCTCGCTTTTTTGAAACCTCAGAACTGGGTAGGATTTTCTCTTCCAACCCTAATCCAGTAGAGATTGCCTGTGCCCGACGTAAAGCTTCTACGTAAGTTGTATACTGCTGGGCGGCCATGATCCCTTTGATCTCGGGTCGTAATCCCATCTCGAACCTCTTGGCCTTTGTCAGCTCGGTGTTAACCATGTGCGGTGCATATCTAGACAGCCGTTCAAATTTCCTTTCGTACTCTCCAAGCGACATGTTCCCTTGCGTGAGTTGAAGAAATTCTGCTTCCTTTTGGTCCTTCAATGACTGAGGAAAATATTTTCCTAGCAATGCTTCCTTAAATTGGTCCCAAGTGAGACTACGTTGCTGCACTGCAGTCCTAGTGCGTGAATCGGATTCCCACCAATGGCTAGCATCGTCAATCAGCATGAATTTCGCACAAGAAACCTTCTGCGTATCGTTGCAGTTCAGATGTTCAAAAATCCCTTCGAGTCTCCTCAGCCACTCCTCGGCTGCGAAAGGATCATCCTTACCCTCAAAGGATGGTGGTCTGAAACGGCGAAACTCTTCGACCATTGAACTCGTGTTGTCAGCCCTTGTTGCATTTGGGTGTGGCTCCTGAGTCTGCTGTCTGCCCAAGTCTTGCACAGCCCTCATCAAGTCTCGGAACATAGTTGCTTGATTTTGTGTTTGTCGAGACATTTCCTTTGAAAGAAACAAAATAAATTTTATCTTAGGATTGCTCGACAGCCTAACACTACGGAGTAATTTCTAACGGAGGGAAAAGAAAGAAATAAAATTTATGCAATTTTATTAATATAATTTAATAAAAGGGGAAATTTTAAAATATTTATACTTAAATCCAACTAAAATTCCTACTAACCTCAACATCTATTAATCTTGAAAAAAAAAAAATTTACTTAACAAGAATAAAATGGAAAAACTATTATTCCAAAATCCTAATCCTCGTCTTCACTTATCCAGTCTCCATGTACTCTTGGAACCTTGGCCGGCGGAGCTTCATCATCTGAAGTAATACTTGATTCTTGTTCAGATTCTGGTTCGGCCTCGTGCCCAATTCCTCCTTGTGCCTCGGCCTCAACTTCTTGACCGACTTCAGGCTCAGGCTCAAATTCTTGCTCAAGTTCAGCCTCATCTTCAGGCTCGTCTTCTGACTCGGGCTCTTCAAACTCGAACTCGAAATCGGGTTCGTTTTCTAACTCCAGCCCAACTTCGGATTCTCCAACCGGTGGTACATTAGCCTCCGCAGCATACTCTTCCCAAGTGTCAATAAGAGCCATTCAAAAATCTTCAAAATCTATCGTGCCCGGATCCAGTATACCCTCTAGACCCTAAGTATGGCCGTCACAACGCGCTGGCCCTCATCTGATAAGGTGTCTATTAGGCGGGCGATCGCTTGTGCATGAGTGCTTTGAAATCCAACTTCCAAAGCGCGTTCCCAGGCTGTATGGAACCGTTGCACATGCTGTTCGATTGTAGAGTCTAGATCCAGAACGAAATGTTCATAGGCTAGAATTATTGCGGTATTGGGATTCCCAACGCCCCCATACCCAACACTTTTCCTTGCGGTCTGCCTAACTCTAACCATGATTATCGCCTATGTTACAACAATTCTAACATATTATGCATTTAAAGTTTCTGGTCGTAAAAATACATTACTTAACTTTAAATAACTATACCGCATTACTAAATAGTTCAAATGTAATAGTAAAATAAGTGGCAAATACTTTATAAAATCATGCTAATCAATTTATTTAGACTAGCAAAATAATTTACGGCAATTAAGCATATTCACTTATTTCATACCTCAAAATATTGGATGGTGGCTCATCAGTGAGCTCTGGGTGCCGAATGTCTCGTACAAAAATAAAACTTTTTTTTTAAATAAAAATTCACTGCTACTATTCAAAATAAATAAATAAATAATTTTTTTTGTTTCTATTATTGTTCATGTGAACAGTAGAGGTACTGTTCTGTGAATAGTAAAAAGTTATTATTCATTCCCCCAAATTTTTTTTTGAAGATACTGTTCACGAAAATAAGAGAATTTTTTTTCCGAGTCTACAGAAAGGTAAACCCGGCTGCTCTGATACCATTTGTAACGCCCCGAAATTTCTAAAGTCTCGGAGAGTTAAAAAAATTCATGAACATTAAATATTGCGGAAAAAATGACTTTAATAATAAAATCCCAATTGTCAAACAATTGGTTAATTCGTAAACAAATAAGAAAATATTTGTTAAATGCTAAATAACTTAAAAAATGCATGCAAATTGTCTAAAGCATCATAAACAAAATTATCTAATTTGGCGACCATTGGCTTGACAGCTTCACTGACCCTCCACGCATCCAACACATTAATCATTACCTGAAAATTATTTAAAATGAGTGATGCGTATAATTAAATATACTCAGTGAAATACTTGCTATTTCTACAATCAGTCCAAATATCATAATTAAGCATGGAATTCACTTACTAAACTGAACTGTGAATTATCACACCATGACAATGATAATTTATTCAAGCGCTGCAAATAAACTGAAACTCAAAGGTTTAACTGAACTGGTTTATGATTTCTCCCGAAGGAGCATTGAAATTAAGTAATCAATTTACATGCGCAAAAATAATAATTAGAAAGTTGTAGACATCAACAATAGCACGTAGTATCTCACTTTATTTCTTGTGAATGATTGCACTGAAAAATGAACGTAAAGCTTGCGAAAAGGTGCCACAAGAAACTGAAGGAAGTAAATATTTTCTACACAAACTGCCGGCTGTTTCTTGATAATACGTGAGGGCTAATCACGTTTTTATAGGTTATGCTTTATCATTGTTTTTAATGTACAAAATCTAATAGTATACATTAACTAGGTTGTTAGAGTTCTAAAATAAATAGGAGAGAGAGAGAGAGATAGGCTAAAAAAACAAATTGGAAATTCAATTGGATAAGCTGTAATCTGGCCGAAACTGATCATCTCCAAGAGTCCCTTTTTAGTTTAATTTACTATAGAATTCTTTAACTGACTCTATCTTGAGTTTAGCTTATCTAAAAATACTTTTTCTTAAACCGTTAATTATAAATAAATACAAGCTACCCAATGAGCCCAATATTAATATACTAAAACTCAATATTTCACTAATTAATTATTTAGCCCAAATAAATTAATTGATTCTAAAATTTACTTTCACTTCCGTCCTTTGATAATAAATAATAATAAAATTCGGGATTCTACAGGGTGTACCGCACTGCATTCAAAACTCTCATTGGTATGTCTCCATATCGTCTAGTGTTTGGAAAAGCATGTAACATATCCGTAGAGTTGGAGCACCGTGCTTATTGGGCAGTGAAAAAGCTTAATTTTGATTGCAAAGAAGCCGGTGAGAAGAGGCTCCTCCAATTAAACGAAATGGATGAATTCCGACTTGAGGCATATGAGAATTCCAAAATCTAAAAGGAGCACACTAAAAGATGGCATGACAACCACATCTAAAGAAGACAGTTTGAGGCTGGGCAATAAGTTCTACTTTTGAATTCCCGGCTCAAGTTTTTTTCAGGAAAGTTACGCTCTAGGTGGTCAGGACCATTCACAATTAAGCGAGTGTATCCACCTAGGGCTGTGAAAGTTGAGGATGAAAGCAAGAGGGCATTTACAGTGAACGGTCAGAGGTTGAAGCATTATTTGGGTAATGATTTTTCCAATGGAAAATCAATTGTCCATCTCACTATTCCTGCCTAATCATCTGCTAAAAGTCTAGCTAGTGATTATAAAGAAGCGCTGAATGGGAGGCAACCCATTTTCTTTCCTTTACTTTTTCTTTTGCAAGTAGTTCATTCTTTTGGCATGATTCCATTCCTTGAAAATTAGGTGAATTGTGATTTTGTTGTCCTTGTTTGCCAGGCCTAATAGCAATGAGTCCAAAAAAAAAAAGGAATGTAATCTCCAACAATGTCAATTAGTCCAAACAAAGATTTCTCCAACTTGAAGTTACCATCACCAATCAACTCAGCCCATGGGGGTACCTTTCTCTCTTCTCTTTTTATTTTTAGTTTTACATTGAGGACAATGTACATTTTAAGTTTGGGGTATGGATTTTGCTTGTGTATTTGCATGTTAGAGAGCCTTGCCGGCTAATATAGGTATTTTGCTTGTTTATTATGCTTGTTAGAGAGCCTTGCCGGCTAATGTTGTGATTTTGTTGAAATTGTTGTGATTCATGAATTGTAGACATAAATGCTACTTGTGGTTTTTGATAAATATACTTATTCCATGCTAGATACTCTTTCTAACACTTTCGTCATGATGTTCATTGCATACAAATGTTGAGTGCACTTGTTCTTCATGAGAGGTTTCTAGAACTTAAACGGTGTTATCCATTACCTACATATCATCTCTTTAATTTGTCCTAACGGAAGGATAGTTTGGGAGTGGTTGAGCCGTTATTTATCTCCTTAGGAGTGTGTTGATTCCGTGCTTGTTGAACATGTATGTGGAGTAGTTTTGACTAACTAGCAGAAACTTGGTAATGACCATATACTTGGAATCTAATCCCCATATAAAAGTTTGTTGGTTGTGCTCAAGATGGCTATACTTTTGCTCTAATTTTAATTCTTTTACCTTACTTTGTAGCCTTTTTGACTTGAGCGATTAAGTCTGTTGGGGCATCTCAAAGCCCGGTACCCTTTAGTCTCTTTTAAACTGGAGAGTTACCGACCTAAAGCTCGTTACATGGGTTAAATAGAAAGCTGAAGGGAGTAAGGTTGCACCAAAAAAAAAAAATTCATCATGAGATTTTCATAGCAAATCTTGCAAGTTTGAGCCACTATGACTACTTTTCGGGATTTAGATGACTAGTGGGTTTGAATTACTTGGTGGAAGTTTGTTTGTTGAACTACTCAATTTTTTTGGAGACTCTTCACAAGCCTAAGTAGTTACAATCATTGGCTAAATCCAACCAAACTTGAGTGGGAATGATTGAGTGACTTGAGAGAAACCATTGAATAGAGACTCCGGGTTAGAGAGAAAATATCAAGTTTAGGGGAGTGCATCCAATGAGAAGGAAAGGAAATTTTGACTATTGAGGGTTGGGTATTCACCAATTTTTGTTTTGCAATGATTCAAAGTGACTATGCACACAATTACATCTAGCATGCATTAAGTTGAAAAGTTTCTTTTGTTTTTAGCATCTTTGTAGATTTTTCATGAACTATAAGCAAGTTTCAAAAGATCATGGTAAGGTGGCAAAATCCCTAACATTTTGCGTGTTAGTCCTTTTATAGTTTGATTGTGCTTGTGTGCTTGCATGATGTTTTTAGATCATTTTGCTTGAGGACAAACAAAAATGCAAGTTTGAGGGTGTGATAAGTGCGGTTTTTGTACTTACTTTAGCCTTTAAAAAATGGATAATTGTGAGTTCTTTTGAGTTGTTTACTACTTATTTATGTTCTTTTGTTTATTTAGGTAAAAACCTGAGCTTGGATGGTGATTGGAAGAGATCCACGCGAAAAATGAGCAAAAAAAAGACTAAATTTGTGTAAATCGAGAATCTCGGGGACCAAAAGATAAATATGTCTAAAGATGGAGGAACAATGTTGCAATTTATGGAGGACCTATATGAAAGACAACCAAAAATTCAAGGACTAAAGTTTACATTTCAGATAGTTCAGAGACTGGAATTGTAATTAATCAAAAGTCAAAATCAAACACTTTGTGATCGCATGGGCTAATTTCTGTGCGATCGCGAGATGCTCGAATTTCCAACAGTGAGCTTTTATGCTCTTCCATGCGATCGCATGGATTATTACCATGCGATCGCATGACCTATTTCTTCTGCTGTCCGCGTTTTTGTTCAATTTTTCAAGGGCTTTTTGGTCTTTCAACTTTTATCTCTTGTAGGGTTTTAAGTGGCCGTTTTTCCTTACATTTTGGGGTCATTCTCTCATACTCACTCTCACATAGAAAGCTCTCCAAGAAGAAGAAGATTAGGGTTTTTGAAAAACTCCATAGAAATGGCTTTTCTTTGATTTTTTGTACATCATTGTGAGCATTTTGTAAATAGAGGAAGATGAATGGAGGTTTATAGTGGGTAAATGAAGACAACCACAGGTTCAAGCTAAATCTTCCATTTCTCTTGACTTTATCAAATCTGGTGATGTATTTTGTATCTATTTTTTATTTTGTCTTTGTAAATATTGTGGGCTAATTTTATTTACTAAGAATGAGATGAATCCATTTATGAAATTTTAAAGTGCATTATTCTTGTTATTGATTCCTTATACTTGGCTTTTATGGTTGTTTATTATTGGACTTTATTGTGTATTGAGATGATTGATCACCATTGAAATGCTTTTGTGACTTAGTTTGCTACCGGGAGGTTGAAATTAAGTTTAGCACATTTAATTAACAACACAAGGTTTATGGAATGTAGGAATACTCTTTCATACTTTGTGCAATCAATAATGAATGTTCTTGAGTTTTAATACATTTTTACATATACGTTCTCTCGGTAGGAATGCTTGGGAGTCTTGTGTAAAATTAGGTTTGGCTTTACTTGGAAGGGATTGCTAGACATTTTAGGAGCATTGATTGCCATATTAACCTCGTTTTGGAATTGATAATAGAAAATGAGACTTTAAAGTGGAATAATTGGTGACGTCGAATTCCTAGTATCTTCTTCTAGTTGATTTTATTTCCTAAAAATTTCTCTTTCAATATTTTTTCTTATTAGCTTATTTTTCATCATCTTTGAATTCTTAGTTTAATCATCAAAACAATATGTTTTATTGTGTGTATAAAATAGGGCTAGATTGATTTGGATGTTAGCAAAATTATCTATCCTCGTGGGTTCGACACTCTCTCATCACTTTATTACTTGAACGCAACCCGTGCACTTGTGGTACACATTTTTAGCGAACATGGAACATTATGATAGCGATCGAAGGTAATCACTTAAGTATGATAGTAATTGAAGATAATTACTTAAGTATGTCAGTGATTGAAGATAATCACTTATGATTTCATGTGGTGCTAGTTACCATAAATATGTTGTTCCTATGCACATTTAAATAATTGGCATGCCGCATATTGATTTCGTATGATTTTCTCTTATGTTTGTATAATTTGCTACTGAGTGTTTCTTTTCCCAAAATTATTAAATCTCCACAATGATATTATTGGTGTTGGTGCGACAGCGTAGAGTAATGACCGTGAAGAAAATGGCGTGGTTTTAGATTACTTATATTTATAATTGAACCATTTATGATGTAAAGTTAAATACAATGTTGAATCTGGTTTTTTTTACTATTTTAAAGTGGTGGAAAACTAGAAGTTTTCCATTTTGGAAATTTGAAGAAGTGTTTAGTAGTGATTCTAAAATTTCCAGCTTTTTTGTCCTTAACTTTGACAAATCATGAATTTTTGTGTACTTTGAATTGTTTTAGTCAATTTAGTGGCGGTTGATAGATATATAAGTTATCTAATACCAGAAATTGGAATCACCCAAAAATCATGTCGTATGAATTTATTATGACCATTTTAACAGGTTGCGCCAGTATACCCAGGACAGTCTAATTTTTTGCATATCAAACAACATGGACAAGGTCTGAAATTTTGATATGTTGTAGCATAAGGTTCCAAGTATTTATGATTCAAATCTCATAATTTTAGAACATGTTTAGATGGTCAAATTATTATTGGCGACACCAAATGTAGTTTGGTAAAATCCTTAAAGCTTTAGAAGTTAAATTCATTTTTCCTTGCGCGCTTGTTAATTTTTCGCAATAGTTAAATTTTAAAACCATTCAAGGGCACGAGAAAATTTATTTGGAGTCGTCAAATATTATTTAAATATTTTTAAGTGACCCTCCGGTTAAGAAAATCCAGAGTGTTACACATGACTAACAAAAAAAATCAGAAGATAACATAGAGGTGCTAGACGATAAATCAGACCTAACATAAACTTAGTCTTGATGGATTGATGACCAGGTTGGCCATAACATAGAGTTGGAGAAGAGCCACGACAGTGTTGGCAGTAGGGCGGAGAAAATGAGAGGAGGTGGATGGAGAGGACCCGATCATTCTTAAATGCCATTAATGGCTCGACTTTGAATGAAAGGCTTCCACCTTTGCAAATCCTGCACGAGAAAAAAAAACAGTGAAATAATTCAATAGAAGTGGAGTTGGATGAGCAAAATTGGGACACGTAAATGAGTCAGTTTTTTTTATGAGGCACACATAGAATATTGGAGAGAGAAAATTGGGAGAGATGGGGTGGAGCCAATATGGAAAATTGATAGACTTGAACCGTTGCCGAGGGTGATATTATCAAGACCTCTGTACTCCTAATGCAGAGAGAGATCAGAGATGCTTGGAGCAATATGGTGTGACGCTCCAGAATCAACAATCCACCCTCCCTAAGATGATTGCTAAGTAGTATGGTTAACAGAGGGACGGAGATGAGGGAACATTTTGTAACACCTGTTTGCAACAAACCTTTCATATTGCATTAGTGATAGATAACTACAGGGACATTAGGATCATGAGCAGATCCTTGAGGTATAGGCAAGAGTCTCGGGGTCGTAGAGGGAGGAAGTCGTCAGGATCTTGCTGAATTGGACATGAAGCCTTGATTCTAGTGTTCTAAGTTGAGATCATCTAGATATTTTCTATACGGATGTTTGGGGACCCAGTCTTGTACTCTCTTTAGATGGATTTCGTTATTACTGATTAATTTTTGATAAATTTAAGAAATTTATATGGCTATTTCCGCTTCATTTGAAATATGTCTTTCTGCCTTATTCCCAAAGTTTAATAAAGAAATTGAAACCTACTTCAATGCCAAAATATGCACCCCATGTGGTAGTGAGTTCATTGCACTTTGCCCCTATTTGAATCCTCTATTATAAGACATCTTAAGTCCCCTCATACACACCACAACACAATGGGTCAGTTGAATGACGCACGTCAAATAGTTGACAGTGGATTGACTCTACTTCATTAAGCCTATATTCGATCCAATTTTTAGTCATACCACTGTTGTATACTTAATCAATCCTCTACCAACTCCTATTTTGAATCTTTATAGCCAATATAAGATGCTATTTCACTCTAACCCCAAATATGGTTCATTATGCTTGTTTGGATGTCTGTGTTTCCCATGGTTAAGGCCATATAATTCATCGAAACTTGAACCTAAGTCAAGCCCTTGTGTGTTTCTTGGCTATGTTACCACATTCCATTCATACTTTTGTATGGATACCTCATCACATCATCTATACATTTCTCGTCATGTTAGGTTCATTGAATTAATTTTTCTATACTCTTCAATTCTCTCATACTCAATACCCACAGATGATCGGCTCATTCCCCCAGGTTCGTCCTTGTTCTCGATTTCTAAACCTAGCACCAACGGCCTTCATTATTTTCCACTCACATAATCAATTCTATTCACTCCAATGGAAGCTCGTCCTCCACCAGCACTCTCCAATCCCACTTTAGGACCCTCCGTGAACACTTCATTAAATTCAGCCTCTCCAGCAACGCACTCGCAGAACCTTCCGCAAGTCCCCAACCAATCCGGCCTCCTATTTTCTCCATCTCCTATCCCGCTATCATCTCTTGCCAATGTTACACCCAACCCACCACCGGGTTCAATCTAACTTGCCCCCATCCACCTCAATCAACTCTCACCCATGGTCATCGATCCAAAAACAACATACATTGTCTAAAATTCTCCATTTTACTACCTCAAACCATTCATTGCCTGACTCCATTGAACCTTCTTGCATCTCCCAGGCCCTTAAGATGTCTCACTAGCATTAAGCCATGGCTAATGAACTTATTGCCCTTCTAAAAAATGGCACTTGGGATTTGGTTCCACATCTTGTCTCTAAAAATGTCGTAGGCTGCAAGTGATTTTTTCAAGTCAAACAAAATTTTGATGGCTCTATATCTTGGTACAAAACTTGACTTGTTGCTAAGGGATTTCACCAGCATTCTCGTGTTGACTTCCATGACACTTTCAGTCTTGTAGTCAAGCCTACAACAATTCGTAACTTCGTAAGCCTAGCCCAAAACAATGACTGGTCTATTCATCAACTTGACGTCAATAATTATTTTCTTCAAGGTTTTCTTTCTAATGAAGTAGATATGTGCCAGCCCCCAGTTTTAACTGATGACCAATTTTCCACTCATGTTTTTCGTCTAAATAAAGTTATTTATTGCTTGAAATAGGCACCTCGTGCCTGGTCCAATGAACTTCAAAGCTTTCTCTTATCTTATGGCTTTACAAACGCACACAATGACTCATCTCTCTTTCTATTCTTTGCATTGTTAGTAACTTTCTACTTCCTAGTGTATGTTAATGACCTTCTTGTTACTGGCAATGATAATGATGTTGTCTCCAGCTTCATTGATGTCCTATCTCTTCGTTTCTAAAATTTAAGGTTCATCAACTACTTTCTTGGGAGAGGTCATTCGTTCACCTTCCAGCTTATTTCTCAATCAACATAAACACATTAGGGTTCTTATCTCCCGTACTAAAATGAGAGGTGCTAAAGCGTGGATGATAAGTGTGTTTTACACGCTTATCCAAGGTTATAAACTAAATACATTTGCAAATTGAGTGTATTTCTACTTAATTTAGTATAAATTTGTCATTACATGTAAAAACACAAATTTGGAGGCACTTGAGACAAAAAATAAAAAATTGGGGCTGAATTAGACACTTCTGGAACTTGATGAAAACCAACTTTGGTTGCATATAGAGATTTTTGGACTAATGTGGAAGCCTTTGGAAGCTACAGGATCAATATTGAAGATTTAGAGATAAAATGACCAAATCTGTACTACAAAATCAAAACAGGGACCAAATCACACAACTTTAAAAGATAGGAGACCAAACTGCAAATTGAAGAAATTTGGTAAACATTGTTCACTGTTTTAAGCGGGTCGACCGAGAAAATTTTCAAAATTTTTGATTTTTTTAGTCAGTGTACTTTTATCGTTTCCGATGCACGAGTTTCAAGAGAGATTAAAGACTATATAATGACCTAATCTAGATCAATTGGGAGTTGGACAACGGAGGAGAAACACATTATTGAAGAGAGAATTTGGGAGGAACACAACAGTGGAATCAAGGGTTTCATGGTTAATTTTCACGGTTGAAGATCAAAACTTGGTGCAAGAACATATTTTCATCTTCTTCTTGGCTATTTACTAAATCCGGTGACGTACGCCATTGATATTACCTTTTTGTGTTTGAACAATATCATGTTGGCTAAAATCTCCATCTTAGGATGAACGATTTAGACGTAGTTTGATTGTTTAATTCTAGTTATCGAGATCTGACTCTAATTCTTATATGGTATTAATTTTCTATTGTGTTTCATTTTGACTTTTCATGAATCTGGCCAATTTGTGATTGTGATTGTGTTTGTGAATTCGTGATGAAACTGAGATGTAATTCACTAATTTAGTACTGCAATAGAGAATTCGAAGTGACATAAGAAATATAGATATAATCTTTTACTTTGTACAATCCTTAATAATTTCTTAATCTTTAATGCTCTTGGTTAGGTTAAAAGTCATATAGAAATATAGTGGGTTTAGTTAACTGAATATGTTTGATTACTTGAGAGAAATTATCAAGCAACTTTGTCAAATTCATTGCTAATGCAAAGCAAGTAAATTGTCACGGTTTAATACAAAATACAGCATGATAATTATCGTTGAATCATGAGTCATGGCATTCGTTTAATTGATAAATTTTCTCAAAATGAAAAACCTTACTTTAGGAATTACGTTAAAAGTAGTTTAGTTTTAGATATAATCAAACCAATTGTTGTTTTTTTTTTTTGGAATCTCGTTTTTAAATTCATATAGCTCTCTATTAATTAAAATTAATATAGGTAACTAGCCCTCTTGGAATCAATATTCCAGACTCCTATAGTCTGCTTTATACTTGTTGGCGATATCATACACTTGCAATTTTTATTCGAACAAGTTTTTGGTGTCGTTGTCGGGGGATGTGTTATTTACTTTGATTTTAGTTAATTCTATTGCTATTTAAATTTTTCTTTTATTTTCTCTTTTAGGTTATCATGTTTTGTGCATGAGACGATCGAACTATACGAATTTAGTTGTTGCTAATTCCGAGATCGAACATACTTTCCGTAGAAGATAGCAAGAAAAGATAGAGAACACGGATTACAACAAATCACAATGACCGATCTACCACGGAATGGAAATAATCTAAACTATGAAGACCCAACAGATCCACAAATTCAACTTGGGATTGAGCTTCCAGTATTAGTGGCTACTCTATTGGCACCGGTATTTAATGACGATGATCATCCATTTGGGGACCCCATGGTCCTACCGCATCCTTACACTTAGTGTAGTATAGCATCTCCTGCATTTGGACATGAATTTTTTTAGCTCAAACTGAATGTTAAAGGTATGATGAGAAACATGTGTGCGTTCAACGGGACAACAAATGAAGATCCTTATGCACACGTATCGAAGTTTCTTGAATTATGTGATTCAGCCTCATATCAGAGGGTGTCAGATGATGCAATGAAGAAAAGACTCATTATACACACTCTGAAAGGAGTAGTTCGTGACTAGCTATCATCTTTTCCAACCAGAAGCATTACTACTTAGGATGATTTAGATAAAAATATACCTGAACAAAAGCAGTCAAATTATTGCAAGACAACACCACATATGCTCAATATGACGAAGAAACTTTGTATGGAGCTTGGGAAAGGTTCAAGGGCTTGCTGCGAAGGTGTCCAACACATGGGTTGAATAAATTCTATCAGATAAAATACTTTTATGGTGGGCTAACTCCAGCAAGCATAATCATTCTTGATACAGCTACAAACGGATCGATAACTACCAAAACTTCAAGTAAAACCTATGAATTGCTTGAAAGGTTATCATCTACCAGTGCTTTATTTTATTCAGCTAGTCGGGTAGTTCACAAAAAAGTAGCAGGAGTTCATGAGCTTTATCAGTTCAGATGGCTGCAATGACCAGCAAATTTGAAGATTTTACATTTGGTTAGACAATTAAAGCAATATAGGTGTTCGATAAAATATATACTCCAAGTGCATAGGTCGCGTTCAAGTAATAAAGTGATGAGAGAGTGTCGAACCCACGAGGATAGATAATTTCGCTAAAATCCAATTTAATCTAACTCTATTTTAAACACACAATTAACCATGTTGTTTTGATAATTAATCTACAATTTAAGAGTTGATGAAGATAAGCTAAAAAGAAATTTGCTAAAAGAGAGTTTTTGCAAATAAAATCAAATAGGGAAATACACTAGGAATTCGACTTCACCAAATACTCCACCCTAAAGTTTCATTATCCATTATCAATTCCAAAACTAGATCTTTTATGGCAATCAATGCTCCTAAAATATCTAGCAATCTCTCCCGAGTAGAACTAAACTTATTTTCACACAAGACTCTCAAGCATTCTTACCGAGAAAACGCATATGTAAAATGCAATAAAACTCAAGAGCACTCATTCATGATTGCACAAAGTATGAAAATGTATTCCTACATCCTAAATACTTTATGTTGTTTATTAACTGTGCTAAACCTAATTTCAAGAGCACTCATTCATGATTGCACAAAGTATGAAAATGTATTCCTACATCCTAAATACTTTATGTTGTTTATTAACTGTGCTAAACCTAATTTCAACCTCCCGATAGTCAAACTAGGTCACAAAAGTATTTCAATGGTGATCAATCATTTCAATACACAATAAAACTCAATAATAAACAACCATAAACATCAATAATGGAGAATCAATAACAAGATACTTCAACTTTAGAGCTTCATAAATGAATTCATCTAATTCCTAGTGAAATAAAATTAGCCCATAATATTTACAAAAAAGAAAGTAGAAAATAAATACAAAATACATCCCGGGTTTAATAAAATCAAGAGAAATGGGAAGATTAAGCTTGAACCCATGGTTGTCTCCATTTGCCCACTATAAATCTCCATTCATCTTCTTCTATTTTGCAAAAATAGCTCAACAATGATATACAAAAACTAAAGAAAACCCATTTTCATGGAGTTTTCTAAGAACCCTAACTTTTCCTCTTTCCTTTGAGAAAGATTGTATGTATCCAAAATGTGGGAGAATATGAGAGAATGCCCAAAAATGTAAGAAAAACGGCTCCTAAACCTTAGAAGACGTGAAAAGTGAATTACCAAAATACCCTTCAAAAACAAGTTCAAAAATACGGAAGTCAGGAAAATTAGGCCATGCGATCGCATGGAATGTTCCATGCGATCGCATGGCAGAGCCTAAAAGCTTTCTGCTTGGAAAATTGGCCAGTGGCGATCGCAAGGCTAATTGGCCCATGCGATCGCATATCGCATGGGCCATAATTGCAGTGAACGCATGGGCCACTTGCTTTGCAATTGCAGCTTGGCTCTTGTTTAAATTACAATTTCAGTTTCTGAACTTTCTGGAATGCTGACTTAAGTCCTTGAATTTTTTGTTATCTTTCAAACAGGTCCTCCATAAATTGTAACTCAGGTCCTCCATCTTTTGACGTGTTTATCATTTGGTCCCTCGAATTCTCGATTTGCACAAATTTAGTCCCTTTTGCCCATTTTTTGCATGAATCTCTTCCAATCACCATCCAAGCTCGAGTTTGTACCTAAACAACTAAAAGAACATAAATAAGTAGTAAACTACTTATAATAATTCACAATTATCCATTTTTAGAGGCCAAAATAAGTGCAAAACCCACACTTATCAACAAGCTTAGAGTGTGGTTTGTGAGAACTATGGAACTAATCACCATACTTCTGAATGACCGATTGCACAAGTAGATGACCCTTTGATGGAACATGTGAGTTATGTGCTGAACCCACTGAGACAATAGAATAATCCTTATTCCACTACTTATAATCCTAGGTGAAGGAACCACTCTAATTTCTCTTGAGATGGAAACCAAAACACTGTCGCAAGACCACCATTACCACAACAACAAGAAAAGAAATCTTCACTTGAAGGGATAGTGGAACAGCCAATAAAGAACACTGCGCACTATGTTCATAAGTCAGATGCTATCATGGATGAAATCGAGAGATTCATGATGAAAATTGAAGCTTTCATGCAGAGGTACGAAACAAATCATCATATTAGACAAGCCACAGTTAATACACTTGAGAAGTAGGTCGGGCAGTTGGCTAAGCAAGAGAGACAATTGGGAACCTTGCCAAGTGATATTGAAATTAATCCAAAAGAACAAGTAAATGCCATAGCAACTAGAAGTTGATTGACTCTACCAGAAATACAATTTAGAAGACTGGGTGAAAAGGAGAAGTAGATGACGAGCTTAGCTAGAACTAAAGAAAAACATTTTATACTTGGAGCATAAGAAAAAATTGAGAAGAGTACAGCTGTTCCAAAAGCAAAGGCGCGAACTCCTGTGAAGGCTTATTTGGCTCATATTCTATTTCCACAAAGGCTACACAAGCACAAACTAGATAAACAATTTGCAATTTTATAGAAGGTTTTCAAAAAACTACACATCAATATACCCTTCGTAGATGTCTTGGCTCAGCTACGCCAAGTTCATGAAGGATGTTCTTTGTAACAAAAGAAAACTGGAAGAGAATGAGACAGTCATGGTTACAGGGGAGTGCAGTGCAATTCTACAAAATAAGCTACCAGTTAAACTAAAGGATCCAAGAAGTTTCACTATACCTTGCACTATTGGTGATTTTACTTTTAGAGTCTTGTGTAATCTTTGTGCAAGTATTAATCTGGTGCTTTTGTCTATTTTCAAGAAGCTCGAATTGGGAGAAGCAAAGGCCACCATTGTGTCTTTGCAACTTGTTGATAGGTACCTGAAAGAAATTATTGAAGATGTATTGGTAAAGGTGGACAAATTTATTTTTCCAGCCGACTTTATTATGACAGACATGGAAAAGGATCGCGACATACCATCGATATTGGGATGACCATTCATAGCTATAGACAGAGCTCTTATCGATGTCCCCTAGGAGTAGTTGATTCTATGAGTTGAAGATGAACAAGTCAAATTTGATGTATTCATGTCGCTCGAGTATCCAGGAGAATCGAACACTTGCTTCTAGATAGATATTGTTGTAGAAATGGTAGTCCAAACATTTGAATAACAACATCCATGTGAGTCTCTTGAGGCTTGTTTGGTTCACTTTGCTTTTACAAAATCTGAAGATTCTGATATCGAAAATTGTACACATCAACTCTACCATTGTATCTGTAAAGGATGATAGCTTTTGAGAAAATTGATAAACTTTTACCAATGCCATTACTAATTCAGCATGATAGCATCCTCCAACACTTGAGCTTATGCAATTAACATCTCACCTGTGATATGCTTATTTGGGGTGAGGTCTCTATCTTTTCCATGATTATTTTTGATGATTTATTTTAGATGGATGAAGCGAAGTTGCTTAAGGTGCTTCGGGAGTACAAATTTATGTTGGGATGGTCTATTGCTGATATTAAAGGCATTAGTCCATCAATGTGTATGCATAAAATACTTATGGAATAAGACTATAAGCCGTCCATTGAGAGCCAGCACAAGTTGAATTCGAACTTGACAGATATGGTGAAAGTCGAGGTTCTGAAGGTTACATGCAAGCATTATTTATCCCATTTCAGACAATCAGTGGGTTAGTCTAGTGCATGTAGTACTGAAGAAAGGAAGAATCATAGAAGAGAAAAATGATAACAATGAGTTGATTCCAACAATGAAGGTCACAGAATGGAGAGTATGTATTGACTATCGTAAACTCAATAATGCAACTAGGAAAGATCAATTTTCTCTTCCATTCATTGATCATATGCTTGAGAGACTGGCTGTACATGCTTATTATTTCTTTCTTGATGCGGTAATAATCAAATACCCATTGCACCAGAGGATCAGAAGAAGACTACATTAACTTGCTTGTATGGTACTTTTACATTTAGAAGAATGACTTTTGGATTGTGCAACGCACCGGCTACCTTTCAATGTTGTATGATGTCGATATTCTCAGATATGGTGGAGAAGTTCATTGAAGTCCTCATAGATGATTTCTCAATATTCGGGTCAACCTATGATGATTGCTTGACAAATTTGGATTTGGTGTTGAAAAGGCATGAAGAAACAAATCTTGTGCTCAACTGGGAGAAATGTCACTTTATGGTAAAAGAAGAGATTGTTTTGTGTACTCGGATCTCGACTCAAGGAATAGAAGTTGACAAAGCAAAAATTAAAGTAATTGAGAAGTTACGTCCACCTACATCAATTAAAGGCATTCAAAGTTTTTTAGGACATGCAGACTTCTATTGGTTATTCATTAAAGAATTTTCAAAAATCACGAAGCATTTATGCAACATGTTGGATAAGTGGGTTATATTGGCCTACTTTGTTTTGTGATGCCATCACCTTCGTGCAGGGTTTTGACGAATGTCAGCGAAGATGTTCTGTCTCATTTCAACAAGAAACACCATTGAATAACATCCTTGATGTGGAATTATTTTATGTGTGGAGAATTGACTTCATGGGACCTTTCCCACCTTCATACTCTAATCGATATATCTTGGTAGCTATGGATTATATATCTAAATGGATAGAATCTAAGGCATTGTAGACTAATGATGCAAAAGTGGTGGTTCGTTCGCGGAAAAGAATATATTTAGCCGGTATCGGATGCATTGAGAAATTATAAATAATAGTAGAACCCACTTTTGCAACACGCTATTCAAAATACTTTTGACTACATAAGACGTCCATCAAAAGATTGCAACAACTTATCATCCTCAGACGAGTGAACATGTTGAAACTTCTAATGGACAGTTGAAGAGAATATTGAAAGTTATAGTAAATTCATCATGCAAAGATTGGGCTAAAATCTTAGATGATGCACTATGGGTACCAAACAGCTTTTAAAACACCCATCGGGATGTCTCCGTACCAATTGGTATTTGGAAAAGCTTGCCATCTACTTGTAGAAGTAAAAGTGGAGCACAAGGCATACTGGGCAACAAAGGAAATGAATTTGATATGGTGGCAGCTCGTGAAAAGAGGCGTCTGCAAATGGATGAATTACGTTTGGAAGCATATGAGAATGCAAAGTTGTACAAAAAGCGGACAAAGAGATGGCATGACAAGCACATTCAGAAAATATAGTTCAAGGTTGGAGATCAAGTTTTGTTGTATAATTCAAGAACTTAAAATCTTTCCTGAAAAGCTATGCTCAAGGTAATTGAGTATGTTCATAATTGCACAGGTTTTTCCATATGGTACATTTGAGCTTCATCATCCAAATAAAGAAAAACTTTAAAGTGATTGGTCATAAGGTAAAGCACTACTTGGAGGAAGACTGTTAGAAAGAAAAGACTTTCGTCATCCTAGCTGACCCGGAGTGGTTGTTGAAAAAGTTAAGTTTTAGACTATAAATCGAGCGCTTAATGGGAAGTAACCTATTTTTCTATCGTTTACTTCGTTATTGCATTGCAAGTAGTATTTTAGTTTTGCATTAGTAACTTAGGCACGTTTCCCAACTTTAGAATTATGTAGATTTTATTTTTAGCCTTGTCATTACCAGCCCTCACAAAAACAATCCACGAATGGCTGTTTTTTGTGGTTAACAAACCGCGGTCAATCGGTGATGGGTTTTAACCGCCCCCTTTGCCTCTTTTCTCCCCAAAAGTTTATCAAACATCTCCCAAATACTCAAAAACTATCTCAAATCCCCTCCTTCCAAGCTTTAAGTTTCATTGTCATTGGTATTCCTAAGGATAAGTATACTTTGTCAACAATGTTAAATCACATTTGACTCCACTTCATCTTTAATTTTGAGATTTTTGCAAGTGTTTCTAGTGAAAACCTAGATTTATATACACTAATTGTTCTTTTATGGTTTCTTTATTTTGGATAGAGTATGGGTTTGGATTGATTATTGTATAGAGATGCTTTAGGTAGTCTTGTTTGAGGAGAACACTTGGGTTAATGGAAAATCAAAATATATGTGATTATAACCTACCCTCAATGCATTCAAGGTGTTCGATGAAATGTCCCAACCAATTTTCCACCAACAATGTTCATACCCTTTCAGGATATCAACACAATTAGTTTGGGGGTTATGCTTATATACATTGCACATCACAGATTGATTTGTAATGCTTGATTTGCAATTAATCCTATATATAATGTTTAATTTGTTACTTATATGAAATTTTCAACCATCTGATGCCTCCAAGAACAAGGCCAACTTCATCAAGGAAATGTAAAGAGGTTTTTGAAACCTCCAATGCACATAAGAGGCTCGCACCAAGCCTCCACCATATGAGCCTATCCTAGCAAAGTGTCAGTACAACGGGCAATAATCTTTGCATATTGGACCCTCCTTCCGGAGAGGGAAGTGGACTTAGCCAACTTAGCATCTTCTAGCCTCCCAGCCATCGTATGGGAAAAGGGATGGACAAAAATGTATGCCAAGCCCCACAAAATTTACATGCTGGTTGTGAAGGAGTTCATTACCAATTTCAACCAAAAAATAACAGATGAAGCAGATGAGCATGCTTATTAGGCTTATGTTGGGGAAGTATGGGTCACGTTCATCCCGGACATCATCCAGATTTTTTATGGAATGGACAGAGAGACCAAAGCACCAGAAATCACCGATTGGACTCAAGTGGCCAGAGCTATTTATCCTTTGGAAAATCCAATACCTTGCCCACGAAACAACATTGTACATCATGGAGACATGAGTACTGAACTTCATTTAATCCATAACTTTATGTCCTTGAATGTCATCCCCACGTCCCACCAGATAGAAATATATCTAAAAATGATGACAGTGTTATATAGGCTTGTAACAAGGCACGAGTTAAATTTTAGAGGGTGCATTTTCAACACAATCAAAGAACTTGCCATGCACCGAGGCGGCCGAACCATGATACTATTCCCTAGTATAATCTCGGCTCTATGTAAGAAGGCGAAACATCCAATGAGCCCTTCAAAGATTAACAAGGGGAAGGTGTCCATTTTTTACCTTAAATCTGTTAGACAATCCACAGCACAGGTTCAGAGGCAGATTAATGAAACAAGGCATGCGATAGACGTAGAAGATGGGGAAGATAAAGTAGATGAGGACACCTCAGATCTCAATGAGGACCAGGTTGAGCTGGAGGCCCATGTGGTTTTTCCACATATTCGGCAGAGATGTGGGGTTTTTTTTTTGGAGGAGGGGGGGGGCTAGTGTTGGAATCCATGCAACATACTCTACAAGAACATACAAGTGATATTTGACATATTCAAGCAACACTACACGCCATGGATTAGCATCAACATCGTCATCATGAGAAACTAATGGCATGTTTTGGACGTCTCTTTCAGTCACAGGCCCCTCTAGCACCTCACGATGAGAATTGAGCAAATGACAGCCAGAGTGTGCCTTCACTCCATGTAGAGTCTAGTAATCTCTTCTCCTCTATGATCTTTAAAGTTTGGTGGTGTTGTAATGACTTCGTCATTTTTACTATATTTGCACCATTTGCGAAAAAAATGTTTCCTTGTTTTTGTGTTCTTATTGTAGTTGGATGGCCTTGTCAGCCATTGATAACGCTTATTGGAACTGTTTATGATTCATGATTAGGGACTATGTATTGTTACTTATGTTATTGTCTATATTGTGTATATCCACATGAGATTGTGAAAAGTGTTGAGCAAAAGTGTCATGATGATCCATATCTTTTGTTGGTTACATTGATAGAATAGGTGGAGAACATTTTGGACCTAGACTGTTAAATACTAAAACCATCATTTGAAAATTTAATCACCTAAACAAATGAAAGATTAGTTTGGGAGGTTGAATCAGTGTTAAGCAATATTTAGCTAGGTATTCATTTCATCCATGTTAAATATTGGTGTGGAGTGTTTTTGGTTAATAGGTACAACCTAGGTACTGACCGTATTCTACACCTAGGTATTAACCATATGATAGAGATCTGATCCCAACTACTCGTCCCAAAAAGGCAATGCACCAGTCTTGGCAACAACAACAAAAGATGAGAGAAGAAACAGTAAGAAGAAGCGGCTTGGCGTTGATACCACCAATGTATGAGTAAAATAAATACCTATAAGCGATGAAGCAAGATAAAAAGTTGACACATTGCGAAGCTACCCCCCAAAATAAATAAATAAACGAGTGCGCATAAAACAAAAGACGCACATAGCCTGACTAAGCATTAGATAATAGTAAGGAGATCTAGACAACTAGTAGTTTTGACTTGCCTAGTGAAAACTTGAAGGTTGGAACACTCAAACCTAAGGAAAATCATCACAGATCTCAATACTTATTTTCATTGGTTAGACTCACTAAATTTAAGGAGAAAAGGAATAATCATTTTAAGAGAAACTTTAGAATTAACACCCTGGGTAAGAGATTGAATATCAAGTTATGAGTGTGCATCCCATGAGATTGAAAGAAAATAATTGATCATTGAGGGTCGGGATATAACCAACCTAAAGACCTATGTCGATTCGATTGACTACACACATACCGGTCAAGCACTAGGTAAGCAAAAATATAAATTTTTGTAGCATTATGTAGAAGCATATTATGAATCGTGTGAGCAGTTTCAAAAAGAAAAACACGTGGTAATCACGCCAAGCTGTCTAATGAATTGATTTTTATCATTTGTGTTGCTTGTGTGTTTGAGCAAATAATCTTACTTTGGATGAATATGCTTATCCGGACTTATAAAATGAATTATATTTTCAAATTGAGCAGACTTCTATTTATTTAATTTAGTTTAAATATGTAATTACAAGTAAAACACAAATTTGGAGGCACTTGTGACAAAAAAGGAAAATTGGGACTAAATTAGACACTTATGAAACTTGAAGAAGACCAACTTTGGATGTGTATAGAGATTTGGAAACTAATGTGGAAGCTTTTGGAATCTATGGGATAAGTATCAAAGTTTGGAAGATAAAATGACCAAACTTGTAATAAAAACTCAAAGTAGGGACCAAATTGCACAACTTTGAAAGATGGGAGACCAAACTACAATTTTAAGAATTTTGGCAAACAATGTGCACTATTTTTCTGTCCAGCCGCGACAAGTAAACCGCAACCAGATCACGGTTAAGTGCACAGCCCTATTTAAGCATGGGTGGCCGCTGTTTGCAAACCATGACCCGTTCGAGCAATTTTTAAGAATTTCTAATCTTTTTAGTCAGGGATACTTTTGTCGTTTTTGAGGCACGAGTTTCAAGACACATTAAAGACTATATAATGACCTAATCTAGGTCAATTGGGAGAGTTGGACAACGGAGAGTAAGCACAAGATTGAAGATAGAATTTGGGAGGAACACAAGAGATGAATCAAAGGTTTCGTGGTTGATTTTAAGGGTTGAAGATCAAAGCTTGGTGCAAGAATTTTCATCTTCTTCTTCGCTATTTACTAAATCCAGTGATGTACTCCATTGATATTACCTTTTTTGTGTTTGAACAATATCATGTTTGGCTAAAATCTTTGTGTTAGAACGAACGTTGTAGACGTAGTTTGATTGTTTAATTCTAGTTATTAAAACCCGACTCTAATTCTTATCTTGTGTTAGTTTTCTAACATGTTTTGTTTTGACTTTTCATGAATCGGGTCAATTTGTGATTATATTTGTGAATTCGTGGTGAAAACTGAAAAGTAATTCACCAATTTAGCACTTCAATAAAGAACAAGAATTGACATAAGAGATAGAGATGTACTCTTTTACTTTGTGCAATATTTAATAATTTCTTGATCGTTAATGCTCTTGGTTAGATTAAAAGTCACATAGAAATATAGTGATTTTACTTAATTGAGTAGGTTTGGTATTACTTGAGAGAGATTATCAAGCAACTTTGTGAAATTGATTGCTAATGCAAGACAAGTAAATTGTCATGGGTTGTACAGAATTGAACACGATAATTATCGTTGAATCGTGAGTCCCAATATTTCTTTAATTGATAAATTTTCACAAAAAAAAATATCATTCTCTGGCGAACAAGAGTTAGGTTAAGATTAGTTTGGTTTGAGTAGTTTTCAGATATAATCAAACCAATTGTTTTCTTTAGAATATCATTTTTAAGTTCATATTGCTCTCGATTAATTAAAATTAATAGTGGTAAATAGCCCTTGTGGGATCGATATTCTAGACTCCTATAATTTTCTGGACTCCTATAATTCACTTTACTATTTGTTGACGATATCGTGCACTTGCGATTTTTATTCGAACAATGCACCACCCAATGTCTAGAAGTATCTCTCTTATTCTCCATAATGGGTCTCCAGCCACCGATGTCACTCTCTACCGTCAAGTTCTTGGTATTATCCAATGTCTCTCTATTACTTGTCCTGATGTTTCCTTAGCTGTTAACAAACTCTCTTAGTTTATGAATCGTCTATCTAAAGTTCACTGGATTGCTGTCAAGAGTATCATTTAGAAAACTATTTCCCGATCCTCTACTGAGGCTGAGTATCGTGCCTTGACTTCATGCTCATCTAAGCTCCTTTGGATTAAAAACTTACTCTAAGAACTTAGATGCAGCTGTCCCAATGGCTTATCATTTTCCGTGATACCATTGGGGCTACTTATCTATCCATTAATCCGATCTTTCACTCCTGGATGAGGCACATTGCCATTGACTTCCACTTTGTCCGAAATCATGTTACAAATGCTTCATTTGCTATCTCTTACATATTGTATAGTGATCAATTGGCTGACACCCGCACCAAGCCACTATTTGTTCCTAAATTCAATTACCTGCTTCCCAAGATTGGAATCTCCAATGGGAGCCCCATCTTGCAAGGACATGTTAAGGATAAGTCATTATCCTTGGGTGAAGATTCTAGACCCAAGTTGTTACAAGGATTGCAATCACAACCAAAATATAAAATAGAATCCAGAGATAAGGCTTCAGTTCTTGTAATTTGAATTTTGTAATTGTAGTCTTATCATTTCATTTGTACCAATCTTATCATTTGTTCAGCTATAAATACATGTACTCTGAATGAATGAAATACAATAGAAATATATCTTTATACAT
Organism: Forsythia viridissima; assembly: GCA_030279155.1. Taxonomy (NCBI): domain Eukaryota; kingdom Viridiplantae; phylum Streptophyta; class Magnoliopsida; order Lamiales; family Oleaceae; genus Forsythia; species Forsythia viridissima. Next base: position 27,646,587 of record CM059041.1, on the reverse strand, counting down.
TTAAGTTCTATCTACATGATGATTTTTTAAGATGGAACCTTAAGTCTTGATATAGTATCGGAGTTCATTAAACTCAAACGAGCAATTTGGTCCATTTAAAGCTTAAATGAGCATTCAGATTCCAAAATTGGTGTGTTCAAATGACTCACCATCTTGTGGGGTTATGTTAAGGGATAAATCTCACATCAATTAAATATTAAAACTATAACCAACATATAATGGCTTGAGAAACTACTCTTAACAAGGTTAGTCTCAAGCCCTTTTATGACTTAGGTTTCTATCTTAGAAGGCCAACTTTGTTAAGATGAGTAGCTCAAGTCCTTATATATTAGCCTTGATTAACATTCTTTATTATTTAACTAGAGTTGGCCAAATAGGCCAAATAGGTTGGGCCAGCCCACATGACCTGAATTTTGTGCAGGGCTCACCCATTAAAAAATTAGCCCAAAAAAATTGGGCCTATATGGCCTGGCCAATTAGCCAATCGGGCTTGGTTTGGGCTGTCCTACTTTTTTGGACTGACCCGTTATTTTTTAATCAACTGGAGTAACTTCGCTCCAGTTTTTTTGGTTGGTCTAGGATGACCATTTTTTAATTTAATCCACTGGAGTGACTCTAGCCCAAAATGTGATGACCCAAATTTTTTTTATCTTCTTTTAATTTTAATTTTTTATTTTTGGAGGTGGGCTTGAGGTTTTCATCTTTTCTATTCTTTTTTTATTAATTTTCTCCATTTTGCACATTTGTAGTTTGTGAAATGTAGTTTAGCTTGAAAAATCCCAAGTAAATAAAATTATTTCTAGTTATATATAGATCTCATTCTTTATCATTTAGTTTTACATTTACTTATGTGTTAAGAAAAATAAATTTGATTTATGAGGCAATTGAAACTAATATTCATAGGCTTATCACAAAAAAAAAATTGTTAATTCAAGTAGTTATATTCATATAACATATTTTAGAAATATAATCATAATGTGACTTCAAACTCTAATTTTGACGATAGAACAAGATCTTTTCCTAATTTTTGAAAGACAATGACAAAATAAGGAGACAAAATTATATAGGACGGCTTTATAATTGAATACTAACATGTGAAGAATTTGTTTAATTATTTATATTTATATTTATCTTTAATTCAAAGACAAATTAAAATTTATTTTCAATTGAGGACACGAATACATAAAATCTTAACGTGATAGAGAGGTGGATAAATTATTTATATATCTTCACCACATTCAAATGAATGACATTATTATTACTGATTTGTAAAATCGGTTTGTGACCCTGGATGCCAAAGGCGTCCTTGGGATGATGATCCAGACCTGAAAAATAATAATGCTTTAGAATAAGCATGAGTAATTAAATGAAATAAAGTACTTTGATAAGAATGATGAATCTCCTAATTCTTAATTTAAGAATTAAAGTGAAAGTAAATGAGTACATTGAAATTTATTAGGGGTTTACTTGTCTATGTATTGTTCCATTTTATCTTTGGGAATTTTGGGAAAAACTTTAACAGTAGTATTAAACAATGAGTCTTTCAAATGGTTGTATTTGTAGAAACAATTTCATTATTTGAGAATGAATACAGGTACAAAAATCTCAGACCACTTGAGTGTTCTTAATGAGATCGTTTCTGAATTGAAGGCTATTGGAGTCAATGATGATGATGATGATAAAGCCTTAAGATTCATCTAGTCTCTTACATCCTACTATGAATACATCAAACCAATTTTGATGTATGAGAAACAAACTATAAATTTTGCAAGTTACAAATAAACTGATTTCAAAATAAAGAAGGTTGAGTGTGACTTGTCGCAGAAAAATAGAAGAAAAATAATTCCATTAAAAAAAAGTATCTTATTGGAACTGTAGACGATTCCTGGTCACGTGAGGAAAAATTGTCCAAATGGTGGAGCATGCTCAACTAACTGCTTGAAATTAGATACGAATAGTATGTCTCTCTTTTATGGAAAACGATGTCACTTGAGTGAGATATTTACATCTTCATAGCAGTTGTCATGATAGCCGATGTATTATTACTAGCGGGTCCACATGTTTGCACATGGGGCATTAACTTGACATTAATGCAAGATGTGTGGTGGAACTGATGTCGATGGCTGATGAACTTCTAAGTAAGTCAAGCAAGGGAGTTGCACCATAATTTTTCAACAAATTTGTTCGACATGTGCCGACGAAATTCTTAAAATTTGTTATTTTTAAGTGATTATACTTATATGGTGGAGTATATTAATTTTCTATTTTGAGATTGGGACTATCAAAGCTTACTGGTTTTTTCTCAAGTATCGTGATCAAGAACTATAGAAGAGATGTCAAAAGTTTTGGCCCTTTTTCAACAAGGTGGAGATTGTTGAGATTTTACCTCAAAATTGTCAAAAGTTAAAAGACGTCAATTGCAAATAGGAAAAATATTTAAAGTGGTCAGATTTTCAATTCCAATTGACTGTGCCTTCTAATTTTGGGATGAAAATATGTGATATTATATTATATTATATTTAGTGACAAAAATTGAACTAGTTTATAAATCTTGGACACCTTGACAGTCAAAGCTTAGAATAATTTAGGTCATACGTTATAAATTGATGTGTTTTTCTTCTCTTTTGTGTACGTGCTTGAGGGTTTTTTTAGAGAGAAATTGTAAGCTTAACATCTTAGTTTTTTTTTTTTTTTTTTTTTTTGTGGTTCACTTTGTGGGTTGTATAAAGAGTAGAATTTGGTTGGTGTGGTATAGATTAGAATATTATTTTTCTTACGATACTTGGAGAATTTGATTGGTTGAAATTTTATACGATTGTAACAATTTTTCATATAGTAGAAAGCTTTGACAGTCCATAATTTTTTCTTTATCTTTTTACATTTTTTGTGTATCATTTTTTTTATGAACAAGTATCTTGTGGACAATAAAGGAATTGGTCTCAATTCCCAACAGTAGTGAGTAGAGCTTTTAGCACTAGAGCTTTTGGTATTAGAGCTTTTGTTAAAAAGTTTTTGACTGTTCGATTGTGAATTCAAAAAGCGGTGTGAATATTAAATTGAGTGTTTTATTGCATAACTATAAAAATACTTTTGTATAAACTTTATATTTATTTGATTAAACAATAATTAAATATTGTATATCTCGTGTTATTTTCTTTTATAAGTAATATTTTTTCATATCATATAATAACTATTAAAATTAATATCTTAATTAAATTATGATAACACATAATTTAGTATTTATCATATTACTTAAAATTAATTTATTTAAATCAAACATATTATATGTAATTTGTATTCTATTATTTAATACGCCAATATATTTTTTTTACTTACACAAATATATGAAGTAACAATTTCATATAAGTAATTAATGTGGCGAATAAATTCATATTTTTTTGATGTATTGATGGTAATTTTTTTAATTATTAAGTTGTATTAAACGTTAATTGCAACTTCCCGCAAAAGCTCAATTAGAGCTTTTTAGAGAAGTTTAAAATTTGAGCTTATTTAAAACAGCTTTTTAAGCTGTTTTTCAATCAAAAAAGTACTTATTGCCTTTAACCAAATAACCATAAATATAACCAAAAATAAAAATAGCATATGTGGTCCACAACCTTTCAAAAACGTAAGAGATATACTCTTAATCTTTAAAAATAGCACCGAACTTTTCCAGTGTTTGAAGAAATAGGAATAATAGGTATTTTATGACAAAATTGCGTTCTTCTTTAAACAAAACAAAAGACAAGAAAAAAAAGAATCAAATGTACCCTAAATATTGAAGAATAACAAATATGACATCGTATTTTTTCATCTCAATCACCACCTACCCCACCACCCAACCTCTCACATTTCCTAAACCCATTGTAACCACGACTACACTCGCCACCGCCGCCGTTTCCGTATAACCCCCCAACTTCCGGCTAAGTAAACAACACCAATTCTAAAGAGGGCAAAGTCTACTTTTCACCAGTAGACAGTGAAGACACACCTACATCCACATTCATCAAATCAACCGATGGCATCCCTTATGTCATTGTTATAATACAAATCATCTATGTACTATTGTCGCCAGAAGTTGAAGCTCTAGCCGACAGACCCAAAGATCTGAACATAACTTCATTAATGGCAAAGTAGAGGCGCAAAGCATTTTTTTATTTGTTAACAAGTCCCGGTGCAGCAAGCAGTTTTTCTCAAATTTATGTTTAGTTTGAAAAATCAAATTGTTTCAAAGTATGTTTTCAAGAAATCCAATACCACTAGTTTACCTTCTACTTTGATATTCTAAGCTGGGATGAGCTTGAAATTAAGACCATCAGAAAAAAAATGGCAAAATGGTGTCTAATGTTACACATAAGATTGTCGCTACAACCCATTTTAGAAAAGTTGAAAATTTGTTAACAGGTGATGAGTTGTATTGGGGTTTTTTCTTCTTTTTAGAGGGAATGAGATTGTGTAATGTGTTAAGAACAAAAGAGCTAAGAATGGAATAAATGTAAACTCTTTCCATGAGCCATTTTCAGACCAAATTGGCGTAAAATGAAATCAGTAGAAAATGGAAATTTTGAGTGTCATGGATTAATCTTTTAACTTTTTATTACCATCACAATGCACCAGAAGACACATAAATAGAGATATGAATCGAGCTAGCAATTAGATTTTTGGGTTTTGGATTTTTGTTGGCTATTATAGGAGATTTCTTGCAATGGTTGGAGATGGGGTGGAAGAAGATGACTGGTAGGCTAGGTGGTGGTTGAGATGAAGGAAGAAGATGTCCTCTTTCATCATAAAAGACCTACCAAGTCTATTTTTCAAACGTTTAAGATGTCCAGTACTATTTTTAAAGGTTAGAGGTATATCTTCTACATTTTTGAAAAATTGGAGACCAAATATGTTTCATTATCCAAAAGCATTTCTGCTCTTCAAGAAGTGCTTTTGGACTTCACAAAACCCTTCCTAACACACTATTATTCTACTTGTCACAAGTATATGCATTTTACAAATTAATGTAAACCAAAGTTATTAACTTGTATAAATTAATATATGTTCTTCAATATCAAGGAATCCCTTTTTTTCTTAAGTCTGGCATAATGGAGGCAGTCAATCAATATAGATTGATCCGAAATTTGATTCAAATCCAGTATAGTACATAAGAAATATAATGAATCGATTCTTACAAGGATTGGGAACGAATTCATTGCAAAGATTTTGCAATGACTGCAATTTTAGAGAGACGCAAAAGCAAAAGCCTATGGGATCGCTTCTGAAACTTGATAACCAGCATCGAAAACCAAAGTTAAGTCCACGTTTTCTTCTACAACTTAATTGTATTTGAAGTAAATAATTTATGTTTTAGGAATTATTCTAAAGTCAATTAAATAGAAAAAAACACATTATTTTGATATTCAAATAAAAAACAGTGTCTCATACCATAATTACCAATCTTTGTTTCATAGTACATTTTAAATTCTTTTTTTTTTTAAATATATAAAATTAAGGCCGGACTGACCTACCCGCAGCCCGATGGCCCAACAATTTACTAGTCCATGTAAAATTGGGCTAGAGGCAGCTCGATTTCGTGAGTGGCCATCCCATGTCAAGTCAGGTCGAATGTTCCATTTGCCATCTCTATATTTAACCATTCGAGCTATCAAATTGGGCATATAATCGTTGATGGGGTGCACCATAGGGTGCATGATACTGGACTATGATACTAAGGATCTCCAAACCCAATTCGTCGGTTATAACACCATAGTACCAAATCTACGTTGACTTGGATATATTTTTAAGGAAAATTGGTGCAAATGGTCCCTAACCTTTGCCCTTAGTGCGAAAATGATCCATAACTTTTGTTTTTTGGCATAAAAGTCCATAACCTATGTATTTTGGTGCACAATTGATCCTTATTTGATGAAAAAGACAAAAATACCATTAGTTTTAATTAAAGAAAATTGTAATTAGATTTCTAACTTTTACAAAATATGTGTCTGATATATTTATTAAATAATATTTAATTTAGCATATTAGATATATCACTATAGTCGTGTCAATTAAATTTTTCATAAGAGAAAAATGTAAAATTATTCCGCTTTAGGTATGTGTAATTGCTATATAATGTGAAAAACTTGAATAAAAGTAAAGTTAAATAAATAAAAAAATGATGTATATAATTTTATGATACTGAACCAATTTTATTTTTTTAAACATAAAAATACTAATGAAATTTAATTTACACATTATGTGTTCTTTATTTTTGAACGATAATAAAACGATAAATTAAAATATGAAGAATACAATTTGAGCTCTAATATTTGTAGTAAATAAACGAATAGTTCAATTAAATAAAAATATTTGAGCATCAAGTTTGTGGCAAAATATTTTTCTTTTTATATTGTAACGATAAAATTAAAGTTTAAATTTTAAATAATATGATTATTTAATAATAATAAATAATTTTAATTAATACGTTTGTTAACAATTATGAGCTTAAAGTTTAGTTATTTTATAATAGTTCGTAAAATATATAAAATAATTTAGTACATCTTTAAAAACAATAAAAGTATCGGACCCATTTGTACTTTTTGTAAAGGTTAAGAATCCAATTGAAAATTTTTCTAATTAAAAATAAGGGTATATTTATCTTTTTCATCAAATAAGGACCAATTACGCACTAAAATACATAGTTAAAAGACTTTTTTGTCATAAAATAAAGACTAGGGACCATTTACGCACTGAGAGCAAAGATTAAGGAACATTCGGCGAATTCCGATCCCGGGGAGTCGTGTAGTGTATGCATAAAAAGAAATAGAAAATAAAAAGAAATAGAAAAAAAGAAAAATCAGAAGGGGTTTTGGGTTCCCTCCTTCATCCCCCTCCATCCCCAATTCAAAAACTGAAAATGGAGCAAAATCGAAACCAGTAATAATTGAGTCGTGAATAAATGGCAGCCTCTTCACCGGCGAAAAGTAACAGCAGCGCCGCCGCCGATGTGACGGCGTTACCTCACTCCTCCGGAATCAATGCTTCTCGGAATCTCCGCGGTTTAAATAAACCTAAGTGCATCAAGTGCGGCAACGTCGCTCGCTCCAGGTTCCTTTCTTGATATTTCTCTGAATTTATGCCTTTATGTTCTTTAATCGCTTTGTGAGTTTGTGTGGCTTTTAGTCTGAGTAGTTTAGCGTGTCGAATTCCAATATATCAATGTCTAACACATCCTAGCGTTGTACGTTATGCTTTTGGGAAACTGTACGGTACCTGGATTATCTCATCATTGTTTTGACTACTTTTAATTGGGGTTGGTGGGAGAATGCATCTGAACGGTATACTTCAAAACTATGAAACCCTAATTAGTTTGACTGCTTATACCTACGTCAATTATAGAATCAGGCTCTCCTTAGCAAACAAGCATGCATTCCTTCAACCCCTTAGCCTTCTCCCTTGTATCTCCTTAGATGCAAATTTGGGAAAAATGTGATGGGTGCAAAACCCTATCCTTGAAAATTGTGCCCTTAAGTGACCAATAAATAGGCCACAATTAGGGTAACACTTAAGTAGGTTAATTACACTAATGCCCCTATTGTAATCACAATAATATGCACCATTTTCCTTGGACTTATTATAGTAGATGAATTAAGTCTTCCATCTCTTTGCCAAGAGAGGGACCAAATCGGACTCACAAGACCCAAGTTCTAATAGATAATGTCTCCAAATTAGTCAATTCTTGACCAATTAAGACTTATCTATTAATTTCGATTCATTCTACTAAAGAACCGAAATTACATTCTCGTGTCAAATGACAATTACAAAAGCAAGTCATGATCGATACTAATATCATCCAATCATCATGCAACAAGTCAACCACTGTTTGACTGACAAATATTAGAGGCGGCAAAAAGACCGATTTTTCCTTCCAATATGTATAGCCATCCTAGCCCCATTTTCATAAAGCAAATCCGTTGTGAACGCTTCACAACATAGAGTCCAACGATCCCGTCATTGGACTAATGAGCTTAGATTTGATTACTTACTAGAAAATTCTTCGGAGTGACCATTGTCTCAACTAAATAATTAGCAGATTTTCTTTTACAAGTATATGATCTGAAACTGTTTTACCTCGATTTTTAAAATACCGAGATCGATTTTCCAATCAAGATCTCACTTTTTGGCATCTCATAGAAGCTAGCAATTAAATGTACATTACTTACTCAAGATTTAAGTGACTCGTTCGATGATCAAATAGAGTCTTATTCCAAGCGGTCACGAATAAGTCGTCTACACGGTCTGTTCAATGTGTACTAAACACACATTGTTCTTGTTTTTTGGATTTAGACAAATCTCAATAAGAACAATACAATCTTATCAAGATAAAGTGTCCAACTTTATCTCCCGATTGCGAACGATGTGGTTTTGATCACGTCATAAATTGTGTCTTAATATACTCAACCATTAAGTATTCAATTTGTAACATCTTGTATGATCATCGATGTTTTGATTAACAACTCAAATTAAATACGCGAATAAACGATAAAATCTAATTATAATTTATAATATCGTTTACAAAATTCTACTCTAAGGGCATTAAACCAACAATTAGATAGTAATACTATTGTTTATAAGTGCTGCAATTATTGTGTCGTTAGTTCTTCTTTTTTGGAATTTGATGCAAGTGGAAAGGTCGATTTGTTAGACTTCTTTGATCTTAAAGAATATTGATTCTGCTGATGACGCAAGAGTATTCCAGCTATGATGGGTTTAGAAGTGATTTTAATTTATCACTAGGAACCAGTTACATGTTATTTCTAAAATAGTGGTGGATTGAACTCACGTGTGATGGATATCTTAGTGCAAAGGTCATCTTTAAATAGAAGATATTATGGATATGAATTTCACTCATGTCCAGTAGCAGGATGCAAGAAGCTCCTTATTTTAGGAATATCTAAATTATATTCTGGGTCTGAAGTTTTTTAAGTGCCTTCGTCCGGCATAAAATATGGTTAGATCTTTTGGAATAGGGTTTCAGTTTTGTGATTATTGAAATGATAATTCTTTCAGAAGATCAAAGTTAGCGCATGTTCGGCATAACTATGCTGATAAAGTTTACTTATAAGTGAACACGTAAGTTTTGAAGTATATAACTTTTTAAAATTTTCAAAACTAGAGATAACTGAGTTACTTATTTTGACGGGTAAGAATTATTCTTGGAATTAGTAACTTTTTTACCTAAAAGTAAAAAAGGTAATTTATCCAAACACATTTGGAAACAAAAAGTTAATTAAAAGTAACTTTTTGCTTATTTTTAAGCCTACATGCTCTAAAACTGTCAAATTTGTAGTTATTTCAGGGGTTCTGATGCAGTTTGAGAACAAAAGGTATTTTCGCTTTTAGATTTAATATTGAAATCAGACATGTCTTACTCTTAAATCAGGGGGACAATTACTGAAGTATGAAACTAATGAGTGTTCAACAAATATATGTTTGCATATGAGAACAAAAGATATAATTAGTCTCCACTACTGTCAAATGAAGAATGAAGAATAAACAATTTACCCTGCTGTTAAAGTTGGATATATGGGTGTACCGTCAACTAATATTAGCCAATAAATGTGACGCGGTGCGGTATAGTGAACACAAGAATGTAGAGAAGAGATAGAAGCAAGAGAGAACAAGAGAGAGGAGCCTAAAAGAGAGAACAAGAGGAACTGGGGAGGAATATTCAATATATCTCAATAATCAATAGTCCGTGTATAATGAAAGAATCCTATGCTTAGTTGTACTGAAAGTCTTTAGTTAATAAGGAAAGCTATCAAACTAATAGAATGAAAAGCTTGCTAACTTTAAACTAGTAACTATGGAATGAAAATATAGAAAATCTATCTAATAAATTATAATATAGTTCTTACTCTTTTGCCTAAAAGCATGCCTAGTTTATGGTTAGTCTTCCAAGAATATCCATAAGGATCCCCCTCAAAATGTCTTCTTGAACTTATTTGCAGAAACTCGTGAAGCACAAACACCCCTAGCTTGGAGTGTGTGCTTGACATGTATTAGGCACTTGTCTCACAGGCACATAGTAAGTCATATTTCTTTATATATTTAACTTTTCGACACGTGAGATACACTTTCCTGACACGCTTCTTGCATGTGGCTTGTCCTATTCCTATTTTAATTTTTGGCGCTCAAGAGGCATGTCCCGAACATCTCCAGGACATGTCAAGCCTTATTTTATAAATATTGGGAAGAAATTTGGAGATATTTTTAATTATTAAAACAGTTGGTAAACAAGTCAAAATTATGTGAATTTTTTTTTTATAAACTTCAATGCACATTGAATTTGTATTATATCTACAATGAGCATTTCTTCTTTCATCAGCAATAGTAATAAATAGCTCAACCTAGGCTAATCTAGATACAACAAATAGCTACTTCTCTAATTCAAATGATTTTACCTTTGGAATCTAAAATCCAGGCAAAAAAGTATTAATATTTTTAAATAATTAAAGCATAAAATTGAAGATATTAGTAGAAATTTATAATTTTAAATAATTTTAATCGGCATGTCCGTGTCCTACCTTTATAAAGAGTTATGTGTCGTGTGAAAATAATGAGTAATTACCTCATATGAAGAAGTAAAAAAACACAATACACATTTTAAAGAGATTTTGTTAAGATAGGCACCCAAATTGTAGTTCTTCAAACTTGATGGTTTCCTTCTCACACTATTGCTCCTGAAGTGGAATATGTGCTTAAAAAGGATGCATTTTTTATTTATTATAAGCCCAGTCTTGGAGCAAATTCCATGAAGTTCATGTTTGTTACATCTCTAAACTTTTACGGAGCTAATTGGCCATCTGATCCACTTTGAATTCCACCATGAAGTCCTTCTTAGGTTACTCATAAGAGATTTTCTAAAGTGGTTCTGCATCAACACCCCATCCCACTGTTCTTGATGGGCACTTGTAACTTTATTTCTTTTTTATTAGACCTTGTGTTGAAAAAAATGGTATTAGCCAATTTGCAAATCCATAAGTGGCCTCTCTTTTCCCCATTTAATTATCTAATATGCTTCAATTGCATGTTTTTCGTGGTCCAAGCCTTAATATTTCTTAGGAGGTATGTTACATTAGAAGGAAGAAAGGGGGAAGATACAGAAGTAGTTTCATTGCAAGGGAGGCTGGTTCTTTTCTGTGACTGAGTAGTTGAATACGAAAACAAGAGAGGGAGGCTGGGATTCTATGTGATGCGATATGACTAGCACACTTGTGGTTAAAATCTGGTGTGTTTTTAATTAAGAAAATGCTTTTGACAAAAAAGTTATTTCCTTCTCGGTGTCATCCTATGTCAGATGAATAGAAAAGTGAAGGTTTAGGAGAACGTCCCACCATCTCTCCCCCTGTAATAAGGATAATAGATTCTTCCTCTCAATTCCCATAACTTCCTAGAAACAAATGTAAGCTTAATGCTCACGTGTTTATTTAACAAGTTTTAGGTGCTTAAATCTGTCTATGTAGAGAAGAACATTAACATCTAAAGGCATCTTATACTTATATATTGGGTTATGCAAAACTTTCCTTGAAACATACCATGACCTTTGGACATCAGTTGTTGGTTCAAGTTTGTCTGCGCTCATTATTGAGATTTCTAGACTTGATATCAGGCCAGAGAAAATGAGTTACTAAATGACATTATCCCTGCCATGCCCACCAACTCACTCAGATGGATGGGGAGAAAAATGAATGGATTACATTTTAAACTGTTGAAGGGTTGACCATAATCTTCGTGAGAAGGCAATTTGCTACAAGAAGCTCTTAGTCCTTGACAGAAGTTCACTAGGATAAACTTCAGAACTTTGTATGGGTTGCCATAACAAGGTTTTCTATAGCAATCGATGTGACTGGTACTCCTTTTATGCACTACAATCTATTGACGAATTTGAGATATCTAACCCGTAAAATAGTTAGAAGTTCAGATATCTATAATTTTTATAATGCACTGGCTGTATTTACGTCACTTGGGAGCATTTTATGGCATGTGAAGTAGTTTATCAGCTCAATGATATATAAAGAGTGAGACATAATGATGTCAATCTTTGCTCCACAATTTGAATCTATTACGTTTTGACTTCTCAGGCTCTGCACTTAGAAGCAAATCCCATCATTGCACAACCAAATTTGTTATGTTTCTTGTTTAGATTGGTGTTATTATTCATATTTCAAGTGTTGTGAGTGGACTGAGAAAGGAGAAAGAAAGTAGAAGGGTGTTGAGACTGTGCCTAGTTCTCTTTTGTATCCACCTTAGTGTGAAGAGGCAACTCCCCAGTATAAGGCTTGTTCCAATCTTGATTCACTTCTATTAGGATTTTCTTTCGGAGATTTCTTATCTAGGTTTCTCCTAGATAAACATAGTTTCAAGATTGAATTTATTTCTGATTCTTTTGCTCTTCTTCTTAGGTTAGATTAAATGATGATATTCATGTGCATTAGCATTCAGTGTAACCTAAGCAGAATGGCAACAACTAAAGAGAACGTCACCGTTTCTCATTACAGCTTGCGAACGAAACTATCTTTTCTGTTCAGCCTAGGAAAGTTCATCCTCAATTTTCTGGTGCTTTCCACAATTATTTATCATCGCATCTGGTTGGGGAAAAAAAAAACCGCATAGTGTGGCTGGAAAGGTGATTCTTCTGTTTGGGGGTGGGGGTAACAGATTACCCTGGTTCAGTCTTATTTTTCTAGCATTCCTTTGTACTAGTTATCATTTAGAATTACTTTAGAGGTGGAAAAAAGGATGAACGTGTGATGAAGGATTTTCTGTGGAAAGGCTTAGGCAAGGATAGGAGAAACAATTTAGTATATTGTAGTTGGTTAGAAGGCAAAAATGAAAATTGTTTGGGTTTGGGACACTTGGTGTCTAAGAACATCTTTTTGGTGGGAAGTGGCTGTGGATTTATTTTTGGACTCTAATACTTTTAACTGAAACATTATAGTTATGATGCTGGGATTGCCTCCAAATATCACTTATGCAATCCCCTGGACGTTCACTTCTTATTCGTATACCTTACACTGTTGCATCCTACGGTAATTTGTAGGTATCGGTTTTGTCTTTCAATTTTGGGAGAACAGATGGATGGTGGGCTCTCTACCTTTTTTCCACGCTTGTATCACTTTCCTCTATTCACAAGGCACCAGTTTCTAATTTTTATAACAATGACCAGTGGTCCGTCCCCTGGAATTTCCACCTTTTTCACAATCTTAATCATATAGAGAACGATGATTTGGTGACTTTACTTCTTAATTGGACTTTTTTAATCCTTTTGCTTGGATATATTCTCCTACTGATCTTCTGGTCACACCTTGTTTGTTTATGGTTCCTACCGTTTTCCATTTTAGTTTAATCATTTGGAAGTCTTGGGTTCCTTTTAAGGTTAAGGGTTTAATAAGATCTTTGGTCCCCATAAAGATGTATGCTAACGAACTGTTGTAAGCATGTAGGCTTCACAGGGGTTGGAAGTCTCAGGTTCCTTTAAAGGATAAGGGTTTAATAAGATCTTTGGTCCTCATAAAGATGTATAGTAATGAAGTCTTGTAAGCACAAAGACTTCACAGGGGTTTGTTCCCTGATATTGGTGTCATGTTTCTGTCAGAGCAACGAGAGGCACTCGTCTTTTCTTGCACTTTTTGGTCGGTCAGGATTTATGGCAGACATTTTTTACTATTCATGGAGAGTGTTGTGTTATTCCTGCTTGTTTGATGGATCTATTCTGCATCATGTTTTGGGACTTCGGAGGCAGCAGGATGGTGAGATTCTATGGAGATGCACCACGACAGTAAATTTTTTTTGTTATGATGTTCTCTCTCTCTCTCTCTTTCTCTCTCTTTCTCTCTCTCCCTTCGCTGAAACATTATGCTGTTCCTGCCTCTGTTTGCCTGATTTGGTTTCATATTAATTTTTTAGGTTTGCGTGGAGATGTGCTACGTCGTCTATTACTTGTTTAATTTGGAGTCAAATATGATAATAGTTTCTCAAGATCGTTACTTACATTGTGCGTGTGTGGAGTGTTTATCTTTACGAACCAAGGTGCTGGTTGCTTCACTGGTTAAATGATTTAACAATGTGCAGCTTTGGTGCGACCAATTGTCCCACTTCACTTTTATTTACTTTTGCAAGTGACGACATCTTGTTCTCAACTCTTGTATCTTGTACTTGCTATTAGTGAACTTCTTTCACAATACAAAATTACCATAAAAAATATAGGGGGAATTTATGATCATTCACAGAGGAGGTTTAGTGTGAATTATTCTTGTGGTGTTACTGGATTGCTGATACGACGCTACTCTACTGTAACCTCTGATCGCATATAGAATTAAATTTGCTAATCGTACCAGATGAACTGTTAATTTACAAATCTTTGGTCATTTGGATCAAAATCTTTGTTGGTTTGTTTCATGTGGAAAAATCTAACCTTCAATTTATTTTCTCCAAATCTGAGGTAGCAAACTTGGGATTCAGGTATGGTGATATTATCATAATCTGTCAAGAACTTGTCTGCAATAGTCACATTTGTTTTTGGGAAGGAAATTATGTTTGCTTTTGTTCTGTTTTTACAAAACTGTTTTGAGTTTTTTTGCTTAGTGGAACTTCGAGGTTATATGGGAAAAAGGAGAGAACTTTGGATTTGAAATCATCCTGCTTTTCATTTTATGGATGCTATGGGATGGGAGAGCATGTTGAGGAATTCTGCTGCCAGTTCACAAAATGCTCTTTTTCTGGTCCTTGCTTTTGTATACTATGATTTCTGAAAAAATTTGTTGGTCTGACAAATAAATATTAGTTTACCTTGCTTTCCAGGTGAAAAAAGAAGATCATTCAAGATAAAACGAAATGGAAAATAATATGGACCGATGTGATGAGCTGTACGAAGAGTGGATATGTTGTGTTTGAATTTGTAATAGTTAGATGGTTGGACCTTGACCCGAACTGGCAGAACTTTCACAATTGTCAAGAGGCCCGTTTTCAAACATCTTTTTTTTGTGAACTTCTTTCCTATTTGAGGGCAAATCATGTGGAAAACTGTCTTTGAAACATTAATGATGGGTAAATAATATTTGTGTACATTTAGCAACATTGGCGTGGTGGATTACATTGCTCTTTTTCAAAATAGTCCAACGTAAATTGAATGATTGATGTAGAGCACAATGTGGAATCTAGGTGTAGACCATAGAAATAGGGAAATTGAGTTTAAACATTAGGTGAAACAAGGAAAGAAACTCTAAAGAATTACTCTTAGGGCCTTAGACATCACACCTGGGGTTGGTTTGCATCACACAAACTTGATATAAAACTCTAGTTGTCGTAAAATTTCTTCCTTTATTGTTTGCTCTAGAAATGGTAACTTACAAATTCAGGACTATTTTAAACTTCTTTGGAAATTACAGTAATTTAAGTAGTCAACTAACAGATCAAATTTATAGACCAATCCTCTGACTTCCTTTAACCCTTGACCATCCTTTTGACTACCTTTTCATAAGATAGCATGATTGGAATTTGGAAAGTAGAACATATTAACTGCATGAAAACACATCAAATACTGCAGTCCCTTTTATAGTTTCTAGATGTTAACTCCTTTTATTTCTCTTTGACAAACCTTTAATGGTAGTTGCCACTGATTTTCATTATTAGTTACAGTGGGATCTTTGGAGACATAAAGAGGTTGATATTTGGGAGTGTTGCTGAATTTGCTCCATGATGTCAGATATTAATTGCCGTGTTCCATTGTTTGCCAATTGTAAACTTAGTGCAACAAGTATTTATTTTGCATGTTCTGCTTGATGAGTTTAATTTTATATGCAGGTGTCCGTACCAGTCATGCAAGAATTGCTGTGCAAAAGCTCAAAATCCGTGTCATATACATGGTACACTGAATTGACCCTAGATAGTGGTTAAGATATAAGAATTTCCGGAAAGTCTGCATGTAGGAGAAATGTGTATACTGCCAATCTCTCCAAGCCCATGTAGATATAATGAATATTTCTAGTTGTAACTGGTATGATTAGGCTTTAAGGAGAAGTATTCTAGGAGAACTTTCAAATTCTCTCCCATGGAAGCTGTAATTGTTCTTTGTTCTTCCTTTTTTATGGCAAGAACAAGTTGATTAATTTCTAGTTACCATTGAATATATGGAACATTTGGAAAAACAAATAAGGGAAGAAGTTATACATATGGATACTGAGATGGGATATCAGCGGGAAAGGCATTTGGCAGAATTCTTGAGTAAGACACTTTTATCTGCTGTAAAAAGATGTTGATCTGCAGATATAGCTGGAAGTCCATTTATGGATATTGTGGGTGCCTGGTGATCTGTCCTGGATGGACTCCCATGAGAAGTGCGATTTTAAGAAGCCAATTTGGTGACTTAAGAAACTGACCTATTTAAGCTTGAAGTTATATGCACTTCCACTTATAGGTTCTCAAACATATAATAATACAGGTTTGCAAACATGTAATAATATCTTAAAACATTGTTCACAAAACCAATTTGTGCGTGCATCAGTAAAATGAACTTCAAATGCAAGAACGTGTGTCAAATGGTAACCTAGTTTTCTGTTTGCAGGAACTCTAAGCATTATCACTTTTTTAAGTCAATATTACCACTGACAATTGTGATTACTGCAGTTTTGAAAGGCAGCTCATCTTTTCCAGACAAGTCACCATCTTCCAGCTCTCCCATATTTGACCAGCAATCAACTGAAGCCTCTCATACAGGGTAAGTTGTAAGCACTAACTATCCCAGATATAAATCCGTCTGAAAATGCCTCATACATTTCACATTTTCTTAAGATTTGTATTTTACAGTTCACCGGAAACTTCATATGTAGTTGTCTCTTCTCTTGAGCCATTTATTTGCGCATAGAATAATTGAATCCCAAAATAGTTTAATGTATCAGGCTTTTCGAATTTGCTACTCAGTAGTACTTTTATAAAGACTAAAAAGAGACCGATTTTTCTTTTTAGTACTCTCTTCTTCCCTTACTTCGTTCCGGCTTTATGAATTAGGATAAAATCCTTTGGTGCTAGATCTCTCTCTCTCTCTATTGGCAGCCTTTCTTATTGTTTCTCCTTTGGGCTAGTTTCCTGTTTTTATTCCAAGTTGCTGCGTCTCAAGTTTGGTGTGGAGATGAAAAAACATCTTCAAAGTTCAGATGCCGTGTTTTCTGATATCTGTTAGCTCATATTGCAGGAACTCCCATAGACTTCGGCAACTTTCCAGCAACTTCGCGCAGTTCAATAATTTGCTAACTCCGCTTCGATCTAGGAAGCCATTGACCAGAAAGGTAGAGATTATCTTGTTTACTACCGTTATTGAAATATGTTATATGGGTTAAAAATGACATGCTTTAGTTTGGAAAACTTTGTTAGGATGCACAAGTTATAAACGAATGGAGGTTCTTGAAGTTTAAGGAATTCAAAGACAGAAACGTTGAAGCAGAACATGAAACTTTTGACCGCTACGTACAAAATATACACTTATTGGAAGAGGTTTTCTCTGTAAATTCCCCACACCATGAGCAGTCAGCAAGTTCATCTGCTGCAGAAAATGTTGAGAGGATGGTGCAGGGGTTGAAGTTGAAGCTCAGATCAAATCCCGTAAGAACTGAAAACTTAAGAAAGAGGATCCAATACATTGTTGATCAAGGATTGAAGAAGCTTAGAAAGCTTGAGCAAAATGACGGTGCTAGTGAAATTAGTGATCCCGAAGAACTTGGGAGAATGTCTAAAAAGATCAAGTCTTCTCAGGCAGAGAGGGCTTTAGCATTAAGTGATCTTATTGATAAATTAAACAAAGCCCAAAACGACGAAGATCTGAAAGCCTGTAGGGAGATGGCATCCCAGGTGTTTAGTTGGCATTCTAAGAATCATCAGATGGAACAAAGTGATCCCGAGACGTCTAAGGAACAGGATCCTGAAAACAATTTGTCACCCAAAAGGCAATCTGTTGATTCTCCATCGAAGGGGGTTAGATCGACCACCATTGATCAAGAAGTCGCCTGTCAAATTGATGCACATTTTTCTTCCCTTGAGGAGATAGAAGATTTATAGGTTGGGCAGCTTTTCTTTTAGTCGATAGATATTTAAGATTTTTGGAAGTTTGTAGTCGTGCTATAGTTGAAATACTTAGTCGAATGCAGTTATGTGACAATAGCTGTTATTATTTCAAACTGAAGTCCCTTTTGGAGCTGTTATAATCAATCCAAGGAGTTAAATACTTCAAATGCCACTATACTTTGTCAAATATTTCTAGAATGCCACTGTACTTTAAAATGTTCATAGAATGCTATTGAATTTTCAAAAGTGAATCTCATATGCTATTCCGTTAAGGAACGTTTGACAAAGTATAGTGACATTTGGAGTATTTAACTCTCAATCCAAGAATAATGATATTTATCACGGTTCTATGTGGCAATTGTGTTAATATTAAATGATGTGTCTGATGAAATGTGGGTATGTGAAATTTATTTTATTGGACATATTATTTAATGTCACATAAATTGGTGATTATTACCATTGGTGATAAATAATACTACTCTTAATCCAAATACCTCCCACCATCACCCTCGAAAGAAAGAAGACAGTATTTGGAAACATTGCATGTGGTTTATAGAGTAAATTTCGAGCGTGTTTGCGTGCAAGGCTGACTTTGAGGGTGTACAAGTGCGACTTAGCAAGGCCAAATAAGTATTAAGGACACCAGAGATTATAATTAGTTATGTATGTGTTTATAATTTTTGTTCATTTAAAGAGCCTCTTTCAGATGGAAATTTTTTGGAAGCATTGCCTAGAAGGCTGAGTCAAACATGATGAATCATAAAACAGTCTAACTTATAAAATTTAAGTAACTAAAAAAAAAAAAAAACTTAAATATCTTCGTTGGTGAGGTCTGTTAACAGATGGTCGAATAATAGACCATTTAGAGATGGTTTGTTAACCGACTTTAATCAACCAAATCTTAATAGACCATGTTAAGGCCAGTTTATATTTATTAAACTAATTTTTCAATTAACCCACTTTAAATGAACTCGAATTTACACAAATTTAAAGCAAACATCACAATTCATACTCAAATATATACATATTTTCATGATTTATCCTATAAAATCTACAATTTCTGCCATAAATTAAAAAAGAAATAAATAAATAAACACAAATTTTGCAAGAATTTAGATAAGTTAGATTCTAACCTTGAAATGGAACTTCCTACACGTAACTTTGTTTTGAGATTAATGAAATGTTAATTTCTTTGCAAAATAGTGAAATTTCAAATCCTCTCTTTTGGTAGAAGTGTATAAGTAATTGGAATAAATTTGAAATCGTTTGAAATGAAATAAATGGGGAAGAAAAGACAAATATATATATTCGATAATTTGCTTGTGAAAATGGGTCAAGCTATTCACATACCACTATTGTCACAATTTTTTTTTGTCAATTTAGGCACAAAATTTAAAGAAAAATGCACAAGAGGATTATAAATCTTAGATGGACTATTTCTTCTAATATGGTATATTAATGAGAAAAAAATAAAGTAAAAATTAGATCATCTACTTACATTTTTTTAAATTTTTTTGAATTATACTACATTCATCTTTTTTATTATTATTAAAATTACTATATAGCATATATTTATACTAGATAAGAAATTAAATTTGTTAATTAAATTCATTCCAAGAATATCAAAATATCAGTTACAACCTAAATTTTAGAGACTAAATTTTATCAATACATAAAACAAAGAGTAATTATCGCTATTATCATAATTATCTCTCTTACCCCCACTACCGTATCAATCCCAATCTCTGCTATGCATCATAACTATCTCAATCTCTGTTCTTTAATCTTCGGAGAAGAAAAATCTCAACAGTAGTTTCACAACATACTTTCACAAATCAGTAACAAAACACCATATTTCTTTGAACTGTAAATGGCATCCGCAAGTAGCAGAACAAAGTGAGACGCAAAAGCAAGAACCGGTGAAACAGTTCTGCAATAAAGAAAAAATGATTTTAAAAAAAAAAGTCACAACCCAGACGTCAAAGAAGAAGTACACCATTCAAATGCCTGTAAGTTGGGGTGGGTGTAAGTTGGGTTGAGTCGGTTTTAGGCCCAACCCAACAATTGCAGTTTGAAAAAAATGAAACCAAACCCAAACCGATATGGGTTGGGTTGGATTGGTTTGAGCTGGGTTGGCGGTTTGAGCCTGGACTCAAATAATGCTTGTCCAAAAACAGGGATTCACACAATCACAAGAGCTAATCACTTTTCATTGGGAAAGACAGAGGAAATAACTCTTCTTTCTTCAAAATCTGTTGCTGCCGAGCAATGAAAGCCTCAACGGTGCATCTAAATTCTTCACTAATCATTGCATCCTCAGCACATAAAGAATACACATCTACACATAAAGAATATACATAAATGATAAACACAAAGAATATACATAAAAAACTGATATAGAATACACAAAAACCTTAAAATTTAAGATTAAGAAAATCGAGCAGTGAATGAGTGATTTGGGTGGACATAAAATTTCAGATTGGGTTTCTTGACCGGCGTGTGCGTGCGAGCGTGGACACCGATTGGCCAACAGTAGTGGATTGACCGGCTTTGGCCGATTGTGGGGGTGGGGGTGGGGGTGGGGGTGGGGGTGGGGGTGGGGGGGGTGATCGTGGGTGTGGAGAGAGATTGGGCTCGGGTTTCTCTGATGCTTGAGTGACTGCGTCTCCTTGTGTTCCGAAATGAATTGTAGTTGTAGGTTTGTTTGTCTTATCTTGTGTTTCTCTTCTTCTTTTTTTTTTTTGGGTAATCGGGTAGTGTCCGATTGGTTTTTCCTACTCAACCCGATAAAAAATTCAGCCTATAAATCTGAACCCAATCCAAATAAACTCAAAATCGACCCAAACCGATCGGTCAGTTTTTGCTCACCCCTACATGTAGGAGAAAAGGTTTTAATTTTTATTTTTCTACTTTATGCGTATAATAAGATCCTTCACTATATGCGGTGTGGGTACCGAGAAAAGGAACAAATTTTTTTGTGCCATATTCAAATGTACGAGTGTTTGTTGTATGAATGAAGTTGCATTATCATAATACATGATGAAATTGAATTTTTTACCATGTATGGGTGTTTTTGTTTTCACCCACGAAGTTTATCAGAGTTTGAAATATTGGGCAAGTAACACTCTGAATTTTCTCAACCCATATGGTCACTAAAATAATATTTAAATAATATTTGAAGACTCCGAATAGATTTTCCGTGTCCTTGAATGATTTTAAAAATGTAACTATTGTTGAAGATAACAAGAGCGCAAAGGAAAAGAAAATTATATCTAAATTTTAAGGTTTTTACTTATATCGTGATATATATATCGCCACAATTTATTTGACCATCCTAACGAACTCTAAAAATTACAAAATTTGAACTGTAGATACTTGGGACGTTGGACTAGGCCATGTTAAAATTTCAGACCTTACCTATGTCGTTTGGTAGTTGAAAATGTTAGCCAAAGTTGTTTAAAAAAGGCACCCCGCTAAATGAAAATTTCATACGATGGAATTTATGAGTGATTCTAATTGTTGCCATTAGACCACATATAAGGCTTTCCACAGTAACTGATTTAACTCAAAAACTCCAAATGTGAGAGTTATGATTTTTCAAAGTAGAGGTAGAAAGTTGAAATTTCAGAATATAAAACGAGACAATTTCTACCTTACAAATTTAAATGAAAATTAAACAAACATCTTGTTTTCCTTGTTTTTTTACATGAATAAATACTAAAAAACCAACATCTAAATTATAGTATTTATATCATGATTGATTTGATCATCTCGACACCAAAACTTAATTCAAATAAAATAAGTCCACTTCATGTTCGCTAGCCAACGTCGTCGCGCCAACGCCAACGCCAACGCCAACGCCAACCATTTCAATCTTAAAATTTATTCATTTTGGGGTGAGTAGTTCTTAAGAAACACTCGGTAGAAAATTTACTAACATGCGGGAAAAATTATACGGAAATATAAATGCACATGACACCATTTCAAACGTACATAAGAACAACATAATTTGGTAACTGCCACCCATAAAATTAAATGTGATTTCCTTCAATCACTATCATGCATATGTGATTACCTTCAATTACAATCATAAGTTCCTTCATAAATAAATTTTAATGGCATTTATATCACATAATAACTTTCTCAAAATCATTTATAAATCATTGTTTGCGCAGTAAATAGAACTACCTTGAAAATTTAGAAGTTTTGTTGAGTTGAATTCACTATCCCTTTCCTTATATTAAATCTGAAGTTGCCTTGTTGATTTACCAAATCCATGTGTTGTAGTGTGGAGTATAAAATGACAGAGATTAATGGCTGAAATTCGGAGAAGAAAGTGGTTGGAGTTGAGAAGAAAATACGGCAATAGTCTCTCTGTTGGGTCCGATTTTGAAGAGGAACTTCTTTAAGTTGTATGCTAAAATTCTTTGGAAAGAAGAGTACACTACAAGGCCAAGTTCTGAGCAGGACTAGATGAGGAAAAGATAAATAAAAGTGGAACTTGTAATGGAGTTTGGGGCAGAAAATGATGAGGGGGGAATGGAAAATTACTGGAACAAAGTTGGATGATAATTGCCTACAGCTGGGGTCTGAAATTTCTGGAGAAAAAAGATAGAATGATGGAATATTTTGGTGATTGAAATTAGGGAAGTTAAAGTGATGTAAGGGGCCAAAAATCTGGAGATTTTATCGGGTTGAATATCTATAATTTGGTGGTTGAACAATGAGGGGAAAAAAGGAACTAAATGGCCGGTTTTATCAGTGATCATGGAGCAGTTTTGGGGGGAGGAGGTTTTCAGTAGGGAACCTTGGGGTAGTTTGGCTGAAATGCAAGTAGATTGAGTAGCGGATAAATGGGAGAAAAAAATGGTCTGACTACTGGGGGCTAAATGGGGTGTTTTATGCTGAGTTTAGGGTAGTAGTGGGACGGTTTTTCTATTAATGAAGAGGTTGTTTGGTTGAACAAAAGAAATGGCAGCAATGGTATTTTATCATGGCTGAAAAAGAAGGTGGAACCGAACGGAACATGAAAGCAGGAAGCGGACAGAACATGGGTTGCTTCCGGGTCTTTTTTTGGACTAAAACTTAGGATTAGCTTGGGTCGAAATAAAAGTTGTAAAATTTCTCCGTTTTTAGATCAAATGTGTTGGCCCAAAGTTGACTAAAAAATTGACTCAATATAAAAATCTTTCGATCTTAAAATTTTAATCGGGGTTCGGTGATAAAATAATATTCCATAAGCGTCAAATCAAATATATGGCAAGCACGTGAAAAAATCTAATGCTACTAAAGTGTTTAAAATGTAGTAGGAAGTTTGCAACGACACCGAAAATTGAAATTTATTTTTTTATGAAATTTTAAACGCCAACAAAATTTTCAGATCGTTACAGGGCATCTGCTGTTGAACTCTTTTATGCTTACTACTTTCTTATATTCATATGCATGTATATCTCCACGTCCAATAATAGCATATTTTTTTTGGTATTGATGAAGAAAAAGGATTGTACATCATTTTCATGTCAATTGATACTATCATTTTCATGGATTTCCAATATATATTATTATTTAAACCATTATTCTGTTAGTTGTGTAATGAGAGTGTTATTCTATGACTGCAGAGGTAATTGCGAGATTTTTATTATCAAATATGCGGAGTACATCTATGAGAAGAAGATTAAAGAGATGCCAAATCCATTTGACACGAAGGTGACTTGGCATAACATTGCTGTTCAATTGTACAAATATGCACTCAATAATTCTGACCTTCAGTTTTCTAAAAGAAAAAGATAGCTGAAATCTCATCAAAGTATAAAATTTATAAGTGGAACAAATATTTATCAAGCCCGAGTGGCCTTATTTCTGATTTTTTGATGCATTTTTTTGACAAAATATTTTATGTATAACTATTGACGTGTATTATGTTGGTTATCAATGCAATGTGAAATATTTATCAATGCAACGTTAAATGTTGAAGTGATCACGAAGAATGTTGGTTATTAAGTAGCGGATGTATCTTACTTCATACTAATGCATTAAAAATAATTTTTCATTAACAAAACTAAATTACATATGCATCATACAAGTTAACACATGTATGTTACATCTCATACTAGCAAGTGTTACTTGAGATTCATTTGCTGTATGAGACGCGTTTGTAATATTTTTAATTTGTTGTTGGGGGTAATAGGTTCCACTAAACACATAATTCAATTACATGCAATTGCCATTTGGTGTTGGTTGCGAGAATAATCTGAAACAATCCATTCAAGTTCTAAATTATAACTTAATGTGAATTTTTCATGGAATCATCAACTATGCGAAACCAACATATAAGCTCAACATTACTCAATACCTAAACAAAAGATACAATCATATGCACATGTATAATTATATAACAAGACATGAAATAGCTAAATAGTAAGAAATATTTCCACCATTATCTAGACATGAACTAGTTGAATAACAACTCATTATAAACAATATCAATTTCTATCATAACCAATAGCTACAAAAAAAGGACTAATACAAATCTGTTCCTACATCAATTTGTGCTTCTAATAAATACAAAGTTTTATGTCCTCATTTGTTCCCATTTAAGATTTGCAGTCTTATAACGCTAGTCCATGCCCGTAAATTGTTCAATATGTGGAAGAAGAGGGCATACAATCAATGATATGCTCTTTCAAGTCCGAAGGTGTTGCTGAAAAATGCAAAAATGATAAATTTTCATGGACATCTATACATATAAAGCATATGAAAGGTTGCAATTAATAGATGATTGTCCAATGAACATTCATAATACATCTTATTAGACCTTCAAAATCAGTAGATGATTGTCCAAGACAGTTTGCAACCCTTTCATCAAGCATAAGAACCAAATTCAGTGTCAATAGTATACACTAAACATATCATAGTAATAGTGCTAGAAAATAGCACCATCATTTAGTTCTTAGAATTTCGAATAAGAACCCCATTTAGCACAAGTTTTTTTTTAGTCAACACACCATCACATCCCCAATGTGGTTGTCAGGCCTCCACCAGGAAAGGATTGGGAGGGGGGGTTCGGATACCCCCAACCTTATATAAATAACTCATAAAAGTACATGGGAGGGGGGCATAAAACCTAACCTCCAATCAGAAGAGCTAAAATAGACAAATAAGTGAGTAAATAATAAATAAATAAATAAGGAAGTACTACATCCCAAACATAAGTCCTAAAAGTTCTATAGACTCCTAATTGTAGGAAGCCCATGTCTATCAATTTGAACTAGGCTGCGGTATTGTCGCGGTAAGTCATGAACGCTATACTCTAAATAGCAACGACGATCCCAACTCTCTAAAACAAGTAAATCAGCCACCTGGTTGTCCTCGCGATAAATATGAGAAATAGTATCACGGTCTGAGGCAAGGAGATGTCTGATGTGGCGAAGAGTGGCCTGAATAGACCACGGTTCTCCTCTTTTGGTGATGCAATGAATGGCCAAAGTAGAGTCGGCCTCAATCCATAAAACTGAGAGTCCAATCCTCCGAGAAAGAATGATACCGTCAAGAATAGCTATGAGCTCGGCCTCCAAAATAGGGCACTCGCCATATGAAAAGAAGAATACGCGAACACACTGACCTGATGAATCCCTAATAATCTCCCCTCCACTCGCAAATCTATCTTTGACGCATCCATCAGTGTTGATCTTGTAAGATCCCACTGGTGGAGTACGCCAATAAACTAAAACAGGGAGATAAATGGATAGAGTAGTAGGAGATATACCAAAAAGATGAGCAATATCCATACCCCCGTGCCAGTGAATAGCTCAAAATAAACGGCCTGTGTGTAGTAGTGAAATAGTATGGCATACTCTCCAAATGATCCGTCTTGATTCCATAGAGATATCCTGGTACTTCGCATCATTACTCGCAGTCCAAATAAACTAGAGAATCAAAAGATGAATGATCGTGCGAATATGACCCTTCTTGACAAACTGACCCAAGAAACGCCAATACTGAAAGCGATACTGTAAACTCTCCATTGGCCGAAGGGTTATATGAAAAATGTTAGAGAAATGGCGCAAAATCTAGTCGGTAATACTACTGTCAATAAACAAATGCTGAATAGTCTCAATAGCTGAACAACACTGACAACGAGAAGCCATATGACTCCCAATCCGTCTCTGAATCACAACATCAATTGGGATAAGCCCCTGCCATAGTCTCCAACAGAAGAAAGATACATTCGTCGGGATAATAGAACTCCAAATCATGTTGTATACAGCCTGAATAGTATACCCCGTGCGAACTAGCTGCCATGCAGACTTAGTAGCAAATCTACCATCCGAAGTATCCTTCCATATAATCTGATCATGCACCTCAGCAGTGATAGGTATGCTTCCTATCTGTTCAACAATAGTATATGGTACAAGCTGAAGAAGTCTGTCAATATTCCATCCAGTTTCATCAAATAATTCTCTAACCTGGATAGAAGAGTGTGTCAAGTATGGGTGATGATCAGCTAATGTAGACTCGCCCATCCAACAGTCATGCCAAAAGAATATCTGCCCACGTTCTAATTTCCAAGTAATATGTGTCTCCGCCTGTGGTCCTATATGCTTAAGCCTCTTCCACACTGCTGAAGCATAGTAAAGAATAGTAGTCAGCAATGGATGGGTACCTTTGCAATACTTACTCAGTAAAAACTGAGCCCATAATGACCGCTGAGATCTAAATAACCACCCGAGCTTTAGAGAGAATGTATCAACAAGATCATCCAGTCTCCTAAAGCCCAGTCCACCCTCCTCAGTAGGAATACAAATGTCCTTACATCTCTTCCAATGTAATCTGGGTGTATCGTCTCTGGAGTCCCAAAGAAATCTAGCGAATATGCCTTCTAACGTCTTCAAGATTGCCTTAGGAGGTTTCATAATCTGAAAGAGATAGAGAGGAATAGAGGATAGCACCGATCGAATCAAAGTAATCCGTCCCCCAAATGATAGGAGCCTCGAGGCCCAGCCTGAAATTCTACTCTGGACTTTCTGTACTAAGTCATCATACAAAAAGATCTTCCTAGCTCCTTTAAATAAAGGAACACCAAGATAAGTAAGGGGCTGTTGCTGATGAAGAAACCCTGTCATTTCTCCAGTCTGTGTATCTAACTAGTAGAAAATCTCGTAGGAAAGATTATTCCGCTCTTATCTCTATTCACCAATTGCCCAGAAGCCCCCTTATAGTGTTCAATACACCGTAATACTCGTCTGATAGACTGCTTCTGGCCATTGACAAAAATAATCATATCATCTGAAAAAGACAAATGAGATATAAGAGTATCACCCCCATGTTTGTATGCCATCGAAGGAATATGCTAATATTGCTGAGTGAGTAGGCGTGAAAAATAATCTGTAGCAATAATAAACAGCGATGGAGCTATGGGATCACCCTGTCTGAGCCCTTGAGATGATGAGAAAAAACCACATGGTCTACCATTAAGTAGGATAAAAAATCGACTCTCTGAAATACACCTCCTTATTCGATCAATCCAAAGAGCATCGAACCCAAAACCCTCCATAATGGATATCAAGAAGCTCCAGTCCATGCGGTCATAGGCCTTAGCCATATCAAGCTTGAGAATAATATTACCCCCTCGCACTTTCATATCAAGTGTATGTATTAACTCCTGTGCAAGAAGGACATTATCCCCCAATGAGCTGTCCCGCGATGAATCTGCTCTAAAGAGCTAAGATGATCTAAGGCAGTAAAGTACTCAGTCTCAAGTTCATCAGCTTTGTAATCTACTTATTAAACACTATACATAAGCTTATAGGACGAAATTCTGACCACCTACAGGTATTGTCCCGCTTTGGAAATAAGACAATAGAAGTAGCTGCAAAACCCTTAGGCAGGTGCCCTTCAGCAAAGAAGTCCAAGACTGCCTGAAACACATCCTCTGATACTATGTCCCAACATACCTGAAAAAAATGAGAAGAAAATCCATCTGGCCCGGCGACACTATCTGGATCAATACTAAAAATAGCCTCTCGTACCTCAGTCAACGTAGGAGTTTAGTTAAGCTGCAAATTGTCATCACTGGACACCAATTTAGGTATAATACCAGGTCGAATAGGATTGACAGGCTGATGAGCAGCTGACAGAAGCTCATGGAAGAAAGATACTGCTGAAGGCTGAATAGTCTTGGGAGACTCAAACACCTCGCCTGAATCTGAAGTAATAGACTGGATCCTAGCTCGAATACGTCGTCCCTGAACTATAGAATGGAAGTATCAGGGTTATGATCACCCTTACAAGTCCAACGTGCCCCTGCCTTTTGTTTCCAAAATACCTCCTCAATAGATAAAGTACAGTTCAGAACTGCTTGAGCCTGATGCAAAGTATCATGATAGGAAGGAGAAGGATCTCTGTGATGGTCTAACTCTGTCTCGTCCATCCTACACTCTGCATCTCTAATCCTCTGAAAAATATCTCCAAAAATATTACTATTCCACCAACGAAGGCCTTGTTTTAGCCTACAAATCTTTTCCCAGAGAGCAGCCATTCCCGTAAGATGGGTAAGAAATGACCACTTTTGAGATACAAAGCCCAGAAAATCGTGATGCCTAGACCAAATATTGAGGAATCGAAAAGGAGAGGCCCCAAATCATCGTCAGAAGACCACTGAATCAAAAGAGGTGAGTGATCAGAAGTGTTTCGATTCAGATGACGAACTGAAAACCGAGAACAAAATGAAGGAACCATTGAGTTAATCAAAACTCTATCCAGACGTTTCCAAACCCTCCCATTTGTCCACGTGTATTGACTTCCAGAATACCCTGCATCCGTTAAACCACAATCCATCATCATATCTGCAAATTCTGAAGTGCCCCTATCACGAGTATTCCTACCAGTACATTCACCATTGTGAGCGATCACATTAAAGTCTCTCCCAACTAGCCACAATCCATCCACAGAAAGGGATATCTGGTGAATACTCGTCCATAAATCTCTACGTCCAACTGGCAAACAAGAGGCATATACCGGAGTAATAAATAACGGTCTAGCTAATCTAGGATCCTCAACTTTAATGTGAAAGAATTGAGAATGATCAACAATCGAAGTAACAGTAGTCCCCAAATTGTAAAAACACCATATTTTATCCCACTCATTTTGTAGGCCCATATCAAAAGAGAGAAATCGTCTGATGACGTCAAAGTTCTTCCTCAAAACAAATGGCTCCAACACCACCAAAAAATACACCTGATAGAGTCGAACCAATTTCTTCAGTCATCTACGAGTGGCAATACTACCCACACCTCTCACATTCCAGATGATAACACTCATCAAAACTGGCTACATGACGAAGCACTTGTAGAAATAAACATGTGCTTAATGCAATTCGTAATAACTGAACATGTAGCTTGTCTATGATCTCCTAAGACTACATCCAATGAGCAAGTGTGACTATTCTTTTCGTTTCTTATTTTGAATATCGTTGTCTTCCCAATTACCGAAGCTCTAAGTCCTCATTTGCAGTTACCATCCAAGCACTTCAATACATGCTCATTATTGTCTTATTTGTAAATTGTGTACTAGAATCTATAGTTAATTGCATAAAGTGCCACACTAGTAGTTAACAACTCCTTATTCCTGAAAATTGTATTTTTTTTTCTAACATCTTCAGTAATAGGTCGAGAGAAGACGTTTGTATCAGTCTCTTCAGTATGATCTCCATATGTAACGTTCTCACAAATATCGTTACCTATTTCATCAACTGTAATCTTAGTAACAAAAAATTATACATGGAGCCATACGTTGTGTGTTCTACAATTGAAGTTTCACAGAATCCTTCGGTATACTCTTCTGAAATTGAATCACATAAGGACCCCAAATTATCTCCACTACCTTTCACTTTCTCAAGATTCACACACAATGGAAACTTTGTCAAATCATATTCATTTTTCTTGACCTGTATATAGAAAGACAAATAATTAACATTGCAAATCCGAATGAGGTGGACGTTTGCTAAAACCTTATACTAAACGGTTATAGCTTACTCTGTATCATCTATTTTCAACTCCTTCAATATCGTCCCAACCAAATTCACGTAAGTACACTCCAACGGGACAATTATACCGACCACCAAGTGCGTGTCTAATTCGAATCACCGTCATAATAAATCAACACACTTACACTTCCTATATGTCCATCACAAAATTGTTGTTTAAAGTAATGACTTGTTACTGAAATATAGTCATGATACAAAATTTTTAATTCAATATATATGCAGTATACATACAGATATACACATAACATTCATAACAGATTATGATAATTACCATTCTGATTAGCAAATAATCTCATTTGAATAAATTATGCAACAATATTATATATCATATGCTTTGTTAATCGGCTCTTTGACCATCTACATTAACATATCATAATATTATATCCATCCGAATCTTGATACTCAATTTTCACACAATTCCACATCAGTTGCGTTATGTTTATTACAAATCTAAATTTCCAATCTTCTAGCGGGTTTACCATGTATATTTTGTTGTAATTGTATTGTATCATACATTCAAAAAGCTATAATTAATACAGAAAAGTGATACTTGAAGTGAATAAATGCATCTCCCTTTAGACGAATGATAGTTTATGAAAAAGATCCGCAAATACCTTGTTAATCGAATTACTCCAATTGTCTTGCAATATACTTCAAATGAAATTTTCAATCATTCTTCTACAAACCAATAAATCAGTATTCGGTAGCCATTTATAGCAGCGGTTGGTATTTCTGTATTTTGATTTTTTTGGTATGAAGAACCCAAATCAACTCCTGCATCTTCAAATGGAGTACGATTTGCACCGATTTCATTTTTGAAATTTGAATTCCCCATCATCCAAGCTAATAACGCTCTCTAATTTTGTAACGGTCAAGAGTTATCGTTTAGCTTTCTACTTTGTAAATCAAATCTTGGACTGCAAATCAATTTATTAATTGTGGGCTAGTTTCAAGGCCTAGTAAATCTATATAGTTAAAACAAAAATCTAGTAGTATTGCAAGAAAGCAACATGCCCAGTAAAATTGTAATTAAATGAAAATAAAAGTTCATATATGTTATTTATTCAAAAATAAATTGATGGTTTTAATGTTTCCAAATAATGGCCTTTCCTATGAGTGATCCTCTGTCATAATTAAAACTCATAAGTTAATCCCACGACACGAATGAGTTGGTGCCAGTTTTTTAGCCTTGATAGAAAGCAACCACCATAACTTCCTTAAGAGTTCTGTAGGATACCCCCTCCCAATGCCCTACATAGATTGCCCTTACTATACCCACAAAAGTGTTAAAATGGACGGGTTGGTTTACATCAACCTACCAATGGTTAGACCATAGTTATCATATTCGATTCTATCCTTGATTCGAAGAAATTATCAGGTCACTAATTAATCCGTTGAGTCAATGGTTCAACCGTTAAGTCATTGTTGAACCATATATCTAAATAAAAAATATTTTCAATTCAAAAAATATATTGTATTTATTGTTGTAAAATTATGAGATAATTATTGATGACTATTTAGACTTATCAAGATACTTACTCTTATCAATATATTTAGATAAGACTTGTTTGATTGTATCCAAATCTCTTTGTAACCTACTTTGGAATATAGGTCCATAGTTATAATGAAACATACAATTCATTCTCGCATCTATTTTATTCTTCTGCCTTATTTCTCGAGTTTCATAACACGTTATCAGCACGAACGCTTTAATCCAATTGTTAAGTGATCGTAATCATTGAACCCAATTTCAAAGTTCCATCTGAGCAATAGATTTTATAGTACCCAATTTCAGATTCTGTTGTTGGTAAGCAATTCTATGTCCCATTATAATTAAAAGGTTGGTATTTGTTAGTTACTTATTGATTACATTAAAAGTCAGCATTAGATAATATTTTTTAATTTTTTTAAAAATATGATTTGTGTAATAGAATTGAAACCAATATCACCATGTTTTCAAAATAACAATATTTGTAGAGCACAGAGACTTATCACTTATCTCCACTTTTTACCTTCCGCATGTACTATTATCGAGGTAGCTAAATGCATTTGACTTTTTGCTAATTTTAACTTCTGATCTTGAATACGAGGAGTTACATTTTTTAAATATTAATTCATGTCTATATATTGATAGTTATTTTGATTTTATCTATATATTGATAATTGTGAATAAAACTAATAATATCGTAATTGCATTAATTTATCATTATTGTGATTACTCTGTCTTTAACTTGAAAAATTATTTTTTGATATTCTTGTAAAAATTTTAAATTGATATATATCATACTATTGCTCCTGAAGAGCATATATTCATAATGATATGTTGTTGTTCCTGAAGAAACACAACGTTAACAGTTTGACAGAACATATGACTTTGTCATATGACATGACTTAACATATAAATATTCTAGAAGAATATTTTATTGTTGCTTCAGAATAAGCAAATATTTATATTACATTAATATTCCATTAGAATTTTAATTGCTCCCGAAGAGCCTAATTTTATAAAATATAATATTCTATTAGAATATTATAATATTGCTCTTGAAGAGCAAATTTTTACTTCAAAATAATGATTTGTTGTTGTCCCTAAAGAAGCACAACGTATAATATTTTGACAAAATATTAGCTGCTCCTGAAGAACATAACATTACAATTTAAATATTCCAGAAGAATACTAATTGCTCATGAAAAGTATGATGTTATAATTTTTATATTCCAGAAGAATATTGAGCAATATTCGAAATAATATTTTATTGTGCCCTAGAAGAAGCACATATCTCGAAGAGTATCATATCACATAATTAAATTGTGATATAAATGAGTAATTAATCAACTAATGCTTATTCCTGAAGGAAAGAATATAAATCATGTTATGTTAACATTGATTAATGCGAATTATATAATAATTGATCGATTTTTTTAGTGAAAAATTTTACTTAATCGATAAATTATTTTGTATTGTGTCGTTGCTCTTGAAGAACAACGACCTTATATTCAATCAATATTACAGGAGAATATTGCATTGTAACTCCTAAAGAAACACAATATTACATATATTAATATGTTGATATTGCTCTTGAAGAAGCACATATTTATATTATATTAATATTTTCCTGAAGAACGTAATTTTATTATTAAAATAATTTGTTGTAGATCATGAAGAAGCACAACATTATAATATTCTGACAAAATATTACTTGCACAATATTGTAGAAGAATGTTGAGCTATTGATCCTGTAGAGCAATAGTCTAAATAGTAATTTATTGTATTCTTGAAGAAGAATATTGAGTTATTGCTTTCTGAAGAAGTATAATTTCTACATACTAATATTCTCAAAAATTATTGGTTCATTTATATTTTTTAATCACAACTTTATGAATATTAATATTCCAGAAAAATATTGTGCTGGTGTTTCTGAAGAAACACCACTTAAGTTTATGCATATTTTAAACAAACTTTGGAACTTGTATTGTATGTATCCATCTTATATGTAATTATATTTTATACATTATTGTATGATTTTAGAGATTTATAATTTTAATTATCGATGAAACTGATCAATACATCTTTATCAGCTTTCTACTGGTAAAATTTCATGTTTTTCAAAAAAAAAAAAAAGATGGCGGCAGTGATGATCTATGTGTATTTTCATGGTGCCCTAATAACAAGTGATTGTGTTAAACTAAATGTTTGTTGTTACAAATAATATTGACTTGAATATGTTATCTAATTAGTAATTATATATGGGCTAGCATAATTACTCATGTTATCTTAATATCATAAATTATCATATTGAGAAAATGAATCAATTTTAGACTTTATTTTGCATTGTCAAACTTTTTCATGATTGATTGATGTATTACTTTTTTTTATTATAAACTCATTTTTTAAAAATATCTACATGATCATGTTTATAGATTCATGATGAATTGCCAAGATATTTGTTTAGCTGATAGTGCAATTACTCATACAATTCTTCAAGATAAAAAATATTTTTTAGACTTAACATTAGCAGAAAATAATGTTAATACGATATCTGGTACATCAAATATCGTTGAAGGCTTCGGAAGAGCCAGTATTATCTTACCAAATAATACGAAATTGCATATAAATGATGCACTTTATTCTAGCAAATCTAGAAGAAATTTGCTTAGTTTTAAAGATATCCGCAGTAATGGATACCACATTGAGACGATGTAAGAAAATAATTATGAATATATTTGTATAATTTCTTTTGTATTTGGCCAGAAGCAGATAAAAGAAAAACTCATGGTACTCCCATCTGGCATGTATTATACATTCATAAAAACATTTGAATCAAATAATTTCACGAACTCGAAGTTTGTTGAACCAAAAAGCTTTATGCTTTGGCATGATCGACTTGGACACCTAGGAGCAATAATGATGTGCCGAATAATTAATAACTCACATGGACATCCTCTAAAGAACCAGAAGATTCTTTTACCTAATGATTATCCATGTGCTATTTGTTCACAAGGCAAGTTAGTTATTAGACATTCTATTACGAATGTTCGTGTTGAATCTCCAACTTTCCTAGAAAGAATTCATGGAGATATATGTGGGCTGATACACCCACCATATGGACCATTTAGTTATTTTATGGTATTA
Source organism: Forsythia viridissima (assembly GCA_030279155.1). NCBI lineage: Eukaryota > Viridiplantae > Streptophyta > Magnoliopsida > Lamiales > Oleaceae > Forsythia > Forsythia viridissima. Next base: position 27,611,812 of record CM059041.1, on the reverse strand, counting down.
ATTGATTCTTCTACTAAATAGTCACATGTCTGCTTACTTTCTACTAGAAATGTAGTTTTTACTAAATTACTTGCTCAAATTATAAAACTACGAGCTCAATTCTCCGATTACTCAATCAAGACAATCTGTCTTGATAATGTTGGTGAATTTAGATCATAAGCATTCAATGATTATTGTATGTCAATCGGAATTGTCATTGAACATTCAGTTGCTCATGTCCATACACAAAATGGTTTAGTAGAGTCGTTTATCAAACGTCTTCAATTGATTGCTAGGCCTTTACTTATGAAAACAAAACTCCCAACATCTGTTTGGGGTCATGCTATATTACATACTGCATTATTAGTTCGTATAAGACCAACTGCTTATCATGAATACTCACATTTACAACTTGCATTTGGTCACAAACCTAATATTTATCATCTACGAGTTTTTGGTTGTGTTGTCCAAGTCCCAATTTCACCCCCCACAACGTACAAAGATGGGTCCCCAACGAAGACTTGGAATTTATGTTGGGTTTGACTCACTATCCATTATTAGGTATCTTGAACCTTTAACGGATGATTTATTTACTGCACGTTTTGTAGATTATCATTTTGATGAAATGAATTTCCCAACTTTGGGAGGGGAAAAATTGCATCCTAAAAAACAAGATAAAATTTCTTGGAATGAAAACACTCTATCTCATTTTGATCCCCGCAGTAATCAATGTGAGCAGGAAGTTGAGAAAATCATTCACTTGCAAATAGTTGCAAGCCAATTACCTGATGTATTCGTTGATACAAGGAAAGTGACAAAGTCATATATTCCAGCAGAAAATACTCTTGCAAAAATTGATGTCCCTGTAGGACAATCTGCCATAGCAAATGAATCTCAAATATGCCAGAAGCGTGGTCGACCAGTTGGTGCTAAAGACTTTGTACCTTGAAAGAAAAAGGTACAAGAGAAAATCCAACTAAAAACTTTTAATGAAACAATGGTAGAAACGATTGATCAATCAAACACTGATAATGTGATTCTTGAAGAACCACAAGTGTCCGAAAACAATGAGATTTCAATAAATTATTTATTATCTCATAAATTATGGGAACGAAATAATATTGTCGTGGACAATATCTTCGCCTTTAATGTGGCACTAGATATCATACAAAATGAGGATCCTGAACCACAATCTATTAAAGATTGTCAAAATAGAAATGATTGGGCAAAATAGAAAGAAGCCATGCATGCGAGTTGAATTCTTTAGAAAAACAAAAAATGTTTGGACATGTAGTTCGAACCCCTAAAAATATAATCCCTGTAGGATACAAATGGGTCTTTGTAAGAAAAATGAATGAAAACAATGAAATTACAAGATACAAAGCCCGACTCGTAACCCAAGGCTTCTCACAAAGACTTGTGATTGATTATGAGGAAACATATTCTCCCATAATGGACACCGTGTCATTTAGATTTTTAATAAGTTTGACTGTGTCACAAAGACTTGATATGCGCCTTATGGATGTAGTAACTGCATATCTGTATAGTTCACTTGATAGTAACATACACATGAAAATCTCTGAAGGATTTAAAGTGCCAGAAGCAAATGATTCATTCCCCAGAACAATGTTCTCAATTAAATTGTAAATATCATTGTATAGATTAAAACAATCCGGATGAATGTGGTATAATCACCTTAGCGAATATTTGTTGAAAGAAGGTTATAAAAATGATGATGTATGTCCTTGTGTTTTCATAAAGAAAACAAATATTGAATTTGCAATTGTGACAGTTTATGTTGATGATTTAAACCTTATAGGAACTCTTGAAGAGCTCAACAAAACTACAGATTATTTAAAAAATGAATTTGAGATGAAAGATTTGAGAAAAACCAAATTCTGTCTTAGATTACAAATTGAACATTTCTCAGAAGGATTATTTGTTCATCAATCTTCTTATACAGGAAAAGTCTTAAAACGTTTTTATATGGATAAAGCACATCCATTGACATCGCCTATGGTCATTCGATCACTTGAAGTGAAAAAAGATCTATTTCGCCCACTTGAAGATGGGGAAATAACTTTTGGACCTGAAGTACCATACTTAAGTACAATTGGTGCATTAATGTATCTTACAAATTGCACTCGACCGGACATAGCTTTTTCTGTAAATCTCCTTGCAAGATATAGCTCTGCACCCACTCAAAGACATTGGAATGGTGTTAAACACATTCTTCGTTACCTAAAAAGTACTGTTGACATGGGATTATTTTATTAACGAAAATTAGGATCGTCTTTAGTGGGATATGCAGATGGAGGTTATCTTTCTGATCTACATAAAGCTAAATCACAAACAGGATATGTATTTACACGTGTAGGAACAGCTATATCATGGAGATCTGTGAAACAAACATTGACAGCAACATCTTCAAATCATTCTGAAATTATTGCAATGAACGAAGAAAGTCGAGAATGTGCATGGTTGAGAAACATGACACATTATATCCAAGCATCATGCGGATTACCTTCAACAAATGATAATCCAACAATATTGTATGAAGACAGTGCAGCTTGTATTGCACAACTCAAAAGAGGCTACATCAAATGAGACAGGACAAAGTATATTTCTCCAAAATTCTTCTATACACATGAGCTTCAGAAGAATGGTGACATCGATGTTCAAAAAATTCGCTCAAGTGACAATTTGGCTGACTTATTCACAAAAGCATTGCCGACATCCACATTCAAGAAATTGGTGCACGAGATTGGGATGCGTCGACTCAAAGATCTTCAATGATTAATATTATGAGAGTAGCTGTACTCTTTTTCCTTAGTCCAGGTTTTGTCCCACTGAATTTTTCTGGCAAGGTTTTAATGAGGCAGCATTTTCTTAATACTCAAAAACTTTAACAATTATTGTACTCTTTTTTTCTTTTCGTTTGATATTTTGTCCCATTGGGTTTTTATCAAACAAAGTTTTTAGCGAGACAGTTATTGTAGAAATAGTCATCAAAGGGGGAGTGTTGTAAAATTATGAGATAATTATTGATGATTATTTAGACTTATCAAGATACTTAGTCTTATCAGTATATTTAGATAAGACTTGTTTGATTGTATCCAAATCTCTTTGTAATCTACTTTGGAATCCTATAAATATAGGTTCATAGTTATAATGAAACATACAATTCATTCTCGCATCACTTTTATTCTTCTGCCTTATTTCTCTAGTTTCATAACATATATAAATTTTTATGTTATTATTGGAACTCTTTAAATGATGTAAATTATATTGTTTCATGAAACTATTTTTTTTAAACGAATAAAATTTATGAAACTTCTAAATACCTTATGTTGATCATCGTTATTTTTTTTTAAAAAAAAGATAGATATAATTTCGCTGACCGTTGTTACAAAACATTTCTGATGGCATAGTGGTAAAGAGTAAATGTTTTCATATTAATGCCTCGTACTCGAACATAGGGACCTGATCTGCTGCCCCCAGTGGGCAGCAATTTTGTGCCCACATGCTGACTTGTCAGCATGTGGGCTGTTGATGCAAAAAGTAACTTTTTGCATCAACAGCCCACATGCTGACAAGTCAGCATGTGGGCAAGGATTTCCTGCCCACTGGGGGCAGGAGATCTTTTCCCCTCGAACATAACCACTCTTGTATATTTACATTTTGCATTACAAGAGTTTAATAAATAGACTAGTTTAAATGGTTTTAACCGATTTTTCTAATTATTGACTGGTTCAAATGTCAATTAACTTAATTAGGCAACCTGGCCGGGCACCACTGCCGCATCAAGGCCGACCCGTCTGGGTTGGGTCGATTTTAATAACTAGGGGTTAGATATCACCAAATTATTGTACTACAAAATTTGTAAAATTGTACACTACTAGGAGAACTTGTAGAAAGATCTTCTATACATAATACCAAAAAAAAAATCAAAATTGAAAAGTTCTAATGTTTTTATCAATTTTATTAAAAAAAAAAAAAACCCAACTTCCAATGAAATCCTAAGTTCGTATATGTAATCAAATATCCTAACTAAACTTTTAAAATATAACTATCTCTAGAAAACCTATATAAATTGATAAAACTCCTAACCAAAATAAACTCCTACTGGTTGTACTTACATGATGAGTGGATGCGCTCAAAGATCAGAAGCATTCAATTCCACCAAACATGCAAGTGCCTGCACTCCTACGACAAGTGGCTACACTCAAAATATCAATAGCTCTTTATTTGCCTTCGTACAATTATTCGAAATAAGATAATGTTATCTCGTCCATACCACTGTCATATCCACATTATTTTTCAAACTCTACTAACAAAATTTATTTTTTAGCTTCCGTTTGGTTTATCTTAGAAAGTTGCTAAAAAATTGATATCAAAATCAACAATTAATTTTAACTACATATTTCATATGACCCATAACTTTTATCAACTTTTCAACCGCACATTTTATCAAATTTTATCAAAATCTGCTAAAATTTTTATAAAAAACTTTGTCAAACAACCCTTAATTTTATAGTTTCACAAAGTTCTTGAAGAGCTTTCATATGTGAAAATGAAACCGCTACATTTAAAAATTTCTATGTAACCTACCATACAATGTACATACATATACATATATAAAGTAAATTGTGATAATGGTCGTATTTATTGAGTCGGCAAAAAAGTATGAATGGATAACCATGTCACACTTGTAGCTCTTTAACTATAACATCCTGATTTTCAAAAATAAAAAATAAAAAGAGAACTTTAGCGTAAATGGTCTCTAACGTATGTTCATAATGTGTTTTTAATTCCTAACCTTTCAATTTTGACTACAAAGTCCTTAACATATATGGTGCAAAATTGGTCCTTACGGACGAATTTCTTTCAAAATCTCCATTAGTTGTGTACTTAGTATACAATATCTTTTAATAACATGGATAAATTTTTAAATTCTAAAATAAATAATACAAAATGAAAAATAAAAAAATATAAAATATAAAATATAAAATGATCATCTTCTTCAACCCACCCCACCTCCACCCGTACCCCATCCCACTGACTGCCACCACCAAATCCCATTTCTTGAAATAAGCAATGATTTCAATAATCAAAGCTACAACTGAAATAGCAAGAAATGCTTTTATAAATTTGTACATTTTCTTCCCCCTTTTGTATGTGGGCTCTTCTTCTCTCGAATCCGATGAAACAATTCATTTCTTGATTGAATCAAAAATTGTACACAAACTCGTTGTCAGCCATGGAATATAGGCCACTACTCTTGTGCCTTGAGAAGAAGAACCCAAGTAAATTGATTGGGACTTGTAGCTTTTTGCTTCTCCAGGAAATCATTGGCATCAATTAAAGAAATATTTTCAGGCTTCTCAAGTTTACATTGCAGAATTTGGTGCCATTTTTCTTTTGATAAATGAAAATATGAAATGATTAAAGAAAACCGAGATGAAAAATCTTGGAAAAGAAACAATGGATTGACAAATTTGTACACTGTCAGGCCATGGTCATCGATTTTACACAGAAACACAACACTTTTTAGTTTATGTAATTTAATTTCCAGTGGAATCTGGATCTCAAACAAAAAAAGAATGGCATAGACTCCAGAAATTCAGTTGGAACTGAGAAATGAGATTTAATTTGTGGGGAGAGTTTTTCTTCCTTAAAACTAGCATTAACGGTAGAAAGAAATGAGGAGTAAAGTCTCTCAAGGAAGGGACTTCTCATCTCTCAAATCTGCATGAGTAGTGGCCTGGTAGCAGTAGTGGTGTGTTGATGGGTGGGGGTGGGGGTGGGGGTGGGGGTGGGGGTGGGGTCGGGGTCGGGTGGGGTGAAGAATCAGATCTAGGTTAGTGAAGAATGGCAGACCAAAACGATAGAAGGTTTCGTTGGCGTGCCTTTTTTCGATGATGTTGTAAATCTTGCGACACAAGCACATAATCAGCATGAAAGTTCTAAAACTTAGTTTAATTAAATTAAAAATGAATTTTAATCTTAATTAAACAACCAATGGACAGAATACAATCAGAACTAGCAAGTGATAAAGATAGAAGTTCTGATTTGCACAATAGCGTTCGTTTACCTAGTCTTGTTAAGTGCAAAAATTAAAGGATTAAGTACGAACACAAGATTTAACGTGGTAAACTCCGAAGGGAAACATCCATGGGCATCCATGCCATGGGTAAAAACAATCCACTAATAATCTTGTTCAAAAAATACAATAGTATCGATTTTTGTAATTTTGCAAAATTAACAAAATTACAATCAAAAGAAAACAGATCAACTCCATGTGATACTTCTTCTTCTAACTTGTTGATGAAGTAGAATCAAATTCACCGGTCTTGACTTTATCACCACTTCCCTTTTGTACTTGGCCGCAACTACCACTTGGATTATGAACCCTCGTTCTTAACTTCACGCCAAGTAGCTTAGACAAGATATGGAATTGTTCGTTGAACACCAATTAGTTCTTGATTCTTCAATGAGTTTGAAGAAAATCTTTTTGCTTTGAAGTTGAATCAATGAAGCATCGAGTCTTGTTTTCCACCAATGGATTTCGGCGGTTTTTGCTTAGAGAAAACAAGACCAAAAAATTATATTTCAAAGCTCTAATTTCTTATTGATTTCCACTCTTACTTATAGTTAAAGTAGAAATCAAATTAGGAATTATTTCTTACCTAAAAATATGTAACAAGAATGGTAAGAATATTAGTAGGAAAGAATATAAAAAGATATTCTTAGATTTGTAGAAGGAAATAATTTAAAAAACTAAATATTTCCTTCCTAAACAAATCTAAGAGAATAAGAAAATATTCTTTAACCTACAAAAAGAACTATTAATATTATTCATGAGATCAGAATATATCAAGTATAAAAATAGAGTAAAATTGCAGCTTTATTGATCTGAAAAAATAATCCGCTTATCAACTCAGTTAGTCAGAACTGACGTTAACCAGACGAGTCAAAAACGCAAATATTGACCTGCTCTTTTATCATTAAAAATCAGTTATATTCATTAAGTGAGCCAAGATATAAAAAGTGAAAAATATGACACATATTTTTCCAACACAGCATGTTCTACAAATTGAATTACGTGCCTAGTTCGAAGCTTTTAATAAAGATATTAACTAAAAATAGACGTCAATGATGCATGATTTGATGACATTAGCGAATATTGTGAAGGATCATTTAAATGATCTTGAAAGTGAACTCAAGTTGGTTAAATGTGTTATTTCTATCCTACTATTGAAAGCGATTCATTGGCTTACTGAACTGAAAGCATTTAATGGTGCTCAAAATGCTAAGGAATTGGAAAATTTTATATGGGATATGGAGCTGTACTTCAATGTTGCCCATTTTTTGACAAAAGAGATGGTGAATATAGCTAGCATGTACTTGGCCAGAGGTGCAAAGCTGTGGAGGCGAACTCAGTTGTAGGATGATGAACGTGTGGGCAGGCCTTGGATTACTGCATAGAAAATGCTGATGAAGAAATTGAAATATCAATTCTTTCATTGCAACACATCTTGGATTGCAAAGAAAGCACTTAAAAGGCTAAAACAGACGGGCTTCTGTATGGGATTTTGTGAAAGACTTCACTTATTTGCTGAACATGTCTGACGAAGATAAGTTGGTCAACTTTATCTCGAGTTTGCAGACCTAGTCATAGACTCAGTTGTAGCAAATTACTTGATTGATTTCAAGCTCGATTATTCTTATGAAAATGATAAAAAGAAGGAACACAGTGAGAAGAAAGCCAATTCAAAAGATGGCAAAAAGTTTGATAAGAAAGGAAAGAACAATGATTATTCCAAATCAAAAGACAGTGATTCATCCCAAAGCAAAGGAAAAACAAATAATAATGGTTGAGCAATGGGTCGCATCGTGCTTGGGAGTGTCCTAAACGTGAGAAAATCAGTGCGTTGGTATTAGAGGATAAAAATGATTTGCAAGCTGAAGTGTCTACATGTGTCAATCACCTGCAACTCGTGAATTCTCTTATCGAAAAGAATGAGGATCAGTTTGTTTTAGTTGGTATAAATAGGCAGATAGTGATGACTATGCTTGATACCGGTGCTACAAACAACTTTGTTAATTTGAAGACAGTAGACATGCTATGTTTGAAGTTGATGTAGTCTACTTTGTAGATTATTCAGTGAATTCATAGACACAACTAGTTAAATGTATGGCTCAATGTAATGTTCATGTTGGTGAATGGGAAGGACAATGCATATAATTGAGATTCAATCGGCTAAATAGTTGAAAGACATGATGAAAAATGAGGAATCCACATACTTAGTGACTTTAATAGAAATCAAACCGGATCTTTGCTAAAGTTCTAGATTCTGTAGCTACTATATTGGGTGAATTTTTGGATGTGATGCCACTTGAACTTTCGAAAGTGTTGCCTCTCCGTCGAGCAATCGTGTATAAGATTGAACTAGATCCTGGGACGAAGCCTCCGACTCAGGCTCCTTACAGAATGGCCCCTTTAGATTTGGTAGAGCTTCGAAAGTAACTTAATAAAGTTTTGGATGTGGATTATATTCAGCCTTCGAAGGCTCCTTACGGTGCTCCAGTTTTGTTTTAAAAAAAAAAAAAAAACTAAGATGGTTCAATGCACGTGTGTGTTAATTATTGGGCATTAAACAAAGTTACTGTGAAGAATAAGTATTCGGTGCCTCATGCCACATACATATTTGATCGGTTGTTGAGGGCACCTGGTTTTACAAAACTGGATTTGAGATCAGGTAATTGGTATGTTCGAATTCCTACTGGGGATGAGCTAAAAATAGCTTGTGTAACAAGGTACGGTTCTTTTGAATTTCTTCTTATGCCTTTTGATCTCACAAACACCCCTATCACTTTCTCTGTAATTTGATGAATGACGTTCTATATAAAATCTTAGATCGATTTGTGGTTGTTTACTTGGATGATATTGTGATATATAGTCAGAAATTTGATGATCACGTATTGCATTTGAGGAAAGTATTTTCATGGCTTAGAGAATACAAACTTTATGTGAAGGAGAAATGTGAATTTTGTAAAGAAGAAGTAAAGTTTTTAGGCTATTAGTTAAGTCACGAAAGAATTCGAATGGATGAAAAGAAGGTGAATGCCTTATTTCTGGCAAAAAATGACAGATAATGTAGAAATGTATGTCAAAACTTACCTCATTTATCAGCAGGATAAAACTGAAAGGAAGGAGGAAGCGAGTTTGTTGCAGCCACTTCCCGTCCCGGACAGGCCATGGCAATCAGTTTCGATGGATTTCATTAGTAGTTTTCCTACCTTCAGTTAAATTAAATTAATTATGGTGGATTAGTTTTCCAAGTATGAGATTTTCATTAGTGCACTACATGAATGCAAAGCAGAAATCATAACTGAATTAATGTTCAAAAGTGTGATTAAGTATTTTGGTTTTCCAAATGATATCATAAGTGACAAAGATATCCGTTTCACAAGCCAGTTCTAGACTTTGTTGTTTAACATGAAGGATTCTGTGTTAAAATTTTCAACTGCCAATCATCCTCAAACGAATGGCCAAAGTGGGAGAGTGAATGGATTGTTGGAGAAATTTTTGAGGCATTATGTTACAACAAGTCGGAAAAATTGGGTAGATTTACTTGATACAACCCAGTTTTTCTACAATCTTCATAGGTCTTCATATGCTGGAATGAGTCCGACTGAGTTAGAGAGGGGGTAGCAGCCAAGAACACCCTATGAAGTGGCAAAACATGATGGATTTAATTCTTGTCCTGCAGCTTATAGATTTATTCAAGACAGTCAGGATTTACTTAAACAAGCCAAGGATAGGTTGGCTAAGACATCTCTGTGAATGAAAAAGTATGCTGATAAAGGCGAAGGGAATTATAATTTTAGGTTAGAGACAAGGTGTTGATGAAATTAACACCACAAATCTGAAAGAAAATCTCTAGCAGTACGGTGCATCAGGGATTGATTCCAAGATATAATCTAATTGAAGTTGTGAAACGTATTGGAGAAGTTGCTTACAGATTGAAATTGCCTGAAAGATTCAAAGTACATCCTTATTTTCATGTTAGCTATTTGAAACATTTTCATGAAGACCAGTCTATTGATCGACTTTAGGCAAAAGTGGCACATTCAGTAGTCTAAAAATAGTTTGAGAAAAAGATTGCTCAAATTCTAAACCATAGAGTTCTTGGGATGAGTAAAAAGAACAGATGAATTGAGTAGTTGATTTAGTGGAAGGGTAGTAGGGAAGTTGATGCTACGTGGGAAAGAGACGTGACTCTTTGGCATGAAAATGAAATTGACAGGTATGTGCATGCTAATCAAACGAGGGTGTCGAACTCATTTGGTGAGGAGGTTTGTTAGCCACTTGATGGCTGAAATGGCTTAGACATGGACAGTGCTTTGTTCACATGCCAAGTCTTTGGCATAACTTCGCTTGAGATTATGAATTTCATAGACATTCAGTGCAAGGAAGCAAAGTAACTAATCATGTGGGCTTTAATTGGTTTGGTGGTGCATGGAAAAAGGCATGGCACGGGCAAAGACTGGCATGCAAGACAGTTAGCAGAACTGGCTTCCGGTATAATGCAACTGTTGGGAAAAATAGTTCACCGAATCTTTGCTTACTTACAAGAACAATCGACAAGGCTCAGGTTAAAACTGTCCAACTACACAAAGGTAACACCAAGTAATAAGGACAAACTAAGAATGACCAATTTCACCAAAGAAATAAAGGAGGGAAGTGGGCTGCAATTTTCACTATGAAAAATGGCTTAACAATGGCTGAAGCTTTTTTTTTTTTTTTTGGTTGAAGACCTACGTTCACATGTGGAAATAATATGGTGGTGATATGCTGTTGTGATTTCTTTCCAAAATCAAGACTAATATATATACGTATAATATATGTATATAAATGGCATGAAATATATATGTGTATATGGTAATAATATAATAACCCATATTATATTATACCCTAATATATTATATCCCTGATATATATATATATATATATATATATATATATATATCCTAAACCTAGCCGTCCCACTTTAAATCGGGTCAAACACACTGGGTCACTGAGCAACGACCCAAAGGTACATTAAAACCTCCAAGTGACCCACACACGTCCTTCATTAATTAGGGCTGACACATTGTGGAGTGGACTAACAATTATCTTTCAATCCTAGGCTCAAAGCCTATGAAGATATAACGGGTCATATTAATCATCACTGCCCCGAATTTATTTGAGATCACAAAAATCTCAACAACCTCCACCTTGATCCAAATATACCAGCAAATCCCAAAAATAAAAATAGCTTAGTAGTTGCTAAAAATGATTCCAAAAAATTGGAACTTTACATACATTTACCGAAGTTTAGAAGTGTAAGCCAACTTCTAAACTTTACCATTGTGAACACCTTAGTGCCCATATTTGCAAGGTTATAAACCTTAAAATACCCAAACAACAACTTTGAAGCTTCCCAATATTTAGGACCAGGATCAAACTTGTACCTGTTTAAAATACTAACAGTAAAGGCCAAGACTGGCCTAGTGCAAACCATCAAGTAAATAACGGAGCCAATAACTTTTGAGTAGGAGTTTTTACTAATAAAATCCTTTTTCTTATCATGTTCCTCAGACAAGATAAATTGGTTACCAAGAGGCACAGAAGTAGATTTGCAATTAACAATGACAAATTTCTTCAAAATTTTAAGCACATAAGAAGTTTGATACACAAATAAGCATGAATTTGACGCATCTTTATCAATCTTTATACCAAGGAACCTTCTAGAATTTCCTAGGTATTTTATGTCAAATTTTTTACTCAATTCAACATTTATCTTATTTACCACTTTCATGTTCGGTCCATCCAATAACATGCCATCCATATAAAGTAACAAATACACATAATCATCATTTGTGCTGTGGTGCAGGTAATACAAGCAATTATCAAACTCATTCCTCTTGTAACCAATATAAAGAACATGTGAATCAAATATTCTATACCACTGTTGATGCGAACCCGCAGAGAATTGAATCTTAGAACCCACAAAAAGTTTGATCTGAACCCCAAGAAAGCTAAAATTTGGTCGCAAGAACTTGACCCGATGATTACTTGAATCAAAGAACCATAGTTATGAAAACGCCACCAAAGTTTGCGAAATCTTTGATAAGTTTTAGGTTAGTTCAATTAAGAACTCGGAAGAAAAGTTAATCCTCACTTTTAATTAATCTCTAAAGATAATCAAAATTCTAAACTTAAACTCTGGTTGTTTACAATGACAATTGCTTTAATACTAAACATTAAAGAAATCCTAATCTAATTCGAAAATAATTAAAAACTAATAAAATAAGAGTTCTAAATGAAAAAAAGAAACTAAAATAAGCCAAATTCCAGATTTTCCCAAAAAGATGCCTTGCGATCGCATAGGCTTATACCTTGCGATGGCATGGTTTAATCGATTAAAATTCTGCAGATTTCCTGGCTGCATTGCGATCGCATCCATGGATAATCATGCAATCGCATGGTAAGTTCTTCTGAATTTTCTGTGCAAATTTCTGCCCATCCGCGTTTTGACCTCCAACTTTATTTCATGCTTATTTTGGTCCTCCAATCTTCCACTAGACTCCAATATTCCTTCAATATGGTCCTGGATCGCATCATCCCCTCCTTCTTCAAAAGGATTCGACCTCGAATCATCACTTGTATTAAGAGGAGAAAAAATGCCTGTCGTCTTCACATGCATCCAAAACCAATCACCAAGCTCAAAAATGAATCTGCAACCTTTGTTTGCTTTATTTTGATGTATTTGAAGTCTCATTTGGATTGCTTCTATATGTTGGTCATTTTGGAAGAACAGCTAAAGATACAAAGCGAAGTTGATGTGCAATGTCTCAAATAGGTGGTAACCTACTAGACATTTCCTCTGAAGAGACGTCCTCCAATTCCTACAGTAAAGAATTAGCCAAACTGGAGAGGGATTGGTTAGTTTTTCGTAGTACAAGGTGGGATTTTTTGTGTACTAGTAAAATCATTTGTTGACTTTTTTCGTTCCTCGTTGTCGTTTCTTGTACATCTAAATCAAACTACTGTTCTAAATTCTCTATTTTAATTTGTGCCTGAAGAGCATGGCTCGCAATTAGAGTTTCATCATCTACAGGGTATTCTATTCCATCATCTTTCAACTCAGGCAACACATCACTATCACACTCATCCTTAGATTTCACGACATCGCTATCACACTCATCCTTGGATCCCACGACCCTATTATCATGCAATAACCTCACTGAGTTGTTGCTAGTCACCTCATCTCTTCCCTTAGGTGGTTTGGTTGTCTCCTTTGAAACAGCCCTATCACTCACATTATTGTTATCCCACTTGAAATAGACTTCAAGGTCATTCTTACCTTGGAAGGAAGGTACTTTCATTTTTATATTCCCAAAGTTTCTATCTACTCCATCGTAGCATCTATAGTCTCCTCCTCTAGGCGACCTTTCACGCCTATCTCCTCTACGCCTCATCCTACCCATCTCAGCCAAATAATTATAATCATCTTCATCCTCAAATTCAGCCATAGGGTTATGATCACGCCTATCTCCTCTACGCCTCATACTACCCATCTCAGCCATATAATTATAATCATCTTCATCTTCAAATTCAGCCATAGGATTATAATCACGCATACAATGTCTCCTAATATTAGGGACCCTGTGATGTTTCTTCTTTAGTAAGTTTGTAAGCACTGTATCATGCCTATCAATCCTATCATCTCTTTATTGTTATCCCTCATCTCGCTAAACATCCGGTTCATCCTCTCAAATTGTTGTTGCATGGCTCTTAACAATAAGGATTATTGGTTCTCTTTTCCGGACATTTTAGGATAATAAAAAATAGAAATTAGGAAAGAAAGTAATATTTGCCTCACTTGTTTACACTTGTGTTTCACTCTCTATGGCTTTCCCCCGATAATAATCTCAGCATTCTTGTCTTTTACCTCTCTTTATTTTTCTTGCCAAGTTCTCTAAGGAACTAACTAAACTCAATTAAAAATTTGATCTCCGCAATGTTCAAGAACAAGAATAAGGAAATAAAGACAACAGAAACAATCAAGAAGAAAATTCACCAAAAAAAGGATAAGATTTAAGCACCGGATGACAATTATGACACACGAATTTAAGAAGAATGTGTTTCTTGTAGAGATGGCAAAAATATCCGATCCGCCCTAAACCCGATGGATACCCTATCCGAATGGAGCAAAAAATACCTGATTCGCAGATCGAGGTAGATATCTGTGATCTGCCACGGATCTCGGGGCGGGGCGGGGCGGGGCGGGGCGAATCGGATCGGATCAGGGCCGATCCGATCCGCCCCGCCCCGCCCCGCCCCGCCCCGTATTTTTTTTAACAAAAAGATTAAATTATAACAAGATAAAAAATTTGGGGCAAGGGCTGCAATTTCAATTTCAAATTTCTTAATTCCTAAAGGAAATGACCTGGTCTGTTCCTTAGTCAATATAAATACATTAGGGACCTTATTCAATATAAATGACCCGTGCCAAGGAATGACTTGGTCTGTTCCTTAGTCAATATAAATACATTAGGGACCTTATCTCTCGCACCAAAATGACCGGTGCCAAGGAATGTGCCACTCTTATGTCTAGTACAGCCTCTTTCATCTTCATGATGGTTTCCCTCCAACTAATGCCACTCTATATTGTCAATTAGTTGATGCCCTCCAATACATCTCTCTCATTTGTTCAGATGTTTCTTTTGCTGCAAATAAATTATCTCAATTCATGTACTGCCCTTTGATAATCATTGGTCTGCTATTAAAAGAACTCTCTGATATCTCAAACACACTATTCATTATGGTTCACTCCTTCATCGACACTCTAACATTAATTTGACAACCTTTACCAATGCCGATTAGGATGATGATCATGATGACCACAGTTTCACCTCTGGTTACATTGTTTATCTTGGTGGTACTCATGTTTCTTAGTGCTCTAAAAAGTAGATAACAGTTGCTAGATCCTTTACTGAGCTGAGTATCGTGCTCTTGCCTCTTTCTCAGCTCAGGTTCTTTGGATCAAAAATCTATTACATGAGCTCAGGTGCAGTTACCTCATCGACCTACCATATTCTATAACATTGGAACTATGTATCTCTCAATCAATCCGGTTTTCCACTCCCGCATGAAGCATATTGCTATTGATTATCATTTTGTGCACAATCATGTTACTAGTAGCTCCTTTTGCTGTCTCATATATTTCCTGTAGTGATCAACTGGATGATATTCTTACTAAGTCCTTGTCTACAGCTAAGTTCACTCACACATTGTCCAAGATCGAAATCTCCAACGAGGGGCTCCGTCTTGCGGGGGCTTGTTAAGAATATACTAAAATATAAAAAGATTGAAGATAACGACCCTCAAAGCTCGTCACCAATTGATAAGGATCAATCACCTCAACAACATCTAGATTAGAGTCTTTATCACTTTGTATTGTTATCTTTATCACTTTGTATAGTTATCTTCTTACTGTCAACTATAAATATGTTTTATATACCATGTAACAAAATTCATTTCACATCAATGAATAATTAATTCATATTTACCTTTTCTCTTCCTAGTATCAAGTCCCATTAAATTCAAATGAGCGTATCAATCCGACTAAGACTCAAACAAGCACACAGATTTCAAGATTGATGTTCTCAAATGAGTCACTATCTTGCGGTGGCATGTTAAGGGATAAATCCACATCAATTAAATATCAAAAGCATAACCAACATATAAATGTCTGAACTATTCATCTTAACAAAATTGACTTTTTAATACAGAATCTCAAATCTTAATAAATACAACTAGTGATCTTTGAGAATTTTATCTTTTAATTAAAAACAAATTAGACTTTCTCGATGTAGATGATGATGTTCGATAACACAAGACTTATTGATAACTTGAGCCGGCAGAACTCATTGAAGAAGCTCAATAACGAATATTACATAGTTATGCAAGACCTCAAGCACTAGTACAAGGATGACTTCGGCATTAAAGATGCGAGCCACAAAAGAAGACTGGGCTCCTTAAATTACTCGGTTGTTGCTATTACACTGAGCTCAACTGTTTCCTAACAAGGCACTACTTTAAATCATTCTCGTGATCCTACTACCAAAGATTGGACTTCATCATCTTGTATAAAATAGGTACATTGAGGTAAATGGAGAAATTCAGTAACATCTAACTAGAGTCATGTTATACAAAATTTGTGGGAGAAATTATTGACTATAATGCATTGGAGAATTTTGAAAATTATCACCCACGTCGTCTTGCAAGATTAAACGACTCAAAAATATAAAGGAAACAATCCTACGGCTCAGCTGAACCATTTCATCTTTCACGTGCATGTCAGATTTATATTTTGATTATAGATATAATTTAATTCCAAACTCATTTTCAATCACATATTTCATGTGACCCACAAGTTTTATCAATTTTTATCAAAATCTCTTAAAAACTACTTTAAACTCTACCAAACAAACAAGTAACTATGTTGACTACCTCATTTATTCCATGGTCACCTCATTCACCAGTAGGCCACAAAACCCCACCTCTCCCACCCCACCCCACGCCACCCCACCCCACCCCACGTCAGACCACCACCATGCCGGACAATCACCTCCATGTCAGCAGCCCATTTAGTGAAGTCTTCTCACATTCCTGCCTCCAACATCTAATAGAGAAAATAAAAAACAATTTAGTGAATGAGGTGGCCATAGCAAATTTTGGGTGACGTGACTAGCCACTTAGTTAGTGGGCAATTTAATTTTTGCATATTGCATATAGGTCTATATTGAACAAGAGAAAATACTTATGAATGTGAATTATGGTGTATTATTGTCAATGTTTCAAAAATCGACCTGGGCATCGATCCGAAAAAGTGAAAGGATCAAGGGTCAAAGGGTTGAATCGGGGTTGACCTGGTGATTTTTAAAAAATTTAAAAAATTAAAAAATTTAGAAAAAAAATTTAAAAATTAAAAATAAGTGTTTAGAAATCACAAAAATTGCTCAAAAGTAAATTTTTTGGTTTTTCATTCTTTTAATTCATCTCGTGCAAGGAGATAGATGAATTTCAATGGTCAATTACAATTAATTGTGGAAAAAAAATAATTTTTAAAACTAATAAAACTGGAAACGGTTCAACGAGTTTCTCAAAATCGGGCGGATCGACGAATTTTTGGGCGGATTTTTAAATAGAGGGTTTTTATGCATAATCAGCCTGATTTTGAGACCGATTCCTGATTTTACCGGTTGAACCGGTCGGGCTAGGGGTGGCAAAAAAGTTCGTCGGCTCGCCAACTCGCTCGGGCTCGAGCTCGTCGAGAGACGAGCACGAGCTAGTGCCGAGTTCGCTCGGCTCAGTCAAAAAATGAGCCAAATCGTTCCCACGAGCCAAATTGACAAGCTACGAGCTACGAGCCGGGAGCCAGCTCGGCTCGTAGCTTGCCAACGGTCACGAAATTGTGACCGTTGGATGATCATCCAACGTTGACCGTTGGCCAATGATCAAAACACTTTTTTTTTTTTTTGGGTTTTTTACTTTGATTATTTTCCTATAAATACTCTTATTCTAAACTCATTTTTTCACAGCTCAATCTCTTATCTCTCATTCAATTATATACTCAAAGTCTCAATCCATTAACAATTCTTTGTTCACATTCTCTAATATTAGTGTTCTAATTAGTATCTAGTGTCTCATTATCTAGATATTACTCTATAATTTTAACTTGTAATTTTCTACTTCTATTAATTCTCTACATTTCTAGTTTCTACTACATCTTCATTTTTTTCTATTCTCTTTATTATATTATTCCAAATGGCATACAATTGAAGTGATGATGATTTCAACGGTCTTAATAATATTCAAATTCCAGAAGACATTCTTAATCAGTTTGGTGGTAGCACTGATCCAATTGATTTGGAAGATTTTCAAGAAGATGTCGATACACAAACTACAATCGACTCTAGCACTAAACGAAAAGCTACCAAACAAAAGGCAAAGTGCTGGCAGCATTTTGAGTTGGTGCCGACTGGTAAACTAGTGAACGGAGTTCCTGAGTTCAAAGCATAGTGTAAACACTGTTAGGAGAAGTTTGCTTGGCACAAAGGGATAGGCACGACCCATCTAAACAGATACTTCAAAAAGTGTCAATACAAACATGGAGGTTTGGATACAAATCAGGCACAACTCCAGTTTGGATCTCTGGAAGTCGGGTCCAGTAGTCCCGCTCTCAACAACTGGATATACTCACAAGAACTCATGTGCCACGAAGGACTCTCAGAATTGATAGCAAATGTTGAGTTTCCACTATGCTTGGTGAACAATCCTCATTGGACTACATTTGTCCAAAAATATCTACAACCAAGGTACGTTAGTATTTCTAGAAATACACTTCGTAAAGATACTATTGTTAGATATAATACAAAGAAATAAGATATAATTAATGATATTAATAATTATAACGGTGTTGTATCTTTTACATCAGACTTATGGACAGGTTGTAACCAAAAAGAATACATAGTTGCAACGGCACACTATATTGATAATAATTGGATAATGCATAAAAAATTAATAGCATTTAAACAAATAAACTATCCTCATAATGGTAATAATATTTATCAAGTTTTATTAGGCGTATTAAATGAATTTAAATGTGAATCTAAGGCTCGTAGTTTTACATTTGATAATGCAGGTCCAAATAATATAGTAATTGAAAAATTAATGCAATATTGTAGTCCAGAATTTGATGATATTATTTCATATTTGTTGTGCATGTCATGTGTTTAATTTAATTGTACAAGATGGATTAAAATTTATACAACCTCAATTAGAAAAAGTTAGATATGCTATTAATTATATTTCGGTATCACCATCAAGAAGACAAGTTTTTGCTGCTCTATGTACGAGCTGCAATCAAAAAGTTTTACAACTGATGTTGCTAATAGATGGAATTCAACATCTCTTATGCTTGAATCGTGTGAAGGTTATGAAAATTGTATTACTGTCTATTATAATGGCCGACACTCACACGGCTCAGAATATGATTTAGAAATACGTGATTGAGAAATATGTGGCTCTTTTTACTAGTATTATACATATTATGAAATCTGAACTTAAGAAATATTGGAAACAATTGCTTATGTTATTTCCATTAGCATATATCATGGATCCTCGACTTAACTTAGAGGGTACGAAAGTAACAATAATAGCAATTTCAGATAAATTAATTAACGAAAATATAGTCACGTGTACTAATTTAGAACAAACTTTATGTTCTATGACCTCCTAATCCAACATATATTTCGTCATCAACTGATGACATTGACTTATGGAGTTACGTCGGTACACATAGGAGTGGTCCAGGATCTCAATGTCAACAATTAGTTGGTTCTTCTTCTAGTTCTCTCATTCTCCGTTCTAATGATACACCTGTAGAGTGAGTTAGATATTTTGCACATGATGTGCTTAGTATGTTAGATGACGAAGAGAGAAAAAACTTTGATATACTACGATGGTGGAGACAACATCAAACATCAACGTAGTTACCCAATTCTTTCTAAAATAGCACGTGATCTACTAATACCTTCGGTCTCAACTGTAGTATCAGATGCTGCATTTTGTACAAGTGGTAGAGTTTTATCTGATATCAGGTCAAGACTCAAAGCCAACATTTTAGAAAGCTTACTGTGTTTAAAGGATTGGGATGATGCCAAACTTCAAATCCAAGACAATGTGGACAGAATAATGTCCGAAGAACTTGAAGATTTAAATATGGATTAATCATATTCGTAGTAAGTATTATTTTTCATTTATATTTATGTATTTGATAATTTTTTCTTATTTTAATAAAAAATTGTCACGTAACATCTTGTTTGTGTACAATTTTAACTCCGTCTACTTTCAAAGTAATAGGTCCCCAAGTCCAGAAAAAGGAGGAGGGTTTTAAATATTTAATTTTTAACATAAATGATTCTCGATATGGTAGTTATTTTTTAATTTCAAATTTTAAAAAAATAAAAACAAAAACAAAAAGAGAGGAGGGTATTAAATCTTTAATTTTAACATAAAGGATTCTCGATAGTCGATATTGTATTTCTTTTTTATTTTTCAAATTTAAAAAAAAAAAGGTCGAGCCGAGCTCGGCTCAGCTCGTTCGGCCCACGAGCTCGTGGGTCGAACCGAGCTCGAAATTTGAGGACGAGCCGAGCTCGTCTTTTATGGGCCGAGGCGACCCCATTGCCATTCCTAGGCCGGACCGAGTCGGTTCTAATAACATTGATTATTGTAATGCGAGGTTTGATGTTACAGCATATAATAACAACACATCAAGCATTGAGAAATAAATAAAATAAAATTATGACAATATTTTGTCCCAAAAAAAAAAAACATAGTTATTTTTAAGCAACTTTTTTCTACAAATATTACATAACTTACTATTCTCTTACTTATAAGTAAACAATGGCTTTTTCTAAAAGTAATAGTTTGTTTGTCAAAAGTTACTTATTTTTAACTTTTATTAACAGCAAAGTTATTTATTTAAAACATACTTATTTACTTATACGTGAATTTATTTTTATCTCCAACCATAATTGAATGAATAATTAATTATTTATTTCAAAATATATTTATTTACTCAAGTAAATTTACCCGTATTTGCTTTTGGCTTAACAATCTTTTTTTTTTTTTTTTTTGGTGGTCTTTTTGTTTCTTGATTTTCCTTTTCCAACTAGTGAAAAGAGAGATTAAAGCGAGGGATTTTTTCAAGCATGAGCCACTTTTTTGAAATAATTCTAAAAAGTCATTTGTCACAAAAATTCTAAAAATACTGTCTTTTAAATATATTTATTATAATTTCATATATTAATATATTAATTACAAGCTATAATTACCAGATGTAAAAAACATGTAAAATGGGGATTTTTCGTTATTTCTATCAAATTGAATGTCTAATTGATTCTTTGCCAAAATAGAAAACAAACAATTTCAGAAAATCAGGCAAACATCATTCTGTGAATAACATCAGTCAAAGAAAAAGATCAGTCCGCAAAGAACATCAGTCCTTGAACAACTTACCTCTGTAGAGAAGATCATTCGGTGAAGAAGATCAATCCGTGAAGATTGATCAACAATCATAATGATTATTGATAAAAATCCAGATTGAACTAATGTTACTGTTCTGTTGTTTTTTTCTCCATAAAATTGATTACATTGTTACAATATAAGTAAATGGGATATGTCTTTTACAGTTACATAATTAAGATTTGATACAATTCTTTGAACATAATCAATGTGTTATGTTATGTACCCTAGTATAAAAATAAAATTGTGTAACATCAGTATGATATAGAGATGTAACACATAATGTCAAATTTAACAAATAAAATTCACGAATTTCATCATTTGTAACATATGTAACATCAGTGATACAGAATACCAATTTATATAACATATGCTGTGTAAAATAACATATTATAATCTGTAATATATTCAGTAACATATTCAGTTATACAAAATATCATTTGTAACATCTGTATGAGATAGTGATACACAATATAATTTGTAACATCTGTATCAAACCGTGCTAAACAGAAATTGTTACAACTGCAAAACCAACTCTAAATTTCAACAAGTTCGTATTAATATACATATTGGACTCTAAAAATCTAATGATATTTTGTAACATCAGTATGATATAGATATGTAACACAATGTCAAATCTAAGAAATAAAACTCATGATTTCTTCATTTGTAACATGTACCATCAACAATACAAAATATCAATCCATGTAACATGTGTTGTGTAAAATAACATAATATAATCTGTAACATATTCAGTGATACAAAATATCATTTGTAACTTTTGTATCAGATATTGATACACAATATCATTTGTAATATTTGTATCAGACAGAGATACTAAACAGAAACTGTTACAAATAAAAAACTAACTCTAGACTGTTACAACTGTTACAAATACAAAATCAACTCTAAACTTCAACAAGTTCGCTGTCTCTTTCGTGCTTTTGTGGGTGTAGAAAACACCGGTGACTAGAAGTGTTCGACTTCGGTATGGTTTCTTTTCCAGGCGACGCCATCTTCAACCTTGTATTTTCGCGATTTGGAGTCTCCATTCTTCAACCAAGATACAAAATTTTGAAAAATGTACTACGATTTTGAGATTTTGAGAGAAGATTTGCTAGAATTTTGAAAGATTTTGTTTCATCTTGTAAATGGGGAAGTTTCTTCGGTTTGGGAGTTTTCAATTTCATGGGCGCTGTAATCTAGGAAGGTTAAAAGCGGTAATGGATAATTAAATGTTTAAAAATGACTTTAATACATTATTAATTCAATATTAAATTAATTAAACTAATTTTAAGAATATAGTATTTTTGAAATAAATAAGCTAAATTGTTAGATTTAAGATTATTTTAATATTCATAAATAGTAGGTGTAATATCCACTTAAAGCGAATTATGATGAGTTTGAAGCCAAGCTTAAATTACAATTTAAGCAAGTTAAACTATTAAAATACATTTTGTATTCACAAAATAGAATCTACAGCTTACTACTTACTATTTATCAACACATTTTATATAACCTACAACTTATAAACATTTAAAAAATAATTTCTATACTAAAATTAGTTTTTAAATTTTTATAAGTTATAAATCCTATAAAATATGTAGATAATAAGTTAGTAATGATTGTTAATCCTACGAAATATGTAAATAAAAAATATGTGCAACCGATTTAATTAATTTAAATTATAATTTAAACATAACAATTGGGTAAATTATCTTTTCTAGTCAACATAGTAAAAGTTGACCAAATTAATTTAATCAACGAATTATTTTGCACATAACATATGAAATTAAATTAATCGTTATCTGGTCTTCTAACACACCCATAAGAACATATTCAACAAGCTCTTTAAACATAGATAACTTTTTAATTTAAAGAGTCAAAACTTAAAATTCCGCTCCAATAGACTATCAAATTTAACATTTTAATTTATAGTAAGTTTGGCTCTCCACATTTGAAAAGTCAAACTCACCCTCTATCATTAAATGCATTGAAACAATTTCAATTTTCAATACTTGACGTGTTAATTTTAATTAAATAATATATATAAATTGTGAAGAAAATATATGATAAAAAAAAAAGAGATACATATATTAAATGCTTCTTAAGAAAAAAAAAAGTATAGAAATAAAAAAACTACTGGAATGTTTAAAAAAACTGTTCTTTAAACATAATAATACTCCTTAAAATGCTAAAAATGCTCTTTAAATATAGTTAGCCGGTCATTGCTTCTTTACATGCCAATGCAATATATAGTAATACTGATACAACTATTTCACATCTTGCACAATCTTGAATTTTCACACAACATTTATTTCAATATCTTTGGCACATCTAATATCTTAAATCACGCCAATTTTTAAACTATTAGACAAACAATCCATAATTCTCACTCCCTCGTCATGAGCCCTATAAAAATGAATCACAGCATACCCAGTTTTTCACTAAATACCAATATCACACATTCATATTAGCTAAAACGTGTTTAATAATATCACACTCCTTGCATCAACACCTTAAACCATCATCGACGTCCAAATATATAATTACATGTCAGGGCTAGATGAAAGGGATAGAACTGTCCACCGGCATGCTGCCCACAGCTAGCTGCTTTAGAGAGACGAGACATTCTCTGTAACTGGTTCTGCCTCCTGAACAACCCACCCTTTCGATAAAACCATGCCATGTAATGCTCCATCGACTTCCAAGAAGATAATTAGGGTTATCTCTATTCTCAGCACTAGTTGTGCTGCCTGTGTTAGCCCAAAGTTGCAGCCTTCTTCTAATCTAACTATCTGAAGCAATCTTTTAAGAATCATCATCAAAGAATTGAGTCGTCAACCAACCGGATTATTTTATCCAATTCTCACTGCATCTTAGGGCAGATAACAGTCACACATGGCAGCACAAACCAAGTTTCTGAATGCAAAAAGACTATAACCCATCACATGTTCGAACGCGTCCCTCAGCCATTGTAGTGAAGCTTCTGATTTTGGGAGCCTTGACTCTGCTGCAATTGTTGCTGAGAATTTTGCATGTTAAGTGGCTGCGTGTTGTAGTGGGTGAAAGGCTGGGAGTAAAGTGGATTGAGCAAACTCTGCAAATAAGTGAGAAGATTAGTAGAAGAGTTAAAACATAATTTTGCAAATCCCTTCAAAATTTTATGAACTTGAGAAGGCTCCTTCTGCAGGATTTGGCGAACTATGGTAGAAATTTATTTGAATCCTTAATCAGTTTGACAATTTGCCACTTCTACAAGTTTATAACAATTATGAATAAACCTGAGATTCAAGTGGATTGGCATTGGCCACCCCAAAGTGGTTCTGAGAAGAATCGTCTTGCGATGGATCTTTGAATGCAGCCTGCGTAAATAGTCCTTGGGAACCATGCGCCATGTACTCCTGTTAAGACATTCTAGATGGTCTCATGCTCCAAAGACAAAGAACAGACAGGAAAAAACCATGGTGGATCCATACTTTCAACAGAAATGAGGACGGGGAAATGGAAACATATTCATCAGTTACGTAACTAGAAACAAGAAATCTGAACACTCTCATCCTAGTTCTTCTAAATATGGTAGCTATCATAGTGGACAGACACAAATACCACCGTTATCTCAGCACCAACAATAAATAAACTAACATCAGCTTTAAGAATCTCTCTCCACCATTTTTTTCGATCTAAAGTACCTGTTCTGAAAGGTCCAACAAAATAAAATCTTTTATAAGCACTCAAGGCATATTAATTTTGGTTTACCTCTGTTCTTCTAGGACTGCATCTCTCTTGTGAACGGGAGCATTTTTCGGTCTACTCAAGGCACACGCCAACAATCTTTTGGTTGTATATCCCTTATTTTGTCTTTGATTGGTGCCATGTCCCAGTTGTTGGTATACATCCTCATTTCTAATTAGACATCCAGTTTAACGCCCTCATCTTTGCTACCTTTATTTTATGGGTATTTTGTCATTTAATGGGCCCAACACCCACAAAATTGAACAAATAAATAATAAAGAAAAAGGGAGGAGTTTCTGCTTCAAGTTTTTCCTTCTTCCTCTTTGGTTCTTTCTACGGGAATGAGGGTCAAATCTTTTGGAACTCAGGTTAAGAGGAACTGGGAAAAATAATGACTCTAAACCTGGTTAAAATTCATGCTTCAGCCGAACTTATATGCCAACAAAAGAAGATAGAGAATATTCAACATAAAACCTGTGACATGAAGTCATTTCCCGTAGCAAAACGAGAGTATCCAGCTTGAGAATTCTGATTTAAGAAGCTCCCGGGGAACCCACCTTGAGGCCCCTGTGTGACATAATCAACACCATAACCACTCTGTGAAGCCTGCATTGCAATAAGAGTCAAAATGAAAATGACTGCCAGCTGATCAAAAAGAACCTTTAAGTAATGATGAGGATAATGACCGGTAAGAGTTTCATCATGCAGATTCTGGCAATGAACATAACGTGCAGACAATATGGGATGCAAACGTAAGGTACAAAGAAAGTCTTGTACCTGAGTGGAGAACTCAGTAACATTGTACGGAACATATGATCCCTGGCTTTTAAAATCATCACCCAAGAAATCCTGCATTGAACATTCAAAAAAAAAAATATTGAAGGAAACCATCCAAAAAGAAGAAACAAGAAACAGACACACAACACAGTGAACTTCACTAAATCAACTACCTGAGACATGCCCCCCATAGAGAATCCATCCCTAAATGTTTGGGTGGGTCCTTGACCTGTCACCTATTGTTTGCAAAACGTGAACTCACAAAATTTGATCAAAGTCATCACGGAAGAAAATTGATTAGAAAAGATAAATGCATAAGCTTGAAATTAAACTAACATTAGAAATATATCTAGGTTGAGACAATGGTCCACCCACAGATGGCTGGCTATTTGAATTTTCCAAGGATGGGAAGTTCAAGTTAGACCCATGACTCCCAATGGGTTGTTGTGCACCCTGTTGGTGCGGAAGATGACTACCAATTGGAGCACTAGCATTCCCACGCCCAGCACCAAAACCCCGGGTTCCTGGTTGTGGAATTTGAGGAATGGCTCCAACAGGTCCATGTACAGCACCACGAGTAGGAATGGCATACGGCTGTGCTGGAGGACCTCCATGGTACGGAGGAACTGGTACCCGCGGCATTGGATAACCAGTTGGGTGAACATTGGGTTTACGAGTACCGTTGGGTGGACCAGGTGGCATGTAAGAACCTGCTTTAAGAATAAAGCTGTTATCTATTCCAGTATAGGAAGAACTACATGTTCTGCTTTATCTTTTATCATGAAAAGCAATAATTGAAACATACTTTCCCTCACTTCCAATATCTCTTAGTGGTATTCAGGATAATTGTAGTCTCAATTAATGTACACAACTTGCTACATTTACCAACTGAGATTTAACATACCCCTAGAGTGAGTGCTTCTCCTATCAGCATTAGGGTATGACGCAGAAGATCCAAAATTATCATTTGGAACAATTCCTGGTCCACCACCAAAGAAAAGCCTCCGATCATTGTAGATCTGTGCCACACATTAACCACATAACCCAAGTCAAAAATGCTCAACGATTATGTTAACAGTCATACTTGTCCACAAAATAATGAAGTCTTTTTTTTCATAATGAATAGATTTATATGATAAAAGATCACATTTATAGTACTTTTGAAAGTTATCTTTTTGCTTCGATAATGAATATTCAAAAATATTTCGTTTTTTGTAATCAATTAATAGGTCTTTTTCATATGAATTCCATTTGCTGAAACTTTTCCTTTTAACTATACGACGTTGATGAACTCTATTTCGCCATTGATGTGGTGGTATTAATCTAGACCATGTGATCTGAGATAAACCGTATTCATAATGCCCACCTAACCAGTTTTTCCATTGATTCATTGACATCTGTTGACTATGTATACTATTCCGTTGTAAATAAATGATCTTATCATAGATCCATTGGGGTCTTGAAATTATATAATCATAAGGGAAAAGTCTTGCACAGTTTGAAGCTTCAAATAATTGGAAAATATCTGATCTAACAACTATGTCAATAAAATGCCTTACCTTTTTGGGTTTTTGGAATTGAACCATACTCTGCTTTAAATTATTCAGAGGTCCTTCAACCAAGCACTCGTGTTCCTGACAGCAAAGTTTCAGAAACATAGTACAATACACAACACAGCCGCATGAGCATAAATAAAATCACTCCCAGAAACAATTTTCTCACTTACAAACATAAAACTTGCATGAAATTTTTCAAAATGTGTAAAATCGCATCAACTTCGAGGAATCATACTTTAAGTCATGCCCAATCGTGATAGCACAGAAAACACAATAAAAAGCAAGGCAAATACCTTGTAGTGCGTCAATAAGCCATTCCACAGAGGCTGCTTGCTCAGAACTTTGGGATTTCCCAAGATAACAATACCATAACGAGCACGGGTGAGGGCAACATTCAGTCGACGTGGATCATTGAGGAATCCAATGCCCTGAACATTAATGACACGAGATTAAGATACCATGAAGCATGTTTCCAAATTTCAACAATTAATACAGCCATAAAATGAACATTTCCAGAAGAACAACAGATAATACAGTAACTATCACAATTTCAACAAATAAGAAAGCCATGAAATATGCATATCCAAATAAATAATTACAATTTTCATCTACGCTTCGTCTACCCTATAAGTCTCACAACTTGTAATAATTAACACCAATCTGGGTAAAAAAGTGAGTTCCAGGACCCCAATCATTCAATAGGGCCAACAATATGCACCCCACTCCAGCAAGTAGGTGTTTACAGTATAATGACAATATGGAAGAGTATACAATATGGAGTAAGATGAACAAGAAAACTTTGCAGGCAAATATATCACATACTTTGAAATTATACACAGAACCAGAATTCTCGGCAGCTGATTCACGGAAAAGAAGATTAGAAACAAGACATACCTGATGTTCATTGCTCCTCACGCAAGACAAAATTATATAGTCCTTTTCCCTTCCTTGGAATGAGTCTACGCTTGCTACCTGAAATGAATTACCATTTTTCCTTCTACCTTGGCATAGTTTTCATAAAGATTTGATTTGAACATATAACTTATGCATGTTTTGCACATCTTACCTCAATTTCTTTGTATAGCTGCTGCCTTAGAGAACCATTTCTTGACATATAGTTCACAATATATGCTCGCTGACCTTCATATGGTGTTATAACCCCAATCTATGGAATGTCATGCATAATCATCACCCTTTCAACACAAAAATAGAACCAAGTAGAAGAACATGAAAAAATAGAAAAGCTCCACAGATACCTGACTAGGAACTACACCACTCTTCAAAAAGGTAGTCACGATTTTCTCAACGTTTGCCGCCTCAGTCCTATTCAAATAGGATGTTCCACTTGCGCTTATCTCCTCTTGTCCCATCTATTAAAGTTAACTAAGCAAGTTTAACATCCCTCAGAGGAAGTAAAACATGAAAGGGCAAAGACAGAGGAGCATAGGCAAGTCTGCTTCAATGACCAAAATCCAAGGAAATTGTATTTGTAATTCACATTCATTATCTCATCAAGTTTTCAAGGCAGAAAGAAAGAAAGACATAATAAGTAAAAGGGCTCTCTGTGAGGTGAAGGGAGTAAAACAATTTTTACAGAAAGAAATAATCCTTCATCTTTGCATTAACTATAACATTAATGGAAAGAAATTAGTCACACTAACTACATGCACTATCAAAGCCCAACCTTCCCACCTATGCATTAGGAAAGAAGTAAATATACTAGAAGTAGTCCCAATATAAATAAATATAGCATGAATATACCTGGACGTAGAAGAACATTGGACGGTTCGGCACTGGCCAAGGAAAATCAATGCCAGGTGATTGTCTTTCGTTAATGGTCACTCCATTTTGAAGAGTGCCTTCATAAAAGCTGTTAGATGGAAACTCCGAAAGAGCGGGATGCATCCGATATTGAACCTACCGTGAAAAATTAAAAGGAAATGGATAAAGTTTCCAACTCTACATCATAATATAGCAAAGAGTTAGACGCATGCTTCCCTCAAAAGCACGCTAAAGCAAATATCAAGATGGCAAATACCTGTAATCTAATTGGTTTCACACCAAGTAACACAAGCCGTTCAAACAGCGACTGAGCTAGACCAGCCCTTGCTGCTTTCTTGCACATGATGACAGGACCAAGCTGGCAGTGATCACCAACAAGAACAGCCTAACAAAGAACAAGTTGTTAGATTCAGAAATATGCAAATTAGAAATCAACTTCACCAGTTACCTGTTTTGCCCCAAGAACCAAAGGAATGAGACACTCGGGCTCTGTCGCCTGAGTAGACTCGTCAATAAGCACCTATAAACACATTTAAAACCACAAAATAAGGACCAATAATGCATATATTAATCACTGGAACGACTCTCATCCCCCAGTTTAATTTTGTGCATTTCACCTGGCGGAACCTAAAATTTGCCAAACGAGGATCTCCAGCACCAACACACGTGCAACAAATGACATCAGCACTCTGAGATATCTCCCTCTCTGTTGCTCGCTTAAGAGCTTTGTACTTTTTCTCATCACTGCTGGATAGCTCTCCTGTAGGGATTATGGGGTCAAGAAAAAATTCTCCATGCATAAAGAATCAATACATTCATTTCTCATCTAATTATGAATACAAGAACAGAAAATCACTAGTATACCAGTGTATCCACAAATTGTTTATATGTTTAACAGGAGTAAAAAGAAGTCACTAGAAATCATCCCAGAAGACCACTGTTTAGTTAAAAAGTAAAAGAAATGACAAGTTGCAGTACTCATGTATTCGTGAATACAAAACTTTTACCATTTTGCAATGCAACTTGATCTATTTCTTATGTTTCATATACAGTTGCTAAAAGTGTCTAGACATGTGCCTAACAGCAGAGAACATCGAAGTGCAGGTGCCACAAAATTGCAAGGCACGAGATCTTTTCTATCTGAGTCTTTTCCAACCTAAACCACTGATATTGTTTTCGTTTGATGTGTGGTGGTGTTATTTTGGGTGCTGAAATTGGAATAATTGCAGAAATACCTATATAATTTTAATCAAACATTATCTCAGCATTAATTTTGCCCATATCAGCAATGCACTTAATTGATGTTTATTGAACTTCACTGACAAATGCTGCACTTTAGGAAGTCTGTCGAATATAGGATTGAAAATTTTCATTTCAAATTAATGTGTTCCCTTTGACAAGGCATGCACCAGTGTTTTGCGTTTATGTCCCATGAAGCCTTGGTGCCTTAGTGAGATTTGATCATTTAACTGTGATAAATCATATTGGCGTATGTATTCCATCAATCTATCACCTAACGTTTTGTTCTCTTAAAAATTGTAATGTCGACTAGATATTGAAAATGAGTTTACTGACGATTCATAAAAAGACATCGAATCCAATCAACCTACAAGAAACATGATTCCAACTGACACCCACTTTACCAAGGAACATAAATGGTCATCAATGAAGGAAATCAACCAACGAGAATTTGATTTCATAACAAGCATGCGATGCCTTGGGTAATACCAGTGATGGGCATGCTATAATAATCTTCAATGGACACATGTCGTTGATACACAGTTGATATTGGCAAAAGAATAAGAAATATAATAGGATTTATTTTGATTGTGTTTTTAATATTTGATTTATTCTTTCCATAATGATTTGGTTAAACTAGGATTCCTTTCGATTTTTACTAGGGATTTTAATATAGATAGGAGTAGGGTTTCTCATTCATCAGACTACAATCGATTCCTAATTAATGTTGAATTTCGCCTTCCAATTTCTCTTCTTATTCTGTCTCTCTCTCTCTCTCTCTCTCATATTCTCTCTCCTCTCATATCACCTTTCCTCAAGAGAAAATTAACTAAAATAACAAAAGGGCGTTTTCATGATAAACCATCTTTTCAACTCGGCTCATAAACAAAATTCATATACTTTGATGTTCAAATATTTTATGTTTATCCAATTGCACAAGTAAACATGTATTCAGACACAAGCCAACAAAGTTTATAGCCAACAAAGGACACCCTGAGTAAAGCCATGCAGTATTTTGAATTTTATTGACATCACATTCACATCAGGTGGAGGTTACACCTTGTATCCAGACTAATGAATCACAGAGAGAGAATTTAGATTTCCTTGCCCGTTAATGTTATTTAAAGGCTCGTACAAAATAAGTCTCCATTGTTACCAACTAGAATTAAATCCATAATTGCAAAGACGCAACTGATTGTTGCTATCCATGTACTCGGTTGGTAATCCCTTCACATTTAGGTTTCCACATGCATGCATCTGGGAGTAAGCATATAGCCAAAGATCTAGTCTCTCCGTCTGAATTAAAGGTCCTTTTCTTTTAAAATGACTTAATTCCTTGGACTATTTCGTTCTCAAATTGTTGGTTGTTCTTTCCCAAACCGTCCAATTAAGTGCTTGTTTGGTAAAAAATTTTGTAGATTATAAGCAATAAAAATGTGTGGATATAAATAATGTTTGACCAGCTTCTAAGTGCTTATAAAGTACTCCCAAACATGCTATAAGATAACATCACAGATTCAAAATTCATGGCCACCAGCATCACATTCACTCTCTAAGCTCCAACAACAGAGACACATCATCACTTTATGCACCACAAAAATACGACACCAACGCCGATTCTCCCCCAAGTCTCATATTATCACATCAATAACAATCACAACATTGGGTCTTAAATCTTTAGTGCATCCAATAGTAACAAATCAATCACTTATTAGGTCCATATTTACTGAGTTTGACATCTGAAACTACCTAAAAGCACAGTGCAGGACTGATAAAATGGGGAGACATAAAATAAAAAAAATAAAAAAAAGATGAAAAGATCAACCTTGTTCATCTTTCAGTTGTTGTAACTTATGAAGTTCACTTTTTTCAGATGTGTCAAGATGTCGAACCTATAAACAATAAAAAGATAATTAAGTGATAAAACACAAAACTCAAATGTGCCTAAGATTTGAGATTATAATATAAAATAAGAACAATTTACACAAGCAATTTTAGATTAGAATATAAAATCCAAGGGAGTAAACAAACCTGATAGTGGAGGGTTAAATGCTCAACAGGAGAACTAACAGCTTCCCTCGACTTTGCACAAAGTCTGACAACCTAATTAGAAATACAAAATGTTTAAATGTCTAAGGATGTACAATCTCATTTATCAAACAATAGAAGGACTGCTTCGATGTTTTTATCTCTACTTCTCTTTCTTGCTGGTAGAGTTGGGGAACAGGGGAATGAGGTTACAAGTGATACCATCAGTTCAAACAAATTGCTACATGCATCGTGAGAAAAGGTACATGACAGTTATAAACACACTGAGCAACAAGTGACATAGAAATAGAGTGAATTTCCCCCACTACCCACCATTTCACTTCATTAACCATGATGCTAAGTTTCATGAAAGTCTGTCATTCTTCAATAAAGAGACTGAAGCTATATCATCAAATGGAACTACAACTACGACAGATGAAAACAAAACAAGCATTATAGGGAAAAGCTCCAAAGAATTATAGGGAAGGCTCTAGTTTGAAAAGAGCGTTACTATTACCTTCAAACCAGTTGCACTAATCTTTTCAGCTAGCTGATCAACAGCCACATTACTTGGAGCACAGACCAAAACCTTAATGGAAAACCAATTATCAGATAACCCCAAAACATATATAGTAAGAGAACATGTAAGCAATTTACCTGCCCCTGGCCTTGTTTTGCCATATGATATACAATTGCAGCAGAAGTGACAGTTTTCCCAGTTCCAGGAGGGCCTTGGATCAGACTTATAGGCTTTTGTAGGACATTTTTCACCGCAAAAACCTACAAGTATTAGATGGGTCGAGACATGAGTAAAAAAATGAAGTGAAACAGGAAAAGAACCACTCATACAAAATCAGCATCATGACATTTTCTATCTATTCAAGATAACAACTAGCCGTGTAATTTGATTAATAGGCTTCTCCAGGTTCAGCAAAACTGAAATAAATGTTGTACCTGTTGCGAAAGAGATAGGTGCAGACTCTTTATATTCAGTCTCAATATGTTCTATCTATTTACTAAATTCTATTCGTCCAAGAATAAACATTAATTTTTCTCAGCGCTAACCAGTCCTAAAAAAAAACTATCAATTCCCTTGCCTAACAAACTCATAAGACTCTCCATTCCTTAATTTTCGCAGGAACTAAACATGAAAAGAGGGTTCAGATAACCCAAAACCCACAAGTCAAATGAACAATCCAAGACATATCCAAAGCATCACATATAAAGATGAAACAAGCAGTTCTGGAACCATACTTGAGATGCATTGAGTTCCGGAAGACCCGGAGCACCAAAACGGCGAGGTAATGCATTGCGAACCATCTGCATCTCAACTTCATGGCCTAGCAAATGATGGTAAATGTACCTGCATATTATGCAGCATTATACTGAAAACCCACCAAAGATGATCCATATGCAAAGTACCCCTAGGGTACTAATCAGTTTATCAGTAGAAATTAACTCAACAAAATGTGGGTCAACAAATAGACTTCAAACTAAACTACAAGGTAAAAACAAAACAAAAATTCCAGCATGGCAAAACATAATCCAATCCTGGACATCATAAAGCACACACTTGAAGAACATTAAAAATATTTCCTGCAACACCGCATATAATGTCATGATCTCCAAGTTCACAACTATCCCATTGGCCATAGCACTCCAACTACAGAAGATCAACTTTGTTTGAACAAATTATCAGCTACCACTTATGCTAAAGATTCAAAATACAACTATATAAATAGCTCCCTGTTTGTGTAATAGCACATGCATAAAGAGTGTCCCATAAAGATTCTCCATTTTAATATTTAAAAAATGCAAATACAGTGATAAGAAAAACAAAAATGGATGCTATTATCAACTAAGAAAACAATTGAATTGTATCCACTGACCCACTGACACTTGTTTCATCAACAGCAAAAGTCTTCATAGCCCCTTGCATCCGATCAAAACTTGTGCTCTTCCAAACAAAGTCAACGCTAAAACCATGGTTCACATCAATAGGAACACCCTGCAGATAAGAAGACTAAAAATCAAAAGAGTTTCCAACCAGTGCATGAAAATGATAAATATGTAAATGTTGATAAGAGTTACCTGACTGGCACGAAGCTCAAGAGCAACCTCCTCCTGTGCAGTCAATTTTATCTGAAAAAGGAACGTGTTAAACATTTTTCCGATAGAATATAAATCTCAATTTATAGATATAGGACAAAATGAGACTGCATTAAAAAGGATAAATACTTGCAAGTGATTCATCCCCCACATATTTTCTGATCAATATGGGAACCATGTACCTCCCATCAGTTCAGGTTAGCAACTCAAGAAATAACCCAGGTATAACAAGAAAAGTCTAGATAAAAGAGTTACAAAATAGAATTGTTAAAAAAAGATTGTACCGTACCACATGACCCACAGACTGCCATGCAGAATGAGCCGCATCCCCTGAATAACGTAGTCGCAATTCATCACCAGGTACAAGGCGCAACTCATTGTCTTCCTACAAGCACACATATTTTCCAATTAAAAAACAAAAAAGGCTTAAATGAAAATGTACGTATTAAACATCAGGAAAAAGTACCTTCGGGAAAACAAAATATGCAACACGCTTCTTATTAAGACCAATGTCCCATCGAATTGTGATATTATCTTTGCTCTGAGACTCTTTCATCATCTGCCAAACGGAAATGAAAATTGAAACTTCTTGCAAAGCATACATTAGAAATGGTAATTTTAACTTAACCAAATCTGAAGATTTGATTACAGACAGTAAGAAAAAAGTTTGATCAATGTGGAGAAGGACTCGCCATCTTCTTATTATCCATTTGTTAGGGTTTCTTAGAGGGGAGGTACATAAGCACATTAAATGTAGTCATACCTTATCATAGTCTGCTTCAAGCTTGATAAGGGGTGCAAAAACGTTTTGATACTGCAAAAGAAATATGATACATTCATCAAATGTAAAGCAACAAACAGTTATGCAGCTTCAACAACATTGCACGGGGTATTAACATCCACATCAGCTGATCAACTAAGAGCTCATAAATGGCACCTGATAAGCATCTTCATACTTCAAGGCTACAGGCTGAGGTTCATCATCCACGCCTGGTTTCTCAAGATCCTCCAAGGTTGCATCAGGATTTGTCTTCCAAAGCTCTTCTATTTTGTTTATTTGTTGTGCACTAATTTGGCGAGCTCTCAACTGCTCTTGTTCAGATGGGACCTTCATTGTGCAATCAATTAAGAGGTTCAATACGAGACCACACGCTATATGGCAACAAGAAATAAACCTACCAATATCCAACCTTTACTAGCCACTGCAAGAAGCACCTATCATCAATAAGCGGGCACCACTGACTAAGGTCCCAATTCATGTCCTTCAAAGCATTATTGCTAAGGCAGGGTTCCCTACAAAGCAGGACAACCACACTCTCTGTCTTTGCAGATATGAAACCAAGAAGGAAAACATTTCGACATCCACAGTTGTAGCACTCAAGAATTGTTTCTCCCAAGGGACTATCTTCATGAAGACATACTTCCTTATGCTTTGCCCTCACCTAGATTATGTATAGCACAGAAAACTCAAGTCAAAAAAGTTAAAACAATGGGACCTCTAAATATACCATGCAAAAGAAGTAATGACAGCAATAAATATGTTCAAACCATCGAATTGGGTTTATTAGTTGCAGATGGATAATAAATTAAGATTATTCACAAGCAAATACACAAAAGCAGTCTGCCCTTTTGACTTTCATGCATCATTAAATAACTTCCCCATTTGTGAGCTTAAATACAAGGAACTCAACAAACTTATGGTCCTAATCTTGCGTGTATGATATCAGAAAACATTTTCCTTGATACGTCTCAATCATCTTTCAAGATCTGCAAATTCTCAAGGAACAATCAACAATGATATGTATTACTACTCAAACAAGCATGGCTAAGTCAATTTCTTTTCCCAGTAAAACAATCAAGAATAAGTCAATAAAACCAAAATAGTACCCTCAATTTTTTTTCCCCACAGAATATCTTATCCATGTATTTGTAGTGTTAAACAAGATGCTTGCAAAATATGTCATACCCTCGACTAATCCACTACTTTCCACCATTTATTGAAAAAATTTTACTATCTCGAAACTGGAAATTCAAGTATGGGATGATTACTATACATGCACAAATGCTCTACCTTTCAAATGCCAAATGCATCCACGTGAAAAACAATGGCCTCATTAATATGTAATAATAAATGAGTGAGCATAAGTTACATAAGGATAACCTTTGATTTCCAATTACAACTGTAGATGTTTATTTGGCATGTCTTCTTTCAACAGTATACTTTAAAGAAGAATAACATGCATTTGAAGAAACAAAGGCATCATTCCATTGAATTCATACCTACATGGCTACATTTTCTCCCAAACAACCCTACAACGCAAATCACAAGATACTCGACAGGATATAAGTCACCAGCATTCATTCACTTTCCACACATTTATCCACATGTAATAATAGAATAGTGATAGGGAAAATGGGAACAACCCAGCAACAGCACCTCAAACCAATACAGTTCCATCACTTCGTGCTTCTATCATGTCATAACTCTTGAATCAAACTAGGTAGAAATAGATTATGCTAAAAATGTCATCACACAGACAATTTATTTCCACTGAACAAAACCATCTGGCTGCCTCAATACCAATCAGTTCAGTTTCAAAGCAACATAAAAAATAGACCAATGATTTCTCTTCTAGTAAGATTCTCCCTCAACATGTCATGCTAAATACTACTTAAAATTTCACAATCTCGTCATTTAGTAAAAATGGAAAACTACCATTTGTACCACAAGTCTAACACTAAATATTCTCTTTCCCCACTGCTTTAACCATTTTATCAATTTTCCAACTACTCAATTAATATAAAAGTGATATAAAAAAATCCAACATCGTCCAGAAAAAGGAAGAAATCAATGTTAAATGTGCCGGGAAGAAAAGCAAAATGATCAGTCCCGACAAGACCTTCCAAAAGATATGTTTCACTTATCCACCCAGTTTTTTAATGTGGTACACTTTAATCCAATCAACAAAATCAATACACATTAATGCATTTCTAATCCTATTTCACCACCATTAAAAAATTAAAGAAATAGAAAAAACTACACAATTATTTCCATTTAACTAACCAGATGATTGACTATGTGTGAACCGGAAGTATTCCCACGCGAATTACAGAACCATTTCCGGCAGGACGAGACATTGCACCGCACCACACAGGCCGGGTTCGTGACCCCACAGTACCTACAAGCATGCTCAGTAAAATCACCCTTTCCATACTCAAACCCCTCATCATCACCAGTCTCTTCGAAATTCAGCCCGCTCATCCCTGCTGCCAAGGCCTCCACCACGCCGTCCTTATTATTACCACCACTAACACTAGCATTACTAGTGCCACTGTTATTGCTATTACTACTAGTACCAACTCCGACGCGGGCTTTAGTCGAGGGCGAGGCATCAGAGGACGACGGGCGATCGTTGGTCTCAGAGACAGCAACCGAATCTGACGGGGTCGGCCATACAGAGGGGGATCGAATGGGCTGCGATAGCTCTTGGAATTCCGGGTAATCGAAGTCCTCCCCCTGCGTATTGAATTCAAGGAACGTGTAGGCGTCGTTGCCCGTGTCTGGCTGCGACGCCGTTTCGAATAGATTGTTCGCCTGTGAATCCATGTCTACCAAAACTATATGTACGTATGTAATTTTCTAGGATTAGGGCTTAGGAATTTGGGATAACTGGAGACATTTAGAGAAATAGAAATAGGGTTTAGAGGATGATGCAGAGGGTCGAGAAATATATATATGTATAGATGGGAGATAGTGTATGTAGAGGTGAGAGATGGGTAAATTTAAAATGTAAAGGAAATTAGGATAACGAAAGTTTCGAAATGTTTTAAGATTTTAAATCAAATATTATTAATGTCAACTATGGTTGTATAGAACTATTTTATTTTATAGGGATTTTGGTGCAAATAGTCTCTAATATTTGTTTTTAGTGTAGAATTAGTTCCTAACGTTTATTTTTTGTAAACAAATCTCTAATCTATGTGTTTTGGGGCAAAATTGATCTTTATAAGATGAAAAAAGACAAATATACTCTTAGTTTTAATTAGAAGAAATTGTATGTGCAATTCTAATCATTACAAAATGTACAAATATGTCCAATACTTTTATTTTTTATAAAAAAAATAAAGAAAACTAATGATTTTTTTTAATTAACACTTTAGTAATAAATATGTCAAATAAAATTATTATTTTTATTATTAAATAATTATATTATTTAAATTTTAAACTTTTATTTTATTGTTGTATAAAAAAATAACTTTGTCATAAATTTGATGTTCAAATACTTTTATTTAATTGAGTTATATGTTTATTAACTACAAATATAAGAAATCCAACTATATCTTCATATTTTAATTTATTGTGTATAAATTAATTTTTATTAGTATTTTTATGTTAAATAAAAATGTAATAAGATTAGTTCGATGTCATAAATTATATACGTCATTTTATTATTTATTTAACCTAATTTTTAAAGTAAAGAGGAAGAAAAATAATTTCTCACAATGATTTTTTCCTCTTTAAATAATATAATTAATTAATAATAAAAATAATAATTTTATTTGACATGTTTATTACTAAAGTGTTAATCTATATATATATATATATATATATATATATATAAACATAAGTGCCGTCAAAATCCATTTTCCCGCCGAAATGTACTTCCTGATTTAGAAATTCTGTTTTTATTTCTCAGTTTTCGAAAAATGATTTTTTAACAGCCATTAAATGTTAAATGTAAAATGATTTTTTTAGATAGCCATTAATGTTAATTGGTATAATACATTTGTATTCCTAGAATAATTTATTGAGGCATCAAAAACAAGGGAAAGTGCCAAACATAAACAGGTTTTCTCAGCTTTTAACTCTATATTCATTGAGTTCCCGATTAGCATCTATATTTAAATGTGAAATGTGAAATGATTTTTTTAACACCAATTAAATATTAAATGTATTGGCCAATGTTTACAACGAATAACGAGGCGTCCATTATAACAAGTTTTCTTCAACATTAAGTTACTGATTAGCATTTGCCATCCAAATACTTACCTGCTTTTTTTTTCCCGGCTTTTTTTTTCCCCATTGGAGTCCCTTCATTTACCTTATATTCTATCTATAAATTCCTCTAATATTTCTCTATTCACACTATTTGTTGAACATATTTTATCTCTCCATTTTGAAGGTACGTTAATATTTTGTTTATTTCTTTATTTTTTTCTGCCATGTCGAAGAGATAAAAATTTGCTGGAACATATGTGGGTTTTTTATTGCAATAACATTTTGTTCGTTTATTTTTCAGTATTTCTACTGCGTTAAAGGCGTCGTTTGCAATAACATAAGTGTAGGTGGCACCGATATTTGATCTTGTGCGAGATATCGACACCACAAACACTAGCTGGGCAATTAAAGTACGCGTTGTCCGAGTATACGAGCAGATGAGGTACACAAATCCGAAGGAAGTGTACAGCTTGGACTTTGTTTCATATGACAAAGAGGTAAGTTTATTATCACTTTTCCAGTTTTGTTTTAAGTTAGTGTTACATGTACTTTTTTTTTTTTTGTCGGACAGAATTAGTGAAATCAATTAAGGATATTTGATATTTAGCTGAATTGAAAGTATAATGTGTTTGTAAGTATAACATATTGGTTATGCATGGAAACTCCATTATCTCTTCCAGCATTTCATG
The DNA here is from genome assembly GCA_030279155.1 of Forsythia viridissima. Lineage (NCBI taxonomy): Eukaryota > Viridiplantae > Streptophyta > Magnoliopsida > Lamiales > Oleaceae > Forsythia > Forsythia viridissima. The sequence continues at coordinate 27,571,771 of CM059041.1, read as the reverse complement.
TGCATAGAAACTCCGTTAACTCTTCCCCGATCATGTGTATTTCTTTATTATCGCGTCGGAAATCAGAAGATGACTCCATCTCTTGAGTAGCTTAATCACAGCTATTTGCTCACACACTTTGGCTATTTGCTTCAACTTCTTTAATGGCTCCTTTCTGCGAATTGCAAATCCACGATATGCCGACTGGATAGTGATAGCTGCTTCCAAATCTGTCAGTTTCTTTCTTTTGGGTTCCTCTACTTCATTAGCAATCACTTCTTTACCCCTGGATAATTCTTCTTTCTCCACTATCTGAGATCCAGTATCATCAGCTCTGGTGCATTCCGTATAAGGCTTTTCCTCTGTGGATCTTTCATTAGTTTGGTTTTCCCAAATATCATTCTCAGAAGTAATGCATAGCAACTCTGTTATCTTCTGTTGCCCAGTTGATGTCAAATTGAGAACCAAAATTAATAGTTTTCCTTGGCATCAAGATGTTGATGACAAGGACATGCCTCATGTACAGTTAGTTGTATGCAAGATGTTCTAAAGCAGCAAATGGGGAGGAAATCTTTATTGGTCTACCTGATAGAGGCAATATGAAACCTTTGAATTTATTACTGCTGGAAATTAGTTTAAATTCCTTAAACATCAATTCTTTAATTTACTTCCATCTCAATTTTAGTTTCGAGTTAACGTTAAAGGAAGTTCATAATGATGGAATAAACATAACATTGTTTGTATGTTTTTATAGTTTCTTTGTGATTTTTTTATTTTTTTATTTTTTTCCATTTATACTATAATTGAAAAACATCATTGTAAGTTTTAATGTAGGGTGATCGGTCATCGGGTACATGGGACTATTAGGAGTTCTCTGATAAAGACGTATAAGTCGTTGATCAAAGAAGGACATTTATACGTAATTCGGCATTTCGTTGTTGGCACCAACGACATGCCATTCAAGACTACGTCTCACAAGTACAAAATTAACTTCGTGACTAAAACTCATGTTTTCGAGATTTTCGATGACAATTTTCCAAAGCATATCTATGTCTTCAAGTCTTTCAATGATATTCTGGATGCAACCAATGTTAACAAAGCTGAGTTGTTCGGTAATACTTTTTTTCATAATTTAATTTTTCCTGCATGTTTTTAGTTTGCTTATGTATAAAAAAAATGAATTTCTTAAATCCATTTTCTTATTTGTTTTTTCATTTTTTGTTTAATTTTATGCACTCAGACATTATAGGAGAAGTAGTTGGTAGAGATGTGCCAAAGACTAAGGAAGTATCTAGGCGAATGTCAAAGCTCATTGACATTGAGATCATGGACCTTGAGTACGGATGTTTTATTTTTTGAAAATTTGTAGCAAAGCCACTACACTATGTAGCATATATATTTTTTTAATGAGTATCTTATGCTTTTTAGGAGGAATCGGCTTCCATGTACCTTATGGGGTGATTTGGTTGATGAGATTGATGCTAAATTACATGTACAAACTGGAGAGCCTGTCATTCTATTGCTACAGATGTGTCGTGCAAAGGATTTAAATGGTATCGCAATTCCTACATTCACTAAATCTATACAATCTTTAAGGGAATTGTTCGTTTTAATTGACCAACTGTTCAATTTTTTTAATACAAGGGTTTATAGAGTCTGCAACACATTTTATCTAACTAAGATGATAATCAACGGTGACTCTGATCATGTTAAAGATTTTCGTTGCAAGTAGTTTCCAATGCCTATACTTTTCATGTGCTATAGTCTTCTACTTTGTGAAAATATTTTTTTTAACAGTGTGTTTCCTTAAAGGTTGTCACTTGGAACGGAGACAACCTCTCAGAGAATCAGTATGTTGTCTTCATCTACTGTTTACACCGTGTCATGTGATCTTGAAAGTGGGAATACTGAGTTTAGAACCATAGATGAACTAATTTCTGGTGGGGAGGTAAACAATGTTATCATCATATTGTTTTGCACATGCTTATGTTTGTAATTGTACAACAGACTTTGTTATATTTTTTTGTTTTGCTATTTTGCATGCCTAGGTTGGTAATTTTTGGGTATTAGCTAAAGTGTGTTTACTCGAGATTGAAGGGAAATGGTGGTATTTGGCTTGCAAGAGGTGTCCTAAAAAAGTCAACTGTGTTGGGACAAGATTTTACTGTGAAAAATGTGATCGGTTTGACAATTCCGGCCATCCAAGGTTGAATCTTCATGTGTGTATAATTTAGTTATACGTGTGCAAAAAAAGAATGCAGTTTTCAATTTTTTTTTCTAAAATTCTATATGTAATTTTACGGTGTTAGGTTCAAGGTACAAATTAGGATGATTGATGGGACAGGGAGTATGTCTTTCCTTTTGTGGGATAGAGAGTGTACTGAATTACTAGGGAAGAGCGCATTCGCTTTGCTAGATGAAATCACTACGGTATTTTTTAAAATTAGTAAACTTTTCCGCTGATTGCCTAATTTATGGCCTCTTTGATCTAACTAGAACAATTATGAATAGCAGAAATCCGGCATAGATTCTATACCTGCAAAAATTGAGGCGTTGGTTGATCGGGAGGTTTTGTTCAAGGTTCAAGTTAGGGATTAGAACATTAATTTTTCTAAAGCTTCTTATGCAGTTACGAGGGTAACCGAAGATGCAGACATGATCTCAAAATAGGTGGAAAACAATGGAAATCACTATTCCGATATTATCTCCAAGATTGAGAAGACCGAAGTTGATGATGAGAAGGTATTTAGTAGACCGCATCTGTCTATTCTTATTGGTTGTTTAGCTTAGTTCAATTGTCGACATCTCTTAATTGGTGTTTGTTTGATTATGAAGGTATCTTCTTCGAGCGATGAGGTTACAACTCCAATTAAGAAGTCCACCACAATTGATCACTCAGAGGATATGTGCGAAGAAAGTGTTACCAAAAGATCTCTAGCCGGAGAACTGTCCTCAAATGTTGCTGAGAAGAAACTTAAGAGTGTTAATAAGCAAGAAAATGAATGAACTAAAGTTATCCTTATCTCTTATGCCATCTCTGCCCAATGGAGAAATGCTTAGGCTTATCGTTTCAGTTGTTCATTTTGGCTGGTTACATTATTATCGTTATGGTTTTGAAACTTAATTAGTGGTTGAATCTTATTATTATCTTGAATCGTGATTAATACTTTGTTGCTACTATTCTTGCTGTTGGTTTATTATTAGTTAAAAAGTATTTTTTTTTATTATTTTATTTTAATGAAATGATAGTTAGTAAATTTATAAGAAGTTTATGAGCCTTCATGTAAGGTAGGCCAGTGTCAAAACCACAATAATGTTAGGCACATAAATCTGACTTGCATATAAACACAAATATGAGAAAGATGCCAATTACCAAAATTCAAGCAAATTTTGAACATAACCTCGGACAGGGCATCAAGAATAATTTGCAATACAAAAAGTAGCTTAATTTGTAATATTTTTATTTTAAAAAGGGATTTAAAAAAATGGAAATCATTAGTCATTAGCCACTGTCATTCCAAATTGAGGCGTTCATTAGCATATATATATAAAAAAAAATTCATTTTTTTGCCGTGTCAATGGCTTCGTTAACAATAACATACGTGGAGATGGCAACAGATTATTTTTCATTAGCCTTCAATGATATGCTCTCAAATGCTTAGCAACCAACAGATTATTTAAAGACAAAGGATGAGAAAGCTTACCAAATCAACAATTATTTCTACCAAAAGAGCAATACAAGCGCATGCCGATGACATGGTTTTGGCAGTGGTTTTTGCATCCAAAAGCCAACGAAAATCCTTGACATGTATTTTCGCAGTGGTTTTTGCATCCAAAAACTTCTGTGCATCAGGGCAAAGCACCTTTTTGAAATCAGGTCCAGCATTAACAATAAACATACAATGGAGTGTCTGCAAATGATTATTGGAAAGAATTATGCGTAGATCATTGTTTAAGGGTTCTTCAGGACTAAAAAAAGAATATTTTACATGAATAAGCAAACAATACCTCGAGATAGTAACTTCTGTCAATTTTCGCCACGGTTGCCAATAGACTAGCAGCAGGCTTTGTGAAATTCTGGACTCCCTGCAATTACAAATCATGCCATTATTACACAGAACTACGGTATTTTACCATTGCAATATAGGTTGCCAAAAACGAAAAGAAGACCTCTCAAGAAATAGAGACAATATTTGCTATACTCCCCACTCAATCAACATAATAGCATTCTTTGAATCCTATTAACAGTAAAGGTGCTTAATCAGTTTAATCTTTTGGTGCATAGACATAAATATGAAAAGCCAACATTTTGCTAAATCCAAATCTAAAAGTCAACCCCCTGAGTATGCGTCTGTACAACTTTCAAATGATAATTTTTACTAAGTTCTTTTTAAGAGTTGTATTAAAAATTAAAGTACACATGACAGAATACCGTTACAAGAAAACATCGGTTTTTGCTCAACAATAACAATGTTGACTCTAACGGGTAGTAATCCCATCCATTTAATGAAATATATCACATAAATGGAAAATAAATAGTCTAAGATAAGAAGATATCTTTTGTAATCCACTTATATAACCTTGATTATGAAAAGACAGTAATCATTTTGAAACATTGCACATAAAGAGGCAGATTGACTATTCGTTTTTTGCATGAGAACAATAATTATTTTGAAATACAGCAACTTTATTCATGCTCTAATTCAATGTCTATCATTTTACACTTTTGCTCTTTCTCTTAGACCGTCAACATATACTTTTAGATTGGAATTGTGCAAGATTCACAAGAATTTGAAGTCTTTGTTTACTAATCATAGCAGGGACGTCCGTCACACAAGATTTAAGAAGAATTAATCTGTTGGGTATTTAGCATTTGAGAGCATATCATTGAAGGTGTAGATTACATGAGCGCATAAAGACAAATGATGAGAAAGGTTACCAAATCAACAATTATTTCTACCAAAAGAACAATACAAGCGCATGCCGATGACGGTAACAGAATAAACTGTAAAAAAATTCCAATTTTTCAATGGATTGACTTGGTGTAAAGAATGTTTTCGTGTATATTTTAACCCTTTGTTCGTGTTTGTGAAATGATAATTTATAAAATGGCAGTAGTTCTTCTTTTCAATAGTAGCAGCATAATTTTTCTTTTCCATGAACCAAAATTCACATGCCTGCGATTTTATTGTTGGTTGAATAAGTGACAAATATTCTTACAGTGTCAAATTCTGACAAGTAGCTTGGTCCATTAATTGAAATAACATGTGAAATTTCATCCTTTGATGAATTTTCAGCACACCATTTGAGTCTGGTTGTTTAAAATTTGCAAGAGAAGCTAATTCGTTAACGGCCTCAGCAATATTTTTTACACAGATATGCAATTGCAGCAACTGGTATTATTTGTAGAAGGTTTTTGTTTATGCAGAAATCTGATTTTAGTAAGGATTTTAGGTTTTTAGATGCCATTACACAGATTAGGAGAGGATGGCATAGTCATTGTTTCAATATCCAATGCTACTTCTTTTAATGCTATTCCAGATTCTGAACTCATGTTTGAAAAGGTCTCCTCAATCATGCCATTGATCTCTTTTGATGCCTGCAAAAATAGCACGAAATCAATTAAACCACGCGAATATGGGATGAAAATCGCATACAATTAGAAAAATGTCATCTTTAACACAATTTCTTACCAAGAACTGTGTTATACAAGTATCTATTATGCATAAGAAATTGACATGTTTTAAAGGGTTTGTAAATATACTTGAGTTTTAGGATTTAGGTAGCCATTGAGGGCTTTGACCCGGCAGGCACACTGCCTTGTCAAGTTCCCAATCCTAAGGTATTGTTTCCATGGATGGCGATACATGAACTGACCATGTCCTGGTTCAGCTAGCAAAATTAGCCTGCCAATGAAGAAAATTCAAAGTTAGAGAGATAATTAACTGTGTTGGCAGGAAAATATATATTTACCATACAAATATTTCACCTACCAAGGCTTCTTCTTTGTTTTTCGAATCCAGAATGTTGTTCATGCCGACTAGAGACGATATATCATTTTCTGATTCTTTAGCTTCTGATGAAATTTGAAAACTCATCTCCAAAACCTGGAAAATATTTTCCTTTTAGAAAAACAATTGCATTATTTTATACTACAAGATGGTTAATAGGAAATCATACATTATAAGAAATTTCCAAGCTTCTTTAAGTTTAGAGCTACAAGCATGTGAAGATCATCACCAGCCCATACACGACAAACAAAAATGGATACAATCAGACAAGTTGATGCACCTATTAGTATGGTAGATAGCCTCTTATGAGCCAACTCGAGTAAGTCATTGATATATTAAATTGGTGGGTGTTAGCATGGGTGGTTGTGGTATTGTGAATGTGGGTGGAGTATTAAGAATGGGTCGGTGGTTAGTGGGCTGTGGTTATTTATTTTACTTTTTTTTTTCTTTTTTTATTTGGTCTATGATTTGCAATGGTTATTTGAGAAACATTGTGCCGATTATTGGGTCGAACGTTATAAGATAATTGTGATTGGGCCGCATGATAATTCATACTGAAAAAAAAAATAACCAATATATTTCATTCATGCCTAATGAATTTTTTTGTGTCGTTTATTTTTGTGCTTGACAGTTATCTATAAATTGTAGTGGATATTATGATTTTCGGAGTAGCTTTTTTTTTATTTCTTTTTAAACTTGATTACGAACAAATTATAGTTAAACGCATTGAAAGAATTTAGTATTTACAAATTAAATTACTTTTTATAGAGCTAAACTAAAACTCTTATTACTTTTCGTAATAATGTGTATTTGTGTGATTAAAACGTGTATTTGACTATGTTGTCCATTTTTTCGCTATTCAGTAGTGAACTTTGAATCGGTTACAAAGAAGTCAAATAGAAGTACAGTAGAAAAGAGCATACGTACGCATCCTATTGGGAGTGTTTTGACAAGATGCTCTTCAACATATATCAGATCTCCTTTTAGTGATATCACAAATGGTACTATCATATTGAGTGTATTACTTTATGTTTGTTGCATGTAATTTATTCTTCTGCTAATATTATTTTTGTCATTTCAGTTGTTGGTCTAAGTCAATCACAAAATACTCCTATTTTTAATAAGTCCATCCTTAATGTTGTGCCTTCCCAAAATATTTCGGCAATCGACATTAGTCCAACAACTAACATTTGCATATCTGATGATACGAACGCTTGCAATGGATTGAAATCATCCGTTTTTGAACATAGAACAGACAAATGTAAGGAGAGCATGGTGATTGATCTCGACTCTCAAACAATCGGTTTAGATGATCGTAAGTTCTTTTAAAGATTTTTATGCAATGATAAATTTTTAACTTTGGTTATTTCATATGTATGCATAGTTATATATATATTTTGATGTCCTCTTATTAATATTTTTTTTTAATACTCTTAACCCGGCAAAACCGGTAGCCGATAATTGTGAAATTGGTGGTATGTATTTTATATGTGTATCTATAAATTGTATCTTAATTTGTATGTGTATATTTTCATATACTCTACCGTATTGCTAACAGTTTGTGTGTATTTAGCATGAGAAGATATGGAATGTATTACTGCTAATCCATCCATAGGTATGTTAATATTTCTTACGAAAATGATTTTGTAATAATGTGATTTATTTAAATATAATATTTTAGTATTTATTGTTTCGTTTCACCATCAATGAGCCCGCATGTATATAGAATTATTCACTGGAAGGTAGAAAAATCTAAAAAAAGATCAAAAAATAATTAGGACCGTAATATAAAGTTAAATTGATATATCGACTCTCGCATTTAATTACCCCATTTTTTACTAACATGATTGTTAGACTGCATGCTTGAGATATTGTCATATTCTAATAGTAGAGTCTGTTTTATTTTTAGAAATATACATTTAAAGTGCTAATTTATAAGTTACTTATCTTTTACCAGAAGTTTGAACGCATTTAGATATCTCTAAAAATTCATTAATAATCTCAAAATTTACAAAATATTGTGATTTTGGTGATCCTTTATACAAGTGTGAACATTGTGGATCCCGATTTTGGTACGAAGGATGGGACGGGTTTATAAAACAGCAAACCCAAAGTACACTCTTTGTTGTATGCATGGAAAAGTCCAGCTTCCATTGATACAAAGTCCTCCTCAAGTGCTTCAAGATTTATTATTTGGTGCAAATGATAGAAGCAAGCATTTTATTGAAAACATCTGGTCATACAACAATATGTTTTGTTTCACTTCGATGGGAGGGAAAATTGACTCTAGCTTGAATAAAGGAAATTCGCCACCTGTTTTCAGATTACATGGTCATAACTATCATTTAATTGGAAGTTTACTCCCATCAGAAGGTTCACCTCCGAAATTTGCCCAGTTGTATATTTATGATACGGCCAACGAAGTTGCGAACAGAATACAATCTGTCAGGTAATTCATTTCATTTTCATACCTATTAATTGAATATGAACATGTCGAAATTATATTTACTTTAGCATCTTCTCTTTTATAATTTTTTTTTTCTTTTTAGGCAACCAAATGATATAAATAGCCTTCATGCTGAAATAGTCTCAGATTTGAAATCAATGCTTGATGCGCACAATGTATTGGTCAAGTCATTTAGAATGGTTGGTCAAGAAATGCACCAGCAGGGTTGCTCAAATGTGAGATTGAGGTTAATTGGTAAAAGGGGTCGAGATGCGAGGAGGTATAACATGCCCTCGATTGATGAAGTTGTTGGGTTGATACCAGGTGATTTCGAGACATCTCCTGGTGATAGAGATATCATAGTAGGACTCAAGATGGAAATTTGAAGTGGATAAACGAATTGAATCCTTCGTATCTTGGTCTACAATATCCACTTCTTTTTCCATTCGGTGAAGATGGTTACAGAGAAGATATTCCTATAACTAAAACAATGACGTGTACATCTATAGGCAGAAAACACGTAAGCATGAGAGAGTATTTTGCATTCAGATTGCAAGAGAGAGATTATGAATCACCAGTTATTCTATTCTCGAGGAGACTTTTGCAACAATTTGTTGTTGATGCGTATACGATGATTGAATCTTCCAGATTGACATACATACGTACTCATCAAAAACAGTTGAGATCCGAGATGTATAGGGGATTAACAGAATCATTGTTTAGAGGAGAAACAAATCCTTTATCCCAGGGTAAGTGTGTGATATTGCCATCCACGTTCACTGGCGGGGCACGTTATATGATTCAAAACTACCAGGACGCAATGGCCATATGTAGATGGGTCGGGTATCTAGATTTATTTATAACTTTTATGTGCAATCCAAAGTGGCCAGAGATAGTGCGTTATGTAAAGAATAGAGGTTTGAAGCCTGATGATCGACCTGACATTCTTTGTCGAATTTTCAAGATCAAATTGGACAGTTTGATAAACGATCTTTGACGAAATAAAATTTTTGGAAATGTGAAAGCAGGTAACATTTACCCATATCTATCTAAGAATATGAATAATAAACTTCTTTTTGTATTATATGAATAAATATTTTTGTAATTCCTATTAACGTTGACTACGGTAATTTTGTTTTTTAGTGATATACACCTTTGAATTCCAAAAGCGTGGTTTGCCACACGCTCACATTTTACTGTTTCTTTCTAAGGAAGAAAAATATCCCAATGGGGAAGACATTGATAGCATTATTTCAGCTGAAATTCCCGATGCAGAGTCTGATCCAAATTATTACGCTGCAGTTAGAGTTTTCATGATTCACGGACCAAGTGGGAGATGATGGACGAACAATTAAAAAAAGGGTGTTGATCTTGACAACAGATTTGTTGTGCTCCACAATCGGTATTTGTTGCTCAAGTACGGTGCACACATGAATGTAGAGTGGTGCAACCAATCTCGGTCGATCAAGTATTTGTTCAAATATATCAATAAGGGGCATGATCGTGTTACCGCGACTTTTTACCGTAGTAATGACGATGATGACTCGGGTAAAAATGTTGATGAAGTGAATATTTACTATGATTGTAGATACATTTCACCATGTGAGGCAGCATGGAGAATTTTCGGATTTGAAATTCAATACAAAGATCCTCCTGTCGAGAGGTTGAGTTTTCATCTTCCAAATGAGCAGAATGTCATATTTTCAGATTTTGATGCAATTGATAAAGTCTTGAATCGTCCTACTGCTAACCAAAGCATGTTTTTGGCGTGGATGGATGCGAACAAAAAATATGCCTAAGCAAAACAACTAACGTATACTGAATTTCCAACTAAGTTTGTTTGGAAGTCGTTGACACGAGAGTGGAAACCGAGACAGCGTGGATTCTCTATTGGGCATATATTTTATGTACCTCCAAGAAGTGGAGAAATGTATTACTTGCGATGTCTTCTCAATATAGTTCTTGGACCCACAAGCTATGATGAAATAAAATGTGTTAATAATGTTCAACACAGTACTTTTAGATATGCTTGCTATGCGCTTGGTCTATTGGATGATGACAAAGAATACATTGATGGGATTATTGAAGCAAGTCAATGGGCGTAAGCACATTCTTTGAGAATCCTATTTGCAACTTTATTAGCGTCAGATTCTTTATCATGGCCTGAAATTGTGTGGGAAAAGTGCTGGACATATTTATCAGATGATATTTTATACAAACAACGAAACATGCTGCAACACCAAGGTATTACACTTAATGCTTGATATTTTTATATTTCTTTTTGTTATATCCGATTGAATTTTACTACACCTATTTTTTTTAATATATCAAAGTCAGTGTTTTTCAAATAATGTACAAATTTGGAATTGAGTGATGAAGAAATAAGAATTTATGCTCTTGTGGAGGTTGAGAAGATTATGCGGAGTAGTGGAAAGAGTCTATATGATTATCATTCAATGCCATTTCCAGAATCTGAATACTTTACTACAAGTTTTCAGAATAGACTTATACAAGATGAAATGAGATATGATCGAAAAGAATTGGTGGAAGAACATAGAAAGTTGGTCTCTAATCTGACAACTGAACAGCGGCATGTTTATGACATGGTATTGAATTCAGTTCAACTAGATCAAGGTGGTGTTTTCTTTGTTTATGGTTATGGAGGTACAGGTAAGACCTTTGTATGGAAAACTTTATCTACAGCTTTGAGATCAAAAGGAGAAATTGTGTTGAATGTAGCATCAAGCGGTATAGCATCACTACTTTTGCCTGGTGGTAAAACTGCACATTCAAGGTTTGCTATACCGCTTAACCCGAATGAAGATTCCACATGCAACATTAAGCAGGGTAGTCCTCTCGCGGACTTAATTGTTAGATGCAAGCTTATAATTTGGGATGAGGCACCTATGATGAATAGATATTGCTTCGAGGCTTTGGATGGAAGCATGCGAGATATTTTGAGATTCAGCAATCCAATGAGTATGAAACTACCTTTCAGAGGAAAAACAGTTGTTTTTGGAGGAGATTTTCGACAAATATTGCTTGTGATCCCAAAAGGAAGTAGACAGGATATAGTGCTTGCAGCTATCAATTCATCATATTTATGGAAAAATTGTAAGATTTTGAGATTGACCAAAAACATGAGACTACAAAATATCGACTCAGATGCTGAGTGCATTAAGTTAAATGCATTTGCTGAATGGATTGCGAGTATAGGAGATGGAACAATTGGTGGTGCGAATGACGACCATGAAACAATTGAAATTCCAGACGATATTCTGTTGCATGGATTCGACAATCCAGTCAAAGCAATTGTAGATAGCACGTATCCGTTGTTTACTTGCGATGTTGATGACGCAACTTATCTGCAAGGAAGAGCTATTCTCGCACCGACACTTGATGTGGTTGAATCTGTCAACGATTATATGATTTCGCTAAATGAGTCTGAAGGAAAGACTTATATAAGTTCTGATTCAACTTGCAAGTCAGATGCCAATGTTAATCTGTTACATGACCTTTATACGCCTAAGTTTTTGAATGGAATTAGATATTCTGGTGTGCCCAACCATGAATTGAAATTGAAGGTTGGCACTCCCATTATGCTTTTACAGAACATAGACCATTCCGTTGGCTTATGCAACAGCACAAGATTGGTTATTATAAGGCTCAGAAATCATGTTCTGGAAGAAAAGATTCTTGATGGAAGTAATGTAGGTCATAAGGTTCTTATATCTAGAATGACGTTGACTCCATCTGACCCAAGGCTGCCGTTCAAGTTTCAACGAAGACAATTTCCTCTAATTGTGTCATACGCAATGACAATCAACAAAAGCCAGGGTCAGTCGTTGTCTCATGTTGGTCTGTATTTGAAAAAACCAGTTTTTAGTCATGGTCAATTATATGTTGCTGTGTCTAGTGTTACAAATCGCGAAAGGTTGAAAATTTTATTTGCGATAGGGATGGCAGACAAGACAATTCAACGACAAATGTTGTTTTCAAGGAAGTTTTCCTAAATTTGTAATAGTGGCACATCAATTTAAATTTTTTTTACAATTGTAACGCATATATGATACTTATTTCGTATGCTTTTATAAAAATCTCATTCATCCTTTTTAATTCAAATGAAATTTCTAATCTCAACATTTATAAATTTACTTCTTTCATTACAATATCCGTGCATCGCACGGGTGACGCACTAGTTCCAAAAAAAAAAACTCATTAGTTTTCTTTATTTTTTTTATATAAAAAAAAATTATTGGAGATATTTACACATTTTGTAATGATTAAAAATCCACATACAATTTTTTCTAATTAAAACTAAGGGCATATTTGTCATAAGAACCAATTTTGCACCAAAACACATAGGTTAGAGACTTGTTTGCAAAAAATAAACGTTAGGGACCAATTCTACACTAAGGAAAAAGGTTATGGACCATTTACGCCAAAATCCCTATTTTATGTCTAATTCTATTTTAGGTTCTAGTTAATGTTAATCCGACTTGTGATGCATGTATTTTTATTTTTTATTTTTTGTATACTTGTTAATAGTGTCAATTTTGTTATTAAAATTTTATACAAGAAAATATTTATAATGTTAGAATTTTGAATAGACGAAAAAAATAAAAACTAAAATAATAAATATTGTAAACTTATCATTTATTGGTAGTATATGAGGTGAGAGTGGCGATTTGCCAATTTGCAAGGACGGTGGGGTGGGGATTGAAGGCTTCTTTCACTATTTTGTTTGATAACCAATGTGTTAAACAGTATAAAATGTGGTTAGATGTGGAGGTCGAGTTTCAAATTTTTTTGAATCTAAGCAAGAGTGAGATAAGGACAGGGTGAGGCGTGAGGCGTGGAAATTGTGCCTCCTAGGCGAAATTTAGGTGAGTCTTTTAGAAAAGTATTGACAATTGATCAAAGAATGTGGTGCGATTGGTCGAAGACCGTGGTGGAGCTAGCGGGTTGTTTGGGTGTGAAGGAAAACACAGGACTTTTTAAGTTTTCGATTTTTCATCTTTTAAATTTTTTATTAATTTATTTTTATATTAATTATTATTTTCTTGTTTATTTGATGTTAATGGTGTATACTAACAAAATTTTGGAGGAAACCATTAGTTGGGACGAATGGCATTAATTAATGATAGGTTGAGGTTAAGAATGTTATAAAAAAAAGTTGAAGAGAAAAAGTGTAAAGAGTAGTAAAAGGTTGGAGGAGTAGAAATTGGAGACAACCTAGAATTTAACCTTCAGTCTCATGATTTATAACCTTGTGCTTCATTGAAAGTATTAAAATTATTTTTTAAATATTTATTAATAAGTGAGTTATATGGAATGAATGAATAATAAGTAGATAGTAAATTGTAAATCTTATAAAATATGTAGATAAAAAAATATTTAACTAATTTAACTAACTTAAATAATAAAAGCTTAGCCTGACAAACAAGCAGATTCATCAAATAGACTCTTTTGTTTGGTGCTTTTTAATTATGGTGGTTATGTTGTCACCAAATTTTCTGTTGCACTGTACTAAATGTTATTAATCTTTAGTTATTATTGTAATTATGTTTTCACATTTTTTTGTCACATTCTTATCCTTAATCTTATATTTATTAGTATATCTGGTCCATTATTATGGTTTCTATCCAAATATTTCGCCGCACATTGTATTTGTTGATTTTTTACTTATTTAAAAATATGAGGAGCAAATAAGTCCTTTAATGCCTTCCTCACGGTCTTTAGGATAATTATTACACCACATTTTTTGTTAACCACGTCATATTTTAATTGCAATAAAAGCTCACAATTATTGCTCATTTTTGCATTTTATGTCCACAACTGTTTTATCGTCTTATGATTAACCTATTAATTTACACATTTTATAATTGTCTTTGATGATAGTTTCTGTCCAAATAGTTAATTAGAAAGCGTCAAAAGATTTTTTTTCGTATTTTTAAATAAGCAAAATAAAGAATAAATACAAAAGTTCGTTACAATATTTATCCATAATTTTAATACACATTAATAGAATATTTTGACAAAAATCGTTATCAAAGACAAGATGTGAAAATTAATTGAAAGTTAATAATAACAACGTGGCGGAAAAGAGACAAGATGTAAAAATTGATTGAAAGTTAATAATAGCAATATGGCGAAAACCAACATCAAGACACATGTAGTTGAGCATCTATATTTTTTAGAGGTTGAAGAAGCGTGACTTTTGAAGTAGTCCATTGTTTTTCCCAAATTTTTAAACAAATTGACAGTTTGTGTAATCTTTTTATCCAAGTGATCCGAGATACTGATTGATGGTTGGATAAATAAAATAAGGAAATATTTATCAAACTTTTATTATTTATTAAAAAATTTAACAAACAAAAGTAAATTCAGATGTTATTACAAAATCACGTGTTCTTAACTAATACAATTAAAAAGTAGTAGACTGAGAATATAACCAATTAACCATCATTTTCATTATGACATTTGAATAATATTATTTTATCTAAAATACTCTTATATTCAAAATAAAAACAAACATCAAATATTTTTTCTTCCTCTTCGAAATTTGGATGGGAATTTAAAATTCAAAATAAAACTCCATATAAAATTTATATATTATCCACTCATTTACTACCATGCCCGAAAAAATAGCATAATAATAGAATTGTTAAGATGAGAAAAAAATGAAGGAAAAATTGTAAAATAACCAATATGCTATAAAACGTGGAGGCAAATTGCCCAAAATAGAAAAAGAAAAAATCGAAATGGTAAATGATGCGTACATTAGAACCCTCACTCTCTCTTTTATTATATATACACTAGGTTTTAATCATGTGTTGCACGTGTCTTATTTGTAATACTATTTTTTTTAGCTATTTTAATGTTATCGTTATGGTAAATTTTTAGAATTAGTAGTGTAACGTAGATAAAAAAAAATTTGTTTATTGTAAACATGAAAGTATAGCTTAAGGAGATTGTTTTTAAAGCACAAAAATTAGAAATAGAAGTGGAAACTAGAAAATGTGGCTAACGAACATTATAAAAAACAAATGGAGCATTGAACTATGGAACAAAAATAAGAGTGGCTTCAAATATATGCTAAACTAAGATGCTGGCTTCAAATTTTCCATTATACATAATATAAATGATATATCATGATTCAAGAGCCTCTTCGAAACAATATCTTGTTAAGCGCATGTTTGGTAGTGCTGAAATTATTTTTTAAATATTTATAATATAAGTTGTTGGTGAATGTGTAGATAAAAAATAGGTTGTAAGTTGTGAGTCCCATGAAATGTGTGGATAAAAAGTATGTTTGACTAGTTTGACCATTGAAATTATAATTTAAGAATGCCCAAAATGTGCTAAAGCAAAACAATTTACAGTTTATATTATGGATGAGTTAGTGCCTCCAAGGGAAAAATACAATATCTCAATAGAACGTGTAAAACATTGAAGTGAACTCCCAGAATATGAATTGTTGTAGGCTCGTAGAACAATAAAAGATGCTTAGAAGAAGGTAAGGATATATTGCGATATCATCAGCTTTAAACCACCTGCCCTTGATTATTCTTTATGTAACACAAATAGTGACCAGAGAATGTCGCATTAATAACATCCAAGTGTACTATAACTCCATAAAGCTAGAAATTTGGAAATTTTTCGCTTGTCTTGCTCATAAACGGGGCCATATTCAGAATTTATGGAAACGTAATTCCCTTATTCAGCTTCCCAAATTTGATCGCATGTAATAAATAATAGCAAGCAACTGGTACAACCTTGAAAACAAAGGAAATACATTTGATTCAAATGAAAAACTGAAATCTCTTTAGAGCAATAGTGAGAACATTAGGGGCCTCTAGTACTTTCAACTTCTTTTTGGCCTTGTCATATGATCTACATCTGATAAAAGCAAGACGTCGTTGAATAGGTATTCTCGTGTGTACCAACAAAATTGAAAATAAAAACCAACCTCATCTACTATCACCAACTTGGAAGTCAAGAGAATAAAACTGCATCCACCAACAAAGTCACAAAACATCAGCGAAAATAATGAATGGATCTTTCCGTTCTATTATCTACATGAGAGTTACAAGTATTCCACCAATCTATTCATATCTAAATGAATTATATGGGATCTAAGAAGAAAGATGTTCTAGGGAGAAAGATAGCTTTTCTTGGCTCATATATTTGGAAAAAGATTTCTTGTCCATTAGCTGAACATATCTTCCAGTAGGCCACCACAACACAGTGCAAAGAGCATGATCATTCAATACATTTCCGTACTCAACTAAACTAGAATTATCTAAATTAAAATGAATTCAGACAATCAATATCAGAATAAAGAAAAGATGGATTTGTCTTGACAACAGAATAAATTAGGAGCATGCTAATGTTGAAATACTCATTTTGCTTCACTTAGGGCCTTAAATAGTCACTATTTTAAAGACATACCAACAAAATAACTATTAATTTCTTCGAACGTTTTCCTTCTTTTTTATCACAAATCAAAGTGATATCCGAGTTAGGAGCACTAATCTAATAAAAGTAAAAATTTATTATTTTTGAAACAAACAACCATGTGGGGACAAACTTCTATCAAGTCTCTAGGAAAGATGACAATAATTACCCAGAAAAATATAACAGTTACTTTTAAAGACAATAAGATACATGAACAAGATGTGTTGATTGTGATTGGTTAAAGAAGTTCAAGTAATCCACAACCTAGTTAGAACTTTGACAACTGAAGGAAGTATTTTGATTTGAGATGTAGATGCAACCATGAATCAAACAATTAATATGTTTAATTATTTCATTTTCTAATCATCAATGTTCTTAGTGTCTACTGTATATCGTTTCTTTAATTATTTTTGGATACCAATGTTATTTCTTTTGTTTTACATCAACATTTTTATGATGTGAAAAATAATTTCTTTCGTTGAGGACAAGATAAAAAAAAAAGCTCAGATTAGATAGCTCAAAGTGTTGAGAATTGAGACCAATTCTTTTATTACCCACAAGATTCTTGTACAAAGAAAAATAACGAAACAGAAAAATATAAAAGACAAAGAAAGATTTATGGACTGTCAAAACTTTCACTATATGAAAAATTGTTACAATCATATAGATTTCACCTACCCAAATCTCCAAGTATCTCAAAAAAAATAATATCCTAAGCTTTACTGCACACACCAATTTCTATTCTTTGTACAACCCACAAAGAGAACAAAAAAAACAACTAGGATGCTAAGTTTACAATTTTTTCTCTTAGAAAATCCTCAAGTCACAACTACAAAAGAAAATAAACTATGTCAATTTATAGTTAACGAATGACCTAATTTTCTTACAAGTTTAAATTGTCAAGGAGTCTAAGATTTAGAAACTTGTTCAATTTTAGTTGACCTAGATGTCTTCCCTTTCAACAATTAGTGTATCTTTTGATTTTGGCCAGTTTAAAGAAAATATCTAAACACAAAGATCCACAATATGTTAATTCTCAAATCAAAACCACATATGACTGATTTAGACCACATACTACTATAATATATTGCTCACAAAAAGTAAATGTCTAACAAAGAAACATAAGGGAAGAAAATATGAAGGACACAAATTCCAAAGAAAGGGACGGCTGCCGGCCACAAGAAAATAAAGCACAAAGCTCTTAGATTTTCTTGTGTTGTGTATATTGTATAGGGTACTTACAAGGTTATATAGTGGCAATCCATCATTGGATCATAACAAATTCTAGATCCAATAGTCAACATTTGGTGTAGGTTAATTAAACCGGACGACTAATGAACGACATAATAAGACTGATAATCTTCCAAATTACCTTAAGCCTTTTGACCTTTCTTTGTTATTTAGGCCAACACATTGTGGATTGGACTTTAACAAAGCATATAAAAATTTACCAACTCAATAATCTTATCTCCGAGATTTATTTGGAATCAAAACCCAAAAATATTCATGACAATGATTAATTTGCATGGTCTTTTTTTTCTTTTCTTTTTCTTTCTTTCTCTTTTCAAATAAATTTTAAAATAATTGATTTATTGCTTATTTGGTTTTAACGAAGCTACGGTACGCTCAGAGATTCAAGAAGAAACAAACAAGTGTTGGAATTAATAGGGTTTAAACATTAAATTTGGCATTTTCGTGGTATTTCCTGTTGGAAATTGACACGAGAATTAGTCAGAAAATAAAATTTTCTTTAATTCAATAAACTAGGATATTTGCTAAGCGTTCATGTGTTTACTATAATTAAATACTATTAGTTTAGTATTGTACCTGAATTGATAAACAATATTGGATCTCGATTTGATTCACGAACTTTCTACTTTTGATGTACGAACTTGGTGCTCCCAACGTTTAAGTCTTCTATGGTATTCTCCAAAAGTATAGATTATACCAACGTGTGGGCACCCTTTAATTAATTCAAAAACTAATTTCTAGACTGGACATATTTAGAAAACTAAGAAGATAAAATTCAAGCTAAACAAGATTTAAGAATTTTCTCTCTCCTATTTTCTTAATAAGTTGGGTGAATTCACGTCACATGCAATGTGATATAAATAGGACAAGAGTTCTAATTGCATCCATGTCCAATTGGCATAGGATTGATTTAATTACATATGTAATCTCTGAACTTATATCCCAATTACAATCAAGTCCAAAAAATTTATCTGTGATTAAGCTTAAAATTTTATAAAGCTACCTACAACCTGACCGGACATATATTTTCCAAGCTCTAATAATTAGATTATATCGAGTCGATCCTAGACCACCCAATCTAATTATTAGTCCATTGTTTTTTCTACTAAAGGCAAAAGAATGCAATCTCAGAATATATAAGATTACAAAAGCTGTAAAAATTTTCTCTAACCTACCGTGTATATATTTCATCGTTGTCTAAGATCTGATAATTAGGTACGAGCATAAATAATTGTTTTACCCCTCTAATCATTCTCACTAACTTTAAGTTATATTTTCTTCAACAGTCATGTGAACTAATTCACAAATGTCGAAGTTTAACCGTCGATAAACACTGAGCTCAAATTTATAACCGTTCAACAGAAAAATACGTAAGTTGTCACTCGACCTATTTTTTAGGGCGATAGTTCCGACACAAATTCATGTTCTCTACTTCGCTCATTCTCAAACTCTCAACCTACCGAGATATTTGATCAATCAAATTGATCTCACCCATTGGTGAATCAAAGAACCATCAAACTAAGGAAAAGATATACACAATCCTGTCAAGGAATTTAAATGAAATACCCGGTAATCAAACAGAATTTAATTCTTTGCACGATCATGCTATATAATTAAATTCGGCACGTGATCCATTCAATATACTCCAAGTGTATTAGTGTCACCATTAAATTATTTCTACGATAGGACAAATCACATACATGAATGATTAAATAGTCAATACTACAACCTTCTGGTACAAGGCTTCAACCCTCATATATTAGTTGTGAACAATTTTATTCATGATCAAAAGATAGGTTGTGTCACATTATGCTTCTCAACACAAGTACCCAACTTATATTATCACAAGTGATCATTGACACTTTATTTACATGCTCAATTTAAACAAATGTAATAATAATAAATAAATACAAACTGAAGTTTTATTCAATATAAATTGTCATTTCATTACAGCAAAATTATAGTATTTGGATATACATCCCAATAATTATCCCACTTGTCTTAGAGTATAATCCCAAAATAGAAATGTCTATACCTCAATGAAACAAGATCTGGTGAAGAGTAAATCATCATATAATTCCTTGTTCTCCGAAAGTACTTAAGAATATGCTTTATATACACTCAATGTTTTGGTCCAAGATTAGATTGATAACGAATTGCCATACCAACAGTATACAAATATCAGGTTTGCACATCATAACATACATGAGACTACCCACTGTTGACGCATAAGGTATTCTACTTATGCGCTCCATCTTCTCAGGAGTTTATTTGGGAATGCTCTTTAGAGAGTTGGATTCAATGTCTGAATGACAAATTGCCCTTCTTGGAATTTTGCATGGAAAATTTGACAAGCATCTTGTCAATATATTTAGCTTGGGACAAAGCTATCAACTTGTTCTTTCGATCTCTGAAGATATGAATGCCTAGAACATAGCTAGCTTCGCACAAATCTTTCATATGAAAACTGTTGGGCCAGCCACGCTTTCGTAGACGATGACATTTCCACATCATTTCATATAATTAGAATATCGTCCACATAAAGTACCAAGAAAATTACCATTTTATCCATAGCTTCCATATATGAAGTCGGATCATCTACTTGTTCAATAGAGATCGCCTGTTTGGATTTTTCAACTAACAAGTACTTAGAAGGTTTCCTTATGATCCTCTGACTTTGTCTAAGGGACGGTGGATCTTGGATCGTTGCATCATTTGGAATCGTAACGTTTTCATCAATGTTGGTATCACCATCAGGTGATACTAGTATCTCTTCATTACCTTGAACATTTTCTTAATCTATGGGATCAGATGACAGATCATGTCTCCCATTCAAATCATGGTCTCTAGGTGTTTGCGATATCATGGGCAGTCTGTCACTAGGCTGTGTTTCAGGAATTGGTGGTATGGAATTGTTCCCACTCATTTCTTCCAAAACAACCATACACATGGACTGATATTCATTAATATACTTATCCTACAGGAAGGTCGTATTTTTACTGACAAAAACTTTCATATCTAGAGAACTATAAAAATAGTCTCCCTTGGTACCTTTAAGGTATCCCACAAAAGGCTTATTTCTGACCTAGACTCCAACTTTTCTGTCTTCCTTTGAGTACATGAGCCGGACATTCCCAAATTCGGATGTGACACAAATTTGGTTTGCGTTCATTCCATAATTCAGGGGAGTCATGGGAATATACTTAGTTGGAGCTAGTTTAAAAAAATATGCAGTTGTCTCCAGTGCTTACCTCCAAAATAAGATAAGTAGATGAAAAACTTAATTGAAATAACCATATCTAACAATGTCCAGTTTCTTCATTCTAAAACGACGTTCTATTGGAGTGTACCAGGCACACTCAACTAAGAAACTATACCATTTTCTGTCAAGTAATCCCTAAATTCTTCTGAGATATTATTCTCCATCTCGATCTAATCAAAATATCTTTATACTTTTACCCAAATGTTTCTCGACCTTTGCCTGATATGCTTTGAATTTCTCAAAAGCCTCTGACTTTCGAGTTATCAGGTAAATGTATCTGAATCTAGACTCTAGAGTAATCATATTTAAATGTGATAAAATACTCATAGTCCCCTCTCGCAGGTGTACTCATGGATCTACATACATCGGAATGAACTAGTTCTAAAACTTCATTGGTTCTATATCTCTTTGCTAATAAAGACATTTGGTCATCTTTCCTTTCAAACAATAATCACATACCGACAATGGTTCAACATCAATTGAGTTGAAAGGACCATCTATTGCCAGTCTTTGTGTCATGTTAAGGTTATTGTATCTAAGTTTAGGATTCCATAGATAAGTATCATCGATATGGTATGCATTTTATTTATTATGGTTTGCAGAAATACTAATAATTTCATTTGTAGAATAATTTAATATATAAAGACCATTCATCAAATATCCAGCACAAATATGAGCTTTATTCATCAAAATGTGAAGTGCGTTAGCACAAAAACAAGAAAATAACCTTGTCCTATTAACAAGGAATGAGAATCACATTCTGCTTTATCTATGGGACATAATAATAGTATTTAAGAATTAAACACCATCTACTCCTGAAATCAAATAAACTACTCTACACCTCTCACCGAAACTACTGCTTATGTGCCGATTGTGATAGTAAACTCGTCTTAACTAAGTTTTGTGCTTTCTTGAATCATCAGTACCTTGTTCCTTTTTAGCTTATACATCAAGACATTATTTCTTCCAGTTTCCTTTCTGACCGCATTTAAAATACTTATCTTTCAGTTTTCCATCTGCTTTGGTCTTATTTCTTTCCTGCTTCTTGCTAGCTCTTTTCCTTTTCTTTCCACCTCTGTCTTTGGCTTGAGAACAAAGGAGCTACCAATCGCTGTATAAGCATGGACACCCTTAGCCTTAAGACCACTTTCCACATTTTACAACTCATTCATCAGCTTAGTCAATGGCATATCCATCTTATGTAAGTGATAGTCCACAATAAACTGTGAAAACATATAAGATAGAGAGTTCAATAACATATCAACATGAGTATCTGAATCAATAGTTGCACCCAGATTCTCCACCACATTGAAGTGTCCAATCATAGTCAACATATGATCTGTCATAGGCGTTTCAAATTTCATGCAGATGTTCTGCAAGGTACGAATGACTTCGAACCAAGCTCTCCTACCCTAATATGCAAACATGTCCTCGAGGCTTTTCAATATGTCATAAGAGGTTTCCAGATTGTTATGCTTTTGCTATAACACATTTTACATGGATGCTAAAATATAACAGCGGTCCAACTTGTCTGCAGCCATCCACTTATCATAAAAATCCTTTTTTGGCCTTGCTTTCAGTCTCAGTAGGTTTCTTAGGCCAATATTCTTCAAGCACAAAATAAATTTTCTCAACAGTGAGAACAATCATTACGTTACGTTTTCAATCCACATAATATTCTCCACTAAGTTGATTTTGTTTTAGAATAACAGAAAATGGACTGAAAGATATTTTGCTGAAAAATAACAAAATTATTGCATATTAAAATTGAGCAGCAATTTAACATATGAAACATGAATGCACATGTAGATCTATAAAACTACAATAATGTAACGACTACTTGATCCTTGTGATCCAACAAGCCTCATTATAGAAAATGTCACAGTGTCCACTGATTAAGTTGGGACCCTCCCACCAGACAAGTCATACATAACAACAATAACCTAGATAAGTCCAATATCATTTTATTTGGTCAGCAATATCATAAACGAGAGCCTCTATAGGAAGTTCATAGATGATATCGATTTGAGTATACAACCTTTGTGTAGAACTCCAGATACTTAAAAATATCTCATCATCTATATGATGATCTCAAATTATATTCTATCTAGACGATCTTACCAAATAGGATTATAATCAAGTAGCCCGAATCACATAGCAGAGTCCGTTGCGTTCCCAGCACGAGGCTATAGTATTTTGTTGTTTATGGATTGACTAAAGGAGACTATAAGTTTTTATTTAAATAAATACCCTCTCTCACTCAATATTTTAAAATAATAGATTTTAATTTTAAATAATTATTAACTGTTCACTTAACCAAATTAACATATAGTTTAATTATCATGGGTTTTCCTTTCTGAAATTTTAAATTTAAATTAAATTAATCGAGAAAATATCGGTATTTCGATGAAATGCATTATGTTCTATGTTTCACGAGCGATATCAAAATTAATTATGTTGACGTTGGAAAATGGTTTGTATTGATTCCAAGCCAACTTAATGTTAAAGTAGTGAGGTTAGTTATGCCCATAGTGGATAGCAGATATGTAAAAGTGTTGGAAGATCTGTCTGTATAATCTTTGTAATAGTACTTTTATTTCAGTCGTTCAATGTCTGACCTAAAGGACATTTATGTATCTTATTTATAGAAAAATATACAATCATGACTGGTAATTAATGCCAAGCTCAGCATTAATTACTTACAAGACATCCTCTTTTTGGGCATTTATTGTGAAGTGACTCGCATTAATTGGAGCGGCTAGTGGCTCCTGACATCTGAAAGGACATGTTAGGTAGATGACGTGAGCCTGACCAAAGAGGGATAAGGTCTAACCTGAATGTTCATGAATGAGGTCCGACCTGAATGTTCACGGATGAGGTCCGACCTGAATGCATTTTAAACTCAAACTTTGGTCAAGGCTAGGAAGAGGTCTGACCTGGACTATCCTCATAATTGGGATCAGAACGGCATTCCTATTGGTTGGCTAATCGAAAATTACGTGGTTGATGTGACAGGTCAGTTCGGATACCAACAATTGCCCCCAAGACCTGCCTTGGAATAAATCGAAGGTGATCTTTAGTTTGCTTCTCAAATTGTTATCCATACTGATCTGAATTCTCATCTGGCAAATAGACTTGGTCTATCTTGTGATCTAGCTTGTGTATTGACAAATGGCACAATCCCAGTGGTAATTTCAGTTTTTATGCGTGGCTCGAGGACGTGTTTTTAATAGGGTGCCATCATTGCTCTGACATCTCATAAATAGGGCATTGATTGAGTTGACCATTCATATTCCTCTTCTATAAATAGGAAGAGCTGAAGCTCATTTGGGACTCTTGCCTTAAGAAAATCTTCTCTCTAGTCTGAGCTGATTACTAGAACGGTTAAGGTTAATCTGATCTGAGGACTAGAGTGGTTTGTTGCGTTCGAGTTGAGGGTCAGAACGGTTAGTATCCACTCTTTCCTCTTTTACATTGTTCTTTTTCTATATTTTCTCTTTCTAGTCAATAGAATGTCTAGCGAGGTCAGAAGTAGGAGTGGGGGAGAGGATTTATCCTGGGGTAGGGGTCAGGAAGAAGAAGTAGAAGCTAGTTTAGGTAGGATGGTCGAGGAAATATACGAGGATGAGGTCCTTAGTTCAGCTCCGTTAACCACCGTTCTTCCACTAGATAGGTCGTCCCCACAGGCCAAGATGAGTGGTGATAGGAAAGCTGAACCTAGGGTGTTAGGCCGGCGAGAGAGGGAGGTTGAGTCCGGCCATAGGACCGCCCCTGTTTGGAAGTGTAGTTTCTTTCCTTCCGAGGTCAACAAAAAACAACTCAGAGACTCGCATAAGACATATAGGGTCCCAAACGACATAGAGTTCTTTGTCCCTGGTCCCAACGACTGGGCTAATGATCTACCGTTGGGCTGCGTGGCTTTGAATCAGGCCGTGCTAGCCGCGGGACTCCGACTTCCCTTTCCTAGGATAGTTAGGAAGTTCTTGCAGAAGTGGATGATAGCTCTAACTTAGCTCTGTCCCAGTGGTTAGAGAATCATGATAGGTTTTCTCATCTTGTGGGATCAGCTCGGCTTTCCTCGTCCATCAGTTAGGGAATTTAATAGTTTGTACTCTTTTAAGTTGGATGGGAAGAAGTCGGGCTAGTGGTATGCGTCTGTGAAGGCGAAGACTGTAGGTGGAGTCATTACCTAGACCCCCGATTCCATAAAAAATTGGAAGAAGTTCTGGTTCTTCGTTCGAGGTCCCTTGCAATTCTCTGAACATGATGCCAGGCCTGATGTAAACATTCCAGTTCGTTACCACGAACTAAGTGAGCTGAACTCTTTCTGTTTTAGGTCAATACATTTGATTGTTTGCTGACCTATCTTATTTGCTTGTTCCTCTAGGGTACGATTCTTACGATCTAGCCGATGAATCTTCAGAGAGGGCTCGGAAAGCTTGAGCTATTAGCGAGGATTGTCGATCTAGTAGTGCTTTGATAACTGAGGAGAACTTGATATCAGCCCGACTCTCTTCATCTAGCTCAGACCGTACTCGACCTCATGAGTTTGGATCCAGTACTAGTTACTTGGCTATTTTTTGGTTCATATCCGTCAAATTTTAGTTATGACTTCATTCATTTTAGGTCAATCTAGATAAGGGATGAAGGACATATCGGCTTTCCTCAAGAAGAAGGGTCAGGCTGGGAAGGGCAAGAGAAAAGCTCTAGCTGACGATCAAGTGCCCTCAGCTCGGCCTCGACCACAAACAGAGGCTGTCTCCCAGCTTGGAGCTTTGAAGAGATAACCTCTTTTCCAATTCGTGGGGGGTCATCTTCATCTCAGCCTCCTCGACCTACTCCACCGTCACCACAGATTCCACCTGTATACTTGGGATCGACCCTAGAGAAGGATGAAGAGTATTTGAGACTCAATGGGTCTCTTCCCAAGCCTGTTCATGAATTTTTTATGTCGAACTCCCCCACTATGAGGGATATTGCCGGCCTTTCCTCTTCAGCAAAGAGGGCAATAAGTGTAATCGGGAAGAGATGGACTCCAGTCCAGCAGAGATATTTGGATAGCATGGGGATTGTGGAGTCCATCATTGCGGCGTCGGTTAATTCCTCTAGGACGGCCATTCAGCTTACTTCGGCCGCTCAGAAGATTAGGAGGTGTTAGCTGACGTCCAAGTTATGAGGAAGGAAGGCAAGAAGGTTCTGGCCGAACTAACTGAAGAGAAGAGACTTAGGGCCACCTTTGAGGACGTCCTTATGAGCCGGGAGGAAGAACTCAGGAGAAAAGAGGCCGAGCTGAAGGCGTTGGCAGCAGAGCTAGAGGCGGCGAAGAAAAGTAAGGCAGAGCTGGTGCATGAACCGGAGGCCGAGAAGAAGAGCCAGGCCGAGCTTATAACTGCTCTGGATAAGGCTGTTGACAGGGACGAGGCCATGGCAGATTTCAAATCCTCTGCTGCCTATCTGGCTGATCAAGAGAGGGTCTACTTCTTGACGATGGAGGAACTTATCGAGACAGCAGCTGAGAAGCATCTGGACTGGGATGTTCAGTTCCTAAAAGACGAGCTCACCGAGCAGAAGATAAATTCCACACTCAATCCTCCATCGCTCGAAGAGGTGGATCAGTCCGGTGCTGAAGAATGAGCTCTTGTTGTAATATATTTTTCTGTATTGTACTGAATTTTAATGTATTGGACTAAAATATCAATGAAATTTTCCATTTTGTTAAGTTTGATTTTTCATTTTAATTGACTTCTGACTTGACTTCAAAGATCTGACTTCTGACTTCTGACTTCGAAGGTCTAACTTCGAAGATCTGACTTGACTTCTGACTTTGGAGATCTGTCTTCGAAGGCCTGACTTCGAAGATCTGACTTCTGATTTTTGACTTTTGTCCTCGGTATATGGGCGAGTTGAAACTTTGAATACCAATGTCCGATCTGAGATCTATATAGGTTTAGATGTGTAAATGCTCCCAAGTTTGTAGCTCAGCCACATGGTGTGAATGTCCGATGTCTGTGTTTCCCACTTTACAGATCGGTCATTCAGACGAACTAAAAGTTTAATTGCCTCAAAATTTTGGAAAAGTAGTTCGGTCACTTGGACAAACTGTGTTTTTTGGGAATATTATGTCCGTGGGAGTAAAGAATTTTAGTTTTGACTTTGGTGACGTAGCACTTATGCCATTCAACGTGGGTCCGGGCTATGTGGGACCTATGTGCCAAAGGATTGTGATTTTGATCACATCTTTAGTTCGAATTATGTCCAGACTTATTGTTTTTTTTGTAAGTCCTCATCTCACAAAACGTTCCTCATTTCATAAATGTGAAAACTTTTTACAAGGTGGAGCCATGACTTTTTTTAACAAAAGTAGTTCACGCCCGTGGGCCTTTGTTGATAAGCTTTATTGGTAGTACTTTTTTAGGTGTTCAGCATTCCATGGATGCATAAGTGATAGACCTTCTGCATTCCGGAGCTCGTAAACTCTGTTTTTAAAGACTGTGACAATTTTGTATGGTCATTCCCAGTTTAGAGCAAGTGTCCTTGCTTTGCTTTCTCTTGTTGCCAGGAAAACCTTTCTTAAGTTGAAATCCCAACTTTGAATTTTTGCTCCTTGACCTTACTGTTGTAATACTTTGCACTTCTTTGTTTGTAAATTGCATTTTTTAATTCTGCCCCCAGCCTATTCTCCTCTAGTAGGTCGAGCTCAGCTCTTATGGCATCGTCGTTGTAATTTTCATCGAAAGTTCGAACTCTGACTGATGGGAGTTCGAGCTTTAGTGGGATGACGGCTTCGGTTCCAAAGGCTAGTGAGAAAGGTGTTTTTCCTGTGCTGGACTGACATGTTGTGCGGTAAGACCATAGTACACTTGGGAGCTCTTCTGCCTAGGCTCCTTTCAGCTCATCCAAGCACATCTTCAAAGTGTGCTTGATGATTTTGTTGATAGCCTCGATTTGCCCGTTAGCCTGGAGGTGATTTGGAGTGGAGAAGTGTTTCCTAATTTTCAGCTCTTCACAGAATGACCTGAGCTTGGAATTGTCGAATTGCTTACCATTGTCCGTGATGATTGAGTAGGGGACTCCAAACCTGCAGACGATCGATTTTCATATAAAATCAGTAGTTTTTTGTTCTGTTATTTTGGCTAGTGGTTCTGCTTCTGTCCATTTGGTGAAGTAGTCGACAGCGGCTATGGCGTATTTAGTTCTACCTTTTTCCGTTGGCATGGGTCCGATTAGGTCAATCCCCCACTTTGAGAAGGGCCATGGGTTGAGGATTAAGGTCAGTCCTTCCGGATGAGCTCTGATGGTGGGGGCAAACAACTCGCATTTGTCGCATTTTCTAGCAAATTCGATAGAGTCTTTCTTCAGAGATGGCCAGAAGTACCCTTGTCTCAAGATTTTGTGCGCCAGTGACTACTCCCTAGTGTGGTTGCCACATATTCCTTCGTGAACTTCACTGAGGGTGTACTTGGCTTTGTTTTCCCTTAAACACCTCAGTAAAGAGAGTGAGAAACCTTTCTTGAATAAGACGTTGTCTATGATTGTGTACCTGGCTACCCTAATCCTTAATTTTCTCGTTTTTGTGCTATCTGGAGGCACCTTACCATCCTTTAAAAATTGGATGATCTCATTCTTCCAGCTAGAGTTTAGGTCAGCTGTGGTGAGGATGTGCTCGGGCTGATTGATTGCTGTACTACTGATTCTCCCGATCGGGATATTCTCCAGCTCTTCTATTCCTTCGCTGGTAGCGAGTCGTGCTAAAGCGTCAGCGAGGCTGTTTTGAGTTCTTGGGATCTGTTTGACCTCAACGGTGTTGAATGATTTGAGTTCTTGTTCTACTATCTGTGAGTAAGATGCCATCCTTTTGTCCTTAGTTTGGTAGGACTTGTTGATTTGATTGACCACTAGCTGGGAGTCACTGTATACGAGTAAATTGAGTGCACCCATTCTCTTTGCAAATCTTAAACCAGTGATTAAGTCCTCGTACTCAGCCACGTTGTTAGAGGCATGCGAATTAAATCGCAGGGACTGACAAAGTGGCTCCAGGTCCGGGCTCATCAATACTACCCCTTGCTCTGACGTGTGTTTCCATTGACGACCCATCTACAAAGAGAGTCCAAATTTCTTCTTTTTTGGTGCTGGACTCATGTTCTGGACTGAACTTGGCGACGAAGTCAGCTAGAGCTTGGCCTTTGATAGAAGTTCGGGGTCTGAAGTAAAGGTCATACTGGCTGAACTCTACCGCCCATTTCACTAGTCTTCTAGATGTATCTGGTTTTTGGAGGATTTGCCTCAAGGAGTATTTTGTTAGGACTTCTACTGGATGTTGTAAGAAATAAGGTCTGAGTTTCCTTGCTGACATGATGAGAGCATACGCTAGTGTTTCCATTGGGTTGTACCTCAGTTCGGCATCATGCAACGCATGGCTCACATAGTAAACTAGGTGTTGGATCCCTTTGTCTAACTTGATTAGCACAAAACTGATTGAATGCTTTGAGACCGCCAAGTAGAGAGTTAGGAGTTCTTCAGTCATTGGTTTTGACAATAATGGAGGTTACATGCTTCATCCCATTTGAACTTCTTGCCACCACGTAGAGCATCAATGAAATGTTTGCACTTGTCTGTGGATTTTGAGACAAAACAACTAAGCGCCGCTATTCTTCTAGTTAGACTTTGTACTTCTTTGATTTTGGTAGGATATCTCATTTCTTGTAGAGCTCTGATCTTTTCCGGATTGGCCTCAATACTTCTTTAGTGGACCATATAGCCTAAGAACTTCTCTGATCCGACACCGAAGGAATATTTAGAAGGGTTGAGCTTCATCTTATACTTTCTCACTACGGAGAACATCTCATCGAGGTGTCGAATGTAATCTATGGCCTTGGTACTTTTTACAAGCATGTAGTCAACATATACCTCAATGGTCTTCCTTATGAGTCAAGAAAACATTGCGTTAACTAACCGTTGGTAGGTTTCTCTGGCGTTCTTCAGTCCAAAGGGCATAACTCGATAGCAGTATAGACCTCGGTCAGTTATGAATGAGGTATTCTCCTGATCATTCTCGTGCATTGGGATTTGGTTGTAGCCGAAGCATGCATCCATAAAGCTTAAGAGTTCATGCCCGGCCATGGCATCCACCATTTGATCGATTTGGAGAGAGTGCAAAGCTATCTTTAGGGCATGCTTTATTCAAGTCGGTGAAGTCAATGCATACTCTCCAAGTTCCATTACTCTTTTTTACTAGGATGGGATTGGCCATCCATTAGAGATATTATGATTCCCTGATGAAACCACATTTGAGTAACTTGTCAACTTCTTTGGCAATGGCTTCATACATTTCCGGATTGAGGGGACGTCAGCGTTGTTGCTTTGGTTTGACGTCTGTACTGGTGTTCAACCTGTGGCATGCGACCTTGGGGTCTATTCCCTCTATATCTGCGTGTTCCCATGCGAAGACATCCACGTTGTCCTTCAGGAAAGTTGTGAGTTGAGATTTTATTGGTTCGTCGAGCTGTTTCCAATACGTAGGACCTTCTCAGGATGGTTGATGTCTACCTCAATCAGTTTCAGTTCTTCTACTGGTTCGGCCTTCCGCTCATGTTGGTCTAACATGGGGTCGAGACGTCTGAGCCCTTCCACGGGCTCTTTCTCCAGTTCGTCCATGTTTGACCGGGGGTCAACATGTCCGAACTCTTCTTGTAGCATGTTGATACCTACTCGGGGAAAGGTGACGTTGTAGCTTCTTGCCACCATCTGACTACCTCTTACTATTCCTACTCAGTGTGAAGTGGAGAATTTTATAGCATAGTGGTAGATAGATGTGGCTGCTTTGAGTTCATGCAGTATTGGTCGTCCCAGAATGGCATTGTAGTTAGACGGGAGGTCTACAATCACGAAATCCACGATAATCCTTCTATGGCATGGAGACAGGCCGAGCTCTACTACGAGGGCGATCTGTCCCATTGGATTTACGTAGTCTCCCGTGAACCCCTGGAGAGGCTTTGGGAATGGCCTAACATGTCGAACGTTGATCTCTATTTGCTTGAATGTTCTCATGTATAGAACATTTACGGAGCTCCTGTCGTCCACTAGCGTTCGATGGATATTAATTCTGGAGACTGGCATAGTAATGACGAGTGCATCCAAATGTGGTTGCAATATGTGGGATGCATTTTTCTCGGAGAAAGAGAACTTCTCTGCATCTGGATTGGTTGTGGCACTTGATAGCACCTGGTAGCTGGTATGAGCTTCCCTAGAGAATTTACGGCGTTGCCTCCTTGATCCTTCCAGGTATTGACTTCCTCCAACTATCATGCGAATTTCACCTTGTATCTGTTGAGGTAAAGGTGGAGGTGGTAGTTCAGCCCATTCATGTGGTGGGAGTGGCTTAACTCCTCCAACCGGTCGTGCTAGGAATTCTTTCAGGTGAGCTCACTTGATGAAGTTTTCTATTTCACCTTTCAAGTCTCAACAATCATCGGTGTCATGCCCAGCGGATCGATGATATCTACAGTACTTCCTTTGGTTTAGTTCGGATGAGTTTGCCCTCATATGAACTGGTTTTTTGAGGATGTCCCTGCCTTTGGTTTTCATCAAGACATTCTCAAGTGAGGTATTCAAGATGTGGTATCCTTGGAACCTCTGCGGAGCGGGTCTTGGCCGACTTGGGTGCTGGAACTCCGTCGCTTTCTTGGGACTTTCTTTCTTCTCTGATTTGAAATCTTTTTCTTTGCTATTGACATTGTCTCTCCGGTCGGATTTGTCATTATCCTGGTCAGAGGTTGCTTCTTCAGCAATGATGTACTTCTCAGCTCTAGCTAGGAATTCCCAGTATGTCACCGATCCATCATCGTGAACAGACCACCAGAACCAAGTTTTAGTTCGTAATCCTGATAAGACAGCCATCAGAGCAGCGTCGTCGGAGATTTTGTCCACTTCTACTATCTTTTTGCTAAATATGTCCATGTAGGACCTCAATGATTCAGTTTGGCCTTGCTTGATGCTGATAAGGTGCTCATTGGGAGTAAACTGATTTCTTGTCCCTATGAAGGTGGAGACGAACTGAGCTGATAGGTCACTCCAACTCCGTATAGAATGCTGCGGTAGTTTTTTGAACCATCTCATTGCTCTCTTCCTGAAGGTTAGAGGGGAAAGCTCTGCACATGATTGCATTACTGGCCCCCTGGAGTTCCATCCAAGAGGTATACCTATCAAGGTGCCCGACTGGGTCGTTGCCGTCCTCATAGCTGGCTAGCTGTGGCATTTTGAGCTTTTTTGGTAGGGGTTTTGCTAGGATGTCTTCTGAGAATGAAGAGTGTCGATCAATTATGTACTCTTCCGAGACATTCTTTTGTTTAGCCTCGAGCTCGGCTAGACGTTGTTTCATTCGTTAAGAGCGTTTTGTACACGTGATACTGCTGCAGATGGGGCTCTTTCTCTCTTTTGGACATTTTCTTCGCGCGGTGTTGGTAGGACCTGAGAGGGACGACCTAAACAGTCAAAGACGCTCACCGATCGTTGTGTAGCCGCCTTTCTAGGAGGATTGGGGCGTCTGTTCTCGCCTTCCTTGCTTCTTGGTGGATTTTTCTCGCTGAAGTCCAATCTTCTTTTCACGCAGTGAACTTCGGATTTGTCACGTGCTGGTGACTCTGCTTCTGAGTTGGAGATATGTCTAGTGGTAGCTTGATTTTTCTCAAGTCGTTCAACGGTGTGAGTTAGGTATTCCAGCTTTTGTAAAACTACGTCCTTTTTGAGGACGTGGGTATGAGCTGAAGTTTCTCCTTGATGTCTCCGACGGAAGACCTAGGGGAGATCAACATGTTGGCTTCCAGTTCTTCCGTGGCTACGAATCCTTGAGTCGTGACTGCGGCTCATGTTGAAAGTGTCTTTATGGGTTGAAGTGTTTAGGTATGATGATTAGGTGTTGATTTTTTGGTGAGTATGTGGAATATAGAAAGCTTTTTAGCGTGGGCTCTCCTTCTTCTAGTGCCAAACTATTGACGTTGGAAAATGGTTTGTATTGATTCCGAGCTAACTTAATGTTAAAGTAGTGAGATCGGCTATGACTGTAGTGGATAGCAGATATGTAAAAGTATTGGAAGATCTGTTTGTATAATCTTTGTAAGAGTGCTTTTATTTCAGCCGTTCAATGTCCGACCTGAAGGACATTTATGTCTCTTATTTATAGGAAAATATGCAATCATGGCTGGTAATTAATGTCAAGCTCAGCATTAATTACTTACAAGACATCCTCTTTTTGGACATTTATTGTGAAATGACTCGCATTAATTGGGGGCGGCTAGCCTGGCGCCTGACATCTGAAAGGACAGGCTAGGTAGATGACGTGAGCCTGACCAAAGAGGGATGAGGTCCGACCTGAATGTTCACGGACGAGGTCCGACCTGAATGCATTTTAAACTCGAACTTTGGCCAAGGCTAGGAAGAGGTCTGACCTGGACTATCCTCATAATTGGGATCAGAACGGCATTTCCATTGGTTGGCTAATCGAAAATTACGTGGTTGGATGTGACAGGTTAGTTCGGATACCAACAAATTATATATGACATGATTTACAGAACAATAATATTTTAAACAGATATTTAAACCATACATTAGTAATAAATTAACAATTATTTGTGGCCCAAAACAAGACTCAAGAACTAAATTAAAAGTAATTGTGCCCTAGCCTAATTTTTAATTTGAATCTTTAGCCAAAAGTGTCAAATGATCTAATCAACAACTATCTTTGTAACCAAACAGCTACAATCCATGAAACCAAACAATGGTCTTCTTCTTCCTTAAGTCTCCTTCCCAAAGATCACAACCACCAAGCCACCGGAATATACCACCACATATGAAAAAAAAACCACCGGATCTGCGCCGGCCGGAAAACCATTGGATTTACACCGGCTGACTACCGGGCAGATCTGTCCAGCCATTAAAATTTGTTTTTGTGTCATTCTTTCTTCGTTGGTCCGTTCATCAATCATTAAAAAGAATTAACTAGTCCCAATTTAAATCAAATTGTAAGAAAAAAAATTAAATCAAGATGATAAAGTCGTAATCCATCGATCCTGTTATAAACTAGAATTAAGGAAATACAATAAACAAGGGGTGCCACAAAATAATTGGATCACAGTTTAAAATAATTTCAATCATTCAATCATTATATATACACAAATAATCCTAGGCATCGCTCGACTAGAATATGCAATTATCAGATCCAGAAAGCATAACAAATACATGAACGATCTAAACTGATTCGATACCACTTGTTAGAAACTGGCACAAGAATTAGCCGAAAAATAAAATTTTCTGTAATTCAATAAAGTAGGATATTTGCTAGGCGTTTACGTGTTTATTATAATTAAATACTAATTGTTTAGTATTGTATCTGAATCAATAAACGATATTGGATCTCGATCTTATTCACGAACTTCCGCTTTTGATTTACAAATTTGGCACTTCCAACATTCAAGTTTTATATGGTACTCTCAAAAGTATATATTACACCAACGTGTGGGTACTTTTTAATTAAATCAAAAATTAATTCTTGGACTAAACAGATTTATAAAACCAAGAAAATAAAATTAAAGTCAAACAAGACTTAAGAATTTTCTCTCTCCCATTTTCTTAATTTTTGTGTGATTTTACGTTGCATGCAATGTGATATAAATATGACAAGAATCATAATAGCAAACAAGGACAAGAGTCATAATTGCATCCATGTCCAATTAGCTTAGGATTGGTTTAATTACACATGTAATCCCTGAACTTATATCTCAATTACAATCAAGTCCAAAACTTTCATAGTAACTGTGATTAAGAGTAAAACTTTATAGAGCTACCACATGACATATATTTTTCAAACTCCAATAATTAGATTCTATCTACTCGACCCTAGACCACCCAATTTAATTATTAGTCTTTTTTTCACCACTAATGACAAAAGACTGCACTATCGGAATATATAAGATTACATAAATTGTAATACTTTTCTCTAACTCATCGTATATATATTTTATCCATGTCTGAGATCTGATAATTAGGTACGAGCATAAATGACAATTTTACCCCTCTAATTATTCTCTCTAACTTTAAGTTACATTTTCTTCAACGGTCCTGTGAACTAATTCACAAATGTCGAAGTTTAGCGGTCGCTAAACACTGAGTTCAAATTTATAACCGTTCAACAGAAAATATTTACGTTGTCACTCGACCCATTTTTCAGGACGACAGTTCTTAACATAAATTCGTGTTCTCTACTTCGCTTATTCTCAAACTCCCAACTCACCGAGATATTTAATTAATCAAAATGATCTCACCCATTGGTGAATCAAAGAATCATCAAACTAACGAAAAGATTTGTACAATATGTCAAAGGATTTAGATGAAATACTCAAGTGGAATTTAATTTTCACATGGTCATGTTATATAATTAAATTTGACACACGGTCCGTTCAATACACTCCAAGTGTACTAGTATCACCATTAAACCATTTCTACGATAAAGATAAATATCGTACCCGAATGATTAAATAGGAAACACTACAACTTTCCGGTACAAGGCGCCAACCCCCATACATTAGAGTGAACAATTTTATTCATAATCAAAATATAGGTTGTGTTGTGGTAAAGAATGAGGGTTCTCTACGGAGTATCGAAGGTTCGAATTCCCGCGGCAACATTTAAAATAAAAAAATAAAAATAAAAAGAGTACGTTGGAAGGCAGAGGTCGACAGGGATAAGAACCGTCGAATGTTCGACCCAAATGTGTATAACCTGTGACCGCGTCCAAATTTACCTGGGTGGCGAACTAGGGGGGAAGGCCGCCACTCTTCAGGATTAGTCAAGCGAAACTTGGATACCTGAGTCATAAAAAAATAAAAAAAAATTATAGGTCGTGTCACACTATGTTTCTCTATGCAAGCAATCAACTTATATTATCACAATTGATCATTAGCACTTTATTTACATGCTCAATATTAAACAAATACAATATAATAAATGAATACAAACCAAAATTTTATTCAATATAAATTATTACTTCACCACAGTAAAATTATACTATTTGGATATTCAACTCAACATTTCCCTCTTCATATTTTCGCTACTGTCAAGTGGTTTTTCATTTCTTGTCAGTCGCTAAGGTTGATGTGGGTACGTTTCCTCATTTCATCATTTATACTGATTTAACTTTATTACATGTTTCATAGTTTCCTTATAACTTTGGTGATTGTTAATAGAGGGAAGCAAGATAATATTGTTTATAAAATACTAAAGTACCGTCTATTGCATTCATAAGTAAACACAACTATCAATTAGGTTCCAAGGGTGTGTGCGCGCCGTGGATTAGACCTGCTATTAACACAGCTATGCCTTTTTATGTTGAAGGGTTGCATCCTGGTATTGTGTCTTTGATCGACAAAAGCATTGACGAACTTGATGTGGATCTGAACTACCTTGGCAGTCATGTTGCTATTGATGCAAGGGTTAGCATTCTTTTTAAAGTATTTTTCTTTCTATGGTTTCAGTTATTCATTAGTTTACTCATCAATTCTTTACCATTTTACTTTGATTAAACAGGCAGGAGCTGTGCCGCGCATTTGATTGAATATTTAAGCAGCATCTTGATGAAGGGTAATTATTGTTAAAGAAAAAGTCATTATCCTTGCATCAAGATTCTAGACTTGAACTGTTACAAAGATTTGTTGTAATCTAAATTTTGTAAATGTAGTCTTATCATTTTATTTATATCAATCCTATCATTTGTTCATTGATAAGTGTGGTTTTACACTTATGTGTACCATCAAAAGTAGATAATTGTAAGTATTCTTAAGTAATTTTCTACTTAATTATGTGTCTATTTAATTGTTTTAGGTCAAAACCCCGAGATCGGATGGAATTGGAGAAAAACAAAATAAAATAAGCGAAAAGGGACTGAAAGCGTACGAAAACTTGGACACGGGGATCAACTTGCAAAATCTTAAAGTTTAAGGACTTCAGTTGCAAATAAAAGAGGACTAAATTGAAATGAAAGAAAAAATTAGAGGACTAAAAAAAATAAAATTCAAAGTTGAAGGACTTGGCCTACAAATAAGAGGACAAAAGGACAAAGTTTGAACAAGAACCAAATAAAATACATATCAAATCTTGGAGGACTAAAGCTGCAATTTGTGGATTGGATCAAAATTTGGTAATTTCCTCACTGTTTGCCACGGCGTAACCGCAGTTCGACCGCAGCCATGCGCGGCAAACGCGTCTGGATGGTTTTTGGCTTATTTTTAATTTCAGTTCGGGTCTTTTTCGTCTTTTCATGTACATGAGTTGTAAAATTAGTAAAACACTATATAAAGACCTAACCTACGTCAAAATAAATGAGGTTAATTCTTTATAGAACACAATAAAAGATGAAGAAAAGAACAGCGAAGAAAACGAAGAATGACCAAGATTTAAGAAGATTGGAACGTGAAGATCAAGATATTCAATATCTTTTCCTCTTTCATTCAAAATCCGGTTATGTATTCAAATCTTTTAACGCTTTGTTTCTCCCGAATCATGAGTAGCTAGATTTAAAGTGTGAATGTACGATGTAGCTTAAGTTTAATTCTTTATTTTTGAATATCAAGTTTTGACTTATAAATTGTTTAAGTATTTGATTTTACTTCTTCTCTTAATGCTTGGAATAACTGGCCATTATTTCATTGATCTTGTGGATTGTAATGAACTGAGAAGCAATTTATTAATCTAGACCACGTAGTAAAATCTAACAATTGGATAAATGTAGAGATACACTTTTATTATTGCTGCGGTCTTAATTGAATTGTTAGGAGAATTAATGCATCTAATTAAGGACCATTCTGACTGCCTAAGTTGATTTAATTAGATAGGACTAATTTGAACTCGAGAGAGGTAAATTAGGTTAAATTCGTGAATTCGATTGAATACAACTTTAGGAACAAATCTTGAGAGGATAAATTTTAGATGACAACTATGGTGAATTCGTTTGTCCAAACGCTTTAACTATCACTCTTTTCTAAATTCTTGTTATCTGTTTTTACATAAGTTATTACATTATTTCCTTAAATTCATAATTATAATTTAAATTTTTCAAATCAATTCAATTCAAATTGTTTTAAATAAATTGGCATTGAGACTAATTTAACTAGTATCTAAATAAGATAGTCTTCGTGGGAATAATAATCTGGACTCAATAGGTCCACTTTATTACTAGTTTGCGATATTGTACACTTGCAATCACATTATTTTCACAACAAGTTTTGGCACCGTTGCCGGGGACTTTTCTTATTTATTATGAGTTTAAATTAATTTTTATAGTTAATTTGTTCTTTTTTTCTCTCTTGTTATATCATATACTACTAAAAATAGTGTTTGTTGCATGCTCCGTATTCAGGTCGACAATCTTGAGACTTTCGATCTTGAGATTGAACGTACTTTCAGACGAAGACGCAAAGAACACAACCAAAAATAGAAAGACCAGCAACAAAATCAAATGGCAGATGCACAAATAAGAAGAGAACTTGAACAAGAGGCTGGAAGATCAGCCGCTGTAGAAGCAGCCCGAATGGCAGCTCAACAAATTCAACAACATGAAGAACAGGAAGAAGATGACGATGGAAACATACCAATGGCTCAGTTTCTAACGCCGGCAGCAGCTCCTGATTGTTCAAGCATAGTTTATCCAGCTTTTGGTCGGAACGACTTCCAACTAAGAGCCGATATGATTAATCTTTTCAGCAACAACCTGCAGTTTTATGGAAAGGCGACTAAAAACCCTATTACTCATCTCTCCAGATTCCTACGTATGTTCCATAATTTTCAGTTTCACAGAGTAAATGAAGATCCCATTAGACTCCGGTTATTTCCCTACACTTTGAGGGATGGGGCTCTAGAATGGTTAGACTCAGAACCACATGCTAGTATCACAACCTGGGATGAGTTGGCTAGAAAATTCTGCAACAAATACTTTTCACCAGCTAAAGTAGCCAAAATGAAGCTAGAAATTGCTACTTTTCAGCAACTGGATGGAGAAAGGGATCATGAAGCTTGGGACAGATTTAAGAAGTTACTCAAAAAATGTCCAAACCATGGCATTATAAAGAGCCAACAAGCTCAATATTTTTACTTTGGGCTATCTCCTTAGTCCAAATCAACAGTAGACTCCTCTGCAAACGGGTCCATTGTGAATAAAAATGTTAACGAAACAATGGATCTATATGAGCTGATTGCCAACACGCATACCATATTTTCATCTGATCGTGCCACTCCAAGAAAAGTAGCAGGTATGCACAACTTACTGCCTTGACAAAACAGGTGGAGCTCTTGGTTAGAACACAATCTCAAGGAGTGAATGCAATCCAAGCAACCATGATGTGTGAAAACTGTGGGGCTAATCACTCCACATCGGATTGTTTGTTATTGACCTCCCCAGATGAACATGTCAATTTTGTGCAGAATAATACACGTCAGCAGTATAACCCTTACTCACAAACATACAATCTGGGTTGGAAGCAGCACCCAAATTTTAGATGGTCGGATAATCAGAACAGTGGTAATCCCAACAATGCTCAGCAAGAGAGAAGACCAAGTTTGGGAGAGATGTTCCAACAATATATGCAAAAGACTGATAAACTAACGGAGAGGCTGGACAGAAACAGTCAAAATCAACAGGCGTCTATCAGAAAATTAGAGACTCAAATTGGCCAGTTAACCCTGCAATTGTCAGATAGGAAACTATGCACTTTGCCTAGCAATACAGTGACAAATCCAAAAGAACAGGTAAATGCAATCACTACTAAGAGCGGGGTACAACTGCCAGAAATTCACGTGTGAAAAGACTAGAGAAAAATGATGAACAGTTGGTAATTGAGGAAAATGAATCTGAACAACAACATGTGAAATCAAAAGAAGAAGTTTCAAAAGAATCTGTTGAATCGTCAAAAGTGAGGGCGCCAATCCCTATCAAAGCTTATGTGCCACCAATTCTATTTCCTCAGAGGTTGCAGAAGCACAAGCTCGACAAGCAGTTTGAAAAATTTCTTGACTGCACATCAACATTCCTTTCGCTGAAGCGTTAGCCCAGATGCCACTACATTTAAAATTTATGAAGGAAATGTTGTTTAAGAAGAGAAAACCAGACGAATACGAGACAGTAACTTTAACTGAGGAATGTAGCGATATTCTGCTAAATAAGTTGCCTCCAAAGTTAAAAGATCCAGAGAGTTTTAAATTACCTTGCACAATTGGAAAATTTTATAATTTTAATGCTTTATGTGATTTAGGTGCAAGTGTAAATTTGATGTCCCTTTCTGTTTATAGGAGATTAGGTTTGGGAGAGGTTAAAGCAACAACTGTGTCTCTACAGCTTGCTGATAGATCAATCAAGTACCTACGAGGTGTGGTTGATGACGTGCTCATCAAGGTGGATAAGTTCTTCTTTCCGGTTGACTTCATTGTCCTTGATATCGAAGAGGACCGGAATATGCCAGTCATATTGGGACGACCATTCTTAGCGACGAGTCGAACCCTTATTGATGTTGAAAAAGGAGAGCTAATCTTGAGGGTACAGGATGAACGAACAATATTCAGTATGTACACCATACCCGAGCAACCAGTCGACCTCGAAGAGTGTTTTAGAGTTGATGAAGTGGTGAAAATTGGCCAAGAAAACTGCAAACCAGATATAGGTGGACTAGTTGCAACAATTAAAAATAAAAAAGACCGATCTAAAATATGGAGAGCAAAGGATAAATCGTACAAAGCTAGTAATTGCGAATAATGCAAGACTTCCAAAGTCCAAATCCAGCCTCCATAAATGATACTTGCAATAAGTCGAGCTCTAGACTATAAATCGAGCGCTTAACGAGAGGCAACCTATTTTTCTATCCCTTATATGTTTCTTGCATTGCATGTAGAATTTTAAGATTGCATTAGGAAGTAGAGCACGTTTTTCAATTTTTAGTAAATGGGTACATTTAATTATTTTTATTTATTTCAGGCTACACATTGTCATTCCAATCCCAATGCATACTGATCAGCTGAAAGTCCGACGTTGTCTCTACACCTTTTGATTCGGGTTAACTCTTTTTTTTTTTATTTGCTTTCTTTTGTCACATTGAGGACAATGTGGATTTTAAGTTTGGAAGTAGGACTTTATTATTTTCATTATTGTTATGTATGTGTGTTGTGCAAAATATATATATATATATATATATATATATAATATTTGTGTGCTTGTATGTTGGATAGCCTTGCCGGCTTATGATGATATTATTTGAAACTATTATCAATTCATGAATCATGACTAGGTGATGTTGCTTAAGCTGTTTTTATAGACTATACTTATCCATGTGAGATATGATTAAGTGTGGGCACTATAGTCATGCAAATCACTAACTTTGGTTGATATATTAAATAGAATACAATGAAAGAATAGTGAACCTAAGTTGTGAAACCAAGACCACCAGTTGATAACTCAATTACCTAACCAATTGAAAGGTTAGTTTGGGGGTGGTTAAACCATTGCAAAAGCTGTTTAGATAGGTGTTGATTCCGTGTTTTAGTAATAGTTGTGTAGAGTGTATTTGGCTACCAGGTAGAATCTAGGTATTGACTGGATGCTAGGAATCTGATCCCCACTTAATTATCTTGCAAAAAAAAAAAATGAAAGACATTGCACTTGCATTATCTTATACCTCTCTTCGTAGCCTAGTTGACTCGAGTGATAAAGCCCATTGGAGTTCTCAAAACTCGGTGCCCTAAAGTCTATCAGACCTGGGAGCCATCGGCCTAAAGCTCGCTACAAGGGTTATCTAGAAAGCTTAAGGGAGTGAGGTCTTACACATAAGATATATATCTATATATGATTATAAAAAAAAAAAAAAAGCAAAAGCAGGATTGAGCCTTTGTGCT
Source organism: Forsythia viridissima (assembly GCA_030279155.1). NCBI lineage: Eukaryota > Viridiplantae > Streptophyta > Magnoliopsida > Lamiales > Oleaceae > Forsythia > Forsythia viridissima. Next base: position 27,529,440 of record CM059041.1, on the reverse strand, counting down.
TATAATTTGGGGATTTAGATGACTAGTGGGTTTAACTTACCTAGTGGAAGCTTGATGGCCAAAGCATTGAATAAAAGGAGAATCATCCAGATCTAGATAGCAACTGTATTGGCTAGACCTAACCAAATTTTGAACTGTAAAAAATAAGTGTTTTGAAGGCAATTTTAGAGTTAACACCCATGGTGAGAGAATGAATATCAATATGGGAGTGTGTATTCTTACGAGAGAGAAAGGAAATATTTGACCATTGGGGGCAGTATATTACCAACCTAAAGGTCATGTTGATTGGATTGACTATGCGCACACACATATATCAATCGAGCATCGGATAAGTAAAAATTAATTTTGGTAGCATAATTTAGAAGTTTTTTATGAATTGATTGAGTTGTTTAAAAAACATGAGGCAAATACGGTAAGATATCTATTATAGTGTATTTTAATATTATTTGTTTGATTGTTTAAGTAAATAGTCATGTTCGAGGACGAACAAATGTTCAAGTTTGGAGGTATTTGATAAGTGTGGTTTTACACTTATCTGTACCATCAAAAGTAGACAATTGTAAGTACTCTTAAGTAATTTTCTACTTAATTATGTGTCTATTTAAGTCAAAACTCCAAGATCGGATGGAATTGGAGAAAAACAAAGCAAAATAGGCGAAAATGGACTGAAGGCGTACGAAAACTTGGACATGGGGATTAACTTGCAAAAATCTAAAAGTTTAAGGACTTCAGTTGCAAATAAAAGAGGACTAAATTGAAATGAAAGAAGAAATTAGAGGACTAAAGAAGATAAAATTCAAAGTTGAAGGACTTGGCCTGCAAATAAGAGGACAAAAGGACAAAGTTTAAACAAGGACCAAATAAAATACATATCAAATCTTGGAGGACTAAAGCTGCAATTTGTGGATTGTATCAAAATTTGGTAATTTCCTCACTGTTTGCCTGCGGTGTAACCGTGGTTCGACCGCGCCATGCGCGGCAGACGCGTCTGGATGGTTTTTGGTTTATTTTTAATTTCAGTCCAGGTCTTTTTCGTCTTTTCATGTACATGAGTTGTAAAATTAGTAAAACACTATATAAAGACCTAAGGCCCAAATAAAGGAGGTTAATTCTTTGGAGAACATAAGAGAAGACGGAGAAAAGAACGGCGAAGAAAACAAAGAACGACCAAGATTTAAGAAGATTGGAACGTGAAGATCAAGATATCTTGGTGCAAGATATTCAACATCTTTTCCTCTTTCATTCAAAATCCGGTTATGTATTCAAATCTTTTAACGCTTTCTTTCTCCCGAATCATTAGTAGCTAGATTTAAAGTTTGGATTAACGATGTAGCCTAAGTTTAATTCTTTATTTTCGAATCTCAAGTTTTGACTTATAAATTGTTTAAGTATTTGATTTTACTTCTTCTCTTAATGCTTAGGATAACTGGCCATTATTTCATTGATCTTGTGGATTGTAATGAACTGAGAAGCAATTTATTAATCTAGACCACGTAGTAAAATCCGACAATTGGATAAAAGGTAGAGATACACTTTTATTATTGATGCGGTCTTAATTGAATTGTTAGGAGAATTAATGCATCTAATTAAGGACCATTCTGACTGCCTAAGTTGATTTAATTAGATAGGACTAATTTGAACTCGAGAGAGGTAAATTAAGTTAAATTCGTGAATTCGACCGAATACAACTTTATGAACAAATCTTGAGAGGAGAAATTATAGATGACAACTATGGTGAATTCGTTTGTCCAAACGCTTTAACTATCATTCTTTTCTGAATTCTTGTTATTTGCTTTTACATAAGTTATTACATTATTTCCTTAAATTCATAGTTATAGTTTAAATATTTCAAATCAATTCAATTCAATTCAATTCAAATTATTTTAAATAAATTAGCATTGAGATTAATTTAACTAGTATCTAAATAAGATAGTCTTCGTGAGAACGATAATCCGGACTCAATAGGTCCACTTTATTACTTATTTGCGATATTGTACACTTGCAATCACATTATTTTCACAACATTCATCTATAAATACTTGTACGAAATACAATAGAAAAATATATTTCTATATTTGTGTTCTCTCTACATGGTATCATCTCTACATGGTATCAGAGCACATCAACACTCCCAGGAGTTCATATATGGCCTCTTTCATCCTAAGTATTTTGGCATTCCTCATCTCTCATTCCCTAATCTAACTTATCACTTTCAGTTTCTCACCTCCTATTTTATTTTGATGGCTACTCAAACCACCACTAGTGGTCTAGTGGTACAAGCTCATATTATGCACCTTAAAGACAAGCTATCTCGATTATCTCGTGGAGCCCAACCAATTGCTGAATTTTTTTTCTCAAAATCAAAACCCTGGCCAATGAACTATCTACCCTTGGTGCTTCGCTCAGTGATGTTTACCTACTCATCTATTGTACTCGTGGTCTTGGTCCTTGCCTACAAGGAAGGTTTCGCAACACGCGCTTCGTGCCCGAGACTCATCTATTTCCTTTGAGGAGCTATTTGACAAATTCATTGATTCATGAGACATACCTTCATGAAACAAAGTCATTGTCTATCCATCAAGCTCCATATATGCACTATACTCAATCCGCTCATTCGTCTCACAAACGATACAACAGTCATGGATGAAACTCAAGTGGCTACTGACCTCAGAGATCGGCCCCTCCTACATATAAGTGATACAATTTCAATAGAATATGTTTGAAGGGGGAGATGTAGAACAAAACTAACAAGGCATTTGTGGTGCGAATGATCTAGTTAATAAATGATTCATGTACCCTGTCAGCGATTTTATGTCTTTAATATTCCGTAAGTGTACAAATTGCACAAGTAATAAAGTGGATTATGAGTCCAAGTATTGTACCCACAGAGATTTAGATAGTTCAATTTCAATTAAATTAACTTTAACCGAATATAATAAACTTTAGAAAATTGGTGATTAAGAACTAATTAGAATAATAAATTAAGAACAATTAACTAATTATAATTCAAATAAATAAGAGATTAAATTAAAGAAGAATTACTTTAAAATTGGATAAGAAAAGAAAAGAAAAGAAAAGAAAAGCGTACTAGGATCCCGAATCCACTTATACCAATTCCTTTTAACCCGAACCGTTGAATTTGATAACATGATTTAATTATAAAGATCAATATTCCTAATTTGTTTAACAATCTCTCTCAAATAGAATTAAACTTATTTCTATATATGACCCAACTATATTTCTATGACGGATGCGAACATACAAGAATGTATTAGAATTTGTGAATACTTAAAGATCACGTAAAACATAGCGGTATATCTCTATCTCCTATCGGACTCTACGATAATTGATATTATGTATAACCTATTTTTCATCTCTCGAAGGTAAGACTAGCCACAACAATCATACAACTATTGCGCACATAATTGTAGATGAAGAGAAATCAATATCAAATATTCAAAATTAAAAAATGCTTAAATATCAAAAACTAGTTTCGAAAAAAGTAAAGATTCAAGGTACAAATCTCATCATGATCCTAGCACTAAAATAAATCTAGTCTGACATACTAAGAAGAAGAAAAGGAAAAGACAAATAAAATATGGAAGCCATCACTCGGATATGAAGAAAACTTAAAAGAGAAGAAATCTTGAACTTGATCTTCGTTTCTTGATTCGTCTCTTGTTTTTCTCTCTAAATTGGCTCCCAAATAGGCTCTAATCCAGCTCTCAAAATCGTCCTTTAATTATGAGTTAATAACTCATATTTATAGTTACCTAATTGTGCCCCAAAAGATCTCAAAAATTCATTAAAATCGTGTCTCAAAAGTTTTCTAATTGAATTAGAACTCAAAAAGGTAAGAAAAATCCGTGGGTAGACATTTTACACTAGGCGATCACCCAGTGCAAATCCGGACGATTGCCCAAGCATGTTGTTTTGCAATCTGCTGTTGAAAAATAGGGTTGGACGATTGCCCATCTTTAAGCTTGGGCGATTGCCTAGCTCAAGCATTTTTCTTTGCGGCGGCAGTTCTTCAAATGGCCATAACTTCTTGTAGGAAACACCAAATTGAGATCCATAAAAAGTTTTAGACTTGTAATTCAATTGTCTTTCCAATGGTATATCATTTGTCTTTTGGAGATTTCGATATCAAAAGTTGTGCTCGAATTTCCCCACATGCTTCTATAGGTAGTTTCTCAATTCGGTTCTTTAGCTTTCTGGTGTTTGATCCATTGATTCAACTCTTCATTAACACTCCAAAACACCTTAAACTTATTGATTTATCTTCTTCCTCATACTCCAATGTTTGGCTCTTGATATTCACTTCAAAAATTCAATTTACTCGTCGATTTCACCAAGTTGTTGTTCTTTCTATCCATTCTTCTTCAATTGCTTATAAACGGGTCCAAAACTGAAATAGAAAGGAAAATACACTAAATTAAGTAAAAATTCAATAAAATAACGAAATAAAAGCTTACTTTAAAGGCCCGAATAAGTGCACAAAATGCACTTATCAAACACCTCCAAACTAAACCTTTGTTCGTTCTCGAACAAAAATAAAAATAAACTAGAACTTTAAACTAAGCTAAAAGAATTAACAGGAATTTAGTTAATGTTAAGTTTCTTACCAAATGCCTCAAGTTCGAAATTAAAGCAACACTTTTGGAAAGAGATTAAACATCAACACAAAAAAAATTCACTTATCCAATGTTCGACCTTTAGTGAGTGTGTGATTAGCCAAAAATTGAACATACACCTATATTGTGTTATTGATATTTTTACAATTTCGAATCCTTTGTAGTCATTTATTCCTTACACCTCTCGTAAATTATCACTATTCTAATGCTTTTCTCTCCAATCCCGAGGTGTTCTAGTAAATTTGGTTCCTATTGATTAACACAATGCTTTTTTCAAATAAAGTGGTAAAAATTAAAAACTTGTATTCTTAGAACTAGGATAGTGAGTGATTTCTAAATTCTCATCTTCAGTCTCTTAGGTTATAACCTATTAATCCTTATCGAGCACTTTAACTCTTTTTATTTTATGTGACCCTTGTAGCGAGCTTTGGACCGATGACTCCCAAGTCAGATGACTATAGGACACCAGGTTTTAAAATACCCTAACAGACTTAATTGCTCAAGTCCCACGAGCTATAAGAGAAGTTAAGATGTAATTTTTTTTATGACTCATGTAACGAACTTTGGGCCGATGACTCCCAAGTCAGATGACTTTAGGGCACCAAGTTTCAAAATACCCTAACAGGCTTAATTACTCGAGTCAGATAATTTATTTTTTTATTTTTTTTCCAGCAGTGAATAGTGCTCGATTTGGATTCCTTGACTACAACTTATTCAACCAAAGATGAGAGCCAGAAATCTCAAACCATCAAAATTCTACGAAAACATGTACTAATTTTAACACCCCCAAACTGTGCTCAAACAGTTTGGTTACTAGTTTAAGAATTTAGGAGTGGAATTTTTCACAATAATCCTAGGTCAATAATATCAACACAAACACTCAAGTCATGTTTCTATATCAGTGATAAGTCAATAGTGGCTACGTGCTTCAAATATAGTCTAACATGGATAAGTATTCAAATAAAAATATGAATTAAAGTGTGGTCTAATATTCTAACTAAAAACGTACTTAAATTCAAACAAATATCATCATCGGCGGCAAGATATTCAACAATAACTATAATTTTTTATTTTTTATTTTTAAAAAAAAATGAAATAATAAGAATTTTTTTTTAAAGCTAAATAAAAAAAATGAATTTTTGCAGTTACTTAGACCAGAAAAATAAGCAAATTCAAAATAATGAGGTATCTTGATACTTAACCCACCCCCAAACTAAAACATTACATTGTCTCCAATGTAATAACAAAATAAAGCAAATAAAGGAGGAAAAAGATCAGTTACTCCCCGGAGATAGATGTGGAGAAGATGAATCTGGCTGGCTGAAGGTCCGGTTGAAGTGGACTCAGATGTGGTGCTGGAACTCTTGGTCAAAATATGATGTCATAGAATCTAAGTGGCTCGCAAAGTGGGACATCCTGCGATTGACATGGGAAGGCTTTATAAGGGCATTAAATAATAAATAAAATAAAAACTTATAAATTATTTAAACTAATTAAAACTACTACATATAAAGCAAGTAAATAAAAGGGTTAGAAAATAGGTTGCTTCTCATTAAGTGCTTATTTATAGTCATTAGCTTGACTTATTGTCTGGTTGCTTTACGGCACTCTAAATAGTACTTTGGAGGACTTACTTTGCTTGCATCTATTGACTTTGCACCATTTTTTGTTTATCCTAAAAAAAATTGAATTTGTGCTCCTCATAAAAATAGGATTTTAGTGTAGCACATTGCTCGAACACAACTACGAAAACTTCAACTTCTTCATCGACCTTGATCACAAATTCAATTTTAGAAGAAATAGGAGAGTTGGAGAATTGTTTATCTAACTTGTGCTTTTGAAATCTCTGAGGAAGTAGGATCGAAGGCTCATATGGTTTGATAGGAACGGTTGCCTTAACATGTGGTGTACCTGAACTCTCTTTAATATATGTTGTCTGCTCAGTCTGTTCCACGTGTTCCTCATCAGTGGACGGTACCTTTTCTTTATTTGCAACTGGCCTCTTTACATGAATTTCTGGTAATTGAACCTCACTTCTAGTAGTAATTGCCGTAACATTTTCTTTGGGATTCACATCTGTATTGCTTGGCAACGTATCTGGCACTCTGCCTGATATAGCAACTGCTATCTGATCCACTTGTGTCTCGAGATTCTTTATTGAAGCGTCTTGATTTTGAAAAGAGGTCTTCGTCTTTCTCATGAACTGATTATTAGATCATATGCACCGTTCAGCTGTCTCCATGAATTTATTAAATATGTATTCTAGTAAATTTATCTTTTCTGGCTGCTGAAACTGAAGACTTTGAACATATACAGCTTGCTTGAGTTGTTGTGATAGAGTAGGGCATTCTGATGTGCTGTGATTTGCCCCATAATCTTCACAAGTTGATTTCTTCGTTTGCATTGCATAGACTAATTGTGACATGCTCTCCACTTTGTGTGCCAAAGAATCTATTTTTACAGATAACACTGTGATAATGTCTACTTCCTCATCAATATCAGAAGTAGCCTCATATCTCGCTATATTGGCATGCTGCATTGCAAGGAAATCTCTAAAAGGCATGTTGTCCTCATCAATTTTAGAAGTAGCATCATATCTCGCTATATTGGCATGCTGCGTGTTGTGCGATTATAATCCCGCAAGTGTACGGTTCGTTAACAAGTAATAAAGTGATGTATAGAGTGTTGAACCTACGAGGACTAGATATTAATTTAACCTATTAAATTATAATTCAAATTCTAACAATATGAAAAACACAGATTTGTTTTGTTTTGTGATTCTAAACTAATTTAACTAATTTACTTAAATTTAAAATATCAATAAACAACTTTAAAGGATGAGAACGAATTCGAATTTTACCAACACTAGGATTCACAAATCCACCTACACGCCTTATAATCAATAATCCGTTAATCGCTCTTTAGCTCTTAATTACATTGGATTGAAAATAAGCGTTTCTAAAATAATCAAAAGCCTCTCTCGATGGTCAATCAATTTTATACGATATGCGAACCTAATCATCTCTAATTAAGCTTCGAACATAAACATATGCATTAAAATCTCAAGAACACCTAAATGGATTTCATAAAGCATAATAATAATCTCTATCTATTATTGGACCCTATGTTATTCAATACCACGTGCTTAATCTATATTGAATCTCTCGACTTCAATACAGATCACAATATATTCTAATGGTGATCAAGCATTAAAATAATGGGAATAATGAATAAGGAATAATCAACCCAAAAGCAATTAATTACTAAAAAGGAAAAACTTCTAATTAATTAAAAACGCGAGGTTTTATCGTTCATTCTAGAAAAAGTAAATTTAGTCGGACATGATTTCGTCAATTATTACAATAATTGAATTCATCATCATCCGGAGAAAGAAAAACAAAAAAGTAAATAAAACCCGTGATCCCAGCTAAAGAATCTTCAATTCTGTGCCTTGATCTTCGATTCTTCGTTTGTATCTTCTTCTCCAAAATCGTCTCTTGTTTTTCTCTCTAAATTGGCTCCCAAATCGGCTTTAATCCAGCTCTTAAAGCGGCTCTGAATTCGGCTCTCAAAACGGCTTTCAAAATGGTTCCCAAATTATGAGTTAATTGTGCCCCAAAAGATCTCAAAATATTATAAAATTCGTGTGCCAAAATATTTTCTAATCGGATTAGAACTCAAAAAGGAAAATAAAAATCCCGTAGTAAAATTAACACTGGGCGGCTGTTTTTCAAACGGCCATAACTTCTTGTAGAAAGCTCTAAATTGAGATCCGTAAAAAGTGGTGGACACGTAATTCGATTATCTTTCCAATGGTATATTATTTACTCTTTGATTTCACCAAATTATTGCTCTTTTAATCTATTCTTCTCCAATTACTTATAAACGGGTCCAAAACTGAAATAGGAAGAATAATACAATAAATTAAGTAAAAATTCAATAAAATGACGGGATAAAAGCTTAGTTTAAAAGCCCAAATAAGTGTACAAAATGTACTTATCAAATAGCCCCAAACTAAACCTTTGTTCGTCTTCGAACAAGAATAAAATTAAACTACAAGTTTAAACTAAGCTAAAAGAATTAACAGGAATTGAGTTAATGTTAAATTTCTTATCATATGACTCATGTTTGAAAATAAAGCATCACTTTTAGAAATATATTAAACAACACAACAAATAAATTTTTACTTATCCGATGCTCGACTTTTAGTGAGTGTGTGATTAGCCAAAAATTGAACTTATACCTGTATTAGACCACGACCAATATTGTGTTGTTGATATTTTTACAATTTCGAACCCTTTGTAGTCATTTATTCCTTTCACCTCTCATAAATTATCACACTTCTAATACTTTTCTCTCCAATCTCGAGGTGTTCTAGCGAATTCGGTTCATATTGATCAACATAATGCTTTTTCAAATAAAGTGGTAAAATTTAGAACTTGCATTCCTAGAATTAGGATAGTGAGTGATTTCTAAATTCTCATCTTCAGTCTCTAGGTCCTAACCTAATTATCCTTACCGAGCACTTCTAACTCTTTTTATTTATTTTACTTATATAAATGGTCTTACATCCTGTGCAATACTTCTCATTCACAAGCTTTCTATGTGACCTTTGTATTGAGCTTTGAGCCGATGACTCCCAAGTCAGATGACCATAGGGCACCAGGCTTTGAAATACCCTAACATACTTAATTGTTCAAGTTCTACAGGCTATAAGAGAAATGAAGATGTAAATTTTATTTATTTATTTATTTTTTAACTCATATAATGAGCTTTGGGCCAATGACTCCCAAGTCAGATAACCATAGGGCACCAGGTTTCAAAATACCCTAACATGCTTAATTGCTCGAGTCAGATATTTTTATTTTTTTTTATTTTTTAGCTGTGAGTAGTGCTCGATTTTGATTCTTTGACTACAACCTATTCAACCAAAGATGAGACCCAGAAATCCAAACCATTAAAATTCTGTAAACAGTGTACTAAATTTAACACTCAAAAACTGTTCTCAAACAGTTTGGTTACTAGTCTAAGTATTTAGGAATGTAATTTTTTACAATAATTCTAAGTCAATAATATCAACAAAAAACACTCAAGTCATGTTTCTATATCAGTGATAAGTCAATAGTGGCTATGTCCTTTCTGCTCCCACCCAGGCAACTGACCAAATTTTACCAGACATTATCCCCTCTTTGGTCACTCAGGAGGATAATCAGGAGCTGAACCGACTTCCATCATTGGCTGAGGTTAGAGATGTAGTGTTCAGTATTGATGCAGATAGTGTGGCGGGTCCAGATGGGTTCACCTCTCATTTTTTTCAGCAGTGTTGGGAAATTGTCAAGGATGATGTTTTTCGTGCAGTTTTGGACTTCTTTGATGGTGGGCATCTGCCTAGGGGATTCTCTGCTACTTCTATAATCTTGCTTCCCAAGCGAGACAACGCTTGTCGATGGACAGAGTATAGACCGATTAGTCTTTGCACGGTGTTCAACAAGATTGTCACCAAGCTCCTGAACTCTCGCTTAAGTGTTGTTTTGCCTCGTATCATCTCTCCACAGCAGAGTGGCTTTATTCAGGGGAGGCTGATTGGTGATAATGTCTTGTTGGCACAGGAGATGCTCCATACATTGGATACCCAGGCCCGTGGGGGCAATGTCATCCTTAAGCTAGATATGGCTAAGGCATATGACAGGTTAGACTGGGACTTCTTGATGATTGTGATGGAGAGATTTGGATTCGATTGGATGTGGAGGGATAGGATCAGGCGTTGTATTTCTGAGTGCCATTTTTCTGTCTTGGTGAATGGCAGGTCTTGTGGTTTCTTTCCTTCCTCTCGTGGGCTGAGACAGGGGGATCCCATATCTCCTTCGTTGTTTATCATTGCAGCAGATTACTTCTCTCGGGGTCTCACTCAAGTTTTCCAGCAGTAACCATCGATGGCATATATTCATAGAGGTGACACTCTTGTCTCACATCTTTGTTTTGCTGATGATATGATCATATTTGCCAATGGCCAAAGACAGTCAGTAAAGAGAGTACTGCATTGTTTGGAGCACTATGAGAGGGTCTCTGGCCAGTTGGTGAATAGAGACAAGAGTGGTCTTATTGTGCCTAAGAGGGCACCTCCTTCTAGGATTCAGATACTTGAGCACATTACTGGCTTTCGACGTCAGCAGCAGCCTATCACATACTTGGGCATACCCTTGTTTAAGGGGGCCCGAAAGACCTTCTTATATGATGGTCTATTTCAGAAGGTCAAGAGCAAGATCTTTGGATGGGCCTTTAGGCTGCTATCTCCTGGTGGCAGGATTACTTTACTGAGGTCTGTCCTTTCTTCCTTGCCTCTTTATCTTCTTCAGATTATGCAGCCTCCCAAGACAGTGTTGAAGAAGTTAGAGAGTACATTTGCTAGATTCTTGTGGGATTCTAAAGATCAGGCTCACCGTATGCATTGGAAGAGATGGAAGGATATTTGCCTTCCTACTAATGAGGGTGGTTTGGGCTTCAGAAGATTAGAGGACGTGGTCCATGCTTTCTCTTTGAAGCTCTGGTGGTTATTCAGATCACAGCAGTCGCTTTGGGCTCAGTTTTTACTGGGCAAGTATTGCAGGGGCACCCACCCCCTTCTGGCACCCATACCACATTCTGCTTCTGCGGTTTGGAGGAGGCTAAAGGGGGTGGGACTCACAGCGGAGCCCCACATCGCGTGGCAGTTGGGTCAGGGGAGTATATTCTTTTGGCACGACTGTTGGATGGGTGACATGACTTTAGCTCAAATGTTTCCTCATAGGGAGCATACATCCGTCCATGTAGTTGAGTTTTTTGATGATACTGGATGGGATATCGATAGACTCTTGTTGGTCCTTCCACATGATATAGCAATCCAGGTTGGAAGTCTACCGCTTTGTCCCGATGTTCTTGATAGACCTATGTGGAAAGACACCCCAGATGGTAGGTTTTCTACCAAGTCGGCATGGCAGCTTGTTTGCACTGGGAGTACTCTTCAGGCCTTTTGTCGCATGATTTGGAGCCCGATCATCCCGCAGACTATCTCTTTTTTTTGTTGGAGATTGTGGCAGGGTTTGGTACCAGTGGATGTGATTATTCAGAGGAGGATTCGGGCCCACATGGCATCAAGGTGTCAGTGCTGTTCAGAGATTGAGACCATCCAGCATGTCTTTATTGATAGCCCTGTGGCTCACCAGGTATGGCAGCACTTCTCAGCTATTTTTGGCATTTCCCTCAGGGTTGGAGAGATGCTACAACATAGATTTCAGACTTGGAGATTCTCAGGCCAGTTTGTCAGGAGTGGCCATATTCGCACTATCATCCCTTTGCTGGTCTTTTGGTACATTTGGACAGCTAGGAATGATGCGAAGCATCGTAGGATTGGCATGGAGCCCAATCGTATCATCTGGCGGGTCTATCACACTATTTCTTTACTATATATGGGAAGACTCTTTCGATTTGTTCATTGGAGTGGGGACCTTGATCTTGCCCCACATTTTGGTTTTACTCTTACTTCTCCTACCCCCAGACCTCCTACTTTGGTTTATTGGCGTGCCCCATTGGCTGGATCTACCAAGATCAATACTGATGGATGCGTCAGGGATGGATTTGCGAGTGGCGGGGGTGTTATCAGAGATCACATTGGGCGTTGTATCAGGGCCTTCTCTACTGGCTACGGAGACATACTTATTTTGGAGGCAGAGTTGAGAGCCATTTTACAGAGCATTGAGCTTGCCCGACGGATGGGTCTTGTGGACTTATGGATTGAGACTGACTCTACACTCGCTGTTCATTGCATTTCACGTGGTGGGGGGCCGTGGGTGATTCAGTCAATACTCAGACGCATCCGACATCTTCTTTCATTCGATCGAGACACAATTTCTCATATTTTTCGAGAGGGAAACCAGGTCGCTGACTCTTTAGCTTTTGAGGGCTGGGACCAACGACATTATCAGGAGTATGGATCTTCAGACTTGCCACGTCGTTCGCGTGGACTACTTCAGACTGACAGATATGGCCTTCCATCAGTTAGAGGTCTTTAGTTTTTTGATAGTTTGGTTTTCATTTGCTTTTGCTTTTCAGAATTATGCACCGGAAGTAGTATCTCTTTATTTGCTGTAGTTTGAGGAATTTTTTTTTTCATTCGTTGTATGCTTGGAGGTCAGGTTCATATCCCCCTCCTGTGTACTACTATTTTTATATAAATATAGTGGTAGGGGCATCCAAACCCCCACCATCCTGTCCTGGTAGAGGCCTAAAAACCATACTAGACTGTGCTGGTGCTTTGAATAAAAAAAAAAACTAAAAACGTAGTTAATTTCAAACAATTATCATCATTGGCGACAAGATATTCAAATTTTTTTTTAAAAAAATTAAAATTAAAAACAAATATTTTTTAATTAATTATTTTTTAAAATGAAAAATAATATTTTTTAAAAAAATTTATAAAAATGAAAATTTCAGTTTTAAAGACCCGAATAATAAGCAATTTCAAAATTCATTAAATATCCTGATACGTAACCCACCCTCAAACTAAAACATTATATTGTCTCCAATGTAATAACAAAATAAAGCAGATAAAGGAGGAAAAAGATCAGTTACTCCCCAGAGATAGATATGGAGAAGATGGATCTGGCTAGCTGAAAGTCCGATTAAAGTGGACTCAGATGTAGTGCTGCGATTCTTGGTCAAAAGATGATGTCATAGATATTATCCAAGCGGCTCGCAAAGTGGAACACCCTGCGATTGACATGGTGAAGCTTTATAAGGAGATTAAATAATAAATGAAATAAAAACTAATAAATTATTTAAACTAATTAAAACTACTACATATAAAGCAAGTAAATAAAAGAGTTAGAAAATGAGTTGCCTCTCATTAAGCACTTATTTATAGTCTGTAGCTTGACTTATTATTTGGTTGCTTCACAGCACTCTAAATAGTGCTTTTGATGACTTGTTTTGTTTGCATCGATTGACTTTGCACCATTTTTCCTTTATTCTCCAATATTTAACTTTGTCCTGCTCATAAAAATATGATTTAATTTTATCACCCCGTTCGAACTTAACTATGAAAATTTCAACTTCTTCAATGGCATTGATCACAAAATCAATTTTAGAAGAAAGATGGGAGTTGGAGAATTGCTTGATTGGTGCAGCATCATTAAATGCCACTTTTTCATTCTGCTTATGTATGATCAATTTCTCATTATCTATATACTCTTCTTCTTTAGTTGGTGCTTCCTCAATTTGGACAACCGGTCTATTTTCCAAAATTTTAGGTAGTTGTTCCTCACTCATTATTGTAATGCTTGACATGTCTTCCATCGGGGTAGCTTTAGTGTCACTTGAAAATGTGTCTTGTGGACTTTCTGTCACCATCTTTATCATCTGCTTAATTTTATTCTCTATGCGCTTTTCAGTTGCCTTGATGCTCTGATCAAGTTCCTCTTTCCACCATTCTTTACTTTCTTGTGGTCTCTCCTGATTCGGCAGATTTTGAATATTTCGAGTGTCGTCATATGAGAAATTTTGATGATTTCTCCATCCGGGATTATAAGTCTGCGAGTGTAGATTATTTTGTTGTAGCTGAAAATTCTGAGCATATGCAGCTTGTTCAGGTGATGATGCTTTAGTAGTAGCCAAAGGGCACTTTGATGATTGATGGTTAGTCCCGCAAGTTGCACATATTGGTAGGGATATCTGGACCATATTGGCTGACTGAGAGTATTTCAGTGTTTCCATCTGCTTTGCCAATGAATCAATTTTCACCAGCATGAGCGAATTGATGTCCACCCCGTGCATTTCTGTTTGACCTTGGTTGTTGTACCAAGAGTAATCTAAGTGATTTTGCCAATCCTGATTGTAGGTATAGGAGTAGGGACAAAAATTTTGTTTGACCGGTGGTTTCCATAAATCTTCCAGGAGCAAGTTATCCTTATCAATCTCAAAGTTTGTCATCTTGTGTTGTGCTTGATCTCCTAGCTCATATTTGTTCCCTGGTAGCAATGAAACCAAGAAAATCAAGTAGATCAACTAAAAAAAATTTAAAAAAAACAAAAAAATAGTTTTAATAAAAAAATTGTTAAAACTAAATTATCAATTAACATAGTAATTAATAAAACTAGTCCTAGCAACGACGCCAAAAACTTGTTGTATGATTTCAATCCCGCAAGTGGACGGTTCGTTAACAAGTAATAAAGTAATGTGTAGAGTGTCGAACCCACGAGGATTAGATATTAGTTTAACCTATTAAATTATAATTCAAATTCTAACAATATGAAAAACACAGATTTGTCTTTTTTTGTGATTCTAAATTAATTTAACTATTTTACTTAAATTTAAAATATCAATAAGCAACTTTAAAAGATGAGAATGAATTCAAAATTTACCAACACTAGGATTCACAAATCCACCTACACGCTTTATAATCAATTATCCGTTAATCGCTTTTTAGCTCTTAATTACCTTGTATTGAAAATCGGCGTTCCTAAAATAATCAAAAGCCTCTCTCGATAGTCAATTAATTTTATACGATATGCGAACCTAATCATCTCTAATTAAACTTCGAACATAAACAGATGCATTAAAATCTCAAGAACACCTAAATGGATTTCATAAAGCATAATAGTAATCTCTATCTATTATTGGACCCTATGTTATTCAATATCACATGCTTAATCTATATTGAATTTCTCGACTTCAATACAGATCACAATATATTCTAATGGTGATCAAGCATTAAAATAATGGGAATAATGAATAAGTAACAATCAACCCAAAAGCAATTAATTACTAAAAAGAAAAAACTTCTAATTAATTAAAAACGCGAGGTTTTATCATTCATCCTAGAAAAAGTAAATTTAGCCGGACATGATTTCGTCAATTATTACAATAATTGAATTCATCATCATCCGGAGAAAGAAAAATAAAAAGTAAATACTCAAGAATTTTCAATCATGTGCCTTGATCTTCGATTCTTCGTTTGTATCTTCTTCCCCAAAATTCGTCTCTTGTTTTTCTCTCTAAATTGGCTCCCAAATCGGCTTTAATCCGACTCTTAAAACGGCTCTGAATTCGGCTCTCAAAACGGCTTTGAATTCGGCTCTCAAAACGGCTCCCAAATTATGAGTTAATAATTCATATTTATAGTTACCTAATTGTGTCCCAAAAGATCTCAAAATATTATAAAATTCGTGAGCCAAAAGGTTTCCTAATCGGAATGGAACTCAAAAAGGAAAATAAAAATCCCGCAGCAAAATTAACACTGGGCGGCTGTTTTTCAAACGGCCATAACTTCTTGTAGAAAGCTCCAAATTGAGATCCGTAAAAAGTGGTGGACTCGTAATTCGATTATCTTTCCAATGGTATATCATTTACTTGTTGATTTTACCAAATTATTGCTCTTTTCATCCATTCTTCTCCAATTTCTTATAAACGGGTCCAAAACTGAAATATGAAGAATAATACAATAAATTAAGTAAAAATTCAATAAAATGACGAGATAAAAGCTTAGTTTAAAAGCCCAAATAAGTGCACAAAATGCACTTATCACTGCATTGTACGAAAATCTCCAAAAAGTATGTTGTCATCATCAATCTCAGAAGTTGCATCATATATTGCTATATTAGCTTGGCGCATTGCAAAGAAATCTCCAACAAGCATGTTGTCCTCATCAATGCTAGATTGTCTTTGGATGATCTGTGGAGTCAAAAAATCTCCAACTAGCATATTGTCTTCATCAATCTCCTGATCTTCCATCTTGTGTTGTGGTCTGAAAAGAGACAAGTTGAACACTGAAATAAACAAAAGCAAATAATAATAAGTAATTAAAGCAAATAAATAAAGAAAGTTCGAATTTGTGTTAAAATAATTGAAAAGAATTAAAACTAAATCCCCGACAACAGTGCCAAAAACTTGTCAGCGATTTTATGTCTTTAATATTCCGCAAGTGTACGAATCGCACAAGTAATAAAGTAGATGTTGAGTCCAAGTATCGATCCCACAGAGATTTAGATAATTTAGTTCAATTATACTAAACTTAACCGAATCTAATGAAATTTTGAAGATTTTGTGATTGAAAACTAATTAAACTATAAACTAAGAACTATTGACTAATTAATTATCAAACAATTTAGAGATGAAATTGATGAAAGATTAATTTAACTTTAGAAAAGAAAAGCGTACTAGGATCTCGAACCCACTTATATCAATTACCTTTAACCCGAACCATTAAATTTGATAACACAATTTACTTATGAAGATCAATATTTCTAATTTAATTTAACAATCACTCTCGAGTAGAATTAAACATATTCTTATATGCGACCCGACTATATTTCTATGACGAATGCGAGCATACAAGAATGCATTAGAATTTGTGAATACTTAGAGATCACGTAAAACATAGCGGTATATTTCTATTCCCTATCGGACTCTACGATAATTGATACTATGTATAACCTATTTTCTATCTCTCAAAGGTAATACAAGCCACAAGAATCATACAACTATTGCGCATATAATTGTAGATGAAGATAAATCAATATCAATTATTCTGAATTAAAAATGTGCTTAAATATCAAAAACTAGGTTCAATGAATTAAAGGATCATGATACAAGTTTCATCATGATCCTAGCACTAAAAAAAATTTAACCTAACATACTAGAAGAAGAAAATGAAAAGACAAATAAAATATGGAAGCCATCACCCGAATATAAAGAAATCTTGAACTTGATCTTCGTTTCTTGATTCGTCTCTTGTTTTTCTCTCTAAATTGGCTTCCAAATCAGCTCTAATCCGGCTCTCAAAATTGCCCTTTAATTATGAGTTAATAACTCATATTTATAGTTACCTAATTGTGGCTCAAAAGATCCCAAAAATTCATTAAAATCATGTCCCAAAGATTTCCTAATTGAATTAAAACTCAAAAAGGTAAGAAAAATCCGTGGGTAGACATTTTACACCGGGCAATCTCCCAGTGCAAATCCGGGAGATCGCCCAGGCATGTTGTTTTGCAATCTGCTGTTAAAAATAGGGTTGGGCGATCGCCCATCGCCTAGCTCAAGCTTTTTTCTCTGTGGCGGCTGTTTTTCAAATGGTCATAACTTCTTGTAAGAAATTCCAAATTGAGACCCATAAAAAGTGTTAGACTTGTAATTCAATTATCTTTCCAATGGTATATCATTTGTCTTTTGAAGATTTTGATGTAAAAATTCGTGCTCGAATTTCCCCCACATACTTATGTAGATAGTTTCTCAATTCGGTTTTTTAGCTTTCTAGTGTTTGATCCATTGATTGAACTCTTCATTGTCACTCCAAAATACCTTAAAATTATTGATTTTATCTTCATCCTCATATTCCAATGTTTGGCTCTTGATATTCACTTCAAAAATTCAATTTACTCGTCGATTTCACCAAGTTGTTGATCTTTCCGTCCATTCTTCTTCAATTGCTTATAAACATGTCCAAAACTGAAATAGAAAGGAAAATACACTAAATTAAGTAAAAATTCAATAAAATGATGAAATAAAAGCTTAGTTTAAAGGCCCGAATAAGTGCACAAAATGCACTTATCATACCCGACTCCAAATTTATGAAAATATTGTTTGTTATTTAATCCACTTAATTTGCATAAACATTCTTTTTTCCTTATTTTTTATTAAGTTCCCTTATTAATCCAATGTTGAAAGAATGAGAACTAGACAAATTCATCGTTTCCATTTTCCACTCATCATCATTATTTTTCTACAAGAATAGGTATTATGGTTTGTAATATGAATTCTATTCTGCATTTTCAATTTGTAGGGGTGCCAACTAGCTCAGTTATTGAATGAAAATCAAATATTGATGGAGAGAAGGCAACAATGTTTGAGGAGGCTTGGGCCATAAAAGTTTGCAATGAATGAAATTGATTCAGTTTTATAGGCTAGATGAATAAGCCATTGTGAGCTAGGATAATTGTTGTAATATCCAAGAACTTTTTAAGCCTTATATGTTTTACTAGTCAAATGCACGTGTAAAGCACGTGTTGTATCTTAATTAAGTATTTAATAGTGTGGTTATTTTTAGTGAGTTTCTCAATTATTTTTCACTTATGAGAGACTAAGTAAAACATATATTAAAATTTATTGAGAAAAGCAAAAGCACATATTATTTAAATGATGGGCGATATAGCTTCAATTGATCTTTAACACGAATGTTCTTCATTTTTAGATGATGTAATGAATGGTGTGTAGTTTGCTAACATAATTGATTAATACAAATCTTAGAACTGGATACTTCAATTATGATCTCACAAGATTATTATGATGCTTTAAAATTTAAACTTATTCCATATTTCTCCTCATTATAACTCGACTTTGTAAATTATTTCAATTATTTCAATTTAATTTTATTCATTCTAATGTAAAAAAGTTTAAATCACACGAGTGTCGTGAGATATGCGTAAGATTTCTTGTGAACCTGCGGTAATAAATAGTTAAAATGCTTATTATAGATTAGCATAAGTTGTTAATTAGTGATTTTATTTTCTTGGTCTATTGGACAGGGTTGTACTCATGGATATATTTTCTTTCTCTACTATTGTAACTTTCTACCTTGAGAATAGTATTTTCTTTCTCTTTTATCTTGCATAGTGCAAGATTTTGTTCTTGTAGGTAAATTTTCTTGGACTTAATTGTAATTTGATTTAGTAATCGTTAGAAAAAATGAATTAAAACTATGTATTTCTTGTAATCTTGACCATTGTGTTGCTAACTTAATATAAGTAATTAATTGAAGGAAAATTATTTCGATTGCAAATGATGTTGAAGTTCAAAGTGGGTTGCTTGGTATATGTTAATATATATTGGCCTAAGAGGCCAAAATTAGAGCCTAATATATATATATATATATATATATATATATATATGTGTGTGTGTGTGTGTGTGTGTGTGGAGCTGAATTTTGTTTCAATGGTTTAAATTATTAGCCATTTGGATAGCTTCTTCTAGAGAAAAAAATTTTGATTGGGTATAAAAAATAATAAACATATATGCAAAAATTTTAGACAATTTTTCGAAAGACATGACTAAATTCGGAAGGAAGACGAACAAGACGACCAAAGGAAGACGAGAAAAATAGAAAAACATTGGAAAAAAATTAGGACGGAAAAAGATCTACAATTGAAAAAAAAATGAAAATAAAAGAAATGATAGGAAATAGGAAAAAGTTAAAAAAAAAAAAAAAACTTGGCACGCAATCCTATGAACAGTGCATACACTCTATTCCATCTTTTATTATATAGGGATATAGAGATAACGGACCTGATCTACTCTCCACATGGGGAGTAGATTATAAAACCCACAGCCTATGTGGCTGTGTGAGGTGGATAAAGAAAAAGGCCAACTAGACTAAATTTTTAATCACCTACCAACTCCCAACCACCAACCCATCCTCCCTCACATTCATTTCCATTTTCACGCACATACTCTCTCTCTCCCCGATTCATCCCCAAATCGGTGACGTAACTGTGAACCGCTGCCGCTGTGAACCACTACCGCCGTGACCCACCATGGAAGGAATCCTCTCTCGCTAGAACCTCTCTAAAAACCACCATCGCCGTGACCCGTGAACCACGTTCCTCTCTCTCCGCTTCAAACAACGGTGGCGACCACCGCGAACCGTGAACTAATGTCTTCGACCATCACGAACACTGGAACCTTTTCTTCGACCACCGTGAACCGTGAACCAATGCTCCTCTGTCAGCGAAACACTGCTCCTCTGTCGATGTGAACAGCGATCGAACACCATCGACGAAACTCTCGCTGCTAAAGGACCTGCTTTGTACCTGTTTCAATAGCCTATACCAGATTCTTTTTGATTGAATAGTGACCCGCCAATTGAAGGACCTGGTACTGAAATTTTTGTGAACAAGTTCCTCCAAATTATTGGAATTCTATTTTAGTATGGAATCGATAAATGTGTATTGATATTGTTGGTTTTTTGTTTATTGTTTCGTATTTGTAGGAATGGAATCACAAAGTGCAGAAAATGTGTTTGTTCCACAAGTTTCTGTGCATAGTCTTCCGGCAACTGGACAAGAATTTGAATCACATGAGGCGGCTTATTCTTTTTACAATAAATATGCTCGAGAAGCTGGATTTAGTACACAAATTGAGAACAGTAAAAAGAATAAGGACACTGGTGAAACCTACTGAAAAATGTTTGTATGTTCGAAGGAAGGGAAAATAGATTACACATATCAGAGGAAATACAAAGAATCTATGCCACATGCCAGGGAAAGAAAACGTGGGCATACACGAGTTGGTTGTTGTGCTAGACTATCTGTTGTAAAACAACAAATGGGGCAAATGTGGATAGTGAACAACCTTGTTGAGGAACACAATCACGCTCTTACTATTCCTAGTTGAGTGCATTTGTTAAGATCTCATCAGAATGTGTCGATTACAAAGAAAGCACTTACTCAACAATTCGCTGACGCTAATATACCAACGTGCCAGCAATTAAGGCTTATGGAGATAGATTCAGGTGGTCCATCAGCGATTGGGTGTGTGGAAAGAGATATTAGGAACCATGAAAGAAATGTTCGAGAAGAGCAAAGGGTTTATGACGCTGAAACTCTAATTGAGCATTTCAGATTTGAGAAAGAGAAGAATCTGAACTTCTACTTTGATTACGAGGTAGACGAGGAAAGTAAGTTGATTCGCTGTTATTGGGCTGATGCTGAATCTGTATGGTCATATTGTTATTTTGGCGATGCTGTGGTATTCGACACAACCTACAACACGAATATGTACTCAATGATATTCGCCCCCTTCGTAGGGGTAAATCACCATGGTCAGACAATTTTGTTTGGTTGCGAATTTTTTAGCGATGAAACGATAGAGTCATTTGTCTGGTTGTTATCGAAGTTCATGGAATCGAACTCCAATCATGCTCCCCATTGATGATAACTGATTAAGACGGTGCAATTGTGAAGGCCATATCATTAGTCATGCCATTGACATTCCATAGGTATTGTATTTGGCACATTTTAAACAAGTTTTCAGAAAAAATTAATGCGATGGTCTACAATGAGCAGTATCACAGGTTAGTGAATATTATTAAAAATTTAGAGTCGCCTACTGAATTTGAGGAGCGTTGGAATGAAACAATGGTCAGTACAAGTTTACATTGTAATGAATGGCTACAATCGATGTATAAAATTCGGGATCGGTGGGTTCCAGCTTATGTTAAACACATATTTAGTACAGGAATGTCTAGCATCCAAAGATCCGAGAGTGGACATTCATTTTTAAAGAAGTACATTAATAGAAAAAACTCATTGATGGGATTCATTACAAGATTTAATAGGGCATTGAGTCATCAACGCCACAAGGAATTAGTCGCCAACCATGTTGATATCAATGAACAACCTCGCTTGATGTCCAGTCTTATGATGGAAGGTCAGATAGTTCAAATCTACACCAAGAAGGTGTTTATGTTGTTTCAGATAGAAGTGGACAAGAGTAATGTATACATTTGCTCCAAGTGATCAACTTTCGCAGGTGGGAAGACATACGCTGTGCAGAGATTTGAATCTGAAAAAAATTATGATCGAGCCCGCGAGCTTACGTATTACATGAATAATGACTTTGTTTCATACAGTTGTCGCACTTTTGAGTTTGAAGGTTATCCATGTCGCCACATGGTTTGTTTTTTGAAGAAAAAACAAGTATTCCTACTTCCAGAAAAATATATTGTGCGACGTTGGACAAAGAATGCCAAAATGGGTAGTGTATGCGACACTAATGCAGACACGAACATGGACGACTCATGTATCAACTCATTAATGGCTCGCCATGGGTTGTTAGCACAGAATGCATCTTTGCTAGTGGATAATGCTGCCTTAACAGATGCCCGCAGTTCTTTTCTACTAGGTGAGTTCGAAATGTTGAATTTGAGAATGACGCAGGTTGATGATGGTGGGGATTTCCAAAAAAACAAGTCAAGCTTCAAAAGTCGTGAGGTCCAACAGGTTATACAAAATCCAAATTTAGTTCGAGCAAAGGGATGTGGAAAACGTTTGAAGTCTTCCAAAGAGAAAGCACTCTCTAGAGGTAATCGACAATGTTCAGTTTGTGGTGCAAATGGACATGACAAAAGAACTTATCCCACATTAAATGATAGGTACATTTTATTCATTTTGTTGATATTACATTCTGTTATTAAATGAGAGGTACATTTTATTCATTTTGTTGATATTACATTGTGTTATACTAATATCTTTCATTTTGTTGGTCCACTGTACCGAACTTACCTAATAACCAACATGAGAACGATAACGCTCAAAATGTCTGGAGGAGAGAGGACGCTACTTTCAATTCTTTTGCTTGTAGTTCAAATAGCGTTGGAATGAATTTTTCATTTGGTTTGTAGTTAAATCAAGTTCCCGAGTGGGTAGATATATGTATTTGAAACAATGCTTTTAAGTGTATTTTATTTGCCAACGGTCAGTTCATGTGAATGCTTTTGGAACGAATTTCATGTATCATGGATTTAATGTATTCAAGTAGGTTTTTGCTAACTTGTATTATGGATTTAATGTACTCAAGAAATTTATATTATTATCTGTAGGTAGGAATTTAATTGGTTGATATGTATTGCAAGTGTAGTGCATTTATATTGCAAGTGCAGTGCATTATGATCTTTTGGTAGGAAAATCCAAATGGTCGATTTGAGCTGGAAAGTTTGATAGTACAATTGATATGATTATGAAGATACCCTTAACTAGATCAAACCATAGACAGTAAAAATGTTTGCAGTTTGGTGCATATAGATAATAGCCATTCAATTATACTTCAAATCCTTAAATAGATTAAACCATACCAGATACATTAAATATTGCCTAAAGTTAAGTGAGCAGTGTACAAATATTACACCAAAAACTTCATTACAAAAAGCACTACTAGTACGATACATAAAATCATGACTTGACGAAGTGAACAAACTGTATCTTCTAGCTTCTCTACCTTCTCCATTAAACTCCGCACATTACACTTCAATTTATCTAAATCTGTACTTGTATATTCACGTCCTTCTGACTGTGATCCAAAATTAGATTCCAGCTCGTCTGTCCAATTGAAGCCTCCGCACATGACACCGTCCTACATGAGCATAATAAAATTCAATTAAATTGAAATTTCCAATCCTCAAAATACAATTTGACAAGTCACTAACCTTCACACTGTGACATCTCCAGTATCGATGAAATGGGTTCCTTTCGGAGTGCAAGGTATGAATCTTCATATACGCACCACATCTACATCTAAGTCGTGACTGGGGAACATTTCCACTAGAAGAAGACATTGATCTTTACCTATTTGTTATTCGAAGGTTACACAAATATCACGTGAATACCAATAAATTCCATACGACATACAATCTATTGCGAATTGACACATACATTGGAGGCTCAGATAATGTTTCGAACTACATTAATTAGCACCGCCATGGCTCCAAAACACCGGTTGCATGAAACTACGGGCTGCACCCCTATTCTCATGCCATCCGGGCTGCTAAACCAAGATATGGGACTGCTTGTAGTTGCCTATTTCCAACAATCATAACAAATCAATAACATTAATCATCACAACCCGTTATTAAATTAAAGTCTAGTTCTACTGCCAACATTATCAATACATACCCTATCTCCCTCTCCCCTCATACATAAATCACAAATCATTGGGTTCGATGGAGATGGGAAAAAATAGCCTTCAGACAATTCATCACAAATGAGACAAAGCTTCAGCCAACAAAGGATCACAAATCATCACAATTAATCATCCTTCAGACAAATCGATTAAACAACCAAGCTCAAATGTCCCAATTCACGCAAGCAATTTCAGATTCCCACAACACCTCATACATAAATCACAAATCATTGGGTTCGATGGAGATGAGAAAAAATAGCCTTCAGACAATTCATCACATATCAGGCAAAGCTTCAGCCAACAAAGGATCACAAATCATCACAAATAATCATCCTTCAGACAAATCGATTAAACAACCAAGCTCAAATGTCCCAATTCACACAAGCAATTTCAGATTCCCACAACACAAACAAATCCTACAATTTGGCACATCATTGGGTAGGATTTAGACTGGCATAAAAATAAATTTTTGCCAATATCACTCTACCCTCAGAACAATTTACAAAAATAGACAGTACCGAGTCCTTCAATGGTGGGTCACCAAGCAGAGAGAGGTTCGTCAATGGTGGTTCAGTCGCTGTTCTCGCTGACAGAGGAGCATTGGTTCACGGTTCACGGTGGTCGAAGAAAAGGTTCCAATGTTTGCGATGGTCGAAGACATTAGTTCACGGTTCGCGGTGGTCACGATTGTTGTTTGAAGCGGAGAGAGAGGAACGTGGTTCACGGGTCACGATGGTGGTGGTTTTCAGAGAGGTTTTAGCGAGAGAGGATTCCTTCCATGGTGGGTCACGGTGGTGGTTCACAGTTAGGTCACCGATTTGGGGATGAATCGGGGAGAGAGAGAGAGTATGTGCATGAAAATGGAAATGAATGTGAGGGAGGGTGGGTTGGTGGTTGGGGGTTGGTGGGTGATTAAAAATTTAGTCTAGTTGGCCTTTTTCTTTATCCACCTTACACAGCCACATAGGCTGTGGGTTTTATAATCTACTCCCCATGTGGAGAGTAGATCAGGCCCGATAGAGATAAATAATAAATAAAATATATAATATAGAGATATAAAATGGTCTTTCATTTGTTATAGTGTCATTAGGGTCAGGAGAAAAAAATATAAAAATGGAACTAAATAGTGCATGGCACGAACTCCTATGAACATGAACATTACAAAGTCACTCTTTTATATAGTTAAGGATTATAGCACAAGTACTCAAGATGTTATATTTTATGTTATCAAAATATTCTTGTGCTTAATTGAAGGACAATGACTAAATGGCAAAAAATAAAAGTTTGAGGACAAAATTGTGAAGGAAATTTGGCACAATGGTCCCTAACATCTGTCTTCTGTATAGAAACAGTCCCTAATAATTGTTTTTTTTGAGATAGACATCCTTATCCTATGTGTTTTGGTAAGCAATTGGTTCTTAATTGATGAAAAAGACAACATGCCCTTAATTTCAATTATGAAAAATTGAAGTTGGATTCCTAGTCTTTGTAAAAGGTGCAAATGGGTCAGGTACCTTGATTGTATAATATTTAATTTAGCGTACTAAATATATTATTATAGTCATGTCAATTAAATTTTTCATAAGAGAAAAGATATTAAATTATTGTTCTTTAAGTATATGTAATAGCTATGTCATATGAAAAACTTGAATAAAAAGTAAGATAAATAAAAAACAAATGACGTATATAATTTTATGATATTGAACAAATCTTATTATATTTTTTATTTAACGTAAAAATACTAATAAAAATTAATTTTTGAATTATATGTTATTTATTTTCGAATAATAATAAAACAATAAATTAAAATATGAACAATACAGTTAGAGCTCTAATATTTGGAGTTAATTAATGAAAAGATCAATTAAATAAAGTATTTGAAGATCAAGTTTGTAAGAAAGTCGTTTTTTATTTTTCTTTTTTTGTTATAACCATAAAATAATAATTTAAAATTTAAAAATAAAAATAATAATTTTATTTAACATGTTTGTTAATAATTACGAGCTTCAATTTTACTTATTTTATAATATTTTGTAAGAATATACAAAACAATTTACGGATATTATCAATTTGGTCAAAAAGTCTTAATTCTGAAAAAAAAAACTCATTCGTTTCATTTTATTTTTTATAAAAAATAAAGGTACCGGACTCATTTGCACGTTTTGCAAAGGTTGAAAACTTAATTGCAATTTTTTCTTATTAAAATTAAGAACATATTGGTTTTTTCGTTAAATAAGGATCAATTGCGCACCAAAACACATAGATTAAGGATGTTCGTTCCACAAAGCACACGTTAAGGACCATTTCTGCATTGAAGGCAAATGTTAAAGACCATTTGTGCCAAATTCCCAATTGTAAATTTGTGAAACTTCTAAGTTCAAGTCAAATAGACTCGAAGAAGTCATAATAAGTATGATTAAGAGTCTATAAGCCATAGAAAAGTATTAGAGGAGCTTTTCAGTAAGTTCGGGATGTTTTGGGCATGAAGGGCAAAATTATCATTTCACCTATGGTAAATTTTGAAGGTTGAAAATAAATTAATGTCTTAAATAATGTTTTTAATGTGAGAGGTGAACATCAGAAATTATTTTGGATTTTTCAGAGGTTGTTCGGGATTTTCTTGTACAATCCAGAATAGTCCGAGCAAGTTTGAGTTTTTAGACGTTAAGATATGAAAAATCAATGATAAAAATGTGAGGGTTCCATGGTTCAAGTTTTGTATTTTTCTTACAACAATGAGAAAGTCAAATATTGGTTTTACAATTTCTTTATGAGGCTCATTTTTATGCTTCTTAGGTAAACTTTCAGAATGAGGGTCGGTTCCTGCAATATTTGAAAAGTAGTTAATAAATAGAATTCGAGACAGCAACACAGTGATACTAGGCATACTTGAAATACAAAACGACCACATAAAATTCTAAAACTTTGAGGAAACACTCATAACATATCATACTAAAACATAGTACTCCTAAAACAAGTAGGGCAAATTCCCAACCAGAACTGTCCATCGTTTCTAAAAATTACATATCTTGCTCCACGTTTGTTCAATTGTGGTGATTCCAAATCTCATAGGCATGAAACTTGTCAAGATATCAAGCCCATCTGGTTTCACCTCGAAATTCTAAATACACAACCTAGGGTGTCCGTTCAAAGCCAATATTGCTTGCTTATCTGGACAGATTCAATGTTGTCCAAATTTAATCATTCTTTCATCATTCAAATAATAATTTATAAAAAATCCAGAACTCAATACTCTCAATTAAATCTAATACAATCATTAAACATAAACTTCAACATCTATTCTCATGAACATAAAATTCCAGCAAAGTGTAAAAAATTTTAACTAACATAAATTTGTAATTTATTCCTTCTCCTGACTTTAATCTTCTCATAGCATTTCCTTCATCATTGAGCATTCATCAAACCCAAAATTATTTTGTGAAAGGGGAAAAAAGGCTAAGTTTGGGCAACTCAATAGGAACATCAAATATATATATATATATATATATATATATATATATATATATATATATATATATGGGGATGACCCCCACTGGACACGTGTCCAGTGGGGGGGGGGGTTATAACTCCTCCCCACTAGGGGGAGGAGATCATCCCCCTATATGTGTGTGTGTGTGTGTGTGTGTGTGCAAATCTCAAATTATAATTGAATATCATGAATAAAACTATACAACTTCTAGTTCCAGTAAGTTCAAGGCGCGAAATACCAAATCTTTCATAGGTTTAATCCTGAAATGTTTAAACTATAATCTTTCTTTCTTGAACATCTAAAATAGTATGAACTTCTTTCTTGTTCATTACAATGTAATAAACTTTTTTCTTTTCTGGATGGCCACAAATATATAATCTTTAGCATAGAATTTACACATAACATCAATACATAAAAGGGATTTATAAAGTACAATTGCACATGATATTCCTACCTTGTTTTGATGAAAACTTAGAAGTTTAAACTTTTTTGCTTTTCTTCCTTCTTATCCGTTTCTTCTTCTTTCTTCTCTTTGGAATTGTATTTTTTTTTGTGTATCACTATTGTAAAAAGCTCGTATAGGTAGCGCTTAGGCTCCGCTTAAGTATGAGGCGCGGCTTCTATGACTAGCACCACCTCACGCCTCGCCCAGTCCCTTCCTTGCTTCACCTTCGCTTAGGTCTGAAAAGTTTGAAGCTTGACCTCCACGCCTAGCCATACTTTACGCTTTTTAGAACACTAATATGTATGTGTATAGGGCTGAGATAGAGAGTTATTGGTGGTGGTGGTGGTGGTGGTGGTGGTGGTGGTGGTGGTGGTGGGGTGGGGACGAATATGTAGGAGTTTGGGGGAAAGTTTTATGTTGTTTTCCTTCTTCTTGCATTGACACCAAAGAAAAGGAAAAGTTTACCTTTTGTGGGAATGGTAAATTTTTAATTGGTAAATATTACAAGATATTCATTTCAAAAATATCCCATAATTTATGTCATCAAGTAAATACATAAAATTTTGAAACTTAAATAAATTCATGGGTTACTTTTCTCCAAATGGATTGGGCTTTCATATTGTCATTGGGCCTTCATTGGACTTTTTCTCATAATAGGCCTTAATTGGGCTTGGATTAGACTTGCTAGAGACGAGTAGAAAAATACTATTGTACCTAGAATTTATGGCACAATTAATTTAGAACATGGAAAAACTCAGGATGTTACATCCTCTACCCCTAAATTAATTTTGTCCTCGAAATTTACTTGGTTAGTGGGGGGTACTTGGTCTTGATTTTTTCTTCTTTCTCCCAAGTTGCTCGTCAACGCCATGATTTTACCACTGAACTTTAACCAATTTCTCGATATCTCAAAACCTGAACCTTTTTTTCTACAATATCGATCGGAGTTTCTTTGGAAGTTAGGTCATTTTGCATTTCTAAAAACTGATTGTCTACCACGTGTTAGGGGTTGTGGACATACTTTCTGATCATGAACATGTGAAATCCATTATTTAGTGTTGAAATCTCTAGAGGTAACTCTAGGCGGTACTCCACATTCCCAATTCTCTCGAGTATTTTAAATGGTCCAATAAAACGAGGTATAAGCTTTTCCTTCTTACCAAAACTGAGAACGTCTTTCATTGGTGCTACCTTTAAGAAAACTTGTCGCCAACTTCAAATTCTAAAACATTTCTTCTTTTGTCAGCATAGTTTTTGTGTCTATCATGGGTTGTCTTTACTCAGGTTCTAATTTTATCAATAGCCTAAACTATCCTTTTGGTTTGGTTCCGATTTTGAGTAAAATTCCCTAGCTCGAACCGAATCAAAATCGGAGGTTTCGGTCCAATTCCAAAAAAATAAAATTAGGAACCAGAACCGAGAATTGGGGGTCCGTGTAAAGCCCCGAAAATTTTGTATCTAAATTCGTATTTTCTTAGGAAAAATCTAATGATCCCCAAAAAGTGTTAAGTTTGGTATGCCAATTTCAATAAGTTTATGGAGAAAGTATATAAATTTCATTGGATTAAAGTATTGAGGACTTTTTAGGAAAAATATGAAGTTGTGAAAAATGTTTGGGCTTAATCGAATTTAATCCCATAGATAGAGAATAAGCTGAAAATTCTGGAAAAATTCAAGAAAATTACAGTTTTGCCATTGTTTCGAACCAACTTTGCAACCATCGTGTGTAACGTGCGTTGATCCGTAGCCTATGCATGTTATACCATCACGTTCTTCTTATTGAGATGTATAAATTGATATCAAGTTTGTGTATTTTTCAAGTCGGGACTTGCCTTGAAAGTCGAGCCAAAGTGGTGTAGTCAGAATTTATGTGATGCAAAAATTTCACTAAATTTGGCTAAGTATGAAAAGTCAATCGGGCAGTCATTTTTGAGCTAATCGTATGAGCTATCGACTGACCCATTTCTTTTGCATGTATAGTCGTTGTAAAGCTTGAAGCATGAACTTTACAACAGTATAAAGTTTGACCAAAACAGAGCTCGTCTCGACCCCAAATGTTGTCTCGAACATGGCTACTTGAGATAAGAAATCTGGGAATTTTTGTAATAAAATATTGGTTGATTGGGACACATGTCATTTTTAATGATTATCACCTTAGGGCTTGTTTGGCAATGCTTATTATACTTAAGGATCAATGTCGATTAATATTCGTATAAATAACTGATAAACTAATAAAATAATAAGATAAAATAAGAATAAGTAAGAATTTTCTTGGATAAGCTAAACCAAACATGGCCTTACCAAAACTCTATAAATACACCTTCTTTTCTTACCTTTTTAAACCAAAAATTAAGTAAAGAAACTCTGCTGGAATTTAGAGAGAAAAGAAAGGTAAGAATGAAAAGAAAAAAAAAATTGAAAGGAAACCAAGAACTTTTTCTTTCTTCTTTGCGCTTATGAGAAATAGTGTGATGAAACACTAAACTAACAAGGAATTCATCACATCTATTTCAAGATAAGCTAGAAAAGTGGAAATTTTCGTCCAGAAATTCAAAACCCAGGTTACAGCAGAGATCCGAAGCTACTGGTAGCCTCAGAAACAACACTATTTAGATTTTGGTGGCCCCGAATCTGCACTGCTGTCTGGTAGTTTAATTTCCAGTTTAATATAATGAGTTTTTAGATAGAAATTCCTCCTTAGCCAAGCCTAAAACATAAATTTTCGTTTCTCCTTATTTTTGATATATTAACTCTCTATAAACTTGTAAAATTTCAGGTCACTAATCCAAGAAAAAGATTTCATTTGGATAGTGAGTAAAGTTTATGTGTATTATTGTTTTTATATTGATTATTCTTGTTAGGATCAGAATATATAGCATGAGTTTTATGTTGAATGAATCATCTCTTGTGATTTACTGTTACCCATCAAATTTCCTATCTAAGTTATCATAGATATTGAAATTAATTGCTTATATGTGAGGAATTATAAGTAATAAGATCTGCAGAAATTCAACTTCATGTTTATGACCTTGCATGTCTCCTAAACTTATGTTTAAGTCGATTTTTGATGAGTTTAGAATCTGTAGTATATGATGACTTTGAAGTGATGGTGAAAATAATTGTTTATACCTAAATGAAGCTTTATCTTATGTATCATTATTGTGGCTTGTTAGGAAATGTTTAACGTTAAATATTATATATTCAAGTTGTGCTTATTTGAGTTAAGAATGACTTAAAGTGTTACTGTAATAGCATGATGAATAGAAAGATGAATGACTTTTAGATCAATCCCTTGCATGTTGATTTGGGATTTACAGTAATATGTTTCTTTGAGGAAGAACTTGAATGAATGTTTATGTGCAAGATTTTGAATGATGTTTAGCAATTAAATCTTGTGTTTCCATGTGTTGCATCATGATATCATTCAAGAAAGAATTCATGATCTTTAAACATTAAAGTGAAAAGTTATGTTTACATAATGATCATGAGCAATTAAAGAATACCCTATTTAGGTTGTACACCATGGGAGCAAGTCCCAATTTGAAAGTCACGGGCTACGAGATGCCCAAAATGAAATGAAAGTACTTGAGCAAAGTGCTCTAAGAGAATGAAAGTACTTTGTGCATAGAAGCTCTAATGATGTTGTGACCTTGTGTTTAGCAAAACACTATGAGCGCTCGGTGTACGACCCTAATATGGGAAGGGCCCAAAGAAATGAAAAGAGAAAAGAAAAGAAAAGAAACGAAAAGAAAGAAGAAATGAAAAGAGAAAAAGAAATGAGAAGAAAGAAGAACAGAAAAGAAAAGAAAAGAAAGAAGAAATGAAAAGTAAGAAAAGAAGAATGAAACCATTTATGGTTAGTACATGCATAGCATTTCAATGTTTAGCATCCATACTATGCATATTGTATTGATTCCTTGTGAGTGATCATTAAAGGCATTTCATGAAACATATATGTTGTCAATTGTTTGGAAGTTAATGTGTGATTATTATCTTATTCACTTATGTGAGAATTGAGCAACAAAGTTAGAAGGTAAAGTGAAAAAGTCCATTCAATTGAAGGTATGAATTATGTTGTTTCATGTTTATGTGCTACTTTGCTCACTAAGCGTCATTTTATGACTAATGTAGGAAATGGAGTAGAAATACCTTGAGGTAATGCATACTTATGAAAGGGCATCGAAAAATGGGGTGGACTTCTATATCATCACGAAGAAAGATGTATGGGTTCATTTTCCGCAATGACCGGGCCTTTACATAAAGGAAAGATCTTACTAAACGATATATGTCTATAATCCCATCACATTGGAGCCGAAGGGGACTCTCTTTTTCATGTACTAGATAACCGAGAGTCTTTGATGGTTGTTTTTGTAGTTACAAGGATTTTTAGTATCCCTTAGCTAATTGTAAACCTTTTTAAGTTGTTAGTGTTGAGAAGTTTTTGAGCAATAGGTTTATGATAAGTGTCATTTCGACATTTTTGTTATCGGAATGACGAATCATATTTTGAAAGGGAGAGATACTATACTTGTTTTGAAGAAAGTGGAACTTGTAAGAGAAATCCTTGTGTAATAGCATATATGATGGAAATTTAAAGTACTTTAAGTAATCAAGTATGTGGTGTATCTTTGTACTTTTATTTACAAATTGTATGTAATGCTTTTAGTATCTCCTAAGTGTTTTGAGGAATATTGGAGTAAGGTATAAAACTTGGGAAAGTTTAAAAAGAATTAAGTTTGAAAAAAATTTCTGTCAAAGCAGGAGGATACTAGTATTTACCTGCAGCTGAGTTTGCAGCTGAGTTTTTGGTTCAGCTGAAGGCTACTAGTAGCCTTTAGCCGAGGGAAGAAAATTTTTTTTAAGGAAATTTTAGAGGTCGTCACAGTTGGGGTCGATTCTTAGTTCTTAAACTTGAACCATGGGTACCCAACTTTGAAACCAAATTTTTCATTTTTTATAAATTTTTTATTTTTTACAATTTATTCACCCATGACCCAATGACTCAACCTAACACCATAGTACCAAAGACAATAGTCCTACTGTCCAATACCAAACCAAAAGCCCAAAAC
Source organism: Forsythia viridissima (assembly GCA_030279155.1). NCBI lineage: Eukaryota > Viridiplantae > Streptophyta > Magnoliopsida > Lamiales > Oleaceae > Forsythia > Forsythia viridissima. Next base: position 27,496,104 of record CM059041.1, on the reverse strand, counting down.
CCACAACCTCCCCTAAATCCAAACTCAATTGACTCAATTTCAAATACTCAAATCTCAAATTTCCAATCGCTATTTGTCTAGATTCCCAATGGTCCTGATAGCCTTTGGTGTTTTGCCTTGACTTGTTGATAAATCATACATCTTTCTACGAACATCTATATACCTCTTTTCACGCTTTCCCATCAAAAGATATCTCAGAGGTCATGATACATCTTCATTCATCTAGGATATGCTCCATTAGGGTTTGAGTGAGCTTCTTCCGAAATTTTCTTTCTCAATTCCTCATCCTTGGGTACAAATATCCTTCCTCTAAACTAACTTCGGATTTGATTTTTTTAGAAAAAGATCTTTATCTTGTGCTTCTCTAATTTGATCTCTGAAAGTGTGTCGAATTGAAGAGGATATTATTCTTGTAGCAACTTGACTCGGTGGTGCTATGACTTCAAACTTCAAATTTTCAAATCTCTTACCAACTGTTCTTGTTATGTGATTAATGACGCCAACTGACCAACTGTTTTTATACTTAAGGTGTCGACGACGATGTTGGCTTTACCCGGGTGGTAATGAATCTTGTAGTCATAGTCCTTTACTAATTCCAACAATCTTCTTTGTCTTATATTTAACTTCTTTTAGGTGAAGAAGAACTTGAGACTCTTATGGTCTGTGTAAATGTCACACTTTCCATCATATAGATAGTGACGCCATATATTTAAAGAGTGAACCACTTTATTGAGTTTCATATCGTGCGTTGGATAATTTTGTTCGTAATACTTTAATTATCTCAATGCGTAGGCAATCACCTGTTACATAAGCACACATCCAATACCTAGTTTAGACGTGTCGCTATAAATGACAAAACTTTTCGATCCTTCTAGTACTGTCAGTACTGGGACTGTGACCAACTGTTGGTTAAGCTCTTGGAAGCTTTGTTCACACTTGTCGTCCCACAAATTTTTATTCCTTTTCTAGTTAGCTTGGCTATTGGTCCAACGATTTTAGAGAATCTCTCAATGAATCTGTGATATCAACTAGCTAATCCTAAGAAACTTTGCAGTTCTCCAACATTGGTAGGTCGGTTCTAGTTAATCACAACTTTCACTTTCGTCAGGCCAACTTTGATCCCTTTAGCCGTAACCACATAGCCAAGAAAACTTACTCTATTTAGCCAAAATTCACACTTCTTAAATTTGGTATACAACCTCTCATTTATCAAGATTTCCAAAACTATTCTAAGGTATTCTTCATGTTGTTCACGGGTCTCGGAGTATATCAGGATGTTGTCAATGAAAAAAACTTGTCCAAGTATTCATGAAACACTTTGTTCATTAAGTCCATGAACACTGATGGAGCGTTGGTTAGTGTCCATAACGAGTCTAAAAGGCTATTTTCGGCATGTCACTAGCCTTGATTTTCAACTAATGGTGTCCATATCTCAAATCAATTTTTGAAAACATAGTTGACCCTCTTAGTTGATCAAACAAATCTTCATTTCTCAAAATATGGTACTTATTATTTATTGTCAAATGGTTCAACTCTCGATAGTCAATGCACATTCTCATTTACCCTTCTTTCTTCTTTATGAAGAAGATTGGTGCATTCCACGATGACACACTTAGTCGGATAAAGCTGTATTAAAAAATTCTTAAAGTTGAGATGTGACGACCTCAGAAATTTCCTTAAATTTTTTTTTCCCTCGGCTAAAGGCAACTAGTAGCCTTCAGCTGAACTAAAAACTCAGCTGCAGGTAGATACTAGAATCCTCCTGCTTTGACAGAAATATTTTTCAAACATAATTCTTTTTAAACTTCCCCAAGTTTTACACCTCACTCTAATATTCCTCAAAACACTTAAAGGAGATATTAAAAGCATTACAAACAATTTGTAAATAAAAGTACAAGGATACACCACATACTTGATTAGTTAAAGTACTTTAAATTTCTATCATATATGCTATTACACAAGGATTTCTCTTACAAGTTCCACTTTCTTCAAAACAAGTATAGTATCCCTCCCTTTCAAAATATGATTCGTCATTTCGATAACAAAAATGTCGAAATGACACTCATCATAAACCTATTGCTCAAAAACGTCTCAACACTAACAACTTAAAAAGGTTTACAATTAGCTAAGGGATACTAAAAATCCTTGTAACTACAAAAACAACCATCAAAGACTCTCGGTTATCTAGTACATGAAAAAGAGAGACCCCTTCGGCTCCAATGTGATGGCATTATAGACATATATCGTTTTGTAAGATCTTTCTTTTATGTAAAGGCCCGACCATTGCGGAAAATGAACCCATACATCTTTCTTCGTGATGATATAGAAGTCCGCCCCATTTTCCAATGCCCTTTCATAAGTATGCATTACCTCAAGGTATTTCCGTTCCATTTCCTACATTAGTCATTAAACGACTATAAGCAATGACGCTTAGTGAGCAAAGTAGCACATAAACATGAAACCGCATAATTCATACCTTCAATTGAATGGACTTTTTCACTTTACCTTCTAACCTTGTTGTTCAATTCTCACATAAGTGAATAAGATAATAATATCACATTAACTTCCAAACAATTGACAACATATATGTTTCATGAAATGCCTTTAATGATCACTCACAAGCAATCAATACAATATGCATAGTATGGATGCTAAACATTGAAATGCTATGCATTTACTAACCATAAATGGTTTCATTCTTCTTTTCTTACTTTTCATTTCTTCTTTCTTTTCTTTTCTTTTCTATTCTTCTTTCTTCTCATTTCTTTTTCTCTTTTCATTTCTTCTTTCTTTTCGTTTCTTTTCGTTTCTTTTCTTTTCTTTTCTTTTCTTTTCTTTTCTTTTCTCTTTTCATTTCTTTGGACCCTTCCTATATTAGGGTCGTACACCGAGCGCTCATAGTGTTTTGCTAAACACAAGGTCAGAACATCATTAGAGCTTCTATGCTCAAAGTACTTTCATTCTCTTAGAGCACTTTGCTCAAGTACTTTCATTTCATTTTGGGCATCTCATCCCATGGGCATCTTGTAGCCCGTGACCTTCAAATTGGGACTTGCTCTCATGGTGTACAATCCAAATAGGGTATTCTTTAATTGTTCATGATCATTATGTAAACATAACTTTTCACTTTAATGTTTAAAGATCATGAATTCTTTCTTGAATGATACCATGATGCAACACATGGAAACACAAGATTTAATTTCTAAACATCATTCAAAATCTTGCACATAAACATTCATTCAAGTTCTTCCTCAAAGAAACATATTACTGTAAATCCCAAATCAACATGCAAGGGATTGATCTAAAAGTCATTCATCTTTCTATTCATCATGCTATTACAGTAACACTTTAAGTCATTCTTGACTCAAATAAGCACAACTTAAATATATAATATTCAACATTAAATATTTCCTAACAAGCCACAATAATGATACATAAGATAAGGCTTCATTTAGGTATAAACAATTATTTTCACCATCACTTCAAAGTCATCATATACTACAGATTCTAAACTCATCAAAAATCAACTTAAATATAAGTTTAGGAGACATGCAAGGTCATAAACATGAAGTTGAATTTATGCAGATCTTATTACTTATAATTCCTCACATATAAGCAATTAATTTCAATATCTATGATCACTTAGATAGAAAATTTGATGGGTAACAGTAAATCACAAGAGGGGATTCATTCAACATAAAACTCATGCTATATATTCTGATCCTTACAAGAATAATCAATATAAAAACAACAATACATATAAACTTTACTCACTGTCCAAAGGAAATATTTTTCTTGGATTAGTGAACTGAAATTTTACAAGTTTATGGAGAGTTAATATATCAAAAATAAGGAGAAATGAAAATTTATGTTTTAGGCTTGGCTAAGGAGGAATTTCTGTCCAAAAACTCATTATATTAAACTGGAAATGAAATTACCAGACAGCAGTGCAGATTCGGGGCTACCAGAATCTAAACAGTGTTGTTTCTGAGGCTACCAGTAGCCTCGAATCTTTGCTATAACTTGGGTTTTGAATTTTTGGATGGAAATTTCTACTTTTCTAGCTTATCTTGGAATAGATGTGATGAATTCTTTGTTAGTTTAGTGTTTCATCACACTATTTCTCATAAGCACAAAGAGGGAAGAAAAAGTTCTTGGTTTCTTTCAATTTTTTTTTCTTTTCATTCTTACCTTTCTTTTCTCTCTGAATTCCAGCAGAGTTTCTTTACATAATTTTTGGTTTAAAAAGGCAAGAAAAGAATGTGTATTTACAGAGTTGGTAAGGCCATGTTTGGTTTAGCTTATCCAAGAAAATTCTTACTTATTCTTATTTTATCTTATTATTTTATTAGTTTATCAGTTATTTATACGAATATTAATCGACATTGATTCTTAAGTATAATAAGCATTGCCAAACAAGCCCTAAGGTGATAATCATTAAAAATGACATGTGTCCCAATCAATCAATATTTTATTACAAAAATTTCCAGATTTCTTATCTCAAGTAGCCATGTTCGGGACAATGTTTGGGGGTCGAGACGAGCTTTATTTTGGTCGAACTTTATACCATTGTAAAGTTCATACTTCAAGCTTTACAACGAGCATACATGCAAAAGAAATGGGTCAGTCGATAGCTCATACAATTAGCTCAAAAATAACTGCCCGACTGACTTTCCATACTTAGCCAAATTTGGTGAAATTTCTGCATTACATAAATTTTGACTATACCACTTTGTCTCGACTTTCAAGGCAAGTCCTGACTTGAAAAATTCCTAAACTTGATATCAATTTAAACATCTCGATAAGAACTATGCGATGGTATAACATGCATAGGCTACGGATCAACGCACGTTACACACGATGGTTGCAAAGTTGGTTCCAAACAATGGCAAAACTGTAATTATCTTGAATTTTTCCAAAATTTTCAGGTTAGTCTCTATCTATGGAATTAAATTCGATTAAGCCCAAACATTTTTCACAACTTAATATTTTTCTTAAAAAGTCCTTAATACTTTAATCCAATGAAATTTATATACTTTCTCCATAAACTTATTGAAATTGGCATACCAAACTTAACACTTTTTGGGGATCATTGGATTTTTCCTAAAAAAATACGAATTTAGATTTTCTAAATTATAAAATTATGATACGAAATTTTCGGGGCGTTACAATCTCCCCCCTTAAAGAATTTCGTCCTCAAAATTTACCTAGAAAAGTTCTAGAAATTTCTTCTTCATTTCATCTTCTCGCTCCCACGTCTTCTCCTCAATTGTGTTGCTTCTCCACGGGTCTCTTACTAAAGGTACTTCTTTGTTACGAAGGCGTTTCGTCTCTCGTATAAGGATCTTTACCGGTTGTTCTTCCCATGTTAAATCCGCTTGCACCTCTGTAGGAATGTCCTTAAGTACATGTGATGGATCGGAAATATATTTTCAGAGAGTGGACACATGAAATACATTGTGTACTTTTGCTAACTGGGTAGGTAATTCCAGTTTGTAGGCCAAAGTTCCTACTCTCCCCTTGATCTCAAATGTATCTCGGAGTTAGTTTTCCTTTCTTTCCGAACCTGAACATTCTCTTGACCAGCGAGATCTTAATAAACACTTTGTCTCCAACTTCAAATTCTAAGGGTCTACGTCGTTTATTTGCATAGCTTCGTTGTCGATCCTGGGCCGTAAAAATATTTCTTCAAATCTTCTCGATGATTGTTGTCATGTCTTGAACCAAATCTGGTCCCAACATCCTTCGTTCACCAACTTCATCCCAGTATAGGGGTGATCGACACTTCCTACCGTATAATGCTTCATACGGTGGCATCCCTATGGAGCTTGGTAACTGTTGTTATATGCAAATTCGACTAAAGGCAAATACTTTTCCCAACTTCCATTAAACTGCAAAAAATTTGCCCTAAGCATGTCTTCAAGAGTCTGAATTGTTCTTTCAGTTTGTCCATCTGTTTGGGAATGGAAGGCAGTACTAAAGTGCAGCTTAGTACCCAAAGACTCGTATAAACTTTTCCAAAAATGGGATAAAAATCTACGGTCTCGATCTAATACGATGGTCTTAGGTATTCCATGTAATCTCACAATTTCTTGGAGGTAAAGATTTGCGTACTGATCTATCTTGTATGTTGTTTTGATAGGTAGAAAATGTGCTGACTTTGTTAGTCGGTCTACTATAACCCAAATGGCGTCACATCCTTTACTCGTCCCTGGTAAGCCTACTACAAAATCCATCGAGATATTTTCCCATTTCCACTCTGGCATTGGTAAGGGTTCTAGGGTACCTTGTCTTTGATGCTCAACTTTAACTTGTTAACAAATCAGACATTTAGCTACAAAGTTTGCAATTTCTTTCTTCATGTTTGGCCACCAATATAATGTCTTGACTTCATGGTACATCTTTGTTGATCCAGGGTGTACCGAGTATGGTGTACTGTGAGCTTCTTGAAAAAATTTCCTCTCTAATTCCTTCATCCTTAGGTACATAAATTCTATCCTTATACTGGAGAAGTCCATAGGTAGATATTTGATAGTCAGTGGGCTTTCCAGTTGCTGTTCTTTTCCTTATCTTCTCGGCGAAAGAATCTGTTTTCTATGCCTCTCTAATCCGTTCATTTAGGGTTGATTGAATGGTCATAGCAGATAACCTCAGATTTTCTAATGTGAAAATTTCTAAACCCAAATTCTCTATTTCTTTACCCGATTCCCTTGATTTCTTTGGTGTTTTTCGGCTTAACGCGTCTGCTACTACATTTGCTTTGCCTGGGTGATAGCTTATGGTACAATCATAATCTTTGATCAACTCTAACCATCGTCGTTGCCGCATGTTTAACTCTTTTTGAGTAAAGAAATACTTCAAACTCTTATGATCCGTGAATATTTCACATTTTTCACCGTACAAATAATGTCTCCAAATCTTTAAAGCAAACACTATTGCCGCGAGTTCAAGGTCATGAGTAGAGTAATTCTTCTCATACGGCTTTAATTTTCTAGAGGCATATGCAATTACCTTACCGTGTTGCATGAGCACACCTCATAATCCTTGTTTAGAGGCATCACTATAAATAGTGTATCTGCCTTCAGCGGAAGGAATTTCTAGAACGGGGGCAGAAGTGAGTCTTTTTTTAGTTCCTGAAAGCTTTGTTCATAGTCCTCGTTCCATCTAAATTGTATGTTCTTATGGGTTAATTGAGTTAATGGGGTTGCAATCTTAGAAAAATCCCGAACAAATCGTTGACAATACCCGAATAAACCCAATAAACTCCTAACCTCTGTTGGTGATGACGATCGTGGCCAGTCTAGAACCGCCTCTATTTTTCTAGGATCGACTTCTATGCCTTCTTTTGACACTACATGTCCCAAAAATGCCACTTCTTCTAACCAAAATTCACATTTCTTAAACTTGGCATATAATTGTTTTTCCCTTAAGATTTGTAAGACAATCCTCAAGTGCTTGGCATGTTCTTCCTTTGTTCTCAAATAAATCAAAATGTCATCAATAAATACTATTACAAATTTGTCCAGATATTCCTTGAATACTCTATTCATCAAATCCATGAATGCTGCTGGAGCATTTGTTAACCCAAAAGGCATCACCAAAAACTCGTAATGGCCATAACGAGTACTGAAAGCTGATTTTGGTATATCTTCATGTTTAATCCTTAATTGGTGATATCTTGTTCTGAGGTCTATTTTTGAGAATAGTGCAGAGCCTTGGAGTTGGTTAAATAGATCATCTACCCTGGGCAATGGGTATTTATTCTTAATAGTCTCCTTATTTAACTCTCGATAATCAATACACAATCTCATCGAGCCATCGTTTTTCTTCACAAATAGTACAGAAGCTCCCCACGGAGACGAACTAGGCCTAATGAAACCTTTAAGAATCAATTCGTCCAACTGATTTTTCAACTCCTTAAGTTTTGTAGGTGCCATTTTGTACGGTGTCCTAGAAATAGGTGGAGATCCTGGAACAATTTCTATCCCAAATTCTACTTCTCACTCAGGTGGTAATCCTGGTAAATCCTCAGGAAAAACATCGGGATATTCTTGCACTACGGGTATGGTGGTTAGTGAGGGTTCATACTTTTCTTGGACCTGGATTTGGTGTAAACTAACCAAAAATCCTTCACTACCCTTCTCTAGTAGTTTCAATGCCTTTAGTGCAGATATGACTAATTTTGGTATTTTTTCAGGCTTAGGGAAAGCTATTGTCCCTATTCCAGGCATACTCAAAGTTTTCGCCCTACAATCAATGGTTGCTTGATATCGTGATAGCCAATCCATGCCTAAGATTATATCAAAATCCTTCAAATCTAAAGAAATTAGGTCTGCAGGATGAGTTTTTCCCGTAATTTCAATCAACACATCAGGGACATAGTGATTAACAAAACAACTAGGTCCAGAGGGTATGATAACTTCCGTTTCTAAAGGGAGTGGTTCAGTGGCTAGTTCGAGTATTCTTAGCATGTTTGTGGCTATAAACGAATGTGTTGCTCCAGAGTCAAATAAAACGTAAACAAGTTTGGACTTAATGTAAATTGTACCTGCCACCACGTCATTACTCGTCCCAGTGTCTGGCCTGACCAATGCAAAGGCTCTAGCGGTTCTTTGTTTCGCTCTTGTGGGACAATTAACGAATATGTGACCTGGCTTGTGGCAAGTATAACACACATTCTTACCAACTAGACATTCTCCTGAATGGTTTTTGCCACATTTGGTACAATTGGTCGCGACTTGGTCACTCGGCCTTTTCTCTATTTTATCCCTCTTTTGGTTGGGTCCCTTTTGGTACGATCCTATTCCTTGCGGTTTTCCTGACCATTTTCTCTTATTCTTATTATCCTCATTATTTCTCCATGATTGGTTTCCTCGAAACCCTTTCTTGCCCAAATTTTGATCCTTATTTTGATATCTAGCCTCACGGGCTTTGGAAATTTTTAGCTTGGCTTGTTCTGCCAGCAAAGCTTTATCAGCAACCTCAGAAAATATCATGTTTTGAATTCCAGACATTAATACATCCCTGTTCAATTCAGGCCTAAGTCCTTCAAGAAATCTATCAACCTTATGTCCGTTGGTACCGACCATATGAGTACCAAAACGTGATAACTCTTCAAATTTCCTAATGTATTCTGATACTGTCATGAACCCTTGACGTAGTTGTATGAATTCATTCATCTTTTGGTTTCGGACAGATGTAGAAAATACTTGGTCCTAAAAATATCACAGAATCCTTCCCAAGTCAAATTTGTCGTTTCTCCTATGCTGACCAAAGTATCCCACCAATGGCCTGCACTACCTCGAAGCATGAATGATGCACATATCACTTTTTCAACATCGTCCACGTGTGCATATGCAAACATTATTTCCAAATACGCCCATAATCAATTATCATATAAATATTCAATAAATCTTAAAATGGCCCAACATTTATTCACAAGATCTCTAGCTTTTTGGGTCTTCAATTCATACCGCCCAAATTAATGGTCCATGGTAAATCTTTCACTTAAAATCATACAAAAGACCACTAATTAACCAAAGTTATATGATCCAGTCCACTATCCATTTAAGTCAAGATCCAGTCCACTATCCATTTAAGTCATGATCCAGTCCAAACTTTCCTTCTTCTTCCTCATTTTGTCTGCCTCTTCATCTCTCTCTCTCTTTATATTTTTCCCAAATTCAAAAATCTCAAATTCCTCATTTTCAAACTAACAATTTCTCATCAAATCAACCACGGCTCCTTCCAAAAATCAAAAGGGGAAAGGCAAGGCTCCTATTTCTCAATCCAAAACCAAGAAAAAATGAAGCGAAGAATGCTAGAGGATCCGTGGCCACTCGCTGTTCCACTTTGCGAGCCGGGGGTGTTCAGCCCCTTACGGAGGATTTTCCTACACTGTGGTTCAAGGATGCATCGTCATTTGCTCGTTATGACGTTTTCAAGGATTGCAAGCTTACTCCTGGAAGGTACATTAATATGAAATTTTTGGAATCCTTGCAATTTCCTTTCCTAGCTACATTCAAAGAATTTAAATGGATGAAATTTCTAGAGATAGAGGGACGTTACTGTGATAAGATTGTTAGATGCTTCTATAGCAATGCTGAGATGTTGGATGATGGCAGTGGGGTCTTTGATTGTGTATCAACATATGTGAAGGGAAAATCTTTAATGATTGTAGAAACTTTTACTGCTAACTTTTGCTACAATCTATTAAGGTCTCTGTTTTTTTCTTTCTTTTCTACTCTTGTATGGATCTCTCCTCCCTTTGGAGAACTTATTAATGAAATATTTCATCTTCTGGCTTATGATGTTGTTATTGATTTTGTGTTGGAGTTTGGAATGGAGTAGAATGAATTAATATTTGACTAGTGCTAGCTCATGAATGATGGCTTATAGCTTTAGTCTAGGAAATCTAGTTCTTCCAGCTTTAGAATCTTAGTTGAGTAGTTTTACTCTAATGTACTTTAATAACTTCAATAACTAAGGAACATCTCTAACAATTCTAAATTGATTCCAAATATAAATTTCAATTCATATGATATCATAATTCTAAGAAAGGGAATAAAACATACCCGGGAAAGGACATCTTGAACGAGGGTTCTATATCATCACAGTCTACAGAATCATTGGACCGGGGCTCTGATACCAAAGCTTGTGACGACCTCTGAAATTTCCTTAATTTTTTTTTCCTCGGCTAAAGGCTACTAGTAGCCTTCAGCTGAACTAAAAACTCAGCTGCAAGTAGATACTAGAATCCTCCTGCTTTGACAGAAATATTTTTCAAACTTAATTCTTTTTAAACTTCCCCAAGTTTTATACCTCACTCCAATATTCCTCAAAACACTTAGAGGAGATATTAAAAGCATTACAAACAATTTGTAAATAAAAGTACAAGGATACACCACATACTTGATTACTTAAAGTACTTTAAATTTCCATCATATATGCTATTACACAAGGATTTCTCTTACAAGTTCCACTTTCTTCCCTTTCAAAATATGATTCGTCATTCCGATAACAAAAATATCGAAATGACACTCATCATAAACCTATTGCTCAAAAACGTCTCAACACTAACAACTTAAAAAGGTTTACAATTAGCTAAGGGATACTAAAAATCCTTGTAACTACAAAAACAACCATCAAAGACTCTCGGTTATCTAGTACATGAAAAAGAGAGTCCCCTTCGGCTCCAATGTGATGGCATTATAGACATATATCGTTTTGTAAGATCTTTCCTTTATGCAAAGGCCCGACCATTGCGGAAAATGAACCCATGCATCTTTCTTCGTGATGATATAGAAGTCCACCCCATTTTCCGATGCCCTTTCATAAGTATGCATTACCTCAAGGTATTTCCGTTCCATTTCCTACATTAGTCATTAAACGACTATAAGCAATGACGCTTAGTGAGCAAAGTAGCACATAAACATGAAACCAAATAATTCATACCTTCAATTGAATGGACTTTTTCACTTTACCTTCTAACCTTGTTGCTCAATTCTCACGTAAGTGAATAAGATAATAATTACCCATTAACTTCCAAACAATTGACAACATATATGTTTCATGAAATGCCTTTAACGATCACTCACAAGCTATCAATACAATATGCATAGTATGGATGCTAAACATTGAAATGCTATGCATGTACTAACCATAAATGGTTTCATTCTTTTTTTCTTACTTTTCATTTCTTCTTTCTTTTCATTTCTTTTCTGTTCTTCTTTCTTCTCATTTCTTTTTCTCTTTTCATTTCTTCTTTCTTTTCATTTCTTTCTTTTCTTTTCTCTTTTCATTTCTTTGGGCTGTTCCCACATTAGGGACATACACCGAGCGCTCATAGTATTTTGCTAAACACAAGGTCACAACATCATTAGAGCTTCTATGCTCAAAGTACTTTCATTCTCTTAGAGCACTTTGCTCAAGTACTTTCATTTCATTTTGGGCATCACATCTCGTGGGCATCTCGTTGCCCGTGACCTTCAAATTGAGACTTGCTCCCATGGTGTACAACCTAAATAGGGTATTCTTTAATTGTTCATGATCATTACGTAAACATAACTTTTCACTTTAATGTTTAAAGATCATGAATTCTTTCTTGAATGATACAATGATGCAACACATGGAAACACAAGATTTAATTGCTAAACATCATTCAAAATCTTGCACATAAACATTCATTCAAGTTCTTCCTCAAAAAAACATATTACTGTAAATCCCAAATCAACATGCAAGGGATTGATCTAAAAATCATTCATCTTTCTATTCATCATGCTATTACAGTAACACTTTAAGTCATTCTTGACTCAAATAAGCACAACTTGAATATATAAAATTCAACGTTAAACATTTCCTAACAAGCCACAATAATGATACATAAGATAAGGCTTCATTAAGGTATAAACAATTATTTTCACCATCACTTCAAAGTCATCATATACTGCAGATTCTAAACTCATCAAAAATTGACTTAAACATAAGTTTAGGAGACATGCAAGGTCATAAACATGAAGTTGAATTTCTGCAGATCTTATTACTTATAATTTCTCACATATAAGCAATTAATTTCAATATCTATGATCACTTAGATAGGAAATTTGATGGGTAACAGTAAATCACAAGAGGGGATTCATTCAACATAAAACTCATGCTATATATTCTGATCCTAACAAGAATAATCATTATAAAAACAACAATACACATAAACTTTACTCACTATCCAAAGGAAATCTTTCTCTTGGATTAGTGACTTGAAATTTTACAAGTTTATGGAGAGTTAATATATCAAAAATAAGGAGAAATGAAAATTTATGTTTTAGGCTTGGCTAAGGAGGAATTTCTGTCCATAAACCCATTATATTAAACTAGAAATGAAACTACCAGACAACAGTGTAGATTCGGGGCTACCAGAATCTAAACAGTGTTGTTTCTAAGGCTACCAGTAACCTCGGATCTCTGCTGTAACCTGGGTTTTGAATTTCTGGACGGAAATTTCTACTTTTCTAGCTTATCTTGGAATAGATGTGATGAATTCCTTGTTAGTTTAGTGTTTCATCACACTATTTCTCATAAGCACAAAGAAAAAAGAAAAAGTTCTTGGTTTCCTTTCAATTTTTTTTCGTTTCATTCTTACCTTTCTTTTCTCTCTAAATTCCAGCAGAGTTTCTTTACTTAATTTTTTGTTTAAAAGGCAAGAAAAGAAGATGTATTTATAGAGTGTTGGTAAGGCCATGTTTGGTTTAGCTTATTCAAGAAAATTCTTACTTATTCTTATTTTATCTTATTATTTTATTAGTTTATCAGTTATTTATATGAATATTAATCGACATTGATCCGTAAGTATAATAAGCATTGCCAAACAAGCCCTAAGGTGATAATCATTAAAAATGACATGTGTCCCAATCAACCAAAATTTTATTACAAAAATTTCCAGATTTCTTATCTCAAGTAGCCATGTTCGGGACAATGTTTGGAGGTAGAGACGAACTCTGTTTTGGTCAAACTTTATACCGTTGTAAAGTTCATACATCAAGCTTTACAACGAGCATACATGCAAAAGAAATGGGTTAGTCGATAGCTCGTACGATTAGCTCAAAAATGACTGCCCGACTGACTTTCCATACTTAGCCAAATTTGGTGAAATTTCTGCATTACATAAATTCTGACTATACCACTTTGGCTCGACTTTCAAGGCAAGTCCCGAATTGAAAAATTTCCAAACTTGATATCAATTTAAACATCTCGATAAGAACTACGCGATGCTATAACATGCATAGGCTATGGATCAACGCACGTTACACACGATGGTTGCAAAGTTGGTTCGAAACAATGGCAAAACTGTAATTATCTTGAATTTTTTCCAGAATTTTCAGGTTAGTCTCTATCTATGGAATTAAATTCGATTAAGCCCAAACATTTTTCACAACTTAATATTTTTCTTAAAAAGTCCTTAATACTTTAATCCAATGAAATTTATATACTTTCTCCATAAACTTATTGAAATTGGCATACCAAACTTAACACATTTTGGGGATCATTGGATTTTTCCTAAGAAAATATGAATTTAGATTTTCTAAATTATAAAATTAAGTACGAAATTTTTGGGGTGTTACATGAGATTTCAATTCTTGCAACTCTTTCAAGGCCCTTCTGTAAGGCACTTCAGACATTGGTGCCACTCCGGGGACTAATTTAATTGTAAACTCCAATTGTCTATCTGGTGGAATTCTAGGCAAGTCTATCAACAAAGTCATGTACAACTGCAAAAATGTTTGGCAGTCACAATTGGTTGTGATTTACTCGAGGCACTGAAATAATGTACTTGATACGATTCCTTCTTCGTCCCCGAGAAATAAAATTCGTCTTCTCCTGGTTTCTGACTGGATAGACTCGATTGTGTCCCAACCAATCCATGCCTAAAATTACATCCAAATATCTCATATCTAAAATATACAAATCCACTTTTAACACCTTTTCTCTAAATTCTATGTCAACGGATTTGGCTAGTTGATTCGTAAAAAGCAACTTGGTAGAACGTGTACTAACTTCTAGTGTACTAGACAATTTATCGCATGCAAGTCTAGTCTTAACAAAGAAAAAAGCAGAGATAAACAATGTGCGGCTCTAGAGTCAAAAAGTACACAAGTAAGAATATGCGATAACATAAGGGTACCTTAGACGTTTGGGTTCTCGTCTGCTTCTTGTTGAGTAAGAGAAAATACATACCATTTTCCTTTTTTGTTCTTGTTTCCGTTCCCTCCTCCAGTCTCTTCCATTGGGAGGTTTTGTGCGGTTCATGCTCATATGAATCGGTTTTTCGCATTGGTAGCAAATGTTATTTCCAAATAATTACTCTCCTTGGTGAGTCTTGTTATACTTTGTGCATGATAGAGCAGTCGTTCCCAACTTGACATTGCTGGGTCCCGTATTTGGCTTCTATCCTTGCCACTTCCCATTTTCTTTATCTTGGGTGTTCCACTTTTTTTCTTTCCAGATGAGTCATTATCTTGAGCAGTGGACTAATCTAAGCTGGTCTTGCAATACCAAATTGTCTTAGCCTGATCTAGTATCTGATGGTAGGTGGTGAAGTTGTGGGACATGAGTATCAAGTTGATATTTGTACTCAGCCCTTGCTCGAACCTCTTGATCTTCTTAGTCTCAGTATCGACTAGGTAAGGGGCATATTGCAAAAGCTGTGTGAACTTACGCTCGTAATCCAAAAGAAACATACTTCCTTGTCTCAATTGTAAGAACTCGGTCTCTTTGCAGTTCTTTAAAGCTTGTGGAAAGTACTTCTCTATCAGCTCTTTCTTGAACTAGGTCCAAGTCAAAGCGTCCCATTCTACCACACTTCTAGTGCGTGTCATTGACTCTCACTAGTGGCTAGCATCATCTGCGAACATGAACTCTGCAGGTTGGACCTTTTGTGCATCGGTACATGCTAGCAGTCGAAAAATGCATTCCAACCTACGCAGCTACTCTTTTGCTACCAAGGGTCCTAAAGTGCCATCGAAGGTTAGAAGTATATGGTTGCAGAATTGTTCAATTATGACAGCATGATTGTTGACAGCTGGAGGACTAGGTTGGGAATGTGGTGGAGTAAAATTAGCCCGACTTTGCCTAGCCAAAACGTGCACTTCTCTTAGTGAATTCCTAATCAGAATGTTTTGGGTTGGTGGTGCCATTTCCTTTAGACATAAATAAATTCATCCCTCAGGCAATAGAAATACTAACATGTCACATTTCGATGTAAGGAAAAATTGGAAATTTTTATTAGAAAGTAAACTTCAACAAAGCGCCAGAAACATGGTAGCATTTGAAAAGTAATCACGCAAAATCCAAAAAAGAATGAAAACTGGAGCAACAACTCAAAGTCTAAAGTGCGCTCAAAAGGAAAGTTTGGTAAGAAAATAACATAATAGAAAGAAATAAACAAATTGGTGGATGCTTCTAACTCTACTTCACTACCCAAACATGCCCTATTCAGGTAATCTTTCCAATGGTAGGCAAGGTTGTGGCAAAATGACTCGACATCCATGTGGTTCGGGTTTTCGTTCAACATCTCTTCCTTGATTAACCTATCCATACATGCCTCAATCGTGCAAAGGTTAATCAAAAGATGATCGATGGCCTTGTCATTATCAATTCTATGTCCAAATCTCGTCGCTTCTCGCCACTCATGAAGGAACCTTCAACATGTTTAGTTAGGAACATGTCAAACTCGAAATTTTCGTAGGCTTGTTTTTCTAATTTTTGAAATATTAAGTGATGTGCCAAACCTGTAGACTTCCTAACTGTGTATCTCATTCTAGCCATATTTTCCTAGTTCTAGTCCAACCATAAGTCCAAACAATGAGAAACATTCAAAACATAAGGTCTAGCATTCTCTTGATTGTAAAGTAATTAAGTAGCAATAAAATGAATGTTGAAAATAATTGAACAAAATCGAAATATTCAATTAAATAACTCTTAACTTTTCTTAATTCATAGCTGATGGTCAAATGAGGGTAGCCGTCAGATGAAGAGAAGAGCCATGAGAATCTTTCTCATTTCTTCTTTAATTACATAAAATCACACAATTCATGTAATCAAGCAACATATTACTTTTAACATGTAATCATCTACTTCTTAAATCAACAAACAATTTTTTTTTTTCTTTTAAAAGGCTCACTCGAGCGGCCAAAGGCCAACTTGAACAATTTTTTTCTTTTTTTTATATACTTCTTCTTACTTCTTTCACTCTCTTTTGGTTTCAAACTTTCTTAGTCTGCAGAATCGACTAAAAATCTTGCTCTGATACCAAGTTGTGACTCTCCGAATTCTCCTTTATGAGACACGATGAGTCTTTCTAACTCTTTCTCTTTTAGCTCGAAATGGTGGTTTACTAATGCGGAACTTAAACATCATTATTAGAATAAAACTCCAATTCTTTACCATGCTAAATACAAACCCCTTAGTTTAAAACTTGAAGTACTTTATGTTAGTTAAAGATTTCTAACTTAGCACGCTAAAATGCAACATTCTCCTAAATTTTCAAAGCAAGAAAGAGAGACTCAAATGGGTATGATTACTTCTAGAATTTTACCAAATACTCACAAGTTCTCTCTCTATAACATATCAAAATTTTGTGATTTTTCAAGTGCAATAATGTTTTCATATTGATAAGTAAAGTAAGTAGGTAGTAAACAGAATCTGAGACAGCAATGTAGTGCTGTGATACTAGGTGTATTTGATATACTAAAAGACCTCATAAAATTCTAAAACTTTGAGAAAATACTCATAACATATCATAATAAAACATATTAAAAATTCAGAATCTAACTAATCCAATTAATCCTCCAAATTAACTTCTAAAACAAGTAGGGTAGATTCTCGATCATAACTATCCATCGTTTCTAAAATATGCATATCTTGCTCCACAGTCGCCCAATTAGGGTGATTCCAAATGTCAGAGACATGAGACTTGTCAAGCTATCAAGCGCAACTAGTTTCACCTCGCAATTCTAAATACAGAACGTGACGTGTCCATTCAAAGCCTGACTTGCTTGATTGAAAATCTTGACATATTCATTGTTGTCCAATTTTAATCATTCTTTCATCATTCAAATAACAATTTATCAAAAATCCAGAACTTAATGCTCTTAATTAAGTGTTTGTTTAGTGGATTTTAAAGGTATTTTTTAGAAAATTTTGAAAAAATTTGGTGAGATGTGTGGTTGAAAAGTTAATAAAAATTGTAGGTCCTACAAAATATGTGATTGAAAATGAGTTCGAAAAAAACTCTTCTAAACATAAGCTAAGTCTAATATAATCATTAAACATAAACTTCAACATCCATTCTCATGAACAAAATACTCCATAAAAAATCTAAAATAACATAAACATGAAATTTATTCCTTCTTTTGACTTTACCCGTAGCATACTTCCTTCATCATTGAGCCTCAATCCAACCCAAAAATATTATGTGAAAGAGGAGAATGTGTGTGTGTGTGTGCGCGCGCGCAAATCCCAAATTATAATTGAATATCATGCATAAAACTATACAAACTTCTAGTTTCAGTGAGCTAAAGGGTCGAAACCCTAAATTCTTTCTTAGGTTTAATCTCGAAAGATTTAAACCATAATTTTTGTTTCTTAAACATCCAAAATAGGATGAAACTTAAATCTTGTTCATTCCAATGGAATAAAATTCTTTCTTTGCCGGATGACCACAAAACTATAATCTTTAGCATAGAATTTACACATAACATCAATACATAAAAAGGATTTAAAGTACACTTGCACATGATATTCCTACCTTGTTTGATGAAACCTTAAAGGTTCGTTCTCTTTGTTGTTTTAAAGCTGTTCAGTTTTCTAAAACATCCAAAACTTGTTTAGTTTGACATTTTTGAAAATACATTTTCGAAAACAAAGTTAAATTTATAAAACAAAAATCAAAACACGGAAAAAAAATTATTTAAACAAATTTTAAAAAATCTAAAATTCTAAAACAAATAAATTTATAAGATTATATATATATATACACACACACACACACACACACACCAATTTTGACGATAGGATGATTAGGTTCATCAGAAGGTGGAGGTGGTGCATGAGAAGATATATGAGGACATTTGTTAAATTGACAAGAAATTTTTAACAAAAGATCGCACATTTCGATAAGATCTTTGGCTTTGTTTTTGAAGATATGGTCAGGCATATGACATAAAAAAATGTTGGCATTGGAGATATTGAATACGATTATCAATAATCACCTTTTTGAGATATCTGTTGTAACAACAAGGAAAGATATTGAAAATTTGAGGTGTCGTGGTAAACATAAAATCTGCTAAATATTCTAAATAATCTAAATCTTCATTTTGAGAAACATATTGATGAAAATATTATATTGAACAATAAAACAAGCTTGAAACATTAGAATCACCCATTTGAAAAACTTAATTTGAAAATACAGATTGACATAATTGAAATATTCTTCATACTTACAAGGTAATATGGAAAAATACACTTCAAGAGTAATTGAAAAATACAATCTTGATAAATGCTAAAAATGCTCTGCCTATACTACGAAGAGACCTCTTCTTTTATAGACCTGAAGTACCCTTGATGCTTGGTAAAGGAATCTCTTTTTTTGAAATAATTGTAGAAAACTGTACCACTTTTTGTAAAGTTGTCGGCCAAAACACTGTTGCTGATTGATGTTAGTGTTTGCTTTTCAAAAGGTGTCGACCAGTAAACTGTAGCTGACTGATTGAATCACTTTTGCTTTTGAAGATTTTTGAAATCTAAACCATAACTACAGTTTTTATCTACATTTCTGCAGAGTAATAATAAAGGGATAAAGCTAAATTTCAAAGAAATCTATATCAACTCCGAGGCAATCGTCCTTATTTTGTTCAAAATCTAGGTCAGATCCAACTTCAGATACCGCAACGGATCTCCTACTTGATTCTGCCTTTGCCATAGACGTTGCTTTGTGAGCAAGTTCTGCAAAAAGCCCAGGGTCGGAACATTTGGCGAGCTGCGCCATGATTTTTGATTTTTCTGTGAGAAAGCCACTTTGAGAACAACCAGTTCTTGTTTTAACTTTGATTTGTTGATCAATCCATGACTGAACTGCTTTGGAACATGCATTCGAATCATTGAATTTCTCCCACCATTTGATTTTGCAACAGCAAACAATACGTTTGAATGAAAAAGCATCGGTAGAAGTGGAAAAGATTTCAAAGTCCCAACAAAAAATCCATGCAATTTTGAATGTCGTGCAATATTGAAAAATGAGATTTTCATGGAGAGTTAGGTTAACTCCTTTACTTTTGAAAAGATTGAAGCCTTCGAAGACACGGCTTGGTAAGATCTCATCACATGCTCCAAAATAGAGCCACCACGATTGAAACCACTTTGGGAAAGACTTTGGACAATTTTGATCGAAAAGAATGAACCAAGAGTGACTTGAAGGCCAAAAATAAAGAACATTATACCAAGCCTTCATATAGTCTTGATAGGTCAATTGGGATTTTTGACCATTTTTTAGAGAGAAAACTTTAGCTTCCCAAGTTTCTTGATTCCAGTCGGAAAGAGATAAGACCTTAAGGATTTTTATTTTTGAAAAATTGATCCAGTGTTTATTTGGTTGGTTAGGAGTATGGGAGATGATTTCAAATTTGGTCACTTTGAGGATTGACTCATACCATATTTTTTATTGATAAAGATTTTGGGGAATGAAGTAGAATTCATTCAAAACTTGATATTTGCGATTGATAAAATTAAAATAAGCGTCATCTTTGAGGAAAAGAGGAAAAATTCTTGAGAGACATTCGTCAAGAGAGGGGTATTTTGCCCACTCATCTTCGAATTATGCAACATGGATAACTATGCCTTTGGAAAAGTATTGAATTTTTCGATTGTTGATTTCTAGAAGTTTGCCTGACCCAGGGACGGTATCAGGTTTAAGAGCATTTTTGTAGTTTGCTAGGGTTTTTGTCTGGTTTGGAAGAGTTCCAAGAATCGTAAATCGATTTGAAGAAATCAAAATATTTTTTGATTTTTGAGAAGACAATGGTTGAGTAGTTTTTGAGCTGCTAGAACACTTGAGGAGGAAATCCTCAGGGGTTCTTCCTTTGCTGGTTTCTTTGACATTTCTTTCCTGCAAGAACTCTTGAGTTAAGAAGTCTATGAGTGAATTATTCTCACATTTGATAAACTCTATTGAAAAATCAAAACATGAAAGAATAGCTTGCCATCTGGCAAAAATTTGTTTTGAAACTAAATTTTTAACATCCTTTTGTAAAACATCCTTTGAAGCTTTGCAATCGGTTCTGACTAAAAAGGTTTTGTTAATTAAATCATCCTGAAATTTTGAAATACATAAGACAATTGAAAGACATTCCTTTTTGAAAGTAGAGTAGTTCTTTTGCAGGCCAAGCCAGATGCCCGAATGGTAGCGAACAAGTTGTTTTTTGTGGTTATCAATTGTTTGTTTAAGAATACCTCCATATCCAATATCTAAGGTATCAGTTTCAATGATAAGAGAAGCCTTTGGGTTAACAATATTGAGACATGGAAGGGTTTTGACACTTTGCTTGACTAGCTTGACAACTTGGGTATGTTTGTCAGACCAGTTGACACAACCTAAGAACATTTGGAGGCTTGTTTTATCAAGGATTTCATCAGGAAATTTTGACACGAACTTAAGACTACGCTTGATGGGAGTAATGGTACCCCTAAAGACTTCATGTCCTAAGAACTTAATTTTAGTTTGACATAGGACTATCTTTTTCTCGGACACAGCTAAACCATTTCGTTTGGCAATTGACAAAAAGGTCTGAAGATGTTTAAGATGCTGCTCTAAACTATCAAAGTAAATAAGAACATCATCTATATAAACTATTGAAATTTTTTGATAAGGATTGAAGATATCATTCATAATTTTTTGAAATTCTGAGGGAGTATTTTTTAGGCCGAATGGCATGACATTCCATTCATATTGCCCAAAAGGGACATTGAAAGCTATTTTGTACCTATCTTTCTCATCGATTTGGATTTGCCAGAATTCTGACTTAAGATCAAATTTTGAAAATATAACCGCATTGAGAAGGCGATTGAGAAGGTCTTTCTTTTGAGGCATAGGATACCTAATCCATTGGAGTACTTGATTAAGAGGTTTAAAGTTGATAACTAACCTAGGAACACCTCTTTCAATCTCACCATGATTATTGACATAAAAAGCCGCACAACTCCAGGGGGATTTGTTAGGCTGAATAAGTCCTTTGTCAAGGAGATCTTTGATTTCTTTAGTACAGACTTCAAGGAGTTCTTTGTTCACTTGAATTGGTCGTGCCTTAGTTGGTATTTTTTTTTCATTAAAATTGGAGATATAAGGAAGAGTAACTAGATGTTTCTTCCTATTCCAAAAGGAATTAGGAATTGTTAAACAAACTTCTGTTCTAATGGCTTTGTCGATTTTTTCAATTTGATCTTTAAAACTTTTGGTTTCTAATTGTTCTAGGAGTCTTGAAAATCTAATATCTTCCATTAAATATTTGATGTGTTGCTTTTTGAAGTTTATATTATTGATAATTTTAGTGATTGAATGTTCTTTTAAGAGATTAATATCTCTACTGGTAGGAGGATTTGTAAATTCAAAAAATATATCGTGATTGAGATATTTTGATTTTAAACCCTTTTCAGTGACAGAGATAGGATAAAGCTGGACAAGAAAAGGGGTGCCTAAAATGACTTCTTGATCAAGATCCTTAAAAAGGTAGAAGCTACTTTTGAAGCAAATGTCTCCATTACAGACATGAGCTTTTGTTAGTTTGTATTGGATATTGAGACTTTTACCACTAGCACCATAAAGGTTTTCTGTGGTTTTTTCGAAATATTTTGTAGGGACAATTCCTTCCCAAATATAATTTTGATCTGCGCCAGAGTCAAGAAGAACTCTAGTTTTAATTTTGTATTCTTTATTTATAATGATTGTTACGATTGTATACCATTTCTGTAAACGAATTTGACTGATAATATTCATAGATTGGTCTTCAATAAGAAGACTTTAGATCTTAAAAGGAGAGCAAGGAAGCTCAGCTTCTTCACTATCAGAAGAAGATTTGGAGCTTGAGGGGGTTTGGATTTTTTCTTTTCCTTTATTGGAAGAATGAGAGTAGGTTTTGATAATTGAGACTTCGAACTTGAGTTTAGAGAGTTCGTTCTCAAGCTGGGATATTTGACTCTTCATTTGATTGACTTCATTACGTAAGTCTTGACTAGAGGAGAGCTTATTTGATTTCTTAAATCTATCAAAAACATCATTGATATTATAATTCTTTTAAGTTCGAGATCTTGTATTTGATTAATAATTTCTTGAATTAATTCTTTTTCTGAAGTTAACACATTAATTGAATTTGTTTCACAGGTGCAATTATCTTTACAATTACAAACCTTTTTTGAACTAGATGATTGGGAGGAAGAAGAATCATTACTATAATCTAAATCTTCCTGAAGATTATAGATAATGTCTTCAGAACTGGAAGAATCAGAAGAATTAATAAGATTTAAAAGTTGAGATTTTAAATCATCATCAATTTGGAGATTGTTAATTTTTCTTTTTAAATGGCACTTATTTGCATAGTGATCCTTCTTTTGGCATTTCCAGCAAGTTGTATTTGCAGGATCGCGAAGAGGGAGATCTTTGAGATATTTGTCTTTACTTTTAAAATCATCTTGTTTCCTTTTGTATTTGTTATATATATAAGATCTTTTAGGACTTTTTTGTTTCTTGTAATATTCTGGAATGAAGTTCTTTTTATAAAACTTCTTATCTTTGAAATATTTTTAGGGTTTTTTATGGGTTCTAGAAGGAGGAGGATGAATACGTTCGTATCCATATTGCTCGCAAAAGGAACCAAGTTCCTTTCGTCCTTCCATTCTATCATATTTGAGTTTTGCTTTAAGCTTTAGATTGTTGCAAAGAGAGAGACATTCTTTATTGATGAAGCCAATAAGTTGACCATAGGTAAGATTATCATAAGGTAAGGTTGAAAATTCACCTTTAATAGCTTCTCTAACCCTTTCAGCAAAGAGTTTAGGAAGTCCTGCAATAAACCTTTCTTTCCAAAAGGCGGATTTACAGTCTTCACGAAGCATGACTTTTTGAAGAAAAATATATGTATACCACCTAAAGTATTATAGCTTTGGACTAGTAAGATTCATGAGAATCTCATAGGCCCTTTCCATAAAGGAAAAAGGTCTCCGATAAAATGTTTGATTATTGCAAAAAGGAGAGTGTAAACTGTGTCTTGTTTAGTTGGATCTAAATGGCTATCTCCTTCAGTTTTAACAGCATTAATAACTTTTTCTCGTTCCTCGTGAGAAAGGTAGTTAAACCACCAGTTTTTAAGCTGCCCTGAGAAGCCATTCATAAGATTGAGAGCTGCATCTTTGTTAGTGTTTCCTCTCGCAGAATAAGCGCTGGAGGCCATTGACATTTCACCAATAACTTAGAGGATTTGATGCTCAGTCATTCCATCAATATTCTAAGATATTACCTCAAGACCTGAAAAGGTTTTATGAGGCTGTCTTGGTTCTTCATGGAGCATATCAGGAAAGGTTGGCCTAGGATAGAACTGGGGAAGATTATGTTTTCCATAATTTCTATCATTGAGTTTGTTAATTTTTAATTCCTCAAATTGTTCTTGAATCTCTTCGATAGAATCAATAACATTGACCTTACTGGTTTATTATTAATTCGAAGTTGTTTGACAATTTCATTAAGGACATCAGAGGGACTAGAACCAAATTGAACTTTACTTTCATAAGGTTTGAAAAGAGTTTTAGATGTACTGCTAGTCTTTTCACTAGCTTTTTCTTTGCCCTTATTTTCAACAAGTTCATTTTTATTTGGCTGATCAATTTGATTTAATTGAGTAGCAACTGAATGGAGGAAAATATTTGTATAGTTATTTTGTTTTTGAATATTTTTAATTTCCTTGATTGTTAGATTTTCGCTTTCTCCTTTATCAGAAATTTGTTTGAGAGGGGAAGTAAGAACTTTGATATCTCCTTTAGGGATAATGATTTCTTCTAAATGAGGATGGACAGATTGAAAGGTATTCTCGGAAGGATTTGTCCAAAATTTGGATTTATTTTGAGAGGTATTTATTGTTGGCTTCTAATTAAAGGTTTTGATATAAGCCCATTCGAAGAAATTAATATCTTCTGGATAAGTATAAAATTCTTCCCAAAATTTATTCATTTCTTCTTTTAAGAGTAACCTTCTTAGATTTTTTCTAAAGGATCTAACTTGTGGATCCTTATCCTTTTTGAATTCTTGCTTTCTATCAATTGTTGAAGAAATAACATTTAATTGATTTCTTTGAGATCTCATATCTAAAAGGGTAGGAGATTTGGATCCATGACGAGTTGAATTCTCATCTTCTTCAGAATAATGAGTTTTTTGGATATTTGGGGTGAAGTCAACGCCTCTAAATCTATCAGAGGGTTGTTTCTCCGCTTGTTTGAATGTTTGGTAAGGTTCTGATCGAGAGGAACAAAAGGAAGAGCGAGCTGTTGAAGATGAAGGGGCAAATTGAACTTGTACACTTCCACTGGCAACTCGGTGATTTCTCTTAATTTTGTTCTCAGGACTTCTTTCATTGGAGTTTGTTCGTTTTCAAACGTCCAAAGAGGATTTCTAGTAACTTCATTCTAAGCTAATCTTCTTGGAATAGCAACATTTGAATGTAAGGGATTGATCTCAATTAAAAGGATCTCAATTAGTCTTTGTAATTAACACCATTTGTCACAAGTCTATTATACTATTGTTCATAAATAAATATTTCAATTAATTAACAAATCATAGTAAATTATTAATAAGTATGCACAAACATGCAATTGGGGTTTTTTTTTTTCAAAATGAATTTATTTTTTATACTATTTTATTGCGTGTAACATGTGAATCGTAAAATTTCAAAATATTTAAATTTGATCTGCAAAGATAAGGGAAGAGCCGTCAATTTTGTTTTTACAAATAGTTTGTAGTAAGATAAGCAAGTCCAACTATGGCAATACCCAATGCATTAATCGACATAAGTAGGAAAGCTTGTTGTCTAGTATGGTAGTAACTCAAAATAGTACCATAAATAAGTGGCACTGAAAAACTGATAAGTTAGCAAAATAATATAAAGTTTAAATTAATTTTAAGGGTGACCTATAAATCTTAACTGGACAACTCAAGTATACCCACACTTGAAAAAGTATTCCATCAAAACCATTTATTTAAAATAGAAAGAAAAAGTCAAAAATCATAATACATCACAACCTACGTCAAGAATTCGTGGTTAATCTGTGGCGAAAATTTAACACAGATTTTATTATCTGTAACAACGGTTATCGACTGCAGTAAAAAGTCTTATTTCTTGTAGTTTTAATCTCTAATATCATTACATCTTTTTTATATCGTTGAATCCATATTCCTTGCCTTTTCTGCTAATGTGTTAATTTTTTGTAGTATTTAAGTTGACTATTATAATTTATTTCATGAGTTTTATACATTCGTGAAGGGAACTTGGTAGTTAACAAAATTGTGATTTCGTTGCCTCAAGTGTCTTATTCTCCAATTCTAATTCATCAACTTACATAGAACTTTGTATATGCAGATGCTCTTTCTCTTTCTTCTTCTCCTCAAGTATCACTTCTCTCATCCTCCAATATTGAAGTTTATCTGCTCCTTCTTTTATTTGCATCATAAGAATTAGAACATATCAGCCACAAAGCATTTCGAATTGTTGAGAGAGCAAACCATAAAAGGTAGCAACTTTTATTCTTCCATCTAATCGAGGTAACTTTATACCAAATTTATAATAAATTTCTTATTGTTTCGCATCCTCAACTTCCTAAAAAGATTGATTGATAGATATTTGAAAAATATAAATACAGACCTAAGTGTGGAGAAAAAATTTCAGATTTAAGTAATAGATGCATCAACATTCAAGTAACAAGTTTTCTAGCATTCAAACCTAGAAGGGTTACAGAGATCCAGCTACTACAACATATAAAAACTCAACCAGCATACATATTATCTTCTTCAAGTACATGTATCAAAATCAATTAGATTGCTACATATGGAACTTCATTTAAAAAATTATATTAAAAAATGTGATAGTCATAAGAAATTAACACGTGCCAATCAGGAAAAAAGCTGCTATATGATTTAGATTTTGTATTTTGAAACTAGTGATAGGATGCTTCTATTTTCATTTTCTTGAAATGTAAATAGAGGACAAACAATTGAATATACTACACCTTCATATTCTGAAGGAAATAAATAAAGAACATACTCCTCATCCCGCTCTAGCTGGACAGAGTGAAAGTAAAAGCTAGGAAAGAAAAGATGGGATTTAGCAATCATGAATGCACATATATTGCATACATAGTTAAATAACGTGTTGCATAACTTTTCCTAGAAGAAGAGTAGAGGAAAAGTCATAATTTCTCAGTCCAAACAAATCTAGTTTACATGCCAAACTCTGCTTCCAAGAAACAAATAAACAAAGGCAAAACATACTCTTCATTCAATAACAAGCTTCTAGAAATTGATCCCATACCAAGAAACAAATATAACGTAGATGCATAATTCACACGTGAACTCTAGAAATGACAAACTTCCCACACTAGAAGAATCCGTTTCAATTTTTTTGCATCATCCAAGCCATGGAAACAAACTAAAAATGACCAAAATCTTTAATATAAGCAGAGTCTTCCGCTTTTCCTATTTATTTAATGCCCAGTATTAAAAGCAACATAGATCAACACCACATTAAATCTCCTATCCCATCGCATATTTCTGAGTCCAGGATCGAGCAGTAGTCTCGTACTTAGCTCTGTCAGTCTTGTACATGTGAGCAATCTCAGGTACAAGAGAATCATCAGGATTTGGATAAGTTAACAAGGAGCAAATCAAGAGCAGCACCTTGGATATCGTAAGGGCTGGACTCTATTACTCTTTGAGGATGTCGAGGCAAACACTGCCATTGTTGTTGATGTTTGCATGGAAAACTTTGGTTTTGAAAGAGACCTTGGGTGGCTTGAAAGGATAATCTGGTGGGAAATGAATAGTCACAAGAAACACTCTTCTAGAAAATGGGCTGTCTGAAGGTCCCCATAATGGTAGCTTAACAATGGAACATGTCTTTACCAACAGGACCAGCACTACAGGATACATAGGGGTCTTTCTGCAAGTCCTTAAGCTCTTTCTGGATCCACTTTGAAGCCATCAGTAATCTTCTAACTTTCAATCACCTTCGATCAGCGAGAGAAGATAAACTAAATGGTGAATGTGATAGTTATTATATCTAGTCTAGTTAGCAAATAAGATCAAAATAAACTATTATATAAATGTTGTCGCGTGTTTTTTCGTTGAATCCCATTTAATTAGCTTACTTGGTAGCGCAATGGGCATAAAGGATGTTCATAGCTAGCAGGTACATATAACTACACTTTATGTTCTCGGGTTATTCACATTTGTTTAATGCCTTTAGTATATTATGAAAACTCTATGGAGTTGACTCTACATAAAATTTCTCTAATCTAAGATCAATTGTCTTGTTAGTCTCTACACCAAAAAATGACCGTCTGCTTGAAATACATTGTTTTTCCTTTTTTCTTGGCAAGTGATGACCCTCCTTTCTCACTCTTATATTCCATCCCTTCCATTTCTCCCCCTTTCTATCTATAATGTCATTATTCCAATATTATCCCTGCAAACAGTTTTTGTCGATTCAATTGAGGATGAAGTGTGGGAGCTACTAAGATAATCTATTGTTTATTATTGTGGCAATCCAGTAGGCACAATTGTTGCAAAGGACCCGAGTAGTTCCAATGTTTTGAACTATGACCACTCTTTATTCGAGACTTCATACCTTTTGGTTAATTGTATGTTAAAGTATTTTTTATTAAGTCGTGATTTATTTTTAATGATGTAAGTTATATTTTCAAATAAATGTGTACCGTAGAAACAATTCTACTACAATGCAAGAAATTAAAAATTTATCATTGTTGATAGTATTATGCAACGAATATTCATATTGTCACAAAATGATATTTAGATGTTGTGAAATGGAATACGCAATATATATAAACAATTACAAAATAAATTGTGCAACAATTATAGAGCGTTGCACAAATGTTGATGCGACAAATTCTCTGTGTTGTAAAATAAATTCAACTACAAATACAACTTGTCACATAAACGAATATTCATTGTTACAAAATAATATTTGCAAAAATTTTATTCATTGTAAAATAGAATAGACGACATAAATAAATACATATAAACTAAATTGTGCAACAACTATACATCGATACGCGACAAACTCTTTGTGTTAATATATTCAACTTCAGACACAACTTGTCATATAAACGAATATCCATTGTCACCAAATAATATTTGTAACAATTTTATATGTTGTAAATTATAATACGCGAACTATATAAATAGTCACCACATAAATTAGGCAACAACTATACATCGTTGCACAAATGATTATGCGACAAACTATCTATGTTGCTGAATGAATTTAACTACACACAAAACTCGTTACATAATAAATTATACTACAAATATTGAATATCTTATAATATACTCTACAACGAAGCAATCTCATTGTAAAATAAATTAGGCGATAAACATGATATATTATAAAATGTATATTACTACAAGCATGTTTTGTTGCAAAATAGAATAGGTAACAAGCGTTATACTTTTAAAATAATTTTCACAACAAACATTTCTCCTCACAAATTGTGTTTTGGAATAAACATTGCGACAAATTGACATGTTGCCCTTTTAATTTTTCGCGTCATCCATGTATTGCAACAACATTATGGCGACAAATATGTTGTTGCTGTTTCATACTTTCCGCGGCCAACAAAAAATGTTGCAAGTTTGCTTATGTGACGAGTGACTGATAGTTGTTGCAGGATACATTCTGTGACGCTTATAGCGCGACAATGCCCGCAACAAACAACTTGTTGTCGCTAAATTAATTTGACGAAAAAATCTCTATTTAAGTGACAATATTTTTTTGTCGCAAAATGGGTATTTTTTGTACTCTCTCTCTCTCTCTCTCTCTCTCTCTTGGTGCCCATTGTTTGGAAATTCTACCCTAGCATCCTAATCAATCACATTCCTAATCCCAACCTATCAATTTACCCTCCAATCAAGAAACCCATGTAAAAATAATCCCCAGATCTTCCCTTCAAACCAACCATTTTCCTCAAGGGAAAATTTCTTTGCAAAAATCAAAACAAGTTGGGACCGCAATCATCTAATTAATTTGAAATGTCAAATGTTTAGGAACAAGATAAATGTTAGCACATGTTTTGTTATGTTATTTTGTCTATAATGTTGGCATAAAATCATTTTGAACAGATTTGTGGGACCACAATGCACGTAGTAAATGCAATTTTTTTTTGTCCAAATGCCATAAACTTTTGCTTCATTCATGGGACATCAATCATCTAATTAATTTTTTTCGTCCAAATGCTGTAAAATTTCTTTTTCCTAACTCTAGTGTCCATTAAGTAAAGTTATGATTTCCTTTTATTAGGGCATTTGAACGGTGTTTTGGATCAAGAAGACATCACATTCAATGATTCTAATTATAGCTTTAGAGAAGAAGATGACTTTCTCTTTGAGCAAAATGTTACCAAAAACGTGGAACTGGATATGAGAAATGAGGTTGTGCCGTTGGTAGATGCAAATAAATTTGACTGTTCTGCATACGCTCCTTCAGATGACCTTCGAAGTGTTTATTCTAATAGTGATGAGGAAATTATTAGGTATCCAGAATTTAATGGTGAAAAAGATATGGTGGATCCCACGTTGGAGGATGGATTGAAGTATAGGTCGAAATAGGAACTAAAGGTTGTGGTTAAAAACTTTAGTATTTATAACCGTTTCGAGGTGATTTTCCCATATAATGATAAATCTAGAGTTGAAGGTCATTGTAAAGATAGTAAGTTTCCATGGCACATTTGGGCTTTCTTTTTGGCAGAAGAATCATCATGGCAGATTAAATCATACGAATGGAATCATATTTGTAGTAGAGCATTGAGGAATAGAAGTTTGTCTGTTACATAGTTAGCCTAGAGATTAATTTAACCTATACCATTGCACCGACGTGAGATGTGAAATTGTTCAAAGCCATGTTTTAAGGAGTATAGTGTAGAGATTAGTGACATAGTAGCATGGAGGGCTAGGAGAATCGCGAAGGGGTTGCTTAGATGATTGTTCGTTGTGCAATTTGGTTTGTTGGGTTCGTATGCAGCTGAGGTTAGAAGAACAAACCCATGATCAACTATTGTACTATCTCTTGACGAGCTCGTGTTTAAGGCGATATATGTTTGTTTCGACGGTTGCAAAAAGGGTTTCTTGGGTGGTTGTAGACCCGTTATTTGCGTATACAGATGCTTCTTGAAAGGGAGTTTTGGTGGTCAGTAACTTGATGCGGTGGACATTGACGGGAATGACTATATATACCCAATTGCGCATACCATTGTTGAAACAGAAAGTAATGCTTGTTGGTCGTGGTTTTTGAAACTTTTGGGAGAAGATTTGTCGCTCAAAAATGCATATGGTTTGACCTTTATGTCTAATAGATAGAAAGGATTGGAGAATATTGTGGTTGAGCATCGGTTTTGTGTAAGACATATGTACTCCAACTTCTTTTGAAAATACTTTAAAAGATTGAAACTTAGGGATTTGTTGTGGAGAGCAACTAGGTCTACTTATTTGGCTGAGTTCAAATATTAGATGGACAAACTTAAAGAGGATGAAAACCTGCGTGGGAGTGGTTATATGATAAATCAGTTGATCAATAGTCGAAAGCCCATTTCCTGATGGTTTCAAAATGTGATATTTTGTTAAACAATCTATGTGAACGCTTTAACAATTACATAAAGGAAGCCAGTGAGAAGGATACTTTGACTCTACTTCGGACAATTCAAAACAAGGTGATGGTTCGGATGTACAAACGTTGAGATCTGATGGCAAGGACTTGTGGTGACATATGTCCAAAAATTGTGAAAAAAATTCAAAATCAATACACATAAATCTTTTTCGTGGAAAGTAATGTACAATGGGGAAATGCAATATCAAGTCTCTGGTCCCTATTCCGATGGTCAATTTGTGGTTGATTTACAAAAGAGGACATGCGCATGTAGAAAGTGGGATATAACTAGTGTGCCTTGTTCACACACAATAGTTAGCATCCGTGAGTGGGGCAAAGATTCTTTGCAATTCATAGATGAGTGCTACAATTTGCAATGTATTTGAAAGCATGCGAAAATTGCATATTCCTTATATATGGACCAAAAAGTGGCCTTGTAGTGGTTTCGAACTAGTTAAACCCCCGACTTGGGTGACCAAAAAATGAGGCAAGACATAGACATAGCGCCGAAGAGGCATCGATGACGCTTCGTTGTCCAAAGAGAAGAAGAAGAAGATTGACCAAAGAAGTGTGATGACAAGAAAAGAATGAAATGTACTGTGTGCAAGCAAAAGGGGCACAACAAAAGATATCACTCGAAGAGTGATTTGCAAGCAAGCTATACAATAAATGAGATATTTAATAAGTCATACTATTTTCATTCCAGATTTTGTTAGATTTATTATTTTGTTATCTGATTCTTCAGCTAATGCAGCGTATTGATCGTCATATGCATAAGGTAAAATCGCTAGTGGGGATGGATCACATTTTGGACAGCATTGGGCCTACTCGCAACCACCTACTATAGGTGATGTCGGACAAACTGAGTTCGGTGGAAGTCCACATTTTTTTTCATAGTCCACTGATAGTAGTGGACAAACTGAGTTCGGTGGAGTGACATCTTTCGTACCCAAACCAAGAACCAATTTTAATAGAAAAGAATTTATGCAACGAAGGCCAAATGCCATTGAAAGTTCGATGTCGACAACAACTCTTACTGAAGTGTAGAACAATTTGATGAGGAAATTAGCGACTATTGAAGTCTATTTTTTGTCAACGAACTCAATTTTGTCAATGAAATACAGTTTTTGTCAACGAACTCTATTTTGTCAATGGATATGAAACTTATAGAAGGAAATTACGTAAAGAAACCACCCAAACCAAAACTAATAAAAAAAAAATTGGAGCAATATTTAGATCGCCCAGCCTCATTTCAAGAGTGCAGTGTGCAATTTGGCTATACCGGGCGGCCGCCCAGTACATTTCTTTGTGACTTTAAAGCTTGGATCTTCAACTGTTCTTCTAATTTAATCAACATTTGAGTTTTTTGAGCCACCATTATTGACTTTTCAAACATTTTAAGCGTGAAATGATAAAATTGCCCTTTCTACTTTGAAGTGGTATTTTGTAGAAATGGCAATTTTGTCAATTCACATTTAAAATATTTGAAAAATCAATAATTGTGGCTCAAAAAAACCTATTTTTTGTCTATAATCTGTACAAAATAGGCTCTTACAACATGACAAACGGAAAGAATGCTTCAAATACATAATTTAAGCCTCTTACAAACAACTTAGCTCGTCAATGATCTTACAACAAGAAATGACATCAACAAAATCAACGCATAAACTACAAACTGTATTTTCTTTCAACCCGTAATAGTTTATCTTCAAACTTATCAATTTTAGCTCTAAGCATCTGCATTTTGGAAAATGAAACTACGTCCATGCAAGAGAAGAAAATGACAGAAATGACCCAGGAAGGGTAGGTGGGTGGAGAAGGGAAAGCAATCATCTCGTAGGGAATTTTCTAACAATCTAATTCAACCAAGTCCCATTTATTCTCGACTCTATGTCGTCTTAATTCGGCCAACTCATTCATCCTAAGCAAGCTAAGAAAAATGGGCTTCTTCCTATTTGGGATTGGGGGATCCACCCAGTCGAAGTAATTACACCCCTCGGCATCCTACAGTTAATAATGTGTAATTGGAATTTTCTATGTATCCAGAGAAATCGCAAATTGAAATATTCACTATTAACAAAATAAACATGGTGGAAAAAATTCACATGCCCAGTAATTGGGACAACCTGTAGAATCCAAGTCCCGAATTATCATCAGTTCGTACAGTCTTCAAGACACAACGGACCCCGCAATGACATTTACAATCCATGTCTACTTGTCTCTCCATTTCAACACTGGCCAATTTTTTCTTCAAAGGTAATCGAATGTATCATGTAACCTTGATGACGAATTTTGGAATAATTGAACCCACACGACAGATGGGTGAGTTGTTAAATGGCCTTGTCAAACCCTCGGAATCGCAGAAAAGCCTAACTTATATCAAATAAGTTTTAAAGACCTCTTTTATATATAAAAGACATAAATACCCTTACTTGCTCACGAACAGTTAGCAAATCATCTGTTAACCGACCATCTATTAACAGATGGTCGGTTAACAGACCATAGGTCTATTAACAGGTGTCTGTTAACAAGCCTGGAGCCTGTTAAGACCAATTTTGGCCTTAACATGTGTGAATATCTATTAACAGACCATGAGTCTGTTAACGCAAATTTATACAATTATAACTGATTTTTTCAATTAATTCACTTCAAATGAATCCAGATTTGAAGAAATTTAAAGTAAAAAATCACAATTTATACTCAAATTTATATATATTTTTATGATTTATACTACAAAATCCACAATTTCTACCGTGAATTAAAAGAAGAAGTTAGAGAATGATGAATTTCTACTTTGAAATAAAATTTCTTACATAAATGAAATGGGTTGGATTCTTACATTGAAATATGTTGGATTCTTACATTGAAGTGGGTTAGATTCTAACCTTGAAATCTTCTTTTTTTTTTTTCACAAACAAATGAATTTGAAATCGTTTGAAATGATTATAAGCGGGGAAGGAGACAGTGTTATATTTGGTAATTTACACACCAAAATGGATCAACGGCCATTTTGGAAAATTGGCCAGGTCACCCAACCATTCAGCACCATTGCCACCACGACAGGTCGATTTTGGCAGCCCAGAAACACGAAATTGGGATTGGTGCTCTTGGTACTTCCAGGACGTGGGTTACGATCGGGTTGGAGCTTCAACATCAAGTTCTTGGTTGGTTTGAAGAGAAGATTTGGGAATTATTTATACATGGGGTTCTTGATTGGAGGGTAAATTGATATATTGGGATTGGGAGTGTGATTAATTAGGAAGCAATGGGCACTAATTTATGGTTGGGGAGAGAGGGAAAGATCGGGTCTCATGGTTGCAGGAATGGGAAATGTGATTTTAGGGTGAAATTTGCACTAGAGGGTCCTCAAGTTCTAAATGCATATGTTAAGGTCTTTTATGTTTGAAGATATAGCATTCTGGTCCAAATGGCTATAAATAACGATTTATTGTGTGCCATCACTTAACGGTGCCACGTCATCATTTCAGGTTAGGCACTTAACGAAGTGACCGTTTGAGAAAATAGACATATACTTTAGTGATCAGCGTTGTAAGTTTTGGACTTCAGTAGCTGTTTTGAAATTTTAAGGTAACTTCAGTGATCGATAGTGAAATTAACCCAAAAAATTAAATTCTAAAATACTAAAAAAATAATTCAAGCCTACTAGTTATTTAAATGAAAATAGATTAAAAATCTCAATCAATTTTTATTTTTTTTATTTCCTATTTTACCAAGTTATTATTTGTTTACATTTTATTTTTCTAACAGAAAAAAAAAATATTGTAAAATCCACCAACTTTAAAATGTATATTACTTGATAATATATTTTCATAAAATTGTTCTATTTTACTAAATAATCAAATTCATTGAATAAAATATTATAAACAATTTCTTAAAATTCCAAACAAAACATGTTTCCAGTTTTTTTTTTTTTTTTGTTTTTAGAAATAGTTTTTTAGAATGATACGTTTTCAGCAATCTTAAAACAGACTTTCAAAATAGAAAAGTGAAATGAATTCAAAATTCAAAACTGAAAAACATGTCTAAAAG
Organism: Forsythia viridissima; assembly: GCA_030279155.1. Taxonomy (NCBI): domain Eukaryota; kingdom Viridiplantae; phylum Streptophyta; class Magnoliopsida; order Lamiales; family Oleaceae; genus Forsythia; species Forsythia viridissima. The sequence continues at coordinate 27,460,597 of CM059041.1, read as the reverse complement.
TTGAACTTTCTTGCTTGTCATTTCTTCTTTCTTCTCATTTTCTTCTTCTTTTCTTCTTCTTTCTTGTTTTGGGAAGTGTATATTTTACTTGTGTATGTGTGTATAGGACCAAGATTGGGAAGGGGCCGAATTTGTGGAATTTTGGGAGGAGAGTTTTATGTTGTTTTCCTTCTTCGTGCATTGACACCAAAGTAAAAGAAGAGTTTACCTTTTGTGGGAATGGTAAATTTTTAACTAATGAATATTACGAGACATTCATTTTTAAAATATCCCATTATTTATGTCTTTAAAATAAGGGTAATTATACTAATGGTCTTCATTCTTTCAGGTTTGTAACGATTTCATCTCCATTCTTTTTTTTAGCAGATATCATCCACATTCTTCTATTTATTCTCACAGATGGTCTCCAAATTATTATTTTTCACTATTCTGACAATTCTATGATAATTTTACCACTTGACTTAAATAAATTAAAATGGTAGGAAAAAAATACAATAAAAGCATTGCAATTGGGCCCTTAACCTTTTTAAAAGTACAAATAAATCCTAAATAATTTTATTTTATTCAAATAAGTGTTCTTCCCCAACTCAAAATGAATCATCACCACACCCACACCCATCTTTTTCCAAGAAATAAAATACAATTATTTAGAAAGATTCAGGAATAAATTGTCTAAGTCTGACAAATGAATGACCCACCTCCCCAAAATTAAAAATTCTATAAAATAGACCCTTCATGTAGATTAATAAAACTGTGAAACTATGACGAAAGATGACCACACTCTGTTTCCACACACATCTTCAACGTCTTGATTCTCTGGGGTTTTAATCAAAGACCATTTCTTTCCCTAACTGTATAGAAACACATATGTGCACACACACATACGTACACGTACATGTACATGTACACACAAAGCAGAGTTGTTTCTCTCTCTAGTGTTGTTTATAGTTCTTGATTTTGCGTGTGCTTAAGGATAATTGTTGGGAAAAAAAAGCATGAGGGGAGGAGATGGGCAAGAAGAGGGTTAAATTGATCAGCTTCCAATTGATCTTTTGGTCCATATATTTTCTCTCATCACTTGCTTCAATGATTTGGCCCAGTAAGTGTTTTTGTTTTGTGAGGAAAAAATGAAAAATTTATGTTATTTTCTTGATTGAATTTGTGTTAATTATTATGTTTTGATGATTGATTTTTTTTTTGGTGCATTTCGTGTTTGATTAAATGCGTGTGTAGAGCGAGTGGTGTGTGCAGAAAATGGAGGCAATGAGTGAAGGAATCGCTGGGGGGTGGGTTTGGAAAAGTCTTGAACTGAATTCATTTGTCAGACTCAGACAATTAATTCTTGAATCTTTCTAAATAGTTGTATTTTATTCATTTTAAGTTGGAGAAGAACACTTATTTGAATAAAATATAATTGTTTAGGATTTATTTGTACATTTAAAAAGGTTAATGGCCCAATTGCAATCTTTCATTGTACTTTTTTTTCCTATCATTTTAATTTATTTAAGTCAAGGGATAAAATTGTCATAGAATTGTCAGAATAGTGAAAAATAGTGATTTTGGGATCATCTATGAGAATAAATAGAAAAATGAGGATGATATCTGCTAAAAAAAGAATAGAGATGAAATCGTTACAAACCTGAAAAAATAGGGACCATTAGTGTAATTAACCCTTCAAATAACTACATAGAATTTTGAAACTTAAATAAATTCGTGACATATTTTTCTCTAAATGAGTTGGGCTTTCATATTGTCGTTGGGTCTTAAATGGGGATTTTCTCATAATGGGCCTTAATTGATCTTTTCTCATAATGGATTTTAATTGAGCTTGGACTGAACTTACTAAAGACAAGTAGAAAAAACTATGGGGACTAATGGCACAATTAATTTAGAACATGGAAAAATTTGGAGAGTTACAAGTTCTATCCTATTTATTATCACAATCATAAGTTGTTTTCTCTACTACTGGAAGAAAAAAAATACTTAAACGTTGGTGTGTCACAACGTCTTCAATTTCTCCCTTCACAAATCATAAACTCCAAAATTTGCTGACCGTTTCAATCCATCTCCATGATTCGATCATCTTCAAAATTTGTTCACCTCCTCAATCCATCTCACTTAATCGATTATCTTCCTCTACTGATCATCTCCAAAATCTGTTCACCTCCTCAATCTATCTCACTTAATCGATCATCTTCTTCCACTGATCATCTCCAAAATCTACTCACCTCCTCAATCCATCTCACTTAATCGATCATCCATGATTCGATCATCTTCAAAATCTGCTCACCTCCTCAATCCATCTCACTTAATCGATCATCTCCATGATTCGATCATCTTCAAAATCTACTCACCTCTTCAATCCATCTCACTTAAATCGATCATCTCCAAAATTAGCTCACATCCTCAATCCATCTCACTTAATCGATCATCTCCTTCTATCAATCATCTCCAAAATCTACTCACCTCCTCAATTTATAATCATAATAGAGACTACGGTCGGATCCCACCGTAAGGAAACAGTATACTAGTTATTAGTAAAAAGTAGTCCCAAAAAAATTATCACGACAGTATGGAGTTTTCTCTGCTATGGAAAGAAAAAAGTACTTAGTCGTCCGTGTGTCATTACGTCTTCAATTTCTCCTATAAAAAATTCACCTCCTCCAAAATTTGCTGACCGCTTCAATCTATCTCCCTAGTTCGATTATCTCCATCAATCGATCATCTCTAAAATCTGCTCACCTCCTCAATCCATCTCACTCTACCGATCATCTCCAAAATCTATTCACCGCCTCAATCCATTATCTTAATAGTGCTTACGGTCGGATCCCACCGTAAGAAGGGATTTTTACATAAATAACCCACTTTTTAAAAATAATTCCAAATAACCATTTTTGTTTCATTTATATTAAAAATATTGTTTTTTAAAAACTAATATTTTAATTTATTATATTACATAATATACGGTAACTGAATAAGTAAATTTGCTGCTTGAGTCCTTGATTATTTACACGATAAGTCTTTCATCTTTATAATATCTCCACTTTAGTCCCTATACTTTTTCTTTCATTTCAATTTTGTCCTCTTATTTGCAACCCAAGTCCTTCAATTTTTGAATTTTTACATGTTGATCTCCATATTTATACTTTTATGTCAATTTAGTCTTTTATAGTATCGTTATTTGATACATATGTTACAAATGATATTGTGTATCAATGTTTGATACAAATATTACAAATGATATTTTGTAACAATCTGTATTACAAATTGAGATGTAAAATATCACAGAAACAAAATATCAATTCATATAACATATGCTGTGTAAAAATAATATAATATAATCTGTAACATATTCAGTGATACAAAATATCATTTGTAACATCTGTATCAAACAGTGATACACAATTTCATTTGTAATATCTATATCAGATTGCGATGCTAAACACAAACTGTTACAACTGCAAAACTAACTCTAAACTTCAACAAGTTCGTATTAATATAGACATTGGACTCTAAAAATCTATTGATACTGTGTAACATTAGTATGATATAGATATGTAACACAATGCCAAATTTAACAAATAAAACTATTAATTTCATCATTTGTAACATACATAACATCAGTAATACAGAATATCAATTCATGTAATATGTTATGTGTAAAATAACATAAAATAATATATAACATATTCAGTAACATATTCAGTGATACACAATATCATTTGTAACATCTGTATCAAATAGTAATACTATAAATGACTAAATTGATATAAAAATATAAATATGGGGACTAACTTGCAAAAATCTAAAAGTTGAAGGACTTGAGTTGTAAATAAAAGAGGACATAATTGAAATGAAAGAGGAAGTACAGGGACTAAAGTGAATGTATTATAAAGATGAAAGACTTATCGTGCAAATAATCAAGAACTCAACCAATAAATATGAAAAGTTCTTTAGAATTCACGTGGATATATATTTGGTTTTAATTTATTATTTTATTAATTAATATAATTTTAAGAATGTAGTATTTTTAAAATAAATTTGTTAAGTTGTTAAATTTAGAATTATTTTAAATTGATAAGTAGTGGGTGTAATAATCCCCGCAAGAAAGCAGTATACTAATATACTTAGAGCATCTACAACAATTTATGTATATTTAAAGAGCATCGTTAAATTTAAAGAGCAGTTTTTTTTAAACATTCCAGCAACCTCTTTATTTCCACTCTTTATTTTACTTTTCTCAAGAAGCATTTAATATATTTATCTCTCCTTCATTTTTATCATATATTTTCCTCAAAATTTATATATATTATTTAATTAAACCAACACATCAAGTATTGAAAATTGAAATTATTTCAATGCATTTAATAATAAAGAGTGAGTTTGACTCTCTAAATGTGGAGAACCAAACCCACTATCTAAATTAAAAGGGGTCTTTTCACAAATAACCACAATAAATAAAATATTTCTTAAAATACTATTATACTTTTTTTAATTCTAAAAATACTGTTTTTTATTTTTATAATACTTTTTGTTACATTTGTTATTTTAGTTACAATAAATGTGTTACATTTGTTATTGGGTTAATATCACAAACGGTCACTAAAGTTCAAAATTTATTCCATTGGTCATTAACGTTTTGGACACTTACTATAATGGTCACTATGTTAACACCATTAACCTCCATAGCTGACGTGGCACTGTTTAATGCGAATGTGGCATTTACCCTGTCAATTGGTTCACCACGTTGGATAAGTTGCTCTGCCACATTGTATAAGTTGCTCAACATGCTGTTAAAAAAGATATTCTTACCCTTAATTTTTAACTAAAAACAATAAACAAAAGAAAAACACAAAAAAAGAAAGAGAAGAGAGGGAAAAAAGAAGAAGTTAATCTTCTTCACCCCACCCCCACCCCCACCCCCACCCCGCGCCAAGCCAAGCACCCATCTAACACACACTGCCACTGCCATGTCACCGTAAATCTAGATCTTCCAAATTTTTCCGGCCACCACCGCCACGCCTCCCTCTCCCAAAATTTTTAGGGCCACCACCACCATAGATCTAGATCTTCCAAATTTCTCTCTCACCGGCCACCACAACCACCACAACAAAAAAGGGACCACATATTTTCCAACCACCACAACCGGCCACCACAACCACCAGATCTTCCAAATTTGCAGGCTTCAACAAGGGGACCCTTCCGTCCAATTCTTCTTCTTCGCTGTCTCTTTTGGCTAACCTTAAGAAATTTCATCCTATAAATGGATCTCCAATTTTCTTCATTGGCATTGCGATAGCCATTGACTCCGCACCTGTGGAGAACCACCACCAGTTTCTATCCGGATTGTAGCCTTGCTATGGTGATTATGGCAGGCATTCTATAAATGTGGTAGTGATGGTGGTGGTGACTGGCAAAATTTGAGAAATGGGCCGTGGTAGTTGTTGCAACGGCGGGGCGCGGCGAGGCGGGACGGGAGATGAACTTTTTTTTTTCCCTCTTGTCTTTCTTTTTTTGTCTTTGTCTTTTGTTTATTGTTTTTAGTTAAAAATTAAAGGCAAGAATATCTTTTACGTGTTGAGCAACTTATCCAATGTGGCGGAGCAACCTATCCAACATGGCGAATCAATTAACGGGGTGAATGCCACATTCGTATTAAATGGTGCCACGTCAGCTACGAGGGTTAATGGTGTTAACATGGTGACCATTATAGTAAGCAACCAAAACATTAATGACCAATAGAGTAAATCTTGAATTTTAGTGACCGTTTTGGAATTTCGCTCAAAATGACCGTTTGTGAAATTAACCAATTTGTTATTGATAAATGTAACAAATGTAACAAAAAATGTTACAAAAATAAAAAATTGTATTTTTAGAATAAAAAAAGTTAGATAGTATTTTTTAAATTATTTTATATTTTGTAGTAAATAGTGAAATTATCACAAATTAAAATGTTAAATTGAATAGTCTAATTAGAATTTCAAGCTTTAGCTCTAATTCTAACAGGTGATGTTAGCCCACCCACGATTACAAACCCATTAAACCACCCTACTAGGTCGAATGAAAATGTTCCAAACTGACCAAACCCAAAAATGGCCCAAACCCAAATTAAACCCTATCACCCTCCTCTCTCATTCTCCCGCTTTCTTTCCCGAGTTTATACAGATAGATCGAGCACGGAAACAGCGGAGCCTGAGTGCATAGTCGACGTAGCCACTGGATTTCAGTTTGCCTATTGAAAAAAAAAAAAAAAATCAAACCAAACCCAAACCCAAACCCGTTACTGATTTCTTTCTGCGGACTGAGGTAAATAGTTTTTTTACTTTTTGTTGGCTGCAATTTCAATGAGTAATTACAATGTGCATTTTATTCTTTAGGATTTTTTTGGGTTTATTTTATTTTGATGCAATTAATCTTTTTGCTGAAATTTAAATGTTCCTTTACAAATTACAATGTGTATTTTAATTTTATTCTTTAGTGTTTTTTCGCTTTTGTGATGCTGACGTAAATATCATTTATATGGTGTGGTTGTTCAGTATTTCATTAACATGGAATAAAAATAAAATACCTCTAAAGGTTGATTCGAGGAAAGGTGCGTGGTGTAATGGTTTAAGCTTTATGAGGTTTTTTAGCATAAAGGTTTATTGGTGAAATTTTTGTTATCTTTGAGTTGAATAAGAAAAAAGGGGCTGAGTTTATTGCTTTGTTCGTATATTGACTTTTCCAATTTTTTTATGAGCTTTAACATTATTCTTTCCAAACTTCTTGATTATCTTATGAGAGATGCTTGGTTTTCTTTTTTCCAGAAATAGTACTTGGAACATTTGGATTCCATCTTCATTTCTCAACTTTTGTTCCCATGGCGGTATGTTAGATATTTACTGCACTTCAAGTGGTCAGTTATTTATTTTCTGTAAGATTTAGCCATTAATCACTTGACTTTTGATTGTGTAGGTTGATAAACTTTTTAAAGATGAAGCTACTGAAGAAAAGGGTGAGCGAGCCAGAATGGTGAGTCTTATAGCATCTAAAATAAATTATTGGAACCTTTTATTTTTGACATTATGGCACATGCATTGCTTATTGCTACGACACGTAAGACAAAATCATATCATGTTAATCGTAGCTAAAGATGGAATTGTCAAACGCCTTTTCTCCATATTTGCTCGATTTTAATAAGCTGTCAATCGGTGTAACTTCGCATTTTTTTGGCCAATTTTTTAAGGTGGGGCATTTTTGTCTCACGTGGCGTACTAGTTAACGCCATTTGTATCTACGTTGGAATTTAATAGTTGCACTTAAGATTTTAGATTAACCTTTCCATAGAGTGACTATTAGTGTAAGTGTTAGAAATTTGAGTAACTATTACTATAAGAAAATTACTTCAATGACTATTTTAAAAATTTTAACAAACTTCAGTGACTGGCTGAAATTAACCTTTTCTTTATCTTATGCCCATCATATGGCACAATTTATAAGTAGGAATATATTGGATATGAATTGTGGTGGACTGACAATTATTTATCTGCGTATCAATATTAGGCCTCCTTTATTGGAGCAATGGCAATTGCTGACTTGGTGAAGACAACCTTGGGACCTAAGGGGATGGTAAAAAGCTTGTTCTTCTGATTTTGTGTAGGTGGTTGAGAAGCTGTTGTACGTATTTCTTTGGTTTGCTCATTGTGTAACTTCCCTTTGTAGGATAAAATTTTGCAATCTACTGGCAGAGGGCACAGCGTTACAGTTACGAATGATGGTGCTACCATCCTAAAGTCCCTCCACATTGACAACCCTGCTGCCAAAGTCCTTGTCGGTATCCTTGATGTTAAGTTATTGTTGTGTGGCTTTGCTTATGGGGCAATATGATTTTTACCTTGAAAAAGCTTCCTTCTATATGCTATGTGTAATGTTGGATGTGAAGCTTGAGCTGTTGAATATTACAGATCAATCATGATCTAGGTACTTGTAATCCTAAAATAAATTTAGGTCTAAACATTATTTTTCAACTATTCTAGTATCTGCAGTCCAAAATCACTCCTTAAATGAAATTGAACATGGCAAGCTGATTTGACACTGCATTTCTTCTCAAAATCAAAATTCTCCAGAGGCTAAAACTATAGGAATAGTCTGTATAATAAATGCATTGGCAGGCCTTAATTCCATTGTTAGACATCTCAAAAGTCCAAGATGATGAAGTCGGTGATGGAACAACTTCAGTTGTTGTCTTGGCTGGGGAGCTTTTGAGGGAGGCTGAGAAGCTGGTGAATTCAAAGATTCATCCGATGACAATTATTTCTGGTAAGTTTTATGTTTCTTAATGATCTTATTTCTGATATCACTTTTCATATTCATTATATTGTGTGCTATTTCCATTGTGGTGGCAAGCACTTCAGTGAACCTTCTTTGTCAATCTTTGTCAATATGAAAGATGAACCAGCATAAGTTTGATAATGATAATTTTAATATTGATATGATAATTACAGTTGCACTGACTTTGTCCCCTTTTTGCTCTTGCCCCCTTTTAAACTGCTTATGCATCCATGTCTTCTAACCACGTTTTGTACCTTAATGCTGGAATTAGTCAGTTTCTTCAAGTTGACAACAAATTTCTCCGCAACATTAGGGATAGTTAAATTTCTTTTTGTTAACCTGTTGGTATGTTTATTTATGTGATGTAAATATGATGTATTGTTATTCTTAGATCTAATGAGGGTATCACTAATTAGAATTGTCATAAGGTTTTTGAAATAACTACTATATTTTATAAATGTTTTCAGGATATCGTATGGCAGCTGAAGCTGCTAGGAACGCGTTGCTAGAAAAGGTTGTGGATAATAAACAGGATGCTGGTAATTAATATCTACTTCTCATTCTCACTTTTGAATTTGGTACCCCAGATATTTGTATGGTGTTTGCTGGTTTGTTCATCAATTCAGATCGCTTTTTGCTCCTTTGTATACTTAATCTGGTTCATAATCATGTTTGTTTAATTCACAAAATTTGTATTGCATGTGCTTGTAAATCTATTGGAATAATTCTCCATTTGGTCTATCCAGAAGTTTGCACGTCTTGGTGTCATTCTATCACCCTTTTAGCATCGCATGGAAATCACGAGCAGAATAGAACCGAATTTTATCACGGCTGTTAAGATAGAATGTGTTACTATTTAAGAAAATAATTTGTGTCTACACAGAAAAGGTAATAAGTTTCAGTGACATCGGATTTTATTAGGATGTATGATTTAGTCCACCTGTTTCTGGGGTTGAATTTTGATATGACGGAATTGACATGTCTATTGCACGACTTGATGGTCTTGCAGAGAAATTCAAAGCAGACTTGTTGAAGATAGCAATGACCACTTTGAGTTCCAAAATTCTCTCTCAAGACAAAGAACATTTTGCAAAACTAGCCGTCGATGCAGTTATGAGGTTAAAGGTAAAGTCATTTGCACTTAGTTGCTTGTGAATTTGATGCCTTGGGTGTGCTACATAGACAATTTTGGCATACCTGTCAATATTTTTCTCTTGGTAATAGTAATTAAGCTATTAAAAATGGTTGGTAACTTCTGATACTGAAAGATTTTATCTGCAGTTACAGATGGTAACTTACTGCTACACGTACGTGCACATACATGTTGCTTTAATCTAGCTCTCACCATTGAATATTTGTACTGGCAAGGGCTCACTATTGAAGTTGGTTATTCATTGTTATGTGTAAATATGCCCAATAGTAATGCATGTTGATTCTTTAAAACTTCTTCATGTTGTATTGTTCATAGTGGTCCTTGACGTCTTTGAGTTTGTTATATAGGATCTGCAACATCATCTCACTTCGCGCATTGTGCATTTAGAATCTATTTCTGTTTTTAGCCCATCATTTCTTTCATCAATTGTATTCATCTTGAAGTATGATTATGTTTTTAGCTTATGAGGCTTCAGTTTGAATCATTTACTTTTCTGGATGAAGTTCCCACTAGTTTATCTAATTAGTTGGTTGGAAATGACAGGGCAGCACAAATCTGGAGTCCATTCAGATCATTAAGAAACCTGGAGGTTCATTGAAAGATTCGTTTTTAGACGAGGGGTAAGGCATCTGAACTGTTGAACTAACATAAGTGATTTCATTTACCGATGTATGTTATTCTACCCTTGTGTTCCTCGTTTTCTCATGTGAATTGTATTTCTGAAAGCTTCAAGACTATGTTATTAAGGAAAAAGGAGAGGATCTGCCTTTAGTTGCAGAAATAAATTGATTTATTCTAGGTAGATCCTTCGTGTATCTGCTTACTTGCAAATGCATGATGACAGCAGGGTTATGATTAAATAGTCTTGATTTTTTCGAGTGAAGAAATCTGAAATTTATTCTATACATGATGAAAAGAGAACTAATTGATCTGACAGTTGGATGACATACGTTGTCAATCTTCGTTACCTGTTGGTTTGAGCTTCAAACTTATCCAGATTTTGATGCATTCCTTCATGAAAATATTGGCAACAGTAAAGGTTCGCTCAAGCATACACGAGTGTGTGTGAAATCACCTTCTAGATTCTTGGTTCAACTGTAAGATATTTCTCGAAAGTGTTATTAAGGCCAGGAAATTATTTATGCATATTGCTTATATGCTTACAATAGAGGAGGTCCTTTGCTTTTATTAAAAATGATACAATCCCAATTTCCCCGAAGAAGCCTTTCATCCAATTCTGAAAGATCACAGTTGGGTTAGTCTATTTCTTTCATTGTTCCCATTTTGGCGAATCCTAATTATATAACAAGGCTTTATCAATTTTTCTTGATTCTAGTTGTGATTAGCCACCATTTTCATCATTTTCACCATATAAGTGATTTTTCAATTGCCATTTTCTTTTCATTCAGATTTATTTTAGACAAGAAAATCGGTGTTGGCCAACCAAAGCGGATTGAAAATGCAAAGATCTTGGTGGCAAATACTGCGATGGATACAGATAAAGTGAAGATTTATGGGGCACGTGTTCGTGTTGATTCAATGGCTAAGGTTGCTGAGATTGAAGGGGCTGAAAAGGAAAAGATGAGGGAGAAGGTGCAAAAGATTATTAATCATGGGATAAATTGTTTCGTTAATCGACAGTTGATTTACAATTTCCCTGAAGAATTATTTGCTGATTCTGGAGTAATTGCAATAGAGCATGCTGATTTTGATGGTATTGAGAGGCTGGCTCTTGTTACTGGTGGTGAGATTGCATCTACTTTTGATAATCCAGAGTCAGTTAAGCTAGGGCACTGCAAGCTCATTGAGGAAATTATGATTGGTGAGGACAAGTTGATCCACTTTTCTGGGGTTGAAATGGGACAGGCATGTACTATTGTCTTGCGAGGTGCAAGGTACTTTTCTTTATAATGACTACTCGAATCCATTTTCTCTTTTCTGCCTGCAATTATCATGATCATAGAAAATGCTTTTTGGTGACGTGTTTGACATGGATCATGATACTGTTACCATGTAACATACTCGTTGCTTGAATCAGGTGTACAAAGGAAAAAGGACATTTCTTTAATCAATAAACAAATTATATTTTGACTTTCTATTGGGACTGATTCACTTGTCTTCCTTTATTTGAAAGCTTCTTGTGATTCTTGTCCACGATCATTGACTTTTGACAATTTAAAATTGATGGATACATGTGCCTCACTTCTCTGGTGTACTAGATCAGATTGTCATTACCATGATCTGAAGTGATTACATTGTTTATTTTCATTTTTTTGTAATTATTACTGTGGAGGGTAAATTGTTGGTAGTTTGAGGTCCCAGGAACTTTATAACGTGCTTTGTTAGTTTGAATCATGTTAATTATGAGCATCAATTGCAAGCAGTGTGGTACTCAATATTTTTAAGACTGGTATTTGGTGTCTACTGATGTTTTCGATTGGCTGACACTGACATTGCTCTTCAACCGTAGCATGCACGATGTACATGCATTCTGTGACTGTAATTACAAATTTGCTTAGCATTATTTGGTCAATTGAGGGACTCAATAAGTTACATCAAACTTTTTATATTTTGATAATATTGAAGTCGACTTTTCAACTCTCTTTTGCCTCTTATAAGTAAGAGGTCATGGATTTCTGTGATACCTTGCCCTTACTGATGTCTCTTTGTTCACTTACTGATGTCTCTTTGTTCCATTGGCAGCCCTCATATGTTGGATGAAGCGGAAAGGTCTCTGCATGATGCCTTGTGTGTGCTATCTCAAACTGTTAATGACAGCAGGGTATTGCTTGGAGGTGGATGGCCTGAGATGGTGATGGCAAAGGCGGTTGATGAACTAGCCAGGAGGACTCCCGGTAAAAGATCTCATGCCATTGAAGCTTTCTCACGGGCACTTGCGGCCATTCCAACTACCATTGCTGACAATGCTGGTTTGGACAGTGCTGAGTTGATTGCTCAACTTCGTGCAGAACACCAAAAAGAGGAAAGCTCTGCAGGGATTGATGTCATAACTGGATTGGTGAGTAGGTTATTGAATTGCGTAAATTAAATTTTTCTTGTCTTCTGCTACTTCTTTGTTGCTTTTCCCAAGTTTTTGTTTAGGATACTTGCAACAAGTTTAGCAATCAGGTAAATTCATGTCTCTACCTGTATAAATGTGGTTGGTGACTCCTGATTTGAATATTGATTCCTCAATATCGTGTTGCTTGTTTATGTTACTGTCTTGGAAACACAATTTAAGTGTGAGCAATGAAATGTATCCATACTATTTATAATTCCGTCTCTATCTACTCTAACTTCATTCAGGGAAAATTGATATCCTTCACTGTCATCTTTTATGTAGACTCACTGTCATGTTGCCTGATCTCACCATCAATCATTATTTTGTAATTGGACTTCATTGCTACCATTTGTAAAATTGATGTGATCTCAAAAAGAACTTTATTAACTCAATGATTACCTATGGCTGATTATTAAAATGTAATGTTGGCGAATACATTTTTATTAGTTATGGCCCTGTAAGGCTGGTGTTAATCAGTGCGGTTAACCGGGGACGTCCAAAAACTAACTTCCCATATAATTTATTTTCACAAACAGATTCCACTATTGTTTACAGCTAATTTCCAAGTTTTGTAAATTTTACTGTCCAATAGATTTAGTTATGGTTTTTCTATCCCAAGTTTCATTGTCACATGATTCTTGGTTAGTAATTTGCATGATGGTCCTCCTGACACTGTCTTGTGTAGGTTGGCAATATGGCAGAGCTCGGGATATCCGAGTCATTCAAAGTGAAGCAGGCTGTATTGCTCTCTGCAACTGAGGCTGCTGAAATGATTTTAAGGGTCGACGAAATCATTACTTGTGCCCCACGGCAGAGAGAAGACAGAATGTGAAGAAATGCTTTATTTATAATTGGAACTGAGACATTTATTGTAATGCTTTGTATTTCTGAAGTCTGTCGTGAATCTTCAGGTGGAAAATTTTTGATGGTTGATGGAGAGCAGGTGTGTATTATGTAGTTAAGCTGATTCTTCAAAACATTAATGTTGTAGGATATCGGCATATTTTGTCCGGTACAAATTCGAATGCAGTTAAAATACTCTCTTTTTTCCCTTATTATGAAGATTTTAGCATTGTGGGTGTATTTACTTGGCAGAAAATTCTCTTTATAATGCATAATGCATTTGACTTGGTAATTTATTCAGTAGACATGATTATATTCCAATTGTTGAATTCACAAAATCAGATTGAGAGTCATCTATCACTACAATATATAAGAGGCTTGTGAGGGTCACTATTGATACTTTGGGCCTGTACGACACCGTTTCATGATGTTATTCTTTGGACAACAAAACGGCATCATTTGATCATTATGAAGACAAAACAATGCCGTTCTAAGCATGTCTCTCCTCAACTGAATGTACACTCATTTCTCCGTATACGTTCAATCGTTTATGTTCTTCATAATTGTTCCAAATCTCTCCAAATTTCTTACAGTACCCGAACAAAAAAAATGGCCAGATTTAAAAATTGGCTCACAAAGACAAGGAAATCTGCTGAAATATCCATATAAGGACTCGAATTTGAGGTAAATTTTTTTGGTCCCAAAATTTTTCTTTCTTCCATCACTGTGTTCCATTATCTCGTGCACTAGTGTCTGAAAATGTTTCCTGCCTTCTTGCGTTGTTCTCAATGTGTCGTGGTCAGGAGTTTGATAACTTTTCTGCATTTTACTGATCTTACCGTTTATAGAGGCTTTGATCTAGGGCTTTTTTGGTTTAATGTTGTTGTGTACTCCAATGTGTATCTAGGGTTTTGCTTCGCCTATATTGTGAATCAGGACTCTAATCTCCACTCCGACCAGTCAAATCTCACGTCCATTCGTTTGTTTTGCACGAGCTTTCACTATTAAACATCTCTTGGAATCTTCATCATTTTCATTTCAAAGTCGAAGCAGGTAAGAGATGGCTGATATTGTGTGGTTTAATGTTTTTTAGTGTAATTATACGTTTAATTATTTTGTCATTTTTGTGTTTCAATGATCCATAAAAATTCCCAAATCTATCTTCTGACTTCAATATTTTGTTTGTATCTTTTGGGTGGCTTGTCTTGGTGTAAATATTGTATGTGTATCGCTATATTTATGATTATAGATAGGTCTGGGCGTCAGGTGGGTCGGTTCGGGTATTTCGTAAATGGAACCGTTCGGGTCCACGTAATTTCTGGAACCAAACCCGAACTCGAACCGTCGGTTCTGGTTCCAGTTCCAGTTCTGGTTCAGTTCTACCCATAACAATTTTCTAATACACAAAATATGAATATAGCATCAAATATCTAGCAAAATAAGCCACAAAATAGCATCAATTAGTAGAGTATAAACATTAAACACCAAATTACATACCCAAAAAACAAACCAAAAAAAAAAAAAAGTACTAAATTTTACAAATGCTAAAAATAACATAAATTTTTCCTCTCAAAATAACATAAAAATAAATATTATCGAATTTTTCTTCCATCTCGTTGTTTCATTTGCTTAACCATTCATCAACCTTTCAAGACTAGACAAGAGGTGCAGCGCAATTTAGAATTTGAGTGTGAGAGATGAGACGAGAGGTGCGGCGCAATTTGGGATTAGATATATTGGAAGTGTGAAAAAGTGAAACTGGAGGTAGAGATTATGTTTAATATTTGGATATCAATTAGGCCAATGACGTGATGATTTATTTGTGAACTTTATTTTGGGAATTGGGTATATAAATGTGGAAATTAGGCTCCTTATTTCTTTTTCTCCAAAAAATTGAAAAATACATTACATTTTCAATTTTTTTGAAAAACACGTACATATGTTAATAAATGCATTCCTTTATATTAGAAAGTCAGGTAAGAGATAAAAATGTCATTTTCATTTTAAAGAATAAGAAACTCTAAATCCTTCCTTTTCTTCTCTAAAAATTTTAGGCTATCATCTTCTACTAAACCTAAGTCCGTGATTTGATCGAATTTTGAGTTGTAAATTATATTTTCAGCCTTTTTAGTTCAATTCAACTTGTAATTATCTCAATTTTCTTAGGTTTTTTTTAGCCAAATATGTGTTTATTTTCCGTGTTGTTGATTTTGAATAATCAAATATAATTAGCTTTCTAACACTAATCAAAAGTTTAAATTGATTTTTCTTCGTATCAGCAGTGAATCTTTATTAAGTACTTTCATGACCACACTAATGATACTCTGATGATCAAATTTGACGATATTAAGGGCCCAATGAGCATAAAATCGAAACGAAAATGAAAAAGAAAGGCCTCTCAATCAAACATAGTACCTTAAAAATTAAAACCTCAGAAGGGCTAAAACCTGAGAAAACAGAGAACAAAACAAATCCCATGAATTTTGAATCCTATATTTAAATCAACTACGGAGATGATTTTGATTCAAAATATTTATGTAACTTACATACAATATTCTGTCACTTTTTGATTAAAAAGTGACAGAGCATGTCACTTTTCTATCCTCAAGCCTCAATTCATATTTAAGACAAAAAAACGATACATTAATATTTGGTCATGTTCAATAATTCATGTCATTCTATAATACACAAGAAATAACAAAATAAATCATGCATTTAAATCAACTACAAACATGATTTTGATTCAAATGTGTTTGTGTAACTTGCATACATTATTCTGTCACCTTTTATGCAAAAAAGGACGGAGCATGTCACTTTTCTATCCAAAGCTTCAATTCATATTCAAGACAAAAAACGATACATTAATATTTTGGTCATGCTCAATAATTCATGTCACTCCATAATGTACAACAAATAACAAGTTAAATCCTACAATTAAATCATTCACATAGATGATTTTGATCAAAATTTATTTATGTAATTTGTATAAATTGTTCTGTCACTTTTTAGGCAAAAAGTGACACAGCATGTCACTTTTCTATCCAAAGTATTAATTCTTATTCAAGACAAAGGAAATGATACATTAATGCCTGATCATGCTCAATAATTCATGTCAATCCATAATTCACCACAAATATCAAGTTAAATCTTGCAATTAAACCAACTACAGAGAAGA
This sequence comes from Forsythia viridissima, assembly GCA_030279155.1. NCBI lineage: Eukaryota > Viridiplantae > Streptophyta > Magnoliopsida > Lamiales > Oleaceae > Forsythia > Forsythia viridissima. Next base: position 27,444,055 of record CM059041.1, on the reverse strand, counting down.
TTTTGATCCAAATGTATTTGTGTAACTTGCATACATTGTTCTGTCTATTTTTGAGCAAAAAGTGATACAGTTTGTCACTTTTTAGGTAAAAAGTGACACAGTTTGTCACTTTTCTATCCCAAGCCTCAATTCATATTCAAGAGAACAAAACAATACATTAATGCTTGATCATGCTCAATAATTCATGTCACTCCATAATGCACAACAAATAACAAGTTAAATCCTATATTTAAATCAAACACGGAGATGATTTTGATCCAAAATGTTTGTGTAACTTGCATACAATGTTCTGTCACTTTTTGAGCAAAAAGTGACAGAGCATGTCACTTTTTAGGCAAAAAGTGACAACGCATGCCACTTTTTTATCCTCAAGTCTCAATTCATATTTAAGACAAAAAAACGATACATTAATGTTTGGTCATGCTCAATAATTCATGTCATTCTATAATACACAACAAATAACAAGTTAAATCATGCATTTAAATCAACTACAAACATGATTTTGATCCAAATGCGTTTTGTGTAACTTGCATACATTGTTTTGTCACTTTTTGTGCAAAAAGTGACAAAGCATGCCACTTTTCTATCCAAAGCTTCAATTCATATTCAAGACAAAAAATGATACAATAATATTTTGGTCATGCTCAATAATTCATGTCACTCCATAATGTACAACAAAAAATAAGTTAAATCGTACAATTAAATCATCTATATAGATGATTTTGATCAAAATTTATTTATGTAACTTGCATATATTATTCTGTCACTTTTTAAACAAAAAGTGACAGATCATGTCACTTTTTAGGCAAAAAATGATACAGCATATCACTTTTCTATCCAAAGTCTTAATTCTTATTCAAGACAAAAGAAATGATACATTAATGCTTGATCATGCTCAATAATTCATGTCAATCCATAATTCACCACAAATATCAAGTTAAATCCTGCAATTAAATCAACTACAGAGAAGATTTTGATCCAAATGTATTTGTATAACTTGCATACATTGTTCTGTCTCTTTTTGAGCAAAAAGTGACAATCATGTCACTTTTTAGGTAAAAAGTGATAGAGTTTGTCACTTTTCTATCTCAACCCTCAATTCATATTATAGAGAAAAAAACGATACATTAATACTTGATCATGCTCAATAATTCATGTTACTCCATAACATACAACAAATAACAAGTTAAATCCTGCACTTAAATCATCCACATAGATGATTTTGATCAAAATTTATTTATGTAACATGCATACATTGTTCTATCACTTTTTAAACAAAAAGTGACAGATCATGTAAATTTTTAGACAAAAAGTGACACAGCATGTCACTTTTCTATCCAAAGTCTTAATTCTTATTCAAGACAAAAGAAATGATACATTAATGCATGATTATGCTCAATAATTCATGTCATTCTATAAAACACAACAAATAACAAGTTAAATCATGCATTTAAATCAACTACAAACTTGATTTTGATCTAAATGTATTTTGTGTAACTTGCATACATTGTTCTGTCACTTTTTGTGCAAAAAGTGACAGAGCATGTCACTTTTCAATCCAAAGCTTCAATTCATATTCAAGACAAAAAACGATACATTAATGTTTTGTTCATGCTCAATAATTCATGTCACTCCATGATGTACAACAAATAACAAGTTAAATCCTACAATTAAATCATCCACATAGATGATTTTGATCAAAATTTATTTTTGTTACTTGCATACATCGTTCTGTCTCTTTTTGAGCAAAAAGTGACAAAGCATGTCACTTTTTAGGTAAAAAGTGACAGAGTTTGTCACTTTTCTATCCGAAGCTTCAATTCATATTCAAGAGGAAAAAATGATGCATTAATACTTGATCATGCTCAATAATTCATGTCACTCCATAATGCACAACAAATAACAAGTTAAATCCTATATTTAAATCAACCACAGAAATGTTTTTGATCCAAAGTGTTTGTGTAACTTGCATACAATGTTTTATCAGTTTTTGAGCAAAAAGTGACATAGCATGTCACGTTTTAGGTAAAAAGTGAAAAAGCATGTCACTTTTTATCTTCAAGCCTCAATTCATATTTAAGACAAAAAAATAATACATTAATGCTTGATCATGCTCAATAATTCATGTCATTTTATAATACACAACAAATAACAAGCTAAATCAAGCATTTCAACTACAAACATGATTTTGATCCAAATGTGTTTTGTGTAACTTGCATACATTGTTCTGTCTCTTTTTGAGCAAAAAGTGACACAGTTTGTCACTTTTCTATCCCAAGCCTCAATTCATATTCAAGAGAAAAAAACGATACATTAATGCTTGATCATGCTCAATAATTCATGTCACTCCATAATGCACAACAAATAACAAGTTAAATTCTATATTTAAATCAAACACGGAGATGATTTTGATCCAAAATATTTGTGTAACTTGCATACAATGTTCTATCACTTTTTGAGCAAAAAGTGACACAGCATGTCACTTTTTAGGCAAAAAGTGACAACGCATGTCACTTTTCTATCCTCAAGTCTCAATTCATATTTAAGACAAAAAAACGATACATTAATGTTTGGTCATGCTCAATAATTCATGTCATTCTATAATACACAACAAATAACAAGTTAAATCAAACATTTAAATCAACTACAAACATGATTTTGATCCAAATGCGTTTTGTGTAACTTGCATACATTGTTCTGTCACTTTTTTGTGCAAAAAGTGACAGAGCATGCCACTTTTCTATCCAAAGCTTCAATTCATATTCAAGACAAAAAACGATACATTAATATTTTGGTCATGCTCAATAATTCATGTCACTCCATAATGTACAACAAAAAATAAGTTAAATCCTACAATTAAATCATCCACATAGATGATTTTGATCAAAATTTATTTATGTAACTTGCATACATTATTCTGTCACTTTTTAAACAAAAAGTGACAGATCATGTCACTTTTTAGGCAAAAAATGATACAGCATGTCACTTTTCTATCCAAAATCTTAATTCTTATTCAACACAAAAGAAATGATACATTAATGCTTGATCATGCTCAATAATTCATGTCATTCTATAAAACACAACGAATAACAAGTTAAATCATGCATTTAAATCAACTACAAACTTGATTTTGATCCAAATTTATTTTGTGAAACTTGCATACATTGTTCTGTCACTTTTTGTGCAAAAAGTGACAGAACATGTCACTTTTCAATCCAAAGCTTCAATTCATAATCAAGACAAAAAACGATACATTAATGTTTTGTTCATGCTCAATAATTCATGTCACTCCATGATATACAACAAATAACAAGTTAAATCCTACAATTAAATCATCAACATAGATGATTTTTAACATAGATGATTTTGATCAAAATTTATTTTTGTTACTTGCATACATCGTTCTGTCTCTTTTTGAGCAAAAAGTGACAAAGAATGTCACTTTTTAGGTAAAAAGTGACAGAGTTTGTCACTTTTCTATCCCAATCATCAATTCATATTCAAGAGGAAAAAATGATGCATTAATGCTTGATCATGCTCAATAATTCATGTCACTCCATAATGTACAACAAATAATAAGTTAAATCCTATATTTAAATCAACCACGGAAATGTTTTTGATCCAAAGTGTTTGTGTAACTTGCATACAATGTTCTGTCACTTTTTGAGCAAAAAGTGACATAGCATGTCACGTTTTAGGTAAAAAGTGACAAAGCATGTCACTTTTTATCTTCAAGCCTCAATTCATATTTAAGATAAAAAAATTAATACATTAATGTTTGGTCATGCTCAATAATTCATGTCATTCTATAATACACAACAAATAACAAGTTAAATCAAGCATTTCAACTACAAACATGATTTTGATCCAAATGTGTTTTGTGTAACTTGCATACATTGTTCTGTCACTTTTTGTGCAAAAAGTGACAGAGCATGTCACTTTTCTATCCAAAGCTTCAATTTATATTCAAGACAAAAAACGATACATTAATGTTTTGGTCATGCTCAATAATTCATGTCACTCCATAATATACAACAAATAACAAGTTAAATCCTACAATTAAATATTCACATAGATGATTTTGATCAAAATTTATTTATGTAACTTGCATACATTATTCTGTCACTTTTTGTTTAAAAAGTGACAGATCATGTCACTTTTTAGGCAAAAAGTGACACCACATGTCACTTTTCTAGCCAAAGTCTTAATTCTTATTCAAGACAAAAGAAATGATATATTAATGCTTGATAATGCTCAATAATTCATGTCAATCCATAATTCACCACAAATATTAAGTTAAATCCTGCAATTAAATCAACTACAGAGAAGATTTTGATCCAAATGTATTTGTGTAACTAGTATACATTGCTCTGTTTCTTTTTGAGTAAAAAGTGACCAATCATGTCACTTTTTAGGTAAAAAGTGACAGAGTTTGTCACTTTTCTATCCCAAGCCTCAATTCATATTCAAGAGAAAAAAACGATACATTAATGCTTGATCATGCTCAATAATTCATGTCACTTCATAACGTACAACAAATAACAAGTTAAATTCTACAATTAAATCATCCACATAGATGATTTTGATGAAAATTTATTTATGTAACTTGTATACATTGTTCTGTCACTTTTTAAATAAAAAGTGACAGATCATGTCACTTTTTAGGCAAAAAGTGATACAGCATGTCACTTTTCTATCCAAAGTCTTAATTCTTATTCAAGACAAAAGAAATGATACATTAATAATTGATCACGCTCAATAATTCATGTCATTCTATAATACACAACAAATAACAAGTTAAATCATGCATTTAAATCAACTACAAACATGATTTTGATCCAAATGTATTTTGTGTAACTTGCATACATTGTTCTGTAACTATTTGTGCAAAAAGTGACAGAGCATGTCACTTTTCAATCCAAAGCTTCAATTCATATTCAAGACAAAAAACGATACATTAATATTTTGGTCATGCTCAATAATTCATGTCACTCCATGATGTACTACAAATAACAAGTTAAATTCTACAATTAAATCATCCACATAGATGATTTTGATCAAAATTTATTTATGTAACTTGCATACATTGTTCTGTCACTTTTTAAACAAAAAGTGGCAAATAATATCACTTTTTAGGCAAAAAGTGTCATAGCATGTCACTTTTCTATCCAAAGTCTTAATTCTTATTCAAGACAAAATAAATGATATATTAATGTTTGATCATGCTCAATAATTCATGTCAATCTATAATCACCAAAAATATCCAGTTAAATCCTGTAATTAAAGCAACTACAGAGAAGATTTTGATCCAAATGTATTTGTGTAACTTGCATACATTGTTCTGTCTCTTTTTGAGCAAAAAGTAACAAAGCATATCACTTTTTAGGTAAAAAGTGACAGAGTTTGTCACTTTTCTATCCCAAGCCTCAATTCATATTCAAGAAAAAAAAATGATACATTAATGTTTGATCATGCTCAATAATTCATGTCACTCCATAATGCATAACAAATAACAAGTTAAATCCTATATTTAAATCAACCACATAGATGATTTTGATCTAAAATATTTGTGTAACTTGCATACAATGTTCTGTCACTTTTTGAGCAAAAAGTGACAGATCATGTCACTTTTTAAGCAAAAAGTGACAAAGCATGTCACTTTTCTATCCTCAAGCCTCAATTCATATTTAATACAAAAAAAACGATACATTAATATTTGGTCATGCTCAATAATTCATGTCATTCTATAATACACAACAAAGAACAAGTTAGATCATGCATTTAAATCAACTACAAACATGATTTTGATCCAAATGTGTTTTGTGTAACTTGCATACATTGTTTTATCACTTTTTGTGCAAAAAGTGACAGAGCATGTCACTTTTCTATCCAAAGCTTCAATTTATATTTAAGACAAAAAACGATACATTAATGTTTTGGTCATGCTCAATAATTCATGTCACTCCATAATGTACAATAAATAACAAGTTAAATTCTACAATTAAATCATCAACATAGATGATTTTGATCAAAATTTATTTATGTAACTTGCATATATTGTTCTGTCACTTTTTAAGCAAAAAGTGACAGATCATATCACTTTTTAGGTAAAAAGTGACACAGCATGTCACTTTTCTATCCAAAGTCTTAATTCTTATTCAAGACAAAAGAAATGATATATTAATGCTTGATAATGCTCAATAATTCATGTCAATCCATAATTCACTACAAATATCAAGTTAAATTTTACAATTCAATCAACCACATAGATGATTTTGATCTAAATGTATTTGTGTAACTTGCATATATTGTTCTGTCACTTTTTGAACAAAAAATGAGAGAGTATGTCACTTTTCTATCCTCAAGCCTCAATTCACATTCAAGACAAAAAACAATAAATTAATGTTTGGTCATGCTTAATAATTCTTGTCACTTCATAATGCACAACAAATATCAAATTAAATCTTGCATTTAAATCAATCACATAGATGATTTTGATTCAAATTTATTTGTCTAAATTGCATACAATATTCTGTAACTTTTTAAGCAAAAAGTGACAGAACATGTCACTGTTTAGGCAAAAAGTGACAGAGCATGTCACTTTTCTATTCTCAACCCTCAATTCATATTCAAGACAAAAAAATGATACATTAATGTTTGATCATGCTCAATAATTCATGTTACTCTATAATGCACAACAAATATCAAGTTAAATCATCTTTTTAAATCAACCACATAGCTGATTTTATTTCAAATTTTGTTTGTTTAAATTGTATACAATGTTCTATCACTTTTTAAGCAAAAAGTGACAGAGCATGTCACTTTTTGAACAAAAAGCCATATTCATAGTGACATTTTTACAAACACATTGTATGCATCTTTGTACTGTTAACTAATATTCACAAACATGTTTAGAAGACTTTACTCAATACTAATGATTTATAATTGAGTGAATAAAGAAGGATTTGTCTACGTTGAAATCAGAATATGAGATAATTTAAATCAAAATCATTTGTATGCATTTACTAAGCATGTTATTGAATATCTTCAATCAAAAATTAGTAAATTATCTAATTCAAATAGAAACTATGAAGAAGAAATAAAATTTAACATATTACCTAAGAATTTTAGATTTTGAGTTATGATTTTGTATTGAATTGGAGAAGAAACAACGAGAAATCCTTAATAATAACGTGAAAGAGATCGGTTTTATTATAAATTTGGATTTGTAGAGAATTTGGATCTGTTTTCGGGTTGATTATGGAATAGAATTGGAATAGATTTACTTTTTACCGTATTACTTACGGTTGTAATAATTTAGGATGATTTTTCAAAAAACCCTCAATTTTATGGGTATTTGTGTAATTTCTCCTATATAAATTTCAGCCAATTAAATTTGGGCCTAGGTGGTATGTTTTTGGGCGTTAATTTTGGATTTTGGCTATTTTAATTTTCTTATTTAGTTGATGTTGGACCATTGAATAAATTGTAAAAAAACAAAAATTCGGTTCCAGTTCTGGTACCCACGGTTCTTGTTCAAGAACCAAGAACCGACCCGAACCCGATCGGTTCTCGGTTCTCGGTTCTCGGTTCTGGTTCTGGTTCTGGTTCTTAATTTTTTTTTTAGAACCGGACCGGAACCTTCGGTTCCGGTTAAAATGCCCACTCCTAATTATAGAAAAAGAGATTCGTGCAATTTTTCTAATTTATTTTGATTTTTTTTTATAAATTAAAACTTTTTTGAATTGATATGTGATATCTTTCATGAAATTGCTCATTTATATATTTTTGTCTAATTATGAAAATGTTTGAGTCAATAATATGAAGTGTTCGATCAATTCAATGTGTGAAACGGCGTTCTGACATTGTTTTGACATTGAAAACAACAAAGATATTGGAGAACAAAGGACTCGTGGATGGGACAGCGAAAGTGGTTAAAATCATGAAAAAGTAAATGAAGAGGGTGGCAAATTGGTAGAGGTAAGTGAAATTTTTAAAGCCAAATTATTATATTAACCTAAGGTTCTTAGTAATTTTGCATACACAAGTTTAAGTTTGGGGACAAAATCATAAAATCCAAAAATATTTATTTAATATACTAAAAATTGCCCCCACGCTAAATCCGCCCATGGGAGATATTGTGTTTGGCATCGTAACCGTATGGCTTGTTAGGTTATATATTCTTTTAGTGCTACTAATTTGTAATTTTGCTCCATTTTTCTGATGATTTTTAAACTTTTGGATTAGTCAATGTATTGCAAGAGTTAGAGATTCTAAAACATGGAATAGTTAAACCAACTCTCCATATGATCACAATCAAATTCATTTTTTCTGTTTCTTATTACTTTTGCAAGAGCACAAAAGATTTTGAACTAATTTCAGAGTAGAATGCAATTCGTTATTTGATGGGGTACACTTTGATATCTCTCGATGACAAGATATATATATTTTGTTGCTTCATTGTATGATATGCATGTTATGTTCGTCTTTAGCATTTCTATGACGTTGGATTTGAATTCTCTATGCAAGCGCTGAAGTTCAATGCATCCACATAGCGGAGTCCCTAATATGGATATGGCGGTTGGACCTACTATTTAGTCAAGTACCTCGTCTGTATTTGTCTCTATTTTCTTTATGTGAATGGTTTTGTCATCTCAGTTTCTCTCTAAAATATCATGGAAGATTGTAAAACGAAATTTATTTCTAATTTCTAAGATACGAAAACAGAAGATATGCAAAATTTTATTTTTTAAACCCGATCTTCTGTATTTCGAAGCATACGTCATTGACATCTGTATTTACAATTCAATTTGCATAATTATCTAATCGTATGCTCTTGTTGTTAAAACACATTTATTGTAATTGTTTGATGTAGAACTAATAATAGTTTTCCTGGCAGAAGCACAACAATAGTTCCAGGTTATGGTTCATCTTAAATGTTTGACATTTGTCTTTTCTTTGTCTGTTATGTAGAAACTAAGGTCAGCTCCTCTGCAGCTTCATAGTTTAATAATGTTAAAAATGATACGAAATTCTTTAACAATCCCAAGTTCGTGGATTTGTGGCAGTGGCACCGAGTTTCCAGTTAGTTATAACATATTTTTAATTAATTCATTAACTTCGAGGGTCAGGGCAGAGCTTCTATGTCCTTTTTGTCAAACTGAATTAGAAATTATTTCTGGCACTATTTTGTTAAAAAACATTATTAGTTACTTCTTGTAAACATCATGCTTTACATAAACTACATTATTATTCAAGTTTTGGGAATTATCAGTTATGAGGATAATGTGAGAAGTCTGTTAACTTTTTTTGTAAAGTAATACATGAGAATCCCAAGCAAGTGGCCTCGCCCTGGATGTCATGCTCTCTGGAAGAATTACATGGTAATGAACATCTCTAAGCCTATATTTGGAACATTTTTATCTACCTTCTTTTTGTAGTGCCTTTTGACTTGTTGATTATATCAGTAACTAAAAAGATATACAACTTCTTCAGCAATTCAATTAAAAAAGTATGACACAAAATAATCTGCCATTTAGGATTATCTTTCTTAATTAATTATTTTAATGAGTCGTCATAAACTATTTAAAACTTTTATTTCCTCGAATAGAAAAAATTTAAGAAAAATAATTATAGTATACATGATCAAAGAGTTCAAACATTAGCTTATGGAAATTCTCACATGCATGTGTGGATTGAATAAGAGAACTAATCTTTAGTGTATTCAGGGAGTGGAAATATGACATAATTTCAGGTGATACAAAAGATCTTAATATATTAATTTTATTGATAATGCACACGTGGCAATGAAAGGGATGTTACAAATGATATTGATAAAATTTGATAAACAATATACAAATAGGGAAGGAAAGGGAATGAAAGAAAGAGATGAATGAGATATTATGAAATATATTTTAACTGTTAAGAAAAATATATATCAATGAATTATTTTTTAAAGGAAAATCGAAAATCATAATGAATGAAATCTCATCACAAATGACTAAGGAGACCTAATACAGTAACAATGCGGACATGGCTATAAAAATATTAAGGAAAAACAACTCAAAATATATGTTTGATTTGTGGTACTAAAAGAAAATACTTGAGTATTTCTTTTAACTTTTAATTACTATTTTATTTTGCTTTTTAACGATAACACGTTTTAATTTTTAAACCAGCCATAATCAGCAATTAGATGATTCACGAATCATTTAGTCAAATTGCATCTCCATGTTGGACAAATCCTTCATTGACCGAAAAAAAAATGAAGGATCTGACTTCTAGAACAAATAGAATTAGAAATCAAATAGTTATATTATGTGTCATTTTTATATTACAAAATATTATTATTTAGATTTATGATCCAGCAATGACAGACATGTTGAACCACTGATCCAATGCTTTGGCCAGCTCAAGTATTGTGCAAGGCTGATAACCATAGTTTCATGTGCTTCGACTAAGACTGCTCTTATGTTGATGTATTTGGATAAATGCATTGCTAACTCTTGTCTCCTCAATTTAATTTTTTCAGCTCCATATCTCATTAGCGGCCATTTGGGATGGGTGTGGTATGTTATATTTGGTCCAAGTAATACTTGGTTTTGTACCGGATGTGCAAATCATATAATCAAGGTGAGTGACTCCAAATCTTAAACACTTTTCAGAGTTCGCTAACTAAGTTGTATTTTTCCATCAATGGTTGTAGGTCAGGCGATTGATAAATGCTATTGTTGAAGCTGAATTTTTATAAGGAGAGTATAAATCTATAATCATCTGGTATAATCATCTGGCTATTTCGAATCAGTCAAACATGTTTATGAGTTCTATGACACATTTGATTGTAGAGCTTGAAATGAATAGGTAAAAGCCAATGGTCACTACTAGATCATCGGCAATGTAAAGTTCACTGCAATTTATTCATTATCTTTCAGGTGGAAGCAGTTTTAGAAATGCAGATAGATGTAGTTCCACAAAATTAGTTGGAAGAAACAGAAACATCTATTTAATTATAGTCTTCAACCAATAACGTAACTCGTAAATATCGATATTAGATGCAACACTAAGGTTGTGGAACTTGATATAAAAATGATGTAAAATGTCTTTTAACTCTCACTTGTAAATACATTATTTTGATGCATGTGAAGTACACAAATTCCAGTAGTAATGGTTTAATTTGGAGAAAGTTGAATTGAATCATGGTGTATTGGCTTTACATACAGTTCTTTTACTGTTTATTCTTCTTTTAGTTATTATTTTCCATTCATTTTAATCATTGTAGATTCCTACTGATACAATGGTGAAACAATCACTTCAAATAATGTCATTCACGTCTCAATATTGTATATGATATAGCTCATTATATGCCACTAAGCATCCTACAAGTTGTTTCTGAAAAAAATTATTTTTAAGGTTTTTGGTACCCAACTTCGTGTTTGATATCCAACTATTTATGCATTACGACCCCATATCTAACAACTTGCATATCTGATAACACTTTATTGTCAGATTGTTGGAGCAGAAAACTCAGTATTAGCAACTGTTGAGCAAACTTGAGGACTAGTGGAAACTCAAGAGGAGGCATACGAGGCTGTCAAAGAATCAAACCCCACTACCACATTGCACATTTCAATCAAGAGAGAGTGACACCAACAAGTGCATCTGCAGCCCGATTAGATGTACCACATTTGTGGCGAATAACAAAAGTGAATTATACATGGAGATGTAGATGGTCTCTATAATGCATCTGAATCAATTAAGAGATATTAGAATAATTACATTTTTATTGAGAAATGCATGATACATCCACAAGAAGGAGACTACAAATATTACAACATAGGTAGAAAATTAAAATCCCATAGTTCATTTTTCTTTGTAGATTTGTATGTTTTGTTTACTAAAAACATGTTATAAATATGTTATGCTAACATTTATTACGAATTCTTTTTTCCAATATTATTAGAAAGGAGACAAGCAAATTGGTTATTGGATTAATGTAGCTGACATATTTTCTCATTCTTGTATGATGAAGGTCTGTAAGAGAGTTGTTCTTAAGGTGAAATGGATGAATGAGATTGATATCAACAGTTATATTTCAAGTTTGTTTGGTCTTCTTCATGATGGTTTTATCTACTTAAGAGCATAACGAGAGCTCAAGAATGTGGAGTTTTGGCATATTTGCATGATTTGCTTGAGAAGCATGAAAATTGATTTTCCTCCTTCCAAAGTGGAAAGCAGGGGGTTCTATCTGTCTGCAAACTACTTCAGAATGTTGACAGATCAATGCAACCATATATAAGGGATTGTGTTTTCTATTTGGATGGAGATCATATACACTCGAGCATCCAAAAGATATTATTCTTATCTGTTAATTCATTTTTAGGCGATTAGTGTGATGTGTAAATCTTTGACTCACCTCTATTTAATAATAAACAGGTTCTGAATTGGTTCTCAACTGCGAGCCAGACTTTGATTTTAGCGGAGATTTAGAAGCTAAGCAGCAATATGTCAATCTTTCATGTTCTGATATTTTTGTTTAAATTATTTGTTTCGTTTACATCTGTAGTAATTCCTACAATTTATAAAATTGCACGTAGTTCTTGGATTCAACATTCTTTAGTCTAATAATACGCATTTTTTATATTTGGACAATGCACGCGAGTGCGCACTACTTTCTTCAATGGGCTTTTATCTTTACATCTGGATTCAACAGATATTTCTTTAATGTTTCTTAAATCCAACAAATCTTGATTTTTGTTGAAATCTGGATGCTTGTATACTATGAATAATGAGGGCTACATGATTTTGATACTTATTTGTGGGTTCTTTAATAAACAACACATACAATCTAATAAAAAAATGATAAATATGTGTTAGAGATATAACATCGATTCTTACATAAATTGTATCTTGTTATTTTCAAATTTGTAATGTTTTCAGTTAATGCACTCAATTTGTTGCCTTAAATTAACAAAAGGTAATGTTCTTCTTCCCTTAATTATATGTAACTATTGTGCTATACACTATTCTCATAATATTCATTGTTATTATATTCCTATATTTTAACCTAATGAACAAACATGTTAAAAGTAGTTAGTCTAAATATGATCAATAAATATATATCAATCTATCACGTGCAACGCACGGGCACACACTAGTATTTAAAAAAGAGAGATAATAGTATATTTGGTCCTAACTTTTTAAAAATGTAAGATATACTTTCAACATATAAAAGAGCATAGGACATCTCCAATATGTGAGGAAATAGATATGGTAGGTTTATGATGATAGAAATTGTCTATTTTCCCTATTTGTTTGAAGTTCAATAAAATGCATTTTCTCATCCCAAAAATATGCGCTTAAAACCACATGCTTAAAAACGTGTGATCACTAGAACCTTCCTCCAATTTTCTTTTACCATGTTCTTGTTTAATACTTTTGTTCTGACATTCATTTTCTTGCTATATATATATGTGTGTGTGTGTATAGTATTATCAACCCAAGTTTGCTTTCTCTTCTCTGCTTCTCATGTCCCACTACAAATATGGCAGAGAGGGTACGTCTATATAAATCGTATGGATCTAAAAACTTTTTGGATTGATGTGAACCTATCTAAGAAATTCTTCGTTTGTAAGGGGAGTTCATTAGTTCAAAAGCTACTTTTGTTGACGAAAATAACTAAACATTTCACACCTTAATTTTTATGCCCTGGGACAATCGATATGGTTGTTTCGCGTGGTTTGACCCACCAATTTGTGACATGACAAAGCAAGAGTTCCAAGGTTGTTGAATTTAAAGCGAAGATCTGAAGAAAAAGATAAACGAATTAGAAACTTATATGAAGACACTTGACAAAGAGATTAACAAGCTACAATTAGAGATACGGGGTCTTGAAGCAGAGAACAAATTATTGTTAGCAAGAATTGAGAATGTGTAAACCAAAAATGAAAGACACCACTAGAGTTGGCCATTTGTATTTGAGTTATTTCTCATGTGGATCTTCTTGTTTAAGTATGTCTATAATTTCATTAGTTGTAAAATCATAGCTTGCATTGTTGATGTAACTTATCCCTTGTATTTAAATTTCTGATTTCAAAACATTTCTATGATGTTGCCTTTGTTTTAGTATCAGTTATATACCAAAAATGTAGATTAAAAATATGAATCGAATGTGCTAAGGACAATAAAGGCTGTGAACTTATGATGCTACGTCGGGTAATACTTTAGTGTTAATTACCCAACACATGTGAAAGGTTGGGGACCAATGGTGCTATTGCACTTGAAGATTGGGGATGGCGCTTCCACCAAACAATAAACGTTGGGGGACCTTTGATGCCAAATCTTTTAAGTAGAAAAAGTCTAAGATACCTCTTGTATTCATACTTATCCTTGCTTAAAGCAGCTACAAATCATTCAGCTAGCAACCAAAAATACATTACATCCTAAATATGTTCTAGTCCAGAAACAAGATTATTACCACCCGATTTTGATAGGGCTTCCACGTCAGCAAAAGCCCAACGAGTCTCCCCATATAGGCCCAGTAAGGGCCTCGTAAATTCTAAAAGGGGCCTCGGAGGCCCATCAGACATCTTAGCCTTCTGTAGCTAGAATACCGCGAGGCCCATGGAAGGCCTCGACACTCACGGCCGAGCCATAGGGCCTCGCAGGGCTTCGTATCAACCCTAACTCGCAGGTAGCACGATATTCTGGAATGACCAGAGAGATAATTGAAGAGATATTGCGTTGGATTGGCGCACAGATCCTCACAAGGAAACTGAATCATAATCTCCTAAAATCAAGCAACGTGATAAGCTCAAATAAGGAAGATAATCTTGGAGATTGCCTGGGTAATGAATGATCCCTATCCTATAAGGAAGGAGGATCCGATCGGGTATCTGATTGATTTGTTTCCTAAATTAATCAGGACTCCTACGTTATAAATACAACGTCTCCAGTTGTTCCAAGGTACGCTCCTTTATGCACCCATAATTTTACCTTAAACTCTGATCAAATCTCTACCTGCTTGTCTCTCTCACACCCAATTACTTTCGCTCTCTGTATACTATTCTTATACCAGCAGTTGACTTGATCGTCGAAGTACCAACGATCGTCAGACCCTTTTTCTCTAGAGATCTTGGTACCTAACGATTGTCCGAGTGTGCAAGTAACATACAGGTTGGCAGAAGAGTGACTAGAGATCTGTTGACACGTGGACGTTGCAGGTTTCGACGTCAACAGATTGGCGCCGTCGGTAGGAAATGAAAAATGTTACACAACCTAAAAATTGTGGTAAAAACGTGTTTTCTACCAAGAAGAGCATGTCAACCGATAACTCTCGAAAAGAAGAGATCGAGTCCCACCATACGGATCAGCGGCAGGAGAACATTCCTGACCGTCAGAACGTGACCCACCGTTAGAGGAGGAGACAACGACAAAGGCGGATGACCAAGCAAGATATCATAGATCTGAAAGTGGAGAATGTCTAAATGAGGGCCGTCATGGAGCAGTTGGGATATCAATCTCCCATTCGAGGAAACAAAGGCGACCGGGGTAGTCGGAGCCCTTCAAGGTACGACTCCAGTAAGAGCCGTCAAAATCTTCAGGGTGACCAACCGATACCAGACGTGCGAAATCCTCGGGGTAAGAGCCCAAGCTCCTCGCATGATAGCCAATAGAGAAAGCCTCTCCCCCTTCGAGGAAACAAACGCGACCGGGGTAGTTGGAGCCCTTCGAGGTACAACTCCATTAAGAGCTGTCAAAATTCTCAGGGTGACCAACCGATACTGGACGTACGAAATCCTCAGGGTAAGAGCCCAAGGTCCTCGCATGATAACCGTCAGAGGAGGTCTCCTCCACTACTAGGAAGCAAGCCCACCGGGTCCATCGGCGTATTTGACAGATTGGAAGTTAGATCTTCTATATTTGACAGGCTGGAGTGGAACCGCTCGACGCGAGGAATGCGAGAACTGCCCAACCAAGGGCGAGGCCCTCAACCTCGGCGTCAGGGTGACAATTCTTGTCGTAAGGACAGGAACACGGATCTCCATAGACAAGGCTGACCCAAGGGCCCATCTATCACGTTTACAAGGTGATCCGCCCTGGGACTTACAAGTTTGAACATACCAACAGAAAGGGGTGAAACACCTGCGAAACATCATGCACATTCGTCCATACAACTAATAGGTTTCATTTTGTTTTCTTTGGCGTAAACCTGGACGCAGATTTTTATTTCGAAGTTATTCAGCTATAGTATTCTGCCAATAAAGTCCAGCTGTTTGCAAGTTTCTGTTATCTCAATTATTCCAACAAAAGAAATACGGTAGCGAGAGAGTGTGGTTCGCGGCCAACTCTTTCAACTCGCTAGGTAAACATCCAACGCGTACAAATGCAAGTAAAGTAAGCATGGCAGTGAGAGAGTGTGGTTCGTGGCCAACTCTTTCAACTCGCTGGGTAAACATTCAACGTGTACAAAAGCAAGTAAAGTAAACACGGCAGCGAGGGAGTGTGGTTCGCGGCCAACTCTTTCAACTCGCTGGGTAAACATCCAACGCGTACAAAGGCAAGTAAAGTAAGCATGACAGTGAGGGAGTGTGGTTCGCGGCCAACTCTTTCAACTCGCTGGGTAAACATCCAACGCATACAAAGGTAAGTAAAGTAAGCACAGCAGCGAGGGAGTGTGGCTTACGGCCAACTCTTTCAACTCACTGGGTAAACATCCAACGCGTACAAAGACAAGTAAAGTAAACACGACAGTGAGAGAGTGTGGTTCACGGCCAACTCTTTCAACTCGCTGGGTAAACATCCAACGCGTACAAAGACAAGTAAAGTAAGCACGGTAGCTAAGAAGTGTGGTTCGCGGCCAACTCTTTCAACTTGCTGGATAAACATCCAACATGTACAAAGGCAAGTAAAGTAAATACAGGAGTGAAGGAGTGTGGTTCGTGGCCAACTCTTTCAACTCGCTGGGTAAACATCCAACATGTACAAAGGTAAGTAAAGTAAGCACGGCAGCGAGGGAGTGTGGTTCACGGCCAACACTTTCAACTCGCTGGGTAAACATCCAACGAGTACAAAGACAAGTACAGTAAACACGGCAGTGAGGAAGTGTGGTTTGCGATCAACTCTTTCAACTCGCTGGGTAAACATCTAACGCGTACAAATGCAAGTAAAGTAAGCACGGTAGAGAGGGAGTGTGGTTCGCGGCCAACTCTATCACCTCGCTAGATAAACATTAAACGCGTATTCAAACAAGTAAAGGCAATTCAGCAGCGAGAGAGTGTGGTCCGCGGCCAACTCTGTCAACTCACTGAATAAATATTCAACGCGCATTTAAAACAAATAAAGATAATGGATTTTCGTTGGCCTACATGGCCGGATAAAACAATTTACGTAATAATGTACGTCGCAAGAAGCTTTACATTCTCAAAACCAAAAGACAACACGAAGAAGAAAATGCAAGACTCTTACGTCCCAGTTGGGCCCTGGGGTTCGGCATAACCGAAGACCCAGATTATAGCCAATAAACCCTGGGCCCTCGACAGCTCACTCAGCACCTCGGTCAGTTCTTTGTCTTTGGCATGAATCACATTTTGACAAGATTTCAGCTGCAACTTAGCCTTTTCTGGGCATCAACACATGCCCTCTGGATCGTCTTGGCTTTAGTAACGTCATACGTTGCACGAGCCCTCGCATCTTCAGAGAATACGAGTTGCTCCCGAAGATCTTTGTTTTCTGCGCGCAGCACTTCAACATCCTCATCTCCTCCAGTGTGGAGCGCAATTCGTCAAACTTCATCTCCAATAATTTGTACAACTCGCAGTTAAGCGCGTGACTGCAGGAGGTATACATTTATGCCAGTTTCAACAACTCCGTCAATTCTGCGTTATCTGTTGCCTTACCAAAGGCAGAAGTCCAATACTTATGAACGGATGCCGCCACTTTGGCAACTGGGAGTGGTAGTTTTCCTAAGACCGTTGGGTCCAGCTCGTCCCGGCAGGACCCAATGTTGATATATTTGTATTTACCAGAAGGAGGAGGTATGGGAGCCCAGAATGCCTCCTCTCTACTCTTGGTGCCTGCCTTTCTCTTCCCGGATTGTCTAGCGCTCCCCGACGAAGGCACGAGTCTCGCGGAAATTGAAGTGGATGGCACTTCCGTTGTCGTCTCCGGCACTGGAGGAATAAAGGAAGAGTTACCCATCATTATCTCCAGCATCTGCAAAACAATGACCCTCGGATCAGATGCTGCGGAAGGTATCGGGGTTGGAGGAGAGATATCCTCCACAACCCCCCCTCCCCCCCCTCCCCCACGCCTTATCTTAAACTTTGGGACTTTGGAAAAATAAAAGCCTGACATGATTAGCAACAACCAGGATCTGAAGATGACAGCAGAAGAGCAAACGTGGGAAAAATAAAGCAGAGTATTGCAAGCGCATATATAAACGCGACAGAATACTAACAGACAAACGCGTGAGGAATGAGTGAATGCACCCCAAATAAATCCTAGGAAGATGTAAAAGGCGCGTGTGGATATGCGCCTCGTGAACCGTACAGTCATCACTGCATGGTGACACCGCCAAAACCTATCCCACGCAAAAGCATAAAGAGCGAGAGCCTCGCAAGGTCGCGAGGCCGTCTTGCCCCATTAGCTTCGTGATTGCGTGGATGCGAAGAAGGGCACAAACACCATAACTTTGGAATGGCGCGCTGGCAATGGGTGGCCTTCGCCAACCGCCGAAGTCGATTCCTCCGAACACCACAAGTAATACACACAAACGACACAACTATGGAAATTTCGGTACAATCGTATTTTATTCAACATAATTCGAAATACAAGGCAGGAACAAATACGCATGGTTATTCACCTACTACTCCACCACCTCTACGGGTCGGTACATGTTGGGATACTGGATCTACTAAGTCTATACATTGGTCTTCGTCATCCCGAGCCTCATCAGGGGATGGAGATCTGGTTTCACCATGATCGGGAGTCTCCCAAAATCAATACGAGTTGATTTGGTGACTAATTAGGCCACACTGCTCAAAAAATACCATTGACACCTTTTGGCAGATGGCTCTCAGTCCCGCCACCTGAATCAGGGACACGCTATTTGAGGAATGGTCGGGCTAAGGCTACTAGGCCCAACCCTTCGGTGCGTTTGGTCCTCTGAACGTTGATTAGCTGGGCATTTGGTCCTCTAAATGTTGATTCTCCAATTGGTGGGCATTCTAAACGCCGTTTCTTTATTCGTACCTTCATAGCTGTGGTCACACGACTTAAGAGTAGTTACGCTGATTGGAAGCTAACTCACATAACTTGCTGGAGTTGCACATACGTGGGGAGCACATGAAGGGCCCTCAATCTTATTTTTGTTATATATATAGGGGCTGCATGGGAACTTGGCACAAGGCAATAAATACAACTGTCCAAGGGGCATTTTGAATGCCATACAACGGTGCTGCCTCTCCCACTTACCGGGACATTAAAGACGCCAACTCTTCAAATTCTACAAAAAGTCAGTGCCATTAAGACCCAAGAGAATGATTCCCAAATTGTAGGAGCTACCCCCCATACCTGGCAGGCGCAAACATTCATAAAATTAAATACATAAACAGAGATACACCAGGAAAATAAATTTAATAGTTAATTCTGGAAAGAGATAGACAAAATCCTAAGTTTAGACGCCCCGCCACCTCTCTAAGGTTTGGCATATTGCGGGCCTTCCTCCACAACAGGTGGGGAAATTTAATCGTCGGCCTCTTCTGGAAGGATGTCTGTCGCCGGAGCTTCGGTCGGGGCCTGCCGAAGGAACGAAATATCCCACTCTGGATGGGTTTCCACGATCCGCTCTACCAGCTGCTCGTCTCCAATGGTCATTAAGCGATGGGCGAGGTCCTGATACGGCGTGTCCACGAAGCATCCTGGTACTCCTCCACCACCTTGGCCTCGACATCCGCGCGCTCGACCCTGATCCTCTCCAGCTCCTACTTCGCTGCGGCCAGCGACTTCTCCTTTTCCACGACGACGGTTTCCAGACTACTGTTCGCAGTGGCTAGCGCAGTCTCAGCTGGAAGGGTCTGGTCTTCGGTCAACTTCTGAGCTTCTTCGGCACGCTTCTGAGAAGCTTCGACAGCCCTCTTCTGATCTCGGGCTTGTTTCAAACTTTCCTTGGCAGCTTTCAACTCGATTTCATACTTGGCCCACATGTCGGCCTCCTTCGTCATAACCAAGTCCAGCTTGAACTGAAGCCCTCTCTTTTCAGACTCCAGCTGCGCCTTCTCGAGACTCATGGCCTTCAATTCTTCGGCCAACTTACTGGACTTGGCCTCTTCCTCGCTACACTGGCCATCAAAGCTTTCCAATGTGCTGAATAACTCCTTCGTCATAACCAGTCCCCGTTTCAAGTTCATCTCCGCCATCTGTAGCCGTTAACGTACAATGGCCTCCTCGGCCGTCTTTTTTCACTTTTGAGTCCAGTATTTGTTCGCGCTCGCCGCCATCATTGAGGGTGAGCAGAGAGCATTTCCATGACAGAGGTCTCCAGTTCTTCCTTACGCCGGGAAATGCAGACAGGACTCTCCTGCCCAGTTGATGAGCCAGAATTCCTTGCACCCTCAGCTCGACTCGATTTGCGGGCATCCCTCATAAACCCACCTGTGGCTGCGAGAGCCTTCCTCTTTTGTGAGACCGCATCACCCTTGTCCTCGACAATTTTCTTTTCCTTATCCTTGGATGGGACAGGGCTGGGTGGAGGGCAGGAGGACGAAGGTAGAGGCGGAGGAGGAACGTTCTGGCTAGAATTTGGAGGATCGAAAGCCGACGGGTGGACGGAGCCTAATGGCATAGCATCCTGGACCTCTTGCGATGGACCAGACGCCTCCTTCGCAGGTGCCTAGGTCGAAGAACCCTATCCACTGGCGGGGCGAGGGAGACTGAGCGTAGGAATATTTTTAAACCTGAAAGCTGTTAGCACAAACACCAATATGCAACACGTTCAGGCAACTCTTCACAGCAACACCGATATATCGAAACTTATGGAACTCACCCATCAGTCTGCAGCTGGCCAATAAGTTGTCGTCATTTAACAAATTACTGAGGCTCCTGAAGTCGTTGCTGAGAGCTCGCACCTTAGTCCACTTCGACCTCAGCTCTCCTTGGCCTCTCTTCGGGATTGGTGGCTTCCCGCAGTCTGCAAAAGCAAGCAATACATTAAGTTAGGAACTATAGTTAAAATTCCATACAAATGCGGCGGTATATACCAAGTTCTCCGAATTGACGAGGAATAGACACATGGAGAAGAGGGTCCTCTGGCATAAATTCCCAGTCCCCGCCTACAAAGATGAACATTTTCTTCTAGTTATGTACTTTGTTGGGACTGTCGGTGGCCGTCCTCCATTTCTGGCATGGCCAAGGAGAAATGTTATACCAACCCACAGACCGATAGGGCCGGTATATAGACTCAAACTCCCTCGGGGTCAGGTTTCCTCCGGCCTCGGCAATGCCCCACAATAGGTTTGAGGCCACCATCTATCCGCAACTATTCGGTGTTATCTGGTAAGGGGCCAGATTCCAATCTTTCAGAACCTCGCGAAAAAAATGATGCATAGGCAGGCGAAGGCCCTGCAGCATCACAGGTTCGTAAATCGCGACAAATCCTTCAGGAGGGTCGTCAGCGCGTTCCTCTGGACCCGGAGCCCTGAGTATTACAGATGTGAGAATATCATAGGATAGCCGTATATCCTCCAATTCTCTCTCAGCGATTTTCGAGTTCGCCATGGATGCTTCGGTGGCTGACCGCTTAAGCTCCTCGTCAAGCGCCTTGGCTGCCGGGGCATCTCTCTTATCAAGAGACCCCTTCATCTCAAGCACCCTGGCGTCCAGCCCCCCATTCTCTGTGGTCTCTTCTGAAGGACCGGATGGATAAACCTCCCTCCCACTTATGGACAGAGCCGACGGGACTGCTGCTAAAGGCGCCTGGTTCACTTCTCTTACGACCTCAGAGGAAGAAGATGATGAGGCAGATGTTGATGACTCACCTCGAATACTAGGGTTTGTCCTAGCGTCCGATTGATTCTGTGAGTCGTCGTTTTCGGACGACATTACAAACCCTTCTCTACCCCGGAAGTTGATGCTCCTATTGTCGTCGGAACGCACAACAAGGTATAATCTCCACACTACGGAATCAAGAAATAATCACAAAAGCAACCAACGAAACAAATCACAGCAACTCTCGGTGCGCTTACCTCAGAAATGCAGTTGGAACGATACCCACACTTGGATTTTCTCGATTACCGACAGAGCATCCACAACATTCACAATGGGCACAAAAGCAAGAAGAAGTTGTAATGAAGAAAGGCGCCAAGCTTTATAGATTGAGGCATTCCAATCCCCACCGTCCAACTTCCAAGGGTTACATCTGAGCTGTTGGATGGTGGACGCGTGTTTAAAATGGGGCAACAAGCGGGAAATAGAACCCCAAGCGTTTTGTACAACAAGAACGCATGCGCCTCACGCGCGCCCCCGTTATCCGCCACGTGCCATTGCATTAAATACATACATCCTCTCACTCATGATTGCCTGGCCACATAATGACAGCCTTGATTGACAGTATCACACCAATTGCAGACACGTCACCCAAGGCCTGGGCCTCTGAAGCCCTCCCCGTCATGAATGTTCGGCTTCGGACTTGGGAGACTAATACTGGATAAGAACCCAATTTGCAAAGACCACACTCTGCGTTTTTCACTGAAATTTCAAAATTTTTTGTCAAAAAATTCTCCTCTCACTCTCAAAGTCCCACGCCTATTATGAATAATAGACTTGGACTTGGGGGACTATTGTTACCACCCAATTTTGATAGGACTTCTACGTCAGCAAAAGCCCAACGAGTCCCCTATATAGGCCCAGTAAAGGCCTCGTAAATTCTAAAAGGGGCCTCAGAGGCCCATCAGACATCTTAGCCTTCTACAGCTAGAATACTGCCAGGCCCATAGAAGGTCTCAACACTCACGGCCGAGCCATAGGGCCTCGTAGGGCTTCGTATCAACCTTAACTAGTAGGCAACAAGATATTCTGGAATGACTAGAGAGATAATTGAAGAGAGATTGCGTTGGCGTACGGATCCTCACAAAGAAACTGAATCATAATCTCTTAAAATCAAACAACGTGATAAGCTCAAATAAGGAAGATAATCTTAGATATTGCCTAGGTAATGAATGATCCGTATCCCATAAGGAAGGAGGATCCGATTGGGTTATCGATTGATTTGTTTCTTAAATCAATCAGGACTCATGCGTTATAAATACAACGTCTCCGATTGTTTCAAGGTACGCTCCTTTATGCACCCATAATTTCACCCTAAACTCTGCTCAAATCTCTGCCTGCTTGTCTTTCCCACACCCAATTACTTTCGCTCTCCGTGTATTATTCTTTTACCGGCAGTTGACTTAATCGTCGAAGTACCAACGATCGCCGGATCCTTTTTCTCTGGAGATCTTGGTGCCTAACGATTGTCCGAGTGTGCAGATAACATACAGGTTGGCAGAGGAGTGACTGAAGATCTGTTGACACGTGGACGTTATAGGTTCCGACGTCAACAATAAACGTTGGGGGACCTTTGATGACAAATCTTTTAAGTAGAAAAAGTCTAAGATACCTCTTGTATTCATACTTATCCTTGCTTAAAGCAGCTACAAATCATTTAGCTAGCAACCCAAAATACATTACATCTTAAATATGTTCTAGTCCAGAAACAAGATAATACCATATTGATTCCATTAGCATAAAATGAGGATTAGTTGTTCCATAAGATTGTAAACAACTGAAAAGATCAACAAATTGCAATAATAACTAAATATTACACAGCCCTTGAAAAAAAAACACAATCGTGATTACATTTCCTAAAAATATAGACATAATTTGTAAAAAACAAAAACTTCCATGAATGTTGTTTTGCCCAATACTTTTTGATGCAACTACGCTTGTTTTGCCCAAACTTCCATCAATAGATTGTTTGCTGCAAGTACGCTTGTTTTGCCTAATACTTTTTTATGCTTTATTTGGTGCTTCATCTTGTTCCCACCTCCTTACCTTCTTTGCCTATCAACTTGTGTTCATTTATAGGTCCTTTTACATGCATGTTGGAGAAAGTGTTGCAGCTGTGTAGATAATGTTGGGTAGTGTGCCCATATAATATGGTTTTTGCTGTAATAAAATAATAATTTTATGATAAATAGAAGTTTGTTCTATTCATTTATTATTATTGCATTTGTTTGATATTGAACATGTAAATAAAGTGCCAGTGATCACTTGTGATAATATAAGTTGTGTAACTTGCGTTGAGAAGCATAGTGTGACACAACTTATATTTTGATCATCAATAAAATTGTTCACAACTAATGTATAAGGATTGGCACCTTGTACCGGAATGTTGTAGTGTTGACTATTTAATCATTTGGATTCAAGATTTGTCCTTATCACAAAAATAGAATAATGGTGACACTAGTACACTTGGAGTGTATTGAACGGACCACATGTCGAATTTAATTATATAGCATGACCGTGCGAATAATTAAATTTCACTTGATCACCGGGTATTTCATCTAAATCCCTTGACAGGATTGTGTATATTTTTTCGTTAGTTTGATATTTCTTTGATTCACCAATTGGTGAGATCTATTTAGTTGATCAAATATCTCGATAAGTTGGGAGCTTAGAAATGAGCGAAGTAGAGAACTCGAATTTGCGTCGGGAGCTATCACCTTGAAAAATGGGTCGAGTAACAACTTAAGTATTTTCTATTAAACGGCTATAAATCTGAGCTCAGTGTTTAGCGACGGCAAAACTTCGACATCTGTGAATTAGTTCACAGGACCGTTGTAGAAAATGTAACTTAAAGTTAGCGAGAATACTTAGAAGGCAAAATGGTCATTTATGCTCATAACTAATTATCGGATCACAGACAGGGATGAATTATATATATAGTATGCCAGAGGAAAGTATTACAGTTTCTGTAATCTTATATATTCCGAGAGTACAGTTTATTGTCTTTAGTGAAAAAAGCAATTTACTAATAATTAGATTGGGAGGTCTAGGGTCGACTAGACAGCCTAATTATTGGAGCTTGAAAAATATATGTCCGAACAGGTCCTGTGGTAACTCTATAAAGTTTTGGGCTTAATCATAGTTACTATGAAAGTTTTGAACTTGATTATAATTGTGATATAAGTTCAGGAATTATATGCGTAATTAAATCAATCATAAGCTAATTGGATTTGAATGCAATCAGAACTCTTGTCATTGTTTGCAATTAGAATGCTTGCCGTATTTATATCATATTGCTTATGACGTAAATTAATTCGAACACTTAAGAAAAGAGGAGAGAAAATTATGAAATCTTGTTTGACTTGAATTTTAGCTTCTTGGTTTTCTAAATCTGACCAGTCTAGAAATTAGTTTTTTGATTCAATTAAAAAGTGCACACACGCCGATGTAATCTATACTTGAAGAATACCATATAAGACTTGAACGTTAGGAGCACTAAGTTCAGGAGTCAAAAGTAGCAAGTTCGTGAATCAGATCAAAATTTAATATCGTATATCGATTCATGTATAATACTAATATACTAGTATTTAATTATAATAAACACGTGAATGCATAGCAAAGATCCTGATTTATTGAATTAAAGAAAATTTTTATTTTCTGTCTAATTCTTGTGCCAATTTTCAACAAGTGGTATCAGAGCAGTTTAGATCGTTCACGTGTTTGTTATGTTATCTAGATCTGATAATTACATGTTCTAGTCGAGCGATGTCTAGGATTATTTGTTTATGTGATGATTAAATAATTGACATTATTTTAAACTGGGATCCAATTATTTTGTGGCCCTACTTGTTCATTGTATTTCGTTATTTCGAGTCTGTAACAAGATCGTTGAATTACGACTTCATCATCTTGATTTAATTTTTCATTACAAAATAGATTTAAATTGTGAGCCCTAAAAGGGACTAGTTATTTTTGTAATGATTGAAGATTGACGATTGGACCGACGAAAACAAAAGGGAGAGAGGGGGGAAGGACGGAAGATCCAACCACTGGACAAAACTGCTCACCAGTGCGGACGCGCAGATCTCGAATCTGTGCAACTGGGTGCTAGCATAGATCTCGGGGCCGTGCCAGATCCAAGATCTTCGCAGCCGGACGCCAACGCAGTTCTCAGATCTGAGCATGGCCATGGCCAAGTGTAGGACAGATCTTGGATCTGCACGTGACCAGCGGCCGAGCAGATCTCGAAGCTTCTTCGGTGATTCGAGTTGGCGGCGCAAACTGGGATTTGAGCATGGTGTGGTGGTATTTGTGCTTTCAAAAAGATAATTCAAGGAAGAAGAAGACCCTTGATTGGTTGTTGGAATAGCTGGACATGTTTGGCAACAAGTTCAAGTTTTTTGGTGTTTTGATCCCATTGATTCTTGAACTTGTTTGCCAATTGGAGCAAGGATTAGGGCTTAAGATTTAATTTGAATATTGAATTTGAGCCCAATTGGGTTTTAATTTAATTCTTGAGTCTTAATAATTGTTAATTTATTGCTAATATATGTTTAAAATATTATTCTTCTGTAAATCATGACATATAGAATTAAATTTGGCATCGTTCGTGAAACATAGAATATAGTGCATTTAATTGAAATATTGGTTTTTCCTCGATTAATTTAATTTAAATTAAATTTTTCTTGAAAAGAAAGTCCATAATAATTAAATTGTATACTAATTTGATTAATGTGAACAGTTGGTCATTATTTTAAACTAAAATATATTATTTTAAAATATTGAGTAGAAGAGTGTATTTATTTAAATAAAAAAAATCCATGGTCTCCTTTTGTCAATCTATAAGCAACAGAATGCGTTAGCCTCGTGCCGATAATGCAACGGACTCTCTGTAGGAGGGCTACGTAATTCGGGTTACTCGATTGGATTCCTATTTAGTAAGATCGTCTAGATATAATATAATTTGATATCATCCTATATATGGCGGGATTATTTTTCAAGTATCTAGAGATCTAGACAAAAGTTATACACTCAAATCAAGATTATCAACGAACCTCCTATAGAGGCTCTTGTTTATGATCTTGGTGACCAAATAGAGCGATATTGGATTTATCTAGATATTTATTGTCAGATATGATTTGTCTGGTGAGAGCGTCCCACCTTAATTAGTGGACACAGTGACCTTTCCTATAGAAGGGCCTGTTGGATCACATGGATCAAGTAGTCGTTACATTATTGTAGTTTTATGGATCTACATGTGCATACATTCATCATATTTTAAATTCGCTGCTCAATATTAAAATGCAATAATTTTTTTATTTTTAACAAAATGTCTCTCAATCCATTTTTAGTTATCCTAAAACAAAACCAACTTATTGGGGAAAATTATGTGGAATGGAAACATACCCTAATGATTGTTTTCACCGTTGAGAAAATTGATTTTGTGCTTGAAAAGATTGGCTTGAGCAACCCAATGAGACTGCAAGCAAGAACAAGAGGGATTCTTATGATAAGTGGGTGGCTGCAGACAAGTTAGCTCGCTGTTACATTTTTGCATCGATGTCGAATGTGTTACAGCAGAAGCATGACAGTCTTGAAATCTCTTATGACATAATGAAAAGCCTCAAGGACGTGTTTGCTCATCAAAGTAAGAGAGCTCGGTTTGAAGTCATTTGTACCTTACAGAACATCCGGATGAAACCCAGAACGCCAATGAAGGACCATATGTTGACCATGATTGGACACTTCAATGTGGCGGAGAATCTGGGTGAAACTATTGATGCAGATACTCAAGTGGATATGGTATTGAACTCTCTACCTGATATGTTTTCACAGTTTACTGTGGACTATCACTTACACAAGATGGATATGCCATTGACTGAGCTGATGAATGAGTTGTAAAATGTAGAGAGTGGTCTTAAGGCTAAAGGTGGTAATGCTTATGCAGCGATTGGTAGCTCATCTGATTCCAAGCTGAAAGACAAAGGTGGAAAGAAAAGAAAGAGAACTAGCAAGAAGCCAGGAAGCAACAAAAAGACGAAAGCAGATGGAAAGTCGAAAGGCAAGTGTTTCAACTGCGGCGAGAAAGGTCATTGAAAGAAAGACTGTCCCAAAGCACTAGCTAAAAATAAGCAAAGTGCTGGTGAGTTTTTCATAACTGAGTCTTGTTTAGTGGTTGATTCTACATATTCATGGGTTGTAGATTATGGAGCTACTAATCATGTTTGCATGTTAATGCAGGTGCTTCAGGAAAGCAAAAAATTCAATGAAGGCCAGTTTACTATCAGGAGCAATAGTTTCAGCGAGAGCTGTAGGAGTAGTTTATTTTTATTTTAGTAGTGGTAGGCGTTTAATTCTTAAAGACTGTTATTATCTCCCGCAGAAGAAGCGGAATTTGATTTCCATTTCTTGTTTAATAGGACAAGGTTATTCTCTTGATTTTACGCCTAATAAAGCGCTTTACATTTTGATGAATAAAGCTCATATTTGTGCTGGATATTTGATGAATGGTCTTTATATATTAAACTATTCCACAAATGAAATTAATAATACTTCTGCAAACCATAATAAACAAAATACATACCATACTAGTGATACTTATCTATGGCATCTTAGACTTGGACACATCAACCTTAACGAGATACAAAGATTGGCAATAGATGTTTCTCTCAACTAAATTGAGGTTGAACCATTGCCGGTTTGTGATTCTTGTTTGGAGGGTAAGATGACCAAAAGGTCCTTTTTAGCAAAGGGACATAGAGCCAAAGAAGTGTTAGAACTAGTTCATTCTGATGTATGTGGACCTATGAGTACACCTGCGAGAGGGGCTAGATTTGGATACATTTACCTGGTGACTCGAAAGTTAGAGGCTTTTGAGAAATTCAAAGCATATCGGACTAAGGTCGAAAAACATTTGAGAAAAAGTATAAAGATATTTCGATCAAATCGAGGTGGTGAATATCTCTTAGGAGAATTCAGGGACTACTTAACAGAAAATGGCATAGTTTCTCAACTGAGTGCTCCTGGTACACCCCAACAGAACGACGTTTCAGAAAGAAGAAACAGGACATTATTAGATATGGTTAGGTCAATGAGGAGTTTTTCAACTCTACTTATCTCATTTTGGGGATATGCACTAGAGACAGTCGCTTATATTCTTAACCTAGTTTCATCAAAGTCTGTTCCCAAGACTCTCCTGGAATTATAGAATGGCGCAAACCAAATTTGTGTTACATCCAAATTTAGGGATGTCCAGCTCATGTGCTGAAAGAGAATACATAAAAGTTGGAGTCTAGGTCAGAAATATGTCTTTTTGTAGAATACCTTAAAGGCACCAGGGGATACTATTTTTATAGTCCTCTAGATATGAAGGTTTTTGTCAGTACAAATATAACCTTCCTGGAGGATAAATATATTAATGAACGTCAGTCCAAGAGTAGGGCTGTTTTGGAATAAATGAGTGAGAGTAATGCCAACTCATCAATTCCTGGAACACAACCTAGTGACAGACAACCCATGGTATCGTAAACACCTAAAGAACGTAATCTGAATGTGACAAATGATTTGTTATCTGATCCCATATATCAAGAAAATGTTCGAGGTGATGAGGAGGTAATGGTATTATCTCAAGATGATACCAACATTGATGAAAACATTATGATTCCAAATGAAGCTACGATTCAAGATTCATCACCCCTTAGGCAAAATCGGATAAAACCGTCAAGTGCTTGTTTTTTGGAGAATCCAAACAGGCCATCTCTGTAGAACAAGTAGATGATTCGAATTCATATAAGGAGGCTATAAACGATATGGATGCAGATTTGTGGAGACTAGCTATGAACACTGAGATGGAATCTATGCATTCTAATCAAGTCTGGGAACTTGTAGATGCACCAAAAGGGATAAAACTCATCGGGTGCAAGTGAGTCTACAAAAGAAAAAGAGGAATATATGGGAAGGTAGAAACCTTCAAAGCAAAGCTAGTGGCTAAGGGTTTTACCCAAAGAGAAGGTATCAATTACGAGGAAACCTTCTTACCTGTAGCTATGCTTAAATCTATTCGGATTCTTTTATCCATTACAGCTCATTATGATTATGATGTGTGGAAAATGGATGTCAAGACGAATTTTCTTAATGGTCATCTTAAAGAGTGTATCTATATGGTACAACTAGATGGGTTCGTAGAATGTGGTCATGAATCTAAAGTCTGCAAGCTGCAGTAGTCCATTTATGGACTGAAGCAGGCATTAAGATCTTGGAACAAAAGGTTCGACGAGGTGATTAAGACATATTGTTTTGATCAAAACTTCGACGAACCCTGTGTCTATAAGAAGATACAGGACAAAAAAGTAATTTTTTTGGTGCTTTATGTGGATGATATTCTACTCATAGGAAATGATGTAGGTGTGTTATCATCTACGAAAGCGTGGTTGGCCCAATAGTTTCATAAGAAGGATTTGGATGAAGCTAGTTATGTTCTAGGCATTCAGCTGATAGCATTGTCCCAAGCTACATATATTGACAAGATACTTGTCATATTTGCCATGCAAGATTCTAGGAAAGGCAATTTTCTATTCAGACATGGAATCCAACTCTCTAAGGAACCATCTCCAAAAACTCCTGAAGATATAAAGTGCATGAGTAGAATACCTTATGCGTCAGCAGTGGGTAGTCTCATGTATGCTATGCTATGCACTAGACCTGACATTTGTTATGCTGTTGGTATGATCAGTCATTATCAATCTAACCCTGGACCGAAACATTGGGTGGCTGTAAAGCATATCTTTAAGTACCTTCGGAGAACAAGGAACCATATGCTAGTTTACTCCTCACCAAAAATTGTTCTAGTTCAGTATATATATTCTGATTTTCAATCTCATAAAGACTCTCGTAAGTCCATATCAAGATCATTGTTTACACAAGGTGGTGGAGCCATTATATGGAAAAGTATCAAGCAATCATGCATTGCTGATTCCACCATAGAAGCCGAGTATGTGGCATCTTGTGAAACTACTAAAGAGGCAGTATGGCTCAAGAAATTCCTAATGGACATTGAGGTGGTGTCTGCATCATCACAGCCCATGACATTGCACTGTGACAATAGTGAGGCAGTGGCAAATGCTAAAGAACCAATGAGTCATCAAAGGAGAAAACATATAGAACAGAAATATCATCTCTTAGGAGAGATTGTTAGTCGTGGAGATGTAATTGTCAGCAAGATTGCCACTGAGGATAACCTCGCGGACCCATTTACTAAAAGCATTCTGGCTAAAAGTTTCAAAGGACATCTTCAAGGCATGGGGTTGTAAGACATGACAAATATACTCTATGGCAAGTGGGAGAATTGTTAGGTAGTGTGCCCATATAGTATAGTTTTTGCTGTAGTAAAATAATAATTTTATGATAAATAAAAGTTTTTTCTATTTATTTATTATTATTGTATTTGTTTAATATTGAGCATGTAAATAAAGTGTCAATGATCACTTGTGATAATATAAGTTGGGTGGCTTGCGTTGAAAAGCATAGTGTGACACAACTTATATTTTGATCATCAATAAAATTGTTCACAACTAATGTATAAGGGTTGGCGCATTGTACCAAAAGGTTGTAATGTTGACTATTCCATCATTCGGGTTTGCGATTTGTCCTTATCGCAGAAATGGATTAATGATGACACTAGTACACTTGGAGTGTATTGAACGGACAACGTGTCAAATTTAATTATATAGCATAATCATGCCAATAATTAAATTTCACTTGATCATCGAGTATTTCATCTAAATCCCTTGACATGATTGTGTATATCTTTTCGTTAGTTTGATGGTTATTTGATTCACCAATGGGTGAAATCAATTTAGTTGATCAAATATCTCAGTGAGTTGAGAGTTTGACAATGAGCGAAGTAGAGAACTCAAATTTGTGTTGGGAACTGTCGTCCTGAAAAATAGGTCGAGTAACAACTTAAGTATTTTCTGTTGAACAATTATAAATCTATGCTCAGTGTTTAGCGACGGCTAAACTTCGACATTTGTGAATTAGTTCACAGAACTATTGAAGAAAATGTAACTTAAAGTTAGTGAGAATAATTAGAATGGCAAAATGGTCATTTATGCTCATACCTAATTATCGGATCTTAGACAGTGATGAATTATATATATGGTAGGTCAGAGGAAAGTATTACAGCTTCTGTAATCTTATATATTCCGAGAGTACAGTCTCTTGCCTTTAGTAGAAAAAACAATTGACTAATAATTAGATCGGGTGGTCTAAGGTCGACTAGACAGTCTAATTATTGGAGCTTAGAAAATATATGTCCGGACAGGTCCATGTGGTAGCTCTATAAAATTTTGGACTTAATCATAATTACTATGAAGTTTTTGAATTGATTGTAATTGTGATATAAGTTCAAGAATTACATGTGTAATTAAATCAATCCTAAGCTAATTGGACTTGGATGCAATCAGAACTCTTGTCATTGTTTGCAATCAGAACGCTTGCCGTATTTATATCAAATTGCTTGTGACGTAAATTAATTTGAACAATTAAGAAAAGAGGAGAGAAAATTCTGAAGTCTAATTTGACTTGAATTTTAGCTTCTTAGTTTTTTAAATCTGAAAATTAATTTTTTGTCTATACTACATATAAAAATCTCAATATGGGAAAAATATTTATGGACGATATTGTCCCTGCAAATAACTTATAATTCTTAAAATCATCTTTCAATTAGTATTATTTATTTTGACTTTAATTAAATTTATTTAATACCAAATAAATATTGCATTTCAGATAATTGAATGTGGATTGCCCATTTAAATTCTATTATATGTTGTAATTAAAGAAAAGAAATAAAAATGTAATGCTAATAAAGTTTTTAATACATTGAAATTATTATCTTTAATTGTAAACACTTCAAGAGTCAATCTTATTATTCATGAGAATTTAAGCAAATTCCTTCATCAACATAATAAAACAAGAGGAATTCGGCTTTCTTATTATTGATTCATGGTTTATTCATCTATTGTTTTTCTTTGTTTTTAATTGACGGGAATTTTTTTTCCCTAGCACGGAATGTTTTTGATCTTTGATTATTTTGATACTAGGGGTGGGCATAATAACCGCCAACCCGCTCAAACCGATCGAACTGAACCGAATCAGGTCGGGTTGGTTCGATTTTTCACTATTCGTTGGTTTGGTTTGGATTGTTTACTGAAAAAAAATTCAGGATGGGTCGGTTTCGGGTTGGGAGAAATAAACCAACCCAACCCGAAATAAACCGAACCGATTTTAAAGTCCATAAATTAAAATTAAACCCAAGTCTCAACCAGCCCCAAACCAATTGAAACCAAACCTTAATGTCGAATCATATTATATTTTGGACATGTTACCATGTTACGAGATTTTGATGCAAATATATAGGATCATATTTAATATGTTTGATTTGAAAACGTTGGGTCATATTAGGACCTGTTATCATATTTTGATTCAAATGTATTATGTTGGTGATTATAATTAACATGTATTGATTTGTTATATTTTGAAAAACAGATTAACAGGTTGTAGGTTCAAAAATTTCTTCAAATGAGATTTAATTTAATTTTTTTAAATACAAATACAAGCCAAAACTACCCAAGTCCAAACTGCCTAACTAGTCGGTTTACCCTCACAATTCGGGTTGGTTCAGAACCGAAGTGGTCGGTTTGGTTTCGGGTTGGGCCCATATCTGAACCAACCCAACCCATACCCACCCCTATTTGATACCATGAAAGATTCACTAATTGTGAGTATATGATAGTAATATACTAATATTTATTTAAATTTTGATTTCTATAATATTTGTTCGAGTTAGAACAATGAGGATTGATGTTACTCTAGCTCTCTTTGCAACTGAAGAAGAGTGTTAACATGTACTACAAAACTTGGATAAACTAAGTCCTGTCACGCATAAGGTGAAGGTAAATCTCGCATAATAAGTTGATTTTATGTGATGAGTTAAAATCATGAATTTTATTAAGAAAGATATTATTTAAGTATCTGTATGTTTTGAATTTTCTTGAAATTTATTAATATTTGAAATAGAATTGCGCGAAAGAATGCATGTAGAGAAAAAAAAAACTTAAGTTTATGAGTAGATTAAAATTGAATGTCTTGATCAGTGTTTTAGTGAGGATATTACAAGAGAAAATTCTTCTTTATTCTATATCAAAGAATTTTGAGATTTTTTTTTCTGAAGAGAAATAATTTTTTAAAAACGACTAAATTTTTTGTTTTCATGTGCTTTTTAGAATGATATAAATACAAAAAATCAATGAAAAATTGTGCTCTGCCTACTATTTTTCGTGTATTTTAGAATTTGATACTAATTTTCATAAAAGAAAGTTGTCTTTTCTTGATATACCATTATATATATATATATATATATATATATATATATATATATATATATATATATATATATATATATATATATATATGTTTCAAAATATAATTAAAAGAGTATCAGCAATCCTTCAAAATTAACATTCACGTAGTCCATGTATTTTTTTTTATAAACCATATGTTTTACAATGAAATTTGACTGTTTGGTCATAGTCTTGAATTGACTTATGTTTGAACAGGAGTTTCTTATAAGTGTTATATTCATCGATGATTTAAAAAAAATTACAATATTATTACAAAATCACGTGCAACGCATGTATTCAAACTAGTTCAATTAAAAAGTGTCCACACGTCGGCGTAATATATACTTGGAGAATACCATAGAAGACTTGAACGTTGGGAGCACCAAGTTCGTGAATCAAATCAATATTTAATATCGTATATCGATTCAGGTATAATACTAATCTATTAGTATTTAATTATAATAGACACGTGAACGCCTAGGAAAAATCTTAGTTTATTGAATTAAAGAAAATTTTTATTTTCTGGCTAATTCTCGTGCCAGTTTCCAACAGAATGCTTATGAACAAAAAAGAGAATGAAACGGGGAAAAAAGTATGTTGTACAACACTAATTGTTTGTTTCAACTAGACTTGGGTTTGATTGCTGGGCTACCCACTTTTGAAGATGGGATTATTAATTTATTCAATCACGGGCCGAGGCCTATGAAGTAAGTACGGTCTTTTCATCATTGCTCTCGAAATTTATTTGGTTATCACGACCCAACAGTAATTATATGTATTTATCAAATTCAGTAGAAATTTGACTAAAGTTATGGAAGAGACTCACCAATATTGAGTAATACATCATCAATCTCATTGGAACTATCCATGTTCATTCTTTCTTTCCACTTCACAATTTGTGTTCTAGAGTTCTAGGAACACACAACGGGATACAATCCTCACTCTTTACTTGTATAATTCGACCAGTCAAGGCAGAGACCAGGACTTACCAATATTCCTGGCCTTGTAGATTTGGGCAAAATGGAACAATCTTGCAAATACAATTACTATGTTCCACTCGTACAAGTGCATTTCTCTCCTTCATTTCCACTTTTTTTCTAACTTTTTGGGAAATTGGCACAAATGGTCCCTAATGTATCACATTAGTGCGCAAATGGTCCCTAACCTTTTGGCGCAATAGTCTCTAACATATCCATTTAGGTGCAGAAATGGTCCTTGTGGACGGATTCCGTTAAAAATCAGTTACACAACCTTTCATCTAGGTGCGCAAATGGTCCCTCTCATTGTTTTTGTCTTTATTAGTGGGGGTAAAATTGACAAGTTACATTTTTCTTTCAATTGGCGCAAATGGTCCCTAACCTTTACCTTTTTTTGGTGCAAATAGTCCCTAACCTATAATTATATTTTGGTACACAATTGATTCTTATTTGATGAAAAAGACAAAAATATCCTTACTTTTAATTAAAAAAATTTGCAATTGGATTTCTAACCTTTAAAAAAAAGTGAAAATGAGTCCAATACTTTAATTTTTTTATTAAAAAAATTAAAAAAAAACTAACAAATTGACAATATACTAAATTATTTTGTATATTTTACGAACTATTATAAAACAACTAAAATTTAAGCTCATAATTATTAACGAATGTGCTAATTAAAATTATTTTTTTATTATTACATAATCATATTATTTAAAATTCAAACTTTAATTTTAACGTTACAATATAAAAAGAAAAATAAATTTGTCACAAATAAAAGTTTTAATTATGCTCAACCCAGCTCGATTTTATACAGTCTCATATTTACTGAGTCAATCCAACCTGCTTTTGAGCCACAAGGCTACTAGACCTGTCTTATTTTAAATTTTAATTTAGTTTTGTATTTAAAAATAAGTTTCATCATCTTCCCACCCCACCCCACCCCACCCCCACCCCCACCCCACCCCGAAAATCCGACCAGAAGGGAGGGGATTTCTCCCCTCCGTTGCGGCGACTCTTCCCTTCCTTCTGGTCGCAAAACCAGGGGGGAGCCCTGGTTTCGCCGCGAACGAGCCCCCCCCTTCGCGGTGAAACCAGGTTTCGCGACCAGAATGGAGGGGATTTCTCCACTCCCCGGTCGTCGTTGCGACGACCGGAGAGGGGAGAAATCCCCTCTCTTCTGGTCCCAACGGCGACTGGGGTTGCGGTGACCGGGGAGGAGAGAAATCCCCTCCCTTCTGGTCCCAACGACGACCGGGGATAGGAAAAATCTCCTCCACTCTGGTCGCGAAACCAGGAGAGAACCCTGGTTTCGCCGTGAATGGGCTCCCCCACATTCGCGGTTTCTCCTCCCTGGTTTCGCGACCAGAAGGGAGGGGATTTCTCCCCTCCCCGGTCGCCGTTGCGGGGCGGGGCGGGGCGAGGCAGGGCGGGGCGGGGCGGGGCGGGACGGGGCGGGGTGGGGTGTGAAGATGGTGAAACTTTTTTTTAAAATACAAAACTAAATTAAAATTTAAAATAAGACGGGTCCAGTAGCCTTGTGGCTCAAAAGCGAGTTAGATTGACTCAGTAGATATGAGACTGTATAAAATCGAGCTGGATTGAAGATAATTAAAACTTTTATTTGTGACAAATTTATTTTTCTTTTTGTATTGTAATGTTAAAATTAAAGTTTGAATTTTAAATAATATGATTACTTAAAAATAATAAAATAATTTTAATTAGCACATTCGTTAATAATTATGAGTTTAAATTTTAGTTATTTTATAATAGTTCGTAAAATATACAAAATAATTTAGTATATTGTCAATTTGTTAGTTTTGTTTTAATTTTTTAATAAAAAAATTAAAGTATCGGACTCATTTTCACTTTTTTTTAAGGTTAGGAATCCAATTGTAAATTTCTTTCATTAAAAGTAATGATATTTTTGTCTTTTTCATCAAATAAGGATCAATTGTGCACCAAAATATAATTATAGATTAGGGACTATTTGCGCCAAAAAAATGTAAAGGTGAGAGACCATTTTGTGCCAATTGAAAGAAAAATGTAAGTTGACAATTTTACCCCCACTAATAAAGACAAAAACAATGAGAGGGACCATTTGCACACCTAAATGAAAGGTTGTGTAACGGATTTTTAACGGAATCCGTCCACAATGACCATTTCCGCACCTAAATGGATAGGTTATGGACCATTACGCCAAAAATGAAAGGTTATGGACCATTTGCGCCAATTTCCCTAACTTTTTTGTCAAACTATCCGGGGGGAAAAAAAGTGTTTACACTTCTAACTAGTAAGTTTTCCAATCAAATATGAAACCGCATAAATATTATCAAATTGGAAAAATGCACTAATCGAAACATAAAATTAGAATAAGGAACCACAGTTCGTAGTTTATCAGTCTGTTTTTATCATGTAATATTCACACATAGTTTGCAACGT
Source organism: Forsythia viridissima (assembly GCA_030279155.1). Taxonomy (NCBI): domain Eukaryota; kingdom Viridiplantae; phylum Streptophyta; class Magnoliopsida; order Lamiales; family Oleaceae; genus Forsythia; species Forsythia viridissima. The sequence goes on along the minus strand of CM059041.1, from coordinate 27,406,203 downwards.
GCTATAGTAAATTTAACTCTGAGCTTGTAGTGGTTTAGTTCATGTTGTTAGTTAGATCGTGACAACCAAACCGCGAGAAGTGAAAACTGTAAGGAATTGAGGTACACATGCACAGCGGAAATTAAAAGTTCAATTCCTTTAAGCCGGATCAACCTTGCACTTAGAGAGAATTCGTGATAGGAGTTTTTACCTTTGATGAACACCGTGAAATCTGATTTCTGACTAACTGGATGTGCGATCTTCAATACCACAGCTGTCCAAATGTCCAGCCTCCAATGGTGATCCACACAGCAAGAACAGATCTGGACTTCCAAGATCATGAACAGATGAAAGCGGAACTTTTGGGAGAAATTGATTGGGTTGTCTTTTACAAGTGCTAGCAAGTAATGGAAAACAACTCTTATAATTAATCTGTTGTGGCCTTGTATATATAGTAGGGCTAACCCTAGCCCTAGTTCTAGTCCAACTAGAACCCATCAACAAACGGGCCCAATTAATTAATCTAATTAATTAATTTGGTCCAATAAGGAATTAAGTCCAACCCAACTATTTGGACATTGGACATTAATTCTTACAATCTCCCACTTGGACAAGGTCCAATTCCAGATGCTCAATTCTCACTTTATGTGTGTGACCCATTAGGTTCCCTTTCATGATGGCAAACGCAGTGATATTCTAATCGATTCACCAAGATCGATCAATTCACGTCGCCGTCCAAGATTGACATCTAGCAATGTGTCAAGGCAATCCATGTGAAGGAAAATGTCATGTGGTATGACAGAACCAATATATGTGCGGTTACCGTGGAAATATAATTCCTTCATCAATATAACCCAATTGGTTAAGAGATATGGATCAGCGTCAATCTCATTTCAACCAATTATGTTATTCACCTCAACTCTTCGTTGATCTAATCTAGTTATGATTGAAACATTTTCAACTCATAACTCCACCCCGGCTGAGGAAATTTATATCAACTTAAGTGGGTAAAAATTAGGTTATAATCTCCTACTTTTCAGGAGTGACGAATCCTCATATTAGACATTCACAACCTTCATACGATTCTCACTGTACCCGTACGACGTCCTGGTGACTCAAATCTTCGAGCCCCATCAAACGCTCGCCAAAGTACAGTGGTCCTCATATAAGATTTTATGATGTCCTCAAGTCAAAGGACCAAATCCACAACCGCGCATTAGAGATTTACCACTGACGCTTGGATAGTTATCCATGTGGAATCTCTAGGCAGATCATCCAATGTCATGTTCTCATAACAATGCATTCATGTGTTCATTCAGATGTCCTTCTACATCTTAGCTCGTGAGATCAGCTACTTTCTTTCAAAAAAAGTGCAACACATACTAGTTTATCCGTAATAATGATATCCGTATCTCATTATTACTATGACTAGGGATATTTCAAGAATAAGTTATTTATAACTTGTATCTCACAATCACAACACCTTGTGATTAACAAGTTACTGTGAACTTTTCTTCGGACTCTATTATTTTAAATAATAAAATTTAAAAATAACAGATATGCCATTAAAATGTAGACAAGCATTTAATTAATCAATTTGTTCATATACTTCAATGTCTAACAAAAAATATATCACAAAATGTCTCATACAAACTAGATCCAATCACTCAGGTATCTTAATACCATCAAATTTAGCATGACCATCATGCTTGTGCTGGGACAACAACTTTGTCAAAGGATCTGCTACATTATCGTATGTTAGGACTCGTTCTATCTTTATATAATTTCTTAAGATTATCTCTCTGATGAGATGATACTGCCTCAATATATATCTGGATCATTGATGAGACCTCGGTTCCTTCGCTTGTGCGATGGCTCCATTGTTATCACAATACAAGTTATTGGATCAACAATGCTAGGAACTATTCCAAGTTCAATAATGAACTTCTTGATCCAGACTGTTTTCTTTGCTGCTTCTGAAGTAGCTATATATTCGGCTTCTGTAGTTGAATTAGCAGTCGTTTCTTGTTTGGAACTTTTCCAACTGACTGCACCACCATTTTGAGTAAATACATATCCAGAACATGTCTTTAGTTCCATACACCAAGAACATGTCTTTATCAGATTGAAAGCTCATATCAGCATAACCTTGAACTCTAAGTTCATTTCCTCCATATACCAAGAACATGTCTTTAGTCCTTCCTAAGAACTTAAGGATGTTCTTGACTGCGATCCAATGTTTCTCGCCAGGGTTCGCTTGGAACCTGCTTGTGACACTCAAAGCATATGAAACATCCTATCGAGTACATAGTATTGCATGCATGATAGATCCTATTGCTAATGCATAAGGAATTCTATCCATGCGATCACTTTCAATTTGTGTCTTTGGACACATCTCTTTTGAGAGATAGATCCCACGCCCGATGGGACAGAGTCCTCTCTTGGACTCTTTTATGCTAAATCTTTTTAAGATTTTATCTATGTACATATCTTGAGATAGGCCAAGCATTCTCTTAGATCTATCTCTATAGATCTTTATACCGAGAATGTACGTTGCCTCTCCCATATCCTTCATGGAGAAATTCTTAGATAACCACAATTTTACTGATTTTAGCATTGGGATATCGTTTCCTAATAATAGTATGTCATCCACATACAAAATTAGAAATACGACTTTACTCCCACTAACCTTTTTATACACACATGGTTCATCTTCGTTTTTGATAAAATCAAACATTTTGATTGTCTCATCAAAACGAAGATTCTAGCTCCAAAAGGCTTGCTTTAATCCATATATGGATTTCTGTAGTTTGCATACTTTGTTTGACTATGTGGATTCAAAACATTCAGGTTGTGTCATGTACACATCCTCGCTAAGATTCCCGTTAAGGAATGCAATCTTGACATCCATTTGCCAGATATCATAGTTATGGTATGCTACTATCGCAAGCGGAATCCGAATTAACTTAAACAAAGCTACTGGTGAGAAGGTTTCGTCAAAGTCAATCTCTTGTCTTTACTTGTAACCCTTCGCAACCAATCTTGCCTTGTAAGTATGAACATTACCATCCATGTCGACCCTTTTTAACGTAAACCAATTTACAGCCTATAGGTTTTACCCATTCAGGCGGGTCAAGCAAGGTCCAAACCTTGTTTTTGTACATGGAGTTCATCTCAAATTCCATGGCTTCCTGCCATCCCTTTGAGTCAACACTTGACTTCGATTCTGCGTAAGTAGTAGGTTCATCTTGCTCGATTAGTAATACATTACTAGTAATCAGGAGATCGTATCTCAGAGGAAAATGAATGACTCTGTTTGACTTACGCGGAGCTGGTGTGTCCTTGGGAACTGGTGGTTCCCACTTTCTCAATCTGTGCTTTATCAGATGCAAGCTCAGCCATTGGAATATCTAATTGGTCAATTTTATTTGTGGTTTCTTGAATCTCTTCAAGATCTACATTTCTCCCACTGTCTTCTCTAAGAATACAGCAAGTCTCGATATGATGACCTTCATCTCGATAGAATTGTAGAAATAATATCCAACACTTTCTTTTGGATACCCCACAAATAAACAATTATCAGATTTAGCTCATAGCTTATCTGATTCAACGCGCTTCACATAAGCGTCGCATCCCTAAACCTTCATGTATGAAAGATTAGGTATTTTTTCCTTTCCATAACTCGTATGAAGTTTTATTGACCAATTTAGATAGGACATGATTTAGTGTATAACATGCAGTGTTAATCGCATACCTCCAAAACGATTTTAGAATAACTACGCAACTCACCATTGATCGCACCATATTAAGTAAGGTGCAATTTCTCCTTTCAGATACACCATTTTGTCATGGTGTATACGGTGGAGTCCACTGCGAGAGAATCCCATTCTCTTTTAGATAGTCTAAAAACTCACCCTTCAAATATTCTCCACCTCGATCAAATCTAAGTGTTAGAATATTTTTCTCGATTTGCCTTTCTACTTCTTGCTTAAATTCCTTGAACTTTTCAAGGGCTTCACTCTTGAATTCCATCAAGCATATAAAACCATATCTAGAATGGTCATATGTAAATATGATAAAGTAAGAAAAGCCACCTTTAGCATCTTTAGACATTTGTCCATATACATCAGTATGTACAAGACCCAAAATGTCTGCAACTGTGTCTCCCTTTCCAGAAAAGAGGGTCTAGGTCATTTTGCCCCAATGGGCATGATTCACACTTATCAAATAATTCATAATCATTTGAATCCAAGTATTCATCTTTATGTAACTTGGTGATGCGTTTTCATTTATATGACCGAATATGCAATGCCAAAGATTTGAGTATTTTAGTTTTATCTCTTTTATGCCTTGTGGTTCCACTTCTAATGCCATTTGTTTCCACATTGAAAACATGAATCATCAGATTTGGATTCGTCTTTGCTTAACTGTTTTCCAACAGATTCGGCCTTCTTGGATCCTTTCTAAAAGGTCCATTTAGATTTCCTCTCAGTGCCCTTAGAGGTATCAATGGCCAAAGTTTACCCATTTCCTTGGGCTTATCAGTTTTTCAGCACGTTTAGCAGCTTAAGTAGGGTACACTGAATCTTATTCATGTTGAAGTTCATAATGAACTGCGAAAAGTTATTAGGTGGGGACTACATGACTAAGTCAACACTTAGCTCGTTGTCCATGGTAAAACTTAATTGATTTAATTTTTCAATATAATCAATCATCTTCAATACATGAGCACTAACTGAAGATCTTTTTACCATCAAACCTCTTTATAACCTTTTGGATGTCTCACACTGTTCAGTCCATGACTGTACATCATTCAACTCCTTTGAAATGATATATTTTGGTATAGACATCCATACCCTCATGCTGCTTTTCTAACTCAAGTGACATACTGCAAGCATCACATGTTGCAGTATTACTATTATCACTGTGTTCTTGTAAGCCTGCACGTTCCCGGCGTAGCCTCCTCAATAGGAGCTTCCGGCATTGGCTGCTTATTGACATATCCAATTTTTCTTTTTCATGCTTGAGAACAATTCTCAGATTGCGGTGCCAGTCCAAAAATTTGGTCCGATATGTTTGTTGGCATCCAATATACCTCTCAAACTTATATAGTTACTCATGATTCAACAATTTAAATAATAAGATAGAACAATTAATTAAATGCATAAAATTAATTTAACATGGACTTATATTAAATTAATTATACTCTCACTGTTTAAATTGAATTAATGACCCTCAAACATTAATCAATAGAACCGGTTAGATTCCTAGTGGGCTAGGATCCCTTTTGTTTTATTAAAACCTTGAGCGACTCAACAAGCCCTAATAAAACATCCAGGTAGATACTCTATCAATCACATCTCTATGTGACTCCTAGATCATCAAGTAGACAACTTATTGTCGTACACATCTTATGTGTTTTACTTGATTGTGCCCCTAAAATTTTATTTCCTTGAGCGACTCAACAAAAAATAAAATTCTAGTTAAATTCGACCCATTGTTCAGAAACATCGAATGTTTCATAGTGATAAACATATCTACGAGCGCGCAGCCTTGAGCGACTCAACAAACTGACATCGATAATAGACTCTGATTTTTCACTATAACAATGGAAGGCACGTTGTATTAATCATTTAATACGAATTTAATATTTTGATAAAGAGGGGTTTGTCTCATCACATTTATGTATATATATTAATTAATATCTAACATGCAATCAATCATACATAATAACTACTGTGGATGATTATGGACTTTATCTATCTAATCCTCCTGAGCCAAAAGGAAGATTAGTCGGTCAATTCCTAAGGGACGTTGCATTCGTTCATCAAATGCTAAATGCAATCATCTCCATCTTCTGCTGCAACCTGTATCCTATACTAGTTGGCACGCAGGCCCTGATCAATGGACACGCATACCCATAATAAATAAATAGCTTGTAAACTCAATTAATTAAATAATAGGCTCGCAGGCCCATTTAATTAAATAATAGACTCGCAGACCCAACCAACAAATAACAGAAATAATTAACCATACAACCAATCACATGGGTCGAGTCCATAATCATCCACTAAACATGCATTTTAATATCTAATATTAAAATTATATTAATTTCTAAATTTGCAGCTTTGACAGTATAAGTCTAAACCTTTTAGACATTTTGGAACAGACTAGACGGAATTAAATAATTAATCTAATTAATTAATTTTTCAAAAATAAAATTAATCAATTAATCCAATTAATCAATTAATTCTATTCATAAAGGGGATTTTTCAAAATTTATTTTATCTCCCAATTTAAAGTCATACTCTAATTGAAGATAAAATTTGTATAGGGTCAAAATTACAATTTTATAAAGTAATGAGTTAAAGTTTAATCTGGTCAAAAATTCAAAACATAATTTAAAGACGATTTTATTTAATTTTGAATATTTGACCAATATTAAAATAATTAATAATAACAATTTTTCCAAAAAATTAAAATTGTATTTGAGACCCTATTTTCCTTTAAAGTTTGAGGACTTAATGTGCAATTTCTAAAATTGCAAAGTCATTCTCATAAAATTTTAAAACAGGAGGTCTTTAAATGCAATTTCTAAAATTGCACATAAGACCCCGCTTTTATTTTAAAACAGTTGGCCTTCTCGTGCAATTTTTGAAATTGCACAGAAGGTCCCTTTTCAATTTTAAAACACTTGTCCTTCCTATGCAATTTCAGAAATTGCACAGAAGATCCCTTTTCAATTTTAAAACACTTGTCCTTCCTATGCAATTTCCGAAATTGCATAGGAGGCCCATTTAAAATATTTTGAAATAAGGGGCTTCTCATGCAATTTCCAAAATTGCAATGAGGCCCCCGTCCCCAATCTGAAATCGCAGAAAACTATTCTGTGCAACGATGCAATTGACGTTTTCTTCAAGGCGGCGCCGGCACAACTCGGCGCCGAAAACATCTGCAGTGGCACGCCAGTGTCTAACACCGGCGTGCAGTGCCACTACGCGTCGAACAGCAGCGCTGTTCGACGCTGCATATGAAGGCAGGGCCACTGCTAGCAGCAGCGGCGCTGTGGTTCGCCTTGGGTCGCCGCCGCCGCGAGAATCTGATTCTCGCGACGGCGACCAATACTTTCCAAAAGAGACGGACCAGCCACCTTCAAATTCCAGAATCCAGCCCTTGTTGTCTCGTTCCGTACAACCCAAAACCATTTCAGATTTTAATTTTAAAATAAATTCACAATTTTATTTTAACTCTCAAATCTCAAATCAAATTAATATGCCAATAACGATTATTGTTCAATTCATTAAAGCACTCTAACGAACTCTAACAAGTAACAAGGTAGGCTCTGATACCACTGTAAGGAATTGAGGTATACATGCACAGCAGAAATTAAAAGTTCAATTCTTTTAAGCCGGATCAACCTTTCACTTAGAGAGAATTCGTGATAGGAGTTTTTACCTTTGATGAACACCGTGAAATCTGATTTCTGACTAACTGGATGTGCGATCTTCAATACCACAGCTGTCCAAATGTCCAGCCTCCATCCACACAGCAAGAACAGATCTGGACTTCCAAGATCATGAACAGATGAAAGCGGAACTTTTGGGAGAAATTGATTGGATTGTCTTTTACAAGTGCTAGCAAGTAATGGAAAACAACTCTTATAATTAATCTGTTGTGGCCTTGTATATATAGGTAGGGCTAACCCTAGCCCTAGTTCTAGTCCAACTAGAACCCATCAACAAACGGGTCCAATTAATTAATCTAATTAATTAATTTGGTCCAATAAGGAATTAAGTCCGACCCAACTATTTGGACCTTGGACGTTAATTCTTACAAAAACTTGTGAGACGATAAAGCTGCACAGCTTGAAAATTGCAAGTCCAAATAGCTTGAAAATTGCAAGTCCACGAAAACTGATCCATGGAAGGTTATTTCATACTTAACTTTTAAAAAGATTAACACTAAGCATCATATATAGTTTTACAATAGTATTTAAAAATAAATTAAAGAAAAAGAAGGTATTTTGTAATACCTTTTAGAGGTTTGAATCCTGGACATAGGGAATTCAACATTTTCTTTTTTGTTTTTGGCACTTGCTGCCATTAATTCGAGGGCAAATGGAAATGCGTTGTTGGATATCAAATGCTTTTATCATGACATAATGGTGGTAAATGGACAAGATCATTATCCAACGGTTTGATTTTCTTTTGAGGTTCCTCTTTCAATTTTTGTTTTGAATTTGTTTTCCACATTATTATCAAGATTGTAGTATTTCGATTCTTATTTTTATTTTTTTCAATGGCTATTACTCTATTTATAACAAAGAAAATTGTGTATATTTGTGATGAGTTAGTAATGCGAACTCATGAATATTGAATCTCAGAACTCACAACGAAGATTGATAATGAATCCCAAGAAAACTAAAATCAAGCCGCAAGACTTTGAACGATGATTTCTTGAATCAAACAACCAAGTTGAATTAACGCCACAAAGATTTGCGAAATCTTTGATAAGTTCGGTTGTTCAATTAAGAACAAGGATGAAAAGTGAATCTCATTTTAATCTAATCTCTCAATGAATAATTATATTTTGTTTACAATGAGAAATGTTTATATATGTAAAAATCAATGAAAACCTAGTCTAATTCGAAAAAATAACTAAAAACTTAACAAAATAGAGTTCTAAACAAAAAAGGAAACAAAATCCCGAAAATTCTCGGATTTCCATAATTTGGCCTACGCGATCGCCCAGTACAATTTCAAGCGATCGCCAAGACTAAAGATTTAGCCATTATTTTTGTTTTATGGTGTGGGGCGATTGCCATAAATGCCATCCTCCCGCATTTTGGTTTCCAAACTTTGAATCATGCTCATTTTGGTCTTCCAATAATCCACTAGCCTCTAATATGTCTTTAATATGGTCCTTAGTTTAAATCAAATGTACTAAAGTTGGCTCTTCCTTTGTCATACTCATTTTGAAGGTTGGTGTCTTGTTTATTGTACTTTGGGTGTCGGTTTCGGCCCACGTAGCTTGGACAAGACCTTGTACAGCGTTCTTGATCTTCTTGGCTCTTGATCTCGTTATTGGCCCCACCGAAATATGTCATTGCTAGTCGGTCCGTGGTTCGCATCATCCCCTTCCTCAAAAGGTTTGACCTCGAATCGTCACCTAAATCAAATGGAGAAAGATCATATTCATTAAAAGTAGCAGACACATTATATTCACCTGGAAGGTCAGGCTTATAAGCATTATCATTTATCCTCTCAAGGACTTGAAATTGTCCATCTCCCCTATAGCAGGAAATATTTCCTTCCTCATATACTCCCAAACCCAATCATAAGGCTCAAAAACAAGTCTACGGCCTTTGTTGGCTTTAGTTGTATATTGTTTATTCTTCTTTTCAATTTGTTGCATTTGAAGCTCATTTGTCACATCTGGATTACTTTTATAGGCTAGTCGGTTTGGAATAACAATTATATGTACAAAGTCAATTTGATGTTCAATATCTCTAATATGTGGTAACCTACTAGACTTTTCTCCAGAAAACACGTCTTCAAATTCCTGCAGTAAAGAAATAGTCAAAGTGGAGAGGGATTGATTAGTTTTGCCAAGTACAAGGTAGGATTCCTTGTATCCTAACAAAATCATTTGTTGATTTTCCATAAGAGCCCTCTTAATCTCACTTTCTTTTATAAAGAAACTCACTTTTGCTTTTATGCTGCTCGAAATCATCTACCTTAATTTGTGCATTAAGAGCATATCTTGCAACTAAGGCTTCACCTTCTACATGGTATTCTACACCATCATTCTCCAACTCAAGCATCACATCACTATCACACTCATCATCAGTCTCCACTTCTCCATTATCATGCAAAATCATTACCCTTCTATTGGGCATTGTGACGCAATGTGCCGACACTCAAATATTTAAAACATTTGATATCCCTATTCCTAGAGTGCTGGAAATTTGATTTGGGTTTATTGTTTCTAGTTACCTCATCTTTTCTCTTAGGTGGTTTGCTCATTCCTTTTGAAACAATCATACAACTCCTATCATTACTATCCCACTTCAATTTTCAATGAGGGTTAGATCTTGAAGAATACGTTGCTACCCCTTTTCTTTCAATTGTCTCTCCACCTTCATAGCCATGTGCACCATGTCCTCCAACTCCACATAGTATTTTAATTCCACTACATTAGTTATATCTCTATTTAATCCATTCAAAAACCTGACCAATGTGGCCTCCCTATCCTCCTCAACATTAGCCCTAATCATAACCATTTCCATCTCCTTATGGTAATCATCTATACTTTTTGAACTTTGAGTAAAGCTCTGCAATTTTTGATAGAGGTTTCTATAGTAATTACTAGGTACAAATCTCCTCTTCATGAGAGCTTTTAAATCACCTCAAGTTTCTACAGGCCTCTCATGATTTTTCATCATATTTTTCACCAATTGATTCCTCCATATTATAGCATAATCAATAAACTCAATTACTACTAATTTCACCTTCTTCTCTTTCGAATAGCTATGGAAATCAAATATTAATTCTAACCTCATTTCCCACTCTAAATAGGCTTCAAGATTATTCATAACTTGGAAGCAAGGTATTTTCATTTTTATATTCTCAAGGTTTTATCTACCCCATAATGGCCTTTACAGTCTCATCCTCTTGGTTCCCTTTCACGCCTATCTCCTCTACGCCTCATCCTACCCATCTCAACTATACAATTATAGTCATCTTCAAATTCTGCCATAGGATTATGGTCACGCCTATCATGTCTCCTATTATTAGGGATCCCGGGTTGTTACTCCCTTAGTAAGGTTGTAATCACCGTAGCATGCCTATCCATCATACCCCTCATCGCGTTATTGCTATTCTTCATCTCATCAAACACCATGTTCATCCGCTCAAATTGTTGTTGCATGGCTTTTAACAAAAAGAATTTGTTGTTCTCTTTCCTAGGTGTTGTTTCTTCATTATTAAACATTTTTGGATGAAAAAAAATAGATATTAGTATTGAAAGAAAAATTTAACCTCATGTATTTACACTCGTGTTTCACTCTATTTGACTTTTTCCTAATAATAATAACCACTCTTGTTTTTTACCTCTCTTTATTTTTCTTGTCAAGTTCTCTAAGGAACTAACCAAACTCAATCAATAATTCGATCTCCGCAACATTCAAGAACAAGAAATAAGAATGACATAAAAAAAACGAGAACGACTCAAGAAGAAAAATCACAAAAAGAATAAGATTTAAGGATTTAAGCACTGGATGACAATAGAAGTGTATGTTTCTTGCCAAATATAACACAAAAATCTCAAAATGATGCATTTCTTGACTTTCTTGAATTTTCGATTTTTTCTCTTTTTTTAAAAAAAAAATTTGACTTTTTGACGCAACTCAAAAACTAACAAAAGAAATATCACCAGGCAAGAATTAGAAAAGAATTAGCTTTGGAACCTTAATGGATGGTGCCCAAACAATTCTTGAATTCTTTTGTGCAAGAATTTTTTTTTTTTAAATGACTCTAAGATACGATGAATCCAAACAAGAAAAAAAATACACTTTATAAAATATGATGAATTACGAAAGAGAAATATTTTTTTTTTATTTTGTATATGACTCAAGAAGAAAGACCAACAAGAAAAAAATCAAGATGGAATTTGATAGAAACAAAAAAAAAAAGATAGAACCTGATTTTAGAGCCAAAGCTCTGATACCAACTGGTGCGAACCCGCGAAGATTGAATATCAGAACCCACAACGAAGATTGATAATGAACCCCAAGAAAGCTAAAATTAAGCTACAAGACTTTGACCCGATGATTTCTTGAATCAAAAAACCAAGTTGAATAAACGCCACAAAAATTTGCGAAGTCTTTAATAAGTTCGGTTAGTTCAATTAAGTACAAAGAAAAAAAGTGAATTTCACTTTAATCTAATCTCTCAATAAATAATTATGTTTTGTTTACAATGAGAAGTGTTTATATATGTAAAAATCAATGATAACCTAGTCTAATTCAGAAAAATAGCTAAAAACTTAACAAAATAGAGTTTTAAACGAAAAATGAAACAAAACCTCGAAAATTCTTGGATTTCCATAATCGCCCAGGCTAAAGATTTAGCAACTGTTTTTTGTTTTATGGTGGGGGCGATCGCCCCACATTTTGCTTGGGCCCTCCGCGTTTTGGTTTCCAAACTTTGAATCATGTTCATTTTTGCCCTCTAACTTTCCACTAGCCTCCAATATGCCTTTAATATGGTCCTTAGTTTGAATCAAATGTACTAAAGTTGGCTTTTCCTTTGTCATACTCATTTTGAAGGTTGGTGTCTTGCTTATTGCACTTTGAGTATCGGTTTCGGTCTACGTAGCTTGGACAAAACCTTGTAAGGCGTTCTTGATCTTCTTGGCTCTTGATCTCGTTGTTGGCCCCACCGAAATATGTAACGAGTTATTGCTTGCTAGTCTGTGGTACGCATCAGTTAGATTGTCAAAATTAATTCTAGAGCAAATTGCGATTTAATTTAGTTCGAAAAGAAAAAAAATTGATCTTGAAATTGTATGGTGGAATTTTAAATTTTCCACTCTAGGTTGAAATTTTTGAGTAGTTGTGAAAGTAAAATTACTATTTTTAATAAACACCATAAATCTATGAGAATTCATTAAATGCATTATAGAATTTTTGTTGAAATCTTATAAATTGTGTGAAATTGTATTCAAATTCATAAATCTTAAAAACTCTTTTAAAATATAAGTTAAAAACACCTATCTGAATTAAAGTTTAATGAATCAATTGAGATAAATTAAAATATAGTAACCCCATTGAAATTTTGCTAGATATTCAATGACTGCATATGAAATTTATCTCTATAATTAGAGATGGCAATGGCTCGGCCCGTCCAAAAAAAACGAGCCCGATCTGGCCCGTAGCTCGTGGGCCACATGAGCCACACGTAAAATTATTAATATTTTTTTTTAGTTTAAAAAGTTAAAAAAAGAAATAAGTTATCATAAAATTGAAATTTTTTTAAGTGAGGAATATGGAAAGTTTAGGGGGTATTTATAGGAGAAAAAAATAAGAGCCGTTTGGAAAAAAAGAAGAAGTTAAAGGACCAAATTAAACGGGCCAATTCACGGGCCGGGCCGTGGATTTCAAGGGCTCTGCCTTTTTTTTTTTCTTCGGCTCGGGCCCGTCATTAGACGAACTTTGGCCCATAACGAGCCGGGCTTTCATAGGCTGGACCGACGGACGGTCCGACTATTTTGCCTTTCCTATTTATAATAATTTAAAAGTATCAATGTAAATACCTCTTTAAAAAATTGAATTTAAACAAATAGTCAAAAAAAGAGATTTAAGGAGTACACAAAGTCAAACTTTGCTCTGTTAGTCTTAAAACGACCTTTCTAAGGCGGCTGATACAGTGATACTTTGCTCCCTGTTATTTCTTCTATTTTTATGGCTGAAAACCAGAAACTTATTTAAACTAAATCCAATTCGTGATGGACGCCATTGAAGAAGTGGAATTACCAACCAGAGGTTTGTTCACTGCTCATTTAATTTCCTTTTCTCCTTTTGGTTTTCAATAGTAAAAAGTCATTGTTTAGTTGTTTCGTAAAAAAAAAATTGAGACTTTTAAGAAAATAATTTTCGTTTCTTGAAAGTCAAATTTAAATTTATTACAGTAATATTCCTCAATTTCAAAGCCTAGTCTGATAATTAATGAAATATATGTTGCTGTTTCTTCTTTTTACCAGTGAAAGAATCAAATTCTGATGATACAAGCCAAAGAGAGCAACTTACTACAAAAAAACACTTAGGATGGTGGCTTCGCATATTTCTTTACACAGTCTTTCTCCTTGCTGGTCAATCTGCAGCCACCCTCTTGGGAAGATTATATTATGATAAAGGTGGGAACAGCAAATGGATGGCAACATTAGTTCAATCAGCTGGTTTCCCTATCTTAATGCCCCTCATACTTTTCTTTCCTCGATCCTCAGCCGCCTCGACCGGAGCCAGCGAGTCGACCACCATCACCTCACTTTTGTTGTTGTACTTATTTTTTGGGCTACTCTTGGCAGGTGACAACATGATGTACTCTTATGGACTTCTGTATCTTCCCGTTTCTACATATTCCCTCGTATGTGCAACTCAATTAGCTTTTAATGCTCTTTTCTCCTTCTTACTGAATTCCCAAAAATTTACTGCTTTAACATTCAACTCTCTTGTGCTACTCACAATCTCAGCCTCCCTTTTAGCAGTTCATCCAGACTCTACAGACAACACAACACAAGTCTCCAAACCCAAGTACATAATTGGTTTCCTATGCACACTTGGTGCATCGGCCACGTATTCTCTCTACCTCTCCCTATTAGAGCTATCTTTCAAGAAAATAATCAAGAGGGAAACATTTGATGCTGTTCTTGATATGCAAATCTACCCATCATTTGTTGCAACTTGTGCCTCTATTGTGGGACTTTTTGCTAGTGGAGAATGGGCAAATTTGGGATCAGAAATTAAAGGGTTTCAAGAAGGTAGGGTTTCCTATGTTATGATCTTGGTTTGGACTGCAATAACATGGCAAATATCTTCTGTGGGTTTGTTGGGTTTGATTTTTGAGGTGTCTTCTTTATTTTCTAATGTTATTAGTACTGTGTCACTGCCCATTATTCCAATTCTTGCTGTTGTATTTTTCCATGACAAAATGGATGGTGTGAAAGTCATGGCCTTGCTGCTTGCTATCTGGGGCTTTCTTTCTTATATCTATCAGCATTATCTTGATAAATTTAAACCTCAATCACCTAAATCTGTTGCCACTGAAGTGCAATGTTAAGAGTCCATTGATTCTAGGAACAAATTTAAGTTCATCAGACATGAAACTGTTATTTTTCTTCTTTCGTTTTTACCTTTTTGACTTTGTTATAATTGAATGGCATTAATATCACAAAACAAGTTTTAGCCCGTGTTATTGTTAGATCGTCTTTATATGAAGAAGATCAATTAAAATTAAACACGACCAGTTAGAGTAAATTGGACTTGTTTAATACATGATAGTAGATAATTTTACACAAGATAACAAGCAAGAAGTTCGAGTTACAAGCATGCCATACAAGTGAAGCAATCAAGATTTCTCTTCATGGCCATCATGTTTCATTTCCTTCATCAGCAACAATATTTTACATTTTCAACATAAATCCCAGAATTTCATCTGCTCTATCTCAGTCCAAATCAGTAGAACTCGTGCATCTAAATAATCAATGAGTTTACAAATAAGATCAAGTGAACAAGGCAATTGTCAAGTTTGTATTCACACTGTAACTCCCCAATGTTCTTAAAATGGAAAAGCCACCACAAACGAACACTCAACAGTGCGCTGAAGATGGCAAAAGATTTCACATATTCTCCAGAATTTTGACTGGTAGCCTATTGAAGATAACATTCTGAAAACAGAAGTGTTTAGATAAGGAAAACCAGAAGCAATTCGTCAAGCATACAGTCAAATAGGCAAGTCACCTCACAAAAATTTCCACAGCCAACCACCTTAGTAACAACAAGACGAGAAAGCATTCAGTTATTGCCTCACATCCCAATACCACCACTAGAAAGGAGAACCACAATGATCATTTTGCCGGACTGAACCCTCCAATATCAAAATGTCCAAAGAAATGTGGTGGCTTTGTCAAACCCATTCCACAAGTTCAAGATTCCAACACCATTGATTAAAAAAAAAAAAAAGGACAAATGCATTTGCAATCCATAAAGAAGTGAAAAAAAATGTGTTAGTATGATGCCTGAACTTGGCTAGTGTCAATAACAAAAAGACTTGAATAGATGACCACAAATCGAGTTGATGGAGACACTATCCCTATGAAAATTAAAACTTCTTGGAGTCTAGTCTATCTAAATGACAGAAAGCCATAGACATTGTTCATGTTTCATATCAACGATTAGTAAACGAGCCTTATATGGCAAGATGCACACACTTGCACACACATCTTTATGGCCAACGACCTCAGTGACGAGAAAAGTGGAAAGCATGATCTTTTGAATGATAATTTCACCAGATTGAACCCTCCCAGATCAAAATGTAAAAAGAAACCGGGTGGTTTTGTCCAACTTATCCACAAACGTGAGATTTCCACAACATCGATAAAAAGGAAAAGTGCATTTGGATCAATAAAGAAAGTGACTAAAATGTATCAGTTGGTATAACGCCGGAAGTTGGCTACTGTCAATCACAAAAAAGACTTGAATAGATAATCAATCATGAACCGAGTTAATAGATGCATTACAATGTGAATTAAAGCTTCTTGGAAGTCTAGATTATAGATTTGAGTAGGCTAATCACACAACATTTTTATCAGCTATAGCCCTGTACCATAATTTCACATGCCAGAGTGCTTATGTTAGATTCTAAAACTCAATTATCTAAGCCTGTGGGATCCCTATCCACCAAAATTCTTACTTGTGGTTCTGGCAGACTACAATTTGAAGCCACTATATAATCAATCTATGGAGCACCTGCTACTACAGGGAATGATGCTTACAAATTACTCTGCATTTAACAGCATAAAACATTCAACACGTAGCAATAAGAAAAAGCACTGCTCAAAAAACCAATTTGAGGCTTACGCCACGATTCGCGGTGAGGCTCTCATAAAATGCCTCGACGCTTACACCTTGAGGCAAATTTGTGAGCTTACACCTCGACTTAGCAAGGCGCCTCAAGGGGGATTAAAATGTTTGCCCTTTTGTGTTATGTTTTCCGGACACTTTGTTATTGGCCTTAGCTTTTTGGGCTACTTCTCTATAATCTAGAATGTTTTGCGAGTTTTTTATTTTCTTTTTTCTGTCTTTGCACAGAAGGGAAGGGGAAAGAGAATACACAAAAAAGAACTTGAACTTCACCTAATTTACAAAAGATATTAGAGGGAAAAACATTCTAAGAAACCAATTTATAATGGTACATGTACATCCTCAAGAAAATATATACCTTATTAGTTTTAGGGTTGATCGTCTCTAAGCATCACATTTGCAGGTACTCCACTTATAGATGGACTCAAAAATCGATGAGAGTTCTTTGTGTATAACTTTGCCTATTCATTCTTTTCATTTTTTTTTCTGAAATCGAGTCAAAAAATATTCTGGCTATAAAGTATGAACTACCCCTTGCTGTTGCAACACCTCCTAAAAAGAGTTTCCCTTGGAAATCGAGTCAAAAAATATTCTAGCTATAAAGTATGAACTATCCCTTGCTGTTTTAACACCTCCTAAAAAGAGTTTCCCTTGGACTAAGAACTGGAAAGGATGAAACCGTCGGTATGCTAATTCCTCTTCTGATTTCACATGCTTTTAACAAAACCCTAAAACATACCATATTGTAATTCCCACATATTTTAATCACCTATAAACACTAGAAGTCTACAATTGTAGCTAACTAAACAAAGTTCATCACGAGACATAAGCAAAATCCTGCTACACAAAATACCAAGATTCAAACTTGCAGACAGATAAAACCAAAAATTATCGCAAACAACAACCCCAATTCAATTTCTTTCAGAGTTATATATAATCAGAAGATAACTGATATGATAAATATCACCGAATTGTTTCCATCTTTTCATGAATTTTTATTACTAATATTGATCGTGGCTTCTTTCGGAGTCTTCGCAGTGATAGACAGCGCATGCAATCCAGACTGGAGCTCATCAGACAATAGCTCATACACCATACGGTGTCGTTTAACGAGTGTCTGGCCCTCGAATTTGCTCGAAACAATACTCACATTGAAATGGGTCTCGTTGGCGCCGCCGTCTTTGACGGCGGCGTGGCCTGCGTGCTGGTACGACACATCTTCCACCTCCAACAAGGCGGCTTCCAGCGCCGTCTCGAGCTTCGTCTTGATCCTGCTCGCCCGTGACAGCAAAGCCCGCGACGCCATTTGCTCTCACTCACTGTGTTGGATTTCTTAGCATCAATGGTATAAATCCCTAGTCCTTTTTGCTTATGCTTTTGATGGTAATTGTTTTTCAATAATGGATATTCTATTGTTAACTTGAAATTTACCCAATGATAAACTCTTTTTTTTTTCACACAGATTAAGAAAACTCATTTAATGTAATTGAAATTATAAAATTTTTACACAATTTTTCTATTATACCCCTATTTAAGTTAAATGAAAATAAAAAAGATAGATATATAGAGAGAGAGAGAGTTACACGGGTTTTGAAGAAAATATAAATGAAAGTTTAGAGAGAGAAAGTTACATTGGGAAAAAGAAAAAAATAAATGAAAGTTTAGAGAGAGATATTTTGGTTAATAACAATGTAAATTAAATAAGGGTATATTAGGAAAAATAAAAATTTAATATATCCTGTATAAAGTAAGTAGCATATAATTTGAGACAGATAAATAAAGAAAACGAGTTTATCTTTGTGGGACGGAGGAAGTAGTATATACCGCTTAGTCGCGGAGGTCCGACGGTAGAGTTACGATTCAAAATCAACGGCAACACAATATCACCAATCAATTAGAACTAGCAAACAAAAAATAAAAATAATTAGTAATTGGACAATTATATTACCAAATAAAATAAAATGAATCATGTATCATAAATTCAAAAGTAAAATGTTAAAATCGTCATTAATACTGCAATCATCAATTTGACACTATCAAACATATTAAAAACAAATATTAAACTTTTAATATTGAGTTTTTTTTTTAACGTAATATCACAAAAAATAGATATCAAAATTAATAGAAGTGCAATAAATGGTTGAAGCAGTGAAATCTAATTCCTGGACAGACTATTGAGAGAGAGAGAAAACACCATAGAGATGGGGGAAGTTAAAAGCAAAAGGTCAAATGTGCGCATAACGTATTCCTATAAATTCACAAACATGGGCACTTATAGGCTATAGGCCGTAAAGTTACAAGGAAATTTTCATACATCAGATATGTTGCATGGAAATTGTAATTCATGATAATAATACTCAATATGACCACCACGTTAATTCAGTCATTTCCCAATTTGTCTTTATCATCATTGGCACGGTGGGAAAATCTATGGATAAATAACATGAGATTGCAAGTTTGATACACAGCATAAAAAAACCCCTCAATCAGTATCGAAAGCTGAAAACCATTTATGTAACTTCTAATTATATCAAAATATTTAACAAAGTGTTTCAAGCCCCCTGCCCCTAGTCTGTGAATTGAATTGCAAGGACTGTTTCATTTATCATTCAAAAGAAATATATTAGCTTCAAAGATCAGACATCATCAAGTAATCTAAAACACATAATTGTCAAATATAATTGATGTCAGATATTTGAATGTAAACTATAATCATACTGCTCCCAATCTAATTCTCAAATTCCCAAACTTACTTATGCTAGTCTACTACAACATAAAGCAAAGCATATATTCTCACAAAAGTTAGTAAAATAAAAACCATTTTTCTCCATCTTTGGAGTGATAGAAAGATTACATGACTATGACTATACGCCAGTTGCTCTTCTAGGAATTTGATCGAGGATCTGAAATGCTCTTTCTAATGTATCGGCACTACAAAATTAATCAGAAACAAGACAGAATAAGGAGCTGTCACTAACCAAATATTTAACCATTTTTTGCAATAGCAAAAAATTTTAAAGTCAGCAAAAACAAAACTACATTGAATCTCAGCACTCAAAAAGTGAAGTTCATGGAAATCCTACGTATTATTAATGCAACTCTCTCTTTTCAGTCAAGATAGTTGATACTTAAATTAATAGAATGTGTTATTTATATAAAGGGTAACAGTACAAGTAAAGATCTAAAAATCAGGAGGCACTTAAACTACAAAAACTTGAAAATACAAGCCTTCCTTAAACCCTTGTTTTTCGCCTTGATTTTCCAAATGTGTTAGTTTTCTGTTTTTGGTTCAAGAACATTATTTGCATAGTAGCCAATACCCATAATCTCCCAAATTCACTGCCACATTTTTAATTAGAATTTGGAATTTGTAATTCCTGATGACCTATCATTAAAAATTACATGCTGAAACTTCAAAATAAAAATAAAAATGAAGATGAACCATTCAAGACGGAGGTCTCATATTCTTCTGAAAATATCGCAACCAACTTTTGCTATTCTTGGAAACCCAATCTAATGTCAGATAAGCAAACATGAAATATAGAGTTAAAAGATGTAATTGCACTTTAGTCCCTAGCAATTTCTCGTGTGATATTGATATCCAAAAATTAAGACTTCTATACAAATGAATCCATTAAAACAAAAACAACCTGACCTTTTACCTATGTTTGCTAAACAAGCTGACAAAAACCTTTGCAAAGAAACTCCCAACTGATGGCATGTCCACCATGTAATTGAATAATCCAAACTAAATAACAAACTAAATTTTCTATTTTGGTCGCAAAATGTACTTCGGTTACATCTTTTATCCTCCCACTTCAGCACCCGACTCCCAATGTTTTTCTTATTTTCGGATAGCATATTCAAATTAAAAGTATAATCGTGTATCAAGAAAGAAAATTAGAAAACTACAGGTAACAGAAATTGGAAACAAAACCTTACCGTGCATAATTAACGCCACATATAATTTCAAAATTTACAATTTTTTCAAATCCATATTTCTTAGTTGTATTTAGAGGACAGCATAAATTTATCTGTTAGAACAAGAGTTAAAATTAAAAAAACAAAAACAAAAAAGATCAAAATAATTATCAAAGAATTACATGTGGAAATGGGTTGAATCGTTGTACGCACCCATGGTAATAATGATTTTATGCCTTCACTTTAACAAATCTGAGAGAGATTGGCCGACGCACTAGAGACCCAAGGTAATAATGCTTTTATGCCTTTACTTTAACAAGTCTGAGATAAGGATTGGCCGATGCGTTGGAGATTTGAGGAGGGATTAGAGATTTGAGTGGAGATGAGTGCTATGGAGAGCAGATTGCGCGAAGATTTGAGGGAATATGGGAGATTTCAAAGGATAGAAGGGTTGAGGAAAATGTTTATTGTTGAAGACAGGCGTAGCTTATGAATTTGGACTAGTGGGGGTAAAAAACTCCCTAACGGTCTGTTTGACTAGTATAGTATTCGGGTGAAATCTGACGTCTCGTACTTAGATTTGAACTTTTTTATTTGTGATTGAGTTTTGATGGTTAATGATGAGTATGGTTTTAAAATAATTGAGACGGTGAATAAAGGAAGGAAAATATCGTTTGAGAAGGATATTGAAGACGTAAAGAGACACAAACGTATATTTTTTTTCTTACAGTAGTGGAGAAAACTTCCAACAATCGTAACTAGGATAAATGTCCATATTTACTCACCTAAGTTTAAAAAAGAGTTAATTTCACTGGCACCAATTACTAAAGTTTCAACAACAATACAAAACAGTAATTGAAGTTACAAAGTTTCAGCGTCGGTCACTGAAGTATACTAACACATTCATCGACGATCACTCTATTAAATTCCTAGCATGTATTGATGATGTGTTACCGTTAATTGTCCACATAGCACACAATCGATCGACATTTGACAAAAATTGACGTTGCGTGGACTTAACGTACTAATAACAATAAATTTGAACAACAAAGAATGCACCCACAACATGGACCTAGCTACAATTTCTGGAAAATATCTAATTTAGATC
The DNA here is from genome assembly GCA_030279155.1 of Forsythia viridissima. Lineage (NCBI taxonomy): Eukaryota > Viridiplantae > Streptophyta > Magnoliopsida > Lamiales > Oleaceae > Forsythia > Forsythia viridissima. The sequence continues at coordinate 27,384,556 of CM059041.1, read as the reverse complement.
TTCAAACCATTTACACAACTAGATTTAACCAATTGGGGGGAAATTAGGTTTTCAGATCGTTTTTAGAAAAAAAAAATCTGGTTGAGTAAATAGTTTAGGGATCTGATTTAGATATTGTCTAGAAATTGCAACTACGTCCTCATGTTTTAGATGCATCTTTTGTGGTCCGAACTTATCGAATCAAGTTGATTCATTTTAAAATTCGTATCAATCGCATGACTAAAAAGAATTACCATTTCTTAGAAAACATTTACGCGAATTCTTAATTTACACTGCACTCCTAGTTAATTTGATGTTAATTAATTATTTACATTTCATTTATTTAAAGGATAATTAACATATTTCGTCATATCGTTTGCTCTCATTGTGAGAAACGTTTGTTTAGATTTTGGCATTTAGGCCGCAAAATAAACATTTCTTCGTGGGAAAGGTCATTGCTATTCAAATCCGTTAATATTTGTCCTTAAAATTAACAAAATTGTTAATTTGTGCAAATAAATCTAAATGAGAGCAGTGAACGATATGGACGTTTTGTGCACACAAATATTTAGAGTCAAATTTTTGGTTTTCTTATTCCAGTAACTATAAAATTACTACAAACAGATAAAAACCACATACATTGTATGCAAAATCATACACAAAACCTCATCTTGCACAATATAACAATAATTGATTGCCACTTATGTAAATGTGGCAAATTGAGATGAAGATCTCGTGGACACAAGCCAATCCTGATAGACGCTTACTTACCTGCCAACGCCGTTTGGTAATTACTCTCGCACAATTTTATTTTTTCAATTTATGTCCTTTTTTTAACTGTAAAATTGAAATTTTTGTACAGCAAAATGGAGGTTGTGGCTTATTTGCCTGGTGTGAAAGAATGAGAATGTAGGGATTGCTGTCTTTAGTAGTGATACTGCTATTAAAAAATGAGATCTTGTCAATGCTTTGCTATTGAGCTTCTAGTTGCCCTTTCTCCAATAGCTGAAATAGCACCCTTTACTTCACTCTCTTAAGAGCTAGCTGCAAGGAAAAAAAATAGCTGAAACCATGAGTGAATAGTCGATTCAACAAGGGAAAGAGTTCTGGCTCGCTTATGTGTCATAGATCTATGGAGATAATACATGGTTTGCTTAGATCTAGGAATGTGTATGAAGAACAATTGTTGAATTTGCAGACAAAGAAGATATTGTTCAATTTTAGAATATGATGTTTAAGTTTTGTGTCTTAAAGTGTTTAGAATGTATTTGGCATCATGTATTTGTTTGGATGTGTCAAGTTCTTGTAACGTGTATGAGTTCTTTTCACTATGTTTAAGTGTAATATTACAATGTATGTGATTTTATCGGTTTGTGTGAAATTTTATATTTGTTAGAAGAATAAGTCCTAAAATCTGGCTTTAAATATTTATGTGCACAAAACGTCTCCTATCATTCATTGTTTTTTGCGCAAATCATCCATCTTGTTTATATTTATTTGCGCAAATTAACCATTTTGTTAATTTTAACGACAAATATTAACGGATATGGATGGTAAGAACATTTTCCTCAAAAGAAACATTTATTTTAGGGGTCAAGATGCTAAAATTCAAACGATATAAACGTTTTACACAATGAAAACAAACGATAATGACGAAATGTGCTAATTACCCTTTATTTAAATCTTAATATCTATTAAAATTTACAATAGTTTGTTTTTATAAATTTCAATTATTACATATCAAATAAATAACTAAATATTTAATTTTTGAAATTAACATATAAATTGGAATGCGAAATTATCGATGAAATTGCATACTTATTTTGACATTAAGAAGGAAATTGAATATATGTGTATATTTGGTGGACATAACTAGAGAATCACTTAATTTTAACTTCATCTATTTATACATTTTCTTCATTTAGTCTTTACAACAAAAGAATTATATTTCTCTTCTAACATAGTATGTTGTGTTATTATTCTTTCTTTTATATCATTTCATTGTACACATCTCACTTTTTTAAAACTCCCTCATCTAGTCTTTGCTTCTATTCTATTACTAATTACTTTTGTCAATCGATTTTTTTTTTACAAATGAACATATTAGAATATTTCGTGTGGAATGTAGAATTATGGTCGATTTACTCATAAGATTTATCTTAAAACATGTTTTGGACAATTATATTATTCTAATATTATACATGTATTGTATTAGATATCGAATTATTATTTACTTGTTTGAGATATATAGACGTACTTTGTAGTATTTTAGTTGGCTTATTTATTCAAATAATCTAACTATAAAAATTAATTAAAACTCGAGCCCATTCTGTGGTGATTATTTATAGGGAAAAATTGACAAGAGCCCTACTATTTACAAAAATGTTGAAAAATACCCTCAAAATTAGTTTTTAAAAATTTACCCAAAAACTATTCATCCCAATTGAAAAATACCCTAAAACTACTTTAAAAAAAGAACAAAAACATCTAAAAAACAAAAAGGGCGCCACCAAATTGAACACAAAATCGCCGAATTTGTGGAACACAAAACCGTCGAATCTGATTAGAAAATCAAATTTGCTGAAATTTTTCAATGGAAGGTGAAAATGCATTGATGTGTTCAATACAAGCTGAAAATTAATTCAAATATGCAAACGAGCTACCTTCATTTCAAAGATTCTGAAATTTTTTCAAAATACTAAGAATTTTGTGGAGTATTTACATCAGTCAGTTGCATTAAAAGCAAGCAAATTTTCAGATATATGGTGAGCAATATTTAATTCGATTTGAATTTTTTTTATTTTTTATTTTAGATTTAATTTATGATGATTCCTTTATTCTAATGTTTGTATATTATGAATTTCAGTTCATGTATATTAATTGCGGTTGATTTTGCCTTCAATTTTCTGTTCATTTTGCATACGATCTAAATTTTCTGTTGATTGTGCCTTCAATTTTTTGTTATAATTTTGTTTGTAGTGTTGTTATTAGTAGTTTTTACTTGCAAAGAGAATTTGATAAATGTTTTCATCCTACCACAAGACTTTGAACTGAAATTATATTGTTGATATTTTTGCTGAGAGAATTTCTGTAGAAGCTTTTTAATTCCACTGCTTGTATAAGCTGCTTAATTCCGGTGCTTTACTGATGCTTTTAACTTAGAATGTATCTGTGCAGAACCATAGGGCTGGGAGAGGGGCTGAGGTTATGATTAAGGTTATGATTTGAGGTGTTTGTCATGTAGTATATACGAATGTTGAATGTTTGAATGTCATGGCATTGCATTAATATTTGATGTCTCAGGAAGTAACTTATATTTACTATTCTGCTACTACTACATTTGGATTTTGGAATATATTATTGATTTCTGCCTCTACTTATTTGAGTTTATAGAGAACAGATTTCACATTTTATGGGGGTAAAATCATTTTTATTGAAATGTGGAAATAAAATCAACTCCAGGTATACATCTAAAAAAAACCAGAGCAACCAAAATAGTGTAAATGGTAACACGGTTGAGCTTTAGAATTTCACTTCTAAGTAACTTAATTTTTTGACACTATGGTAGCTAAGATTTACTTTTGTCGAACTAGCTTTAGAAGTTCACTTATAAATCCTGTTCTGATAAGTTTTTTTTAAAGCTTAGTCAAACTAGCTCTCGAAAGACAGTTTCTAGTTTCTCTATGAGATCATGCAAATGATAGTATTAGGAATAGTAAGTTGTGCTTTTGAAATACCCAAGTATTTTCTTAACGTACGGCTAGCTAATGAGCCTTTTAGGAATTTGATCCATGAGATATAACGTATGTTTGGTCACTTGAATATAGTGAATATTGTTTCATTTCTTCCCACAATGCGCACGCAAGAATCTTTAGCTTAGAGCATTAAATCCAGAGTCCAGACCAACAAAAAGTCATCGAACTTGTGTTTTCACATGGTCAATTTGCTAGGTATTAACTAGCTAAAAGACCACAAACTCATGCCTAATAGATGACCGTGTACAAGAGGTGAAGCTCAAACTAGGTGATACAATGACACTCTTGAGGCCGGAAGCTCAAATTCGCGTTAAGAAACTATTGAAATTGTGCTAATAAACACATCAGAAACAATTTAAATTACCAATTTAGATTATTAAAGTACTTCCTAGACTTTTCTAACAGAACCTTAGGATTGGGGTGGGTGTGGGAGTGAGAGAAAGAGAGAGAGGCAGAAATGGTTTAAAGAAGTGAACACGACCAGAAAGTGTTAATTGTTAAAATAAACATTTATACCTAGGCTAGCCAAAATTAGTTAATACTCTTACTGAAAATCTGACCTAGCTGGTTTTACAGATTTAGCAGAGTCACAACCTTAACTAATGATTCAATATCATGTGAAGCACCTCTTGTTTTAAACACAGATGTGGAAATGTTTTGAAATGATGTTTTTTAACTAAATATTACAGAAACAATAATCATCACTTCAACAATCATAGTAATCAAAATAGCTGATAATAACATATTATGAACTGTGTACTCACATTGGGGGTTATCAGGAAAAGGAAAACATCCAATGAAACATAGGCATAAGGTACCTGCAAATCACAAAAAATGATGGCAGAAATTATCTGTCTGTATGACAACACCAGCACAACACATTAGTAGCTAAAAACTTGGGGAGTGTTATTTGCACTCCAAAATTAGCTGCTAAACTGCATCATTGTCAGTGTGTTATGGTATGCTAGAGGCTAATTTGGCAAGTAAATATTGTCTCCAAAGCATTCCACTCAAGGGTCATTGCTGCTAGAACAAATAATTTCCACATGAAAACTCATATAATGAATACTACACACTAGTTTGGAAATGTTTTCCCTTAGATATAGTATCTGCCTATGAAAATGTTTGATTGACATGTTTAAATTTAATATTAAATCAACTTACTACATGATAAGTAATGCTCTCAATTTCTGTATGTACCTCTTTAATTATAATTTCAGTGGCTTTAATTACAGGTAGAACGAGACGGGAATTTGTTAACTGAAACCATAAATATCATTTGAAATCATCACACTCAATTTGTTAATGTCATTTGAGATCTATTTAGTAACATGTGTGTTACTATATGTGTTTCCATTTTATTATCACATTGAATGTGATAATTTCTTCTTTTGTTGAGTTATTGAGAAGTAACACAGATGAGTAATACATATGTTACTTGCTTTATTATAAAGTTCAGTTTAATAACTTAATACATATGTTACTATCTATGAAATGTATTAATCGTGCGAATTATGCTTGTTAAAATGAGAAACACATGTCTAACATGTTTCTTCATGCATATTGTGATCATCTTAACATAGTGTGTTACTGTATGATTCTTTGCAGGGATGGAACTTATCAATATCTTCTTACATTACAGTGGTGAATGGAATAAAACCTATGAATACAAGAATTTCAAGAAGGCTGAAATCTTAGTTTTTCTAGAATGTACATTCAACATGCTTGTTGAAGAAATTTATTTGGAATTGGAGTTAAATCAAACAATCATGGAGATAACAATTCAATATCAAATTAAGCATAATGATCATCCAATAAAGATTAAAACCACTAAGTCCCTGGTGTTCTATTTGGAATTGAAGAGGAAAAACCTGGATTTTACAAGTTTTCCCTTGTGCATTGATTTTTCAACAGTAACAAATAGTAGTGCATCATTTAATCTTCATGAAGGACTTGAATTGCAAAAAATAGTTGCTGTCTCAAGTTTAGACATGCTTCAACTCCAGTTATATGAAAGAAATAACACTACAGTCATAGCCCTTCCAAGATTACCAACTGCTGAAGATATTGCTTATGAGGTTTCTCATTGCTTACCCGGTGTTGACAACGTGATTATGGAAGCTGAAACCACTGTGATTTTTCATCCAAATGTTGATAAAATTGAAAGAAATCAAATTTTCTACAATAAAGATGTTTTGATGAATAGTATTGCAATATATGCCATGCAGAACCACTTCCAATTCAGGGTGAAAAAATTCCACCAAAAGGTGTACGTCTTAAAATATATGGATTCTAATTGTCAATGGTCTTTCAGAGCTTCAAAAATTGGAAAAACGGACAACTTCAAGATAAGGTACATTAGAAATGAACATGTTTGCTCAATGAATGTGATATTAGGAGATCATCGACAAGCATCTAGTTCATTAGTAGCAAATTGCATCAAATATAAGTATAGCTCTGCAAAAACTATATACACTACAGCTGATATAATAAATGACACGATGAATGAGTACGGAGTCTCACTAAGTTATAATAAAGCTTGGAGGGCGCGAGAGTATGCATTTGTGGAGTTAAGAGGTGATCTAGATGAATCATATGGAAAACTTCCTATGTACTTGTATGTTGAAATTAAAAAACTCAAGTTCAGTTACAAAATTAAAACTGATTACCAATTCAAGTATTGTTTCATGGCTTTAGGTGCTTCTTTGCAAGGATGGAGTTACTGTAGACCTGTAATTGTAATTGACGCTATGTTCTTAAAGGGATATTATGGTGGTACGTTATTCATAGCATGTACCCAATATGCCAACAACAATATTTTTATTTTGGCTTTTGGAATTGGAGATAATGAAAACAACAATTCATAGGAATGGTTACACATGTTGAAAGAATCTTATGGACAATAGGAACACTTGTGTATCATATCAAATAGAAACCAGAGCATAGGAAATGTAATACAGACTGTATATCTAGAAGCCATGCATGGTGTTTTTTTTACCATTTGTTGCAAAATTTGAAGAAGACTATTAGCAAGGGTAATAAAAACATAACAACTCATTACAATGCAGCTGCTATAGCCTACACAAAGGCTGAATTTGACAACCATATGACCCAACTTGAGAAAATTGACAAGAAAATCCGGCCTTATTTGGTAAGTTTTAATGTTTATTGTTATAATTTAATGCATTTAGCAATCTTAATACCCTAATTGACAGAAGTAATTGTTCTTCATGTAGGAAGATGCTGGATATCATGGTCGAGGGCATATATGACAAAGAATAGATATTCAACAATGACGTCAAACATAGCTGAATCACTAAATTCAATTACAAAATCGGCAAATAGTTTTCCTATAAATTACTTGTTGAAATTCTTGAGATGCGGTTTTCCAAAGATCAGGATGATGCACAAACAACATTTACTACACTTGCAACAAAATATGAATGTATGATGCAGGAAAATTCAAGGGATACAATAAAATTTAAGGTAACAACTAAAACTATGTTTAATTTTTTGGTAAATGATGATTGCTCTTTTGTTACGTTTATGAATTAATAGCAAATATATGACAATTCTAAGGTACTGTTTGTGGTATACAGTGATCAAATGCATTGCATTAGTTTCACTAGAGACCTATAAAGCCGGTTGTTGGGTATGTAAGATTTTTGCTTGATTGGCTTGTTTGTGGTAGTGCGCAGTTTAAGTTACATATAATCAAAATTACTGTAAGTTGGGGTGTGTGGTTTGAGTTACATGTCAGTGCAATTACTATAAATAGGGCTGGGTAATTAACTCAAAAACTGTCCAAACTAACTACTTTGAACCTTAAAGTCAGTTTAGTTCAGTTTATTAAAGTGTCATGTCCTCACTACAACCATAGGTAGCCATCAGTTAAGCGAAAACTTTGCACTAATACTAATTTTGGTGTGGCGGGTAAAGTTGAACATTTGTACAAATAAGAAAAAGCTAAAAGCTTCAAATAAGTTTTGGAAGCATAGGTAATTTTCTAATTATAGTACACTATGGAAAAGAAGAAATTGTGATTTTCTTCTGTTATGTCATCTAAATAAGTATACAACTGAAATTGTGATTTTCATTTGTTATGTCATCTAAAGAAGCACCAGTTCTTATCCTAGCATAAACGTCCATTATATGACGACCTGTTATGTTATTTTGAGTTAACATACTTGGAAATGTTATTTCTGCTAAACTATGGTTTGAGAACTTAAAGGTTATGTTTGAATAGGAATGAAAAATGTTGTGAAAAGGATAAAGAATTGGATTTTTATTAGTAAATCTTTTAGCATTTATAAATCTGCTGCTTTGTTCTAGAAACTAAAGTTAAAGTCATTTTTTTATGTATTTTTTATTATCTATTAGATACAAGCATATATAAATGTGTAATTTGATCTAACATAGTAAGTTAATTCGTTCCTTGTGCAGGTGTCTTCGTCTAGCCAAATCCTACACCAAGTTAATGACGGTATATCTTCCTATATAGTGAACATGCACAAAAGGACTTGCTCATGCAATAGATTTCAAATGGATGATATTCCATGCAAACATGCACTAGCAGTAGTTGCAGTCAAACATCTCAATTCTTACAACTATTGGTCCAAATACTACACAAAAGAGTCATACATGAACGCATACAAAGATATAATCTTTCCACTTGGGAACTGTAAAGATTGGGTTGTGCCGGATGATTTTTGCTTTAGCATTGTACTACCACCAATACCATCAAGAAAATCCAGAAGACCGAAAGAAAAACGGTATCAATCAAAGAGTGAGGGCAAGCAAGTAATAAAATGTGGGAGATGCGAAGCATATGAGCACAATCAACGAACGTGTAATAACCCAACATCATTGAAGCCGAACAAAAAAAGAAAACTGTTCACGAATTTTTGAATATTTTTGTATTGAATTTCAGCCTTAAATTGCTTTAATTTTGTTCTAATAAGGATATATTCAAATTTGTACATTTCACTTGTGGTATTTTCTTATCTAATTTTGTATTGAATTTTAGCCTTAAATTGCATCATGTGATTGTAAGATTCATCATCAGCTTGCACTCTGGAGTACTAATGTAAAATATTAAGAGAGACATTAGGGTAAGAAAAAAGATGAGTTTGAGTTTTGTACAAATGGTGTAGAGTTTAATTGTTTATTCCAGCACCATCTTTCTACCAATCTTGACCTTCATATTTTACAAAAGAAGGTCAAATTACAACAGGCTACGTCCAGGACCACCTGCATTGCCACTATTTGGTCACATTTTCAACCTTGGAACCATGCCTCACAGAACAATAGCAAGGCTTAAACAAAAGTATGGCCCTGTTGTGTGGCTAGAGATAGGTCCAATTAACACAATGGTTATACTCACAGCAGCAGTTATAGAAAATGACTTCTTCAAGAACCAAGATCTCTCATTCATCGACTGTAACATTATTGACACCAAGAGGTCGAAGAATATCAACAATTTGACACGGGTACGACCCGAATCCTTAACGATCCAAGTGTCACTAAATCGTAAATTAAAACTGACTTAAAAGTAGAAATAAAATTATTAACACAAAAACCCAAATTTAAAAGCATTTATCATAACAGACCAAACTTTCAAATAGTATAATTAATTCAATAAAATTTAACTTAAATATCTTTAATACTTAAATCTAAAAAAATAACGTTGGCTGCATAAATATAATTTATTAAAAACTCATGTAACCATAAGCCATCTCCATACCGACCACCTCGAACTGTTAATTTTCTGAAAAAGGTGAAACAAATATAACGTGAGATAAAATCTCAATAAGTGTGCGTGAGTAATATTCTTTTCTTGTATATGTATTTCAACGGAAAAATCATACTTGCATAGGGAGACACGAAAATTGGACCGAACTTAGATGGTGCCAGTTTTCATGCGTAGCGCTACTGGGCTCCGATCCATTCTTACATAACATGGACCCATAACATAAACATAGCCGTGTAATAACATATAAAAAGAATTACTCCTAGCCAACATAACAACACACTTACCTTATACTTGAAACTTGAAATAAAGTAAGATCATTTCAAGAACTTGAAATTCTTCTCTTTTCTCTCTAATTCTAATGATAAGAAAAGATTGTGTGTTTGTGTGTTTTTGGTTTACACAATGGGTGAGTATTTATAGGAGAGGTTGAGGTTTGCCATGCATGGAAACTTTAAATTTCATTAATTACTTTCCTATATTACATGTATGTATTATAGTTTCTTACCTTAAATTATATACATGATTAGATACTAATTTAAGCTAATTACATAATCATATGCAATTATATATATATAGTAGTATCTAATTACTATTTTATCTACCATATATATAAAAGAGAGTATTAAATATATATATATATATATATATATATATATTAATACCTTAAATTATATGCATGATTTAAACTAATATATATATATAATCAACTAATTTATATACTATATATATGTAATATGACATTAAATATATTTATCTTTAGAAAATTATTAGCAAGCTAGATTATTGTTCACAACACTATTCATAGGATAAAAATCTGCATAAATCTAATAATTACAGTTAGATCCTCAATTATGAGCAAACTTGTAATTTGGTCCCTAGACTTTCGTGTTTGTGCAGTTAAGTCTTAAATTCTAATTTTAATGGCTAGTGACGAAATTTGAGGATGTTACAGGTAATACATATGTTACCACATGTATTATCCTATGTTACTTCCTCATTTTTAATACAATTGCTATTTTATAATTTATCTTCTTGTAAATATTTTTTAAAAATACATTAATTTTATCTAAAATCAAATATTTCAAAGTTTCATTTTGAAAACAATATGTTTACGCGGGTAACATATATGTTACCGTATTTGTTAACCTACGTTATTTACTCAATTTCATTAAAATCAATTTTTTACAAATTATATCCTTCTACAATTTTCTAAATTACGAATTATATTAAATAAAAATTAAATATTTAATTTTTTCACTTTTTAAAACAACAATTTGACACGGGTAACACATATGTTACCACACATTATGTTACTTCCTTATTTTCAATACAATTGATATTTTATAATTTATCTCATTGTAAATATATTTAAAAAATACATTAATTTAATCTAAAATCAAATATTTTCAATTTTTATTTTTAAAAATAATATTTTTACGCGGGTAACATATATGTTACCGTATTTGTTAACCTATGTTACTTACTCAATTTCATTAAAATCAATTTTTTACAAATTATATCCTTCTATAATTTTTTGAATTACGAATTATTTTAAATAAATAAAATATTTAATTTTTTCACTTTTAAAAACAACCATTTTATGCGGGTAACACATATGTTACCACATGTGTTACCCTATGTTACTTCCTCATTTTCAATACAATTGCTATTTTATAATTTATCTTCTTGTAAATATTTTTAAAAAATACATTAATTTTGTTTAAAATCAAATATTTCTAATTTTTATTTTTAAAAACAATACTTTTACGCAGGTAACATATATGTTACCTTATTTGTTAACCTATGTTACTTCTTCAATTTTATTAAAATTATTTTTTTACAAATCAACAGGAGAGGTGGGGCAGAGACCGAGCCTAGAGTCTAGCCGATCCACCCTTGTTTCCAGTCCTATCATTGAAAATAAACCATCAAAAGGCACACACCACATGCGCAAACTTTTGATTCAAAATGCCTTACAATGAAAAATGTACCACAAAGGTAGAACATCACCCATTCTCCTTTGCCTCATAGAAACACAGTTCTGGACATTTAAGTGAAGAAAAAAAATATCATAGGAAAAACCGAGCTACTGAAATGGTGTGAGTAGCTGGGTTTTGGAGACCACTGAGGGTTATTAGTATACTTCTATGTCACCCGGAGAGAGGGGTTTGTTAACTAATAGCATAAGAAAACAACAGAGGATAAATGATTTTTGCCATAGTTATTAGGAACGATAACCAGGAATTATCAAATTTTAAAATGATTTTACGCACATTTTGGTAGTTAGGCTTCTTTTAGCACCATGGGCACTCAAATGCAAATTTACTTTGGTGATAAAAGTTTTCAATAAACTCTTCTTCAACGATCCAGTTTTGACTTTAAGCTGTTTTGAATAAGTAGGGGAAATACCAGATTTACCTTCGAGTGGGTTGCTATTGAATTTAACTTAACTGAACAATACATAACCCCCTTCAATCAACGAACATCTCAAAAGATAAACCACAAAGAACTTTTGAATGAGATCGTATATAATATTAATTGACTATCTATACCCAACAAAAATAATAACATGACACCCATATTACTAATACTAACATACATTCTTTACCATTTGTTTCAAACACTGTAATAACACTTTTGTTACTTCAATACATCATATACAAAAAACTAGAATCTAACAACACTTTGTTACTTCAATACATCATATACAAACATGAAATATGTGTTATAAATTTCCATACTGACATTAACAATTAAATGAGGTACCCTCTACCTTACTCTGTCCGACACCCTTTCATCATCAGTATCAAACTCTTCATCCAATTTTCTCTTTGCATATTTAAACAACTGGACCGAAATAGTAAGCCGAGCTTCTTCAAGTTTGAATGTGTTCGACATTTTCCCCAATTTCTGATGAGCAAAGTACTCGGCATACTTAATAACATACACACCACAATCACTGCTACATAAAAACAAACAAATGATTATCACAATGCATTATTTGTAAGTTATAAAATATGTTCCAATACATACACTTGCCATCATTCAAACAATTAAAAATCATTCATACTACTAACCTTTGGTATTGATGTGGTATCTTACCCAATATATGAATGTCAATTCATCAAAGGGATCATTGCCATCATATGCACTCCAATCAACACCACTAGAAGACATAGCTTTATAAAAACAACTATGGTGGAGAAGAGAAGGGATTATTTCAGCATATGGCTTTACTGTTTTACGAATATGATGGTCACGAATGATTTTACGATAAGAGTTGAACACATTGAGGCATCGATGTACAATATCAAAATGTAAGAGGATCCAATGTGCTCTATCTTGCATCAAAACATGAAGTAATACATGGTCAACGTCCCACCATGGTGTATTACAAGCCATTCGACATCCTCGAATATAGATGTGTCAGGACGGGCGGGTCGACCGAACCCGCATCGGCCCACCCGTCTCGACCCAGAACTGCGGGCCAGTCCGTGAACTGGGCGGGCTGTTCAAGGGCGGAAGAGGTCGAACCGTGGGCCGTTCATGGGCCGAAAATGCCGAACTGCGGGCCAGCCCGGGCGGTTCGACAAAAAACAAATGGCAGAGAACCGTTTAAAGTGAAAGATGTGATAGATGCGTGATGTTTTAGTCTTTAAATATATATATAAAAAAATAGAAATTGGATTAAAAAATTAACAAATGTGAATTTATCATTGTTATTTATTTTTTACTTAGTAATTTAACACATTTTTTCCTATAAATGTAAACATTCTTTTTTTAAATTACAATAAGTAACTAAATTTTTTAGTAATTTCAAAAAAAAAATTATTTTTTATTCATATGGGTCGAACTGCGGCCCACATGGGCTCGACCTGAATGGGCCGACGGGTGGAATGGGCTCGTGTTCAATTTTTGTGGAATGGGTTGACCCGACCCGTAACCCACCGTGGTGTGGGTTTTTTCTAATGCGGGCCGTCACCGAGCTTCATCAGAGGTGGGCCGACCCGACCCGGATTGACACCTCTACTCAAATATAAGATAAAATAGTTTTATTCCAACCTACCACACCTTCATTGCTCAAAAAAAATATGTAGTCATTCGAATGAAACAATCAAATGCAAAATCCGTTGTAGTCAAATGGACTTGAAGTCTATCACTGTGCCTTACTGTTTTGCGTAGATAATAAAACGCCACATCGATATGCTGAAAAATAGAAACAAAACAGTGCCCACTGAAACAGTCAAATGCATAAATATTTAGTTAAAAGGTTGACATAAATTACAACAAAGAAACAAAAAAATAAACCATGTCTGTTAGGCACTGTTTAGGTGTACGCAAGTCATAAAACCATCTCTTGTCCGCCACTCCAAGTATTCCAAAATTAAATGGTGGATTGAGTATCATGTTGTTATCGTTATATTTATTTTTCCTACAAATATAATAATTAAAAATAATTAAACATCATCAGATTATTACACTATCTATTTGGGAATAAAAAGAATGCAACTTACTTGTTCTTGCACAACCCTATATTAAACCATTCTTTAAAATCAACAATGTCATTAACATCAACATCATTAATTTCATCTCTTAATGCAAACGTACGACTCCTTATCTCTTGAATAACAACTTTATTCTTTCCTGATGATCCAAAGTCTGAGATATAAGGAGATATGTACACCGCTGCTATTTTTCTTGTCCTTCTCCTTGGTGCACTGGGAGTAATATCATCAGTCAACTTCATCAATTTGAATGATATCATCATCTTCCTCAATTTTCTAAATGCTCACAACAAAATTTATAAAATTAATTAACATTATCAACTTCCATAAAATGAAAGACAACAATTATTTTTTGAATAAAGTAACTTGTATTGTGAAAATTCTACCTCTGCCTTCTTAGAAGTTGACATATTTCTCATGTAAATAGTTTTATCAATCATTTTCAGATCATGGTCAGTAAATTCCATATCATCTAATTCAATATCGGGAGCAGTAGTTTCCAAGTCAATCCCTAAGTCAAAATTGGGACTAAAGTTAAGCATATTGGACATTTTTTGACTAAGAACTGCTTCAACGATTAAATTTTTTTTTTTGTCCTTCAACTAAAAATAAAAATAATGAAATCATGATATCTTAATAAAAGAAAATTGATAAATTGAAATCCAACACCTTACTAAACAAATTTTACTAAAAATATGTTAAAATTATTAGGTGTACCTCAAACTCAATAGCACAATAATGAATACTTTCTTTGTTGGTTTTGTCACAAACTACTGCTTTCCCTTTCCTATCATATTGAACATGTAAAGATATACAATTCATAAATTAAATTTGTTAAGAAAAGTAAGTCAAAAACTCATTCAGTTTTAAAAATTTATAATGAAAGTAACAAATGTGTTACTCATTTGAGCCTAAAAAAAGTATGAGTTTTTAAATGTACATACCTGACTTTCAACTCAAAGTCTTTCAATTGGGACCCATCATTGTCCTCAACTTAAACCTATAAAAATAATTATTGTGCATATTATTTAAACACGGTATTTGAGAAGAATCTAAAAATTAAATCAAAAACCATGAAGAGACTATGTGACAGATGTTCTTCTAGATCATAAAGAGAGTACACGAGTGATATTACTATTAACTGTGGCTCACAGTAACATATGAGTTACTAGTTTGATAATAAAGCATACCAGCATTGGTTTCTTTTTGAAAAGGCAATCAACTGTGGCTCACAATAACATGTGTGTTACTAATTTGAAAATGAGTTAAAATGTCATCTTAGTCAAATAAAATACATTTTACATGATAGTTATTACTCATTCATTTAAAATATCATTATCATATAATCATACAATGATTCATGAAATTTAATACATAGTAACACATATGTTCAACATGCACTAACAAGCATGAACTACATGATACTAAAAAGATAAAATAATTTTAGAAATCATATCTCTGTCTCAAATTCAGTATAGTGATTAAAATCATTATTCTCAAATTCATCATACACGAATAATAACAAGATAAAAACAACATCATGACTCCACATAAAAATAGTAAAATATGTGTTACTATTTGAAATATAGTGCTTTATTTACATACTAAAAAGAATTAAAAAAACATGAGAAAAAATACCACTATCTCCAAAATTGGAGAATATAAGACAATCTGCCGATTCGAAACAACATCTTCTGTGTTAGAATGGAATTTTTTGTCCATCTGATTTAAAAAATCAGCAATTATAGATTGGACACTCCCACTTAGGTTATTTACCTGGCTTTTCAAATCCTACTGAAATGACAAAATTTCAGCCTGCTTAGCTTCTATTTCTGATTGCTTCGATTCTATTTTAGCAATTCGATCCATCACAACTTGGTTTAAGTTGTAGCAACCCTAGAAACACAAACGAACAAATACAAAGATCATATTAAATTAGATTTATAAAAAGAAGACCAGTAACTTAATTCAAATCCTTACTACACAAAATTAACCTCAATTGAACTATAAAACAAAAAAAATATGTAAAAAAATGTCACCTGTTTATTTTTCCTATCCCCAGTAAAACCCTTTGAAGTACTAGTGCCATCAAATGTACCAGTTGGATTTGATTGAGGAGGATCGACAGAATGAGCATTGAATTCAATGTTTGCCTGGTTCTTTTCAAACAACCTAGAAGCATAGACTTCAAGTTTCTTTTCATCAGTTGCTTTGAAATTATTAACTTGAAACTACAAAAAAAAAATAATTGATATAATTGTAAAAAATATAACATATAATGTATCGAAAAAGAAATGAAATATACATATATACAAAAAAAAAATTACTTACAATCAAAAGATCAAATAGATCCTTCTCCAATTGTGACCCTGAAACAGTTACGTCGGCTTTCCAGTTCAACAAACAAGGCCGGGCACTTCCTTCTCCAACCCTCGTACAAATGGTACCATTAAGGAGAGGTATAATCTCATAAGCCCAAATCTGGAGGGAAATTAGAAACCCATTCAGTCTGTAGGACCAAGCCTTTTTACCAATATCCAAATTCTTATTTTCAGGATTCAATGCCGACTTCATGTGCCTGATTGTAATTTGAAAAAGATCATAACCACATGCAAAATTGGCCATATCATCAGAATCAACCAATCTCATGTGAACGTCATCTACACATTTCTTGTACGAAAGTTGTATACAAGAAAGATGATATGAGATGAATAGTTGTCAACTTTACAACATCCACATCAGGCACTTCATCATTTAGGTTTAGGAAAACCTTTCGAAGTTCTACCTTTAACACACTTCGAAGGCCTCTAAAATACGTGTCCTTCAATCTATTTGGCCCCCTATCATATTTTGAAATATGATCACCATCTGAGCATTGAAGTCCAGATAAAATGCATAATTCTTCAATAGAGAACTTAAATGATTTTTCCGACAATTTGAACCAAATCTCGTTGTTGTTTGGATGTTGAATCTTCTTTAGAAGTAATGAGTCGATCAGCTGGGGTTGTAGAGATATACTTTTCATATCCAAATAAGCATATCAAGGGAATTGTCTGAAAATTTCTTTTTGAACATTGTTCAATTTTCCCCTAATGTCGTAAATGACGTCATAACTGTATGACACCAATACTTTACCAGGAAGCCTTTTATCGGGGTTGCTAATGAATTCTCCATCCTGTAAAATGAAAACAATAAATTACTATTTGCATTTGTGTAGCATAACAACTATATTGAAAAAATCAACAATAACAACTGATAAATATCAAATAGCTTATATACAATGCAAGACTAATTTCAGTCATATAAAAAAAGAACTGAGAAAGCCACAAATGAGACAGAAAATTCAATTCCAAGCATTTATCCACTACAGAATTGCAGTCTCCCTTCACTATTTCATCGGATCCAGTCCGTAGATAAAAATAACAAGCAATAGAATATGAAGATAAATATCTGAACTTCAATGCTTGCAACTATCACTATATCCCTATCATAGTGCAAATTAAATCTAAGCAATCCTATATGACTGAAAATTTCAAATTCAGCATAACATCAAATTTAATAAATTGCAGAGTATTGCCATAAACAAAAAATTTAGATTGATAATCCCACCCCCATCACACCTTTGCAAAAGAAGTTGATCTCAATATTAAGCCTTCGCATTTTGAAACATAACACAACATAAATGTTTATTTTGCTCCTAAATCCCATAATGAATAGTGGTATCAGTAGAATATTCAGCCACATGCCTTTCATCGAGGACTATGGCATTGTATTCACCTATTTTCTTTCTAAAACAAGGTCAAATTTAGAGATGTATGATGTTAAATGATTTCTTGGTCCTTAACAACAATCATTTATGTGTGTTTGTGTGTTCTCGTGTTATTATCTTGACTGAAAATCATTTATCCACCCAGTAGCATATATATTACTCATTTTCCAATATATGCCTCTATGGTGAAAAAATGCTCAATATGGACTAAAGCCACAACATGCAATATAAAACGCATATAGTAACACATATAGTAACACACGTGGTAACACATATAATGACTTTTTCAATTTCATGTCATTCAAGATGAACCAACACGATACAAAATACAATTAAAAAAGTATATGATAACACATATAGTAACATATATAATAACACATATATGTTACTAATGACTTTTCAATTTCATGTTTAGCACATGGAGATCCATCAGAAGTTAAAAAGGGATAGTGTGACTCTTATGCATGTCTGTTTGCTCTGCTCTCTCTTTTCCCATAAAATAAGTATGAACGTGGACTAATTGAACTTGAATCTCATGGCAAGGAATTTTGTAGGTAACTCAAAAGGCATAAAAAATAAAACTACACAACATGCATAAGAAATTATAGAACATATCTACAACAATATACGAAACATAAATAGATAAATTATAGCAAATAAAAACTAAAGGTGTCTTCACGATCTAGAACACTAAAGAAGTTCGAACTATAAAATAAATAAGTAAAAGCTAAATAGGACATGCATTTCGGACATGTTCTCGTTCCAACATTCAGAACACTATAAAAATTCAAAAAATAAAATATAAAATAAAGAAATAGAGAAATTGGACATAAATTTCGAACATATTCTCATTCAAACATGTAGAAAAATATAGTAAATTTTAACAACAAAATAGAGAAATTGAGGAATAGGACATACATTTCGAACATTTTCGAGTTCCTCGAAGTCTTCTTGGACGAAATTTTTACTCCTCTTGGTTCTATTTCCAAATGTAGAAGTCTTCATCTTCGACCTTTTCGAATTAATGCCTATTTCAAGCTCAATATTAACAAATTGACCTTTTGATTTCACCATTTTTGAACTCAGATGAAGAAATTTTGATTGTATTAATAGAGATGAAGAAATTTCGAACTGAGATAAAGAAATTTCAATTTTGAACTGAAGATGAAGAAATTTTGATGAAGAAGTATTAACAAATTTTGATTTCGAACGTAAGTGGAGATTTATGAAAAAGAACTTTTTACTTTTTGTTGTAAGTGGATGGGATGGGATGGGATGGGGGGTTTGTGGGAGTGGGTGTACAGTTTGCCTTGGGCGCGCGGGTTTATGTGTGGGTATTTACAAATTAGTCCTTAAAAATTATAGGTAAAATTGTTGACAGAATATTGAAGTAGAGTTAAAATAAAAAAAATAGAAATTGGAGTATATTTCAATTTTTATTTTAAAAAAGTGGATATTACACCAACTACTTAGTAATACTAAAATAATTCTAAATCTAACAACTTAGCTTATTTATTTCAAAAATACTACATTCTTAAAAATAAATTAATTATTTTAGTATTCAATTAATAATGGATGAAAAACAATTTTAAAACCGTAAATTACATATTATCAAATTAACCTTCCTAGATTTACGCACTTTCTATAGTGAAAATACCCCAACCGTGAAGAAACATCCTCATTATCAAACATGTGCAAGTTTTTTCAAAATCTCTGCAAATCTTCAACTCAAAGCCTTAAATCGTAGTTTATTTTTCAACATTTTTCATCTCCTTTGAACAATGGAGACTCCAAGTTGCAGATTGACAAGGTCGAAAGGAGCGTCGTTTAGTAGAGAAAATAAACCGGAGTCCAATGTTTACAGTCTTCGTCGAATAACCTTCTCTACACCTACTAAAGATTCCAAAATGAAAGAGACAATGAAGATGAATGACAATCTAAAATCATTTAGGCGAGGGAAAAATATGTATGAAACATTTTTTATTATATAATATGTAATTATAGGTTTGTTATAGTACATTGTATATATTAATAGGAATTTGTTGAAGTTTAGATTTTGTTTTGGCTGTTGTAATAGTTGTAACAGATTTTCTTTAATATCAATGTTTGATGTTGTTGTTACAAATAATATTGTTTATGAATGTTTGATACAGATGTTAGGAATGATATTGTGAATCAATTTCTGATACAGATGTTATAATTGATATTTTGTTGCAATTAATATGTTACAGATTAAGTTGTGTTATATATTGGGTTATATTATTAAATCACGAGTTAAATTTGTTATCACTGTTACATTCTAATGTTACAATGTGTCAATTTGTTTTAGAATCCAGTATGTACGTAAATACGAAATTTGTTGAAGTTTATGGTTGGTTTTGCAGTTGTAACATTTGTAACAAAATATCATGAATTCTGATATTTTTTTGTAACATTTGTTTTAGAGTGATGATAACATAAAATAATATGTTACCAACATTTAAATGTAACATATGTAAGTATAACACACGCAAATGTAACACACGGAAATGTAACATGCGCAATTGTAATATATACAAATATTCTAAATGTAATAGACGTCTTCGCAAACCAGAAACTTTCAAATGTTACAAGATCATAAATGAAATATAATGTAACATGTGCAAATGTTCTCACTGTAACATAAACATAAAATATCATGAATTTCGAAAAAAATTTGTAACATATGTATTCAAATAAAGAATTTTTTGGACTGCTACATATAATCACATTTATTCAAAATCAGATTACATATATTTGGATTGACGAACAAGTTACAATAATTAGCATTATGTAATTATTTTGATAAAAAAACGTTATGTTCTTCACGTTCCGATTTTCATCACCGCATCTTCTTCACGGACGAAAGTTTTTCACGGACTAATGTTTTTCGCGGACTAATCTACTTCGCCGAATGATGTTATTCATGGATATTTGCCTGATTTTCTGCAATTTTTTGTTATCTATTTGGACGAAGAATCAATTGAGATTCTAATTTAATGGAAAAAAAAACAGAAAATCCTCCTTTTTTTAGCTTACTGTTACAGTTGGTAATTATGGCTGGTAATTAATATATGAAAATAGAATAAATATATTTAAAAAACAGTATTTCTGAAATTTCTGCAACAAAAAAAGTTTTTTAGAATTATTTTCAAAATGTAGTTCATGTATGAAAAAAATCCGAGCTAATTATCTCTACTTATAAGCCATGTAAAGCCCAATTAAAAGCCAATTTTCTTTTTGTTGTAAAGCCCAATTAAAATTAATTAGAACTATAATTTTTTCCGTGGTAATTACACTAAAAAATGGGGAACAAGGGAAAAAGGGCAACTCGTGTTCATCACCCCCGTGTTGCAGTGATTTCTACAAGGATAAATCAACTTCTTCATCACCAAATTTGAAAGGTAGTTTGCACTCGATTTGACTGTTGTGAATGATTTAATTTCAACACACAACCTCGATCTAAGATTCCGTCCAGCCTTATCGCCATTCTCATCTTCCTTAGAATTTATTTATTTTTAACAAAATTGTTGTTTCTTGATGGTAATCTTCCTTACGCAACAGAAATTTTCTCTACAATATCTCTCGTGATTTTTTTATGTGGTTTATGGTTTTACCATTGCCTTTAGAACCCGCCGCCCCTCAAGTATAATCGTTGAAATATCCAGGACCAAAATCCGGCAACTGCCCCCACTAGACACCAGGTGGCTCCGCCTCTGCTTGCAACCAGCCTGTTTCCACTCTTTTCATAAAGGTGATATTTAGCAAAGATGTATTACTTATTCTTGATTTGTTTGCTATATCGACTGAACTTGTAATTATGATTCCACCTCTTTCTCCCACGACATAAACACATACGTGTGTGTGCCTTCTTTCAAATGTCTTCTAGTTGATGATTCACATCACTCCTTATTTGTTGACGAGAATATATTTTCTTTATGACTGCAAAATTGAATTGTCAGTCTTTTTGAACTAATAAGGATGAATACAGAAAGCTGCTGTTTATCTGTCTTTGTGTCTCATGCTTGCTCTCTCATATGTTAATGTTTCCCATTAACTATTCTTCTTATCAGGCTTTACTTCTTTTTCCAATTTTGATGTTGAAAACTGAGACAGTCAGACTGGGAGTCTGTCTTTAATTTCCACTTACAGGTAGGGAGGTCTTTATCGTGGAATTGAAAAAGAAAAAGGGTGGATAACTGGGCATCTCTGGACATACAGGGAAACACTTGTCAATATAGATGCTTGTAAGAGTTCATAGTAGTTGGCCTCACTACATATCCTGTCATCAAAATGTCCGCGTGTTCACCCTCAGTATCTAATGAAGTTAAGGACTTAAATCAACAAAGTGTTTCTCCTGCTGATGCCAACTTATCCAAAAGCAGTGAGCGGCCGTTGCAACATGAGGATGACAAGGAAAGGAATGGACAAGGGGATGATAATGTTGATCGGAATGCCGATGAGTCCGGGGACGACGATGACGATGAGGAAGAGGATGTTGATTTCAATCCTTTCCTGAGAGAAACTCATTCTGTAGAAGCTTCTTCAAGCTTGAGTTCTGAAGTTGAAGGCTTGGATGTGGATGTTGCTGATAGTGGGGGAAACACTTCTGCAGCCTCCGTTAAAAATTCCAAGGCAAAGCACGCAAACGCCGTGCAAAACTATCCTATTGGAGATACCGAGTTTGGCGAAGAGATTGTGATGCAAACTGTTGTTTCTTCTGGAGAAGCATTGGCAAAAAAGTCGGACATAACTTCTGCTACAGTTACTGAGAGAGAACCACTTTTGATTTCTCAGTCTGATAATGGATTTCAATGTGATATGAAGAATGGATCGAGCAGCAGGACAGATGTTAACAATGCTGCAGATTCCAGGAAGCTTATTATGGATGTGGACCCTGAGGATGCCATCTGTATGCGAACTAGGGCTCGTTATTCTCTTGCCAGCTTTACACTTGATGAACTTGAGACTTTTCTTCAAGAAACGGATGATGAGGACGATCTTCAAAACGTTGACGATGAAAAAGAGTACAGGAAATTTCTTGCAGCTGTTTTACAAGGTGTAGATGATTCCCTGAATTTAAAAGGGAATGAAAATGTTGATGATGAAGATGAAGAAAATGATGCTGACTTTGAGCTCGAACTTGAAGAGGCATTGGAAAGTGACCCTGATGAGATTGAAGAGCGATCAAAGACTAGGCTAAATAGACGTCAAAAATCTTATTTCGAACATAGCAAGGTATCAGGACAGTCAAATAGACCATTACGGCCCTTGTTACCATTTGCATCAATTGGATCTTTTCCTACTCATGATGGGAAACACCTGCTGCCCAACATTTCTCCACCCTATATGCCTCCTGTAAATAATGGTCTGGTAAATGGGTTCACTCCGCATCAGATAGGGCAGTTGCATTGTCTGATACATGAGCATGTGCAGCTTCTTATTCAGATTTTTTCTATTTGTGTTCTAGAGCCTGCAAAAGGCCACATTGCTACAGAACTTCAGAAATTGATTTTAGAGATGCTTCACAAACGTGATGAAGTTTTGGCATGGAGAAGGATACCACATCCCAGTTTTTGCTTCTTCCCTCCATATATTCATCCGTCATTGCCAGATGAGCTTCCCAAGCTTTTTCTACCACAGTGCAACAATGAAATGTCTGATACTTATGATGTCCAACGAGACCGGCTTTCTGGAAGTAACACAGCACTGCATTCTGATACGAATTCCCCGTCTAATGGGAGATATAAAAATCTTCCCAGTGAGCAGGCAGTTTGTTTTCAAACTCGGGAATGCACCTCCTGGGTCCCTTATATTAGTGGTCTGGTGCTGTCTGTTCTAGATGTCGCTCCACTCAGATTAGTTGGAAACTATATAGATGATGTTTCTTCTGGTATGTCATGTTGAATAAATTATATGTTCATCGTGTTTTTGCAACTAAGTTATTGTTTTACTCATGATCTTTACTTGATTATTGTTGTGGAATCTTGGCAGCTGTCCGAGCATATGAACGATGTCAAATTGGAGTTGGTTTTGATACTCGCTTTGAAAGGGAACCTTTGTTTCCTCTTTGTAATTTTCCCTGTACTTCTGAACCTGATGGTCAGGGTTTGATTGTTTCTTCGCCAGCCAGCAATCAAATGCCCAAGAAGACAATGGCTTCAACACTAATTGAGAAGGCGAAAAATCAAACTGTTGCCCTTGTTCCCAAGGAAATTGCTAAATTAGCCCAGAGGTTTTGTCCGTTGTTTAATCCGGCCCTTTATCCTCATAAGCCACCTCCTGCTCCTCTTACAAGTCGTGTGCTTTTCACTGATTCAGAGGATGAGTGAGTTGAACTTTTTTCCTGTTACTTTAATGCATTGCACCTTGTCAACATTCCTGGGATTGAGCTAATTTAGAATATCCATTTTGACAATGCAAGATTGCGACATCGCAGCATTTTCGTCCTTCACTTTCTTAAAAATTCTTTGAATGAAAATCTGCTTGCAGATGTGTTATAAATAGCTTATAGCGCATTGTAGAAATATTGGCATGTCACGTGATTAAGAATAGATATATTCCTGCCGTATGGTTTACTAATCTTCCAGTCGGAAGATAAGTTGAGAAGAAGCCATATCGTAGCAGAACTTTTTTGAAGGCTGATGGCGGCTACTTATTTATAGCTTGAGCCTACCTTTTCCTTGTCAATCTTCTACATGAAGACAATTCGACCTTTATTGTAGAGAAATTTCTGTGTTTTTTTTTTTTGGCGAGTCATAGTTATTGAAATATGCCGAAGGGAGGCATATCCCATTAAAAATTGAAGAGAAGACTTTGTATTATTCAATATACTCACTACTCAAAACTTTGTCGACAAAAAAATTCGAAAAACATCTCAACTGGACAGAACAAGTTTTAATTTTTTTTTCCCAACATTCTCGCTACTTCCATTACCTTCATCCCATCATAGTTTGCCAAACTTTTCAGCCTCTTAAGTTCTCTTTCTTGATTTAATTAGAGACCTTGTTATGTTCTCCTCACTGCTGTCCTCAGTCCATCCCTTTAGGATATCTAAGAGTGGCGCTCATCCCTTTCCTCCTCTTGGCCAGTAGTACCCTCCCAAACTTATTGAATGTTTTCCATTCCTCCCAATTAAACTCAAGCCTACTTTTATTCGTCCCCTGCTATCAACTCTAAGCCATTCAAATCAATTTTACTAAGTAGCCTAGGATCACTGTAGCAAGCAGCGAACAGTTTGAAATCTTTCTCAATCTGTGTTCTAGCCCGGCAATCTTCTTCATCAAAAGTTTTGCCTGACTAATTCATTCTGACATCTGATCTCTCATTGGTGATGACCAATCTCTTTACTTCATACTTGGCCATCTTATGACACCAGTAGTGCATCGCAATATGTTTTCCTTTGCTCTTATCTCTTCTTTCATATTCCTCTCGGCAGTGTTATTATATACTGCAGAAGGATGCACAGTGCCCATCCTCTCCATATTCTGCTTCCATGGATTCGATCACTTGATTTCCCCTGCTGATCCTTGGTTTCATTAGTGGATGCTCTGATGATTGCCTCGTTTAATTATTTGACGTTCTATGATTGTCTGCCTTGAGAGTTTTAGTTCTGTTCATCCTCTGTTTCCAAGCAATATTCTCTGCATATATTGATTGTGTACATCTCCTTTTTCATACCCTGCGCCGTATACTATACTGTGATACCCACCCCAAATACCTAGCCTATATCAGCCCATATATTTGATGCTCTACCTTTAATTGCTGTTGCTGAATCATATTTCTGAAACCGACAAGAGTATTCCTATAATTTCCTAAACATATTTTATCACAGTAGTTTAAAACTGAGGGCTGTTAGCCTAACTCAACGATGATCTGCAATTTCACCATTCATGACAATTTTTATATTACATTTTACAATTCAGACTTTAAGCTGTCTGTCTCACCATGGGATTTATTTGCAGATTATTAGCTCTGGGGTTGATGGAATATAACACTGACTGGAAAGCTATTCAGCAGCGATTTCTTCCTTGCAAATCTAAGCACCAGGTGACCAATTTTATCTTGCATTTTTACCATTCAAGCTCTGAAATTTATTTGTTTTCACATGGTATTATTTGCAATGGGTTGGTGAAATATAATACTCACTCCGTCCCAAAAAAATAGGCTTTTTTTTCCTTTTTCATCCGTCCCAAATTATAGGCTACTTTCCTTAGTTCCCTAATATGCCACTATTTAATGTATCTTGTTATCAACAAAGTATGAACTAGTTTTAATAGATTTAATAGAGTAATGATATTAATATAAGGGTATATTAGGAAAAACGTTACTAAAATTTATTGTTACAACTATAATAACTACATTTTCTTAATCTGTGTGAAAATAGAAGCAAATCTATCTTTTTGGGATGGAGGGAGTACTAATTTACCACTTTTAATGTACATGAATTGATTTGCTTTCATGGAAATGATAAATGACATTGCTATTTTTGTTTTTGTGGAGTCTTTTAACAGTGAAAGACTTGCTAATTTGATGTGATGTTGCATGTTGGTAAAACAGATATTTATTAGGCAGAAGAATCGTGCATCATCAAAAGCACCAGAAAATCCAATAAAGGTTTGCAGTTACATCCTATTGTAAAGAATTAAAGTTGCCTCTGTTCTTCTCTAAGTATTCTTATGCTGCTTATGCTTTATTGTTTTCAAATTTCTTTTTGTTGAGTTTCCAATTAATTAAAACATAAATTTCTGGTCTGCAACTGCACCATAAATGGTGAGCAGCATACAAAGTAACAAATGAAGAATTGACTTCTTTATTATCAATCAAGTTATGAATTTTTCAAATTGAGATCTTTAGTATTGATAATAGAGCCTCTTTACTTTCTATTAGATTTGTAGTGAATGGGCTAGCGCCTACAACTAGTATAGTATAGCAGAGGCCAGCTTCAAAGCCTGCCTTTTTATTATTAAATAAAAGGAGAGTGCTAGTGCTTTTACAAGGTTAGGGGCTGAGAGGGTGTTGCTTGTTGTCTACTTGGTGAGATCTCTATCTCAATCCATATCTCTATCTATGTGTGTGTTTGTGTGTATCATCTCTAAGGATTATCTCATAGGAGTGAAGAATTGCAGAGACTTCATCTTAACTGCTGATGGTGCTTGATCATGGACATTATCTATATGGTTGAATCAATTCTTCAGAGACACAAATTTATGTATATTGGACTTATTGATGACAAAAGTAATGTTGAAGACCATAATGGTCGTAAGTATATCAATGAAATTTTGTTCTATTTATGAAAGAATTTGGGGATTAGAATCCTCATTTTGCATCGCTCTAATCCTATGCAATGCATCCCCTTCAAGTCCTCTTTCCTCATGGATAGTTATACTCTGGGAGAACATGATCTTCTATTGTGAATCCGCTATCGTCCTTCTTTCTACAATGACGAAAAGGACATTTTATATATTATGTCTTAGTCTACTTAACTCAAAACCTTTAGATTCTAAGGTGCCTTTAAAGTTCTAGCATACTATATCTCTCCTAGTCTCGTCTACTAAAATTGTGTCATCAACTAATAACATATACCAAAGGGACTTGATCTTGGTTCATCCATGACTAAAGCATAAAGGACTCAGAGCAAAACCTTGATGCAAGCTTGTAGTATTAAAAATTCTCTACTGCTACTGCCACTAATTTCAACACGGTTCATTTCTCTATCATATATATTCTTCACAATAGCGATACATCTTAAGTACTTGCTATAGCAGTTCTCTCCTAGTCTCTTCTACTAAAATTGTGTCATCAACTAATAACATATACCAAAGGGACTTGATCTTGGTTCATCCATGACTAAAGCGTAAAGGACTCAGAGCAAAACCTTGATGCAAGCTTGTAGTATTAAAAATTCTCTACTGCTACTGCCACTAATTTCAACACAGTTCATTTCTCTATCATATATATTCTTCACAATAGCGATACATCTTAAGTACTTGCTATAGTAGTTTTCTTGGCACCGTTCACATACTTCTTTTAAATCAATAAGAAGTAGATGCAAATTTTGTTTCTTTTCTACATAGCTTTTTATTAATCTCTGAAGCTAGTAAAGCGTAGCATAAGCACATGTTTGCCATTGCTTAAATTATAATTTCAACTGGTCAAATTGGTCAAACATACTTTTTATCCACGCATTTCATAGGACTCACAACTTACTGTTCACTTTTTAATCACACATTCACCTACAATTTATAATATAAGCACTTAAAAAATAATTTCAGTACCAAAGTTTATGCTCAAACACCCTCGCCTATAATTTCATAGGAGGACTCGTGAACTTAATATCTCTATAGTTAGTAGATTCTTTAATATCTCCTCCATTCTTATAACTACATTCTTGTAAATTGGCAGGAAAAGACTCTTCCTCCATTCATGTGTTATCTTTTTATTCTTTAAGATCTACTTGCATTTTTATGGAATAACCATTAAATCCCCACCTCACCCATTCAGGTCCATGATCATTTACTTTTGCACGCTGAAAGGGAAAAACTTTTGAGAAGGATGTTCTATACATGTGATGAAAATAATACTTTTCTCATGTTTGTGGTAAAATAAATCTAAAACAATTTTGGGTTCTGTAATCAAATAAACAAAAAACTGTATTGAACTGTGTATTAAAGGAGAAGACCTAATATTTGGACAAGAGAAATGCTAGGATCTTTCGAAACAAATACCTACCTTCTCTTCTACTTTTAGTAGAGTTGTTTTCTTGGCTTCTATATGTTGCAAGACCTGGGGCATTGGACATTATCAGATTTGCAATGTAGTAGGTGAACTTTCATTTAGTATCGTATGCTGATCTATCTTTTAACCGCAGAAGACTTCTTGTCCTCTGATATTGCTCTCTTTTCTTTTATTTACAAATTTCTTTTCTATCAAAATTATTTACACACAAGTATTGAAATTCCATTCACAAAATTTATGGAATTTATAGTGCAAATGAATCGATGTAAATAATAGCTACACAAAAACTGTCCCGCCGATACAAATTCAAACAAGACATTCATTTGGAAAGGAGGAACAATATGATTTTTCCTTTACAGTGATAATAAGAAAATAGATTAGATGTGTTTAGTTTTATCAAAATATGAACTCGAGTCTGTTTTCCGCTTGGTTTATTTGTTCATCCTTTTAATTCAAGGATCATTGGTCCTTGGGAACTTTATATCCTCTTTCTCATTATAAAATTGCTATTCTTATGAGGAATTGAAATATGCTAGATAATATTTTTCTCAAATTAATAATTATATTAGGAGAATATCAATTATTTTTTCAAAATATATTACAGCTCATTAAACATTAAATGTTAGAGTAACAACTTGTACCTTGTTATATATTTCGTTCTGTCTTGTAGGCTGTTCGGAGGATTAAAAACTCCCCCTTGACTTCCGAGGAGATAGCACGCATTGAAGTGGTATTAACTAAAATAGTAACTTTCTTTCAGTGATTGGTACTATATTAGTAAAGTTTACAGTTCTATTAGACTGGCACAACCATTTCATTACGTGTATGGTCTAAATCATTCAGGGATTAAAGAAATGTAAACTCGACTGGATATCCATATGGAGATTTTTGGTTCCTTATAGAGATCCATCCTTGCTTCCACGACAGTGGCGAATTGCTTTGGGAACACAAAAGTCATATAAGTCTGATGCAAACAAGAAAGCTAAGCGGCGTTTGTATGAATCAAAAAGAAGGGCAAGCAAGCCTTCTGTTTCCACTCGGCATTCGTCATCAGGAAAAGAGGTATGGATACTTCTTGAGCGTCAAATCTACTGCTATAAAACCACTTTTCCAATTTCAATGACATTTTTTTATTTTAAATGCGTAGGTACAGGGTTGATATGCAGTGTATAAAAAATCTATTTTCATTTTATACAAGTGGTGTCTCTTTCTCTTTTAAATCATCAGACCTATCTCAACTCTTACCTTGTTCTGTGGGCTGCATACTTGGACATCAAAATATGTATAGGTAGATCACATAGACAAAATAAAGTGCTGCTTTGTTAACAAATTTTGATGGATTTCAGTGTTTTACTTTGAATTTAATAATTATAATTACTACCCAGAAATCTGCTAAACTTCAGAATATCGTTTTCCATTGTCTACTATGTATAGCTATAAAGAAACCATGCATGTGTCATTATCCTCATTGGTGTACGATAGTGTTCCTGAATAGAATTTGACAGAAAGCTTAAGCTTTCAGATTATTAGTGCTCAAGAAGAAAAAGTCAAATGTTAAAGCTTTAATTATTTGAGTCTAACATAGGAAAAATGCATTTTACTGGTCTAGTGGTCATGTAGTGGAATCAATGTTATTAACTGATGGTGTCATGTCTAATGTCGCCTTTGTGGTACTATCATTTACTAGTGCCCCTCTTCTCTTCCCCACCCATGGTTAGGCCCTCCTGTTGTGATTAACTAAATCTCATTATACTTGGCAAGATTGACATCCTTCAGAAAGTAGCTTAGTGGTCTAATGTAGGAAACATGTTTTTGTTAAGATTTGATGGTTGTACTTAGCATATGATCAGAGTGGTTCAGATGTTAACATTGGTTTTTGCACCGGCAAGATACTGACTCAAACTTGATCTTTTTCAATAAATTTGGTGGTGAGTTCCAGGCTGTGAAAACAGAAGTGATATGTTTCAGCCAGCCACCATAAACTCTTCAGGCAGGCCTGATATGCAAAAGACTATTTCTATCAGTTCTTTTAATCGTAGACTTAATTAATTAATTTATTCCAAATAGATCTTACTATTAATGATTTCAGGGTCAAATTAGATTGCTTAACTTTGTGGTAGTAAGAAAGGTGCTTGGTTTTAAGGTATATGAAATTATTATGAATTTCTCGGAGTGAAGAACTTTTTGACGGTCCCATTAAAATATGTATCATGGACACTGATTTCTTTTTCCTAATTTGTTATTAAATAAAATGTTTACATTGCAGCACTTTAGCACTATTCTTTTCCTAAATAGATTGCTACTTAATTAAAATATACAATTTACAGGACTGTAGCACTGATAATGCCATTGAAGAAGGTAACAATGCAGATAATTGCATGGACTGGGAAGATGAAGCTTATGTTCATGAGGCATTTCTGGCAGATTGGAGGCCAGATAACTCTAACATCTCTTCGAAATGTCCTACTCGCTTACCCTCGCTGGAGGGTTCTCAAATCAGAGAAGAGATGGATAATTCTGGTGGTGGAGACATCCAAACCCAAAGTTGTACCAAGTTTTCATCTGCTTCAAGGTATCTCCTTTCATCTATATCTATCTCATTTTTGTATGTGTTCGGCATAACATTCTCTTCATTGAGCTTTATTACTTGTGTTTCTTACTTGACTTTAAGGTGCTCTGGCTCCCAAGTAGTTTTGCGACCTTACAGAGCTCGTAGAGCGAATAATGCACGCTTGGTGAAATTAGCTCCTGATTTGCCTCCTGTAAATCTTCCACCATCTGTTCGGATAATGTCACAGTCAGCTTTCAAATGCTCCCAGGCAGGAGCATCAACGAAGATTTCAAGCACTGGTTCTGGTATTGGTGGTACCATGGCAGAAAATACAGCTCTGCAAGTTGTACGTGCTACAAAGTCAGGAGTTGATTCTTTAGTGAAACCTGGGCAGATTGGGAGTATTTCAATGGAAAATACCATTAGTAATCAGCATCAAAATACTGAGAGCTTAAGAAATATATGTTTAACAGAAGAGAGAGGCGATCCAGATCTGCAGATGCATCCTTTATTGTTCCAGGCACCCGAAGATGGTGCTTTACAATATTATCCATTGAATTCCAGTACTAGCACATCCAGTTCTTTCAGTTTATTTTCTGGAAATCAACCACAACTGAATCTTGGTCTTTTTCATAATCCCCGTCATCTAAGAGACGCTGTGAATTTTCTTACTAAGTCATCTAAGCCTCGGGAAAAAAAATCATCATCATTTGGCATGGACTTTCATCCACTTCTGCAAAGAGCTAATGATGTGGATTCTGATATGTTAGCTGCACATTCTGCTGCTAAACTGCCTTCTAATGCAGAGTCGGGGCAAAGAGATGGTAGTTTAAGTGCTTCCTGTAGTAAACACCCTAGCCCTAGGGGAAAAGCTAACGAACTTGACTTGGATATTCACCTGAGTTTCACATCTAGGAATGATAAATCTATTGAAAACAGAAATGTGACTGAAAACTGTATAGACAGATCAGTAAATGCTGCAGTTTATGGAAGCTTAGAATCTGAAAATACAATAGACTCTAGCAAGTATAAGCAGAGGGATCCTACTCCAGAGGGAATCAGTGACAAGCTGGATTCAGCTGACCATGTGTTGGTTACTTCCACAAATGAAAGAAGTAGAAAATTTGCTGATGACATGGGTGAGGAGTCCCTTCCCGAAATTGTAATGGAGCATGAAGAATTGAGTGACTCTGAGGACGAATTTGGGGAAAATGTAGAATTTGAGCGCGAAGAGATGACAGACTCAGAAGGAGGCGATACATCTGACTCTGAAGAGTTTATTGACATACCAAATGAGGTACTGTTTCTTATACATTGTTGATTTGCAGTTGCTGGAACTTTGAGAAGAATAGTCAAGTTAGTCTGATAAAATGTTATGATAGGTCATATGTACTCTCCTCATCTTAATTCTCACATCTTTTTTCTTATGAGAAGCATATACCCTCTCTTCTTCCTTTTCATGTTACCCTTTCATACTGGGCTTCTAGTCATATCCTGGAAACTCTCTCTCTTGTTCCAAATTCTAATGTTACTTCCCTTTTCATTTTGATATTGTGTTGGACCGGATATTTTCTCAGAAAATCACTATGTGCACCTTTTCCTTGTGGTGATGCTGTACATTTGGGCATATTTCACTAAACTCTCGTCTGAGTGAGCTTGGACTTGTTGCACACAAAGTATCCATTTCATTTCGAACGCATGCCCTTTCTTCATGGATCCATCTTGTACACCTTGTGTCAGAGTCGAACATATTGTTGTAGTTTGTCATTGTATACATGCAAACTTTAATTGAAACTCCCGCTGTCCTATGTTCCTGTTGGTGGCTGGTTGGTAGTCTTGTAGTATTAATTTCACCTGCCATAACGTTTCTCAATGGGCGGCTATTAATCATTTGATTCAATCTTTTGTAATCATCTCTAGTTTCTTACAAGTTCTGATAAATTCTGTCAGGAAGTGCATCAAGACATAACAGATGCAGATTCCGATGATCGAAGTGTACTAAATACCAATGGTGATCCTGGAGGCAATAAATGCAGACTCTTAGACGGCAGCTCAACTGAATTAGGGTTGGCTAGAAAGGGGACTAATATCGAGGCAAGTGCTTTACATTTAAATTTGAATTCCTGGCCTCCAGTTTCTCCCATTGCAGATCTCAAGAATGCTACAATGATGTATAACTATGGACCATTTGGTGAAAATCAAGTTCCTGCTTCTTCCAAAAGATCTGTCAAGCATATCAAACTGGAGAGAAGTCGTACCGGTGTAGAGAAGCACTCCAAGGACTTGCAACATTACAGTCTGGATTCTGATGACCCTGCACTGAGAAAACCCAGCAAACGTGTCTGCCGAACCGATTTTAATTTAAGAAGTGCAGGCTCAGAAAAGGGAAATTCAAGCTCTAATATTGATAAGAGTGTAGAGAACCCAAAAAATGTGACTAAAGATGAATTTGGTTGATTGTAGCTCATACATGTATGTATAAAGTTAATATTATTAGGTTGTATGTAACGTGGCCTTTATTTTGTATTTTGCGAAAAATGGTTATTTAAAAGGGAAAGAAAAAAATGGAGAGAATTCAGATTACTAATTACCTCGAGTGCATATGCTATTCAAGGTTTCTTTCTTTTTTCGTTTTTTTTTCCTTTACCGTATCAATGTTTCTTTTTCTGTTCAAATGCTTTTGTTGATCAAAGACAACTTCGAATTCTTAGAGCATGTTTGGCAGTATTGAAATTATTTTTTAAATATTTATAAATTATAAATTTTATAGAATGTTTAGACAATAAATAAATAGCAAATTGTAGATTTTACAAAATATGTAGATAAAAATCAGTTTGACCAATTTAAATTATAATTTAAGCTTCACCAAACAAGTTAGATAATTTGAACCCAAAAACTCTGCACAGGGACATACTTCATGTTTTCAACAATTCTAAGCATAGTTTCATTTGAGTCGGAGAACTTGCAACGAAATAAAGTATCCTATTTCAATACTTACTGTACACATTGACCAATTGTTTAAATGGTATTTGTAACATTAGGATTGTATGGCTATTCATGGACGAATTCTTCGAATCGAAGTATAAGTCGTTAAAACATCCTAGTTTCTGAACTAATTACTTGGCATGGTTCTTTGATTTCATATTTAGGTCAAAATCAAATGCGCTTTAAGCAAGGACAACCCAAGACAGACAGGTAAGAAGGCTGACCCAAAGAACTCAGTTTTCCGAGCGGACCAATTAGATGACCATGGGAAGGGACATACGAAAGCAAACTTCTTGAAATCACTTTGTTGAAATTATCGTCCTGTGTCGTATTGCTTGGTGCGGATTAAACATAAATATCATCTTTGCAACTACTCCAAATCAAGCTTCTGTTCATATTCACTCTGATTGCCTTCAGAAAAAACAATTTATTCCAACATTCTTATCTCATCAGATGTGGGTACAAATGGAGATCAAGAACCTTCGTTAGGTCGGTCCAGATGATTTCAAGGCCCAGCAAACATTTGTGTAGTCCACCCATACCCATTATTATACTGCTATGAAAATAATGAGAATCTAAAACCACGTATATCATTGGAACAGCAAAATTTTACTATCGTTCTATCCTACCCTCCAATATGCAGATAAACAACCAAAACCAGTTGCTATCATTTAAGAAAACGCTGACCATTATTAGAGCAAGTAAAACACTGCATGGAATGTTCGATTCTAGAGCCTTGCTAATAACCATATAACTGATAGCAAAAATATGGCTCATAAAAATTTATACACTCAGACCGAACAAAACAACATGGTCCAGATCTCAAATCACGGAACAGATAGGAGCAACTAAGTGCAGCTTCTTACAACTTGGTTTCCTTTTCAATTTTTCTTGTGTCTGTTTTTTTCTTTTTGCATACGAACTCCGTACAAGGAAAACAGTCTCAAGATAGAAAAACCTCACACTAGTCAATCACATCAGTTTCCATAAACAAGCACAATTTATGCAAAACCAGAATGAACATCACATTATGATGCAACGGCTCCTTTCCTCTGATGATTGTGGAGCAGCTTGCTGGTTCCTGTTCGACTCGGATGGATTGTATGGGAATAATGAAGTATCAAGCCCATACTGATGTACAGGGAGCAGAAAGTAATTAGACATGAACTACAGAATTTATGAATATAAAAGCTTCACTCAAAGAATGGTATTATCAATGGAATGTACAGTTAATATACTGAGTACCAAATATATAAAATAATACCGTACCCCAAATATGCAATGGCAGCAATACGTTTTCGGATATGACATTGTAGAATCCAGTTAAAGATGACCCATCCCCGTTTCAGTCTTGCAGTTGTTTTCAAATTTAAATAGAAACCAAACTTAATTACTCAATTAAGAACTTATCTAAAGAATCCTTCTGTCAACATTCATGCATAGATATATACATCATTATAGAATATCGAGCATATAAGCCCCTATACTTATGTTAAACTGCTGATACCCATCCCTGCATTTAGCCCCATTATTCTGTTTTCAGAACCCAAACAACTGCACCGTCTCGTTAATCAACCGCAATTTATCATCAAGTGACTAAACTGTCCGCATAATTATAAGATCAAATGACCTTTCCAACATGCTCTAAGCAAATATTTTGCGCTCCTACACCACATTCAAAATTGCTGCCTCCCAGATTTATAATGCTGAGGGCAATTTATGAGGGGAAAAAAAATAGAAAGGTCCTAGGTTCAAATATCATCGCCACCCATTTAAGAAGTTGTGGACGTGTCTAGATATGAAAAATTGAATCCTGCATACACGTGAGGGGATGTGTTGAAGACAAGATTTAAACGATATACATGTGGTTCTCTCTATCAGCTTAAGCTTTTAAAACAAATGGTTCAACATATATTTTGGTTAATGAATATCTTTCTTTTTAATTCGCCATTCTTTATATTGCATCCCCTTGGGTTTTGAATGTAACTGTTCAAAATGTTATTGCTTTTGATATGACCAACACCCCACTCCCCCTGAGAAGGGGAGAAAAACAAAATAAAAAATAAAAGTAGAACCTAGGCTAGCACATTCCAGTTGAAGATTCTGAATGACAAAACAGGTGAGAATTGTGATTTTTGTTCTTCATATTCACTGATTAACCATGATTTAAGAAATATCAACAATCATTCAACAACTAGCAGGAAAAACAAAAGCAAAACATATATTTCAAGGCAAAGGAACAAATATAAGCATAACATTATTTACCTTTTCCCTCATACGTGTACTCCAAGCATCATTTCTACTTGGGAGATGATCAAGGGTACCAGTAACAGGCACACCTGTGGCGGTACCTGTTGGCCTGTTGTTGATCAATGGCTGCCGGATCTGTTGCCGGGGGCCACCTATATACTCCTCGTCACTATCATAATCAGCTGGTCTGTTGGCAGCCCTTACAACAAGTGCTAACAAAAATACAAGAGCCTGCAATGTCATGGGCAGGTTGAGGTCAACCATTAAGCCTGGTAAATGACTAAAGTGCTGGTCAAACTGGTCAAATATAATTTTTATCCACACATTTTGTAAGACTCACAACTTACTAACACATTTATTATCCACATATTTCATATGAACCACAACTTATAAACACTTAAAAAATAATTTCAACACCACCAAACATGCGCTAAATCATGGCTAGAATTCCAATAATTATTTTGTTAAGGGAGCCTTGAACAATCACTTTGAAAATCTAAACCAGGTTTTGACCACAACAAACAAGGTGGTATAGTAATGAAGTCGAATGGGTCAGTGAAAATCTGAATTATAACCCGAGTCAGGAGTGATAACTCCCAATCAAATGTATGCTGATAAACATCTCAAGGTACAAACTTTTGAACTTCGAAGGGACAAAAAGTTCCAGACATTCCTTCTCAAAGATTCCACGAGGTATAGCCCTCAGACAACATATGATCCGACTGGACACATAAAGGACCTATGCCTGAAGATCCCAAGGAGATCCTTGTACGATTTACGATCCAACTGGTGGCTAGTTCAGATGAATGAAGTCCCTAAAGCTATCTCTAAAGTCCAACCAGTAGGCTGAAAAACTCAAATTCACCACTTGACAGCCTAATTGAAGATTGGAGCGCAAGAATGTCCCCCCATTCCCCTCTCCCCTCTCCTTACATACACACAGAACCTCACTTTTTGGAATTGAAATGAAACTAAAGAGGAAAATAGATGAAAAATGAGACACAGATAGAGCCATTCTTGACATGTTAACCACTCCATCTTTTCAGTGATTAAAATGTTAAATTCTTTTCATAACTGAGTCTTATTTGAGCCAACCAGTAACATTATTTTGAGTCCATGCACTTACAAAATCTCCATATAGAAAACAATTCCAATATAGATTTCGTTGTACTATTTGTGATATTTGCCTATACTTAGAGTAAAGCTAGTGTTGCATTAAAAAATTAGTTTCTATGCTGTAATCAATGTTATTGCTGTAAAAAAATTTATATCATGGTGTGTTGCTCTGTTGAAAAATCTCTTCCAACTCTAAACAAAAAGAGGTTGAGTACTGTAAGTAGGATTTCCTATACTCTCATACACTCTGTGTACAAACTTGTTAATTTGTTAACTAGTTTTCTGTTGCATACTTGTGAATATATGTGTTCAAAATGAGTTTTAATGATTACATTTACTTGGTGTCTATTCACCCCCTCCCTCTCTGGATACTAATTCTGGAACAACACATTAGCCATGCTGGTAGGCATTGCAAGGGATTTTGAGGTAGAAGAGCGGTATGGCTCTAAAGTGAATTGGAATACATGGCCGTGCCAATGATCAGGTGATAATAGTATATTGTGGATTAAGATCTCTAGAAGACAATCTTTTGAAAGTGGGAGGAGTGCTAATTGTATGGAGATAATCCACACAGATCAACAATCTGAGATTCTGATGCAGGTTCAAGGCAGAAAAATGTGTTAAATTATTCATATAAAACTAGTTCATATTTTCAACTTTTATCAAAAAATGGAGAATCACAAATTTTCGTCCAAGATATAGCTGGGTGCTTCCCAGTACAAGTACAGTTTCAATATAACTCAGAAAGGAGGGGAAAGGTGCAACATGCTTGCATATGATTTATTAAAAGATGCTAAAGCCTAAAACTAAGTACTTCACAGCAATGATCAACAATTGACAACTACACACTAAAGTAAAATACCACCCAAGACCATACCTCCAATACAACAATGCCAAGAGCAACCCACTTGATAATTTTCCAGTGCTTCTCCAGAAACTCATATATCGTATTGAAATTTCCAGTTTTGTCAGTTGGAATTTCCTGAGAAGTATGTTTAAATGTTATCAGATTGACAAAAAATTTCCAAACTCAAGATATGAAGATAACACATACAGTAAGACTCACCTCTCTCCAGTTTTTGTCAAAGAATATAAAAGCAGCTAATCCCAATTCAATCAAGATCAACAAGATCAGCAACACTGCATACTTTATTACCTTAAGGAACCCAATCATACTGACGAAGACGAAGAAACAGAAGATAACAGATGCATCTATCCATCACAATCCACATCTTTCACAATCTTGAAGTGTTCATCCAACTAGATACATATCACAGAAAAATGATGGGTAGACATAGATAATATGAAGTCAATATCCTCGTTAATGGATCAACCATATTTCGTCCAAAAGATGTCATCATAAGCAAAGGGAAACATGAAATCTCCCAATATTGTCTTGGATATTGGTGAGCTAGCTGGAAAAGCCTGTGGTAGGCCTAAAAAGCTAACATATTTGCTCATAAAGGCTGCTAACAAATTGGATTTACATTTTCTATGTTTGACAGTCGCAGCTTTTAACCAACTTAACAAAAGCTTCAGAATGACGGCAAAAAACAACATTAAAGTAGAATGGTATCATCATTAGCCCAGTATGATGATAGCATAAGTACTCAATCAAAGAGATATTAGAGATTTGCACAAAATCAAGTCAAAATTGCTTATATTTCGTCAGAAATAAAGGATACGCAAGTCAGGCAGCATCCATTTCGTGCAGCTGTTCCAATACACCCACAACAGGAAATGACGAAAAGTATTACACCAATGCCGATAAAAGAATATATGAACCTGCATGTAGTAAATGTGATAAGTGAACATTTAGCATACCTTGGGTAAAAAATTATTCTCAAATATGTGTTTTTGGGGTAAATAATTAAAAGACAGATACAGCTCCATGAAATAAGATGAAAAATGGCTCAATTTACTAAGCACCTAGTGCGTCGCCAGGCATCATAATGTATCTCTTATCATCATTTGTGTAGGAAATCAATCTGTCTTGCTCAAAATACCATATTTTCAGAACAGGTAGCTCACTGAATTTACACATCAACATTTGTACACATTCCTCTTCTTCCAGGAAAGACCCCATACCAACCCCTCACCCAAAAAGAAAAAAGAAAATCACAAACATGCGAAGACTCCAGACCAGAGACCGTATGCTTGTAGAAAATGGATACCAGGTTTGTTGCCAGTACTATAGGTGTATAATAGAATGAAAGTTCCTCTTGGATATTAATAATAGTACCAAGATACATCCACCCCTTTTAATGATAGTGAGTGATTGGCTAATTGCTGCTTTACTGAGTGATCCTGCCACAATTGTAGATGTTTTCTTTTAAGAAATAAAAAGTGTTCTTTAAAAATTTGCGTCAAGGAGATGCTACCTCGTATAAGATCTTGACTTGCAACCAAAAATCCCTAATGATAATATAGTTCCAATAAATTTCCCATGATATATTTTATTTTGTCAGATTCAAAAGAACATATATAACTAGGCATATACTGTCTCGTCTTCCATTGGGATTGAAATCCGCATTAGACTGGGCGGAAATCGGTCATGTGTGGTCTTATGATAGAATTCCCAAAACTGTTGATTGTCACAATTTGATTATGCTAAAACAAAGAAATCAGTGGAGCAGTATTTTTCATCGGAGCTGCATTTTGATTGTCGCAATTTCTTGCATTGTGTTAAAGTATTGTGTTTGCATAATATTTGTTCACTAGAACCCAAAAGAGCTAGAAAAAACTCGCCGAAATCACACTTTCTCCAGAAAAATATCCTTAACCCGTTCACTAAACTCATTGGTTATGCAATCCACATTAGACCCAGAACAAAAACCATCATAGGAGGCTTTATGAGAGATTCCCCAAAGCTGTCCTGCAGTTTACCTTTTCTAGCTTTTAATATCCCACAGCCAGAGCTCTCAAATAGTTCAAGCGTTTTAACCCAATCTCATTAATGCACCTCTTAGCAAAACAGCCAATACGCTGGGTCACTTTTCAAATTGAATAATAGCCCTTTGTTATTTCAGCTTATATTGTTACAACAAAAGGATGCTTCAACGGGTTCTCAACATACCTTCTCTAATAATTATCCTCGATAAAAGTACACTGTTCTGAAATACGATACACAATAACCTCATTAAGAATTTTGCAATCAGGAGACAGGATGAGGAGATAGGGGGGAGTGTTTAAGTTGGGCTTAGAACATAGATTAGAAGATAATGACAAACATAGACAATCTTCAGTCCTTGTATATAAGGAAATACATGATATGAAGGTGAATAAAACCATTAAAAATAAGACATCTCATATAGTTTTACAAGAACGACAATTAAAAGAATTAAAATCAAATATAATTCAGTCAATACTTGAGCATATAGAGTATGTTTCGTAAAGCTTTTTTTAGATTATAAGCAGTGGGTCCTACAGAATGTGTGGATAAAAAGTGAATAAAAGTTGTGGGTCCTACAAAATATGTATATAAAAATAATGTTGAACCAGTTTATATACATGTGCTTATAAGCACTTTCAAACTTGCTCTATAATCTTGCCATTTGTCTCACTATATAGTATATATGACAGCTCGCCCACAAAGGGACACCAAATTCCCATGCTGGCCCCCCATCCTTTCAACTGATCCATAGCCTACTCAAACTCCTCTATAATTACTACCAAACACTCAACTCTGGATGGTATCCACATAAGATTAATCTGAAGCTATCTCATTTAATTAACTTCACTTTCTCGAAATTGACAATC
Source organism: Forsythia viridissima (assembly GCA_030279155.1). NCBI lineage: Eukaryota > Viridiplantae > Streptophyta > Magnoliopsida > Lamiales > Oleaceae > Forsythia > Forsythia viridissima. The sequence goes on along the minus strand of CM059041.1, from coordinate 27,343,380 downwards.
TTCAGTCCTTGTATGCTCGCTATAACACGCCTGAACCCATCATATTTTACTGCTATTTCATGTATTTATTTCAGAAAAATTAAAGAGCATTGAGTTTCAGTGATTGTTCTTTTGTGTCTTTTAGCAGATTTTCCATCAAACCAAATCTTAGACGCCCCATTTGTCCAACTCACAAAAAATTGATATCGCCAATTCACAAGTGTTGCTGCTTCTACCACAAATAGTATTTCCCTGTTGGTAAATTTTACATCCTCAAAAGAATGAAATCAACCCCCCAACTCAACTCAACTCAACTCAACTCAACTCAACTCAACTCAGCAAAGGCTTATAGAGCATCGACTACGTAGTTACTTATGTTCCACTCCACTATCAAAAATCATCTACAAAGTTAACCTATAATGGCCCAAATACTTTCTCCTTACATCATTTCATATCATTTAGGTCCATATTCCACTAGGTTCAGTGGTTCACCAGTAATTTTAGTTCCATCAATTTTCATAACTAGTGCATCTGACACATTTCTTGATTAGATACAACATCTGACACGATTCTCCCATAATTTATCTCTAACAGATACTTCTTTCAACAACTTATAAGCATACACATTTCTTCTTTGTTTACCACATATCTACATTAACATTTTCATCTCAGTCTCTCAGATATTATACAATTTATTAGATGATATTTACTAATTGCCGGACAGGATTCCATCACCTAATATATGGAGACCAATAACAATTTTCTTTTAATCTAGGAGGAATAGGACTCTACAAACCCCCGAAGGTGCCCATCCACTTATCCCACCTGGCTTTGATCTTTTAAATAAAAATTCATCACCAAATCTTTAATATCTTTTTGCTTGTTACTAATTCAGTCTAGTTATTCCATGGCTTCCAATCACCAAAGTTTCTCTTTAAGTACTACACGGACTAAAACAAGCTTGACACTGAAATAAAACAGATCATAAGGTGACCAGGCGTACAATAAATTAGAGCATCTATTATTCTAAAGAACAAACCAAATTCACTCATAATTCCTATTTGACGACAATTTTAAAAAAACTCATGGCCTCAAATCACAGACCAAAACATTAACTTTCACACATGGCTACATGCCATTTCAGCTTTCTCACTTTCTAGAACAGTTCATCTATAATTCAAAGTTCTTGGGTTTATCCCACTAAAAAATGCAGGTAATAGTGAAACGTCTTTACATGGCAAACAATTTAACGAAATAGGTGTACATAAAAACCAACTCAAGGATGCAGACTGATTTATAACACCAAGATTATCAATAACTCAAAACACACAAAAAAAATTGACGAGGAGCTAAATGGATGCCCATACCAAGCTTTGGGGAGCTTATCGAAAATGCTATCAGCTAAAGACACAGCCATGAGCATTGGGCGGCCAAGCTGCACTAACTCACCACCTGGAGGTGCAATGGGGACATCATCACCAGAAGCTGCTGCAGTTTTGTACTCCACAAAGAGGTAAATTCCATACCCAACCATTGCCAGACCCACAACTGTTAACAAGAAGTTCAGGAGCTTCAATAAGCACTCCCAAAACCCCCTACACGCCATTCTCTACTATTATTGTAATATGTTCCCTTTATACACCGCAGCTCTGTGAAATATCTCTTCTAGCGCATAGAATGAGCTCCTCCACTTGCTACAACATAAACCAACCAGTCAATTCATCATAAAAAATGGATTTCACTAAAAGAAATAAAAATCGTTAAATTCGTGCAATATAATTTGGAAAATAGAAGCATCTGAAAAATTAAACATATCACAAAGCTAACAAGATTTTGAAATGACGAATTTTATAATGGAATTTCTTCCAGGAATCTTTTTTCTGTCAAAAAAACAGATTAAAAAAAAGGAATAATACCCATAAATCATGACTACAACAACAAACAATTATTCAATTCAACAGTTCGATCGACGAATGTCGACACAATACATGAGATTGTTGAAGGAAAAACAAAGATAAAAGTTCAGACAAATTTTCGCCAATCAAGTACTCAGATTGAAAGAAAACAACCAGAAAAAACCATTACAGAATACAATTAAACGATAATAAATGAATTTGAAACCAAAAGGAGGAATCAGAAAATAGCTCACACCGACGAGAGCTATAATTGTAGATCGAGAAAGAGATGGCCGATCTGTTGGATTCGAGAAGTGGAATGGAAAAAAGTCGGATTGCCTTTTGCGTTGTCGCCAGATGGCTATTGATACGGGCACTCCCGTTTTCCCTATGGTGTCTTTTCGGTTTTTCAAATTTATAATATACCAATCCTTGCCATTAAATTCTATTGTACGTTCTATTACGATATATTGAGACGACGGAGATCATATTTTAAAAATGATTAGTAAATGATGATTAATTGAAAAAGATAGATTGAAGAGGTAAACAGATTTTAGAAATATTCAGTTTGAGAGAGATGATGGAATTAAGGAGATAGATTGAAAGCAAATATGAAAGAAGAAATTGAAAACGTAGTAACACACGAACATTTATATGCTTTTCTCTAATAAAGAAAACTCTACTTTTTCTTTTTTCTAGTGATTATTTTTCTCCTTCTCTAATTTTGTAGTTCATATATGATTTAGACAATTTACATAAACAAGAGTTTAAAATTAGTTTTTAAAAAAATTTAATGAAACATGTGATTAAAAAATTTGAGATTCATGTTAAATATGTAATTGAAAATGAGTTTGAGAAAAAAAAAAGTATAAAATAAACTACGACAAATTGTTTATGTTCTTTATCCATACATAATTAAATGTTTAAAAACTTGATATATTTTGATATTTCTATTAAAGTTAGATTTTCAGAAGAACCTAGTCGAGCAGAAATCAAATTATACCAACTATGTAGTTTTATTCACTGGCGGATTTAGAGTGGGGCTCTAATTTCAAATTTTTTGTTTTGGTTTGAAAAGAAATTAATTTTTATAATTTTGCACCCACAACACAAAAATATTTAAATTTAGATAGATGCAAAGGAAGTTCATTATCTTAGTAGCAAAGTTTATAATTTGTGTTTGGGTAGATTTGGGTTCAAATCCTTATCGCCATGTTATTTGTTTGTACAATTAATTTTTAATTTTATTAATAACTTTTAAATCTCTAATCTTGAGTGCCATTTGCATATTTTGTCTTTTTACATAATTTTATAAACTTGAGTATTAATTTTTTCATGTTTTAGAACGATAAAATTAACAAAATGTAATGTTATCCTTAGATGCTGCTAAATGGATGAATCTTATCAACGTCCATGAATGATAAATCATAGATCGAACTAGCAGCTATTCTTCTCGTTGCAAAATACATGATTTTTAATAACATTCTATTTTTTGAATTGAAACAAATTAATCTTTTAGACTTTCAACGTTTATTTGATTTTCAATTTCAAAATCTAAAAAATTAAATAAAATACCCTTTCTTTTTTTACGTACAAATCTAGTGAAAATATAGTTGAGTTTTTAAATTTTTGCATGAATAAAATGAGTGGTTTTATTGTTTTCTTCAACGAAGCTATATCTACCGACTACTATTTCGTTGCTTACTACTATAGATGGTATAAGCTAGTGTAGTACCGTCGGCCAATACTATAGTACTATTAACCATTATATTGTCCCCACAAGATAAAATTTTTGGCTCCGCCCCTTGTTTTATTAATTAATGTTATTAAAATTTAACTCGGTGTGTTAATGAAACATTTGATTGAAAGTAAAACTTTCTTATTCCGGTAACTTATAAAATAACGCATTTCACAACAGCTAAAACAAATTCTCTAATGAAAATGTAGGGTTTATAAGAACGAGAAGCAACTCGCACTCTAAATAGTGTAAATATGAGTTGGTGTTGTAGCTAATTGATGTGTTCAATAGAAGTTCATTCTATGAGCGGGGTAGACTATTTTTTGTATAGATGTTATTTTTTTATATATATATATATTTTTTGTATATTTTGTTATCACGAGAGAAAAATGGCTCACCAAGCAAACATTTTTTTTGAATAATTTATTGATTTTTTTAATTCCACCAAAAAATGCCGCCCACTCTATTTAAAAAAATAAAAATAAAATTAACGCGCACAAGATTTTCATAAAATAAGCTTAAATAAATTGATCAAAAATAATAATTAAAAAATTAATCCAAACAAATAATTAATCGTAATGCAGTCTTCAATCAAACAATCCGGTTTTAGGGTTTCAATTTGCTTGCCTGAATTACAAGTTTATTCTCAAAGTATATACTTCCACAGTGTATTTGTTCTATATTCAACTACTGCCGTGATTTGTCTATTTTGCCATAGAAATGACATTGTTTTTCTTATTTTTGCTCATTTCAAATACTTTTTAGTTTATGGTTCACTGTTCGATTTTAAAAAAAAAAAAAAAAAAGTTGATTGTGTTGAAAAATTACTTTTCTAAATAGTAAAAAGACGTACTTCAGAAAAAAAACTAAAATTTTATTAGTAAAAACGTAATGTTATATCATTTGTTATACCTCGCAAAATATAATATTTCAGAACAAATAAGTCGAGATGAATAAGATGCTTGCCTAGTCCTTTAACTTCGCCTAACTTCATTTCTATCTTTGACTACGGCGAGGGAAATTGAGCGGAGGTTCCTTAATTCGTTTAACCGAAATCTTCGCTTATCCCTCGGATAGGCGAAGGTATAGGATTTAAGAACCAACCAGCCAGCTGCTTAAATCCAACCAGACATATCCATTTATGCCTTCGTCATCTAAAGAAACCTGTCCATCAAAAGATACGAGTATGAGCCATCACACCACCTACTGACTCCAGGTGACAGAATATCCTTGGGACCACGTAGTGAATCTCCACGTGGCTAAATTAGTTACAAAAAGCCCACGTGAAGATAATAACCAAATCTAGAGAAAAAGATAGCTGGTGCAATACCCTTCTACTATGTGTCATAGAATCTTTTAAAATTACGAGTCTTCTAATGAAAAGATGACACGTGGCCGAAAAGGACCAAAAGACCAAAAGACTCAAGGACTTGTAACACCTATAAATAGTCTAAATTAAATCAAAGTATTGAGAGAAATATTATAAACCTTAGCCAAATTCTTCTTGCTTGAATTTTTAGTCTTTGAACGACAATTCATAGAGGATTGAGTTATTCATTCTAGCAAAAATATGGATAAAGATTTGTTAGCTTCGATTTTAGTGGTCTACGTCATTAATTTTAACATTTTATATTTTTCATAGGTCATAAATGTTAACTGGAGAGATTCTTTTGCTTGAAAAGCTTCTCGGTTATCTTACATTACAAAATGTTTATTTTATATATAGTTAAAGAATAATATTTTGTTGACCTCCAAAAATAGCTGCTAACAGGAACCCCACACCTTCTCTTCCTACGTGGATTTTTCCTCTTGTTTCAATTGCCACGTGGTTTATTCAACCACGTAGATAAGTCTAGAACCAGGTGGATATGTAACAAAAGATAAAGAGAAACACACTATGGTAGAGGTAATAGCTTGATGGCCCCTAACTAACGATTTCCTATGTGGTTATAACACTTGAAGAATAATTAGTATAGAGGACATGATATTTTTTGTGAGAGTAATGATTTCAATCTCTCCTTTTGTAGAAATAAGCATAGTATTTATAGGCAAATTCTATTTGAATGATCTCCTTCGATGTGCGACACGTGGTTCCATCTGAAGGGTTCTTGAGTCACATCTTTGGTGTCACGTCATTAGCATTAATGAGGAAGTCTCTTTCAGCTGCAAACTAAGGGGCTATGACTGTGAGAAGAAGCATTGGAAGGCTGTCCGATCAGTTTTTTCAAGACTGAATCGCAGGTTTGGTAAGGGAGGCTTCCTTAGCATGCAACCAGGGTCGAACTTTAATAGCCTCGGTTATTCAAGCTCATCGGCATAAATAGCCTCGGTTATTCAAGCTCATCGGCATAAATAGCCTCGGCTATCCAAGCTCATCGGCATAAATAGCCTCGGTTATATAACCTCCTCAGCACAAACAGCCTCAGAGAAGGGTTGAGCCAAAGCATGTTGACTTTGACGGTGTCTACGTGGAGCTCCAAGTGGGATGGCCCTGCCCACGTGGGATTGGGGCGTAATAATAGTCTCCCAAGTTCAGGACCTCTATTATTTATAAGGGGTGCTGGACTTGGTAATGATGCAGTGCTGATGCGTTTGGAAAATGGCAAGAGAGTTAGTCCCACAAGGTCAGGACTCCTCTCATTTATGTGAGGTGCTGAGCTTGGAGTGGGTAAGAAATTTGAAGTGGTAGAGGATTGCTGCGAAAGAGCCTATTCCCAAGCGGAAGAGGTTTGGTAGCAGAAGCGAGTCTTCAAAGATAGAGAGACTTACTGCAGAAGAGTCTAGTCCCAAGTGGGAAAGGCTTGGTAAAGATGGAGAGGCTTGCTGCGGAAGAGCCTATTCCTAAGTGGGAGAGACTTGGTAGTAGAAGCGCGTCTCCAAATATGGAGAAGCTCGCTTTGGAAGAGCCTATTCCCAAGTGGGAGAGGCTTGGTAGCAGAAGCGCGTCTCCAAAGATGGAGTTGCTCGCTGCAGAAGAGCATAGTCTCAAGTAGAAGAAGCTTGGTAGCAGAAACGCGTCTCCAAAGATGGAGAGACTTGCTGTGGAAGAGCCTATTCTCAAGTGGGAGAGGCTTGGTAGCAGAAGCGAGTTTCCAAAGTTGGAGAAGCTTACTGCGGAAGAGCCTAGTCCCAAGTGGGAGAGGCTTGGTAGCAGAAGCGCGTCTCCAAAGATGGAGAGGCTTGCTGCGAAAGAGCCTATTCCCAAGTGAAAGAGGCTTGGTAGCAGAAGCGCGTCTCCAAAGATTGAGAGGCTCGCTGCGGAAGAGCCTATTCCCAAGTGGAAGAGGCTTGGTAGCAGAAGCGAGTCTCCAAAGTTGGAGAAGCTTGTTGCAGAAGAGCCTAGTCTCAAGTGAGAGAGGGTTGGTAGTAGAAGCGCGTCTCCAAAGATGGAGAGGCTTGCTGCGAAAGAGCCTATTCCCAAGTGGGAGAGTCTTGGTAGCAGAAGCGATTCTCCAAAGATGGAGAAGCTCGCTGTAGAAGAGCCTATTCCCAAGTGGGAGAGGCTTGGTAGCAGAAGCGAGTCTCCAAAGTTGGAGAAGCTTGCTGCGGAAGAGCCTAGTCTCAAGTAGGAGAGGTTTGGTAGCAGAAGGGCGTTTCCAAAGATGGAGAGGCTTGGTAGCAGAAGCAAATCTCCAAAGTTGGAGAGGCTCGCTGCGGAAGAGCCTATTCTCAAGTGGGAGAGGCTTGGTAGCAGAAGCGAGTCTCCAAAGTTGGAGAAGCTTGCTGCGGAAGAGCCTAGTCCCAAGTGGGAGAGGCTTGGTAGCAGAAGTGCGTCTCCAAAGATGGAGTTGCTCGCTGCGGAAGAGCCTAGTCTTAAGTGGGAGAGGCTTGGTAGCAGAAGCGCGTCTCCAAAGATGGAGTTGCTCGCTGCGGAAGAGCCTAGTCTCAAGTGAAAGAGGCTTGGTAGCAGAAGCGCGTCTCCAAAGATGGAGAGGCTTGCTGCAGAAGAGCTTATTTCCAAGTGGGAGAGGCTTGTTTGTAGATGTCATTCCAATATCAGATGAGGCATGATATTGAGCCTTTTCCAGCTGGTGCCATGCTTTAATGAAGAGGCTAGGCCCTTGTGTGCGTATGACGCTTCCATAAAAACTAAGTCCCAAATAAGGGAGCATGTTTGTTGAAGCCCTTCCAATATCGGATGAGGCATGATATTAGGCATTTTCCAGCTGGTGCCATGCCTTAATGAAGAAGCTAGGCCCTTGTGTGGGTATGACACTTCTACAAAAACTAAGTCCCAAATAAGGGAGCATGTTTGTAGAGGCCCTTCCAATATCAGATGAGGCATGATATTGGGCCTTTCCCAGTTGGTGCCATGCCTTAATGAAGAGGCTAGGTCCTTGTGTGGGTATGGCGCTTCCACAAAAACTAAGTCCCAAATAAGGGAGCATGTTTGTAGAGGCCCTTCCAATATCAGATGAGGTATGATATTGGGCCTTTTCCAGCTGGTGCCATGCCTTAATGAAGAGGCTAGGCCCTTGTGTTGGTATGACGCTTCCACAAAAACTAAGTCCCAAATAAGGGAGCATGTTTGTTGAGGCCCTTCCAATAATGGATTAGCCATGATATTGGGCAATTCCCAGCTGGTGCCATGCCTTAATGAAGAGGTTTGACCTTTGTGTGTGTGTGACGCTTCTACAAAAACTAAATCCCAAATAAGGGAGAATGTTTGTAGAGGCACTTCCAATATCGGATGAGGCATGATATTGGGCATTTCCCAGCTGGTGCCATGCCTTAATGAAGAGGTTAGGCCCTTGTGTGGGTATGACGCTTCTACAAAAACTAAGTCCCAAATAAGGGAGCATTTTTGTAGAGACCCTTCCAATATCAGATGAGGCATGATATTGGACCTTTCCCAGCTGGTGTCATGCCTTAATGACGAGGCTAGGCCTTTGTGTGGGTATGACGCTTCCACAAAAACTAAGTCCCAAATAAGGGAGCATGTTTTTAGAAGCCCTTCCAATAAGCCGCGAGTACCTCTTCGGAGAGGCATACGAGAAGATTTTACCTCAAACTTGATTAAGTACTAGTGCCTCTTTTTAGGGGTTGCATTTCCAAATCAAATAGCGGAACGATAGACGTGGCGCTTCTATAAGGCCAGTGCTTCTTCTTAGATGTCTAAACATGCAAACAATCGAAACTTGATTTATAAATAATCAAATACTGGTGCCTCTTCTTAGAGGTGTCACCTAGACTCCAACGACATACAAGCAATGCCTTAGAAAATTTAAACTATTAATCATGTTGGATAAGCTCGTATATATAGTTTTGGAGTGCCTCTTCTTGGAAGCCTCAAACAAGCAAACAATTGAAACTTGATTAATGAATAATCATATGCCGGTGCCTCTTCTTCGAAGGGCCTACGCTAGCCCCAATTAGTACTTGCGCATCATCATTTCTTCAAGAAAACTCCTTTGTCCAAGGGGGTTTAAGCATCTTCTTCAAGGGACCTATGTTAGCTCTAATTAGTACTTGCATAACATCATTTCTTAAAAAAAACTCCTTTGTCCAAGGAGGTTTAAGCCTCTTCTTCAAAGGACCTATGCTAGCCCCAATTAGTACTTGCATAGTGTCATTTCTTCAAGAAAGCTCCTTTGTCCAAGGAAGCTAAGGCTTTTAGTAACATTTCCCACAGACGGCGCCAATCTGTTGACCTCCAAAAATGGCTGCCAACAAGAACCCCACGCCTCCTCTTCCTACATGTATTTCTCCTCTTGCTTGGACTGCCACGTGGTTTATTCAACTACATAGATAAGTCTAGGACCAGGTGGATATGTAACAAAAGATAAAGAGAAACACACTATGGTAGAGGTAATAGCTTGATGGCCCATAACTAACGATTTCTCAGGTGGTTATAACACTTGAAGAATAATTAGTATAGAGGACTTGATATTTCTTGTGAGAGTAATGATTTCAACCTCTCCTTTTGTAGAAATAAGCATAGTATTTATAGGCAAATTCTACTAGAATGATCCCCTTCGATGTGCGACACGTGGTTCTATCTGAAGGGTTCTTAAGTCACATCTTTGGTGTCACGTCATTAGCATTAATGAAGAAATCTCTTTCAGCCGCAAACTAAGGAGCTATGACTGTGACAAACAGCATTGACAGGTTGTCCCATCAGTCTTTTCAAGACTGAATCGTAGGTTTGGCAGGAGAGGTTTCCTTAGCACGCAACCAGGGTCGGACTTTAATAGCCACGGTTATCCAAGCTCCTCGGCATAAATAGCCTCGGTTATATAACCTCATCGGCACAAACAGCCTCGGAGAAGGGTTGAGCCAAAGCATGTTGACTTTGACCATGTCCACGTGGAGCTCCAAGTGGGATGGCCCTGCCCACGTAGGATTGGGGCGTAACATATTTCATTGTTTTTTAATATTGATAAGGCCTTCTATAGGGTTGAGTGACCATCTTGTCTCTCAATCTAGCATACGCAAACTCTATAAAATACATGGTTGAGTTCTCTTCTCTATCTTCAGTTACAAACAAAAAATCTCAAGTTTAATATAAAAAGTTCAGTTATTAAAGAGGGGGAAAATTCTTAAACACAGACAATTTTGGAATATGAAAGCTTAAGGCCTCCTATTATAAAAAGAGTAAAATTAGAACAAGATTAATTTTCATTTTGTATCACTACTATTAATTCTTATTATTAAACTTGATGAAGAAGAATTGAGACTAATAGAAAATTAGAACATGTACCATTTTTATTTAGGAAATTGAAATATACTTGGTGTTATTTTTATTTTTATTTTATAAATGCGAGTGTTCTAAATAGCGTAAAGAATAGCTATATGCATGGAGGTCAAGTTTCAAACTTTTTATGCCTAGACATAGCTAGTCTTAAGACGTGGCTCACCTAAATGCCGCTTATATGAACTTTTTAAAATAATGATAAATATTTAAATATTATATAATTACTGCAATTATACAATATTTTAACAATCAAATTAATCACTGATCGGGAGGGAGGTTTTCACTTTCACACACACAAAATCAATATATACGTCTGTCTTCCTCCAAAAAAAAAAAAACATCACCTCCTCAAATCTCTCCTTCTCAATTCTTTACTTTACCATTGTTCAAATTTCCTTTACAATCTTCTCCCTCCTCAGTAATCTTCAACGAACAAGTTTCAACGGTCGGATCCCACCGAAATGAAGCGATATACTAGTTATATAGTCATAGAATTTGCAAAGAAAATATTCGAAAATTATGGAGCCATAAATCCTCAATCCAGTCCTCCCTTTTTTAGAGTCTATAACCTATTTTCTACTTTCTTCATGAGAATTATGTTCTCAAATAATCAAATTGATCTTCCATAGTCGATGGTATTCAGAAAAGTTTTCAATATCCATAAATTTCAAATCCTACTCATTTTTATTGCTGAAATCAGAAATTATGGTATTTTCTCTAATCTTATGTTGTTTGACTATATTTCTTATTCCAATTGCTATTTATCAGATTTTTTAGAGATGGCTATTATCCGTAGTCAAAGTTTCAGCGCCCTTTAATTTTTCTGGAATATAATTTTTTTAAAGTCTAATTGCAAAGTGTGCATTTCAAGAAATATGCTATTGATGTTGAAAAATTAAAAATTTAGGCATGCAAGTAAACTGTTTTTGTTTATATAATATAATATGAGATTGGAAGATGGAACTCATTCATGAATATTACAGGGTATGAACAATATATAATAATGCAACATGTTATTTTAAATTAGTACTTGATTACTTGTTACTTCAAGTTTTGTCATGTTCTGTGATGTGATTTCATTTGATATGTAGGGATGGCAAAAGGGCGGGACAGAGCGCCCCGTTAAGAATTTTTGGGAGGGAGTGCGGGGATTGAAAAATCTCTATTTATCGTCCTATTTATTTAACTAGTATAATGCTTCTTTTACGGTGGAATCTGACCGTATGATCTGTTATGATAATGGATTGATGCGGTGAACAGATTTTAGACATAATCGATTGAGAGAAATGATCGATTGAGGGGGGATGGATTGCGAAGATGAGCAGATTTTGGAGATGGTCTATTGAAGAAGATGATCGAACAACAAATTTTGGAAGAGATGGAATTTAAAACGTAGTGTGAGTGTGACACTCGGACATGCTTTTTTCTTTTCGTAGCGGAGAAAACTCCCTACGGTCGTGATTAATAATTTTTAATATTATTTTTTATTTTTTTAAATACGATTTAAATTTTAAACATAAAAATAAAATAAAATAAAAAGATTCAGGCGAATTCAGAGAATTCGGGGCGGGGGATTACTAATTGGACGGGGCGAGGCAGATTTTTTTACCATCCCTATTGATATGTGAATGTAGACTGTAACTGAAGAATGAAACAACACACGAGGTTGATTCTGCAATGCCGATACTAATGATCATAAGTGCGAATTGATGATCAATATCGAAGAAAATAGGATTTTAAATTTGAATTATAGAGCATCTTTTGGGATAAAATTTTTTCAAGGTTGAATTGATTTTCGAAAATGTAACATACCATAAAAAAAGTCTTTTAATGTCTAGTATTCTTCAATTAGTACAAATTTTCGTTGGCAATTTTGAATTAATTTATACATGCAATAAATTTCATATTTGTTCACATTTTAGTGTATATGTGTAAAATTCCCTCGAGACTAATGGTAAAAAATTGGAGTCTAAACATGGGCGGAGCCACATGGAGCCGAGTGCAGGCGGCCGCCTGCAATGAATTTTGAGAAATGTTTGGAAGATGAAAAGTTTCGCCTGCATTGAGTGTGTGTGTAAGTTAATGAAGGTGAAAGAGAGATAAAAAGAATATTTCAAAATTTTACTTATGGTCCCTGAATTTTGAGAAATTAAAAAGTAAGGTAATTGCATGACTAAATCTCCAAGTAAGGATTTATTATTTTTCTTTAAAGTGGATCAAAATTGAATAATATAGAAAGTATTTTTAGAGTTTTTGTTCTCGATTTTTTATATTTACCATGAATTTGGCTTTATTTTAAGTTTCCTCTTGAACAAGTGGTAGATGCGAATCAAGTGTACGACTAGAACTTTTATCTTTAACATGTTGAATGTTGAAGTTATGTTAACATTTTATTTTGACATTTAAATCTCACACGCACTGAACTAGAATCATGGCTCCGCCCCTGAGTCTAAAGAAGATCCGTGTCACATATTTGGATGTATTTAGAAAGTTAGTTTTAGAAAACTAAACTTGTTAGTAAAAAATTATACATATTTGAAAAAATAAGTGACTTGTAAGAAATTTCAATTTACTTTCATACACAGACAAACAAGATCGTAATCTATAAATTTGGCATGGCATTAGAAAAAGCATTCAATACCCATTAGAAGGTTTGTCGCTAACAATTTGTCCAATCATAGGATGCTTCCAACAACTACTTTGTGGCAAGCTTGTCGTTAGCTGATGGAACAATTACATAGAATTCTTTTGAGGATCATTTTCATACATAAAATTCAATTAATATATATATATATAGATGCAACATTAAATCGAGTGATAACGTGATCTCCCATGGGTTGAGCCCATCTTCTGACATAGACAATGTCGTGGAGGGAGGAGCCCATCTTCTCGATAGAAGAGTCGAACATTGATTAAAGAATCACGCTTAATAGAATTACAAGTATTTTTAAATACTTGAATAGAAGTTAAGCTGTGATTTATTTTATTTGAATTATGCAAAAAATTCTTGGGTAAGATATAGGTAGACAAATTCTTAGAATGAAAGGGTGTGTTTTTATTTAATTTGCTATTTATTCATATAAAATGCAACGTTGTCACATATTTTCGAATAACATAATTTTCATAGTTGACATCTCGAATTGATTGATTTGATAATATTAGTACATTAAATATTCTCTTACATAAAATAGTAACTTGAAGAAAATCAATATTAGTGTCCGTTTAATAGGGATTATAAATCAAAATTAGTTTATTTCAGTCGTTTTTTTTTTACTTTTCAACATACTTTTAACATGAAATGACTGTATTACTCTTAACCAACAAAATGTTATTTCAAAATAGAAATAACAATTTTTTTATTTTACGTTAAAGTGGTTTGAAAAGTCAAAAATTTCAACTCAAATAAACCAATATTGATTTATAATTTTTATCAAATGGGCACTAGTAATAATATTTCAAAGTTTTCTTATGAGCAGCCAATTTAATAGAATGTCAAACTCAAAATCTCATCATGTATAATGAAAGATAAGTCACTTCATTCTAGGGAAGTTGACGAGTGTTAATTGCTCACCACCGACTGAAAATAACTAATTAAGTTACAAGAAACTCTTTTAAGTACGATACTCTCTCCATACATTTAAATCTTTTACACATAAATTGTTGAGGAAAATTAGTGATTTGTGTAATAAATTTTAACAGAATTTGTATAGTAAAAAATAATTCATTAATAATTTAATTAAAAGAGAGTCGTGAAAACATTGTCCTAAAGTCGTGTAGCCTCTTATTCGTGCGTGTATTTTCGGCATTCCAAGCACAACCGATTCTCCTTCTATAGGCACGACTATATCGGGTGAAAGAACGAGCATTTTCTAGTTACCAAAACTATTGAAAAGTATATAGTCAAGAGTGTAGAGAATTCTTTTCGAGTATATGTTTGAAAGATGAAAAAATTTCATATTTTTTATAGTAGAGATTTGCACCTCCCGCATTCATGAACATTTAAAGTTGAAATTAAAATTTGAATTGAATCTAGTATAAATTTTGAAGACAAATTAATTTAAGAAAAATTGGCGCAAATGGTCCCTAACCTTCGGTCTTAGTGCGAAAATAGTCTCTAACCTTTATTTTTTGGCACAGCGGTCTCTAACTTTTATTTTTTGGCACAGCAGTCCCTAACCTATGTGTTTTGGTGAGCAGTTGGTCCTTATTACATAAAAAAAAAAACCTTAGTTTTAATTAAAAAAAATTGAAATTAGATTTCTAACCTTTGCAAATTGTCAAATATGTTAGATACATTTATTAAATAATATTTAATTTAGCATATTAAATATATCACTATAGTCGTGTCAATTAAATTTTTTATAAGAGAAAAATATAAATTTATTGTGCTTTAGGTATATGTAATTGTTATGTGATGTGCAAAACTTGAATAAAAATTAATTTAAATAAATAGCAAAATGAGTATATAATTTTATGATATTGAACCAATCTTATTATGTGTTTTTAACATAAAAATATTAATAAAAATTAATTTACACATTATGTGTTCTTTATTTTTGAACGGTAACAAAACGATAAATTAAAATATGAAGAATACAATTTGAGCTCTAATATTTGTAGTTAATAAACGAATAGCTCAATTAAATAAAAATATTTGAGCATTAAGTTTGTGACAAAGTTATTTCTCTTTTTATGTTGTAACAATAAAATTAAAATTTAAAATTTAAATAATATGATTATTTAATAATAATAAAATAATTTTAATTAACACGTTTGTTAATAATTATGAGCTTAAATTTTAGTTATTTTATAATAGTTCTTGAAATATACAAAATAACTTAGCATATGATCAATTTTTTAGTTTCTTTTAATTTTTTATAAAAAATAAAAGTATCGTACCCATTTGCACTTTTTGCAAAAGTTAGAAATCTAATTGAAAAAATTTCTAATAAAAAATAAGAGCATATATGTCTTTTTCATCAAATAATGACCAATCGCGCACCAAATGACACAGGTTAGGGAATTACGTGCCAAAAAAATAAAGATTATGGACCATTTCCGCACCGAGAGCAAATGTTAATGGACCATTTGCACCAATTTTTCTTAATTTAAAGGTTAAACATTTATTTAGATTACAATAGTCCTCCACAAGGCCTAATACTTTAAATAAAATAAATAGATAAATAACATATATGGTGGTAACATATAATGTGCAATAGGTGTAGGAGTCTTCCGAATTTAAGCCTATACTTAGTGATGACAACTTCCATTTGAGGGAGCCATAATGGACTTACGCCTTGAATTAGGTCCCTTTGGCCAAACTTCAACTGTCTCACACACAATATCGAATCAGGCTCTTTTAATTGTGGGTAGCACTATTAATGGTCATGCGCTCTTATCTTGATTCTAGTAAGAGTTTCTAGAGAATAGTCCAATCTCATAGCCACGACCTTATGAAAACTTTTATATAGGTGAGTCCTCTAAACGTACATGTGACTTGCACCTCGCGAGAATTCCAACCTTGGTACTCATTTAGGGTTAAACACTTCCTAACTTGCCAATAATTAACACTATTACCATAGGGATGAGAATTAATAAGCTAGTGTTATATGAGTCACGCAGTCTAGGGATGGCAATGGGGCGGGTCCGAGGCGGGTCGGCCCCGCCCCGCGAAAAATTTTACCCGCCCCGCCCCGCCCCGCGACCCGCGAATTCGCGGGGCGGGGCGGGTCGCGGGGCGGGGCGGGGCGGCCCTTCGACCCGCCAACCGCCCCGCGAAATAATTTTTTTTTTTTTTTTTTTTTTTCAAAACTGAAAAAATAAAAAATTAAAAAAAAAATTTTTTTTTTATATATATTTGTACTAAACAAAACAAAAAAATTATAAAATTGAGGTTATGGTGTAGTGATTAAGATTTGTAGTTTACAAATTTCAATCCGGGTTCGATTTTTCTTTAGCCTATTTGTAGTGAAAATTATAATTTGTATTATATATTTATATTTTATGATTTTTCAAAAAAAAAAAAATAAAAATATATATATATATTCTAGGGGCGGGTCGCGGGGCGGCGGGGCAGATTTTTCTGCCCCAAACCCGCCCCTATTGTCCAACGGGACGGGGCGGGGCGGGGCGGTGCTTGGCGGGGCGGGGCGGGGCGGGGCGGGGCGCGGGACGGGTCGCGGGTCGCGGGTCGCGGGTCGTGGGTTTTTTTGCCATCCCTAACGCAGTCCAGGTTGTTCCTACCCATTGAACCCTTTTCATGGGATTTCCACACAAAGGTTGGGTTACCTAGTAGGTGACTCCCATGTGGACTTTAGCCCATCTCCCTTGATGATTCATAAACACTATTATTGGGTAAAACTTTAGTTAAATTTTCTACCAAATATTTTCAGATCTTACAAATTAAAAAGGATCAAATTTCATTTAAGTTAGGCCTTAAGTGACTAATGTCTAGCTTGGATATGTCTACTCTTTTTATTTGAGTGAGATTAATTTACAAGTTCTATTACAGCTTTGCAATTACAATGTATCGATATAACTTGAATTTGCTTACTTAATAGTATATCTAGTAATAGATCTCTCTGCCATTCAGCATTGGTACATGTTGTATCCAACTCCGAGAGGAATGATCTACTCCCCACTATGGGGGAGTAGTTATAACTCCCATTGGATAAGTGTTTGACAAAAGTGTTTGATACTTTTTCTTTGTCCAATTCTCACTAGACACGTGTCCAGTGAGAGTTATAACTACTCCCCATAGTGGGGAGTAGATCATTCCTCCCAACTCTGATTCTAAAGTACTTTTGAAATAATAGTCTGTCATTTTGAACACAAAGATATAGTTACACCATCTAACATAAATACATATTGCGTAGTGGAATTAATATCTACATTGTCTATTATCCAATCGCATCACTATATCCTCCAATCACATTAAGAAATGTTTTATAGCTTATAGAATAATCTAATGTACCTCGAAAATATTTAAGTACTCTTTCTAGTGCTTTCCTATGTTCTTTATTTGGATTGTTAGTATATCTACTAAGCCTCCCAACATTGAAAGCTATATAAGGTTTTTTCATGTTTGCCATGTACAACAAAGACCAAATGATTTGAGAATACTTAAATTGTGAAATTTATTCACCTAAATTCTCCTTTTAAGTGTATATTTGAATCATATGGAATATACACTAAATTACTATCATAATAAGCAAACTTCTTCAGCATTTTCTCGATTGCATTAGTCTGATTTAATGAATTCCGTTCCGTTGTTCTATTTAACTTCATTTCTAAAATTATATGAGCTTTTCTCAAGTCTTTCATCATAAAATTCTTAGACAAATAACTCCACCTTATTAACAAATCCCATATTTGTCTCAAATATTAATATGTTATCTACGTATAAGCAAAGGATCACATGCTCATTGTTAGTTTCTTTTTTATATACACACATATCATGTTCATTAGTCTTAAACCACAATTTAACATAATTCTATTGAATTTTTTATGCCACTATTTAGGAGCTTGCTTTAACCCTTGTATAATGATTTCTCCAAGCACCCTTGTATAATGATTTCTCCAATTTAAATATTTTATGTTCTTGTCCTTTAACCTTAAAACGTTCTGATTGTTCCATATATATTTCTTCATCTAAGTCACCATTCAAAAAGGCAATCTTAACGACTATTTGATGAATAATCAACTTATGAATAGCGGCTAAAGCTAACAAGGTTCTTATAGTAGTTATTCTAGCAACATGAAAATATGTATCGATATAATCAACTCATTCTCTTTGAGTGAATCCTTTAGCCACTTACATCCTATTGCCATGCTACCTTGAAGTAAGTTACATAAACCCAAGTATTGTTTAGTATAATTGTTCTTTCTAATAAGGTGCATCTACAGATAACATCTTTATAAGTTTGAGGTCCACCTTCAATTAAATATGTGAATAATTCTTCTCCAAAAGTTTTTTCTTTTCTACTCTTTTTACTTCTTCTCATTTCAAGTTCACCTTCTAAAGCTGAACTAGATAGAGTACTAATTAAAACCACATTCCCAGAGGTTGAGGGTTCGCTTGAGATCCTAGTCTTAAAATGAAAGTAATCTTCAAAATAAGTAGCTTCTCTAGCTTCTAAGATGGTGTTATTCAAAATACCACTAGCTTCAGAATTTACAACTAAAAACTGATTTGCACTACTATTTTGAGCATATTCTATGAAGACATAATCCACAGTTTTCGATCCTATTTTCTTCCTTTTAGATTCAGGTATAACTACCTTTGTTAAACACTCTGAAACTTTCGAGAAATCTAACCTAGGAGATCTCTTTTTCCATAAATCATAGAGAGTTTCAACATTATCACCTCATAGGTTTTCAGGTGTTCTAGAACTTATTAGCATAGCATTAACTATATTTAGCAAAGTTCTATTTTTCTTTTAGCAATACCATTGGATTGCGATGAATAAGGACGTGTCACTTCATGTACGATACCACTATTCTCATAGAAAATCTTTAGTTCATTAACAATATACTTTCCCCCTCTATCAAACCTCAAGATTTTTATTTTACTTTCTAAATAATTTTCAACTTCCGCTTTGTTTATCTTGAACTTATAATAAACTTCTTCCTTATTTTTTAGTAAATAAACATAGAAATACTTAGAGTAAATACTTGTTACTAGCTCACGTTAGTGATTTATTTGAATCACAAACATCGCTATGAACCAATTCTAAGATACTTGTATCCATCTGAACAGATTTGAATGATTTCTTAGTTTGTTTGACATGCACACAAACTTCACACTTACTATTATCCACTTAAACTTTCGAAATCAAGTATAGATTCATTAGTTTCTTTATCTTCCTATGACTATCATGCCCCAATCTTCCATTCGACAAACAAATAGATTCAACATTGAGAATCATATAAGGATATTGATATAAATCATCAATAATATTCAATTTAAACAATCCATCACTGATGTAACATTTTCCAACAAAAAACATTATTTTTGGTTATTACTTTAACACCCCCAATTTTAAGAATTAAGATGAGAAATTTTATTTAAAGCTTGAATATAATATTTTACTTATAGCTAGAAGGTCCAAGTCCATTGAAAGTCCAACCAAGGCCCAATGACGATAAGAAAGCCCAATCCATCTAGAGAAAATATCCACAATTTATTTAAGATACAAAATTTATGTTATTATTTTAAAGTTTAAAATTTAGGAGATACTTTAAAGTTGATTTTCTTGTAATTTGCCACCATTTAAAAAACTTACCAATTTTGCACAAGATAAGTTTTTCCTTTCCAAATGTGACTTTCCAAGAATAAGGAAAGCTACACAATTCCTCCTCCCAAGACCCCTAATTTTGGCCCATCTTTCCTCTCCTCTCCCTCACACACCCCCTCCTCCTATAACTGCCCCCAACTAGACCACATATAGAACACACACACAAAACACTTTCAAAGAAATAGAAAAAGAAGAAGAAGGAAGAAAAGAAAAGCAAGAAAGTTTCAATCCTTTCTAAACCAGTAATTTCTAATAGGTTCTATGATATTATGTATATCTATGATTTTATATTAAGTTCTTGGCAAGTAGTTTGTTTTTAAGACTTTATGTGGTAATTTTACTTTTTTTTGTTGATGTGCGTATAATTTTATATTTTTTCTGCTGCTATTGGTATTGAATTTTATGTTGAAGTTTTAGCAGCACAAAACTTTATCTATGTTCATTTTTTTAAAAATTTTATTAGTAAAATCTTCTGCAGTCACAAGTTCCATCAACCTGCTATCTTCATAGTTATTACTTTGCTTTCTTAATGTTCTAACAAGAAATTAATTTCTTATTCAATAAGAGAAAATAAAAATTCCATGTGATAATGATTATGTTTACAACTTGAGTGCGAGGCAAAGAAGAAAAACAAGGATATGTTAATAACATGTTATATGAGGAGGGTTGACAACAATAATGTGACTTTTCTTCATTGATTTCATGTATCACTTTGCACAAGTTGTTGGAATTTTGCCGTGAGATAAACTTATTCCCGAGATTGTGCTGCATTGTTGCCTTGATTATTAGGAAATCTCTTTCTAGACTCTATATTGTTTGAATTAATGATTATATTTGTTTTTTGTTTGTTTTTAGGTGCAGCCTTAGTCCATTAATATTTGCATTTGTTGAAACGAAGACGCTGCCTTAGAAATTAATTTGCTAAATAAAATTATATCAGTAATATGTTTTAGAGTAACTAGGTTTTTTTGTTATATTTGGGTGAATCGAGTACATTATAAGTTCTTCATTAGCATTTGAGTTGAGGAATTGGTTCCCGTACTACTAAAACTTTGATGATCTTGGATTTTGGAATGGACCATGTATGATGAATTAATTTTGAAATAATTGTCTTGCATTTCATTCAATTTGTATACACTCCTTTAAATAGTTGTATGACTAATGTAAAATTATTAATTATTTTGTATTTTTTAGTGCTATGGAAAAGTTATATGACATTGTAAATGACGAAAGAGTTGAAGTTACGATCATGAATCGATGCAAAATTGGAATAGTATACGAAGTATTTGACAAACTGGATGCAACACTTAAGAATAAGTTTCAGACGAGCTATTTTGTACCACTTCTGAAACTGAGAAAAATAAAGTAGGTATCTCAGCTTGTCCATCAGTTACTCTTAAGGTCGACTAAGACCCGAAAAAAGAAAAAAAAAACATGATTTAAAATTGGAAATAAACGTGCAAGATTTGAGTTGTAGGAATTTGTACTAGTGACCGGCTTAAATGCAGGTGGTGGTGAAGATGTAGATAAGAACCTAGGAGAAGATTATCGGATTGTGAAGAATCATTTCAAAAAAAGTCGAGATTACCCATGGGAGATGTTTATGAAGTATTTAAACTTGAAAAAAAAAGAGCGACAAGTACAAACTGGGCCTTATCTTTATCTTGGCGTACGTCCTGTTGGCCATGGAGAATAATTTATTTGTGGTGGTTCGAATTGGTGGATGATCTTGATATGTTTGACAAGTTTCGGAGAAAAACTGTCATTTGAGTGCACAATTAGTGTACTCAAACGTGACATAGAGAATAAATTGAAAAATTCATACGAATGAGGAGAATCAAGTTGTAGATATTCGTTACATGGCCTTCTCCTTGCTATATTGATATGAACAAACAATACACTTATACTTGGTATTATTCGTTGTGTAAAAATTTGTGCTGTGAGACAATATTATTTCTTTTACTACAGATTTGGGTATTCGAAGCAATTCCAAGTCAAGTTTGCTATGAAATATGCTGATGAAATTTCAAGAATGCTGGCTTAAAAAATGTGGAGATGTCGTATGCAATTGATAATGTTTTGAAATCCAAAGATGTGACTTGCCTTTTTTATTTATGCTTAGTGGGGACAAATTGTGAGATTTACTTAGGAAATGGCTAATTATTTGCATAATTTAATCATTAGAACTGGAGGTTAAATCTAATTCGTAAGAGTTGACCCCGCGTGTGGAAGAAGACATTGCTTTCCAGGATTCAAATGGAGATGAGACTGAGCACGATGCTAAGCTATCTCATTCTTTTCACCAACATTCTCCTCTGGCATCTCAACCATCACTTATCTGTTATGTCTATTACATCATAGAGTTAGTGATAATGGAAATAAAAAAACTTGAGGGAAGGCTGCAAAGGGATCATATCAAAATGGCTTGATCATATGGAGTATAAGATTGATAAGTGGCGATAGCGGATTGGTTTCATTCAGCAACAAGTGCATGTGACGGCCCAACTTGTAGTACAACCAATGTATCGTAGGTGGGGGCAAAAAAAGAGGTTGGACTTGATGATATGATAAAGGAGCCTGAAAAGGAAAAATATTAGAAGAGGAGGCTGGAGAAGAGTTAGTGGCAGGGAAACAAGCTAGAGATGATGAAGATGTTAGTGATGAGACTGAATATGTGGATAAAGAAATGGCTGCTGATTTTTTGACACTGGAGAAACTTGAGGAGGATGCGAACAAATCCATTGAAGGTATGTAAATAAAAATTGAATGTCTAGCTTTATGTACTTAACTCCAAATTCAACTAAATGTAGATTATTAAGTTAGATTTTTGCAACTTGCAGGTGACATTGTACAATTCGAGGAAATAGGAAGTGAATCACCAAAAGAACTGTAACAACCAAAAATTTTCGTCTTTTAATTTCAAGTAAATAATTGTTTCCTTACTTTCGGCGTCGCTTCGAATCTCATGGTTCATTTTAAATATTTGGTCATGTTAAATTTTTGCGCGTATTCGTTTCAAATTTTTTAGTTCGATGATTATGGAATTAATTTGAAAACGAACTTTGTTCTATTTTGATTTGGTAAGTTTTGAATTTCAAGTTGAACGAGAAATAATTTATAGCTAGCATAAAGTTTAAAATTTTTCTCCGGGTCTAATTAAAAATTGCGGCCACTTATTTTCTATTTCTTAGCCAAAACCCAATTTACTTTTTGACTCCAAAATTCAACCCACCCAAACAACACCTTAATGAACACCTAAACACTTGGCCAAAAAACCCCTTAACCTCTACCATTTTGCATCAACCAAATAGTCCCCATGCACAACAAGAAACCACCCCCATGATCTAACAAAAACCATCCACCCAATAGTCCATTTCCAGCTTTTTTTCCCACCAATTACCCTCACTTGTTAATCAATATTTTTCCCCAAGAAGGTCCCAAATTTCGGCCAGCATAGTTTCTCCCTCCCTCCATTTTTAAAGTACAAAAACGTCCAGCACTCATGCCTTTTTACTGAAGAGTTCAGCCCCAGCATCCTTTTTTCTTCTTCCAGTAAACTGCCTTCCAGCACTCAATAAAACCTCCCCGTGATCCTCCACAACTTCCCACTTTCTTTTTTCCCATTTCTCCTCACTTTTTAGTCATCAAACAAACTGGTTTCTTCACCATTCGTTGATCCAGCAGCCCAGAAATCAGCCCCTAAATTGAGCAAAAAACCTCCCATTTGCCTTCTTCAAATTCGGCCTCCATCTTTGGTTCAGCAAGCTTGGTGTTTTTTGTTTACTTTCCAGCAAGAATACACTAATTTTCCTCCATCATCCTCCCTTCATTTCATTCATAAAGTTCCAGCATTTCTTTTCCCAGTTCTAGGCACTCACACCATAAATTTCCAGCATTTATTTTCCCAGTTTTAGGCACTCAAACTCTGCCCAGCAGTTGTTTTTTTACCATTGGTTTTAATCCATAAATTTCATATCCTTCTTCTCATTATCAGCCCCAAAATTCCAACAACAAATCTTTCACTTTTTGTCATTTGCTTTCCTCTATTTTCTGCCAACAATTCAGTCTAGCAGTGAGCATTTTTCCAGCATTTTTCATCACTTTCGTTCTAGATTTTGGTCAGCAGAAAAAGGGCCTTAACCTTGGTTTTTAATTGGCAAAAGTTCCTTTTATATATATATATATATATAGTGTACGGGTCTTGATTTTGGAAGTTGCAGAAATGAATTTTTGTCTATCACAACTTCAACTGAAAACAAATTTTAAGGTAGTTTTACTTACTACTTTTGCAATGATTTTTTTATAATGTTTGAGAAACTTATTATGTTATTTAAATGATTTATGAATGAACATTATGATTGTGATTGAAGGTAATCACATATGCATGACGGTGATAGAAGGAAATCGCATTTAATTTAAGGGTGCCAGCTACCAATTTATGTGTTCCTATGTACGTTTAAATATGATGGCATGAGCATTTATGTTTACGTATAATTTTTTCCACATGTTAGTATCCATGTCTACTGAGTGTTTCTTATGAAATACTCACTCCAAACTGAATAAATTTGCAGATTAAATTGGTTGGCTTTGATGTGATGGCATAGGCTAGCGAGCATGTCGTGGAATTTTTCTTTTTATTTTAAGTTTTGACGTCGAGATGATCAATTCAATTATGATGTAAATACGATATTTTTAAGTATTTGATTCAGTATTTAATTATGTAATATTTATGAAAAACGAGATGTTGGTTTCTTTGTCGTTAAAAATTTCAAGTTAGAAATGCATAGTTTTATTTTTCTAAAATTTTTAGCTTACTGTCCATACTTTAAAAAAATCATAACTTATGATACGTTTGGAGTTTTGAGTGAAATCAATGGTTATGGAAAGCTCTGTATGTGATCTAATAATATCAATTGGAATCACTCAAAAATTCCATTGTATGAATTTATTATGAATGTTTTAGCCGGTTGTCATAAGGCACCCAGGACAGTTTTTCAAGCAACTTCAAATATCATTTTCACCTACCAAACGACGTAGACAAAGTTTGAAATTTTACCATGTTGTATTTTGTAGTCCCAAGTATCTACATTTAAAATTTTAGAATTTTTGGAATTCGTTGGAATGGTCAAATAAGTTGTGGCGTCACCAATCATGGTATAGGCAAAACCATGGAAACTTAAAGAAAAATTATTTTTCCCTTGCACGCTTGTTATCTTCCACAAAATTTATATTTTTAAAATCATTCAAGGGCACGAAAAATATTATTTGGAGTCGTCAAATATATTTTAGAGATTATTTCAGTGACTTTCTGGCTTGAGAAAATCTGGGGCGTTACAAGAACAGAGACATCATATAAAGAAAAAAGTACGCTTAATGTGTTCTCCCTTCACGGACATTGACGTATACGATCCATATCAAAAAGTAGATCTCGCAAAGGTTGAAGATTTTAATAAATGGATAAAATCTACATCTAAGGAGTAAATGAATACATATAGTTGCGCCTTGTTGAAAGTAATTATAGTTTCAAATAGATATGACTTCGTTTTGCTATTCCTGTGTATATAGTTACTTGGTGCATTTGCATTGCTGTGATATTGAAGCAAAATGTTTGATTGACCTTTAGAATGGGGAGGGTTGACTTACTGGTGATGTAATTAATTAAACTTTGATATGTCTACAACAATTTTATGTAAGAATTAATTTTTGTTAGGCCTTGTACCACATATACGACAGGGCTCTAAAATTTCCAAATCTGTTTCAGCAAGATTGTTGCATCTTGAATTGTTACTTCAACAAAATTTTTCGATCAGCACATGGCGAGTTGCAAATACATATATAATCGCAACAGATGCAAGAGTTCATGTTTAGTAAATCTTTGCTAAAGTATGTGGAAGGGCCTACACCAGAACTCAGTAAACCTTGGAGAGATTGTAGATATTTGTATGCTCATTGACGTACTATCAACTCCCATTGGTTTGTAGTTAAAATCAATTTAGAGGATCGAATAATTTTTATCTTCAACAATTTAAAGAGTCATGTCCCAAGGCATATTTAGAAGATTCTATGATGCCCCTCCACGTGATAATACATTTGATGATGAAATTGCATATGAAATGTGATGACCGTTATAGCACGCAGAAGTTTAGATTTATCAAGGTGAAAGAAGTTTCTCAAAAAAAAAAAAAAAACAAGGTTGATATTATATTTGTTTGGTATTGCATTAGTTTTTGAGAGATTTAACATAACTATACTACTAATTTGTATATATGACTCCAGGATATTCACTGTGAAGTATATTGAATATCTATAAGCAAACATGGATGTAAATGCAATTCGTCCATTGTCTATATTGACATAGACGAAGAAATTGGCTGCGGAGCTGTTAGCCTGACACTTTGAACCTTAACTATCACTTGTATAATTTTGACTCTACAATACATTTAGATGAACAATTTATCATGTGGTTGTAATTTGGATGTCTGAGCATGGGAAGGCCACATAGTCTATGGATGTATTTTTGTTGGTTTTTCAGTTTTAGGAATCTTCCTTTGTCTTAATTCTATAAAATACTGACAAATGGGCATTTACTGTACTAGTACGTAAAACGTGCGTTGCACGTGATTTAATAATGGTGTTTTGAGATATATGTTTATTCAAATATTTAAATAATTATAACTTAATTTAATACTGCATTAAAATACAAAAATCTGACTTTAGAAAATACGGTTAAATATAATATTTGTTGTTGTATGCAAACAAAGTACATTCTACAATTGTGTGACCAGTATTGAACATCTATTTTTTAAGGTGTGTAATATAGTGAAATAATGTCAATTAAAGAACATAAATAAAAAGAATAAAAAAATAGTGTACATAAGTTATTAAATATATTGAGCACTCAAATTCATTGAATTTTCTTGCTTTATGAGATGACAAATGACTTATAACAAATCTTTGTAATTTAATATAGCTCTCCAATTATAAAGAGGTTTTAACCCAAAATATCACATGCAATTTGGACTCGTAACACCTCAAGTTAGGTAGATTTATCAATTAGTATATAAAAGAAAACAAAATAACATTTACATTAGAAATTGGCAAAATTAAACATTCTCACTTGCACAATTTAGTGCCCAGATGTCTTCACGTGAACTTATCCAAATTGTAGTGGAGAAATAAAGTAATATTACCCAAACTAAATAGTCTAGCGATTTAAGTGTCTTATTGACGTTGGAGCATAAATATTTTAGAAAAATTAGTTTAAGCAAAATAAATAACAATTCAATTCAAAGGCATAAAAAAGAATAATAGAAATAAGATACGTCTTAATAGTGGATTAAAACCATTATTGAAGTTAGCCCACAAAGTTTTTTTTGTTTAGAAAATCTGAAGTCGCAAGTCAATTAAATATGTAAACAATATACAAATACACATGAGCATGCACAATAATTAAAAAAAATACACCGTAACCTTTATAGTCAAACGCAAATTATTATTTTTTTGAAAAAAGAAGAGCATTGAGAGGGGATTATTCACATTAACTAACAAAAACCACAATCACATATACAAATCTTCAAATGAAGTCTTTATAGACATCACAAATTACATAATTACATTCAAATAAAATAACCTTAAACTTCAAATTAGACATTAAATAAGCTAAATAAATTGTTGGTGGAATGTCAATTACTATTAATCTTATAAATGACCAAATCCGTTCTCACGATTCAAAGAAAATATTTTCAAAATTCAGTAATTAAATATAATAAATGGAGATTGAGCCTTTACAACTTCTAAGGACTATATGTGGTTATAAATGCTAAATTAGGAGTTCAATTATAACATTAACTCAATGACAATTTAAAAAATATAAAATATTAATGAGAACATATTTGTCCAAAAATGTTTCTCCCTTTTAAGCATCTTTTAGATTAGTATTGATTTGTAAAGTTGCATGAGCCTCTTCTATTGCAACCACGTGCTTTAGGTTTCTTAACTTTGCATTTCAATCCTTTTATCTTTTTGTAGTTATTTGTGTTAATATGTTTATTATCGTGAGTGTACGTAATTATTCGTGAATATAGTGTTTTCTCAGTGTTTTCTTGCGATATTAATTGCAATCAATTGTTGTTATTTATTTTTGATAAGATATTTTTGCTTGGTTATTGATCATGAATTGATGTAATAAATTTATAAATTTATCAGTGAACCTGTGTGAACTTGTGTAGTTATTGGTTTCTATCTTTATATATGTGACTAATAATTTGTTGTTTAGTGTTTTGTCAATTGTGCTTGCTTGTGAGCTTAATTTAAATCAAATTATTGAGAGATAATGATGCGAACCACGGACCGACTAGAAATTACTCGTTATGTATTCCGGTGGAGTCAATAACGAGATCAAGAGTCAAGAACATCAAAAACGCCATACAAGATCTTGTCCAAGCTACATAGGCCGAAACCGACACCCAAAATACAACAAGCAAGACACCAACCTTCAAAATGAGTATGACAAAAGAAAAGTCAACTTTTATACATTTGATTCAAATTAAGGATCATATTAAAGGCATATTGGAGGCTAGTGGAAGATTGCAGGGCCAAAATGAGCATAATTCAAAGTTTGGAGATCAAAATGCGAAGGACTGGAAATTAACCCTGGACAATCGCCCCACCTTATAACTAAAAATTCGAGGCTAATTTTTAAGCCTGTGTGTTAGCCCATATTTGTACTGGGTGGTCGCCCGGGCCAAAACCTGGCAATTTCGAATTTTTCAGGATTTTGTTTCTTTTTTCGTTTAGAACTCCATTTTATTAAGTTTTTAGTTTTTTTCCGAATTAGACTAGGTTTCCATTGATTATTACATATATAAACACTTCTCATTGTAAACAAAACATAATTGATTATTGAGAGATTACATTAAAATGAGATTCACTTTTCTTCCTTGTTCTTAATTGAACTAACCGAACTTATCAAAAACTTCACAAATTTTTGTGGCGTTCATTCTAACTTGGTTATTTGATTCAAAAAATCATCAGATCAAGGTCTTACGACTTGATTTTAGCTTTCTTGGGGGTTTATTATCAATCTTTGTTGTGGGTTCTGAGATTCAATCTTCGCGGATTCGCATCAGATAAGATATTGAAGTTGTAGATAAGATGTTGAGAGAGATTAAGAAATTTCTTCCGCTTCAATATATAATCCGATGCTTGCCACAAGCATATGATACTGCATTGGATAGCTGAGGAATGTGGAGTTTCTCTAGATTATCTGTAGGATTTGCTTGAGAAGCATGAAAATTAGTTTTTCTCCTTCCAAAGTGGAAATCAGGGGGTTCTATATGTCGGCATACTACCGAAAAATGTTGACGGGTCGTTGCATCCATATATAAGGGACTGTGTTTTCTATTTGGATGGAGATCATATAGACTCGAGCATCAAAATGTATTCTTCTTGTCTGATAATTCATTTCCACGTGATCAGTATGACGTGCAAACATTTTACTTAAATATGTTTAGTAATAAGCATTTCTGCCTTAGTTCTCAACTACGAGCCAGACTTTAATTTTAGCAGAGGCTTAGAAGCTAAGCAGCAGTATGTCAACTTTTCATGTTGTCATATTTTTGTTTATTATTATTATTATTATTATTTTTACTTCTATAGTAATTCTTACGATTTACAAAATAGCATTCAATTCTTGAATTCATTGTTCTTTAGTTAAATAATATGCATTTTTTAAATCTGGACAATGCATGTGAGTGCATACAACTTTCTTCAACGGACTTTTACCTTTATATCTGGATTCAACATATTTTTTTTCCTTTATATCTAGATGCTATTATACTATGCTAACTTGAATTCAATTCTTAATTTTATTTTTGATTTTGACTTTTTATCTAGATGCTATTATACTTTGAATCATGAAGGTGACATGATTTTGATACTTTCTTTGATATACATACATACAATCTAACAAA
Organism: Forsythia viridissima; assembly: GCA_030279155.1. Classification (NCBI taxonomy): domain Eukaryota; kingdom Viridiplantae; phylum Streptophyta; class Magnoliopsida; order Lamiales; family Oleaceae; genus Forsythia; species Forsythia viridissima. The sequence goes on along the minus strand of CM059041.1, from coordinate 27,313,807 downwards.
AATCAATTTTTGTAGTACAAATTTTTTTTCCACTAATAGTTCGGTCTTGAAGTACAATTTTTTAAAGTAGTAATCACCCCTTCAAAAAATTATGGCTCCACCTCTACTTGCTAATTGAAATAAAATTAGAAGAAGTGTATATATTGATTCGTATTTTATCAGTTAGAGTTAATAATATATTTCTGTTCTTAATGTTTTGTGGAAATGAATAAAATGGCACAGTATTGCATATGATGTACCAATAGTGCCGGTTTGAAATCTGTAAAATTTTATATGTCTTTGAATGTAGATGTTCGGTAACCATCTATTATCAAATTAGCGTTGAGCTTCTACAACTTTTTTTTTTTTAGCTTTCGATGTACTATGAATGCTTTCTGAATTATTTCATGAATTTGCTTGATTTCATAGTTTCATGGGTGGGGGAAGAATACATGCTGGGTTTGTCAAATAAATTTTTATAGGATGTCACTTTTAGCTTAAAAATTTTCAATTTTCATTTATAGATCTCCCTTTATTTTTTGTATGGTTAAGGAAGCAAAATCAGTTCTATGAGATCTCCCTTGAAATTGTATTTGTAATGCGTCAAAGATAAATTCATTAAAGATGATTTTGTCTTGTTGAGGAGATTGTTGTCCTAAGAAATCATCAAGAACTGCCTGTTAGGATCCAATGGATTGGAATGGCTTAGTTGTTGGAGAGTTATAAAAGAATATGGGCCAGCCCACTTTGGCCTAAAGTTACATTTGTAGTAATGCGATTTCTTCCACTCTTTTGTTATCACGCTTTTGTTATCACGCTTTTGTTATCATGTTCTCTCTTTTGTCATGTAGTTGAAATTCATTTAAATTTTATTATATTGTATCCCTTCCCGTCAATATGCCTCCCGTCGACCCACCATCAATGTTCACCAAGTTCGACTTGGAACTTGGAGCTTGGAGTTTTACCCAATTTTCTTTGGCTTCACAGCAGATAACCAATAATTAACTCAAAAACTTGTACTCTTTCATTTATCAGATGTTTGTTTAATCAAATTAGTCACAATTGAGTTTGTACTAATTTCACTAACTTGAATATTGACATTCGGGTAGTTTGTGATGGCCGTCGTGGTCCTGATTATAATGCCTGGAGCAATTTCAAGCAGATCATTTATAGACTTCATTTTATCCATCTTTTTAAATTATGTGTTCTTAGAATCATTTCTCTGAATGTTATATCATTATCTTGACATGAAATTGTTGGAAAAATAAGTATGGTGAATGAAAAATTTAAAGCCCACCTTTTGATTTTCTCAACTCTCTACCTTTTCATTTTTTGTAACTCTTGTAACTCTCATGTTATTGGTGAGTTTGGAATTGGAAGGTCTTTCTTGTGCCTATATAAACAAGTCATTTTCCTCATTTTATCACATCAAAAAAAAATTAAGTTTTCCTCTCTTCTCTTTTGTTGATCCAAGTTTTCTTTTAGAGGTGATAAAGTTCGGACAGTAGGTCGGTTCGCTGGTACAACCAGTTCTACCGTTGTATCCTGGGAGACAGATGTTCATAACCTACGGTAGGGGACGAATCTGTTTTAAGGAAACTGTATACGTACAGGCCTCGGTTTGCACTTTCTTCTTCAATTTTAATTCTGCAATTTCCTTAATTTTTGTTTCTTGTTCATGTAATATGAAGTTTCTCTTTTTTATTTTAAAAGGTGAATAACAATCTTAAAACAGATTCTTGATAAACTTATATTACATGTAAATCAGTGAAATACATACGTATGAAACTAGTTGATTTATAAAGCTGAGTGAATTACATACGTATGAAAGTAGTTTGGTTAGAGTTTTCTTGATTTGTGTATTCGCAAAACTGGAAGGCTTTGTTAAAAGGATCTAAAGTGTCTAAGGAGAGCTTGGGATTTAAGTGGTCCACTTGTGACCCCCTTCCTTACCTAGAAGCCTTTTAGTTGCGTGTTATTCAAATCAACAAGACGAAAAGAAATGAGGTAATTTCATATTTGCAAGTGTAACTAAACTGAAAAATAGATTTGTTTATTCTGTTTATTTTAAAGTGGAACTAAAAGTATTCTCTTGTTTCAGAAAATGACAACTGATCCAATTACTCAAGTTGTGGCTACTGAAAACCAAACTGTGGCTACTGTGCCAAGACCATCTGTGAACCAAACTGTGGCACAAGTGCCAAGTTTTGCTGTGACCTTTGGCTCCAACGGGTCATGTAACTGTTCCAGTTAATCATGGAGAAAAACTGGAGAAGTTCAATGGATTGAATTTCAAAAGGTGGCAGCAGAAAATGCTATTTTATTTGACCACCTTGAATCTTGCGAGATTCTTGACTGAAGATGCTCCGAAACTCAAACAGGGAGAGGGAGAGATACAAGCTGTCAGCGCTGTTGAAGCTTGGAAACATTCTGATTTCTTATGCCGGAATTATGTCATGAATGGCTTGGCAGATTCACTATACAACGTGTATAGTACAATGAAAACGGCAAAGGAATTGTGGGAATCTCTAGACCGCAAATATAAAACCGAGGATGTAGGGGCTAAGAAATTTATTGTCGGTCGCTTCCTGGATTATAAAATGGTGGACTCAAAAACTGTAATCAGTCAAGTACAAAAACTTCAAGTAATCTTGCACGAGATTCATGCCGAGGGGATGGTTTTAAGTGAAACTTTCCAAGTGGCAGCAATGATTGAAAAGCTGCCTCCGGCTTGGAAAGATTTCAAGAATTACCTGAAGCACAAGCGAAAGGAAATAAATATTGAAGAACTGATTGTTCGACTTCAAATTGAAGAAGACAACAAAGGTTCAGAAAAGAAGGGGTTCAATCCTCCAATGGCCAAAGCTAACGTTGTGGAACATGGTCAAAGTTCTAAGACGAACAAAAACAAGTTTGGAAAAGGGCCAAAGATGGGACCGAAAGGAGGTGTGTCCAAGAAGAAATTTCTTGGAAAATGCTACAACTGTGACAGAGTAGGTCACAGATCGTTGGAGTGCAGGTTGTCGAAGAGGAACAACAAGAAAGAAGCCAATATGGTTGATGACATCACACATGATGTATCTGAAATGAACCTAGCTGCAGTCATTTCTGAAGTGAATCTGGTGGGTTCAAATCTGAGAGAATGGTGGATAGACACCGGTGCTACCCGACATGTTTGCTCTGACAAGGAGATGTTTAGTGATTTTGAAGAAACAGATGGAGAAAAGCTGTATATGGAAAATTCAGCAACCTCTGAAATTAAGGGCCATGGAAAAGTGGTTCTAAAGATGACGTCTGGGAAAGAGCTGACTCTAAACAACGTGCTCTATGTGCCAGAGATTCGCAAGAATTTGGTATCCGGCTCGTTGTTGAACAAGCATGGATTTCGTATGGTGTTTGAGTAAGACAAAGTCATTTTGTCTAAGTCTGGAATGTTTGTAGGAAAGTGTTATGTAAGTGATGGGCTCTTTAAGCTCAATGTTATGGCTATTAAGCCAAAAATGAATAAAATGAAAAACTCTTCCGTTTACTTGCTTGAGTCTTCCAATTTGTGACATGGTAGACTAGGACATGTTAATTACGACACTTTGCATGGACTAATTAACTTGAATTGCATATCTACATTCCAAATTGATAATAAACATAAGTGTGAAACTTGTGTTGAGGCAAAATTGACAAGGTCATCATTTCAATCTGTTGAAAGAAAAACCGAACCACTTGATTTAATTCACACCGATGTATGTGATTTAAAATCTTTACAAACAAGAGGAGGCAACAAATATTTTATTACTTTTATTGACGATAGCACAAAATATTGTTTTGTGTATTTGCTTAAAAGTAAAGACGAAGCTATAGAGAAATCTGTTCTCTATAAGAATGAAATTGAAAATCAACTCAACAAGAAGATCAAAGTGTTGAGAAGTGATAGAGGTGGTGAATATGAATCACCATTTGCTGAATTCTGTGCACAACACGGAATTAAACATGAAACAACAGCACCTTATTCACCTCAACAAAATGGTGTTGCTGAACGGAAAAATAGAACATTGAAAGAAATGATGAATGCAATATTGATAAGTTCTGGATTACCTCCGAACATGTGGGGAGAAGCTGTGTTATCAGCTAATTACCTTTTAAATAAGGTTCCTCGGAAGAAAGAAGATAAGAGCCCCTACGAGTTATTGAAAGGAAGAAAACCTTCCTACAAATACTTACGAATGTGGGGGTGTCTTGCCAAAGTGGCGGTACCTACACCAAAGAAGGTGAAAATAGGACCAAAAACTGTTGATTGCATATTTATCGGATATGCACATAACAGTAGTGCTTATCGATTTCTTGTGTTTGATTCAAAAATGTCTGATATACACAAAAACACGATAATGGAATCGAGAAATGCATCATTATTTGAACATGTATTTCCATACAAGTCCAAAGAAGAAGCGAGCTCTTCTAAACGGACATATGAGACTATGATTGAGAATAGTCAGGACCAAGAAGTAAAAGAGGAAGTTGAGATTGAACCAAGACGTAGCAAACGAGAAAGGACAGAAAAATCTTATGGTCCTGATTTTCTGACTTATATGCTAGAAACTGAACTTCAAAGCTTCAAAGAAGCTATAAACTCTTCAGAAGGACCTCAATGGAAAGAGGCAATTAAAAGTGAGATAGATTCTATTCTGCAAAACCATACATGGGAGCTAGTGGATCTTCCTCCAGGAAGCAAACCACTAGGCTACAAATGGATTTTCAAGAAGAAAATGAAAGCAGATGGAACAATCGAAAAGTATAAGGCAAGGCTTGTTATAAAAGGATACAGACAACGAGAAGGTCTTGATTACTTTGATACATATTCTCCTGTAACGAGAATAACATCTATTAGGATGATACTTGCAATTGCAGCTTTGCAGAATCTCGAAGTACATCAAATGGATGTGAAAACTGCCTTTCTAAATGGAGATTTAGATGAAGAAATCTACATGGAACAACCTGAGGGTTTTTCTGCTCCAGGGCAAGAAAACAAAGTTTGTAAATTGGTGAAGTCATTGTATGGCTTCAAACAAGCTCCAACACAATGGCATAAAAAATTTGATCATGTCATGATGGAATGAGGATTTAAAATCAACGAGTGCGATAAATGCGTTTATATCAAAGACACTGAAAATGGCTGTCATTTTATGTCTTTACGTTGATGACATGCTTATTGTTGGAAGCAACGTTAAGATGATTAAATCTACTAAAGACATGTTAAATTCAATATTTGACATGAAGGATATGGGCTAAACAGATGTGATACTTGGAATTAAAATTTCAAGAACATCAGAGGGGAATTGTCCTAAGTCAATCATACTATGTGGACAAAATTCTTGATAAATTTAACAAGGATGATTCTGGCATGGCTAGAACACCGATAGATACCAGTCATCATCTATCAAAGAACAGAGGCGAGAGTATCTCTCAATTAGAATACTCTAGAATTATTAGAAGTCTGATGTACTTAATGAGTTGTACAAGACCAGACATAGCCTACACAGTTAGCAAACTGAGTAGATGCACGAGTAATCCAGGAGTTGACCACTGGAAAGGAATAATAAGAATACTAAGGTATTTGAGATATACTCGTGATTATGGACTGCATTATACCAGATATCCAGCAGTTATTGAAGGATACAGGGTTTATAATTGGATATCTGATATAAAAGACTCAAAATCTACAAGTGGATTTGTGTTCACACTGGGAGGTGCATCTATATCATGAAAATCCTCTAAACAGACGGTTATAGCCAGATCCACTATGGAATCTGAGTTTATAGCTTTAGACAAGTGTGGTGAAGAGGCTGAGTGGTTACGTCACTTCTTAGAGGATATTCCTAGATGGTCAAAGCCTGTGCCAGCAATTTGCATACATTGTGATAGTCAATTTGCAATTGGTAAGGCACAGAATAACATGTACAATGGTAAGTTTAGACACATACGTCGTAGACATAATACCATAAGACAACTACTCTCAACTGGAGTTATCTCTATTGACTATGTGAAGTCAAAGGATAATATTGCGGATCCGCTAACTAAAGGTTTGAATAGAGAGTTAGTTGGAAAGTCGTCGAAAGGAATGGGACTTAAGCCTTTGGATGAATAAGTTAATACAATGGAAACCCAACCTAGTTGACTGGAGATCCCAAGATCTAGATTTAAAGGGACAACCTAATTGTAAATACTTAATTAGATCACTGTGGGGGTTCTCTCCTACCCATTCCTATGATAAACAGTGATACCCGTAGAAGAAAGGATAAGCAATAGGCTTTTAATGATTCACATATACAAATCTTCAAATGAAGTCTTTATAGACATCACAAATTACATAATTACCTTCAAATAAAACAACCTTAAACTTCAAATTAGACATTAAATAAGCTGAATAAATTGTTGGTGGAATGTCAATTACTATTAATATTGTAAATGACCAAATCCGTTCTCACAATTCAAAGAAAATATTTTCAAAATCCAGTAATTAAATATAATAAATGGAGATTGAGCCTTTACAACTTCTAAGGACTATATGTGGTTATAAATGCTAAATTAGGATTTCAATTATAACATTAACTCAATGACAATTTAAAAAATAAAAAATATTAATAAGAACATATTTGTCCAAAAATGTTTCTCCCTTTTAAGCACCTTTTAGATTAGTATTGATTTGTAAAGTTGCATGAGCCTCTTCTATTGCAACCACGTGCTTTAGGTTTCTTAACTTTGCATTTCAATCCTTTTATCTTTTTGTAGTTATTTGTGTTAATATGTTTATTATCGTGAGTGTACGTAATTATTCGTGAATATAGTGTTTTCTCAGTGTTTTCTTGCGATATTAATTGCAATCAATTGTTGTTATTTATTTTTGATAAGATATTTTAGCTTGGTTATTGATCATGAATTGATGTAATAAATTTATCAGTGAACCTGTGTGAACTTGTGTAGTTATTGGTTTCTATCTTTATATATGTGACTAATAATTTGTTGTTTAGTGTTTTGTCAATTGTGCTTGCTTGTGAGCTTAATTTAAATCAAATTATTGAGAAATAATGATGCGAACCACGGACCGACTAGAAATTATTCGTTATGTATTCCGGTGGGGTCAATAACGAAATCAAGAGTCAAGAAGATCAAGGACGCCATACAAGATCTTGTCTAAGCTACGTAGGCCGAAACCGACACCCAAAATACAACAAGCAAGACACCAACCTTCAAAATGAGTATGACAAAAGAAAAGTCAACTTTTATACATTTGATTCAAACTAAGGATCATATTAAAGGTATATTGGAGGCTAGTGGAAGATTGCAGGGCCAAGATGAGCATAATTCAAAGTTTGGAGATCAAAATGCGAAGGGCTGGAAATTAACCCTGGATGATCGCCCCACCTTATAACTAAAAATTCGAGGCTAATTTTTAAGCCTGTGTGTTAGCCCATATTTGTACTGGGTGGTCGCCCGGGCCAAAACCTAGCAATTTTGAATTTTTCAGGGTTTTGTTTCTTTTTTCGTTTAGAACTCCATTTTATTAATTTTTAGTTCTTTTTCCGAATTAGACTAGGTTTCCATGGATTATTACATATATAAACACTTCTCATTGTAAACAAACATAATTGATTATTGAGAGATTACATTAAAATGAGATTCACTTTTCTTCCTTGTTCTTAATTGAACTAATCGAACTTATCAAAAACTTCACAAATTTTTGTGGCGTTCATTCTAACTTGGTTATTTGATTCAAGAAATCATTAGATCAAGGTCTTACGGCTTGATTTTAGCTTTCTTGGGGGTTTATTATCAATTTTTGTTGTGGGTTCCGAGATTCAATTTTCGCGAATTCGCATCAGATAAGATATTGAAGTTGTAGATAAGATGTTGAGAGAGATTAAGAAATTTCTTCAGCTTCAATATATAATCCGATGCTTGCCACAAGCATATGATACTGCATTGGATAGCTGAGGAATGTGGAGTTTCTCTAGATTATCTGTAAGATTTGCTTGAGAAGCATGAAAATTAGCTTTTCTCCTTCCAAAGTGGAAATCAGGGGGTTCTATATGTCGGCATACTACCGAAAAATGTTGACGGGTCGTTGCATCCATATATAAGGGACTGTGTTTTCTATTTGGATGGAGATCATATAGACTCGAGCATCAAAATGTATTCTTCTTGTCTGATAATTCATTTCCACGCGATCAGTATGATGTGCAAACCTTTTACTTAAATATGTTTAGTAATAAGCATTTCTGCCTTAGTTCTCAACTGCAAGCCAGACTTTGATTTTAGCATAGGCTTAGAAGCTAAGTAGCAGTATGTCAACTTTTCATGTTGTCATATTTTTGTTTATTATTATTTTTATTTTTTTACTTCTATAGTAGTTCTTACGATTTACAAAATAGCATTCAATTCTTGAATTCATTGTTCTTTAGTCAAATAATATGCATTTTTTAAATCTGGACAATGCATGTGAGTGCATACAACTTTCTTCAACAGACTTTTACCTTTATATCTGGATTCAACATATTTTTTTTTCCTTTATATCTAGATGCTATTAAACTATGCTATCTTGAATTCAATTCTTAATTTTATTTTTGATTTTAACTTTTTATCTAGATGCTATTATACTTTGAATCATGAAGGTGACATGATTTTGATACTTTCTTTGATATACAATATATACAATCTAATAAAAATCAATTATTGTAGTACAATTTTTTTTTTCACTAGCAATTCGATCTTGAAGTACAATTTTTTTAAGCAGTAATCACCCCTTCTAAAAATTATGGCTCCGCCTCTACTTGCTAATAGAAATAAAATTAGAAGAAGTGTTTATATTGATTCGTATTTTATTAGTTAGAGTTAATAATATATTTCCGTTCTTCATGTTTTGTGGAAATGAATAAAATGGCACAGTATTGCATATGATGTACCAATAGTGCCGGTTTGAAATCGGTAAAAATTTATATTTCTTTGAATGTAGATGTTCGGTAACCATCTATTATCAAATTAGCGTTGAGCTTCTAAAACTTTTTTTTAGCTTTCGATGTACTATGAATGCTTTTGGAATTATTTCATGAATTTGTTTGATTTCATAGTTTCATGGGTGGGGGAAAAATACATGCTGGGTGGGTAAATTCAACCAATAGCCACTAAACTTTAACCCGGTTACTACTTAACCACTCAACTTTGAAAGGTATCTCAATGCCCACTCTTCTTTCTATTATCTTATCCATTGACCACCCAATGTCTAATAATGTTTAATTAATAATAATACGTCCTACGTGGCAACTTAAAATCTGACATGGCTTATTTATATAATTAAATCAATCTAGTCATTAAAAACGCTCAAACACGCCCTTAAATCTGGATACCAATCTATTTCAATTTAAGACGACTTGTATGAAGGTTTCAATTTGGCTTCCCAGATTTCCATCCACTTCCCAGAAATTTGGATACCGTCTACTTCCTTCAAACCATCAAACCATCTCTGCAATTAGATTTCTCCCATTCAAAGCTAATTCGAAAATCCAAAAGCTGAATTCGTGAAGAATGGAGATTGAGCAGTAATATTTGTCGGGTTGTAGTTGTTGTTGCTTGGGTAACTTTTTTGTTTTATTATTGGGCTCTTAAATCTCTCTAATTCACTCATTGTAGTATGGTTTGAACAACACCCTTAAGGTGTTTGTGAAAATTCCTTAACTAATGTTCCTAACAATTTCTTTGTATCCAGAGGGAGAATATAGCAAGAGATACAATAAGAATGTAATCTCTCAATGTTAGTGTTGCCACAGAATGGGAGAAAATAGCAAAAGGAAGAGAAACAAATGAGCCACAAAATCTCAAGAAGTACGGGATGCTTAGTAGTTAGTGTTGCCGCGAGAATGTGATTTCATACATTTCGGTCGAGCTAGCATAGCAACAAACTCAAATTGCTTACAAATTATTCCGTGTTGTTGGTTTTAGTAGGTTTAAATTGGTTGGACGTACAATGTATTATCGACATTACGTTGAATAAATAATATTGATTACAAATTACTTTGAATATCCTATTATTTCATACATGTACTGTTTACAAATTTTTTCAAGCAATCTGCACATTATACCAAGCAATAATTCGAAACAGCTTGCACAAGCAGTTTTGCTTGCAATCTGTTTAATCTGCAATCTGCTGGTGCAGATTAAGCAGATTGCTTGCAATCTGCTGGTAAGCAGATTGCATTGCATATCTGCTGGTGCAGATTGCAAGCAATCTGCTGGTGCAAGTGGAATCTATTGTTTCTAGATAAAGAAAAAAAATAAAGAAATGGAAGCAAGAACATGTTAATTTTGTTCCCAAGCGAGCATGAATATCCACAAAAGGACGTGTCACATGCTGTCTCTTATTCCCTGTTCTATTTTCTTTTCACATTGGTGTCATCTTCTGATCTGTCCAAGCATCAAGCTCCAGACACCTCTGTTTTGAATCTGATACGGATATCCTTATTCTGAGTTGGAAATTCAAATTTTTATTTCTTGAATTTCTTCTTTTCTTGATAAGTGTTGAATTGTATTCCATGAGGTCAGCACTTCAATTTCTGCTGCATTTGGATTGATCATATTTGGAAAGAACTAGTGCTATAATGTTGTGTAAAACATTAGATAGAAAATAAATTCCTGAAATTGATCATATTTGCATTGCAATCTGCTGGTGCAGATTGTTGCACCAGCAGATTCCATTACAGATTGCACCAGCAGAATTGAAGCCAAAATTTCCAGCCTCAGGTGAAAATGTAATCTGAAAATATGAAACAATGCAAATGGAATCGAATTCTTTGGAGGCATTAGGCTCGATTGAGGACGTGAGTTAGAGCACTGTTGAATGACATGTCTCAGGAGTTGCTGGCATGGAATTGAAGTGGTCAAAGTTCTGTAAGGAATTGATCTAATCTTCAGCTATTTTTTAGGAATTTCTGTTACATAATATGCAGCAGATTTGGCTGCATTTTTAATGCTTTTCTGTTATGTAACTATAGCAGATTTTGCTCCAGATCCTATGCTTTTTCTGTTTTAAATAAGTTGTATAAATAAGTGCTTTTGATGATCAATAAAACAAGCTTTTGAGAAGTCTTAAGAATTAGTGTATTACTTACAATATTAGAACTATCAAATTGGTATCAGAGCCAAATTCTTGAGAGATCTGTGAGGTTGAGTGAGCCTAACTACTTACCTTAAACACTTACCATCTACCCTATTCAAAACACAGAAGCCTATAACCAACTCAGGATGAATTCACAAGCCTCATCGAATGCAATAGCACCTCCAGTGTTCGATGGAATCAATTATCAAATGTGGGCTGTCCGAATGGAAGCCTACCTTGATGCTAATGATCAGTGGGAAGCCACTGAAAATGAGTATGTAGTTCCTCCTTTGCCTGACGATCCAACTATGGCTCAAATAAAAAATCATAAAGAGATGAGGCAAAGGAAATCAAAAGCAAAAGCTAGCTTATTTGCAGCTGTTTCATCCACAATTTTCACCAGAATCATGACACTAAAAACAGCAAATGAAATCTGGGACTTGCTGAAGAAGGAGTATGAAGGAAATGAACGAGTCAAAGGCATGCAGGCTCTGAATCTGATCAGAGAATTCGAGATGCAAAAAATGAAAGAATCAGAAACAATCAAAGATTACTCTGACAGACTTCTTGACATTGTTAACAAAGTAAGGCTTCTTGGTACTGATTTTTCTGATTCTAGAATAGTTCAAAAAATCCTTGTAACAGTTCCTGAAAAGTTTGAGGCCACAATATCATCTCTAGAAAACTTAAAAGATGTGTCAAGTATTACCTTGGCAGAAGTATTGAATGCATTACAGGCTCAGGAACAAAGGAGACTTATGAGGCAAGAGGGATCTGTGGATGGCGCATTTCAAGCTATATCACAGAAAAATATGTACAAGACAGAGAAGCAAAGCAACAACAATAATAGCAGCAATAACACTACATTTCCACCATGTCCTTACTGCAAAAAAACCAATCATCCACAGAAAAGGTGTTGGTGGAGGCCGGATATAAAATGTCACAAGTGTGGTCAGTTAGGGCACGTTGAAAGAATATGCAAATCTCAACAGCAGCAAGGAGAAGCCAAGACTGTTGTTGAACAACCTCAAGAGGAGCAATTGTTTGTGGCATCATGTTTTGCTACCAGTAGCTCCACAGAAAGCTGGCTTATAGATAGTGGTTGTACAAGCCACATGACTAATGACCAAGAGCTTTTCAGAGAGCTTGATAAAACTGCCATTTCTAAAGTTAGAATTGGAGATGGAACATATCTTGCAGTAAAGGGCAAAGGAACAGTGGCAATTGAAGGTTACACAGGTTTGAAATTAATTTCTAATGTCTTATATGTTCTTGAAATTAATCAAAACCTTTTAAGTGTTGGTCAGCTGCTAGAAAAGGGATATAGTGTGCTGTTTGAGAACAATCATTGCTTGATTACCGATGCACAAGGCAGAGGGGTGTTCAAAGTTCAAATGAAAAGGAAAAGCTTTACCTTGAGTATGATGGAAGAGGAGCAGGCTGCAGTACACAAAGAAGACAGCAATACAATGCTTTGGCATAAAAGATTGGGGCACTTTCATCATAAAGCCCTAATTTTTATGAAAAATAACAATCTTGGGAAAGGTTTGCCTGAATTAGAGGAGGAGCTTCCTACTTGTGCAGCGTGTCAGTATGGGAAGATGACAAGGCTTCCTTTTCCACAAAACAAGGCCTGGAGAGCTACACAAAAACTGCAGTTGGTGCACACAGATGTGGGAGGACCTCATAAAACTCCATCATTAAATGGCAGTAAGTTTTACATTGCTTTCATTGATGATCACACAAGAATGTGCTGGATATATTTCATGAAATTTAAATCTGAGGTGGCTGACATCTTCTGGAAGTTTAAAGCTTGGGTTGAAAATCAAAGTAGAGACAAAATGCAGGTGATCAGATCTGATAATGGAACTGAATATACCTCAGAAAAATTTAACAAGTTCTGTGAGAATGCAGGCATTGAGCATCAGCTGACAGCACCTTATACCCCTCAACAAAATGGGGTGGTAGAGAGGAAAAACAGAACACTTATGGAGATGACAAGGTGTTTATTGCATGACAAAGGGCTGCCAAAGAAATTCTGGGCCGAGGCTGCAAACACATCAGTTTTTCTGCTGAATAGATTACCAACAAAGGCTTTGCAACAAAAGACTCCATTTGAAGCATGGTATGGCTATAAACCAAGGCTGCAAAATCTAAAAACATTTGGTTGTCTTTGTTTCTCTTATATTCCTCAGGTTAAGAGAGACAAATTGGATAAGAAGGCAGAACCTGGGATCTTTGTAGGCTACAGTTCAGTTTCAAAAGCTTACAGGATTTATCTTCCTCAAAACAACAAAGTAATTGTTAGCAGGGATGTCCAATTCTTTGAGTCAGATTGCTGGAGCTGGGAGAATAATATGAAGCTTGAGTTCCAGGAAGAAAATGATGATATTGATGACGAACCTGTCAGGGGAACCAAATCACTTTTTGACATCTATCAGAGGTGCAACGTTGCTATAATAGAGCCTGCAGGATATGAAGAAGCTACAACAAATCAAAAATGGATGGCTGCAATGAAGGAGGAGATTGAGATGATTGAGAAAAATCATACTTGGATCCTAGTGGACAGACCTACACATAAAAAGACAATAGGAGTTAAATGGGTTTATAGAACCAAACTCAATCCTGATGGTTCTGTAAACAAACACAAGGCAAGGCTGGTCGTTAGAGGATATGCTCAGATGTTTGGGGTGGATTTCTTTGAGACTTTTGCCCCAGTCGCTAGATTGGATACCATAAGAATGTTGCTGGCCCTTGCTGCTCAAAAGGGCTGGAATATACACCAGATGGATGTCAAATCTGCCTTCTTGAATGGATACTTGGAGGAAGAAATTTTTGTGGAGCAGCCTGAAGGTTTTATTGTTCAAGGAAAAGAGGAGAAAGTATATCTACTGAAAAAGGCCCTGTATGGTCTAAAGCAAGCACCAAGGGCCTGGTACAGCAGGATTGATGCACATTTGGTAAACTTGGGTTTTAAAAAAAGTCTAAGTGAATTTACTCTCTATCTCAGGAAGGTTAGTGATGAAATACTTGTGGTATCTCTTTATGTTGATGATTTGCTTGTTACGGGAAGTAGTATGGAGCAGATTAACACTTTTAAAAGGGAAATGAAGGATGTTTTTGAGATGACTGATCTTGGAAAGATGACATTCTTCCTTGGCATGGAAGTTCAACGAAAGCAGAATGAGATCTTCATATGTCAGCATAAATATGCCAAAGAGATTCTCAAAAAATTCAACATGGAGGAATGCAAGCCAACTGCAACCCCAATGAATCAAAAGGAGAAGTTCTGCAAAGAAGATGGAGCTGCAAAGGTTGATGAAAGACTTTACAGAACCTTAATAGGCTGCTTGATGTACTTGACTGCAACGAGACCAGATATTATGAACGCTGTAAGTTTACTCTCAAGGTACATGCATTGTGCTAGTGAAATTCATTTTCAAGCAGCAAAAAGAATTGTTAGATATATCAAGGGTACGATTGACTATGGTTTGAGGTACTATCAAGTTAAAAATTTCATACTTCATGGTTATTCTGATAGTGATTGGGCTGGTTGTATTGATGACATGAGAAGTACTTCAGGTTATTGTTTTAGCTTTGGTTCTGCTATTTTCTCATGGTGTTCTAAGAAGCAAGACGTCATAGCTCAGTCTACAGCAGAAGCAGAATATGTAGCTGCCACTGCTGCTGTGAATCAAGCTCTCTGGATTAGAAAATTAATGGCAGATCTGCATATGGAGCAAAAGGAAAGCACACAGATACTTGTAGACAACCAAGCTGCAATTTCAATTGCAAATAATCCAGTATTTCATGGCAAAACAAAACACTTCAAGTTGAAACTCTATTTCCTAAGAGAGGTACAAAAAGAAAGAGAAATACAGCTGGTCTACTGCAAAACAGAAGATCAAAATGCTGACATCCTGACCAAGGCTCTTCCCAAAGCCAGGTATGAGTTCTTGAGACAAAGGCTTGGAGTCTGCACCTCCAGAGCCAAGGAGGAGTGTTGAATGACATGTCTCAGGAGTTGCTGGCATGGAATTGAAGTGGTCAAAGTTCTGTAAGGAATTGATCTAATCTTCAGCTATTTTTTAGGAATTTCTGTTACATAATATGCAGCAGATTTGGCTGCATTTTTAATGCTTTTCTGTTATGTAACTATAGCAGATTTTGCTCCAGATCCTATGCTTTTTCTGTTTTAAATAAGTTGTATAAATAAGTGCTTTTGATGATCAATAAAACAAGCTTTTGAGAAGTCTTAAGAATTAGTGTATTACTTACAATATTAGAACTATCAAGCACTAATTGCAGAAATGGGTTTCTGAGAAGGAAGGGATGGTATCCAGATTTCTGGAATTCTGGGAGGCCAAAGCGTGTTTTCATGTATGATTTAAGGCCATGTTTGGGCGTTTTTAATGACTAGGATTGATTTAATTATATAAACAAGCCATGTCAGATTTTAAGTTGCCACATAGGACGTATTATTATTAATTAAACATTATTAGACATTGGGTGGTCAATGGGTAAGATAATAGAAAGAAGAGTGGGCATTGAGATACTTTTCAAAGTTGGGTGGTTAAGTAGTAACCGGGTTAAAGTTTAATGGTCATTGGTTAAATTTACCCCATGCTGGGTTTGTCAAATAAATTTTTATAGGATGTCAGTTTCAGCTTAAAAACTTTCAATTTTCATTTATAGATCTCCCTTTATTTTTTGTATGGTTAAAGAAGCAAAATCAGTTCTATGAGATCTCCCTTGAAATTGTATTTGTAACGCGTCAAAGATAAATTCATTAAAGATGATTTTGTCTTGTTGAGGAGATTGTTGTCCTAAGAAATCATCAAGAACCGCCTGTTAGGATCCAATGGATTGGGAAGGATTAGTTGTTGGAGAGTCATAACAGAATATGGGCCAGCCCACTCTGGCCTAAAGTTACATGGGAAAATTGCCTATAAGTCACCTCCACAAGACTTATTTCAAATTAGGTCAAAATATTTTTTAAAATTGTGATTAAGTCATACTTTCAATAATATTCTAAATTAATTCCAAAATCACCCTGTAATCCATATTTTCTATGCACGAGTTCTTCCAACTCCACAAACCGTCTCAACCTCCGGCGAGTGCTTGACCTTGGCTTCCGTCAATTTTCAATTCCAATGACAATCCTTCACCTGTATCCTCTTCCCCCAGAAGTCCCTCCGCCGGCATTAAAGAAGACTTTTCCACCCTATTCCGCGGTGTGGCCGCCTTTCTTTCACCGCTGTCGCCCAATTCCTCCTCCACTAAAACGACATCGTTGTCGGGGCCTTCTGCGGACATGATTGCCGGAATAAAGAATGACTTGGTGGAAATTCAGGGTACATTTAAATCAGGCCTCTCTTTATTCTCCTCGAAATTCACTTCCAATTTGTTACAGTTTCCGAGAGAAATGAACGATACCGATGATGATGATGAAGATTTGGATGAGGAGAATGATGGTATAGTGGGAATCACTGAGAAAATTGTGGATTTTGTTAGCAAAATTTCATCAAGGCCAGAGCTATGGACTGATTTTCCTATCTCTCTGCCTGATGGTTTACTTGCAATATAAACACTGATAGATCCATAATCATTTTTCTATACTTCAATAGCTTGGAACTTTTAACATTGCTAAGGAAGCTGCAAGAGCTTATGATACTGAGGCTCGGAGGATTGGGGGCAAAAAGGCTAAGTCGGGGGCAAAAAGGCTAAGGTAAATTTTTCTGAAGATGCTCCAGTTTCTGCCTCAAAACATGCAGGCAAGGTGAATCTTTGAAGGACATCCTAAGGAAAGCTCAGACTATGTTCAACCCAGTGTGAACCATAATGACTATTATTTGTTTGGCTTCCTAGAAGAGAAACCGCCAACAAATCAGTATGGTAATGCTGATGTTTACCCTTCCAATAAAACAGTATCATAGAATATTGTTTTATAGAAAAAAAATCTGTAAATAGCAGCTTGATACTGTATTATAGTATAGCAGCTTGACACTGTATTAAGTTGGCCATTGGATTATTTCTTTGTGTTGTTAATTAGTCAAGTGTTGTTTGATATTGTATTATACAAAACAGTATCACAATATAAATGAGCATAGAATTCGCATATATACGTGCTCAGAATTTTTATTATAATATGTTTTCGGAATGGTCTCGACGAGACGGTCAAGACGAGTTGCTTTGCCATTGCGTACGATGGATTTTACCCGTTTGAAGTCGTTTATTTAGTTTAAAATGGCAATCTTTAATTTTTCTTGTCAAAATAGTATCACACATCATCTAAAACAGTATCACACATAACAGGCGGAGTTGGTGCATCATAATCGTTGCTCGAAGAAATGAATTGAATCAGAAATGAATTAACACAGTCCTGATGATTAAATCAAATCAAATACACAAAATAAGCTGCTTTTAAGCTTAACCAAACATACTCAGAAATGAATTGAAATGAAACAAAATGCAAAAATTATAAATGTCCCTTACAGCACACTGAAGTGCAAAAATTTACAAAGACCCAATAAAAATTCCATGAATCCAGTCAGGTATAAAGTTTGATATATTAGTATCATAGTTGAAATATTATCTTAATAAAGCAGTATCATATGTTGATGGATTAAAGTTCACCAATGTACTTTATCTAAATAAAAACAGTGTCATGGATTAAACAGTATCAAAGATAAAACAGTATCATAGATTAAACAGTATCAAAGTATACTAATGCACATTACTTAAATAAAACAGTATCATGGATTAAAACAGTATCATAAACAAAACTAAGAGATTGAAACCTTACCATAATTAAACAGTATCAAAGATAAAACTAAGAGATTGAAACAATATCATAGGTTGAAACTTTGTCATAATATTTCACTATAATTTGAAACATGTTTTAATCCATGATACTGTTTGAATGTCTTAGTTTTGTTTATGATATTGTTTTAATCAATGATACTGTTTTATTTAGATAATGTGCATTAATATATTTTGATACTGTTTTAATTTTATGATATTGTTTGAATGTCTTAGTTTTGACTAAGATACTGTTTTAATCCATGATAATGTTTTGTATAGGTAATGTGCATTAGTATATTTTGATATTGTTTTAGTCCTATGATACTGTTTTTATTTCATCAAATTCATCAAATTTTCATATTCATCCCAAAATTCGGTAAATAGAAACAATATCATAGATCAAAAGAGTATCAATCATTTTGTATTATATTCTTAGACAATCTTGTCATAATTAAACAGTATCAAAGATAAATCTAAAAGATTAAAACAGTATCATAGGTTGAAATTTTATCATAATATTTTAGTATCATTAGAAACAAGAAAAAAATTCGACAAATAGAAACAATATCATAGATTGAAAGAGTATCGAACATTTTACAATCATAGGTTGAAACATTATCATAATAAATCAATATCAAAGATAAAAGTATGGTGTAAGTGTACCATAGCATATTATCTATATAAAACAGTATCATAGATAAAATAGTATTACAACAAAACAGTATCACCACAAAACAGTATCACAATTAGTGTTTTTTTACAATTAAGGGTATGTTGGTCTTTTAGCTCTAAAATATGATTTTAATTGAATTAAGTTTTTAGCATATGACTTTAGAGCCCATAAGTGCCAAAACAGTGACCGGCCTTGAATTTTCCCAAGTTACATTTGTAGTAATGCGATTTCTTCCTCTTTTTTTTATCACGCTTTTGCTATCATGTTCTCTCTTTTTATCATGTAGTTGAAATTCATTTAAATTTTATTATATTGTATCCCTTCCCTTCAATATGCCTCCCGTCGAACCACCATCAATGTTCACCAAGTTCGACTTGGAACTTGGAGCTTGGAGCTTTACCCAATTTTCTTTGGCCTCACAGCAGATAACCAATAATTAACACAAAAACTTGTACTCTTTCATTTATCAGATGTTTGTCTAATCAAATTAGTCACAACTGAGTTTGTACTAATTTCACTAATTTGAATATTGACATTCGGGTAGTTTGTGATGGCCGTCGTGGTCCTGATTATAATGCCTGGAGCAATTTCAAGCAGATCATTTATAGACTTCATTTTATCCATCTTTTTAAATTATGTGTTCTTAGAACCATTTCTCTGAATGTTATATCATTATCTTGACATGAAATATTTTCTGTCAACCCTCAATGTCAAATTTATATATATTTTTTTATGTGAGTTATGAGGGGATATAAAGAAAGGACATTGAGCATGTGAATGTGATCACTCTTTCGTTATCTTCTTGTCCCAAAGCAGTAGTTTTTCCCATATGATCTAGGAATGTTGAGTTTTACATTAAACTAGAGACATATGTTTCTGCTGCTTTGCATATGGGGTGCCAATGCCATTATCATTGTTAAGGGGCCAAAAATAACCTTTCACCTCTGTATTAAAAGAGGTAATTTGTGTACTTAAGTTAATTATGTAATTTGTTTCATCTTTTTCATTTTCCTGCAATAGTATTTTCATTTTGTATTTGTCTAAGCAAATATAAGAATAAGCTATTGGCTTCTGGTTGTTATATCTTTGGGTTTTGCTTGTAAACTCGGTTTCAATTTTAACCAATTTTTTCCCAATCTTTCTATAATAGATCAAGGATGTTCTTATCCTACATCTCTAGCAGAAACAATTTTGTAGTCCTCAAATATTGGGTCCAACCTGTTGGGTCCGTTCCTTATTTCAAGGGCTCATTGCAAATATAATTGGCGCTAGGGACCAAATTGAGAAATTTGGTTAAAGTCAATTAGGGTAATAATAATTGGTTCCAATTGCATTATACATACAAATAAGTTTGGGGTTGTATTAGAGATTGACTTCCGCCTCAAGCAACATAATTATGGTAACTAAACCTCTCTAATTATTCTTTATAAAAAAGACAATTAGAGTAGCCATCAGCGTGTGATATAGAACCCAATTTCAGTTTTTAAAAATAAAAAACAGCATTAAAAAAATCGCACAATTCTAGACAGCTTGCACATTGGTTGTAAAATATTGATATCTCAGTGCTTCGTGGTTTGATCATTCCATTTTGACAACAAGTTCACAAGTGATTGTTCTACAAATCCAATGGTTAAGATCAAAATCAAAAGGTTCATTTATGTGGAACCATCTAAACAGTGACAAATTTTGGTAAAATTTATATTTGTTGGTTTTGAGTATTATTCATAGAATCTTTATTCTTGAGATAGCTGTGTTTTGATTACTTGTTATTGTTGTGTTTTGATAAATTTTGTCTTTGATAGACGATGACTATTTGTGTGCCACGAATCATTTAGTTCTTGACGATTTGGTGTGCCTCTAGTGTTATGAAGAACGTTGTACCTATTATTGTTGATTATAGTAGAGAATTATTTGGAGTTATGTTGTGGACGTAGGCACATTGTCGAATCACGTTAATTATTGTGTCGTTAATTTTGTGCATTATTTATTTTGATTAATTTTATATTTGATTAATCTCTATTAGGTTCGTACGAGAGGGGATAATTAATTATATTCTATTGTGTGATTTGTTCAATTGATGTTTTTCTCCCATCAAAGTGGTATCAGAGATTGGCTATTGTTTTGATTCTTGTTGAATGATAGAAGTTAATACAAGTAGAATGGTTATTTGAATTGTTCAAATTATCACATTCGGAGAGGAAAGATGGAAAATCTTCTTTATGTGAAAAATTATTATCAACCAGTATTTTCTAAGAAAAAACCTAATAATAAGACCGCCGATGAATCGAACTTGCTTCATCGGCAAGTGTGTTGTTACATTAGGCAATGGGTGTATGATAATGTGTTGAACCATGTTCGTGAAGAAACACATGCATGTGATTTGTGGAGTAAGCTCGAGCAACTGTATGCTCGAAAAATCGAGAATTATAAGCTTTTCTTGATCAAACAGATTATGGTTTTAAGGTATCAAGATGAAACTCCTTTAACAGACCATCTTATCGTATTTCAAGGTATTATTAATCAGTTGGCTGTGATGGGTATTAAATTTGAAGATGAGATATAAGGATTGTGGTTCCTTTGTACTTTGCTAGACTCTTGAGAAATATTCAGAACATAATTGTCTAACTCAACCCCTAATGATTTGATTTCCATGGACTTGGCAAAAATTAGTGTCTTGAATGAAGAAATGAGAAGATAGACAAACAAGAATCATTCGCAGTCAAAAGCTTTGGTTGTTGAGAAGTGGAGGAGGAGTCCAAATCGAGGTTCTAAGAAAAGAGGAAAGAACAGAAGCAAGTACAAAAAATTTTCCAATATTGAGTTTTATAATTGTGGCATACAGAGAAATATCTAAAAGTACTATCGACAATTAAAGAAAGACAATAAAAATGACAAAGGTAAAGAAAAAAGAAAGATGACGATACCGATGGTGATCGAATAGCTGCCGCACTCTTTAAACCATTAGTAAGGTAAAAACGGTTTCTATCTTGTCCATGATAACAACGTTATCAACTTAGCTTTTCATGAGATCTCTTGGGTGATCGATAGTGATACTTCCATTAATGTTACATGTCGTAGAGATTTCTTCGCATCCTATACACCTAGTGATTATGGAGTTATTACAATGAGAAATGATCTTCTCGCAAAAGTAGTGGGCATTGAAGATGTGGGATTGGAGGCGGACAATGGCATGAGATTGATTCTCAAAAGTGTAAAATATATTCATGATATGTGATTGAATCTGATTTCTACTGGTAGACTTAATGACGATGGTTATTACAATACCTTCGGAGGTGGTAATTGGAAACTCAGCAAATGTTCTATGGTTGTGGTGAGAGGTGAAAAAAAAAACGTTATTGTACTTGTCGTAGGCAAAGCTCTCCAAGGATATTATTAATACAGTAGAGGATGATGGTACTGTTGAACTTTGGCATAAAAAGCTTGGTCATATGAGTGAGAAGAGAATAAAATTGTTAGCCAAGAAGAATATCCTATCTGGAATGAAGAGTACAGAATTGAAAAGGTGTACTCACTGTGTGGCAGGGAAGCAAACCAGAGTTAGTTTCAAAGATTTCCATTCTTCACGGACGACTAGTATAGAGCTTGGTTCACTCTGATTTGTGTGATCATATGAAGATAAGGCAATTGGTGGTGCTTTCTACTTTGTGACCTTCATTGACGATCATTCAATGAAGACGCGGCTCTATACATTAAAGAAAAAAGATCAAGTGTTGGGTGTGTTCAAGCAATTTCAGGCTTCATTTGAGAGATAGATTGAAAGAACATCCGAATTGACAATGGGGGTGAATATATTGGACCGTTTGATGAGTGTTACAGAAAGTAGGGTATCAAACATCAGAAAATGATGTCAAATTTTAATTAACTCGCAAGTGTACGAATCTATTGGAATATAGAAAAGAAATAACGAGGTCGATCCCATAGAGATTGCAATGAGGATAGTCTAATTTAATCCGAATTAACTATTATTCTAAGCTAGTTGGGTCAAAATGATTTTGGTTGAAAGAGTTTAATTTAAAGACTAATTAATTACGCTAAAACAATTAAGTTGAAGAATCAAGTTGTGTAAAATACTAAGGTTTCGGAATCCACCATTGTTTAACTTAGCAAATATCCAGATTAATTCTAAAAAACAAACGACAACACGAAATCAATCTATTATCGTCCTAAAATATTTATCAATGAAATTCCAAAGAAGAAAAAAACTAATATCGGTTCCTCTTTTTGCTTCAAACATAAATTACTTAAGCGTTTTTCGTATCAAGTTCAATTAAAAGAAAACAAAGAATCAGAGATTGTCTAAGCGTTTTATGTATCCCAAATTGATAAAAAGATAACCAAAAATCAAAAGAAATTAATAGAACATGTTTAAGCACCAAGCGCAAATTAATTAAATCAATATCTAACTATCAGAAATACATAATATTTGAGATGAAAGAAATTTTATTTAATTAATCTAATCAAGAACAAACCATGAACGTTAAAGTTCTAAAAATGAATTAAACGAATAACAAAACAATCACTTAATTAAAACAAGGTTTTATCGTCTACCATGGCTCAAGAAAATTAGAAAAACATAATTAAATTAAAAAGAAAAGAATTGATAGAACCCGGCATGGATTTTAGGAGGAGAAATCTTCGAAGAACTCTTGATCGCTAAGTCGTTGTCTTCTCTTGAATCTTCCGTCTTTCTCTCAAGTTCGGCTCTAAAAAATCCAACCCCTTGCTATGAGTTAATAACTCATATTTATACTACCCTAATTGTACCCAAAATATCTCAAAAATGTCGCAAAATCTGCGGGCCAAAAGTTACCTAACGAAATTAGAACTAAAAAAAGAAATTAAAAAAAAGGAAAAATTAGCCTGGGCCATGGCTATTTGGCCTCTGCTATGGCTGAACAGCGCTGGGCGCTCGCCCAGCTTGTAGCTTCTCTTCTTTGCAGTTTGGTCTTTCAAGTTTTCACACTCTTTAATTTGGTCCTTCAACTTTGGGTCTTGGTAATTTTAGTCCTTAAACTTTTATATTATCTTCTTTAGTCCTCCAACTTTTCATAACCTCCAATTTGGCCTTTCAACTTTCAATTCAGTGCAATTAGGTCCTCATGCTTTTGAAATATCTTCAAATTTATTACTTTTTTCTTCCGATCTTCTCCAATTGTTCACAGACGAGTCAAAAACTAAAATAGAAACAATAATAACTAGATTAAGTAGCAAATCAACTATATGACAGGATAAATGTTTAATTCAAAGGCCAAAATTAGTGCACAAAACGCACTTATCTAACACCCCAAACTAAGTTCGAAAATAAAGCAACATTTTGAGAAGGATATTAAACAACAACACAAAATTTTTCACTTATCCGATGCTCAACCTTTTGTGAGTGTGGGAATAGTCAAAAATTAAACTTATACATGTATTAGACCACGACTAATAATGTGTTGTTGATATTTTCACAATCACGAACTATTTGTAGTCATTTATTCCTTACACATCTCGTAAAATCTCACACTTCCCATGCTTGTCTCCAATCCCGAGGCGTTCTGGCAAAATTGGTTCTTATTGATCAGCACAATACATTTTTCAAATAAAGTGGTACAAATCAGAACTTGTATTCTTAAAAATAGGATGGTGAGTGATTTCTAAATTCTTATCTTTAGTCTCTGAGGTTCTAACATAGCAATCCTTACTGAGCACTTCTACCTCTTTTTATTTATTCAACTCATGTTAACAGTCTTACATTCTGTGCAATACTTCTCTTTCACTAGCTTTCTATGTGACCTTTGTAGCGAGTTTTGGACCGAAGACTCCCAAGTCAGATGACTATAGGGTACCAGGTTTAAAAATACTCTAACAGACTTAATTGGACCCACAGGCTAACAGAGAAGCGAAGATGTAAATATATAAATATTTCTTTCAATTTTTTTTTTCTCTTTTTTTATATGTATGACTCATGTAGCGAGCTTTGGGCCGATGACTCCCAAGTTAGATGACCATAGGGCACCATGGTTTAAGATACTCTAATAGGCTTAATTGCTCGAGTCAGATATTTTATTTTATTTTATCAGCAGAAAGTAGTGTTTAGTTTAGATTCCTTGACTATAACCGATTCAACCAAAGATGAGACTCAGAAAACCCAAACCATCAAAATTCTCAGAACAAAAGTAGTAACTTTAACATTCCCAAACTGTTCTCAAAACAGTTTGGTCACTAGCTTAAGGATGTAGGAACGGAATTTTTCATAATGATACTCAGTCAATAATATCAATACAAACACTCAAGTCATATTTCCAATAAACGATAAGTCAATAGTGGCTATGTGCTTCCTTAATCAGGTCTAACATGAATAAGTATCTAGATAAAAGAATGAGTTCAAGTGTTATCTAATAGTCTAATAAAAATGTGCTCGATTTTGAACAGATATCATCATTGGCGGTAGGATATTCAACAGTAACTAGACAAATAAACTATTAATTTTTTTTTGCAATCAAAATTACTTCAGTTATATAGACCAAAGTGATAAGTAAACTTAGAAACAATTAAGTATCCTGATACTTGTTATCCCACCCCAAACAGAAAACGTACATTGTCCTCAATGTAAGAACAAAATAAAGAAAATAAAAGGAGGGAAAAGATCAATTACACCCTAAAGATAGATATGGAGAAGATGGATCTGGCTGGCTGAAGGTCCGGTGGAATTCCTTTTGCATCTCAGGATCAGTTATGACAACTCGCAGTCGTATAAAAAAAATTAAGAAAAGAAAACACAATTTTTTTTTTTTTTTTAGGTTTTTGGTTAAGATGGATGGGTAGGATCACCCAATTCAATTTCTTCCACCTCCTCTCGAGAGTTAAACTCCAAATAAGGTTTCAATCTTTGGCCATTAACTTTAAAAATGTCACAATTTTTGGAGTTTTCAACCTTTATAGCTCCATGGAGATAGATTGTATGAACAATAAATGAGCCTGACCATCTAGAACGTAACTTACTTGGAAATAAATGCAGACGAGAATTGTATAATAGTACTTTCTGACATGGGATGAATGATTTTCTGACTATGTGCTTGTCATGAAAGACTTTGATTCTTTTCTTGTAGATCTTTGCATTCTCATAAGCTTCGTTTCGAATCTCCTCAAGTTCGGCTAGCTGAAATTCTCTTTTTTACCCTGCTTCTTGCATATCAAAATTGAATTTCTTAATGGCCCAATAAGCCTGATGCTCTAGCTCAATCGGTAGGTGACAAGCTTTTCCATACACCAGTCTATAAGGAGACATTCCAATGGGCATTTCAATAGCTGTCCTATATGCCCACAATGCATCGGTAAGTCGTAGAGACCAATCTTTTCTATCAGGTCAAACTATCTTCTCCAAAATATGCTTTATTTCTCGATTTGAAACCTCTACCTGACCACTAGTTTGTGGGTGATATAGGGTTGCAATTTTGTGTGTGATGGAGTATTTTGCTAGTAGGGTTTGAAAATATTTATTGCAGAAGTGAGATCCACCATCACTAATAATGGCTCGTGGAGTGCCAAAGCGAGAGAAGATATTGCTTTTCAAAAATGCCACTACACTTTTGTGATCATTGGTCCTACATGGAATTGCCTCGACCCACTTGGACACATAATCGACACCAACCAATATGTATAGATAGCCAAATGATGGAGGAAAAGGTCCCATGAAATCAATCCCCCAGACATCAAAGATCTCCACTACGAGAATAGGATTAAGCTACAACATGTTTCTTTTTGAAATGCTTCCCATGCATTGACACCTGTCACATGAAGAACAAAAAATATGAGTGTTACAAAAAAGAGTAGGCCAATAAAAACTATATTGTAAAATTTTGGCAGCAGTTTTTTTAGCACTGAAATGGCCTCCACAAGCTTGGTCATGACAAAAGGATAGAACACTGTGGAATTCACTTTCTGGGACACATCTCCTTATAATTTGATCAGCACAGTATTTAAACAAATAAAGATCGTCCCAAAAGAAGTTTTTCACTTCAGCTAAGAACTTAGTTCTATCTTGTTTAGTCCAATGTTCTGAAAGTTTGCCTGTAACAAGATAATTAACAATGTTAGCAAACCAAGGTACAACATCAATATTCATAAGTTGTTTATCTGGAAACAATTCATTTAATGGTAGTTTTTCCTATACAGAGTCAAGCACAATACGAGATAAGTGGTCAGCTACAACATTTTTAGAACCCTTTTTATCTCTAAATTCAATGTCAAATTCTTGCAAAAGCAAGATCCACATAATCAATCTGGGTTTAGCATATTTCTTAGTGAGAAGATATTTGAGGGCAGCATGGTCAGAAAAAATAATTACTTTACACCCTACAAGATAGGATCGAAATTTATCTAGTGCAAATACAACTGCCAGAATTTCTTTCTCCGTAGTAGAATAATTCAATTGTGCATCGTTAAGAGTTCTACTAGCATAGTAAATAACAGAAGGCAACCGATCTAATATCTGTCCTAAAACGGCTCCTATAGCATAATCAGATGCATCACACATGAGTTCAAAAGGCAAATTCCAATCAGGTGGTCGAATGATAGGTGTAGTGGTCAACACTTTTTTTTAGTCTTTCAAATGCTTTTAAGCACGAATCATTAAAGACAAAATGTGCATCCTTAACAAGTAAATTACATAAGGGTCTAGAGATTTTATTAAAATCTTGAATGAATCGTCTATAAAAACCAGCATGCCCAAGGAATGATCTTACTTCTTTCACTAATTTTGGAGGTGGAAGATTAGAGATAAGATCAACTTTAGCCTTGTCAACTTCAATACCACTACTAGAAATATTGTGGCCAAGAACAATACCTTGTTTCACCATGAAGTGACATTTTTCCCAATTTAACACTAAATTCTTTTCCTCACATCTCTGCAAAACTAAAGTTAGATGGTGCAAACATTCATCAAACGAGTATTCATATACAGAAAAATCATCCATAAACACTTCAAGAAACTTCTCAACCATGTCAGAGAAAATACTAAGCATGTATCTTTGAAAGGTAGCAGGTGCATTACACAAACCAAATGACATTCTTCTATATGCAAAGGTTCCAAAAGGACAAGTGAAAGTAGTTTTCTCTTGATCTTCTGGAGCTATGGAAATTTGATTATAACCAGAATAACCATTTAAGAAACAATAATAATCATGACCTGCTAGCCTATCAAGCATTTGATCAATGAATGAAAGAGGGAAGTGATCTTTTCTAGTGACTAAGTTCAATTTTCTATAGTCAATGCAAACACGTCATCCTGTAGTTACTCTAGTTGGAACCAATTTATTGTTTGTATTAATAACTACTGTGATACCTAATTTTTTTTGGACAACATGTACAGGACTTACCCATGTGCTATCAGAAATTGGATAAATAATTCCAGCATCTAATAATTTAAGCACTTAAGTTCTTACTACATCTTTCATGTTAGGATTTAACCAACGTTGCATCTCTTTAGTAGACCTAGAATTTTCCTCAAGATAAATATAATGCATACAATCTACTGGATTTATACTTATGATATCAACAATGGTCCATCCTAGTGCCTTTTTATGTTCAGTTAAAACACCTAACAACTTACCTTTTTGTGCATCATTAAGGACAGAAGAGATAATTACAGGTAAAGTGTCGGCCTCTCCTAAGAATGCATACTGCAAAGTGTTAGTCAATGCTTTAAGCTCTAATTTTGGTGGTTGTTGAACTGATGGGATGTTTTTTTTCTCACTTATTGGAAGTAGCTCAATTTTCTTTCTCTATTTAGTTGTATCCATGACAGGTGCTGACTCAAACAAAGTATTTACTTCATTTATCGCACTATCATCATCAAAATATGAACCAAAATGAGTTAAGCACATATTTAACGCATCATCACAATTAGTATAAACAAAAGAATCATCATCTAATGCTTTTATCATGTCAACATCATCAACATCCTTTTTGTCATGTGGTTGCTTGTTGACATTAAAAACATTCAACTCTATTGTCATGTTGCCAAAAGATAGCTGCATCACTACATTCTTGCAATTAATGTAAAATCACAAATGTTGGTTTTAACTCTCCTAGTCCAAGTTGCATGTATACAGAGTAAGGAAGAAGATTAACATTAGCTACTAAATCTAGCAAAGCCTTTTCAATTTTATGGTTTTCTATGATGCATGAGATAATAGGACAATTTGGATCTTTAAATTTTGGAGAGGTGTTGTTTTGAATTATAGAGCTAACCTGTTTAGTTAAAAATGCCTTTTTGTGCATATGTAATTGTCTCTTTTTCATACATAAGTCATTCAAGAATTTAGCATAAGCAAGAACTTGCTTAATAGCATCAAGTGAAGGAATATTTATACTTACCCACTTGAAGATTTCCATGATATCATTGAGAGACCCACTTTGCTTTACCTCTGTTAGCCTTTAAGAAAATTGGGGCTTTTGGAACATAGGATGGCTCGTTGTTCTCTTCGGGAGCTTCTTGGACTGAATCATCAGTTGGGGCATTACCTAGAGAAATTGGTTGAGATGTGTTTTGCTTTGGAATATCCACTTTGTTGTTAAACAATTTTCCACGTCTCAAAGTCACGATGGATTTAGCCTCCTCCTGCTGGTTGCTTGAATCGGTTCCAATATTGTGCACTTCTTTAGGGTTAGGAAATGGCTGACTAGGAAACTTCCATTTCTTAATGGTTGTTGCCAACTGTTGTACTGATGAAGCCAGTAGTCCCATCATATTCTCCATATTGGAGATGGATTGTGCCTGTGAGTTATGGCTAGTGCGTACTTTATTTTTAAACTCAGTAATGGTGTGATTCTGATGCTCTAATGCATCTTGTGTAGCTTTTGTCATGTTTTGAATTGCCTCTTACCATGGTTTTGGCTGTGAATTTTTTTTATTAAATTGTCTGGTAGTTTGTTGAGGGGCCTGACTTGCCGTACTATCCTGTTGAACACCCTGCGACCAAGAAAAATTGGGGTGGTCCCTCCATCCTGGGTTGTATGTGTTGGAATAAGGATTGTAAGGCTGTTTCCTCATCATGTTGAGGACATTAGCTTGATCAGTACATGCATCTGGCTCTGTAGGACTATTGATTGTCAATGAGGTCAACTTGCAAGAAAGATCTTCTATCATGTCTTTGATTTTTTTGATTTATGAGTTAGGTTCACTACGGCGAATCTCATAAATTCCTCTTTTCTTTGGTTCAGTACTAGAAGACCGACTCTACTCTTTTGAAAAAAGCTCCAAATCTCTGTAGCATTCTTAGACATAAGCTCTCTACCGCTTGTGGCCATCAACCATTCTTGAATATGTGATAGTAATCCCTCCAAAAAATATTGGCATTAGTGCCATTTTTCATAACCGTGATGTGGACATTTCATAAAAATCCTGTTGAATCTCTCCCAAGTTTCATAGAATGATTCTTTGTCTCTCTGCACAAACTCTGAAATTTTCCTGCGAATAGCATTAGTTTTGTGAACGGGAAAATATTTAGTCAAAAATTTAGCAACCATTTGTTCCGAAGATGTAATACTATTGGTAGGTAACGTATTAAACCATGATCTAGATCTATCTTTCAAAGAAAAAAGAAACAGACGAAGTTTAACATTATCAGGAGAAACATTCTCATATTTAAATGTCTCACATACATCATAAAAATATGTGAGATGATTATAGGGTTCTTCACTATCTAAAGGGTAAATAGCACCAGGGGTCCCTAACCTTTGAACGTTGTAACGATGGGGTCCTCAACCTTTGTTTACTAGCAGTCGGAGTCCCTAACCTTTCAAATGTTAGCGCCCGAGGTCCTTTTTTGACAGAAACCGTTAGTTTGACCGTTAAGTGGTCAAAATTTTGTTAAATGGATCATTTTACCCTTAAATTGAATGATTAAAAAAAATAAAAATTGCAACTAAACCCCAACCAACAAAATAAAAAATTGTAATTAAACCTCAAACATTTGATCTTCTTGTTAAAAACACTTGATCTTTTTGTGAAGTGTCATCCATATCTTCTTATTTTACCTTTTCAAAGTGAGGCTCAGTTTCGTTGTTCTTGCTGTAGTGTAGGTTGTAATGACCATTGTCTCTAAGTTGGGTCGGGCATAGAAAAATCTGGCATGTATCTTAGTAGGGCGAACCTAGATGGCATTTGGAGAACTGCTTTCTCTTACATATGCAACTGGGTTTTTGTAGCCATGGCAGCGTCTCACTCTCTTTGCCTGTTCTATTTGAAGATCTGAGATGCGGTGTTTCGTAAACGACGGTTTGCTCCTCTCTTTTGCTAATGATTTCATGGTGGCTAATTTGGCGGTGGTTGGCTGGTTCAATTCCATGGGTTTTCACGGTAGCTAATTTGGCGGTTGTGGAAGTTGGGTTGTTGCGCGGTGGTGGCTGTGTGGACGTTGGGTTGTTGCGTGGTGGCGGCGTTGGTGGCTGTTGCGCTATTGCACGGTGGTGGTGGTTGTGTGGAAGTTGGATTGTTGCACGGTGGCGGTGGCAGTGGCAGTGGCAGTGGCGGTGGCGGTGGTGGCGGTTTCACGGTGGTGGTGGTGGTGGTTGTTGGGTTGTTTCAGATTATATGTTTTGTAGAAGAAGAAGTATTTTGAAGAAGAAGAAAATGTTTGGGGTTTAATTGCAATTTTTTATTTTGTTGGTTGGGGTTTAGTTGTAATTTTTATTTTTTTAATCATTCAATTTAAGGGTAAAATGGTCCATTTAACAAAATTTTGACCACTTAACGGTCAAACCGATGGTTTTTGTCAAAAAAAGAACCTCAGGCGCCAACGTTTGAAAGATTAGGGACTCCGGCTGCTAGTAAACAAAGGTTGAGGACCCCATCGTTACAACGTTCAAAGGTTAGGGACCCCTGGTGCTATTTACCCCTATCTAAACCATAGAAAGATGGAAGACAATTAAGCACACTCGGTTTTAACTCAAAATTCCTAGCGGTTACATGTGGGTATTGTATGCATGAAGTGCTCAAATTAGCCAATGGACTAAAATAGTCTCTAAAAGGTCTCTCCTCAATTTCATCACCTATAGCAATTATTGCTTCGGTTCTTTCAATTTTATCTAGATTGATGGCTCGTTTTCGTTGGAGAAAAGTTATTTCAATTTCACTATCTAGATGTTCTAGCTTAATTTCTAGAGATCTACGACCAATCATGCACTATAAAACTTTTTAAAAAAAAAAAAATAAAATCCTAAATTATAACTAGTCAAGAATAAAATTAACTAAAATTAAATTAACCTTCAGACGCAGTCTCCGACAATGACGCCAAAAACTTGATGTCAAATTTTAATTAACTCGCAGGTGTACGAATTTATTGGGATATAGAAAAGTAGTAACGAGGTCGATCCCACAGAGACTGCAATGAGGATAGTCTAATTTAATCCGAATTAACTATTATTCCAAGCCAGTTGGGTCGAAATGATTTTGGTTGAAAGAGTTTAATTTAAAGACTTATTAATTACGCTAAAACAATGAAGTTGAAGAATCAAGTTGTGTAAAATACCAAGGTTTCAGAATCCACAATTGTTTAACTTAGCAAATATCCAGTTATTGATTAATTCTAAAAAACAAACGACAACACGAAATCAATCTATTGTCGTCCTAAAGTATTTATCAATGAAATCCCAAAGAAGAAAAAAACTAATATCGGTTCCCCTTTTTGCTTCAAACATAAATTACTTAAGCGTTTTTCGTATCAAGTTCAATTAAAAGAAAACAAAGAATCAGAGATTGTTTAAGCGTTCTATGTATCCCAAATTGATAAAAAGATAACCAAAAATCAAAAGAAATTAATAGAACATATTTAAGCACCAAGCACGAATTAATTAAATCAATATCTAATTATCAGAAATACATGATATTTGAGATGAAAGAAATTTTATTTAATTAATCTAATCAAGAACAAACCATGAACGTTAAAGCTCTAAAAAGGAATTAAACGAATAACAAAACAATCACTTAATTAAAACAAGGTTTTATCGTCTACCTTGGCTCAAGAAAATTAGAAGAACATAATTAATTAAAAAGAAAAGAATTGATAGAACCCGGCATGGATTTTAGGAGGAGAAATCTTCGAAGAACTCTTGATCGCCAAGTTGTTGTCTTCTCTTGAATCTTTCGTCTTTCTCCCAAGTTCGGCTCTAAAAAATCCAACCCCTTGCTATAAGTTAATAACTCATGTTTATACTACCCTAATTGTGCCCAAAATATCCCAAAAAAGTCGCAAAATCCACGGCCAAAAAGTTACCTAACTAAATTAGAACTAAAAAAGGAAATTAAAAAAAAATGAAAAATTATCTTCGGCGATCGCCCAGGCTATTCCAAGGCGATCGCCCAGGCATGGCTATTTGGCCTCTGCTATGGTTGAACAGCGCTAGGCGATCGCCCAGCTTGTAACTTCTCTTCCCTTGCAGTTTGGTCCTTCAAGTTTCTACACTCTCCAATTTGATCTTTCAACTTTGGGTCTTGGTAATTTTAGTCCTCAAACTTTCATATTATCTTCTTTAGTCCTTCAACTTTCCATAACCTCTAATTTGGCCCTTCAACTTTTAATTGAGTGCAATTAGATCCTCATACTTTTGAAATATCTTCAAATTTATTGCTCTTTTCGTCCAATCTTCTCCAATTGTTCACAGACGAGTCCAAAACTGAAATAGAAACAATAATAACTAGATTAAGTAGTAAATCAACTATATGACAGGATAAATGCTTAATTCAAAGGCCATAATAAGTGCACAAAATGAACTTATCAGAAAACACCGTCGAAAACTCCTTAGCTGAATGACATGGCTGAAAGAATGAACATGACACTAGTTGAGAGAGTCAGATATTTACTTTCGCATATAGGGCTGCCGAATTATATTTTGGGTGAGGCTTTAAATACAACTATATATTTGTTAAATCTCTCATAGTGCGTTATATGGAACTTTGAGGTGCCAAATAAAGTTTGGATTGGTAAAGATGTTTCTTATGATAATTTACGTGTCTTTGAATGTAAGATGTTTGTGCATATACCCAAAGATGAAATGTCCAAACTTGATATCAAAACACGATAGTATGCATTTATAGGCTATGGTCAGGATGATTTCGGTTACAACTTGTATGATCCAATTAAGAAGAAGATCATCGAAAGTCTAAATATAGTGTTCATGGAAGATCAGACTATGACGCCTCAAAACTTCCTCTACGAGACTCCTATACATCTCTACTGTTCTTATATTTTAAAGTCCGAAAGTGAACTAAATATACAAAATTCTTGATGTTATTCTAAAAGTTTACAAATGTGACTCATCAAATATAATGACTTTAAGGTTGAGGTTAAGAACCATTAATAGATTTCCTTAAAGTCGAAATTTCTATTTAACTTAATTGTGACATAAGTTTAATATCCTTTGATTTCTTATGCATAAAACGAGCAACCCAACGGTCACAAAAACTTATGAAGCTTTAACTACATAACCATAACTTATCCTTCTAACACATACTAAAATTTCATAATTTTATGGAATGATTAAGGTCATCTAAAGGAATACGAAGTACACGAAAAATAAAAACTAGACAGCTTTCAATATTCAACTTTAATCCTGATTTCCTTATCATAATACCTTGAAAAATTCTAATATTTTCATATATAAAACAAAAAATAATCTATTAACTCATATCCAAAATTCAGAATTTAATAAAAATTTTAAGGTCTCCAAATTAACCTCTAAAACATGAAAGATAGATTCTCTAGTATCACTGTCCATCATTACCAAAACTTGCATATATTGTTCTACAGACATCCAAATGAGGTGATTCAAAGAAGGAACAAAATTGATAGGTCATCAATCCCACCAAATTTCATCTCAAAACATGAAGTGTACCATTCTAGATGTCTATTTGAAATAGGATTTACGAGCTAGAAATTCTGGACAGTTTTCATTCTGGTCAATATTAAATCATTTAAACATCCTCTAATACTAAAAAAAAAATTACAATTATCATTTCATAGAGTCCGAGCAAGTCTATAGCGAATAGAAATTAACAATCATAACAAAATTATCCCACTACATAAAGAATTTTAGAATATAAAACATCAATAAAAAAACAAACTGCAATTATTCATTTTCTTGTCAACAGTCTTCTCCTATGGTTTAATCCCTTTATCATCAAGCCTCCATCCAACCCTACAATCAATATATGAATGGGAGAAGAGTGAGTTTGCGAAAACTCAATAGGAATATCAACATAATAATACAAATCTCAATTTATATATTACAATTAATGTAAATAAACCATACAAACTTCAATTTCCAGTGAGCTCAAGGGTCAAAACTCCAAATTCATTCTTAAGTTTAATCCCGAGGGATTTGAAACCATAAACATTTGATGATAGAAATAATGACAGCTGCTATATGTTACGATGACAACTACTATGACAAATAGAAATAATGACAGTTGATATATGTTACGATGACAGCTGCTATGATAAATACAAATAATGACAACTGCTATATGTTATAATGATAGCTGCGATGATTATAGAAATGAGGACAGTTGCTATATAGATATTATCATACTTTGGTGGATGAAAATTGCACTCTTTAGAACGCATTCCTGAATAGTTCGCTCGCTTCATCGGTCTGCCTGCCACGTTGGTCTCATAAGCTCACCTCTTATAGATAGACTGCAATAATCCAACTATCGTTAGGTTAGCTAGACAGGCGACATGACAGTTATCACTGGTGATTGAGAAGATGTAACGTCCTTCATTAACTCTTAATAATGAGAGAGATAAATGGTCACCTGCCATTAAAGGCCATAACTGTAGGCCATTCCTATAAATATAGACCAACCTTTCAGGTAAAAACCAACTCTCATATACTCCATATTATTATTCAGCATATCTGGTTTTAATCATATACTGATTATCACACCAAAGTAGACACAGAAGAAAAAAGCCTCACCACCTTTTGCAGGTCTCCACTACTATTGCCGCCGTGCTCGAAGGATGAGAAAAATATTTATCATCATTTAGCGCCATCTGTGAGAATCCACACAAAAAGTCATGGCTTGAACTAGAAGAGCGAAGAATGTAACTGCCCCCTCAGTCCTTATCAGAGATGTTGACATGGAGTCCGACGCCACCACTAACCACCCACAACAAGAGTTTGTCCCTACCGCTCAACTAGCGGCACTACAAACGCATGTGGCAGTTTTGGCGACTCAACTTCAAAATCAAAATACTGTGGCGTCTCAACCATCCCAAGATCCTAGTCTTCCATCGGTAGGATTATTACCACCAGGGGCTCCGCTCCAGGTTCCTAGTCTACTATCGGTAGGACCATCATCACCAGGGGCTCTTCTTTAAGCTCCTAACTTTCCAGCAATAGAAACACTACTAACAGGAGCTCCATCGCTGGCCCTAGGTTCTTTGGATCTACCTTTCGCACCCTATTTCCATTCATTGACATCTAACCCAAATCCACATTGGGGACAACCGTCATAGATGCCTACACCTACTTTGATTGAGACACCGGTGTTCAGCCTGGAGCAACGAATAGAGGATATGATGAGTTGCAAAATAGTTGAGGCTATGTTTAAGAAATGTAGTAGGCAACAGTCTATAGTGTTGGAAGAAGATCTTTTTTTCCTAGAGGTGATGGCGGTCCCCTTGCCACAAAACTTTGAACATCCATAGATGGAGAAGTAAGACGGATCTACTGATCCTATTGATCACCTCAGGGCTTTTGTCAACTTGATGAGGTTGCGAGCCACCTCCGATGCAATTATGTATAGGGCCTTCCCACCATAACTTAGGCAGGAGACAAGGGACTGGATGGCAACTATTCCTCCAAAATCCATCCACACATTTGACAATTTTTCTAAGCAGTTTGCTGCATACTTTGCCAGTAGCAAGCGGGCTAAGAAGACAGCTATTGAACTAATGCAATTGACTTAGGAAAAAGACGAGCTACTGAAATATTTCATCGCCCAGTTCAATAGGGCCACACTAGAAATTGAAGATCTACAAATGTCTATTGTAGTCACTGCCATGGTGAGTAGAACTCAAAGTCGCCTTTTCAAGATGTCACTATCTAAAAATCCACTGGACACGATGCATAAGTTACTAAGGAGAGGAGATAAGTATGTAGACACTGATGAATGATATTTCATTACCAAAGACATGAAAGATTGAAAGGAAGCTAAGTCTAACAAAAGGAAGACTCGGGACAAGTCTGAACCTCGAGATGATAAAGGCAAACAGAAAATGAACCATCTAAGGTAGATAAATAATGAAGGTACCAATGAAAGATCAGGCTAGCTGGGAAGTCTTGGTGCAACTACTGAATTTGACCTGCGACAAAAAACATTCTCAACTACTTTAATAGTCAAACGAGGCAACAAAACTTGGTTAAAAAATTCCAAGGTGAGGCGAGCCGAGGCGAATAGCAAAAAAGAAAAGAAAAAAAAGCGAGGCGTTGAGCCCATGTCTAAAAGCAAGGGGATGAGCTTTTATCTGAAAAGAAAGGCGATGAGCCTTTGTTTAAAAATCAAGGCGATGAGCCTCATTAAGGTGATAAACTATAGTCTAAATAAGCAAAACTCCAATGGAACTAGAACAAAATGAATGGGAAGTCATGTGACTAGGAGCGGGCACACGCGCACGTCCCTCTCTTCAAGATGCGGGCGCACCCCATCCCAACTAAAGGGACGGGGCGTACCTCGCCCCAACTAATGGGCAGACGAGTGCCTGTCCCCATTCAAAGGGCAGGGGCGCACCGCCCATTATCCACCTTACTTGTACCAATTTTTACAAACTGCTTCATTGTCTCAATATTGACTAGGGGTTATACACAATTACAGCACACAACATACAAACACATATTCGTCTCAATAGAAAATTGAAAAAGTTAGAGAAATGTGGTAGATTATTTCTACTTCCTATTGACGATAGTAATGATGATAGAAATAATGATTGCTGCTATATGTTACGATGACATCTACTATGATAAATAAAAGTAATGACATCTGATATATGTTACGATGACAGCTGCTATGATAAATAGAAATAATAACAGCTGCTATGATAAATAAAAATAATGATAGCTGCTATATGTTATAATGACAGCTGCTATGATAATAGAAACGAGGACATCTACTATATAGATATGATCATACTTTGGTGGATGATAGTTGCACTCATTAGGGACACCTTCCTGAATAGTTCATGTGCCTCAGACTCCTAATCTAATCATTCAACCACGGGTGTTATCAACGCTTTGAATCTTCACAAGTCCTAGTTACCTGAAAGGGGGAAAATGAAATGGGTGAGAAAATCTCAATAAATACATACGTGTTCATATATTAACAATGTTATGGAATCTTGAAGTTGAAACATGAAACATGAAACATGGAACTTGTATTTGAACTTTCATTGGAACCTTCATTTGAACTTTCACTTGAACTTTTATAGTGGAGACACAAAAAAACTATACCGAACTTAGATAGTAATAGTTATTCATGCGTGACGCTACTAAAACTCTGGTCCGATCTTATAACATACATGTGGACCCATCATATACATTTCAAAATTGTAATATATAAAATGCGTATATACTATCCTTGCTTGAATAAATGAAGAATATTGAATTGCTAAATTTTCACCTTATCATTTCTTGAATCGTGTGCTTATGTATAAACTGATAAAGAAGAAAGAGAGAAATGTACGTTGTGATGTGAAATAAATGATGGACTATTTATAAGTTTACCAAGATACCTAGTTGTAATCAACTGAGACCCTTTAAAAGATAAAGTTTATCTTGAACTCTTATCTATAAAAAAACAACCACATCTTAAGAGATATGATTTGTTGAGGATAACTTAATTTCATTTATCTTAAGAATCTATTCAAAATTTTAAACGATGTACACTGCTGTAATTATCCCTTTTTAAAATTAATTAAATAAAATATATGCATAATTATATATAATTATCCAATTAAAATAAAATTTGCAACATGTGGACAATAAAGTAAATTTCACTTCGGTCCTATACTATTGGTTTACATTCAAATTGGTCCTTAATTTTTCAGATAATATATATTACTTATAGATTCAAATTTAACGGCTATCTACATTGGTTTCAGATATTATAATCTACCCACCTATAACAATTTTCGTCCTCAAAAATTTACCTCAGCTGTTGTCGGCAAACAGTTAGGGATACTTAGATTGCATTTCATCCTTGCATTCCCAAGTTGCTTCCTCTACCGAATGGTGTTGCCATAATACTTTGACCAACGGTATCTACTTGTTACGAAGCTTGTGCACTTTATGAGCTATGACACATACTGGTGCTTCTTCATAACTCAGATCTAGCTGAATTTCTTATGGTTGAAGTTTCACTACATGAGTTGGGCCAGTAACATACTTTCTGAGCATCGATACATGGAAGACATCATGTACTGCTAAAAGTTTTGATGGCAAAGCTAACTAATAAGCGACATTTCCAACTCTTTTTAAAAGTTCAAAAGGACCGATGTACCTTGGTCTAAGTTTACCTTTCTTATCGAACCGTAGTACTCCTATTATCGGTGTAACCTTTAAGAGTACATTATCTCTGACTACAAATTCCAAGTCTTTTCTTCTTTTATCATCATAACTTTTCTGTCTATCTTAAGCCTTCTTCATACTAACTCTAATCTTCCTAATTGTTACTGTTTGTTCAACAATTTCTGGGCCCAAGATTTTACGCTCGCCAACTTCATCCCAATAAACGGGTGATCTACATTTTTACCCATACAACGCCTCATAAGGTGCTACGCCAATGGAAGCATGGTAGCTGTTATTATATGCGAACTCAATTAAAGGTATATGTTTCTCCCAATGGCCTCCAAACTCTAGAACACACAATCGAATCATATCTTCTAATGTTTGTATCGTCCGTTCAGACTGTCCATCTGTTTGAGGATGGAAAGTTGTACTAAAATTCAATTTAGTTTCCATAGCCCGATGTAAAATCTTCCAAAAGTTCAATGTGAACCTTGGGTCTCTATCTGATACAATTGAAACTGGGACACCATGTAACCTCACCACCTCTTTAACTTACAACTTTACAAATTGGTCCATAGAAAAAGTCATGCGAACAGGCAAGAAATGGGCTGACTTGGTTAATCGGTCAACAATTATCCAAATGGCCTCATGGCCTTTTATTGACTTCAGAAAACCTACCACAAAATCCATCGTCACATGTTCCCATTTCCATTCTGGAACCTCCAATAGTTGCAGTAATCCCAACGGTCCCTGATGTTCAACTTTCATTTGTTGACATATTAGACACTTCTCCACATATTTAGCTACATCATCCTTTATATTTTTCCACCAAAATATAGTTTTTAAGTCACGATACATCTTTGTACTTCCTGGATGTATAGAATAAGGAGTAGAGTGAGCTTCTTCCAAAATCTTATTTTTCAATTCTTTGAAATTTGGTACCCAAAGACGTCCTTGATAACATAATGCTTTATCTTCGGCTATGTTGAAATCGTTCAGCTTCTTTGTGTCAATCTCAGCTTTGATAAACTCGAAGAACTGATCACTTCTTTGATGGCTCTTAATCCAATCACGGAGAGTTGGTCAAATCGAAAGTGCTGTAATTCGAGCAACAGAATCAGAAGGTGTGGCAATCACCTTGAGACTTAATCTTTCAAATGCCTTCCATAGGGGTCTCTGTGTTGTCAACATTGCCACCTGTTATGTTGTTTTCCTACTTAAGGCATCGGCCACTACGTTCGCCTTACCTAGATGGTAATGGATTTTACAGTCATAATTTTTTACC
Organism: Forsythia viridissima; assembly: GCA_030279155.1. NCBI lineage: Eukaryota > Viridiplantae > Streptophyta > Magnoliopsida > Lamiales > Oleaceae > Forsythia > Forsythia viridissima. Next base: position 27,273,361 of record CM059041.1, on the reverse strand, counting down.
AGTTCAAACCATCTCCTCTGCCTCATTTTCAACTCTTTTTGAGTGAAGATATACTTGAGGCTCTTATAATCTGTATAGATGTCACACTTTCTTCTGTACAGATAATACCTCTAAATTTTTAGAGCGTAGACTACCGCAGCTAGCTCTAGATCATGCGTGGGATAGTTCTGCTCATAAAGCTTCAACTGTCATGATGCATACACTATTACCTTGCCTTGTTGCATCAATACACATCCAATGCCTTGTTTGGATGCATCATTGTAGACTACGAAACCCTTTGATCCTTTAGTTATAGTCAATACTGGCACATTAACTAACTTCTTCTTCAATTCCTTGAAACTATTCTCACATTTCTTTGTCCAGTCAAACTTTATACCCTTGCGGGTCAGCTATGTTAATGGTCCTAATATTTTAGAGAATCCTTCAATAAGCCTCCTGTAATATCCTACTACACTCAAAAAGCTACGAACTTATTCTATATTGGTTGGCCTTGACCAGTTCAGTACTGTCTCTACTTTACTGGAGTCTACTTATATTCTTTGTGTTGTGACCACATGTCCAAGAAATACTACGTGTTCCAACCAGAATTCACACGTTTTGAATTTTGCAAAGAGTTTTTCCTTCATTAGGATCTCTAACACAATCCTCAAGTGTTCTTCGTGCTTTTCTTCACTCTGAGAGTAGACTAAGATGTTGTCAATGAATACGATGACAAAATGGTCTAAGTATTCATGGAAAATGTGATTAATCAAGGCCATGAAAACTCCATGAGCATTAGTTAAGACAAATGGCATTACTAAGAACTCATAGTGACCATAACGAGTTCTAAAGGCCGTTTTTAAAATGTCACTAGGTTTGATTCTCAACTCGTGATATCCTAAACTCAAATCGATCTTTGAAAATACTTTGGCCCTTTGTAGTTGGTCAAATAAATATTCAATTCTGGGAAGGAGTACTTGTTCTTAATAGTGATTCTGTTCAACTCCCGATAATCGATGCACATCCTCATTGACCCATCTTTTTTCTTGACAAATAGCACAGGTGATCCCCACAGTGATACACTGGGTTGAATGAATCCTTTTTCCAATAACTCCTTTATTTGGGCCTTCAATTCATGTAACCCTTTTGGCCCCATTCTATAAGGATCTTTAAAAATGGGTATGGATCGAGGAATCAGATCAATCGTGAACTCCACTTCTCGTTCCGGTGGCATTTCATTCAAATCATTGATAAAGACATATGAAAAATCTCATACTACCTTAACGTCACCCACTGCTAGTTCTTTATCTTCCTTAGCCACTATTGTCATTAAGAATTCCGTACATCCTTCTAACCTCAAAATTTTCCTTGCCTTCAATGCTGTAATGATATGGGGTAGGGGTTTTATCCTGGTTACTGAAAGGTGAAGTTCTACCTCTCCAGGCTGCTTAAACACCACTTCCCTTCAAAGCATATAATTGGTTACTGAAAGGTGAAGTTCTACCTCTCCAGGCTGCTTAAACACGACTTCCCTTTCAAAGCATAGAATAGTTGCGTGGTTCTTGGAAAGCTAGTCTATTCCTAAAATCACGTCGAACTCTTGCATGTTCAAGACATATAAGTTTGTCTCTAAGGTTTTACCATCAATTTCTACCTTAGGTGTCTTTACTATATGGTCTGCACTCAATACTTCTCCTGAGAGAATAGTAACATCTAAAGAAGTACTTGCATGTTCACTAGGGGTATTGAATTTACTCATAAACTTAGGGGTCATAAAAAAGTGAGTAGAGTCAGAATCAATCAAAGCACTAAATTTGGCAAAAGATTAACATACTTTATTTCATAAATCTTGATAACTTGGCATAAAAGAAAAAGGATTACTTGGCATACAAGTCAAAAACTTAGAATATAAAAATTATAAATAACATAGCTTTCTAGTCATCTAAAAATTCTCTTCGTCGCTCTCATTTAGTCTTGCTTCTTGATTATCCACATGGTTTGGCTCACATGCTTCATCAGGGTATGGTATGGAGTTGTACTCAGGTCTTCCTCAATGATATTACCACTATTGTCAACTGAAGGTACACTGTGAGGTTGGGCTTATAATTCAAAGGTCTTTCAATTTTTCTATTGCTGTTAATTAACCATTTCTCTCTCAAACACATCATTAACAAGGCTGGGGGTGATATTCAAACTTCTATTCAATCTCATCCATAAACTATTTCTAGCAAGGGCTAAGTGTCATATGAAGGTGATAAACAATTTCATCTCTATGAAAGTTGTGCCAATTTCTCTTTGCTCCCCTTATAATTTTGTCCACCGTGCACTACAAGAAAACGATCCTTTCGCAACGGGCAGAATACGTTGTGAAAGGGTTTTGGCAACGTTCACCCGTACGTTGCATCCTTTGATGTTGCCGAAAAGTATCCATTTACAGCAACAGGCACTGCACGTTGTTAAAAAACAAAAGTACGTTGTGGTTTATTCTTTAGCAACGTTCTTATGTTCGTTGTTATTTCTCTTTAACAACGTTCAATGTCCGTTGCCATTTAGTTTTTAGCAACGTTCAAATGTTCGTTGTTATTTCTCTTTAACAATGTTCAATGTCCGTTGCCATTTAGTTTTTAGCAACGTTCACTGTCCGTTGTTATTTAGTTTTAGCAACGTAATTTACACGTTGTCTTTGCCTATGTTGTCATTCATTTTCAACAACGTTCTTGTGCACGTTGTCTTTACCTCGGGTTTTTTATCATTTATTTTGAAACAAATTTTATACATATTCATGTAATTTCACAATCATTTAAATACAAATTACATTGTAGATAATAAAACTCAATCCATACACCACATCAACTCTTAACTGGAATTTATACAATATTAATGAAATTTGTCATACAAAATATAGCCTACAAGTTTTTTGAAATATACAAAATTTGAACCAAACCTAGCAAAACACATGTCCTGAAAGTTTCTTACAATGTTGTACATTTAATCTACCAAAATATAGCAAAACAAACTTGATAACTAACACCCCGAATCAACGAATCCGTAACGTCAAACATTTATTGTCCGAAGATTCAAGTTCACATCACCTGACTGATCACAAATTCCAAACCAGGATTGCTGCAAGGAAATATATTCAATCAACTCACTAAAATACCTGGAAAAAGTAACATGGTGAATATAATTTGCAATGAAAGGCTAGTGCAAGGATTGGAATGATATCTTCGGCATAAGCTTTATCAACAAAGTAAAGAAGAATGGACTCCGTGCAGCCAAAAATTTTATCTGCTAAACATGTTTGGCGGTGCTTAAAAATTACTTTTCTATAAAGTAAGTGAAGAGTAACTTACTTTATGCATGTTTGGCAAAATAAGTAACTTAGAACTAAGTTTCACTTACTTCTAAGCACAGCCAAACATGCTGTTAGTATAATCTCACAAGACTACGAAAATAATAACCAAATGTTCCAGCTGATGTCAATTTTGCAGATAAATTTTAGAGAGAAAAAAGACAGCAAGGGAGAAGATATGACCTGCTCTACAATACTTGCTGCTTCAGCATATGCTTCTTGGATATTCTCTGCAAGTCTATGCAAAAATATATATTTGGGTAAGAAGATATCTTTAACGGAACAGGGAGAAAGTTTCTAGTACATACTTTCTCATCAATTACTTTCATCTTTGGGTCAGAAGAAACTAGTATTAGATCATCCTAGTTGGCTCCCTAAGGTCAAATTTAAGCAGCAATATTGGTGAGATTATCTTATAAACACGGTGAGAATTCACAAGCACGCAGCAAGAACCTGGGAAAGCTAATGGAAGGCTGGTGCGGTAATACTCCTAAAGATGTTAGATACAAAAATGAAGTTTATTTTTTATCTTGTTATTTTGATCTTATAGCACAGTTTAATGAATTTTATATTGTTGTGTTGTGAATTCTATTGTGATGTTGGACCTTCAACTGCTTCCTGTAAATGTGATGAAACAACTTGTAATGCTCGGAGGCCACATTTTCTGAACTAGTCAAAGCTTTAGATATTCTAGTCTTGTAGATAATTGTTACTAGGTGACTGAACAAGAGTCGTGGGTGGACCAAGGCTACGTGATGGTTACCTGGTTACTGCTGCTACTGGTTGCTGTAATGGACAGTGAGGATAAAAGTTGCTGATTCTGTGTGATCTACCTGCTTCCATTTCTGCTTCCTCATTCCTTGCTCGTTTCTGTTATTGTTCTCTGATTTCCACAATACACCCGATGTCTGACTGCATGTCTGAGTGATTTCCAAGTGGTTCAGTGCACTCTATTGTGTTGGATGCAAGAAATGCCTTTTGTTCCAGTTTCTGCTTCGGCCTGGACTTTCTTTTTGAGTTGCTGCTTTGAACTCCAGGTCGATTTGATGGTAATTATCTTGATGTTAAGACCTCGTTCTGCCATTTATTTTGAGGTAAAGATCAATTTGTCCCCTGCCACTCCCTATGAAAATTGAGGAAAATAATTAAATCCAATGTATCTTTTGGAGCAAATTTTCCAAACATTAGTTAAATATTATTTACTAGAGAAAATTGGGACTAGTGAATATCAGTCCTCTTAAATCTTAATTCAAGAAAAATGAAAAATGGAAGTGATAATAGCCTAGGTGATTAGTTGATCATTACCTACCTGCTCACAGCAAAAAGATTCATAGAACTTTTCAATTAATACGAATGATTATCCCAAAGAACATAATTAAGTAATGTGACTAAAATTTCCTAGTGGAAGCAACATCAAACCTCTACAAACATCTAAGGTCAAACAGCAGGGCAGAAATATGAATGGAGGGATCTCAAGGTTTAATGACATTTCCACGACTTTACAAGAATAACATCACATTGATCTCCAAAACTAGACACTTAACAAACTAAAATTCAAAATAACAACAGAGAGAGCAGTTGTTTATGCATGTACCAGTGTAAAATTAAAATGAACTATAAAACTTAAGTTTTTTCTGATTTTTCAATAGAAAATCCTATGTTTTCTTCTCTTTCTGCAATGGTCCTGTTTGCTAACGACCACAACAGCAATACTAGCTAAGCCTTATTGCCAATAATTTGGGTTCAGACTTCGAACACACGAGTCCTTTTTCACTGTTCCATTTGATCCAAAGTTATCTCTTCTAAAGGTCCAATGAAATCAAATTAATGAAAGTATCTTTCTCAAACCCGCATTAGTCACGTCATGTACTGGATTCAGTCGGATTTTTTTCATGGACTTATTGCTAGAATATTTTATTACTACACACAAATTACTACACACAAATTATTTATGTAAAGGTAAATGGAAAATTAACTATGAATTTTAGTACTAATTCACGGGTTTTCACAATCCATCTCTATCTCTATATATTACTACACACAAATTAAATGGGCAGAATTTTCTTCAATGGTTTCAATCTGGAAAGTTGTTAATCACATCAGTAAGTTTCCTGATAAGAACAGCTGACAAACACAAACTAAAGCAGAAAGTTAATCCATGGCAATGCAAGGGGGAACTGTTATTCAGTAAGGAACATTAGACTGGACTTTTAGGCTTTTAGCATGAATTAAAAAAACTTTAACACAAATGGCAAATCGTTCACAACAAGAAAATTGGATCGACTAGCAAAAGATTACATCAATATCCCGTAGTGTAAAATGAATATATATGTACTATAGCATATAATTACTTTGTACATATCAGGTAAAAGGGTTCCACCACAATAACAAACTAATCCTACTCAATAAATTTGAGTTCAGAAGCATGAAAACATTTTTACCACTCCATCCAGTTCATTACTAGATCTAAACCACTATAGGCCCGTTAGTTTTGGTCTACACCTCCCTCTTTTCTTCTAACATATTCTTTGATATCACTTCATTTAAAAGAGTTCCACCTCATTCAAAATCTAAATCGTGACCAACCTCATTATAGTAGAATCGAAAACCTTTTGCAAGAAACTCAAACCCATTCTTATTAATAATACTTAATTGAACAAGTATATTGCGGATACTACCAAAATCACCCGTAAAATTCCACTTCTAAAGTTGTGTTATCAAGGGATATAGAATTATAGATATTGCAATTTTCATTCGAGTCATAGCTCACCAAAAATTACTTATTACTACATATCCATCCACGCATTAAATTGGCGGCATTACTTGCTCACAGATCGAAAACAGAAACTCCATTGCCAAAACTTCCCTTCAAGATTCAATTTCCTTTCCTGGCCTTTTAAATGTTCCATACATTTTATTTTTTTTTATCATTTCTACCCCAATCGAAAAATGAGAAAAAGAGGAAATTTCATAATATTCAATATATATATATATAAAGCTTCGTTAGAGAGGGAATTTGAGGCTCACATTTTATATGGATCAGCTCCAGTATAGCCAGTGGTTTTCGGTAGTGGAATCAACATCTACAACTCCCCCAAAGAAGTCGAAATAAATATTGAGAACAATTTTTTTTTTCAAAACCCTATAGTAGAGTCAATTGAATAAAAACAAAGAATGAGAAGATTACCTCGCGATTAACAACGAAGATTGGGCAGTGCCTCCCGATCATATCGTGCCAAACCGTCCTCGTCTGGAAAATAAATACGAAGAAGATCTACATCATCAAGATGGATGATAATCCAAGATCTATCAGAAGATTCACGAACATGAAAGACAAATCTCAGCTTAGATTTCAAAATGCTTTCTTCCAGCCCAAACTGTGAGGAAATCAAAACATAAGGGTTTTGAATTGGATTTTGGGTTACATTTGGGGAAGAACAAAGTGAGGAGATGGATACACAGAACGTATTTTGATGTTGGGGGCAAATATTTTTAGTTTTTCCGGGTAGGAAATTTGTTAACTGGGCTCGTATTTGGGCTTTAGATTTTACAACGTGCAAAGAACGTTGCCAAATCTATTTTTTAATAAAAGTTTTAGCAACGTGCCTCTGACCGTTGCAAAAATGTTGTGGTCTATGTTTTAACAACGTTCAGTGAACGTTGCTAAAAACTATGTTATATGACAACGGTCATTGCCCGTTGTTGAATAAGAAAATATATTATTATTTTGGCAACGGTCACTGACCGTTGCAAAAGGTTATATTAACAACATTCATTTCAATGCTGTTGCCAAATGCCAATTAAATTAACCAATTGCAACATACATTTGATGACTGTTGCCGTAGACCCGTTTTAGCAACAAGCTTTTAATGAATGTTGTCGTTGAGATGTTGCAAATGGCACTTTTTGTTGTAGTGGTGTTCAAGTACTCTAGCAGATTATGGTTCGGATTCTTCACATATGTCTTATGTAATTTTAAAAACATCTCACGTCTCTTGGCCTGGACTCTAATTACTTGTGGACATCTATCAACCATCTAACAAGGAAGAAATAGACATAATTAATTGTTTTTGCTTTATTAATTTGAATATCGTGCAACTAAAAGGCTTCCAGGTAAGGAGTGGGGTCATTTAGACTACTTAAATTCCAAGCTCTCCTTAGAAAGTTTAAGTCCTTTTGACAAAGCCTTCAATTTTGTGAATATCAAATCAAAAAAATTCGAACAGTGGGTAGAAATCGAATTGTCTAAAAATATAACATTCCTATTTGAGTAATTTCTAGTGGGCAGATTCTTAACGATTTTATTTTTATATATTTTTTTATTTTTTTATATAAAAGTTCTTTTACTAGAAATAACATATACTTAATTAACTTTAAATGTAAAACATGTTTTTCACATAATTCTTAATTTCCATCATAGATTTCATACATGTTCAAATATTTGACCATTCATATTCACATAATAACTTAAGAAAAATAAATACATTATGCATAATTACTTGTACCTGGCTTAAAGATTCAAAGTTTGGACGATCACCGTGGTGAATTTTTAATCAGCTTAGCATAAAAGAATCTTCATTACTTAACTAATAACAAAAAAAATCATTGTTCACATGAATAGTAGTAGTATTATTATTTTTTTAAAAGTCTACGAAAATGTAAACCTTCGCTCTAATACCACTTTGTGATGCCGGATCCTAAAATCCGAGAGTCATAATGACATATCATGAATGTAGTAAAATAAATAAATACTCAATAAAAGTCTACAAAAATGTAAACCTTAGTAAAATAATAATACTTAGTATTATTATTTTTTTAAAAGTCTACAAAAATGTAAACCTCCGCTCTGATACCACTTTGTGACGCCCGGATCCTAAAACGCGAGAGTCGTAATGACATATCATGAATGTAGTAAATAAATAAATACTTAATAAAACTTAGAATTTATGATTAAAAGATAACCAATTAACATCTTATTTAAAATGAACTTAAATCGTAACATATGTTCAAAATTCTTTATTAAATAAAGACTCATAATCTAACCATTCCACCATGGGTGTTGTCCACGCTTCGAATCTTCACAAATCTTAGTTACCTGGAAGGGAGAAAATGAAAGGGGTGAGAAAATCTCAATAAGTACATACGTGTTCATATATTAAAAATGTTATGGAATCTTGAACTTGAAACATGAAACATGAAACTTGTACTTGAACTTTCATTGGAACATTCAATCGAACTTTCACTTGAACTTTCATAGTGGAGACACAAAAAAACTATATTGAACTTAGACGGTAATAGTTATTCATACGTAGCGCTACTAAAACTCCAATCCGATCTTATAACAGACATGTGGACCCATCATATATATTTGAAAATAGTAATATATAAAATGCGTATATACTTACCTTGCTTGAATAAATGAAGAACACTAAATTGCTAAACTTTCACCTCAATATTTCTTGAATCGTGTGTTTATGTATAAACTGAGAGAGAAGAAAGAAAGAAATGTATGTTGTGGTGTGAAATAAATGATGGACCTCAGGTTCTATTTATAAGTTTACTAAGATACTTGATTGTAACCAACTGAGACTCTTTAAAAAATAAATCTTATTTTGAACTCTTATTTTTTTTAAAAAAACAAAGACATCTTAAGAAATATGATTTGTTGAGAATAACTCGGTCTCATTTATCTTAAGAATCTATTCAAATTTTTAAACGATATACACTACTCTAATTATCTATTTTTAAATTAATTAAATAAAAGATATGCATAATTATATATAATTATCCAATAAAAATAAAATTTGCAACATGTGGACAATAAAGTAATTTTTTTTCGGTCCCATACTATTGGTTTACATTCAAATTGATCCTTAACTTTTCTGATAATACACGTTACTTATAGATTCAAATTTAACGGCTACATTGGTTCCAGTTATTATAGTTACCATTGACGATTGGAAAGATGTAACGTCCCTCATCAACTCCTAATAATGAGGAAGATGAATGGTCACCTACCGTTAAAGGGCTTAACTGTAGGCCACCCCTATAAATATAGACCAACCATTCAGGTAAAAACTAACTCTCATATACTCTATATTATTATTTTGCATATCTAGTTTTAATCATATACTGATTATCACACCGGAGTGGACACAGCAAAAAAACGCCTCACCACCTTTTGCAGGCTATTGCCGCCGTGCTCAGACGAGGAGAAAAATATTTATCATCAACATTCATTCTTATACATCTAAAATAAAATGAATTTCTTTTTCTGTTCATTCCAATAGAATAAACTACTTTCATATCTGGATGGCCACAAAATTTAATTCTTTAGTATAGAATATACATAAAATTTCAATACACAAAAAGGATTAAATCAACTTACATATAGATAATCATACATTGCTTTCTTGATAAAAAAAAATGATGAAAACCTTTTTGAAGAACTTCTCTTCTTTTTTTCTTCTTCTTCTCTTATCTTCTCTTCTTTTTTTTCTTTGCGAAATTGGCTTAATTGTGTGTTATGGAGGGAGGGGGCGAGTTTGAGGGGAGAAGAGAAAGGGAAGAATGAGAGTTTTTGACTTCTTTCATTCCTCTTGCATGCCCATCAAGGAACTCACCAAATTGGAATTTGGTAAGTTTTTGATATGGTGCAAATTACCATATTTAAAATATTCTAACAGTCTTGCTTTTTTTTTTTTAGAAAATAATTATAATTAATTAATTAATTAATAAATCTCAAAAATCGTTGGAAATTTTCTCTAGTAGACGTGAGTTGTTTATTATTATTGGACCTCATTTGGACTTTGGACAGACAAGTGGCCACAAATATTTGCTAAGAATTTTACTTAGCCCGAAATAAATTTTTAGATTTTTAGGGCGTTACACAGACCTTATAAGATATTGACATAACTGATAAGATAATGCCAGATTATTGTGATGATTTAGTTGACTTGGATCTAGTACCTTTAACACCAGCACCAACACATACACAGACACATATTGAAATAGTTCAGAATGACTAGCAGAGCAGGGTACTGATGAAGTAGATATTCCTGTTCAGATTGAGACATATGATGATGCTCACGAGCAGTCATCAATACCAAAGGCTCCATAAGTTGTTCCTCCAAGGAGGTCTACTAGGGATAAACAACCTTCCATTCGATATTCTCCTGATGAAGATGTATTACTCAATGAAGGAACCACAGAGTTTTGAAGAGGTTATAGAAGATCAACATAAGAAAAAGTGGCTGAGTGTAATGAAAGATAAAATGCAATTAAACATTTAAATGTGGGACATTAAATATTTATATTCAAGATTTAATTGAAAAAATAAAAGTTTATAAAACCCTATAGAAGTTTGTGAAACTATTCTAAAATGAAAATCTATAAAAGCGTATGGAAGTATATTAAAATCCATAAAAGTCAATAACAGTTAATAAAATCTATAAAAGTTAATCACTTAAAAAAAGTCTTCAAAATTTAGATTAAATACACCATCTTAGTTTCGAAATGGATGATTGAAATTTAATTTAGTTTCAAATTTTACAACTTTACCACCTACATTTCAAATTATTAAAAAATTATTAATTGATAGTTATTCTGCTATGAATCTTCCATATGTTTGTTGCATGGTATACCAACTTACCACTACATGACATCATAAAATTGTCAAAGTGACATGTCTTTTAATATTTTAATCTAAAGATATTGACATAAACTTCATTTTATCATTTTTTTTTCTTTGAGTACCATGTGGCGATTACGTGGGAGATCAATTACATTATGATTGTCAACAAATTAATGTTTGTTAGTTGGAGTCACAATTGGTGATGGAATGTCAAGTACTAAATTTGAAGTTTAATTACCCAATGACACAAATTAAAGTTTAATGCTCCAATTGTGATTTAGCTAAAAGGTCAATCACCGTGAATGCAATTTACCTTAAAAAGGAAATGAAAAAGAAGAAGAAAAAAAGGGTGACTATATGGATACTACAATTTCTTGTAAGCACGCCACATTTTAATTGTACTTAAAGTCCTCAATCTTTGTTCATTATAGCACTTATGTTCTTAATTTTTTCATTGAATTTTTATATTCAACTTCCATTAATTAGAAATTCAATCCTTAATGATGATTTATGTCAAAATATTATGTTTGTGTAATTTGAAATGAAGAAAAAAATATTTTGTCGCACTTTTGTATTCATTGTTTTTTTAAAATATGATAGGCAAATAGGCCGTTTTACGCATTCGCAACATATTTTTTGGATGAAAACTGTTATCAGATACAAAATACGCTAACTAATGAAAAGTTGGGGATAAAATACGATAAAAAAAAGTTGGGGACATGAGTGTTAAAAGGGTTAATTCAATAAATGCATAGTCAACTTTTACCAAGTAACTATATACTCACTGAATTTTGAAATTTAACATGTTAATTTATGAACTTTGTAACTTGTCTTCTATCTACCATGCATCACATCTCTATTTGTACAAGTGGACAGAAAATGCCACGTGGCTACCGGAATCAAACGTGGCATCAAATAGCCGTTAAAGCAATCCACATTAGCCAAACAAGTTGGCCAAAACATGCCTCAGCAACAAATAATCTGTCCCAATTGAGACTTTCTATCTTCAAAAGAAAAATCAGATGCAGAAAGAAAAACGTTACTCTTCCCAAATCTGCCCTAATTTTTGTGCATTTTGGCCTTACTTTTGTCTCCAAATTGTTGGGCAAACATGGCCCACAAGGTGTGGTAATGGATCACGCGTGCATAGTGGAAGAGGCTTTGTTGGAAATACACGAAGATGGAATAGATGAAGGTATATATTTTTAATTTGAATTTTTTTGAATAGTACCTTTAATAATTCGAGTTTTGGTGTGGAATATTCGATTTTGTTGTCTCCAACTTGGTTATTATGAAAATAACTTCAAAAATCATAACCCTAGAAATTATATTGTAAAGCCAGAGACAGAACGAAGATGAATTGGGAGATTCGGGTGTACAATTTAGCAACTCTGAAAATGAAACGAACAAGAGGAATTTTCAATATGACAACAATGCTCTAGAATGCATTTCTGCGAGACTGAACACTGACCCTATTGTTGAAGAAGTACATGATAAGTGCGGATTTTGCACTTATTTTAGCCTTTAAAAATAGATAATTGTTAGTTCTCTCAAGTTGTTTAGTACTTATTTATGTTCTTTTGATTATTTAGGGAAAACCCCGAGCTTGGATGGTGATTGGAAGAGATCCATGCGAAAAATGAGCAAAAAGAACTAAATTTGTGAAAATCGTGAATTTTGAGGACCAAAAGATAAATATATGTAAATATGGAGGACCAATGTTGCAATTTATGGAGGACCTATATGAAAGATAACCAAGTATTCAAGGACTAAAGTAAGCATTTCAGATAGTTCAGGGACTGGAATTGCAATTAATCAAAAGTAAAATAGAATCACTTTGTAATTTGGCCCATGCGTGCGCGATCGCAAGGCGCCAAAATTTCTAGCAGTGAGCTTTTATGCTCTTCCATGCGATCGCATGGAACAAAGCCATGCGATCGCATGGCTTATTTCCCGACTTCCTTGTTTTTTTAATCTTGTTTTTGAGGAGTATTTTGGGTAATTCAATTTTGACGAATTCTAGAATTTAAGGAGCCGTTTTTTCTGCATTTTTAAGGATACTCTCCCTATTCTCTCATACTCCTTCTCACTTTGAAAGCTCTCCAAGAAGAAGAAGTATTAGTGTTCTTTGAAAATTCCATGTAAATGGGTTTTGTTTGATTTTTGTACATCATTGTGAGCATTTTGTAAAATAGAGGAAGATGAATGGAGGTTCATAGTGGGCAAATGAAGGCAACCATTGGCTCAAGCTAAATCTTCCATTTTTCTTGACTTTATCAAATCCGATGATGTATTTTGTATCTATTTTCCATTTTGTCTTTGTAAATACTATGGGCTAATTTTATCTACTAGGAATGAGATGAATCCATTTATGAAGCTTTAAAGTGCTTATTATTGATTCCTTATGCTTGGCTTTTATGGTTGTTTATTATTGGGCTTTATTGTGTATTGAGATGATTGACCACAATTGAAATGCTTTTGTGACTTAGTTTGCTACCGGGAGGTTGAAATTAGATTTAGCACATTTAATTAACAGCATAGTGTTTATGGAATGTAGGAATACTCTTTCCTACTTTGTGCAATCAATAATGATAGTTCTTGAGTTTTAATGCATTTTTACATATACGTTCTCTCGGTAGGAATGCTTGGGAGTCTTGTGTAAAATTAGCTTTGGCTCTACTCGGGAGAGATTGCTAGACATTTTAAGAGCATTGATTGTCATATTAACCTCATTTTGGAATTGATAATAGAAAATGAAACTTTAAAGTAGAATAATTGGTGAAGTCGAATTCCTAGTATCTTCTTCTAATTGATTTTATTTCCTACAAATTTCTCTTTTTGTAATTTTCTTATTAGCTTATTTTTCATCATCTTTTAATTCTTAGTTTAATAATCAAAATAATATGTTTTATTGTGTGTTTAAAATAAGGCTAGATTGATTTGGATGTTAGCAAAATTATCTATCATCATTGGTTCGACACTCTTTCATCACTTTATTACTTGAACTCGACCCGCGCACTTGCGATACATTTTTAGCGAACAAGTTTTTGGCGCCGTTGCCGGGGACAAATTTAATTAGTTAGATCCTTGTTATTCCAGTTTTATTTCTTTTATTTTATTTTATTTTTCCATTTAAAGTTCCAGTGCTATCTTTGTTCTTTTTAGGAATATTCTCTTTGGTGGATACAAGATTTTGAAAATCTTGAGAATTTGGTGTTTCACCCCGAGATTGAAAGAACTTTCAATCACTGAAGAAGAGAACAAAGAGAAGCACGACATAGAGTGAACACCATGGCAGACGAAGAAGATCAAATTGTTTAGATAGATGAGGATGATTTGCTAGTTGGGGATATTATTACTCCATCTGTTGTTTAAAGCCAATCTAGCATAGCATATCCGACTTATGGGAAGGATAATTTTCAATTGAGTCCGGATGTCATCAACCTCTTCCAGAATACTCTTCAATTCTATAAGCGTTCAAATGAAAACCCTCATATGCATCTATCACACTTATTGGAGACAGTGAGCAATTTTGAATACCAAGATGTCAACATGGAAGCTATCAAACTCAGATTATTTCCACATACTTTGAGAGATGGAGCAAGAGAGTGGTTGGATTCACATTTTAGGGGAAGTATTACTACTTGGAATGATCTTGTTTAAAAATTCACGAACAAATACTTTTCTCCCACCAAAGCTGCAAAGTTGAAGCATGACAACTCCATATTCAGGCAGCAAGACACAAAATTTTCATGAAACTTGGGAGAGGTTCAAAGAGATGCTTCGAAAGTGTCCTAATCATGGTATCAAGAAGGCTTTGCAAGTTCAATATTTCTATGCTGGAATACTTCTACATTGTCATTCCATTGTTGAGTCATCTTCAAATGGGTCAATCAACACAGAGACAATCAAATAGGCATAGGTATTATTTGAAAGAATGGCTGACACAAGTTCAAATTGGCTGGCTGAAAGGGAAATAACTAAAAGGGCATCAGGGATGCATGAGGTTGATGTTATATCTGCTCTTTCTACACAAATGGCCACCATGGAGAAAAAGATGATGGATACTATAGTTCGTAATCAGATGGCTTATGCTATTTAGACGCTTACTCTTGAATGTGATGGTTGTGGAGAAAATCATTCAACTGAAAATTTCCCACTATTGACCAGTTATTCGACATCTACTGAGCAAGCTTGTTATGCTCAGAATCATCCTAGTAAGCAAGGTAATATCTACTCCAACACATATAATCCAGCTCAGAAAAATCATCCAAATTTTTCATGGAGCAACAACCAATATCAACAAAGTGCTCCAAGACAACAATCAAAATTTCAACAGAAAGGAGGTTGGGAAGAAGCTATGGCTCAGTTGGCACACCAACAGTTAAAATTTCAAGAACAAACTGAGGAATCTATTCAGAGTATCAGAGCATCTGTGAAGGGCTTGGAGAATCAAATGGGTCAGATGGAAAAACTTCTTTCTGAAAGACAACAAGGGCAATTCCCAAGCAACACTGAGACAAACCCAAGAGAGCATCTTAAAGCAATTACTACAAGAAGTGGGGTTCAGTTTCCTGAGATAGAAGTCAAAAGAAATGTTGTCATTCAAGACAAGACACCTTCCACCAATGAGGAACAAGTGGACCAATCTAAAGTACCACGAGATGCTAGTCAAGAGAAAGGCCTGGATACTCTACCTACTAAGGCAACTCCTCAAGTAAAGGCATATGTGCCTGCAATCCCATTTCCGTAAAGATTGAAAAAGCACATCAATTTGAGAAATTCTTGGAAGTCTTCAAGATGTTGCAAATCAACATCCCTTTTGCCGATACATTGGCTCAAATGTCTAGCTAGCAAAATTTATGAAAGAGATTCTATCTAACAAGAAGAAGCTAGAGGAGCACGAGACAATGATGTTGACTGAAGAGTGCAGTGCTATCTTGCAGAACAAATTGCCACCTAAGCTTAAAGATCTAGGGAGTTTTACTATTCTTTGTACCATTGGTGATATTGATTTTAATAAAACTCTTTGTGATTTAGGTACCAGTATTAACTTAATGCCATTTTTTGTCTACAGGAGATTAGGATTGGAGGAGGCAAAAGCAACAACAGTTTCTTTACAATTAGTCGACCGCTCAATCAAATATTCTAGAAGAATCATTGAGGATATCTTGGTGAAAGTTGACAAATTTATTTTTCCTATCGCCTTCATCATTCTAGACATGGAAGAAGATAAAGATATCTCTCTAATATTGGGTAGACCATTTTTGGCTACTGGAAGAGCTTTAATTGATGTGCACAAAGGCCAGATGATATTAAGGTTAAATGATAAAGATGTGGTATTCAATGTCTTCAAAGCAGTCAAGTATCCAATGTATTCCAACAGTTGTTTCAGGATTGATGTGGTAGAAGAAATGGTGGCATAATCTTTTGCACTAAATCATCCTCAAGATCTACTTGAGACATGTTTGGTTCATTCTTTCACCGAGGCTTTCAATTCAGAAGAAACCAAGCCTATGGTGAAGCAATTAGAGGCAAATCTAGCTTATAAATGGCAACCACCTTTCGAAGAGCTTGGAGAAAAGTCAATATAGTTACCACCATCTATTGAAAGGCCTCCGCAGTTAGAACTCAAGCAATTGCCATCTCACCTGCGTTATGCTTATTTAGGTGATGATTCTACACTTTCGGTTATCATTGCAAACTCCATCAGTAATTTGGAAGAGGAAAAATTGCTACGAGTTCTTCGAGAGCACAAAACTGCAATAGGGTGTTCTATCTCAGATATCAAAAGCATTAGTCCTACCGTCTGTCTGCACAAGATTCTCATGGAAGATGATTTTAAGCCATCAGTCTAGTTTAAAAGAAGATTGAATCCAACACTGCAAGAGGTAGTCAAGGCTGAGATAATAATACTTTTAGATGCGGGATCATCTATCCTATTTCAGACAGCGCTTAGGTCAGTCCAATCTAAGTAGTACCGAAGAAATGAGGGATCATAGTGGTGCCCAATGACAACAATGAGCTCATTCCAACTAGAATAGTTACGGGATGGCGAGTTTGCATTGATTATCGCAAACTCAATATTACAACTTGAAAGGATCATTTTCCTTTGCCATTCATCGATCAAATGTTGGAAAGGTTAGTCGGGCATTCACATTATTGATTTTTAGATGGATATTCTGGATATAATCAGATTTTGATAGCTCTAGAAGATCAGGAGAAGACTACATTCACATGTCCCTATGGCACATTTGCTTATAGAAGGATGTCGTTCGGCCTATGCAACGCTCCAGCTACTTTCCAGCGCTGTATGATATTCATATTTTCAGATATGGTGGAAAAATACATCGAGGTCTTCATGGATGATTTCTCAATCTTTGGAGCATCTGTTGATGAGTGTCTTCATCATCTATCTTTGGTTTTGCAGCGTTGTGAAGAAACCAATCTTGTTCTAAATTGGGAGAAATGCCATTTCATGGTCCAGGAGAGAATTGTATTGGGGCACTTAATTTCAGCAAAGAGAATTGAGGTTGACAAAGCAAATATTCAAGTAATTGAGAAATTGCCACCTCCAACGTCAGTAAAGAGAATTCGGAGTTTTCTTGGGCATGTAGGCTTCTATCGACACTTTATAAAGGATTTCTCAAAAATCACGAAGCCACTTTGCAAAATTTTGGAAAAGGATACCCCTTTTTATTTCTCTACAGAATGTCTACATGCTTTCAACACTCTTAAAGAAGAGCTTATGACAGCACCGATTTTGGTTACACCTGATTGGAGTCTACCCTTTGAGCTAATGTGTGATGCTAGTAATTTTGCAGTTGGGGTAGTGTTGGGACAACGTAAGGATAAATTTTTTTATGTGATTCACTATGCCAGTCGGGCTTTGAATGATGCTCAGCTAAACTATGCCACTACAGAAAAAGAGCTTCTTGCAGTGGTTTATGCTTTTGATAAATTCTGGTCCTATCTTGTGGGATCAAAGGTGATTGTCCATACAGATCATGCTGCTCTGAGGTATTTGTTTACAAAGAAGGATGCTAAGCCTTGACTCATTAGATGGATACTTCTACTGCAGGAGTTTGACATAGAGATCAGAGATAAAAAGGAGAGTGAAAATGTGGTCGTCGGCCTTCTATCTAGACTTGAGATTGGAGAAGAGTCACGAAGTGAAGAGATAAATGAGGAATTTCCTGATGAGCAAATCTTTGCAGTTGAGGAAGCACCGTGGTATACAGATATTGTCAACTTCCTAGCCAGAAACATCATTCTACCAGACTTCTCTAGTCATCAAAAGAAAAGGTTCTTTGCAGACATCAAGCACTACTTTTGGGATGATCCAATTCTTTAAAGAAGGAGACCAGATCAGATAATTAGAAGATGTATACCAGAAAGAGAGATAATGGATATCCTACAGTATTGTCATTCATCAAAATATGCAGGGCATTTTGGGGCCTCTAAAACGGCTGCAAAGGTATTACAGTCCAGTTTCTACTGGCCTACCTTATTCAAAGATTCCCACAAAGTTGTGAAACACATGTGATCGATTTCAAGAAAGAATGAAATACCTCTCAACAGTATTCTAGAAGTTGAAATTTTTGATGTTTGGGATATTGACTTTATGAGACCATTTCCACCATCATTCTCCAATCAATACATATTGGTGGCGGTTGATTATATCTCAAAGTGGGTGGAGGCCATTGCATTACCCACCAATGATAGCCAGGCTGTGATTAACTTCTTGAGAAAGCACATTTTTACCCATTTTGGTACTCCACGAGCAATAATCAGTGATGGAGGTAAGCACTTTTGCAATCACCAATTTGAGTCGGTGTTAGCTAAGTATGGTGTACGTCATCGAGTGTCCACTCTTTATCATCCTCAAACAAGTGGGCAAACCAAAATCTCCAATCAGGAGTTGAAAAGAATTTTGGAAGTAACGGTGAATGCTTCAAGGAAGGACTAGTCCAAAAAAATTGGACGATGCACTTTGGGCATACCGTACTGCATTCAAAACTCTCATTGGCATGTTTCCATATCGTCTAGTATTTGGAAAAGCATGTCACCTACCCGTAGAGTTGGAGCACCGTGCTTATTGGGTAGTGAAAAAGCTAAATTTTGATTGGAAGGAAGCCGTGAGAAGAGACTCCTCCAATTAAACGAAATGGATGAGTTTCAACTTGAAGCATATGAGAATTCCAAAATATATAAGGAACGCACTAAGAGATGGCATGACAACCACATCCAAAGAAGACGAAGAAGACAGTTTGAGGTTGGGCAACAAGTTCTACTATTTAATTCTCGGCTCAAGCTTTTTCCAGGAAATTTACGCTCTAGGTGGTCGGGACCATTCATAATTAAGCGAGTGTATCTATCTGGGACTGTGGAAGTTGAGGATGCAAGCAAGATGTCATTTACAGTGAACGATCAGAGGTTGAAGCATTATTGGAGTGATGAATTTTCCAATGGAAAATCAATTGTCCATCTCACCAATCCCGTCAAATCATCTGCTAAAAGTCTAGCTAGTGATAAAGAAGCGCTAAATGGGAGGCAACCCATTTTTATTTCCTTTACTCATTGTTTTGCAAGTAGTTCATTCTTTTGGTATGATTCCACTTCTTGAAAATTAGGTGAATTTTGATTTTGTTGTCCTTGTTTGGCAGGCCTAATAGCAATGAGTCCACAAAAAGAAGAAATGTAACAATCTCAATTGGTCAAAACAAAGATTTCTGTCCACTTAAAGTTACCATCACCAACCAACTCACCCTAGGGGAGTACCTATTTCTCTTCTCTTTTGATTTTTAGTTTTACATTGAGGACAATGTACATTTTAAGTTTGGGGGCATGAATTTTGCTTGTGTTTTTGCTTGTTAGAGAGCCTTACCGGTTAATATAGGTATTTTGCTTGTTTATTATGCATGTTAGAGAGCCTTGCCGGCTAATGTTGTGATTTTGTTGAAATTGCTGTGATTCATGGATTGTAGACATAAATGCTACTTGTGGTTTTTGATCAATATACTTATTCCATGTTAGATACCTTTTAAGCACTTTTGTCATAATGTTCATTGCATGCAAATGTTGAGTGCACTTTTTCTTCATAAGTGGGTTCTAGAACTTAAATGGCGTTATCTATTACCTATATATCATCTCTTTAATTTGTCCAAATGGAAGGATAGTTTGGAAATGGTTGAGCTGTGATTTATCTCCATAGAAATGTGTTGATTCCATGCTTGTTGAACATGTACGTGGAGTAGTTTTGACTAACTAGCGAAAACTAGGTAATGGCCATATGCTTGGAATCTAATACTCGTATAAAAGTTTGCGGGTTGTACTCAAGATGGCTATATTTTTTTCTCTATTTTTAAATTTCTCTTACCTTACTTCGTAGCCTATTTGATTTGAGTGATTAAGTCCATTGGGGTATCTCAAATTTCAGTACCCTTTGGTCTCTTTTAAACCAAGGAGTTACCGACCTAACGCTCGTTACATGGGTCAAATAGAAAGTTTAAGGGAGTAAGGTTGCTAAAAAAAAGTGTCATGAAATATGCATAGCAAATCTTACAAGTTTGAGCCACTGTGACTACTTTTCGGGATTTAGATAACTAGTGGGTTTGAATTACTTGGTGGAAGTTTGATTGTTAAAATGCTCATTTTTTTTGGAGAATCTTCACAAGCTTAAGTAGTTACAATCATTGGCTAAATCTAACCAAACTTGAACAAGAAAGATTGAGTGATTTGGGAGAAACCATTGAATAGAGACCCCAGGTTAGAGAGAAAATATCAAATTTGGGAGAATATATCCAACGAGAAGAAAAGGAAAGTTTGACCATTGAGGGTTGGGTATTCACCAATTTTTGCTTTACAATGATTCAAAGTGACTATGCACACACATACATCTAACATTGATTAAGTTGTAAAGTTTCTTTTGTTTTTAGTATTTTTGTAGATTTTTCATGAATATAAGCAAGTTTCAAAAGATCATGGTGAGATGGCAAGCTCCCTAACATTTTGTGAGTTTGTAGTCCTTTTATAGTTTGATTGTGCTTGTGTGCTTGCATGATGTTTTTAGATCATTTTGTTTGAGGACAAACAAAAATACAAGTTTGGGAGTGTAATAAGTGCAGATTTTGCACTTATTTTACCTTTTAAAAATGGATAATTGTGAGTTCTTTCAAGTTGTTTACTACTTATTTATGTTCTTTTGATTATTTAGGTAAAAACTCGAGCTTGGATGGTGATCGCGCGAAAAATGAGCAAAAAGGACTAAATTTGTGCAAATCGAGATGTTTGAGGACCAGAAGATAAATATGTTTAAAGATAGAGGACCAATGTTGCAATTTATGGAGGACCTATATGAAATATAACCAAGTATTCAAGGACTAAAGTCAGCATTTCAGATAGTTCAGAGACTGGAATTACAATTAATCAAAAGTAAAATGGAATCACTTTGTAATTTGGCCCATGCGATCGCATGTGCCAATTTATGCGCGATCGTGAGGCACCAAAATTTCCAGCAGTGAACTTTTATGCTCTTTCATGCAATCGCATGGCCTATTTCTGCATTTTTTTATCTTATTTTTGAGGGGTATTTTGGGTATTTCAATTTTGACAAATTCTAGGGTTTAAGGAGCCGTTTTTCTGCATTTTGAAGGGTACTCTCCCTATTCTCTCATACTCCCTCTCACTTTGAAAGCTCTCCAAGAAGAAGAAGATTATAGTTCTTTGAAAACTCCATGTAAATGGGTTTTGTTTGATTTTTGTACATCATTGTGAGCATTTTGTAAAATAGAGGAAGATGAATGGAGATTCATAGTGGGTAAATGAAGACATCCATGGGCTCAAGCTAAATCTTCCATTTTTCTTGACTTTATCAAATCTGGTGATGTATTTTGTATCTATTTTCCATTTTGTCTTTGTAAATACTAAGGGCTAATTTTATTTACTAGGAATGAGATGAATCCATTTATTAAGCTTTAAAGTGCATTTTTCTTGTTATTGATTCTTTATGCTTGGCTTTTATGGTTGTTTATTATTGGACTTTGTTGTGTATTGAGATGATTGACTACAATTGAAATGCTTTTGTGACTTAGTTTGCTCCCAGGAGGTTGAAATTAGGTTTAGCACATTTAATTAACAACATAATGTTTATGGAATGTAGGAATACTCTTTCATACTTTGTACAATCAATAATGAATGTTCTTGAGTTTTAATGTATTTTTACATATACATTCTCTCGGTAGGAATGTTTGGGAGTCTTGTGTAAAATTAGCTTTGGCTCTACTCGAGAGAGATTGCTAGACATTTTAGGAGCATTGATTGCCATATTAACCTCGTTTTGGAAATGATAATAGAAAATAAAACTTTAAAGTGGAATAATTGGTGAAGTCGAATTCATATTATCTTCTTCTAATTGATTTTATTTCCTACAAATTTCTCATTTTGTAATTTTCTTATTAGCTTTTTCATTATCTTTTAATTCTTAGTTTAATCATCAAAACAATATGTTTTATTGTGTGTTTAAAATAGGGCTAGATTAATTTGGATGTTAGCAAAATTATCTATCCCCGTGGATTCGACACTCTTTCATCACTTTATTACTTGAACGCGACCCGTGCACTTGCGACACATTTTTAGCGAACAGCACATAAAGCTGCAATTGAACATTAGACTGAGTTAGATCATTTATGTGATCCATCATTTGATGAATTACACACTGATTATTCATCAGGTGAGGTTGTGCGATTTCAATTTCGTAAGTGGATGGATTGTTAATAAGTAATATAATGATGTGTAGAGTGTCGAACTCACGAGGACTAGATATTAATTTAACCTATTAATTTATAACTTAAATTTTAACAATCATGCGATATAAATTTTAATGAAACACATATTTGTTTTGGTTTGTGATTCTAAAACTATTTTAACTATTTTAATTAAATCTAAATTATCAATAATCAACTTTAAATGGTGAGAACGAATTCGAGTTTTTACTAATACTTGGATTTGCGAATTCACCTACACGTGCTTTAATCAATTATTCGTTAATCGATTTAGCTGTTAATTACCCTAGATTAAAAATCGGTGATCCTATAATAATCAAAAGCATCTCTCGATGGTCGATCAATTCTATTTCAATATGCGAACCTAGTTATCTCTATTCAGGTTTTGAATATAAAAATATACATTTAAATCACAAGAACACTTAACTGGATTTTATAGAACATAATAGTAATTTCCATCTATTATTGGCCCCTATATTATTCAAAACCACGTGCTAAATTTATATTGAATTTCTCGACTTCAATATAAATTACAGAATATTATAATGATGATCAGACATTAAAATATTAAAAATACTGAATAAAGAATAATCAATCAAGAAGCAATTAACTACTAAAACGAAAAACTTCTAATTAATTAAAATATGAGATTTCATTGTTCATCATAGAAATAAGTAAATTAGCCAGACATGATTATGTAAAATATTACAAGAATTGTATTAATCATGTTCCGGTGATAGAAAAAAATAAATAAATAAAACCAGTGATCCCGGCTGAAGAATCTTTAATCTCGTGTCTTGATCTTCGATTATCTTTTTGTATCTAGTTCTCAAAATTCGTCTCCCGCGATATGTCTATTCTCTGGCTTTTATACTCGTCTCTCAACTCTTCGAAAACATGTCTTTGGTCTTTGCTTTTGTTTTGGAGTTGTAGAGTTTCATTCCTATTAGAAGACTGCTCAAGTTTCTACCCGAAAAGCCATGCGATCGCATGGTTGTTAGAATTAAAGTTCTACAGAAAATTTCACTATCTTGCAATCGCAGCCTTGGACAACCATCGCATGGTTATCTAGGATGCTTTCTTGAATTCTTTTTTTTAATTTGTATGTCAAGTCCCTCAAGTCTCTTTGTCTGTTCAATTGAATCCATTTTTCTTCTATTTGCTATATTTTCGTCCTTTTGTCAGATTGACACTTGAATTTGACTATTTCCTAAAATAATAAGAAAATAACGTACCATTAAACTGAAAACAATTAATATAACTTATAATTGTCCCTTTTATAAGTCTAGATAAGTACATATTTGTACTTATCAAACACCCCCAAACTTGAACTTTTATTCGTCCTCGAATAAACTAGCTAAAGATAATCATGCAATTAATGAAATAAGCTATAACATTATTTACATCATAAATAGCTTGCCGTTCTTGCTTCAGCTTTTGCAAAAAGAAAAACTATAATTCATGACGAGTATTCAGGTAATACTATTGCAAACGTGATTCTACTTAAACTATACTTGAGATGTGTGTGAAAGTAGTTAATTCGATCTACGTAAGTTCTATGGTGGTAATAGCCCAACCACTTGGTCAACTTTTCTTTTTCCTCTCGTAAGGTATACTTCCCCCAAAATAATGTTCTCTTTCAATTCCCGTGATTTTTGGTTCAAAGGTTATAGTTCACTCATTATTTTCTTGTTCATAGCTGGTTGAAAACTAGTAATCGTGACAACTTAGGGTTGTGAAAATTCTCTAATTTCTGAGCACTCTCGAGCAGAAAGTTTCTACTATGTAAGTCAAACCCATTAGTTATCTATTCTCCATATTTACTTTGCAAATGATTTTTTTCACTGGCTTTAGCAGAAATAAAAATAAATTTTATTTATTTATGTATTTATTTTTTAATATAAATCTTATGTGCAAAACTCAATCCATTAAGCTTTCTAGATGACTCATGTAACGAGCTTTAGGTCGATGACTTCCAAGTCTTTCAAACCTTAGGACATAAAGTTTGGAGAAACCCCTACGGGCCTTTTTACTCAAGTCAAATAGGCTACGAAAAGAGTTATAAGTTATTAATAGGGTGCAAAACTCAGTCTATTAAACTTTCTAGATGACTCATGTAACGAGCTTTAGGTTAATGACTCCCAGGTCTTTCGAACCTTAGGGCATCAGGTTTTTAGAAACCTCTACGAGCTTTTTCGCTCAAGTCAAATAGGCTACGAAAAGAGTTATATAATAATAACAATCTTGTTCCTTACGTGCAATAAGTTCATGCTAGGGGACTAGATTCCTAACTTTCGGTCAATACCTAGCTTCCTCTAACTGGTCTAAAATGCTCCATACAATTTTTTTTTAACATAAATAGAATCCATCACAACCTAGATAGCCACCATCAATGTTGGTATACCACACTTTCTCACTATATTGGTTACTGGTTTGAGATACAGATGATTCTAAGTTTAAAAAATGTATCATATTGTTTTTAATTTAGGTGCCCAACATAGTTGAAAATCATCATAACCGACCAACACATCACTATATCAAATATGGTTAAATAGCCTCACATTTAAACAAAGTAATGATATATCCACAAGTCATGATTAAAGCTAAACTTAAATAATAATAAATTGCATTATTAGCGGACAAGGCTATTTATATAACATAAACGTGCTTTTTTTTGACAAACCAAAATAAATTAAAACTCAAAATAACTTAAAAATCAAAAATCAAAAATCAAATATCATTTATCAAGTCAAGCAAAATTTTCATTTTAGTACATCACCCCCAAACTTGAAACATACATTATCCCCAATGCAAGAATTCGAAAGAAATATAACACATAAACATTTAGAGACTTTTCAGAGGTGGGTCTGATGGTGCCGGGAGTAGTGTGGAAGGATCAACTGGTGGAGGTGCTAGCATAGGTGTCGACCTACAAATCTGGTCATGAATATCATCCAACTTGCCTACATATCTGTCTAGCCGTCTCTTGACTTAGACGTAGTCGGATCAAATCCGACTCTGCTCTAGGTCAGCCTGTCGCTAACTGATCTCGATATTCATTTGAGTGTGTCAGACTGTATCTACTCGAGATCACCACGTCGTCAATTCCTACTACACCATGCGCAACTCAGTCTACGTAGCGACAATGAGCTGTATCTGCTCAGCCTGGCTCTCTAGTAGTCAACGTAGCATGGATGCTATGTGTCTAGGGGTACGGCATGCTGAGGTGTAGTTGGCTGGGGTACGGACAGCTGTTCTTTTTTAGACTGCTCGTCTTTGGCTAGGGATGCTCACACAGCGCGTGCAGTTTTCTTTCTTACATTTTCTAAGGCATAGCGGTTGATAGGTCCCTTTACCTTCAATACTGGCTCTACTGGTAAGATCTGGACCCCCGCTTCCTCGTAAATGCCACTGATTAGAGTTGGGAAGATGGATGTGTGCCTCTTATCTGTTTGGAAGCATGCTGATCAGGGTGTAGATATAATTCTCCAAATCCATCTTCCTCCTGTGAGCGAGATGGTATAATAGTCGAGCCCTTGCATCATTGATAGTAGTACGGTGTGCGGTCGGGTCGATGACAAACACATTCAGGATGAGAAGGGAGTCTTTCAATTTACCATGCTCGAAGTCTCTCCCGAGTAGTGGCCATGCATCATCTCGGCCATACAGAAACTAGCCACATTACACATATTCTGAATAGTGGGCAACGGGTGAATATCTTGAGTGGTTATACTATAGTACTCGTCGATGATCCTCGGGATAAACATGAACCATTTACCCCGTACCCATGTCTGCCCATAGTGCTCTGTCCCGTAAATGTCAATTTCATGGTTGAAGTTGGTGTAGAATTCATGGACGAGCTAGGAGTATATCTTGTGCAGTGTGTCAGCAATCTTGGACCAATCGCATACATCGATGAGGTTATATAGCTCCGAGTGAGGAAAGTCCTCCAATTGTAATCTCTGCTCTCCCTATATGGTCCACTGGCTAATGAACTTTTTGAATCTGTCCTCGTGCTCCTCAGAAAGATAGTGGCGGGAGTCGGTGTTTTCTATTCGGGCTCCTTAGATATGAAAAATGACATATATGGTTTAAGTTGTCACCCCCAAACTATCCCAAACTTTAGGTAAGAATTCTCGGGAAACTACGTTAGACTAGGCTACTTCGTGCTCCGAGAAATCTACTTAAGAACGTGCAAAAGTGAAATGGAAGATGGTGACATGGAAGTGCATGCTTTGGTCTACCATATATTCAAATTTCCTAGGATTTTGAGGTCATTTGGGCCAAACGGACGGGGGACGAAAGTGCTAACAGAAGCAGGCTAAAGTGGCCTGCAGTGGGCTGCCATGGTAGGCCTGATTTTCCGTTTAAGGGTAGAATTTGGTGATAACAGTGTGTTCAAGCCTAATTGAATGATCCTAAGTGATGGCATTAGTCAAATAGATTAGCCTAGGATCACATTTTCCCAAAATTTGGCAAAATTTGTGGTTGGGGCATTTTGTCAAACACTTTGTATGCAAGGATTGTTCTTCATGGGTTTGACTAAATTGGGAAATTCAATCAAAGCCAAAAATTTCCACAACCTATTCATCTAATCCCAATCAAATATATAGTCCTTTTTCGATTCAAGCCTAAACTAATCCACATACTCCATAACAATTCAAAGAAAAAGCATTTTCATGGAATTTGAAGGAAAAAATCAAAATTTTCACCATAAAGGTTGAATCTTACCTTTGAAATCGTGAGTTTGATGTTTAT
This sequence comes from Forsythia viridissima, assembly GCA_030279155.1. Lineage (NCBI taxonomy): Eukaryota > Viridiplantae > Streptophyta > Magnoliopsida > Lamiales > Oleaceae > Forsythia > Forsythia viridissima. Next base: position 27,245,856 of record CM059041.1, on the reverse strand, counting down.
GGATGCTTGATTGTGTGTAATTTGAAACCCGTGGTGCTCGTTTGATTTTTGGAGATCAAGGATTGAAGAGAGTACCGTTGGCGGTCAAAATTTGTGTTTTTGAAAATGAGACTTCAATCCCGGTTTTTAACAGCTCTGGTAGCCCTTTGTGATCACAAGGAAGGAAAGTACTGCCATCACAGGGGTACCAAAATATGGGTTGAATGTTTTCTGCCTAGGCTATGCGATCGCAATGGGTTTAACCATGCGATCACATAGTATGAACCATGTTTCAATTTTTTTAACTACTTAATCTAAACATGAACTAAGTAATATTAAGTGTGTGCTCGTACAAAATGACGATGATTAAAGTGGCTAAATGGTTAAGAATTGAAAATGCCTACGTGGTGTCCTAAAAGCATAAAAACGTGCAAAAACGTAAATCAATTCCTAAAACTGAAATAATACTGAAATTGAAATAAAAGGGAGAAAAATGGGTTGCCTCCCATTAAGCGCTTGTTTAAAATCTTTAGCTTGACTTTGTCTTGGTGATCACTCCGGATTGCTCAAAGCGGTAAAAGACTTTTCTTTCAAAAAATCACCCTCAAAGTATTGCTTTAGTCTTTGTCCGTTCACCTTAAACCTGCCCTTTGTGCCATGAGCAACTTCTACTGCTCCATGTAGATAGACTTTCACTATTGTGAATGGCCCGGACCATCTTGAACGTAGTTTCTTAAGAAAGAGCTTGAGTCGTGAGTTGAATAGGAGAACTTTTTATCCTGCCTCAAACTATCCTTTTTGAATGTTTTTGTCATGCCAATACTTGGTTTTCTCTTTGTACAGTTTAGCATTTTTCATAAGGCTCAAACCTGAATTCTTCCATTTCGTTCAATTTAAGCAGTTATTTCTCATTGACTTCTTTTAAGTCAAAGTTCAACTTACTCAATGCTCAGTAGGCTCAATGCTCCAACTCAACTGGTAAATGGCACGCCTTTCTAAAAACTAGGCGATATGGTGACATTTCAATTGGAGTTTTAAATGCAGTTCGATATGCCCAAAGAGCATCACCTAGTTTTCTCGACCAATCTTTTCTCGAGGTACTCACTGTGAGCTCTAGGATCCGTTTCAACTCCTGGAGATTTCCACCTGGCCACTAGTTTGTGGATGGTATGGAGTAGCCATATGGTGCTTCACACCATATTTTGCCAAGAGAGTTTCAAACTGTCGATTACAAAAATGTTTACATCCATCACTTATGATTGATCGAGGAGTCTCGAAATGCGTGAAAATATTCTTTTTGAGGAAATTCACCACCACCCTGCCATCATTGGTCAGTAAGGCCATAGCTTCTACCCATTTTGAAACATAATCCACAGCCACCAAAATGTAAGAATTGAGAACGATGGTGGAAATGGTCCCATAAAGTCAATCCCCCATACATCGAAAAGTTCAACCTCTAAAATGCTTCGAAGGGGTATTTCCTGCTTTCAAGATATGTTTCCCATCCTTTGGCACCTGTCACATTTTTTTACCAAATTGTAGGCATCTTTGAATAATGTTGGCCAATAAAACCCGGATTGTAAGACTTTGGATGCTGTTTTGGTAGCACCGAAATGACCTCCGTATGGTGAGGAATGACATTGCTCCAAGATAGTCTCCATTTCTTCTTCAAGTATACATCTATGAATTACTTGGTCAGCACCCCATCTGTAGAGAATATGATCTTCCCAAAAATAGTATTTAAGTTCTATAAAGAACTTTTTTCGGCATTGATGATCATAATCAGGCGGCACGATATTGCTTGCAAGGTAGTTCACATAATCTGCATACCATGGTGTGCTTTCCATTTGTTCTATCCTAAAAATCTGCTCGTCTGGAAATTTCTCATTTATTTCACCTTCTTCATTTCCTTCGGACTGCTCTATTTTTGACAAGTGGTCAGCTATCACGTTCTCGCTCCCTTTTTTATCCCTAATTTCTAAGTCAAACTCTTGAAGAAGTAGTATCCACCGAATCAGTCTTGGTTTTGCATCCTTTTTAGCAAAAAGGTATTTCAATGCTGCGTGGTCTGTGTGCATTATCACTTTCGATCCAATAAGGTATGTCAAAATTTTTCGAAGGCAAATACTACTGCTAGTAATTCTTTTTCTGTAGTGGCATAATTCATTTGAGTGTCATTGAGAGTTCGGCTGGCATAATATATGTCATGTATGACTTTTTCTCAACGCTGCCCCAATGGCAAAGTCACTTGCATCACACATGAGTTCAAACGGTAAATCTCAATCAAGTGGTATAATGACAGGTGCTGAGATTAGGCTTTCCTTGAGAATGTTGAAAGTTTTAAGACAGTCTATAGAAAATTCAAACTTATTTTTGAAAAATCCTTTATAAATCGTCTATAGAACCCTGCATGTCCCAGAAAAGACCGAATTCCCTTAACTATTGTCAGATGAGGCAATTTTTCTATAACTTGAAATTTTACTTTGTCGACCTCAATGCCCTTAGTTAATATCTTGTATCCCAACACAATGCTTTCTTGGACCATAAAGTGGCACTTTTCCCAATTGAGTACCAAGTTTGTTTTCTCGCAACGCTGAAGTACCATGGTTAAATTTTTGAGGCATTTGTCGAATGATGATCCAAAAACTGAAAAATCATCCATGAAAACTTCAATGATTTTTCGACCATATTTGAGAAAACAGACATCATACAACGTTGAAATGTGGCAAGAGTGTTGCACAGGCCAAATGACATACGCCTATATGCAAACGTGCCGTAAGGGCAAGTAAAGGTCTTATTTTCTTGATCTTCTGGCGCTATATGAATCTGATTGTAGCTTGAATACCCATCAAGAAAGCAATGATGAGAATGACCCGCCAAACGTTCAAGCATCTGATCAATGAATGGTAGAAGAAAATAGTTTTTTCAGATGGCATCATTCAAACTCGTGAGCTAGTAGTCAATCTGACTGGTATGAGCTCGTTATTATCATTCTTCTCAACCGTAATCCCTCATTTTTTAGGCACTACCTAAACCGGGCTTACCCAAGTGCTATCTGAAATGGGATAGATGATACGAGCATCAAGTAGTTTTAACACTTTAGCTCAGACTATTTCTTGCAAATGAGGATTCAATCTACGTTGATGTTGCATTGTTGGTTTACATACCTCTTCCATTAGAATCTTGTGCATGCATATGGACGGGTTGATACCTTTGATATCTACTATAGTCCAACCGATGGCTGATTTGTAATTTCTCAAAACTCAGAGTAGTTTATCTTTCTAATCCTGATTAATAGAATTTGTAATAATGACTGGAAGAGTAGATGACTCACTGTGATAAGCATACCTAAGGTGAGAAGGTAATTGCTTTAACTCGAGAGTTGGGGCTTTTGAACCGAAGGTGACTGTTTAGGAAGTCTGGTACCCAGATCCATGTATTTATTTCTTCTTTCCATCCGTTCAGCTCCTTGTAATATCTGGCACATTCTTTAAGATTTGGAGAGTCAGAATTTTCTTCTTGAGAATGCATAATACATGCTTCCCATGGATCCGAATGATTCTCCAAAGTAAAGATGTTAGTTGCCTCGTGATCGATGATATCGATTTAAAAGCATGAGTCAGAGGAGCTTGGATATTAGATTGCTTTGAACACGTTGAAAGTGACTTGCTCTTCGTTCAATTTCAAGATTAGCTGTCCTTTTTGCACATCAATTAGTGCTCGTCCAGTACCTAAGAATGGTCGTCCCAAGATAAGTGGTACATCCCTGTCTTCCTCCAAATCCAAGATAATGAAGTAAGCTAGGAATATGAACGTGTCCACTTTCACAAAAATATCTTCAACAACCCCACGTGAACGTTTAACTGATCAATTAGCTAACTGTAGTGAGATTGTGGTTGGCTTTGTATCTCCGAGACCTAGTTGCCTGAAAATAAAGTAAGGCATCAAATTAATGCTAGCACCTAAATCACATAATGCCTTTTCAAAAAATAAACTACCAACAGTACAAGGAATAGAGAAATTCTATGGATCTTTTAATTTTGGCGGTAGCTTGTTTTGCAAGATAGCACTGCACTCCTCGGCAAGCATGACTATTTTGTGCTCGTCCAACTTCCTTTTGTTTGAAAGAATTTTCTTCATGAATTTTGCATAACTCGGCATCTAGGCTAGAGCATCAGCAAAAGATATGTTGATTTGGAGTTTCTTGAACACATCAAGGAATTTTTCGAATTGCTTATCTAGCTTATGTTTTCCCAGCTTTTGAGAAAATAGAATTAGAGAAACATAAGCTTTGACCGGTGGCAGAATATACTCTGGTGGAGAGCTTTCTTTTTCTTGATCAACTTCTGCACCTAGTATGTTATCTCTCTCTTTACTTAACGCAGTTTCCTTTTCAACACCCAGTCTTTTCACATGAATTTCTGGCAACTCAACTCTACTTCTCGTGGAGATTACATTGATTTGCTCTTTTGGATTAACTTCGGTATTGCTTGGCCATGTGGCTGGTTGTCGCTCGGTCAACATTTTAGCCAATTGCCCAATCTAATTTTCTATATTCTTTATCGCAACATCTTGTCTTTTCTACATCTCTTTTAACTTAGATTCCATATGCGTGTCAGTTTCTTCCAAACCTCATTTTTTCTCTTGGAGTCTCATTTGATTTGGCAGATTCTGAATATTTTGGGTGTTGCCATATGAGAAGTTTGGAGATTTCTGCATCCTGGATTGTAAGTCTGTGAGTACAGATTATTTTGCTGTCGCTGAAAGTTCTGAGCATATGCAACTTGTTCAAGGGATGACATAGTAACTTTGGTCAAAGGACATTCTGATGATTGATGGTTTGCTCCGCATGTTACACATATTGGTGGAGACATCTGAACCATATTAGCTGAATGAAAATATTTCATTACTTCCATTTGCTTTGCTAATGCATCAATTTTCGCCATTACAAGCTAATTGGTGTCTACCTCATGTATCCCTATTGCTTTCTTCTGCAATCCTCTGTCTGGCCACATAATGAATTGTTCACTCATTATTTCATACAAGTCATGGAGGTCACCGACAGATCTATTTTGGATAGAGCCACTTACTGCAGAATTGACTGAAGAACGACTGCTTGGAACTAGACATTTTCTGAGCAGTTGCTTGAATCTTTCCCATGCCTCGTGAAAGTTTTCCAACTCAAATTGTTGAAAATTGGAAATTTTATACTTTAGTCTGTTTACTCTGGCTGGAAGAAAATATTTCAGTGTGAACTTCTAGATCAGATCTGCCCAAGCAGTGATGCTCCTAGGTGGTAGGGAATCTAACAATTCTCTAGCTTTATCTTTCAATATGTGTGAGAAGAGCCTCATCTTCAGTGCTTCTTTATTAACATCGTGGTATTTGAAATTTCTATAGTATTCATCTAAGCGAGAAATATGGTAATGAGGATTTTCATCTGTCATACCGTAGAAAGGCAGATTGTTCGAGAACAAATTAATTACATCTGGCCTCAGCTGAAATTTGTGGTGTCCATAAGGCGAATAGATTATGCTAGACCGATTTTCAACAAACGATGGCATCATATACTCACCCATAAGGATATCCCGTTCATTAACTTCAACTGGTCGAGCCACTAGTGGAAGATTATTTCTCATATCTGCATGTAATGGATTCTGGATTCAGTTATCTTCCATTGTGTCTTTTTGCTGTTGTTTCTTTTCTCTTTGCTCACGTTGTCGTTGGCAAAAGCTCCGTTCAATCTCTGGATCTAAATCAAATATATTAGGATCCTTTGTACAGCGCATACACACTTAACACATGAAACTTTAGAAAATAGTTAGAATTCAACAATAACACAAAGAATTTAGAATAAATATTAAACTAAAAATAAAATGAATAACAATAAAAAGAATTGTTAAAAATTAAACTATCAATTAATGTAGTAATTGATAAAACTTGTCTTCGGCAGCGGTGTCAAAAACTTGTTGTGCGATTTCAATCCCGCAAGTGGACGGGTCGTTAACAAGTAATATAATGATGTGTAGAGTGTCGAACCCATGAAGACTAGATATTAATTTAACCTATTAATTTATAACTTAAATTTTAACAATCGTGCGATATAAAGAAACACAAATTTGTTTTGGTTTGTGATTCTAAACTATTTTAACTTTTTTAATTAAATCTAAATTATCTATAATCAGGTTTTGAATATAAAAATATGCATTTAAACTACAAGAACACCTAACCGGATTTCATAGAACATAATAGTAATTTCCATCTATTATTGGACCCTGTGTTATTCAAAACAATGTGCTAAATTTATATTGAATCTCTCAACTTCAATATAAATCACAGAATATTCTAATGATGATCAGGTGTTAAAATATTAAAAATACTGAATAAAGAATAATCAATTAAGTAGTAATTAACTACTAAAACGAAAAACTTTTAATTAATTAAAAACACAATGTTTCATCGTTCATCATAGAAATAAGTAAATTAGTCTGATATGATTATGTAAAATAATACAAGAATTGTATTAATCATGTTCCGACGAAAGAAAAAGAAAAAGTAAATAAAATCCGTGATCCCGGCTGAAGAATCATCAATCTCGTGCTTTGATCTTCAATTATCTTCTTGTATCTTGTTCCCAAAATTCATCACCTGCGATATGTCTGTTCTCTGGCTTTTATACTCGTCTCCCAACTCTTCAAAATGTGTCTTTGGTCTTTGCTTTTTTTTTTGGAGTTGTAGAGTTTCATTCCTATTAGGAGACTGCTCTAGTTTCTGCCTGGAAAGCCATGTGATCGCATGGTTAACAACCTTGCGATCGCATGGTTGTTAGATTTAAAGTTCTGCAAAAAATTTCACTATCTTGCGATCACAGCCTTGGATAACCATGCGATCGCATGGTTATTTGGGATGCTTTCTTGAATTCTTTTCTTTGATCTTTGCATGTCAAGTCTCTCAAGCCTCTTTGTCTGTTCAAATGAATCCATTTTTCTTATATTTACTCTCTATTTGTCCTTTCGTCAGATTGACACTTGAATTTGACTATTTTCTAAAATAATAAGAAAATAACGTGCCATTAAACTAAAAACAATTAATATAACTCATAATCGTCCCTTTTTTTAGGCCTGGATAAGTACATATTTTTGTACTTATCAGCAAACAACATAAAATTTCTTGTTTTTAATGAAGAGAATGAGGTATGGGATCCTTAATTTGAAGTAGGAAAAATATTTAGAGATATACCGCAGTTTAGGGAAGCTATAAAAAACTATAGGGTAGAGATAAGATGCAATTTGAGGTTGAAAACAAATGATGATAAAGAGTACATGTAGTGTGCAAACATGGGTGTAAGTGGAGAATATGGGCATATGAGAACAATAAATTGAATTGCATCCAAATAAAGGCATATAATCCCATCCACAATTGCATTAGAGATGGTACAAATAGGCATTGCACAGCTAAGTATGTAGCCGAGAGATATGGAAACCTTTAGGGTGGATCTCTAATGGAAAACAAAGCTAATTAGGAAGATATTTAGGGATGATTTGAAAATAAACATCGTGAGATAAACTGCTTGGAGGGCTAAGTATTGATTGATGGGACTGATGACCATGATTTTGGAATGCTTTATAGTTTTTCCGAGGAATTGTTGAGGACAAATTCAGGTTCTATTTTTTTGATTGATGTCCATGTATCGAAATTCCAGGAAATCTATGTGTGTTTAGATGCTTGCAAGAAGGGATTTGTTTTGGGATGTAGGCAACTAATACGACTAGAAGGTTGCTTTTTTAAAGATACTTTTGAGGGTTAGATATTGGTTGCAGTAGCCCTTGATGCCAATGATTGCATTTATCTGCTTGCACTTGCCATTGTGGAAAAAGAGAAAACAACTAGCTAGAGATGGTTTGTGAATTATTTGAGTGGGAACCTAAGGGTTGTGAATTGCAATGAGTGGACATTCATGAGTGACCGGCAGAAAGGATTGCAGAATGTCATTGAGGACATGTATCCAAATGCCGAAGACATAATTGTGTTGGACATATGTATATTAATTTCTTTAGAGCAGACTTTAGGAGATTGGCTCTCCAGGAAATTCTTTGGAAGGCTGCAAAATCAACTACTATTGTGGACTACATGTTTTGGATGCAAGAGATGAAAAATGAGTGCTAGTCTGCTTATGAATGGTTATTGGCTAGACCTTCCAAAGAATGGAGCAAGTCCCATTTAATGACAAAGGTAAAAAGCAACATACTATTAAACAACTTGTGTGAATTCTTCAACAAAGTAGTTTTGGAGAATATAGAGATGTCTACTGTGACAATGTTGAAAGATATGTATATTAGTTTCATAAAGAGGATCCAAATAAGAAGGGACAAGATAAAGAGAATGGTAGGACAACTTTGCCGTAAAATTCATGTCAGTCAATCAAGAACCTTGACATGGCAGAGAGTAGTGAAGTAGTTTGGTTAAGGGAGCCACAGTGGTATGTAAGGAGTGAGTTTGTTTTCAATCTTCCTACCCGCAGTAGCACTTATAAAAGGTGGGACCTAATTAGCATTCCATGTGCCCATGCTTGTGTTGCAATTATAGGGGAAAAAAAAGACCAGCCTTTGCATTATGTAAGTGACTGCTACAAAGTGAGTATATATCTCAATTGCTATGAAAATCTTGTAATGCCACTAAATGGTAAGAAGCAGTGGTCTCCAATTGATAGAAATCCTTTTACCCCACCTGGTTGGTCTCCAATTTGTCTTGTGACCCACAACTTTTTCTATATTGTATTGGGAAACTGGAAATTTTCAATTTTTGAAAATAGCTGCAAATGAGTTGAAGTTTATGTATATCAAAAAATTGAAAATGATCAATATTATTAAATTCTATTTTGATACATAATTGATAAATTTGTATTGTTAATGTTGGATTTTCGTTTATTGATTCATACATGATAAGAATGGAATATCAAAGTGCAGACAATGTGTATGTTCCTCAAGGTTCTGTCAATAGTCCCCTCGCAACTGGGGCAAGAATTTGAATCGCATGAGGCGACCTACAATTTTTACAATCAATATGCTCGTGAAGCTGGATTTAGTGCACGAATAGTGAAAGTAAAAATAATAAGGTTACTAATGAAAGATACTGGAAAATATTTGTTTGTTCTAAGAAAGGAAAAACAGATAAGACATAACGGATGAAACATAAAAAATGTGCCGCGTTTTGGAGAAAGAAAGCGTGGGCAGGCATGACTTGGATGTTAAGATAAATTATTCGTGGTGAAGCAACAAATGGGACAAATGTGGATAGTGAACAACTTTGTTGAGGAACACAATCATGCTCTTACTACTCCTAGTCAAGTGCATTTGTTAAGATCTCACTTGACTGTGTCGACTACCAAAAAAGCACTTACTCAACAATTTGCTAACGCTAATATTCCCATATGCCAGCAATTACGACTTATGGAGATATATTTAGGTGGTCCATCATCGAATGGGGGTATGGAGAGAGATATTAAAAACCATAAAAGAAATATTCGAGATGAGCAAATGGGTCATGATGCGGAAACACTAATTGAGCATTTCACATTTGAGAAAGAGAATAATCCAAACTTCTATTATGATTACCAGGTAGACAAGGCAAATAAGTTGATTTGATGTTATTGGGCTTATACTGAAATATTTTATTTTGGTAGGTCAAATGTGGCAAACTTCCCTGAGACCCAATATGACTACGATGACCCACAAGATGACGGGAGAAAGGACGCTACTTTCACTTCTATTTCTAGTAGTAACTTTGAATTTGGTTTGTAGTTCGTATAGGAATAGAAGTAATTTTACATTTGGTTTGTAGTACATTGACTTCTGTGTTGGTTGCCACTTTGGAGACATTTTCGAAATTAATTTCTCATTTACATTTTAATTTATTGTACTTTCACTTTCGTGTTGGTTGATACTTTTGTGTAGTTTGCAGTTTAATGTATTTGCTTATGCCTTTGTCAACAATGCATTGTACATTGCACAGATTGGAACAAAAACTGGAGTAAAATGATACACAAATATTAGAACACTAATAAACAATTCCTTTGTCAATTGGAACAAATTACACAAGTCCAGTAACAAATCTAAATCTTCCACATTCTTTTTACCAGTAGTGCTATTGATTTACGAAAAGAAATTCATTACAAAACACACAAATACAGCGATACATGAAAAAATGAAAACATTCGAGCAATTTTTTCTCCTACTCATATCACAGCGAAGTGAACAGATTCTATTTTCTACCTTCTCCATTAACCTCCGCACATTATAATTCAATTCAACCAAATCTCTAATTGTAAGTTTACGTCCTTTGGACTGCCCTCCCAAGTTAGATTTAACCTCGTCGGCCCAACTGAACCCCTCGCACATGACATCATCCTACAATAGCAAAATATACTTCAAATCAATACAATTACACAATCAAAAAACTACAAGATGAAAGTTCACTTACCTTCACACTATGATATCTCCAGTATCGACGATGGGGATTCTTTTCAAAGTGCGAGGTATGAATCCTCATATACGTACCACATCTACATCTAAGTCGTGATTGGGCATCATTTCCACTAGAAGAAGACATTGTTCCTTACCTATCTGTTAATCGAATGTTACACCAATATCATTAATTGAATACCAATAAAATCCATACAACATACAATCTATTACGAATTGAGAAATATATTGAAGGCTCAGATTATGTTTAGGACTAGATGCATACAACACCGACATGGATGCAAAACACCAGTTGCATGAGATTATAAGAATTCCCATTCTCATGCCACCTGGGCTGCCAAACTAAGATACTTGATTGATTTTCTAGTTGCCGAAATCGAATAATCATAACAAATCAATAACATTGATCATCACAACCCGTTATGAAAATACAGTCCCATTCTCATGTCTATACTGCCCAATTCAAAACAAGTTATCATCATATGTCTTATCTCCCTATCCTCTTATATATAATTTACAAATCATTCATCACACCACAATGCTAATACTAATTCATAAATCATCAGGAATGAGGGAAACGGGAAAACAATAGTAGCCCAAATTTATCTAACATAGATACTACAGTACGCTAATTTAGAGGCACGAATCAAGAAACCTTCAGCAAAAAGAGATCAAATTTTACACATGAGTCACAAATCAACAAATTTTTAGAGAAGTATGAGAAATCGATTAACAAATCAAAATCAAATGTCCCAATTCATGCAAAAGATTTTCAGATTCCTACCAAACCCGCAAACCCTAAAATTTCTCAAATCATTGCGTAGGAAGAAGTTGGGAATAAAAAAATACTGATTTCTCTCAGATATAGTTTCTCGAGCACAATAATCAGTGGGCAAGAAACATGATGAAATACGACCAATTTGTTTTTAATACAAACAGCAAATGACATGTGGTTGCAAAATGATCATACCGGGTTTGGTCGTGGTAGGTCATAGAGAGTGCAGTGGTGGGTTTGACGAGATGAAGACTATGAGACTGGAGATGCTAGTGGTGAACATGGTGAGAGAAGTATTGTTGAGTACAGGACGAGAGAAGTGTTGGGTTACAACGAGAGTAGTGGTGGGTCCGACAACTGATAGGTGGTGGTTTCGACCAGTGCATAAGGTGGTGGTAGGAAATATGGTGATGGAGAAAATCTAGGGCACCTGATTTGGGAGAGAATACATGGAGAGAAAAATGAGGGAAGTTTATATTGGCGGTGGCGGTGGCGGTGGTGGGAGGGTTGTTGTGTGAATTTGAAAAGAAAAATTTGCTGACATCCATGTGGCCCATTTAAGCTAATGGAACATGCCATTTAGGCAGTAGGCAAGAATTATTTTGCCCACTGTAGGTAGGAGAACAGGGCTTTGCATGTGTATTCTACTTAAGTTGCAATACTGCTAACAGTGGTATTATCTATTTTATCTTTGGATTTCATCTATCTCTTGTACTAAATTCATTAACCCCACAATAGATAGATGATACTACAATTAACTATCTCATATTCGACAAAAATACAATTATCCATCCTAAATTCAACCACACAAATTTGTCAATCAAAATACCCAACACAATGATTGCCAACAAAATTTGATAGCAAACGACCTTCCTATGCAACTTCCTCTCCAAATCAGTATTACGATTAGCATTTCATAGAAGCCCATTGATCACCTTCTTATAATGTGCAGGGGCTAGAGGAACATTGCACAAGATGTAATCACATGCATCAAGACGGTCGTACAAGTTACAACCCTTCGACCTCCACCTGGGTTCTTTTCCATCCACGCAGTTATTAATGATTTGGGTAGTGGCCTCTGAATTTTCCATCGCAATTGGATCAGATTGGGGTTCGGGGTCTGATCGGTTCTATTTTGGGATTTTTTCTTGCGATTTGGGATATTAGGGTTTGGGGGTGTGATTTTGAGATTTCTACAGATATGATAATGTGGCATTTGGGACAGATTATCTGTTGGTGAGGCGTGTTTGGGGAAACTTGTTTAGCATATATTTTTAATGGCTATTTTGGTGCCACGACTGATTCCATAAGACATGGCATTTTCTGTCAACTTTTACAAATGGGTAGGTAATGCATGGTGGATGGAAGACAAGTTAGAAAGTTGCAAAGTTCAGTAAGTAATGTGTTGCATTTCAAAGTTCAGTGAGTAAGTAGTAACTTGATCATAGTTACTTAATCAAAGTTCAGTAAGTTCAGTGCATTTAGCATCGACCTTCAGAAAGGTTTTCACTCGACTTACAAAAAAGTAATATACGTCTCTCTTCACCATTTTGAAAAGAAATCTCTCAATCTCCTCAAAGTGCTCCTTCTCAATTCTATTTTTCTTCACTATTCGGCATTGTTCTTCAAATCTTCCTTCTCAACCCTGTTATTCACCACCGGTCACTCACCAACTTTTATCAATCTCCATTTTTCCATCTTCAACGCGATAAAACTATTATCTTACCCACCCAATTTTTTTTTCTAAAGTTGAATTCCACCAATAAGTGGTATACTAGTTAAATTAATCGGAGTATCTACGAAAAGTGGTATACTAGCCACGATCGTAGGAAATTTTTTCCACTACGGGAATAAAAAGTACTTAAACGTTTGTGTGTCACTATGTCTTCAATTTCTCCCTGCACAAAATCTTTCTATCAAAATTTGCTGATTTCTTTAATCTATTTCTATGATTCGATCATTTTTCTCTCAAATAATCATTTTTGAAATCTACTTACCTCTTCGATCCATTTCTCACAATCGATCATCTTCCTTTACTATTGATCTTCAAAATCTATTTATCGCATCAATTTATCATCATACTAGAGTATACGATCGGATCTTACTATAGTATACTAGTTAAACTACTAGTATACGTATACCACTTTTTTTTTGCGGTGGATCTAACCGGAGTAGAGGATTTTAATGGATCCAGAAGTTGAGAAAAATATGTTAAATATATAGTTTTGTTTAAGCGGGGTTTGATTTTAAAGAATATAAAGAAATGGAGAAATTAAGACTGAGATATGAGTTTGTGAGAGGGATAAGATGTATTGAAAAAATATTGAACATGTTAAATCTAATTAAAATGCACGGGTGGGTGTGAAGAAAAAAACATCTCCGGCTCCAGCCAGTCCGCTGGTTCTTGTTCGTGTATAAAACTTGACGTAAATCAAACTCTCTCTCTCCAAGGAAGCAACAATGAATGAACATCAACGATCGATCCTTCTCCACTCTGCATCTCGCTTCTCCCCACCACCAGGTACAACAATCTATTACAGAATTGCTTTTCCTTCAAATCTGATTGAACTGCTCCCAAACTTATGTACAATTCGTTGATTTTGGGGATAACTAGTTTGAAATTACTCCTTTTATTTTATATGTTCTGAATTTGATTTAGGGGTTAAGCTATCTTATGGTACGGCGGGGTTCCGGGCCGATGCATCCCTGCTTGAATCGACGGTGTTCCGTGTAGGGATATTGGCGGCATTGAGGTCCATCCAGACTCGGTCAGTTACCGGCCTCATGATCACGGCATCCCATAACCAGGCATCTGATAATGGCGTCAAAGTGGCGGACCCCTCAGGCGGAATGCTCTCCCAACACTGGGAGCCCTTTGCCGATGCCCTTGCCAATGCCGCGGATCCCAATACCCTTCTCCAGGTACACATTCTTCAGCACTAATATAGTTGTGTTTTGAATCATGCCTAAAAGGTTGCATTTTTAGTTATTGGTTAATCTTGTATGTTTGTAGAAAATACTAGCTTTAGCTACACAGTGTGAGTTCTCAACTGCGAAGAAAAAAATTGGTGAAAGATAGAAGGGTTGCAAATTCATGAGAGATCTGTATTTATGCACAAGTGAAAAACATATATAATGTTATACCTATTGCTTCTGGAATTACATGCGCATATTTCATAAATATATCTTAATACGGCAGTAAAGATCATTTCTCTTGATGGAATTTCAACTAATTATTAGTTACTCGTTCAAAGGAAATAGTATTTTGCACATACATACTGTTATGTCATCTTCAATAAAGTCAAACTTATGTTTGACTCTTATTTACGTTATATAGATGAGTATTATAAGGTATCCAGTAGTAATCAAGAATTCATCGAGCCATGTTCATAATTTGGCACTATTTTATATTTTAGATATGGTTAATGTAGTATCATACACACATCCAGGCCTGTCGATATCTTACACATGTCTGATATGCACACAATGTATCTTTACGTGTATGGTTTAGAATCCCATTAGGACATTTTGAACTTGAATGAAGTCTCGAAGTCTCATTTATGATGATTGAAGTTGGTGAATTTCATTTGTGAGAGAATTTTATTTGCCAGTATACTTTACTTCAGGATAAGAAGTTTTTGGTTATTGAAACAGTTGATGGATGATTTTGCGAAGAAGGAAAAGATCACACTTGAAGGAGCCTATGGCGGAGAGGTACTTTTGGCAAGAGACACTAGGCCCAGTGGTGTTTTTCTTGCTGAGGCTGCGAAACAAGTACGGATCCCCTGAACTTCTCCATTTGCTTATTTCTATGTTTAGTATGCATATTTTAATTAATAGGAATTGTCTGAATCAACGAGCCTACTTATCTATAACAAAAAGTTTCTGTATTCAAAGCTGCACATAGCTATTTGAAAGTGCTTCTCTCTTACACAATTATATCTTGGGATGCAATTTTCTTGCACTTAATAATGATGATCCTCCAAGAGAAGCAAATCTTCATGCCATTAGATTCATGTTAAGCTTAGTGCCTGCGGTCATCAGTTCCTCTCTTTTTTCTTCCTGTCTTCCCCATCATGACGTGAGTCCTGCAAGTGCCAGAGATTTACTTTTAGTTTTGTAGATAAGAATGATTATATTTTTTATTAGATCCGTGTCTTTGTCGTGTAAAATGAATGATGCACTTATGCTGGTTAACACTTAAAGGGAATAACTTCAATTATGGGAGTCAGTGCCACTGATATGGGAGTCATGACAACCCCTCAACTGCATTGGATGGTTCATTCCAGAAATAATGGCATGGAAGCATCTGAACACAATTACTATGACCAGCTCTCGAGTTCTTTCAGGTTAGTGAGTATCAGGTTTAAAGACGTCTTATGTTTCAAGTTACATGGCATTTTTTGGCCTAGATAAATTTGTTTACAAATATGCATTTGGACATTTATATGATTGGCCAGGTGCTTGATGGAATATATTCCCCAAGGAAACAGAAACAACAATGTGAATGACAAACTAATTGTGGATGGCGCAGATGGTGTGGGTGGAGAAAAGCTTGAAAATTTGAAGAAAATGTTGAGTGATTTGAGCATTGATGTTCGTAATCGTGGTGATGGTGTACTCAATGAAGGCGTTGGTGCTGATTTTGTGCAAAAAGAGAAGGTTGTTCCGCGCGGTTTTGGCCCAATCGATGTTGGATTTAGGTGAGCTTCCAGCTGATTCTTTTTCTTTTTGACAAGTTTGTCTTTTTAATTGATTCTTGATTTCAAATTAATTTTGAGGACCTACGATTTTGAGGTCACATCTATTCGCATACCAGTGGCAGCTTCGAATAGGTCATATATCAATTCTCGTTCTCGAAAAATAGAGAAGAAATGGGTTTGTGCCCCAATACTTCATTCAATATGAAACTTCACGTAAGAAAGTACAATTTTGTTCTGTTTTGTCGTGTCAATTGCATGCTAAGTAGAATTAACTAGCTATTTGATACTTTGTGTTTTTCTATGGTAAACACATCAGAATGGCTTTTGTCCCTTATAAATGAGAATAAACTCCCACTAGATTAGATTATGTGTATCCTATGATGCTCGGACTCGGGTACTGGTATCGGGTACGGGTACGTATCTAAGTGTCGGATCTTTTTTTTTTCTAAAATTTAAGATACGGGACACGGCTAAAAAGAGTCTAAATTTCAGACACGGGTACGTGGGTACGGATTTCAAACTTCATTTTTTTCGAAAATATACTTATATAGAAACATATAATTTTTTTTTAGTTGGCTGATTGAATTAAAGTGGGGGTAATGTAACATTTAATAGGTCAGATTTTCATTAGTAACAACAATTCATGCATCAAAAATCGCAATTTAGGCTTCGGAAATTTTAATTATTTATTATAATTTTTCTTAAAAATAACCATTGTTGTTTTAAATTATTTTTGTTGGTTTAAAAATTGTGGGCCGAGGTTATCAAAAACAGCCAGAAAACAGCCTGTCATGCTTAGTAAATTGCAACTCAAAATCAAAATTGATTCTTTAATGACTTTTAATGCTTTTTTTAATGTTGTGCGCCAGTTTTTTTTTTTTTTTTTTTTTTTTTTTTTTAATAATTAGGGTTGCTCTTTTAACCAAAGGACTTTTCACACAGCCGTTCCCAGGTTTGTCTTCCTTTCTCTTCCTCTTCTTATGCAATTTCGACATCCACCAATGGTGACTTCTCTATGCCGTATCCTCTTCAGATTTGAAGGATCTGAGCCGGATCCCATACCCGTACCCGTGTCGTGTCGTGTCGTGTCGACACGGGTACTTCCTCCATTTTGAAGGGTCCGAGCATCACAGTGTGTATCTACACGTGTATATAAATTACTGTTAATTGGTTTGTATAATTTTCATTTCTTTTATTTACATCTGCCGAAACTACTTTATACACTGCATTGATTTTGAAGTTATTGGAAGAATGTTCTTTTAATTTTGGTTTTTCTGAGACTACATAAAATAATTTGAAGCTGGCATATGCAATCCTTTAAGTCTACATATGTGGTCTATGTTGAATCTTTCAAATTATCTATTTGGCGATCATTCTCCCATTAATTGATGGAAATGGGATCTAATTACTGGGATGGTTCTAGTGTTTCAGGTGTGCAAGTTTGGATGGAGATGCTGATCGACTTGTATATTTCTCTATTCAATCAAATAGCAACAAGATTGTCCTTGTCGATGGGGACAAGATCTTGTCTTTGTTTGCTTTATTTATCAAGGAACAATTAAATATTCTCACAGAAGAGGAAGATGGAAAAGTAAATAAGTCTTATCAAGCCCGACTTGGTGTGGTTCAGACAGCTTATGCTAATGGTGCATCCACTCATTACCTAAAACAGTTGGGCCTGGAAGTTGTGTTTACTCCAACAGGAGTCAAATACCTGCACGAAAAAGCTTCAGAGTATGATATTGGTATCTATTTCGAGGCAAATGGACATGGAACCATCCTGTTTTCGGAAAGTTTCTTGTGCTGGTTAGAGGGCAGAAAGAATGAGCTTTCATCAACATCAAAAGGTTAAATCGGATACACTTCTTCTGTTTTATCATGATATTCTTGCCTGCAATAAAACTCATCTTATTGGCTGTTTGCTCCAGATTCAGAACAACCAAAGGCTGCCTTAAGACTATTAGCGGTCAGTAAGTTAATCAATCAGGCTGTGGGAGACTCATTGAGTGGGTTGCTTCTAGTGGAGGCTATCTTAAAACATATGAGATGGTCCATGCTTAAATGGAATGAGCTTTACCACGATTTGCCCAGCAAGCAACTTAAGGTCAGTTTTTTCGACTGTAGTTTGCTCACAGTTTTTGGTGTAGGTAGATAGTATCTAAACATTTGTCACGAGTTTTCTATGAGACTATTTGAACTTATATTTTTTTTATAAAATGGAAATCCTACAACATAAGATACCATTGACAATGATTTTACAACCGAAAATTTATGGTTCTACCGTTGAATGATATCTATGGGAATGTATCTGTGCAGTTGGTGTCTAATCACATGAACTGCCACCGTTAGGTGAAATCTTTCTTGTTTTAAATATAACTTTTCCTTTAGTCTTGTAGTCAACTAAAACTCTTTATTCGACTAAATCTTTTGGATAGCATATTCAAGCCACATTAGCTGTAGGTATATTGGTGAGTCTATGGAGGGCCCACTATTGAAGTATTTTTTACGGTTAGAGTGGATAGCAATGCAGGCGCAGCTGAAGATAATTTACTCAAGAAACATATACAACCATGTGTACGATATAAACGAGGGGACAGAAAGCTAAAAAGTTAAAAAGAGTAAAACCAAAGATGGACGAGCAAAGTAACACA
Source organism: Forsythia viridissima (assembly GCA_030279155.1). NCBI lineage: Eukaryota > Viridiplantae > Streptophyta > Magnoliopsida > Lamiales > Oleaceae > Forsythia > Forsythia viridissima. Next base: position 27,227,267 of record CM059041.1, on the reverse strand, counting down.
AAAAATATAAATGAACCCTTTCTGGTTGTAAGGGTTTCTAGCCTCTTGTTTTGAAGCAACAAGTGATGACGTTCCTTGTTGGAATTTTATGCCAGTAGTTGAAATATGATCTTTTATTGTAAAGTTGATTATTGGATTTGAACAATAAATTATGAACTCTGTGAAACAATAAATTTTGTTTATCCTTCTCAATTGCTTTAATATCTAAGAAAGCACAAAGATGTCCTTAACTTTCAAAAACCTTGCAAAACGTGTAGCTATATTATTTTCCTCTCTTATTGTATAACTGCCTATTTATCACACTGTTGAGAAATCGAATTTGTCATACCATTCTACCTCTTCAGGTAAAGGTTGTTGACAGAACTGCAGTGAGAACTGCAAATGCTGAAACCGTGGTTGTGAGGCCTGTTGGGTTACAAGATGCCATTAACGCTGAAACAGGTAAATTTATTCAGTGCTATATAACAAATGTCATGCTCACACTGTCGATGGAATCTGATACATTCTTGGTCTTGTGAATTGTTTCCTGTCTCAATCAATTGAATTTATAAAGGCAAGACACTTCATCCACATGACAACAAATTATGCATTGAGATGATTTATTAGTCCCATAGACCCTTTAATAATTAATAATCTTTGGGAGAAGGACAATTGCATGGCTCTAAAACTCCTTGTGTCTAAATCTTTTCAGGAAGCACTGAATTGATGCTCTCTCTGATAGGCTAGTTTATTTATGTTATATTTTATTTTTGATGCATACATTGTAAAATGAATGCACAACCGTCTGGCTTATGTTTTGGTTTATCCAAAGATGAAATCTGTGCTTTTTTGTTACTATTCTGGTATTTAACAGGACCATTTGTTATACTGGACCTATAATTTCACCTAAAAACTATATAATGTATGAACCTAATACTTGAAACATCTTTTACTATCCTGAAAGCTGGGATTCTCTGAAGCTCGGACACGCCACCGGAGGCGACGTGTCAGTGTCCGATACGTGTCGAACACTGGCTTTATTGAAGCTCGTTTAAAAAAAAAAAATGAAAAACCAACCTTTGAAGGCCAATTAAACTTTTCCTTAAATGTCGTGGTTGTGCACATCTCCAACGCGAATCCGAACTTTTTTCGGCGAGATATTGATGTCGCGTGGTTGCTTAAACCCTAGCAAAGTAGTTGGGGAGAGAAATGGGGAAGATGACTCAGAATATGGTTTGCTTTATTTGGGCTATTTTATTATAAATGGGTATTGGACCATTTCAAATGTGAGTGTTGGGTTTTGTGGGTATGAGCCTATTAATGTAAAAGTACAACTTTGGGTTTCGTGGGTAATGTGTTGGGTTTGTGGAAATGGGTTTGACCCTTTTTTAAATGTTAAAATACAATTTTGCTCTCATGCACTTAACTTACACAACAAGCTTGCATTTTAAAATGAATTTGTTTTTTATGCAATAAAATAAAATAAGTATTCAAATTTGAAATTTTTATTTGCTTTACACATACAAAATTAAAAAAAAATAATTTAAAAAAAAAATCAACATGTCGGCGGCGTGTCGGTGTTGGTAATTCTTCTAAAATTGCCTATCGACGTATTCGACACGTATCGTGTTGGACACGCGTATCCGTATCGGTGTATTATAACTGGGATTTGAGCTTTTATTTTTCTTAAACTTTCCCTGCAAGTTTTTTAAGATAATAAAGGAGTAACTTGCTATGGCATTTTGCTTTGCAATTAGAATACTTTATCTAAGATCATTCATGAAAAATTTCTTCCCTTCATGGATTATTAATATTTGTATGTGTACGAAACCTTATGAAGCAAAATCTCTAAATCTTTGAGAATTCTTCTTTGGATGTATCGAAGTTTGGTGTCTCTAGCGTCACACTTGATTTTAACTCATACATTTACAACCTCATATGTTCAAATGAAACTATTAAATTGAGCACTAGAACTATTATCTTTGACATCAAATTGTCTTAATGCCAGTCTAGATTAGATAGTATGACTCTAACAGTGTTTATCTTAACCACTGGAGCAAAAGTGTCCTGATAGTCAATTCCATGAGTCAGAGTGTAACCTTTAGCAACCAGTCTAGCCTTATACTTGTCTACTGTTCCGTCTTACTTGTACTTCATTGATAACACCTACTTAGACTCCACTGTCTTCTCTCCCTAGATACAAAATAAAAAATAGTGGTATTTTTAGAGTTATTTTAGAGAGCCCTATTCTCATCTACCAGAGTAGACTTTCTATTTAGGATCTTCAGGGGTTTCCTAAAAATGACTAGGAATAAATATATAAGATAATTGAAGGACAAAGGATAAGTGAGTCTTAGATAAACGATGATAATAAATATAATCAGTGATATGATATTCAGCAATAGAAGAAGATTTGGAAAATCCCAATCTAGTAAGTTCTTTATGATTGCGAAGAAGATATTTCCTACCCTAATTATCAAGTAGTGGATTCAGGGCATTAGTTTCAAAAGTTGCATGGTTATAATGAAAAATTGGAGCTGAAGTTATAAAAGGGAAAACATGTACTACATGATTAATCATGGGAGTAATCATGGGAGTGTCGAAATCTGAAGAGGCCTGACAAAATTATTAGAGTCCAGTGGGGGGTCAACATTAGAACCTTTTTTTTTCTTCATGTATAATATTTTTGGAACAACCTAGGTGATCTTTCACTCATAACTTCAGTTTTGGTGTGTGGATCAACTAAGAATTCATCTAAAGACTCTTCCTTACCTGAGATCCACAACTTCTTTTCTTCTAACCACATTCGTTCTTTTTCTTTAATACTAATCTCTTCTTGAAGAAGAACCATTCGAGCAGTCCCATAATAGTAGGACTCCAGTTTACAAAACTGAACATGTATAGACACAAATTTTTTTGTAGAGAATGAAAACACTTATAGCCTTTTTGAGAGGTAGAATATCTAAGAAAGACATATTTAAGAGCACGAGGATCAAGTTTATCCCTAAGGTGAGAGTGTACATGAATATAACACACAGCTAAACACTGCAAAGATTTAGGATAGAGGGGATATAGTGAAATTGTGATAACGTCATCAAGAGGGTTTGATAGTCAATGATATGAGCAGACATCCAGTTTGTAAGAAAGACAATATTCATGACAACTTTAGCCTATAAAAACTTAAGAACGTGTATAGTAAAGCATAATGCTTGAGCTACCTTTAGGATAGTCGGTTCTTACGTTTTGCTATGTCGTTCTGTTGTAGTGTGTAGGCACATATTGTATGGTAAAGGATGCCATATGTTGTGAAGAACTGGGTTAGAGATTTATTTACAAGTTCACGACCGTTGCAAGAATGAAACACTCGGACTTGTGTATTAAATTGTGTGACTATCAATTTTGAAAATTGATGAGTAACACTTATAACATCAATTTTAGATTTCATCAAATATACCCCACTCATCTTAGTAAAGTATATAAAGTATTTATAACCTGACGCAGACAGAGTAGAAGACGGGCCCAAACGTCAATATAAACACAAGCAAAAAGAAATTAACTTTTATTGAAATTGATTTTAAAAGGTACATGATGATTCTTAGTGTAAATGCATTTTTCACATCATAAACTAAAAGTAGATATGTTCTGAAACAACCTAGGAAATAATTACTCTAAGTGAGAAAAAAGATGGTCACCTAAACGACAATGCCATAACATGATTTTCAATGCCATAACATGATTTTCACATCTTTTGCCTCCTCTAAGTAGTATAACTTCTATTTACTTTACCAGAGCCAATTGCCATTTTCATGAGATTGCCTTGAAATACAAAATATGTAAATAAAAAGTTACAAAACAATTAAGATGTTTGGTGATTTTGCTTATAAAGAGAGTTGGTGAAAATAAATTAGAAGTCATAGAGCGAGTGGGTCAGAGAGAGACATTCTCGGCCTCCCAAAATTGGCATATGAGTTCCATTAGCAACATTTACGGACGTAACAGATGAAGATATGAGCAAATATAGTAAGGAAGAATTACCAATCATATGATGAGTGGCCCCTAATTCAATAATCCAAATGTTAGAGGTAGTAGAGATAAATGTTCATTCAGAATTACCTCCATTAGGAGATATTCGACATACATGAAAAGCATAAGGTGGAGAGATGTTAGTGATGGAAACGTGAGTAGATTATTTTTCTTTTCAGTTTGCTTAAATTTGAACCACTTCGGATAATCATGTAGCTTCCAACAAACATTAACTGCGTGTCTAGTGCTGTAGTAGTGAGTGCAAGACTCAATAGAGGTGGTTGAAGTAGTTGGTTGAGAGTTATTCTTCTGGATAGCTAAAGCGGAAGCCTCAGAGTAAACATCTATCCCTATAGCAACTTGATTTTGCACTTTACGATAGACTAGCGAATAGGCCTCTTCCAAACTTGGGAGAAGAGAGGTAGCCAAAATACGACTAATACATCCAGTGTGTGATCAAGACCGACAATAAACACATACTTTGATCCTCAATTATACACTTCTTTTGTTTCTCATTATTAGCTACACATCATATGATTAGGCCTCCGATAATTGAGTTCAATAAATATAGAGTTTAGTTTGTTGTACTAATCAGTGAGAGACCGACCACTTTGACGCAATTGAAACTTCTTCATCAGTTCATATATCGAAAAAGAGTCAGAAACATCAAGACAATTTCTCTTTGCTGCATCCTACACTTCCTTAGCAGTTCAACATTGGACAAAATGCGACATTAGATTGTCGGTCATGGAATTGATAAGCCAAGATTTGACTAAAGCATTTTCAGCCTCCCATTCATCCTCCCATTCATCATATGCAGGATTGCAGGTGTATAATTTCGTCTTGTGATATAGTTTTTTTCTTTTGACCTACAAAATACATCTCCAAGATTTTAGATGAAACTCGATAATTAGTCCCACCCAATTTAATATGAATTGGAGAAGTATCATCAACAGTCACCGGTGAGGCATTTTTGTTGTCAGAAGTGTTAGTGTCAATTTTTTCATATATCTTGGCGGCTAGGGTTTGAACTGTACGCGTTAGTGAACGATGCCGTGAAAAGTACCCTTGAACAGCAGTGTGAACAAATACGGTGTTCATCGTGAACTGGAACAGTGAACAATAGCATGAAGACTAACAATGAATAGTGTCGAAAGAAAGAAGAAGATTCCGGCAGTTAGGGTTTCAGCAAAAAAAGAACAGACAAGGCTGTAGCGGAAATTGTTTGCCTAAGCTCTCATACCAAATTGATAAATTGGCTAAAATCTATTATTTTATATACATCAATCATATTTATACAAGATACAATCCTATTTAAGTCTTATTTAAGATATGACGATTAATTCTATTTCTATTTAAACTCCTAGTTAAATAAAGAATATAATTGATACAAAATTTCTATACCTATGTTCTAACTCAATTGCTAGAACCACTAGCTTATACTCTAATGGTTATTAGAGTGTCGTCTGTTGTTAATTAGTAAGGGAAGATCACACTAGACTTGTTGAAGTTTGCCTTTGGTTATATTTTATTCTTTAGAAACAGAATATCAATGATGTTCCCAATTTTAAGCTACTGTGACACATGAGGTGAAATGACTTTTTTCCCCATGTAGGAGGAAAATAGAAGAGAGGGAAAACTCCCTCTTAACCCTTTATTTACCAAAATGCACATCCTCAAGGCAGCTTGATCACTTCAACTTACTAATCCAACTGCCATATTTTACACCGACAACTAAAAGTATTTCGAGGAATTCTTGGAGACTTCCACTGAACTAAGGGATGCCAAAAAGTATGATAATAGCTTGACATGATGATGACTATAGCCATGCTCATAGAACGCTATATTCAGGCAATTTAAACCGTGAGAAGTAGTATCTGATCATTTTGTGCCTAAAATGAACCATTCCTCTAATACTGGGGCTAGGAACTGTATTGTTTCCTTTCTAAAATCCTGGAATCTTCTCTTCATTATCAATTCATTTTCTAATTGAAATCTTATGAACACAGTATAGAAATCTGGCTTCTATGCTTGTTTTGATGTTGACTTACGGTTGTGGATTTATTTTTATGAATTTCATTAGGTAGTATCCTGCGTGGGTTTTCATGAGGCTTTGAAAGTCCTGCATTCTTTTTTTTTCCACTTCTTAATGTTCTGAGAGTTACAAGGAAGGACCTCCGTAAAAGCCAGTGCTAATTGGTACCTCGTTTCAGATAAGCAAGCTGAAATAGCTTTGATATCTGGTTCCTCAATAAGCCAAATCCTTAAAAACTGTAATTGCTGTATTTACACTTCTATTCTTGCTTATAAATAGAATCCGCATCATGATTTTATGTTTGGAATAATAAGTTATAGTCATACGCTGTTTTATTTCAACAAAACAATGGCTTCATTGCAATATAATGTGTAGGTAGCTGTAAGAAACTAACCCTAATTCTCGTGGCTGCGTAAAATTGATGTGGTAAGCCTCATAGATTTATTGTAATTTGCTTCATCTAATAACCATCATTATTTAGAATTTGAGACTGAGCAAACACAAATTCACATCTTGTTAAAAGGAAGCGTTTAGTGCTTATGTAATCATTTTTGGAACCTTTTTACTGCACATACAATTTGATCGTATTGTGTGTATATCTAGACATTTATGTCCTTTTTTCCGAGGATTCGTTGACTATGTTTTGGAATGCTGGTAACATAAATTTCTCATCTGACTCTTGTATCTCAGCTAAATACCCTCAAGGCAGATGTTTTATACGACCTTCTGGAACAGAAGACGTGATAAGAGTGTACGCAGAAGCATCCTCCCAAGAAGCGGCAGATAGTTTAGCTAATTCAGTGGCGAGGCTGGTGGATCGATTTCTTGGATTCAATGCTACTGAATGAAACTAGTCACGACCATTGTGTTTGCGTTTCTGCAGAGCTATAGTTTCGGCGGGTGGTGGACAAATTTTTATGCTAAATTATCTTGACCTCGTTCTGTTGCAGATATAAAATGAGGTCTTGAAATACGAAGTTGGTCCAGGTTTCATAGTAGTAGTGAAAATCACAATTACTCTCTTCCCAGGAGGACAGTGGGGTATGTGAATTATTTTTTCTTTAATTGCTACATTGGCCAAGTCATATGTTTTCATTTGCCATATGATAAATGCTTTTGATAATGCTGTTTGCACTCAGGCAACTTTGTCCATTTGATTGGTTTTTGATTTAGCCATATGCGACGCTTTTGAATGGGTATCTTCATACCAATAAGTAAAAGTGAAATTGGAGTTTGTTTGGATGAGGACGTGGTATGCATCTCTATATAAACGTATTTCTCGATTTTGTTATATTATTCAACACATTTGATTATTTTTCATTTTCTCGACCAAAAGCTCTTCTAAACTAATTTTCCTCGTACAAATGAACAAGTTAGAGCATGGGCGGGATTTTGTAAAGCAACATAAAATTTATGTAATCATCTCTAATTTTTGTAGTCTTTGATGAGAATTAGATGGTTCGAAAAACACCATAAAGCACATTTTGGGCACAGATCAGATTTTGTTGCAAAATAGTCATTTAGCTCGTCTTTTATTTAGGTTGAAACATGCACTTGAATTACATCTAAAAAATTTTCCTAAGCTTGCAGCCTGTTCACAACAAATCGCTCGTAGTTAGCAGCTCCATCTGGCTCTAAATTGAATTATCGAGTAAAAAATCATATTTCAAGACTTTTAATATTACTAGTCTGCCAATGCGGCAAACTAGCATCACAAGAAGTCCACGCAAGAAATCTGTTTGCCAAATAAGAAGAGGCATTAAATCTTGTGAATAGTTATTGGTCATCAAACTTTAGTGTTCACTTTGGAAACAAGCAACACAAGTGATTAAAATAAAATTAACATAATGGCGTATTATGTACCCGAAACATGCAATTAATACATACTCCATCCGTCTCATTTATATATGTTGATTTTCTTTATTTTTTCATCTCAAATTATAGTTTACTTATCTTATTGATAGTATATTTGATTTTTTCATTTCTTAATATATCTCTATTCAATGTACTTTATTATTAATACAAATAAACTTGTACTTTTTCAAATATAGTAGGAATTGATAGTACCTAAATAAGGGTAAACTAGGAACATTCTTTGCAAAATTTGCTTTTTCAATATCATTAATTAAAATTTCTTAATCCGTATGAAAAATGAAATTGGCCTATATAAATAGGAGGAGGGAGTATATGTTTAGTAGACAATCAACAAACTTCTCTTTCCAAATACTGTCCAGTCTTGATGTAGTCACCGGGGACATTGGTTTAATAGTCTTGTCAAACTTTGTCAACTCAATTAATAGTTTATCTTATAAATTTTAAATTGTAAATGCGTTGTAAAAAAAGAAAAATACCCTTGCCAAGATTTAAAAATTACTAAAATAACAAAAAAAAAAAAATTCGATATATCACATTAAAACCTCATTCAAATTCAAACAAATCAACGGCTTTTTCATTAATTAACGATATTTCATCTCCTCAAACACTAGATTCTTATAATTTCTATTCTATTTGTTCACATCTATCTTCAAAACTAAATACAAGCATCTCGTGAACAGTTATTAGAAGCCAACATTTCAACATTTTGTATTGGTAAGAATATTTTCACTTTCATTTTTTTATTGGTTTTGTTACAATTATTAAATGCTATGTTGGCTTATTTTAATGTGTTTAAATAGATGTGCATGAATTATTGGACATGTTATTGAATTTTTGCACAAAAATTACGTGTTCTGGCTGCTAATTGAAATGTGGTATGTGAAATAGGAGATTAGTCGACTGACCGTCTCTTAGTAGACAAACAGTTAACTGACGGTATGTTAACACTTGTGTTAGTTAACCAACTTAAGAGGTAGTCGGTTAACCGATTTCCTGTTTCATAGACCGCATTTTTGTTAGCAACCTAATATTAAGTTCAATTTTGAACAGTGATATTTAGTTAACTTTTTTGAATTTTGTATTAAAATGCAGTTATGAGTTTGACAATCCTTGTTGTTTGTTACTTTGGTGAGTTTGTAAGGAATGACCAATGTTAATGGATATGGAAATAGATCGGGAGTAATGGAAAAGATGTGTGCCAGTAGTTCTTGTATATGTGAATACATCGTATACATATCGTGATGTTCAAAACCTCATAAGTGTTGATTCTTCTGAATACGAGATGGTGTTTAGATTTCTTTTTCCTCACAATATACAATTTTCAGTTCCACATGTGAAGTTTATTTCATATATAGAATTGGAGTGGCTGATTAACCTCAACTAAAAGCACCATTCCCCTCTCTGTGTAACTCTATTGAGGAAGGATATTCCTGAGAATGAATGCAAAGCACTAGATGATCAAAGAGATGTGAATGAAGTGGGCCATAATGTGGATGATTTTTGGAACACATCAGAGATAGCTCGAGAGGACGATGTTGATATTCCGGAGACAAATGCTACACACAGACCCCCTAAGATAGTTTAAGACAACGAGGAGAAAATTTCATTCAGAAATGAAGATCTCGTTGCTTTATCTACACGTAGACACGAGTCAAATGGGAACTTCCAAACTCGTCCTAGTTCAAGATCTTTTCATACATCTCGTGTGATTCCCTACCTCTTTCATAAGATTTTCTTTCCTTCTAAATTTGTCTTGGTCATTTCATTCGACATGCACAACTACAATATTAAAAAAGTTAATAGAGTGGAAAAATAGACCACCTTTAAAGGGTCGAGCCCAGAAGCTTAGAAAAATCACCCATACCGTGAGAATCTACTTTTCAACATTTTTATTGGAGGTCGGATAGTGATTATGATTACGAACAAATTACGTGTGCTAATCTTAATTTTTGTAACTTTGTGAACCATTATGTGGTATGCAATCGCCTTCTTTCTTTTGATAATTATGTTGTTCAATCGAGAGCCCTAGAAAGAAAATCATAAGATTATTGTGAGGCTGAAGAAAGAATTCTTAAGAAAATCTGAATCGTCAACAAATCCCAATCAATCAGAACTCATTATTAGCACAACTCAACTCGAAAACAACAACTATTGTGTTATTCAATGGAGTGATAAAGTGATCCAAGATTATCGGAGTGATAAGACTGGATGCTTCCACAATAATGCCTATCTTAGTGGAGAGAAGTTGGACGATAAGGGAGTTTCAATTGTAACAAATTCAAACTAAAATGGTAGTCCAACAAAATGCACATAGACTTGAAGTTGCTTCTATGCATATTGCTGGAGTCTCTTCATTTGTTAGACTACCGTGTTGGTTTGAATTTGTTGTAGTTGAAACTTTTTTATCCCCTAACTTTTCTCCACTAAGATTGACATTATTGTGGAAGCATCCAGCCTTATCACTTCGATAATCTTGGGCCACCTTATCACTCAATTGAATAACACAATAGTTTATTTTGTTGAGTTGTATTGTGCTAATACTTTTCCTTAAACTGTGTCGGGGTTGGAGGCAGAGTTTGGTTCGAAAATAATTGAGAGCAGCCTTTGACATTGGTTTAGTTAAGAGACTAGCAACTTGATCATTAGTGGAAATGTGTTGAGTGATAAGCAGTCCAAGTGCAACTTGTTCACGCACAAAATGGTAATCCAATTCAATATGTTTACTATAAGCATGAAACACATGATTGACTGTCATATGAAGAGCACTTAGGTTGTCACAGTAAAGTAGAGGGAGAGATACCATTTGAATGTGAAGATCTTTCAGAATAAAGGTTAACCATGTAAATTCGACTGCAGTGTTGGCCATGGCTGGATATTCAGCTTCAATGCTAGAGAATGAGATCGTATGTTGTTTCTTTGCACACCAGGACATGAGATTTCCTCCAAGGAATGTGCAATATCTGGTGGTAGAACGCCTGGTAGTGAGACTGCCTACCCAATCTGCATCCGATGAAGCATACAGATCAAGTGTAGTGTTGGAAGTAAAGTGTAATCCTATGTTAATAGTGCCTTTGACATATCGTAAGATACGTTGAACCATTTTTAAATGTGCAGTATTGGGAGCATGCATGAAGTGAGACTTGTAGTTAACACTATATGAAAGATCTGGACGTGTGAGTATGAGGTATTGTAGAGCACCAACAAGTCCTTGAAAGTAACTTGGGTCTTCTAGATGAGTGTCATTTGACAAAAAATTGGTTTTTAATACAAAAGGTTTACTCATGGGCTTACAGTCTACCATTTTGGCTCGTTTGAGTATGGTAAGAGTATAGTGTGATTGGGATAAATGAAGACCATGGGTTATCTGGGAGATCTCAATGCCAAGGAAGTGATGAACTAGTCCCAAATTCTTCATCGTAAATTCACAGCTTAGGAGTTGAATAAAGTCTGTAACAAGTGCTATATTGGATCCTATGAGATGTATATCATTTACATAAAGAAGAAGAATTAGTGAACCAAGATTAGATAGAAAAATGAATAAGGATGGATCTAGTCTATAAAAAAAAACCATATTAAAGGAGGAAAGTGCTAAACTGATCAAACAAAGCACGAGGTGCTTGTTTGAGACCATAGAGAGCTCTTTGAAGCTTGCAAACATGTGTTGGATGTTGTGGATCTGCCATCCCTAGTGGTTGTCCCATATATATATATCTTGTGAAATGAGACCTTATAGAAATGCATTTTTTACGTCAAGTTGACGAATGGGACATTGTTCAACAAGTGCTATGGTGATGATCATTCAAATGGTTCTTGGTTTGACAACTGGAGAGAAGGTTTCGGTATAGTCAACTCCATCAATTTGATGATATCCCTTCGCAACAACACGAGCCTTTAGATGATCTAGAGAGCCATCGGGTTTGAGTTTTATTTTTGAAAACTCACTTAGAGGCAATGACATGCAAATTAGGGGTGGGAGGAACAAGTCACCATGTCTGGTTTTGATGTAGAGCTGCAAGTTCCTCGTCTATAGTAGCTTTCCATCCAGGATGAGCAAAGGCAATTCGAACATGGCTAATGTGGAATATTGACAAAAGATGTGGAAGTCAAGGCATACTTTGGATTGGGTTTAACAATTTTTCGTTGAGATCGAGTAACCATGGAGTGAGAGATCGGTGCTTGAGGGGGTTGAGTTGGTTGAAATAAACCAGGTTCAATTTCTAGAGGCCCAGCTAGTTGAGGCGGTTCTAATTGCTCATTCTCGAGCTGTGGAACTGATTGAGATGGTTCAGCCTCTGGCTGTCCAAGCTGCTGTGTTGTGTTAATGACCTGCTGAGCATGTGAGGTTACCGCTGTATGTAAATGAGTGGGATCATGGATAAGCAGACTTGTATCTTTGGATAGAATTGAGGGATCATCATAAGACTGTGGAGCTGGAGTATGTATGGCTGCTATAGGTAAAGGGCTTACACATAGTGGTGCAGATGGTGGCAAGAAAGTTTGTGCAAAGGAGTTGGAGTAGGCAGCCAATAATTAAATATACTAATGACATGTGGTGGAAGAAGAATAATGCTGGAATTGTGAGCATTCTTATATGGAAAGATTAACTCATCAAAAACAACGTGCCAAGAGATAATAATTTTTTTTGCTTGAGGTAGGGGTGGCAAAAAAGCTCGTCAGCTCGGCTCGTAAAAGCTCGGCCCAGCTCAGGCTCGGGCTCGTGCTCGTCGAACCACGAGAACGAGCTAGGGCCGAGCTGGAGAAAAAAAAAGGGCCGAACTCGCTCAGCTCGGCAAAAAAACGAGCCGGCTCGTGGCTTGTCCCCAACAGTCAGTGGACCTTTTTTTTTTTCTTTCATTATTTTTCTATAAATACCTATTTTCTAAACTCATTTTTTCACACTTCAATCTCTTATTTCTCATTCAATTACATACTCAATCCATTAAAAATTGTCAAATTACATTATCTCAAATCTCAATATTAGTGTTCTAATTAGTATCTAGTATCTTATTATTTAGATATTACGCTATAATTTTCTACTTCTACTAATTCTCTACATTTCTAGTTTCTAGTTTCTACGTTCTAGTTCTACTACATTTTCATCTTCTCCTATTTTCTTTATTCTATTATTCCAAATGACATACAACCGAAGTGATGATGATTTTAGTAGTCTTAATCACATTCCAATTCCAGTTGATATTATTGATCAGTTTGGTGGTAGAACTGATCCAATTGATTTGGAAGACGTTCATGACGACGCCGATACACAAACTACCATTAGCTCTAGCAATAAATGAAAAGCCACCAAACAAAAGGCTATATGCTGGCAGCATTTTCAGTTGGTGCCGACTGGTAAACTAGTGAACGGAGTCCCTGAGTTCAAAGCACAATGTAAACACTGTCAAGAGAAGTTTGCTTGGCACAAGAGGATAGGTACGATCCATCTAAACAGACACTTCAAAAAGTGTCAATACAAACATGGAGGTTTGGATACAAATCAGGCACAACTCCAGTTTGGATCTCCGGGAGCCGGGTCCAGTAGTCCCGTTCTCAACAACTAGATATACTCACAAGAACTCATGCGACACGAAGGACTACCAGAATTGATAGCAAATGTCGGGTTTTCACTATGCTTGGTGGACAATCCTCATTGGACGTCATTCATCCAAAAATATCTACAACCAAGGTACGTTAGTATTTCTAAAAATACACTTCGTAAAGATACTATTGTTAGATATAATACTAAGAAAGAAGCTATTATTAATGATATTAATATTTGCAACGGTGTTGTATCTTTTACATTAGACTTATGGACATGTTGTAACAAAAAAGGATACATGGTTGCAACTGCACATTATATTGATGATAGTTGGTTAATGCATAAAAAAGTGATATCATTTAAACAAATAGACTATCCTCATAATGGAAATAATATTTATCAAGTTTTATTAGGTGTGTTAAATCAATTTAAATGTGATTCTAAGGCTCGTAGTTTTACATTTGATAATGCAGGCCTAAATAATATAGTAATTAAAAAATTAATGCAACACTGTAATCCACAATTTGATGGTATTTTATTTCATATTCGTTGTGTGTGTCATGTGTTTAATTTAATTGTACAAGATGGATTAAAATTTATACAACCTCAATTAGAAAAAATTAGATATGCTATTAATTATATTTCAGTTTCACCACCAAGAAAACAAGTTTTTGCTGCTCTATATACAAAAAATGGGTTGCAATCAAAATGTTTTGCAACTGATATTGCCAATAGGTGGAATTCAACATATCTTATGCTTGAATTGTGTGAAGGTTATGAAGATTGCATTACTGTCTATTATAATGGCCGACACTCACACGGCTCAGAATATGATTTAGAATTACATGATTGAGAAATATGTGGTCATGTTAGAAAATTTTTAAAAGTTTTTTACGACGCAACAAATACATGTTCTGGTGTTTATTACCCAACTATTCTACTTGTTTTAAATCATTTCTATTATATTGTTAACAATTTTAATAGGTATAAGAATTTTGCTCTTTTTACTAGTATTATAGATGTTATGGAAGCTAAATTTAGGAAATATTAGGAATAATTGCCTATGTTATTTCCATTAGCATGTATCATGGATCCTCGACTTAACTTAGAGGGTACAAAAGTCACAATAATGGCAATTTCAGATAAATTAACTTATGAAAATCCAGTCATGTGTGCTAATTTAGAACAAACTTTATGTTCTATGTATGAGGTCTATGCTGAAAAGGCCGGTACAAACGTTGTACGACCCCCTAATCCAATATATACTTCGTCATCAACTGATGACATTGACTTATGGAGTTACGTCAGTACACATAGGACCACTCAAGGTCAACATTTAGTTGGTTCTTCTTCTAGTTCTTCCCTTTCTCGTTCTAATGATATACCTGTAGAGTTAGGTAGGTATTTTGCTCATGATGTGCTTAGTATGTTAGATGACGAGGAGAGAAAAAACTTTGATATACTTAAATGGTGGAGACAACATCAACGTAGTTACCCAATTCTTTCCAAAATGGCACGAGATCTACTAACATCTACGGTCTCAACTGTAGCATCGGAGGTTGCATTTAGTATAAGTGGCAGGGTTTTATCTGATATCAGGTCAAGACTCAAAGCCGACATTTTAGAAAGTTTACCGTGTCTAAAGGATTAGGATGATGCCGAACTTCGAATTCAAGATAAAGTTGACAGAATAATGTCCGAAGAACTTGAAGATTTGCATTAAGTATTAATCATATTCGTAGTAAGTATTATTTTGCATTAATATTTCTATATTTGAAGAATTTTCATTATTTTAATAAAAAATTGTACACGTAACATCTTGTTCGTGTACAATTTTAACTTCGCCTACTTTTAAAGTAGCCGGTCCCAAGCCTGGAAAAAGGAGGAGGGTTTTAAATTTTACATTTTTAACATAAAGGATTTTCGATATGGTATTCTTTTTTATTTTCAAATTTTAAAAAATGTAAAACATAAAAAAAAAATAGAGGTGGATTTTAAATCTTTAATTTTTAACATAAATGTTTTTTTATTTCTACTTTCTTTTTTATTTTCAAATTTCTTTTTTATGTTCAAATTCAAAACAAAAAAAACAAAAACATAAGAGTCAAATATGAGGATTTTAAAAAACATAATCAAGATGATTCAATAAAAATTTTAACATAAAGATAAAGATAAAGATAAAGATAAAGGATTCATTTTAAATATTTATATTTTTTTTTTCTTTAACAAAATAAATAGAATGATTTATTTTCAAATTTTAAACAAAAAAAAAACAAAAAAAAACAAAAAAAAAAGGGTCGAGCCGAGCTGGCTCGGCTCGGCTCGACTCGTTCGGCCCACGAACCTGTGGGCCGAACCGAGTCCACCTTTTGGAGATGAGCCGAGCTCGTGATTTACCGGCCGAGCTGGCTCGGCTCGGCCCATTGCCATGCCTAGCTTGAGGGATGAAAACATTTATATCCTTTATGTTTATCACTATAGCCTACAAAAATGCAGAGAACAGTTTTTGGATCAAATTTGTAATATCGCGTGTCCCAAGTGTAAGGAAAACATTTTGAGCCAAAGATACGAATTGAAGAGTAATCAGGATGAGCACCATGCAGTGTAAAGTATGGGATTTTAAAATCAAGTGCAGATGAAGGCAACTGATTAATAAGTAGTGAATGCTTCTACCCATAGAAATAGAAGACCACTACTATGAAACAACATAGTCATACACAATTCTCATATAATCCTATGACGCCTTTTAACCATATCTGTCTGCTCAGGAGTATATGGGCACGATATCTAATGAATAAAATCAACTCTTTATTTTTTAATAATTGTAAAGTCGAAAACTGAGGATGTCCCAAACGTTGATGCCAAACTTCTGTTGAGCTAGATTTGAAACGATGGGAAAAATGAATCTCCGGTGAAGTGGGAAGAACATAGAGATCACTCATGCGCTTCTCTATGATAACTGGTTGTCCCATTTCTCATTCATTAACATAAAAATCAATATTAGAAAATTCACAATTAACAGGAAATTGAGTAGTTAGCTGACTTACTTAAGATGTAAGGCATTATTTTTTTGTTTAATACAAGAGTCTCCAATACCGATAATTGGTATAGAAGATCCATCATCTATAAGAACGAATCTGTACCAAAATATTTGCGAATATTGGTTAACATACCTGCTCACCTGTCATGTGATTGGAAGCTCCCGTGTCTTAGGTCTACTCCGTTTATGCAATAGTGTTGTCCATGGTGAGGGCTGCAAGGGCTTGTGGAATTTCATCATGTTGAGTGGGCTTCTTGGGCACCCACCAGCAGATTTTAGCAATATGACCCACTGTGCCACAATAATTAAATTTTTCTTCATGGCAAAGGCCTCTCTCTACTGGAGTTATACGGCATTCTCCTGGTCGTGGTGGACGCCGATGTTGAGTGGAAGAAGTGGGATTGTTGGAATAGCTTTGATTTTGGTCCCTGGGTTGCTGTGCCTGAAATTCTCTCCCGTTGGATATGAATTTTTGTGGGTTGCCATGATATCTTGAGGAAGGTTGCTGGGAACACAAATGTTGTTGCCCATAAAATGTTAGTTGAGGAGTGAATTGTGAGGTTGCAACATCTGTAAGACTAGAGAACCAACTGTTCCACTGGTCAATAATTTAAAGTTGTGAGACCAGCTTAGAGAATGATGGCCTTGGAGGCTTCAACATGCTAGTTGTGAAGGCTTCATACTGAGGGTTGAGACTAGTGACGACACAAAAAGATTTTTTCTTTGTCTGAAACTGGTTTCCCAATGGTTGTGAGACTACCACATAAACCTTTGAAGGTACGAATATGTTCTCCAATTGTTTTGTCATTTTCTTTGCGAGAGTATGTTACTTGTTGACGGAGTGTGAATTCACGTTCTTGCAAATCTTGAGCATATGCATTTTTGAGTGCTTTCCAAACAACAGGAGTTGTGTTTAGACCAACAATGAGGCCGAACCCTTCTTCAGAGAGTGTTCGAATAATCCACCCATGAAGAAGACGATCAGACTTTCACCAGGCAATGGAGGCTTCTATTAAAGTAGGAATAAAATTTTCTTTATCTGTGGTGTTGTCGATACCTGGTGTGTTGTATTGGGTGGGGACATGTTCTTCATTAGTAAGGTGATCGACTAATTCTTGGCTTTCTACAAGGGCCAAGGTTTGTTCATGCCAAAAGGAGTAATTGGTTGAAATCAGTTTGAGAGTAATGAAGTTGCCAACATTTAGAGATAGTGAAGTCATGGTTGAAGAAAAAAGTTGTGTTTTGCGGAGTGCTCACACTTAGCTCTGATATCAAGAAGAAAATTTGAAAAAGAAATACAGTAAAGATGTTTGAGATAATATCGTATTTTTCTATTGATTTGGAGTGAATAAAAACAATTTAGAGAACTCATATTTATACTAAAATAAGTAACAAATTTTCCTAAATAACTAGATGATGATGATATACTTTTCATATCTTTGATTGACTGGTTTCAAATGCACCTAGACTGGAAGCTACTTCTATGCATATTGCTGGAGGAAAGTGATTTTACCAACTTCAAGGGGGTAACAAAATTCAAGAGCGATCAAGTCTTACCTATAATACATAGAGAACCTCCCAATTGTTGAACTCTTCGCATCGTACATGTATTGGGATTGTTTTTCCCAGCATTCAAATTCAGAAGAAGAATAAGTTGTTATAGAGCTTGATTGAAGGTTTCAAGTATGTGTGATTTGGATAAAAAGTCTGAACGTCAACAAAAAATTGGTGAGCAATAGGAATTCTGTAAATTTTGTGTGGGCTGGAGTTGAATTGAAGTACAAGTGGGTAGACATGGTTCTACAGAAAATTGCATGGCCATCAAAATCCTGGAGGAAAACTCTTCAAGCACTTGCATACAAATATGAAGAAATTTTGAAGTTGCATAGAGAAGTGAACAAACTTTGAGGGAATTCATGAACAAAATCAACGAAAATATAGTAGACAGTCCTGCTGAAAGTGTTGTAGATTCTAATTCAAGTACAAAATAAGCAACACTTTTTGTGGTTTTACTATGAGGGTAATCTCTATTCACAACCAAATGCCCAAATGTTAAGACAAATTGTTTCTTATGGTTGCAAACATATTTACTGCATGCCATACCAATTTACCACGTGTTATACTCATGAATTGTAAATGCAATGCCATAGAACAATGGGAGAAAAGTGTAGAGGAAGCAGTTCGCCTATTGGGCGAAACTATAGACATTTTAAAACTTCTTTAGGAGTATGAAATTCCTAGTCTATCAAATGATCAATTAGTGTATATTGATGAGTGGCGTGCTTTACTCAAACACACTAACCATGATGCTTCCAGTTAAACTTCTAGTAGTGAGAACACTATTACTAATCAACAAGCTGAATTCAAAACAATAAAATGACTCAAATCAAGTTTATTTTGCAACACGTCCCCTTAAACATATGATTTGGTCACTCCAAATCAATCTCTTAGCTTGAAATTTTTTTTATGCTTCATTGGTTTGGTGAAGATGTCCGCTACTTGATCTTGAGTTTCTACATACTTCAACTCTACTTTCTTTCTTGCTATGCTTTCACTTATGAAGTGATAGCTTGTATCGGTGTGCTTGCTTCGATAATGGAACACAGAATTCTTTGCTAATGCAATTGTCGATTTGTTGTCAACAAAAATCTCCTTAGGTTCCTCTTGTGTCATCTTGAGTTCTTTCATCAAATTTCTTAGCCAAATCCAATGAAAAACACATGAAGTTGTGGCAACATACTCTGCTTCACAAGAATAAAGTGTGACAATTGATTGCTTTTTTGAACTCCAAGTGAAAGTGGCATATCCCATGAAAAACGCAAATCCCACTTGCCAATCACTATCACTATATCCAACAAGTTTTAAATGATTATAGATGAATAAAGCAAATCATAATCAATGGTACATTTGATGTAATGAAGAACCCTCTTCGTGGCCTTCACGTGGGTAACGGTTGGTAACGATTGGTAATCTATGTAACTACTAACAAGGCCAACTCCATAGAGAATATCGGGCTGTGTGCATGTCAAATACCACAAGCTTCCAACAAGGCTCTTGAAATTAGCAGGATTAACCTTTTCTCCATCATCAATTCTTGACAACTTAATTCCATAATCAATAGGTGTGTCTATCGGCTTGCATTCTCCCATGTTGAACGTCTTACTCATCTCTTTTGCATAGCATTCTTGAGAAATAAAAATGCCTTCATCACTTTTCTTCACTTTTATGCCAAAATAGTACGCCATCAATCCAAGATTGGACATATTGAATCCTTTTGTCACACTCCTCTTAAATTCTTCTAACATACTTGGATTATTTTCTGTAAAGATCAAATCATTAATATACAAGCATACTATCAACATGTCTCAATTTTTGTTCACCTTGGTATAATGAGCATGCTCATGTGGGCACCTTTTGAAATAGTTATCTTAAAATACTTGTCAATTTAACTATATAATGCCCTCGGTGCTTGTATTAATCCATAGAGTCTTTTTCATTTTTAAGACTTGATTTCTTTTCCTTTCACTTTATAGCTAAGTGGTTGTTCAATGTAAAATTCTTCTTCAAGATATCCATTTAGTAAGGCATATTTCACATCCATTTGATATGTTTTCCATTTATTTGGAGCGACCAAAGAAATAATCAATTTTATACTTTTCAATTGAGCAACGGGAGCAAATACCTCATCATAGTCAATGCCAGGTCCTTTGGGAACCAATATTGCTTTGTGCCTTTTAACTTCTCTTTTAGCATTCTTTTTTTTTCTTTATACACCCATTGCACTCCAATTGCCTTTTGGCCTTTCAAAAGTGTTGTTAGCTCCCATATATCATTCTTCAAGATTTCTATGATTTCTTCATCAATGGCTTATCGTCATTTTGTGCTTTGAACTGGTTGTTTGAGACCTATTGGCTCACAATCTGCAAGGAGACAAAAGAGTGTTAGTTTATTTTGATTTTCAGTTGCCTCATATAGTTCTTGTAAGCTCATTGTCTGTGGTCTCCTTAGTGGTGTACTTGAGCTTGAACCTCCACTTGGTAAGTTTCCATGATGGCTAGCTTGTGGTGAATGAGATGGAGTTGTATGCTCTTGCATTTCTTCTTTTGTTTGCTCTATTTCTTTTTCTTGTTCCTCTTCGATAACCAGAGAAAAATAATAGTCATCTTATTGAGTGTCCCATCTCCAAGAATTTCCTTCATTCAACATCTCGACTAGTGATGACCTTTTTGGTGGTTTGGATTATAGAGCTCGTATCCTTTAGATCTTGAATCATAGCCAATAAAGAGGAATTTTTCATTTTTATCATCGAGCATGGATTTCTTTTGGTCGGGCACATAAGCATAAGTAATGCTTTCGAAGACTTTTAAATGTGAGATGTTGGGTTTTCATCCACTCCATGCTTCTTGAGGTGTCATTCTTCATACATTTCTAGTTGGATACAGGTTGAGGCAGTACAATCCACCGTTTTGGCCCAATATTCATTTGAGTTTGGGGGTGGGTTAAGTATTAGGATACTTAATTGATGAATTTTGAACTTGCTTATTTTTTGGGTCTATATAACTGCAAATTTTGATTTAAAAAAAATTATTATAATTTTGTTTAAAAAATATATTTACTGTTTCGTTTTTCAAAAAAAAAAAAAATTTATAGTTATTGTTGAATATCTTACCGCCAATGATTATATTTGTTTGAATTCGAATATGTTTTTAGTTAGAATATTAGACAATACTTTAATTCGTACTTTTATCAGAATACTTATCCATGTTAGACTAGATTTGAAGCACGTAGCCACTATTAACTTATCACTTATTAGAAACATGACTTGAGTGTTTTTTGTTGATATTATTGACTTAGAATTATTGTGAACAATTTTGTTCCTAAATACTTAAACTAGTAACCAAACTGTTTGAGAACAGTTTGGGGTGTTAAAATTAGTACATATGTTTATAGAATTATGAAGGTTTGGGTTATTGAATCTCATCTTTGGTTGAATAGGTTGTAGTCAATGAATCTAAATCGAGCACTACTCAATGCTGATAAAAATAAAATAAAATATATGAATCGAGCAATTAAGCCTGTTAGGGTATTTTAAAACTTGGTGCCCTATGGCCATCTGACTTGGGAGTCATCGGCCCAAAGCTCGTTACATGAGTAAAAAAATAATTACTCGAGCAATTAAGTCTGTTAGGGTATTTTAAAACCTGGAGCCCTATGGTCATCTGACTTGGGAGTCATCGATCCAAAACTTGCTAGAAGGGTCACATAGAAAGCTTGTGAGAGAGAAGTATTGCACTAGATGTAAGATTTTTTATTTTATATAAATATAATAAAAAGAGTTAAAAGTGCTCGGTAAGGATTGCTAGGTTAAGAACCCCATAGACTGAAGATGAGACTTTAGAAATTGCTCACCATCTTCGTTCTAAGAATACAAGTTTTTAATTTTTACCACTTTATTTGAAAAAGCATTGTGTTGATTAGTACGAACCAAATTTGCTAGAACACCTCGGAATTGGAGAGAAAAGCATTAGAAGTGTGTAATTTACAAGAAGTGTAAGGAATAAACGGTTCGGGATTGTGAAAATATCAACAACACAATATTGGTTGTGGTCTAATACACGTATAAGTTCAATTTTTGGCTAATCACACACTCACTAAAGGTCGAACATCGGATAAGTGAAAAACTTTTGTGCTGTTTTTTAATATATTTCTAAAAGTGTTGCTTTATTTTCGAACTTGAGGCATATGGTAAGAAATTTAACATTAACTAAATTCGAGTTGATTCTCTTAGCTTAGTTTAAATTTGTAGTTTATATTTATTTTTGTTCAAGGACGAACAAATGTTTAGTTTGGGGATGTTTGATAAGTGCATTTGGTGCACTTATTCGGGCCTTTAAACTAAGTTTTTATCCCGCCATTTTGTTGAATTTTTACGTAATTTAGTGTATTATTGCTATTATTTCAGTTTTAGATCTGTCTGTGAGCAATTTGAGAAGATTGGACGAAAAGAGCAACAATTTGGCAAATATTTAGAGAATATGTGAATTCAAATTTACTCAATTGAAACTTGAAGGACCAAATTGGAGTTTATGATAAAAGTTTCATCATGATCCTTTAATTCTTTGAACCTAGTTTTTGATATTTAAGCATTATTTTAATTTTGAATAATTGATATTAATTTCTCTTCATCTACAATTATGTGCGCAATAGTCTAGCTTGTTTTACCTTCAACAGATGGAAAATATGTTATACATAGTATCAATTATCGTAGAGTCCGATAGGGGATAGAGATATACCGCTTTGTTTTACGTGATCTTTAAGTATTCATAAATTCTAATGCATTCTTGTATGTTCGCATCCATCATAAAGATATAGTAGGGTCACATATAGGGATATGTTTAATTCTACTCGAGAGAAATTGTTAAATAAATTAGAAATATTGATCTTCATAATTAAATCATATTATCAAATTCAATAGTTCGGGTCAAAGAAAATTGGTATAAGTGGATTCGGGATCCTAGTATGGTTTTCTTTTCTTTTCTTTTTTAATTTTGAAGTAATTCTTCTTTGATTTAATCCCTTGTCTGTTTGAATTATAATTAGTTAACAGTTCTTAGTTTATAGTTTAATTATTTCTTAATCATCAAATTTCTAAAGTTCAATAGATTCGGTTAACGTTAGTGTAATTGAAATTGAACTATCTAAATCTCTATGAGTTTGATACTTGGATTGAAAATCTATTTTATTACTTGTGCGATCCATATACTTGCGGAATATTAAAGACATAAAATCGTTGACAAATACCGAGTTTGCACAAAGGTAGGTTGCAACAATATTATCACAGAGTAGAAAAGATGGCTTAGGTAGAGAGGTGCTTAACTTAGTTAGAAGATTTGTAACAATGTATTTTTCTCCTTTTACCGTGCAATTAAAATGAAAGTTATCAACTCAACCAATATTTTTTCTATGCAAGCAATGTAAACCGGAATAATGAATAAAGCTAAACAACGCTAAAATTATCCTTTAATGTTGTAAAACCCTTTAAGATGAAGGAAAAATTGACGGGGAAAACCGACAATAATCCACTATCAATCAAATGAATATTACAATGTTTCTTTTCTAGATTGATGCTCTAAATCAAGAGGTAATATAACACACCACATCAACCACAAATTATTGGCTCACTACAATAAACATCATCTAACACAATAGATGAACTCCAAAAATATTAAACCACCAAACAATCAATGGTGGAATACAAAAGATGAAGACAAAAACCTAAAATTTGTGCCCAAAATTTTCTTGCCAAACAATCCCTTTTTCTTCCTTTTAATTTTCTCTTCATGCGCTTTTTTGTTCTTTGCGTGTTCTCTGTTCTGTTCATGTCTGTGTGTATTTTTCTGTCCCTGGAAAACATAGAAACAGCCGTTGCCCATATACACACACACACACACACACACACACACACACACACACACACTAGTTAGAAACACGTGCATTGCATGTGATTTTGCAATAATTTTTTTAATTTTTAATATTTTTAAAATTCTTATTTTTTAATTGTTAAGAAGTTAAAATTTTAAAGTAGCAATTACATTAAGATAAAAAAAACATGGTTCTTGATAACATATTGTATTGTATTGTTTGATATTATAATGAATAATATTGATATTTTATTTACATTCATAGAAGTATAATTACAATTAGAGATGAGTTTTATATTGTGGTAATACCAACATTAACTTGAACTCAGTGAATGCATTTTGATGGTTTGAGCTTCGATGATTGATAAACTATTGATATCAAATCTTACGGAATTGATGCTATGTAGAATAAGAATTTGACAAACTTTGAATAATGTTCAGATCCCTAGATTTTTCATTCAATTTTTGTTTCAATAGATGTTGAATGAAGCCTCGACAATAGCAAAAACCTATTTTTTAATTATTAAAAATAGTTTTGACTAAGAAAATTAGAAGAATGAAATGAATTACATTATCATGCCTATCTAAAGATCAATTATGTTGCATATTATCTTTTGGTTGTATTCGTTATTAACATTAATGTATTATCCCAAGAACTTCAACACATAAAACGTTTGGTAAACATCAAATACTCAATATGTCTCTCGTATTTTAAAATTGGAATCAAGTTTGTTCTTGAACCCTACTAAATCTACAATGCATAATTATAGTAACAATGCTTATACAACATTTTTCACATAATGTCTCTTCTCCTATTTAGTGAACTTTGTGCAAACTACTTCAATTGATAAAATTACAATCAATCTACATTATCATTTCTCTATGAACAAAGTCCAATTTGATAGATATACATTATGATTATAGGAAACAAAAATGTATGAAGATCATTTACTATTTATATGAAGGATACTTACAAATATTTTTAGGAACAAACATAAAAATGACGACTCACTTTTTGTCTACTTCACGTCTCCTAAAATAAATTTGTAACTTGAATGCCCCTCCTTGACAGCTAGCCAGAGAATCAAGTCATTGTTATACATATGCGTGCTACAATTTGCATCTATGAAGACTAAACAAGATAATAAAATGTAGTGACACTTGAAGAAAAATAATAGAACTAGTAGATATAATGAGAATGAAAGAAAATGTGTCTTACATAGAAGAAATCAAATGGGTGGAAAATGTTAGAATTTTTCTTAGTTTAAAATGTAGGCAATTAAATAATGATGAAGAAAATATAAATTGAGATTTTTTTTTTTAATGTTAGCCATGTTACTTTTATGTTAATTATATTGGTTAATATTTAAACTGATAGAATTATGTTCCTCCCCCCCTTGAATTCTATTTTGTTTACATTAAAATTGATTCTTGTATATTCTTTTTTTCTATCTTTTTTTTTTTCCCATTTGGACACATGCTTCTACCGGTTTCAAACTAATACCAAGGAGTTGTGACCATTTCCAAGTTTAGTTAGCTTAGACTATATGGCCATTTTTGCTACACTAAGCTTGACTAACCAATAGATAAATGTTTGACATGTCATTGTTTCTTAATCATATTCAATTATCTCTATTACTGAACATGCCATCCATCCTTCCAAAATTCATATAAAGTTTTATGCAATTCATACCACATTTCATAATGAGCAATCAAGCCACGTCGAATGGAAAAACTTTTTACATTTCATAGTGAAAAGATCGAACCATATCGAATGAAAAGTTCTATACATTTCTTTATAACATTTCATAAGTGACCAAATGGAACCATATCAAACTGAAGGGTCTATTAGCACATCGTGTAAGATTATGAAAAACATTATATCAACTTGAATTAACCACTTGAATGTAGATCTCACCTTAAATTTATTGATTATGAAAATTTATTAAAAACCTGAAACTTTTTGTTTGTTCTTTAACAACTTTGAATTATCACTTCGTTCCCTTTTCTTTCTTTTGTAAAAACTTGAAGAAAAATGAGTTTTGTGTGTGTAATATATTGTGAAAAGAAAAAGACAAAATGAGAGAATTTTAAGAGAAACTTTCTAATTTTAACTTGTAAAATTTACATATACAATCTGAAAAGTTAATGCTAAAGTAAAGAGGATAAGGAGTCGACCATCAAAACGTTTTTCTAGAGAAAAAAATGATAAATTTTGATGTCAATATTGACAAATGAAATATATATTAACTTCCCAATTAATAAATCCAATTTTTATGATCTTAAATACATATTTAGGAATTACGTAATCATGATATGACTCTTTGTATTCCATAGTTAAAAAATAATTGAAGATAAATTGCCCAAAGGCCCCAAACACCCCTTATTTTGTTCAATAATGATGGGAGATGAAAGATTTTTGGATTTTTTTAATTTAATATGGGAGGGTAAAATAGTCCAAAGATGTAATATAGGCGGGTAAAATAGTCCAAAATTGTTTCTCCCTTTTATGGTCTTTTAGAAATAGTATAGATATAGAAATTGTAAGGAGAGGATCACACATTTGTTTTGTGTATTCTTTTTTGTTGGGGATCAGAGAATCGGAAAAAATTGAAAGAAATAATTGACAACGGAGATACTCAATACGATTGTCTAAGATAACTCTATTGAGATGCCATCATTCAAATGATGAAAAATAACTTTGTAAATTTGGGACAAACAAATCATAAATATCAGACAAATAATTTAAATTAGAAATTTGAGAAATATATTTGAAATATGCTTCCATTGAACATTCAGCAAGATAATTGATAGACATTTCAAATAATTGAATATACATGACTCGAATAATTGAAAACATTTCAAACTTACAAATTTCAGAATATGAAAAGATAATTGGAAAAAGCTCTCTGTCTATATTGAAAGAAGACATATCCTAATATAGACACATTCATATCATTGGATGCTCGAGGAATCTTTGCCTTTTGAAAAAGTAGATTGAAAATTGAGGGCACTGTTCTACTTTTGAAAAAGTTGTCTGCCATTTTGTACTGTCGATGAGTGCTGTCACTGTTTGCTTTTTGAAAAAGAAGACACCACTGATAATTGAGGAGTACTTTACTCTTTTTGAAAAATCGTATCCACATTTTTTCTCTACTTTTCAATAAAGTAATGATAAAGGGATAAGATTATTCTTCAAAGAAATCTGCTCCAAAACAGTCATCTTCGTTGTCTTGCTCAAAATTCGGATCAGATCCTACTTCAAAAGCAGTGATAGTTCTTTTACTTGATTCAGTTTTTGCCATTGATGCAGTTCGATGTGCCAAAATTGCAAATTCTTCAGGGTTTGAACATTTTGCCATTTGAGCCATAATTTTTGATTTTTCTGAGAGGAAGTCGCTATGGGAAGAAATGGCTCCAGCTTTTGATTTGATATGTTGATTGATCCATGCTTGAATGGCTTTTGAACATGAATTGGATTCGTTGAATTTCTCCCACCACTTAACTTTGCATCATCGAACAACATTCCTTTTGCAAGAAAAATGCATCATCGGAGGATGGAAAAATTTGAAAATCTCAACAAAATATCCATGTAACTTTGAAATTTTTGCACAACTGGAAAAGGAGATCTTCTTGGGGGGTAAGAATGAGGCCATTATTTTCTAAAAGATTAAATCCTTCAAGCGTACGGCTAGGAATGATATCTTAGGTGGCTCCAAAATATATCCACCAAGATTGAAACCATTTGGGAAAGATTTTTGGACAGTTTGCATAAAAAAGGATAAACCATGTACGGGTTGATGGCCTTAAGTAAAGAACATGATACTAGGCCTTAAGGTAATCATGGTAAGAAAATTATGATTGTTGACTATTTCTGAGGGAAAAGTTTTGGTAACCCATGGATCTTGATTCCAATCTCAAAGGGTAAAGACTTGAAGAATTTTGATTTTTGAGAAATCAACCCAATAAGTATTAGGCTTATTTATTGTGTGTGAAATGATCGCAGATTTTGTAACTTTGAGAATTGTTTCATACCACATTCGTGATTGATAAATTGTTTGGGGGATGAAATAGAATTCATTAAGAACCTAAAATTTTTGATTTAAAAAATTGAAAAGGTCATCGTCTTTGAGAAATGGAGGAAAGATTCTTGAAATGATTTCATTAAGAGAAGGAAATTTTGCCCACCCATTTTTGAGTTCGACAACATGAAGGGCAGTCCCTATGGTGAAGTATTGGAATTTTTGTGTATTGATTTTTGGATGTTTTCCAGACCCTGGAATGGTATCAGTTTTGAGAGCATTTTTGTAATTTGAAGGTACTTTTGTTTGTGAAGGAAGAGTTCCAAGAACCGTAAAAGGATTTGAGGAGACAAACACCTTTGGATTTTTGTGAGGATAATGCTTGAGTAGATTTTGAACTTGAATATTTGAGGATATACTCCTCAGTGGTTATTTCCTTACTGCTGATGCTTTTCTTTGACATCTTTTTCCTGCAAGAACTCTCGAGTTAAGAAATCTGGCAGTGAATTATTCTCACCTTTGATAAATTCAATTGAAAAATCGAAACAAGATAGAATTGCTTGCCATCTAGCAAAAATTTGTTTTGAAACAAAATTTTTGACATCCTTTTGTAAAACATCTTTTGAAGCTTTGTAGTCAGTTCTCACAAGAAATTTTTTGTCAATTAAATCATCTTGAAATTTTGAGATACAAAGAACAATCAATAGGCACTCCTTTTTGAAGGTTGAATAATTTTTTGGGGACCAAGCCAAATGCCAAAATGATATCGAACAAGTTGTTTCTTTTGTTGATCAATTAACTCTTTCAGAATTCCTCCGTACCCAATATCAGAAGCATCAGTTTTAACAATGAGGAAGGCTTTTGGATTGATAATATTGAGACATGGAAGAGTTTTGACACTTTGTTTGACAAGTTTAACTACTTCGGTATGCTTTTCTGACCATGAAGGTTTTTGCGGAGCCTTTGATAAAGGGGTTCACATATCTGTCTAATGTTTGGGATGAAATCGGAGATATAATTGACACATTCTAAGATCCTTTCAAGACTTGTTTTATCAAGGATTTGGTCTGGAAATTTAGAGGCGAATTCAAGACTTGGCTTAATTAGGGTAATGGTTCCTCTAAAAATCTCATGTCCTAAAAACTTAATCCTAGTTTGACATAGGACAATTTTCTTTTCAGACACTGCAAGACCATTTCTTTTAACTATTGAAAGAAAAATTTGAAGGTGCTTAAGATGTGGCTCTTTACAATTCGAGTAGATAAGAACGTCATCAATATAGACAATTGAGAAGTTTTGATAAGGGTTGAAAATATCATTCATAATATTTTGAAATTCAGAAGGGGCATTTTTTAGACCGAATGGCATGACATTCCATTCGTATTGGCCGAAAGAGACATTGAAAGCTGTTTTATACCTATCTTTCTCATCAATTTGGATTTGTCAAAAACATGATTTTAAATTAAAATTTGAGAATATAACGACATTGAGTAGCCGATTAAGAATATATTTCTTCTATGGCATTGGATATCTAATCCATTGTAGGACTTGATTGAGAGGTTTATAGTTGATGACAAGTCTAGGGGCACCTCTTTCGATTTCTCCGTGATTATTGACATAAAAGGCAGCACAACTCCAAGGGAATTTGCTAGGCCTAATGAAACCTTTTTTGAGGAGATCTTTGATTTCTTTTGTACAGACATCTAAGAGTTCTTTATTCATTTGAATGGGTCTTTCTTTAGTAAGTATTTGTTTTTCATCGAATTTAAGGATATAAGGAAGGGTCACAATGTTTCTTCCTATTCCAAAAGGCATTGGGTATGGTAGAACAGACTTCGGTCCTAATGGCTTTATCAACTTTTGCAATTTGATCTTTAACCAGTTTGGTCTCTAATTGTTCTAAAATTCTAGAAAATTTGATATCTTCTTTTAAATATTTAATGTACTGTTTTTTTAGGTTAATATTGTTGATGATTTTGCTAATGGAATGTTCATTAATTAAATTGATATCTCTAATGGTAGGAGGATTGGTGAATTCAAAGAATATCTCTTGGTCGAGATATTTTGATTTCATTCTTTCACAGTAACTGAGATGGGGTATAATTGAACTAAGATTGGAGTACCAAGAATGACTTATTGGTCAAGATCTTTAACAAGGTAGACACTGCTTTTGAAACAAATGTTTCCGTTACAAATACGAGCTTTTGTTAATTTGTAATTGATATTAAAACTATTACCACTAGCACCATAAAGATTTTCAGTGTTTTTTTTTTCAAAATATTTGGTAGGAACAAGACATTCTCTAATGCAATTTTGATCAGCTCCTGAGTTTAAAAGAACTCTAGTTTTGATTTTATATTCTTTATTGATAATAATTGTTGCATTAGTATACAATTTTTGCAAATGTATTTGACTGATAACGTTCATTGATTGTTCTTCATCAAGGAGAGATTGGATCTGGAGAGGTGTTTGAATTGTTCTTTCGTGTTTGAATTGTTCTTTCGTCTTCTGAAGAAGAGCTGGAAGAACTAGGAGAGGATTGATGCTTAGCATTTCCTTTATCAAGAGAGGAAGAGTAAGCTTTGATAATGGAAACTTCAAACTTGAGATCCATTAACTGTTTCTCAAGTTGAGATATTTGACCTTTCATTTGATTGACCTCACTACGTAAGTCTTGACTAGAAGATAGTTTATTTGGGTTTTTGAACCTATCGAAAACATCTTTGAGATTATAATTTGTTTGAGAGGGTTTTTCTTCATTAGGTTCAATGAGATGATTGAATTTTTGTTTAAGATCGGGATCTTGAATTTGATCAATAATTTCTTGAATTATTCTTTTTCTGAAGTTAAAACATTGACATAATTTGTCTCACAAATGCAATTATCTTTGCAGTTGCAGACCTTTTTGGAACTAGATGATTGCGAAGAAGACGAATCGTAACTATAATCAGAATCTTCTTGAAGATTATAGATGATGTCTTCAGATTTCGAAGAATCAGAGGAATTGATTAGATTTAAGAGCTGAGATTTTAATTCATTATCGATTTAAAGATTGTTTATTTTTATATTTTAAAGGACATTTGTTAGTATAATGACCTTTCTTTTGACATTTCCATCAAGTGGTATTTGAAGGATCGCGTAAAGGAGGATCTTTGAGAGATTTATCTTTATTTTTGAAATCTTCGCTTTTTCTCTTGTATTTATAATATTTGTTAATTCTTCTAGGATGTTTTTATTTTTTTGTAATATTCTGTATTATTTTTTTGTTTTTATCTTTATTTTTGAAATCTTCGCTTTTTCTCTTGTATTTATAATATTTGTTAAATCTTCTAGGATGTTTTTATTTTTTTTTAATATTCTGTATTGTTTTCTGTAAAGAATTTTTTTTGTTTGAAATATTTTTGGAATTTTTTGTAACTTCATGAAGGTAGAGGATGAATACGTTTGTATCCATACTGCTTACAGAAAGAACCAAGTTCTTTCATTCCTTCCATCTTATCAGACTTAAGCTTTGCTTTGAGTTTTAAATAATTGCAAAGAGAAAGTCCTTTTTTGTTGATAAATCCAATAAGTTGGCCATATGTAAGATCTTCATATGGTAACATTGAATAATCAGTTTTTATGGCTTCCCTAACTCTTTCTGCAAAGAGTTTAGAAAGTCTTGCAATAAACCTTTCGTTCCAAAAGGCCGAATTGCAGTCGTCACGCATCATCACTTTTTGAAGAAAAATATCTTTGTACCATCTAAAATCTTGTAATTTTGGACAGTTAAGATTCATCAGAAGTTCAGAAGATTTTTCCATGAAGGATGAAGGTTCTCCGATGAAATGTTTGATTATTGTGAATAAGAGCATATAAACAACATCCTGTTTAGTTGGATCTAAATGACTATCACCTTCCTTTTTGATAGCATTCGTGACATTATCAAGATATTCTTGGGAAAGGTAGTTATACCACCAATTTTTTATTTGGCCAGTGAAGCAAGAAATTATGTTTGTGGCAGCAACTTTATCAGTGTTGCCTCTAGCGGAATAAGTGCTAGTTGCCATTGACATTTCTCCAATTGTTTGAAGAATTTGTTGTTCAGTCATACCATCAATATTTCATGATATGATTTCAAGACTGGAATAAGCCTTTTGGGGTTGCCTTGGCTCTTCACTGAGCATGTCAGGAAAAGTCGGCCTTAGATAGAAGTGTGAAAGATTATAAGTTCCAAAATTTTTAAGTTTGTTTATTTTTAGTTCGTAATAGAAGTGTGAAAGATTATAAGTTCCAAAATTTTTAAGTTTGTTTATTCTTAGTTCTACAAATTGTTCTTGAATTTCTTCAATAGAGTCAATAACATTGATTCTACTGGTTGATTCATTATTTCGAAGTTGTTTGACAATTTCGTTAAGGACATCAGAGGGGCTAGAACCAAATTGAACCTTTTCATCATTGGGTTTGAAAAGAGTTTTAGTACTTAATTTTTCTTTACCCTTTTCCTTGGTTTTGTTTTGTTCAATTATTTCAGTTTTAGCTGGTTGATCAATTTGATTTAATTGAGTAGCAACAGTATGGAGAAGAATATTTGTATAATTGTTTTGTTGTTGAATATTTTTAATAACTTTTATTGTTGGATTGTCGTTTTCTCCTTTATCATAAATTAGTTTAAGGGGAGAAGCAACAACTTTGACGTCTCCCTTATTAATAAGAATTTTCTCAAAAGGAGGATGGACAGATTGAAAAGTATTTCCAGAGGAAGTTTTCCAAGTTTTTGATTTACTATGAGCAATATTAATTGTTGGTTTTTGTTTAAAAGTTTTGATATAGACCCATTCAAAGAAACTAACGTCTTCAGGATAAGAATAAAATTGTTTCCATTGAGATTTTAGTTCTTCTTTTGAATGTAACCTTTTTAATGTTTTGCGAAAGGATCTAACTATTGGATCCTTATCCTTTTTGAATTCATGTTTTCTATCGATTGTAGATGAGATAACATTTAATTAATTTTTTTGAGATCTCATATCTGAAAGAGTAAAAGATTCGTAACCATGTTGGTTTGAATCTTTGTCTTCTTATGAATAATGAATTTTTAGAATGTTAGGAGTAAAATCAACACCTTTGAACTTTTCATAGGGTTGTTTTTCAGCTTGTTTAAAAGTTTGGAAAGATTCGGGACGAGAGGAACTAAAAGAAAAACGAGATGATGATGATGGGGCAAATTGAACTTGCACACTTCTATCAGGCAACTCGATAATTTCTCTAAGTTTTGTTCTCTAAATATCTCTTATTGGGGGTTGTTCATTCTCGAATTTCCAAAGAGGATTTTGTGTTACTTGATCCCAAGATAACCTTCTAAGAATAGCAACATTTGAATGAAGGGGATTTATCTCGATTAAGAGAGTTTCATGTTTTGGAGAAGACCTAAGGGCTCTTGAACTTGTATTTGTACTCATAACTTTGTAATAAATGCGGTAGATTATACAGATAACTTTGGATCTAACATCCATATCAAGATTTTTAGTATATATATTGAATAACATATGATCCAATAATATATAGAGATTACTATTATGTTTTATGAAATCTGGTTAGGTGTTCTTGAGATTTTAATGTATATGTTTATGTTTGAAGCTTAATTAGAGATAATTAGGTTTACATATCGATATAGAATTGATTGACCATCGAGAGAGGCTTTTGATTGTATTAGGATCACCGATTTTCAGTCCAAGGTAATTATAAGCTAAATTGATTAATCAGATAATTGATTAAGGAACATGTATGTAGATTCATGAATCCTAGTGTTGGTAAAACTCGAATTCGTTCTGACAAATTTACTTCGATTGTTTGATAATTTAGATTTAATTAAATATAATTAGAATAGTTTTAGAATCAAAGTTCATAAACAAATATGTGTCCTTTTATTGTTAAAACTCGAGCTATAAATTAATTGATTAATTGAGTTGTCCTCGTGGGTTGGACACTTTACACATCATTATATTACTTGTTAACGATCTTCCACTTGCAGGATTGAAATCACACAAAAAATTTTTGGCACCGTTGTCGGGGACTAGTTTTATTAAGGATAAATTGCAGCTAGTGTCTCTAACTTTTGACTTCATATACACTTGTATCCTCAATATTAAATCTTGGCATCCATCACCTCAACCTTTTATATAATTAGCAGCCAATGCCCTTATGTAAGGGCATTGGCTGCTAATTATATAAGGGCATTGACTGCTAATTATATAAAAGTTTGAGGTGATGGATGTGAAGAATTAAATACTAAAGATACAAGTGCAAATGAAGTCAAATGTTGAGGACACTAGCTGTAATTTACCCTTTTATTAATTACTACGTTAATTGATAATTTAATTTTAATATTTTTTTTATTACTATTTATTATTATTATTATTATTTTAGTTGATCTACTTGTTTTTCTTGATTTCATTGCTACCAGGGAACAAAGATGAGCTAGGAAATCAAGCACAACACAAGATATCAGCCTTTGAGATTGATGAGGATGACTTGTTCTTGGAAGATTTATGGAAACCACCGGTCAAACAAAATTTTTGTTCCTACTCCTATACCTACAACCAGGATTGGCAAAATTATTCAGATTACTCTTGGTACAACAACCAAGGTCAAACAGAAATGTATGGGGTGGACATCAATTCGCTCATACTAGCGAAAATTGATTTATTGGCAAAGAAGATGGAAACACTGAAATACTCTCAATCAGCCAATATAGTTCAGGTGTCCTTCCCAATATATGCAACTTGCAGGGCAAACAATCAATCATCATAGTGCCATTTGGCTATTGCTGAAGCATCTTCACCTCAACAAGCTGTATATGCTCAGAATTTTCTGCTACAACAGAATAATCTATACTCACAGACTTATAATCCCAGATGGAGAAGTCATTAAAATTTATCATATGACAATACCCGAAATATTCAAAATCTGCCGAATTAGAGAAGACTACAAGAGAGTAAAGAAGGGTAGAAATAGGCACTTGATCAGAGCATCTAGGCAACTGAAAAGCGCATAGAGAATAAAATTAAGCAGATGATAAAGATACTGACAGAGTCCACAAGGCACCTTTCCAATTGACACTAAAGCTACCCCGATGGAAGACATGAGCATTACAATAATGAGTAAGGAGCAACTACCTAAAATTTTGGAAAATAGACCGGTTGTTCGAATTGAGAAAGCACCAACTAAAGAAGAAGAGTATATGGAGAATGAGAAGTTGGTCATACATAAGCAGAATGAAAAAGTGGCGTTTAATAATACCAATCAAGCAATTCTTCAACTCCCATCTTTCTTCTAAAATTGATTTGTGATCAAGGCCATTGATGAAGTTGAAATTTTCATAGTTAAGTTCGAGCAGGGTGATAAAATTAAATCATATTTTTATGAGAAGGACAAAGTTAAATATTGGAGAATAAACGAAAAATGGTGCAAAGTCAATTGATGCAAACAAAACAATTCAAAAAAAGCCCTATTCAAAGTGCCATGAGTGATGACGTGACAAAGTTGAGCTAAAGACTGTAAACAATTGCTCAATGGGAGGCAACCCATTTTCTTACCCTTTTATTTCAATTTCCGTATTCATTAGTTTTAGGATTTCAATTGACATTTTGCACGTTTTATGCTTTTAAAACTTAAAGTAGGCACATTCAATTTTTAGGTAATGAGGAACGAATTATTATCGTCATTCAGTGAAAAAAATTATTATTTATTAATATTCTTTAATACTTTTTTAGAGTTATAATATACATGCTAGCTTGGTGGATTGGCCAACCGGTACCTAACCAAGACTCTCCACCAGTAGATTTTACCACACTTCTTCTCTCCCGCACCATCCGATCCACCTCTTGGTAGTCTCTGATCTTTTTATATATTCCTTTTGAATTTTTACACTGGGGACAATGCATCTTTTAAGTTTGGAGGTAGTAAAAAGATGCTTGATCTGATGATGACACTTGATAGTGATTGTTAATATGTTTTTGCTTGATTTAAAAAAAAAATATTACCAGTAATTGTTTGCATAATTATGTGATATGAATAGCCTTGCTGGCTAATGATGGAACTTTTTATTTATGTTTAGCATTAATCATGACTTGTGAACAAATTATTACTGTGTTTAAATATGAGAATATTTAACCATGTCTGATAACGTGTTGTGTCAGCCAATTATGATGAATTTTAGCTATGTTGGTGCACTTAAGTTGAAAACAATAGAATACCTTCATGAAACTAAGAATCATTTCTATCTCGACAAGTAACCAATAGAGTTAATAAGTGTGGTAGTTAAGCTGTGATGATGGCTTTCTAGGTTGTGATTGATTCCATGTATGTTAATTTTTTTTTTGTGTGGAGCAATTTAGACCAGTTAGAAGAAGCTAGGTAATGACCAAATGTTAGGAATCTAATCCCCTAGCATGAACTTATTGCACGAAAGGAACAAGACTATTATTATTATATAACTCTTTTCGTAGCCTTTTTGACTCGAGTGATAAAGCCCATCGACCTAAAGCTCGTTACATGAGTCATCTAGAAAGCTTAATGGACTGAGTTTAGCACCCTATTAATATCTTATAACTTTATTCATAGCCTTTTTAACTTGAATTAAAAGGCCCGTAGGGATTTTTCAAAACCCGATGCCCTAAGGTTCAAAAGACCTAGGAGTCGTCGACCTAAAGCTCGTTATATGAGCCATCTAAAAAGCTTAAAAGATTGAGTTTTTCACATAAGATTTATATTTTACAAAAAATTTCCTTTGCAAAGTAAACATGGGGATTGGATAACTAATGAGTTTGACTTACTTAGTAGACACTTCGTGGTTGAGAGCGCTCAGAAATTAGAGAATCTTCATAAACCTAGGTTGTCACTACTATTAGCTTTCTCAACCAGCCTTGAGCAAGAAAAGAATTAGTGAACTATAACCTTAGAACCAAAATCTCGAAAATTAAAAGGGAAAATCATTTTTGGGAGAAAGAGTACCTTACGAGAGGGAAAGGAAAAGTTGACCAAATGGTTGAGCTATCACCACCATAGAAATTAAGTTGATCAGATTAACTGCTCTCGCACACATATCAAGTATGGTTTCAGTGGAATCACATTTGCAAAAGTAATACTTGAACACTCGTCATGAATTATAAGTTGTTACAAAAGAACGGCAAGCTATTTATATTGTGACTATTTTTATTATTTTTATCATTATGTGCATGATTGTCTTTAGCTAGTTTATTCGAGGACAAATAAAAGTTCAAGTTTGGGGGTGTTTGATAAGTAAAATTTTCTACTTATTTGAGCTCACAAAAAGGGACGATTGTGAGTACTCTTATTTGTTTTCAGTATAATGGCATGTTGTTTTTGTTCATTACATGATAATAGCCAAATTCAAACGAAATGAAAGCCAACGAAAGAAAAAGAGACTTAATTGAACTGACAAAGGAACTTGAGGGGCTTGGCATGCAAATATCAAAGAAAGAAAACCAGATCTGCGTCCAAGATAACCATGCGATCGCATGGTTAACCACGTCTGTGATATCAAGGCTCCAAGAAATTGTGCAGAACGTAAATAGACAACCATGTGATCGTATGGGTATTTCAGGCAAAATTCAAGTTGTTTCCTAATCCAATTAAAACTCTACGAAGTCCAGATTAATACAACTGCCTAAGCCACGTCTTGGAGATTTGGGGAAGGAGTATAAAAGGCAGAATAGAGTGAAAATTGCGGGGGGCGAATTTTGGGAACAAGATACAAAGGAAGAATCGAAGATTGAAGAACAAGATTTAATATTCTTGGGCCAGAATCACGTGTTTTATTTTTTTTCTTCTTATTTCTTCGGAACATGATTAAAAAAATTCTTGTAATAATTTACGAAATCATGTCTGGCTAATTTACTTATTGCTAGGACGAACGATGAAACCTCGTATTTTTAATTAATTAGAAGTTTTTTCGTTTTATTAATTAATGGCTTTTGAGTTGATTATTCTTTATTCATTATTTCTATTATTTTAATTCTTGATCACCATTAGAATATATTGTGATCTTTATTGAAGTCGTGGTATTGAATAACATAGGGTTCATAATAGATAGAGATTACTATTATGCTTTATGAAATTTAGTTAGGTGTTCTTGAGATTTTAATGCATATGTTTATGTTCGAAGCTTAATTAGAGAAAATTAGGTTCACATATCGATATAGAATTGATTGACCATCGAGAGAGGCTTTTGATTGTATTAGGATCACCAATTTTCAATGTAAGGTAATTATAAGCTAAAGCGATTAGATGGATAATTGATTAAGGCACGTGTAGGTAGATTCGTGAATCCTAGTGCTGGTAAAACTCAAATTCGTTCTCACAAATTTACTTTGATTGTTTGATAATTTAGATTTAATTAAATATAATTAAAATAGTTTTAGAATTAAAATCACAAAACGAATCTGTGTTCTTTTATTGTTAAAACTCGTGTTATAAATTAATTGGTTAATTGATAACTAGTCCTCGTGGGTACGACACTCTACTTCCCATTTTATTACTTGTACGATCCGTCCACTTGCACACAACAAGTTTTTGGCGCCATTGCCGAGGATTAGTTTTATTAATTACTACGTTGTGTGATTTTAATCTCGCAAGTGGACGGATCGTTTCAAGTAATAAAATGAGAAGTAGAGTGTCGAACCCACGATGACTAGTTATCAATTAACCAATTAATTTATAACTCGAGTTTTAACAATAAAAGAACACAGATTCGTTTTGTGATTTTAATTCTAAAACTATTTTAATTATATTTAATTAAATCTAAATTATCAAACAATCAAAGTAAATTTGTGAGAACGAATTTGAGTTTTACCAACACTAGGATTCACGAATCTACCTACACGTGCCTTAATCAATTATCCATCTAATCGCTTTAGCTTATAATTACCTTACATTGAAAATCGGTGATCCTAATACAATCAAAAGCCTCTCTCAATGGTCAATCAATTCTATATCGACATGTGAACCTAATTATCTCTAATTAAGCTTCGAACATAAACATATGCATTAAAATCTCAAGAACACCTAACTAGATTTCATAAAGCATAATAGTAATCTCTATCTATTATTGGAATCTAATTTAATACCACGTGCTTAATCTATATTGAATCTCTCGACTTCAATAAGGATCACAATATATTCTAATGGTGATCAAGCATTAAAATAATAGAAATAAAGAATAAAGAATAATCAACCCAAAAGCAATTAGAAAAAACTTCTAATTAATTAAAAATACGAGGTTTCATTGTTCATCCTAGCAATAAGTAAATTAGCCGGACATGATTTTGTAAATTATTACAAGAATTGTTTTAATCATGTTCCCAAGAAAGAAGAAGAAAAAAATCAATAAAACCCGTGATTCTGACATAAGAATCTTAAATCTCGTTCTTCAATCTTTGATTCTTCCTTTGTATCTTGTTCCCAAAATTCGCCTCCCG
This sequence comes from Forsythia viridissima, assembly GCA_030279155.1. Taxonomy (NCBI): domain Eukaryota; kingdom Viridiplantae; phylum Streptophyta; class Magnoliopsida; order Lamiales; family Oleaceae; genus Forsythia; species Forsythia viridissima. The sequence goes on along the minus strand of CM059041.1, from coordinate 27,187,859 downwards.
TGATTTGTGCCCTATTCTACCTTTTATACTCATTCCCCAACTCTCCAAGACGTGGCTTAGGCAGTTGTATTAATCTAGACTACGTAGAGCTTTAATTGGATCAGGAAACAACTTGAATTCTACCCGAAATACCCATGCGACCGCGTGGTTAAAAACCTTGCGATTGCATGGTTTTGTCTATTTACAATCTGTAGAATTTCCTGGAGCCTTGCGATCGCAGACGTGATTAACCATGCAATTGCATGGTTATCTTGGACGCATATATGGTTTTCTTTCTTTGATATTTGCAAGCCAAGCCCCTCAAGTTCATTTGTCTGTTCAATTGAGTCTTTTTTTCTTTTGTTTGCTTTTTTTTTTTCATTTGATCAACACTTTAATTTGGTTATTATCCTATAATGAATAAAAACAACACGCCATTATACTAAAAACAAATAAGAGTACTCATAATTATCCCTTTTTGTGAGCTTAGATTAGTACAAAATTGTACTTATCATATATCTAAGTATAACGATTTCATTATGGAGTCATCAAAAAGATCTAATGAGAAATTTGGAAAGTAAACTAGACTACTTTCAAGATTTGATTCAATGATTGATAGTAAAGAACTTGAAAATCTTGACCACCTCTTATCTATAAGAATAATGCATATTGGAATATCTAATCCAACTCTAAAAGAGGCTTGACAGCAACTTGAACTAAACCAACATGTAAGTATTTGTATTTTTGTTTATGGTTTAAGATAGTCTCTCTAGAGAATAATCTTAAAGTGTCTGAATTTTGTTTGATTGAAATAGATTGTTCACACGTTTTAATTGCATAATCTGTTTTGATATCAAACCTTCCTATTTCATATATTGTTTTTTGATCGATTTTAGGAATTGACCAATTTTGTAATCTTTGTTCTATTTTTGCTATTTGAACTTCTATAACATTGTGGCTTTCTCGACGATTTTCTATTTCTTCATTTTCATTTTCATTATTGAAAGGATCTTCACTTGAACTACATATGCTTCAAGATCTATTGAACCAAGACATGATGAAAGAAGTTTGATACCTAACTTCTAGATAGTATGAACGATAGGTTGGTTGACGCAATATCCAATCTCAATGGGACCACCTTAACAGGACTAAACCCTCAGCTGACCAACGCTCCAGAGACTCCAGGATATACCAACGCTTCCCAACTTAGAAGTCTTATTGATCAGAAGTAGACAAAGAACTTGATCCATAATGGCTTGAACTTGACTTTGATACCAATTTAGGACGAGCTCGATACATATATATATATATATATATATATATATATATATATATATATTATGCCACACGAATCCAATTCTAATGTAATTAGAATTCATTAGACCAAAAATTGCAAGCTTAGTCCTTAGGGTTTAATTAGAATTTCACTTGGATCTAAAACAATTTAATTCTCATGGACTGGACCTATTTAATTAAAAGAAAACAATTGGGTCTAATAATTTAAACCCAACAGTGCAATCATCTTGATTGCCTGCCCAATAAGCATTGGAGGAATGCATGTACGAGATAATTTGTTGACCGCATAGGATATATTCGGATGAGATAATGATAAGTATTGCATGCCACCAATAAGACTCTGATACTGAGAGGCGTCAACTAATCTTCCACTTTAAACTGTGCCAAGATCACACATATATTTTTTGTTGTGATAAAAACAACCTTTGAGTTGTGGAAAGAACTTAAACACCAAGAAAATAGTGAAGGTACCTAAGATCCTTAATGGAGGAGCGACGAGAAAGAGCAGCAATAATATCATGGATAAAGCTAGGTGAATTTTTTGTAATTATTAAGTCATCCACATAAACAAGAAAATAGATGAGGATAGACTTACAAGTATAAACAAATAAAAAGGAGCCAAATTTGCAATTCACAAAGTCGAGGGATACGATGAACTCCTTAAGCTCATTGAACCATGCACGAGGCACTTGTTTCAAGCCATAAATAGACTTATGCTAGTGAAACACATAATTGGGTTGAAATTCATGAATGAAGCCAGGAGATATATAGACTTCTTCATTAAGATGCTCATGAAGAACTGCATTGTTGACATCAAGGTAATTAAGAAGCCACTCGTGAGATAGAGCAATAGAGAGAACTAGATGTATAGAGATGGGTTTACCTACAGGGTTAAATATCTCTATGTAGTCAATATCAGGCCTTTGATGGAAGCCTTTAGCCACAAGGTGAGCTTTGTCGCAATGCTACCATCGTGATTGCATTTAATTTGGAAACCCCATTTGCATCCAATAATATTTTAATGAGGCTTGCGAGGCACCAATACCCACGCACCATTTTTGTTGTTTACTTGTGTTCTTACTTCTTTGATGAATCCGAATAAATATAAACTTGCAGTTGAAATTTGAAAAGAGTAACAGTATAATTCGAGCCCACTGAATTCACGTTGTTTCCTTAAGAAGAATTTGCTCCCTTCCAAGGTGCTTAAAGGGCGTTCAACAATTGTCTCCCAGGATAGAACGAATTTTGTCTCCTACGGAAGCAGCATGTCAATCTACAGGAGTTCCAACGAACACAACCAATGTTTTGGCGCTCAAAATTATATATATTAGAATTTTAGAGAGAAGACGAGATTCAAAGAACATAATATCTGTAATGAAAATGGTGTATATTTTCTGGCTGCAGTAAAGGCTATTTATAGAGTAATTCGTGGCCATTCAAATTCTCTTCAAGCCTCTTCAGTACAGTGGTGACTCTTCAAACAGTCCCAGTAATGAACAGACATGCATGTTGTTCAAACACTGCTTTGGTTTCTATTTTTGTGAACAGATATTACCAGAAAATGAAAATTGTATGAATTAGTCACAGACAAAAGATTGATTTCATTAAGTACCCAAGAATTTGATTAATTATAATTTGGCCCAAAATTTTAAATAAATTTTGTCCAAGAAGAATATATCTAGTAGAAGCACCCGTGCCCTTGTCTAGCCAGTCGGACGGATGGTGGTGGCAACGCGCACGTAGGGTTAGAACTGAATCCAATAGGATGTAGGTCTTCCCCCTTCTAAAGACTATTGGTACCCCTTGGGGCCCAAACCCAATTGCCAAACTTTCACAATATCAAATTCTTCACTTATTCAAAGTTTCAAGTGGGTAACTTTGAAATCTATTATTTCATTCAATTCAAAATGGTTTTTGATAAATAAATATATCATGTTGATTATCTCGCAGAGTAGAACGTGAATATGCTTAGTCCCGTTAAAATCAGAATATGAGTCCCACTGAAATTGGAGCTCAAAGTTGTCCCATTTCATTTTATTTATAAACCATTTCAAACAATTTTTTATAAGAGCATCAAGCTTGGTACACATTGCATCTCTCTATTGATTGTCTTTGAGGCCCGTGTTATAGTAGTCGGTTCAAGTGGTGAAGGTCAAAAAGTTTATTTTTCTTGAAAATTTTATTTTTTGAGCATATTTGCATGGGTGAATAGATATTTGATTGTGGCGAAGAACCATTTTGAGGAACCTTTCACACGGAGAAGAGCGTGAACACGTTTGATGAATCTCTCACAAAAGAGAGTCTTCTATAGCAGGATTTCTACTTGATTTCATGGGATTGCTTGTGGAATTAGGACATGTTTGAGGCTTGAGGAGAGAGATATTTTCGCGATGAGTTTTGGGATAGATGGGAAAAACCATGAATTGGAGACTTTGATAGTGTGTTGACATAGCAGAGCCACGAGAATTATGCGAAAAAGTAGAAGTTGACTCAGAAGGTGACTTGACTTGAGTTGGGTAGGATCGTGATTTTTCGTATTAATTAGAATGGAGAATGAAAGTTGAGGATTGGTGTTCTCTATTGGAGAATCATCTGAAAGTTGGGCATGTAAATTAGGCAAATTGAAACGATGATTAAGAGATTGTAGGAAGGAAGACACAACCGACCATTTTGACAAAGTGTGACAGTTGATTTTGCCTTGTTCATTCATTGTAGACATGGATGGAAATATGGACTCAAAAAATTGAACACGATCATGAGAAATGGATTTTATGATCCTGTGGCTAAAAAAAAAATTACAAGAGTAGTGGACATTTGAGTACCCAAGGAAAAGATATGAGTTTGACCTGTGCTCAAGTTTAGGTTTTTTTTTATAAGGATGCATCCAGAGATAACATAAGAACTAAAAAATTTCCAATTTCGAATAATTGGGTTTACGGTGAAAATGACATTTATATTGAGATTTATTCCCAAGAATAGCGTGAGAAGCCTATTAATAAGATAAATTGTCATTCTGAAAATCAAAGACCGAAGGATAGTGGCAACGTTGTTATGTGAAGATGGGCGAGGCCCGTTTCAACTATGTGACGATGGCGTTGTTCAGAAGAAGCAACATGTTGTGAAGTAGATGGTGGAGATACAAATTGTTGGATTTCATGCGCTTCAAAGAAGATTTTAATCGTTGATATTCCTAGCCACTTGTTGGAAAAATTTAGAACTTTATGCCATGTTTGGGCATAATTTTGTGTGTGACCCGTTTCGTCATTGTTGAAGATAAAAGTAGAATTGTGTTCTTCTCCGCGTGAACATCAAACTCATATGTTTACTTGGCAAAAATAATACTCGAGTGAATGAGAAATTGAAGCTCAAAGTGGAGTTAGAAAAATGGTTGGACGGGAAAGCAAGTAGCTTATCCCACATTGAAAAAATGATAAAAATTTGACTAGAATTTAAATTGCCATTCTTTTGTCAGGTGTAATCTATTGTAGCATAGAGGCTCTCTCTTACGCGCGCTTGTATGGTGGGGTACAAATGACGAATCGATTAACACCTCGGGCCATTGAACTCACGTGCGAGTGCGAAGTACACAAATGTCGAACTGAAATTGTCCTTTGTTAAGGTCCAAGTTTTGTCATTAATTTTTCCAATTAATTTTATTTTGAATTAATTCCAGACCTTCCATCTTCTCTAATTAACTCCTGAAAACTGTTAATGCTGAGTTAATTCAAGTGTTAATTCCGTAACACCTAAAACTGTCTATTTATGGTGGAGTTGAAAGGTCATCTAGGTATAAGAGGTCTGTTTTTCTACAGTTAAAAACACAAATTTTATTCTGCTTATTTTTCCTCAGCCCAGAAAAAGTCATGTGTACTCTGCACCCCATATTTCCTTCTTCCTCCAGTTATTCAATTCATGAACAAATTAAATTCGCATTTGTAGAATCTTTGTACTAAGCTTGTTACTATTTTCCACCATTGTATCCACGAAGACAGATGCTCAATAATTCTTACGCACCTATGATGAGGGGATGAATCTATTTTAAGGACACTATTTTTACACATGCCTCAGTTTACTTAAATCGATTCCCTCTTAATTTATTTTTTCAATTCTGTAGTTATTTCCTGTTCTGATTTTATTGAAAAAATATGAGTGCCATATATATTTACATATATTTTAAATTGGCTCATTTAATTAATTTTGCTGATTTTTAATGTAAAAAATGAAGGTAAGCGTGCCTATTCTGACATGATACACAATTTCAGTTTAGACTGGTTGAGATGGTAAGCAGAATTTTTTCAGAACACATGAGCTTCGATTTTTATTCTGTTCCTTACATGTTATAATCTAATTTCATAACTGACATGTACATATCATGTATTTTACGTTATGTACCATCTCGTATTGTTTTGGATTTGTTTAAGAAGAAAATCTATATGGATGTTCAATTAATATTGACTTATAGTTTTCTTTTTACAATCATAAAAGATATTTTGATATCTTTTCTACTAATATTCTTACCATTTTCATTGCATATTGATAAGTTCATTTTGTGTACTTATTTAGGCCTTTAAACTAAGCTTTTAATTCCATTATTTTATTGATTTTATACTTAATTTAGTATATTATTCTTTCTATTTCAGTTTTGGACCCGTTTATAAGTAAATGGAGAAGAATGGACGGAAAGAGCAACAATTTAGTGAAATCGACGAGTAAGTTGAGTTTTTGAAGAGAATATCAAGAGCCAAATATTGGAAGATGAGGAAAAAGATAAAATCAATAAGTTTAAGGTGTTTTGGAGTGATAATGAAGAGTTGAATCAATGGATCAAACACCAGAAAGCTAAAGAACCGAATTGAGAAACTACCTACCGAAGCACGTGGGAAAATTTGAGCACACCTTTTGATACTAAAATATCCAAAATTCAAATAATTACCATTAGAAAGATAATTGAATTATGAATCTAACACATTTTACGGATCTCAATTTAGAGTTTCCTACAAGAAGTTACAGCCGCTTGAAAAACAGTTGCAGATCAGAGAAAAGTTGAGTTGGGCGATCGTCCAAGATTAAAGCTGAGCAATCATCCAACACCATTTTTCAACAGAAGAATGCAAAACAACATGCCTAGGCGATCGCCTGGGTTTGCACTGGGCGATCACTCAGTGTAAAATGTCTACCCATGGATTTTTCTTATCTTTTTGAGTTCTAATTCACTTAGGAATGGTTTTGGACGTAATTTTAATGATTTTTTGTAATATTTTGGGACACCATGAGGGACATATAAATATGAGTTATTAACTTATAACAAGAAAGCCAGATTAGGGCCGATCAAGAGCCAATTTTTGGGAGAAAAACAAGAAACGAAGATCAAGAATTACTTTTTCAAGAATTCAATGAAGATCAAGATCAAGATTTCTTATCTTTCAAGTTTTCTTTGTATCCGGGTGATGGCTTCCATATTTTTATTTTTATTTTTATTTTCTTCTTCTTAGTATGTTAGACTAAATTCTTTTAGTGCTAGGATCATGATGAAACTTGTATCATGATCCTTTAATTCTTCAAACATAGTTTTTGATATTTAAGCATGGTTTTAACTTTGAATAATTGATATTGATTTTTCTTCATCTACAATTACGTACGTAATAGTTGTATAATTCTTGTGGCTTGTTTTACAATCAAGAGATTGAAAATGAGTTATACATAGTATCAATTTTTGTAGAGTCCGATAGGGAATAAAGATATACCGCTATGCTTTACGTGATCTTTAAGTATTCACAAATTCTAATTCATTCTTGTATGTTCGCATCTATCATAGAGATATAGTCGAGTCACATATAAGAATATGTTTAATTCTACTCGAGAAAGATTGTTAAACAAATTAGAAATATTGATCTTGATAATTAAATCATGTTATCAAATTCAACAGTTCGGGTTAAAGAGAATTGGTATAAGTAGATTCAGAATCCTAATGTGCTTTTCTTTTCCTTTATTTTTCAAAGTTAAAATTATTCTTATCTAATTTAATTTCTTATTTTCTTGAATTATAATTATTTATTATTTTTGGTTAATACTTTCATTAGTTTAAGAAACAAATTTCCAAAGTTAACAGGTTCGGTTAAGGTTACTATAGTTGAAATTGAACTATCTAAATCTGTGTAGGTACGATACTTGGATTCATTATCTACTTTATTACTTGTGTGATCCGTACACTTGCAGAATATTAAACACATAAAATCACTGACACATATCTTTTGGTAATAAATAATTCCCTATTGACTTTTACTTTACCTATAAGTAAGGTTAAAAGTAATTAAGGAATTAAGTTTTAAAAAATATATTCTTGATCTTTATTCTTCGGCTTGGCCGACTCCATTGATGAAAGATCAAGACATTGTGCTTTCTTGATTATTTTCAAAGCGAACGATAACTTCAAGAAATTGAAGAATAAAAACAATTGATGCTAAAAGAACAATATCTTATTTTAATCAAGCTACTCGGCGTGAAATTAAGAATGTGGGTTCTTAAACCAAGTGGTGGTTGCAGCTAAGTACAATAGGAAAGTGATGATAAAGTCAATAACGGTGGGTTTGATTCCACTTCATCAACAAGTCCAAAGAAGAAGTATCAAAGGAGAGTTGATCTAAGCTCTTTTGACTGTTATTTTATTAATTTTATTAAATTACCAAAACCGAATACTATTTTAATCTCTGATTAAAATTATTAGTAGATTGTTTTACCCATGACATGGGGCATGTGGATGTTTTCCTTTGGGGTTTACTATGTTACGTCTGGTGTTCATGATTAATTTAATTACTTAATTTCTGCATTCGTTAACGAACACTACTGGATTGTACTTGTGTATGTTAGAATTGTTTACATTGTTGCATGCCAGTTCTGATTGCAGACTTGTCCACTAGTTTTTTAGGTTTAAATTAAATTAATTAAGTTAATTTAGGTTTAAGAACTTTGAATTGGTATCAAAGAGGGTACACTTTTATAAATATGATCCAGAAACTTAGATTAAATAAATTATGCTTATTGAAAAATTAGGATTCAAGTCTATATCCAACCCCTTGATGAAAAAGCTTGGCACTTTATTGCCTATGGTTATAAAACATTCATTGTTGTTGAAATGGTGTAGAAATGGAGAAAAATGCAGAAGAGTAGGTGACAACTGATTTTAATTATACTAACTAGAATTCTAAAGATTTAAATGCCATATTCTCTTTTGTCGATTCTAATCAATTTCGTTTGATCTCTACATGTCAGGTTCTAAAGAAACTTGAGACATTTGGAACCTCTATTGTCAAGTCATCCAAGCTTTAGATGCTAGATGATAAACTGACCATGATAGATGATAAACAATTCAAGGACTTCTATGCCAAGATCAGTGACATCACTAATTCAGCCAATACCTTAGGAAAGAAATACTCAGAGAACAAAATTGTAAAGAAGATTATCAGGATCTTGCCTGGTCGTTTCCACTCCAAAGTAACTTCTATTGAAAAATTCAAGGAGATTGAGAAAATAAAGGTAGAAGAATTAGTGGGATCATTGATGACTTAGGAATTACATCTACAAAGGAGGAAGAAAGAAAGTGGATCTGGAATTGCTTTCAAAATTGAAAAGATGAAGAAGAGATTAATGGTGAGAAGAGTGACTAATGAAAACATGACCATGCTTACCAAACAATTCAAGAGATTCTTAAAAGGCAATCAGAAATGAAAGAACTTGAATGCTCCACCACAACAAAAGAAGAGATTTCAAACAATACAAGGTAAAAGCCCACTACATCTATGAACATAGCTGAAAATCAAATACAAATTCATGAGTATGAGAGATTTGGACACATAGCTTTTGAATGTGCCAATACACTGAAGAAATATTTTACCAAGAAGGTCATGAATATTAATTGGAGTAAAGATGATAAAAGAGATTCAGACGAGGACGAGGATGACATAACTACTGATAATCAGGTAACCTCTTTGACTGGAAATTTATAGTCTGGTATTGATTCCATGCAAAACATGATTGCATGTTCTGACTCCTTGGATATTCCATTAGAAGGACCAAGTTGTGTGTGTTCTAACTGTATTAGCTTGACCAAAAAATAAGAAGACGAACAAAAGAGAATCTCACTCTTCATGTAATGATGGAGTTTTTGGAAGATGATAAAGCAATAGTTGATGCTGAAAAGGATAATCTAACAAAACTCTTAAAGGAGAAGGATAATCAAATTATGGAATTACTTAATGAATTAAATCAGTTAAAGGAAAGGGTCAAACTACTGACAATTGGATCCTCTTGTTTTAATGAAATGCTAAGCTATGGGAGGACTTCAAACGTCAGAGAAAGCTTGGGATATCATAGAAAAGGTAAAGAAAAGGCATTGGATCACAAAAAGCTTGGGAAAAAAACTTGCATTGGCAGTTAGACTGCTGTGTTCCCAGATAGATCTTTACACATTGTAGTCAGAGTTGAGCCTGATTCGTCTATGCAGGTTCTGACCAACGTCAAGACTCCAATTCAGATTCTTTCATCAGTAAAACAACCAAGGTATCGAGTCTCAACGCAAAGAGATAAATTTAAATACTTTTGTAAATGTAGCATATGTGGTAAGTTTGGACATGACTTCTTTCATTGTTTATCTAATAAGATCTTTATTGGTAGACAAATGAAACACCGTAGTAACACAAAAGTGAGGCAAGTTGGGTAAAAAAAAAAGTGATTTAAACTGTTATATGGTTGACGTTGCCTATAGAACACTTGTTCCTAACTCATGGTATTTTGATAGTGGATGTTCTAGACATATGACTAGAAATTGCTCTTTTCTGACTAATTACAAGTGTCATGCATGTAGACTGGTCACCTTTGGTGATGGGGCGCAAGGTAAAATTGAAGGCGTAGGTACTATCTTAGTTGATTGATTGCCTCCTTTAAAAGATGTCTTGTGGGTTTGAAAGCTAATTTGATTAGTGTAGGCCAATTATGTGATGATAATCTCTTAGTTATATTCTCAAAAATTCATGCGAAATCTTGAAATATGATGGTAATTATATCTTAAATGGAACTAGGTCTAGTGATAAATTTGACATTCTTGACACCAAAATTACTTGTCATGTTTTAGGGACTGATTTTACAGAATTATGCACAATCGATTGGGACACTTGAACTACGGTGACTTGAAAGACTAAAAAAATTGAATGCAGTACGGGGAGTTCCTAGGCTCATTGAAAAGCCCAAAGATATGTATGGTTCAAGCCAAAAGGGCAACCAAGCTAAAAGTACACACAAGCAAGGTCAGTTTCTTGCTATATCTCATGTATTAGAATTACTACACATGGATTTGATGGGACCTATTTAGAATGAGAGTATTGGTGACAAAACATATATCTACGTATGCGTGAATGACTTTTTTAGGTACACTTGGGTGGATTTCTTGAGAGAAAAGTTTGATGTATTTGAATGATTTAAGTTTTTGCACCTAAAACTAACAACTGAGAAACACTTTGAGGAAATAAAAATAATGAGGATGAGTGACCATGTAAAGGAGTTTGAAAATGACAAATTTTATACATTTTGAAAATTATCGCATATTTCATGAGTTTTCTGCTCCTAAAATCCCATAACAAAATGGGATTGTAGAAAGAAAAATAGGTCTTTAAAAGAGATGGCTAGAGTAATGATAAATAGTAAGACACTTCCAGTTAAATTGTGGGCTAAAGCTATTGATACTGCATGTTATATTTTGAATTGTGTGTCATTGAGAATATGTACCACATAAACTCCATATAAAATCTAGAAGGGGAGGAAACCAAATCTCCAGTATTTCTATACTTTTGGTAGAAAGTGCTACGTGTTGAATGATCGAGAAAACTTAAGTAAATTCGATTAAAAAAATGATGAAGGAGTCTTTATTGGCTATTCAAAAAATAGCCGAGCTAACAAAATTTACAACATGCGAATTCAAAGCATCATTGAGCCCATCAATGTCAAAATTGATGACGTTGATGACTTTTCCTCTTATTTGCATGAACCTTAAATTCAAACATTAGAAAACATGTTGGTCGAAATCAGAACACTTAGGATGACCATGTGTCCAGTTCAATGACAGACAGACAACTGACAGAACTTGGTTTTGGTATCTCTACCAGAGTTCTTGGAGGTTTTGACCTACCTAATGCAAATGAGGAACAGGAAATAAGAAGGCAACCCCCTACTTGGATACATAAGGCACATTCTTTAGACAACGCGTTTTTTGATTCCAGTGAAGGCATGGTGTAATGCCCCATATTTTCTCAACCCGAAGAGTCACTAAAATAATCTTTAAATAGTGTTTAATGACTCCAAATAGGTTTTCCATGCCCTCGAATGGTTTTTAAAAATGTAACTATTGTGGAAGATAACAAGCGCGCAAGGGAAGAGAAATTTACTTCTAAGGTATTTACTTATATCGTGATATGTGTGGCCACAATTTATTTGACTATCCAAAAGAACTCCAAAAAATTACAAAATTTGAATTGTAGATACTTGGGGACCTTGGACTAGGCCATGTTAAAATTTCAGACCTTAGTTACATAGTTTGGTAGGTAAAAACGTTAGCCAAAGTTGCTTAAAAATTGTCTCGGTTGCCTGAAGGATGCCCACTAAAACGTTCATAATAGATTCATATAATGAAATTTTTGAGTGATTCCAATTGCTTCCATTAGCCACATATAAGGCTTTCCATAGCCACTGATTTCACTCAAAAAATCCAGATGTATAGAGAGTTATGATTTTTCGAAGTAGGGACATGATGCTGAAATTTGAGAATGTAAAATGAGGCAATTTCTATCTTAAAAATTGAAATGACAATTAAACCAACATCTTGTTTTTCGTGTACTTTTCTTGATTAAATACTGAAAAACCAACATCTATATCATAGTATTTACATCATGATTGACTCGATCATCTCGATGCCAAAACTTAATTTAAATAAATTAAGCTCACTTTATGTTCACTAGCCTACGCCATCCACCAATGCCAACCATTTAAATATGAAATTTTGTTTATTTTGGGGTGAGTATTTCATAAGAAACACTAAGTAGAAACATATACTAACGTGCGAGAAAAATATATAAAATTAAATTGTGACATGAAATACATTTAAAACGTACATAGGAACACATTAGGTAACCAACAGCACATTAAACTTAAAAGTGATTACCTTCAATCACTAACATACATATGTGATTTCTTTTAATCATAACCATAGAGTTCCGATTTGACATTTAGCATGGAAATTAATTTACATAATACTTTCTCAATTTAAAAATCTTGGCATTAAATCGGTAGTACAAAAAACTAACTCAAAATGAATTTTGGTTGAAGTTGATGGTGGAAAATGTTGCTGCACTTCTCAAAGAAAACAACAGGCAATAATTCCCTTTTTTTATTTACGTATTATTGTGCACAATATTGATTGATTTAGGGAAAATGTTGGAGGTGGGAAAAATTGAAATCTGCAGAAGGAAAAAGAAAGCTTCTTCTTGCTATTTTGGGGCCGAAAATTGTGGAATTTTGCGTTGGAAAATTTTTACTTATGGATGAAGGAGAAATGGACCTTGTAGTTGGAATTTTGGAGACTGAAAAGAGGGAAAATATGAAGCAAAAAAAGGGTTAAATGCCTAATACTGGCGTCAAAATTGGTGAAGAAATGAGGAAAAATGCTTGAGCAAAAAAAGAGGGAGTTCAGTGGTTGCTGCTAGTGGATGAATTTGATGAGGAAAAAGAGAAACTGCTAGGATCTTTTTGGAAATGGAAATGATGAGAGTGTGGGAGTTTTATCTTAATAAAAATGATGAGGGGTAAGTTGGTTTAATTAAAACTGATCAAGGTGGGCAGTTTTTCTGATGCAGCAGGGGTGGTTTTGCTGATAATAGATAGGGGCTATTTGGCTGAAGAAAACAAATGACCTTGTTGCTTGAAATTTATTTGTCTAATTTATGGAGTAACATAGTGGCTAAAAATAGGAGATGATGGAAACCTCTTGCTGGCCGAGAATTACATGGAGAAGAAGGAAAGAATTGAAGGCCGAAAAAAAAGGTAAAGGTGCTAGAAATAAATGGCAGTTTTAGAGAAGATCATTGGGCATTTTTTGGGGCAGATTAGGGAGGAGGTTTGGGCTTTTTTTTTTGAAGAGTATATGGCAGGTAATTAAGAAGTTCATAACGACGCCGAAATTTGAAATTTATTTTTTTTAAATTTTGAACGCCAAAATTTTTTTGATCGTTACACATGGTGACTAGGAGGAGGATTGCTATTGAACTTGGGAATGTTTGCTACACTTCACAGATTGAAACAAAAAAATATAAATGAAGTAATTGAAGATGATACCTAGGTTCTGGCCATGCAAGAAGTGTTAGCTCAATTTGAAAGAAATGAACTGTGAGAACTTGTACCTCAACCTAAGGATACAAATGTGATCAGGACTAAATGAAATGAACATGGTAACATAGTCAGGAACATGGCACTTTTGGTTGCACATGGATATATCAAGTGGAAGGAGTGGATTTTGATGTAACATTTGCATCTGGAGCTAGACTTGAATCCATTAGACTTTCGTTATCTGTGACATATCAAATGAAGTTCAAGCTCTACCAAATGGATGTCAAAAGTGTCTTCCTGAATAGGATTCTGAATGAATAAGCATATGTCGAGCAGCCTAAGGGATTTGTAGATCCTTATTTTCCCAACTGTGTGTTTAGACTAAAAAAAGCCTTATATGGACTAAAACAAGCTCCATGTGCTTGGTATTAATAACTGATAATGTTCTTGTTGAAATAAGGATACAAGAGAGGGGAGCTGACAAAACCTTGTTCATCAAACATCCCAAATCTAGATTAATAGTTGCACAAATCTATATTGGTGATATTGTGTTTGGTTCTACCTCAGAAATAAAATCCAGGGTGTTTGTTACACTTATGCAAAATGAATTTGAATGAGCATGGTTGGTGAACTAAACTTCTTTCTAGGTTTGCTGGTCAAACAAGTTGACTTGGAGATTTTTATCTTATAGGCCAAGTATGCAAAAAATCTGGTAAAGAAGTTTGTACTGGAGCATGATAGGAAGTCTGCTATACTTGACTCCAAGCTGTCTTGACATAGCATTATCAAGCCAAACCAAAAGAATCTCCTTATACGGTTGTGAAGCGAATTTTTCGCTATGTTAACTGTACTTCTAATTTTATTTTATGATATACTAATGATACTAACTCTTATTTTGTAGGATACACTGATGTTGACTAGGCAGGAAACATGGACAATAGGAAAAGTACGACTGGATGATGTTTCTATATTGGTAACAATCTCATTACATGGTTAAGTAAAAACTTTATCTATTGTAGAATTAGAGCATATTGTTGCTGGTAGTTGTTGCACTCATTTACTTTGGATGAAACAAATGCTCAATGACTATGGTATTAATCAAGATTCTGTTAGTATGTTTTATGCTAACACTAGTGCTACTAAAATTTCTAAAAATCATGTTCATCACTCTAGGACTAAACATATAGCAATTAGACATCACTTTATTAGATATTTGGTCGAAAGAAAAAAATCACTTTGGAACATATTCAGTTTGAGTTTGCTCACCAAGGCCTTAGATTCTACTAGATTTGAGATTTTTACGATGAGCCGTGGGCATTTTCTTGTTGCATAAATATATATATATATATTGTGTGTAGAAGATTTTTTTCTTTTGTTTATTTTGTGTTTGTGAATTAGTCATCTGTGATTGTATTTGTTTTTCATCTACTTAAATAAAAAAAAAAGGAAAAGGATCTTGTAAATAGTATAAGATATAAATTTTATGATTGGTATATGAATGTTGGGATAAACATGGATTAACCAATCAATATGTTGTGCTCATTAAACTTTATGATAAAACATGGTCACATAAGCACACATTGGAGACACCTTGACTAGTTTGATTTTGCCTTACTACTGACTAGGTTGTTATCTTTATAGTGGTCTGTACTTTCTTGTGAACCATCGATCAGTATCTATGTCTCTCGGCACTATAATATATTGTTGTGTCAACAGAAAAGTTCATTGGAGAAGAGGGCTACTACCACAGGTATGTGCAGCCGTCCTTGATAATGAACATACGTCACGTAGAAAAGGGCTACCCATATGTCTATGAGAAAGTCAACTCCATGAACTCAAAAGTCTGTACTTTGAAAAATAAAATTAAAAATGAAAAGGGGTCAACACAATGAGTACTCAAAAGAAAATTAATACTAATGCCTAGCACATACATATTTTATTATTAATAGAGACGATGTCAGACGATGGCCGGTTTGAATTACATCTATGTACTTGTTCACTTGACAAGATTCAATTTGGGTTATGGTACGGTTATGATTGACTAGTTTAGATTGTCCTATCATACACTCACATCATAATCTGACAAATTAAATGAATCTACATATGTGCATACATCATATTGAAAGATTCTTGTTTATTTTGATATTTTTGGATTGATTATATAATTTGTGGAATGTGAAGTTTTCCCATAAATAAAAATTCATTTCTATCTTACAAAGATTCTCATTAATTTTGTGTGACTGAATTATGTGGGGGGTTTTTTGTATGTTTTCAAACAATAGTCTAAACATGGCAATAAAATCGAATATACACTGAGAAAAGTTATTAGATCTATTTTTGTACAATGTAATATGTGTTTATTTTTTTGACCGACATAATATAAAAAATACAGAAAAATAGAAAACTCTATTTTTAAAATTCAAAAAAATAAACTGTTGATTTTCAAAAATTTGAAAAATTTGGTCCATCAGCTGTTTTGGTAACCACCCCTTACACATCCATAATTAATGGTTACCCTCTTACCTTTTTGTGCAAATTTTCAAACTTCTTCATATTAATTGCGCACTTAGTGTTTGTCCTCTCACAATCACTATTGCTTCCAATTTCAAAATAAAAAATCCTCTATTTCACTTGTTGGAATTTGTTCTAATGCCCACAGGTGGGCAGCTTATTCGGCCCACCTGCTGAGGTATTGTTCTCAAAATCTTGCTACAGTTTGTACATATACAAAAATGGCATGAACAAAAATGTCCAAAGCAAATAGGAACTTTGGTGGCTCAACAGTGATGCTGCTGTCACTTCATCTGCTACTGAAATAGGAAAAGATAAAGAAGTATCACAAATGAGAAGCCTCCGACGAAGCACAAGAAAATAGGGTCAGTCCAGTTCTGAACTAAAAATTTCTCCCACTGTTATTGCACCTACTGGTAGAATATAATTTAAAATAGTACCATACTAATAGTCCCATTAAAAAATCAGGCAAACCAGTGAGTTACTTGAGCAAAAGGGTTTCTGTAAGTACTCAAGATTCTGACGAATTGGAAGAAAATGGGTCAGAAAAAGAAAGGTCTGATGAAGACGCTGATACAACTTCGAGGACTGGTGAAGATGAGTATGCACACTGTGTTAGAGAAGAAGAAGAACATGAGAAGGAGACTAGCAAAGATAGGTCGGAACCTCTTGCCATAGGAGGTGAGGGTTTTGAAGGCATGACTTAACCCTCTTTATAAAAATCTGGATATAAGTTTGAAGGAAACTCTGAGGAGTCATATGAATCTATTCATACTCCTCTACCTCCACAGAGAGCCACTTAGGTAGAGAAAGGCAAGGAGAAGGTTGGAAAAGGGGATGAAGGTTGGAAAAGGGGATGAGAAGTCCATTCCAGCTAGTCAGAATAGGCCCCTTTACCAACTGGAAGTGCTTACAAAACACTGCCTACTCCCAGTTTTGACCCAGAGTTGTTTAGGTTTGAAACCTTGACAAGAGATAAGCAATCTGTTAATCTTCTTAACTATTGTTTCTTGACCGAATCTGTTGAAAGACTGCATCTTTTGTTCACAATGTACATCAAGTTTACTGTTGAATTTAGAGTAGCTCTTCTTGAATTTGTTTCATTGATTTGGACAGGCTTGTTGGTTTTTCTAAGCTTCAAAATTTGTTGGGATTGTGTGGAAAGTTTAATGAAACACTGGTAAATGAGTTTATAGCGAATATGCCCAAGGATCTAGGAAAAGTTGGTATTGAATTCAGATGGTAGGTATATGTGATGGGGAGACACATTACTTTAGCCCTAACTCACTTTGGGACTGGTTGGGAATGGATGATGTGACTGCCTCTAATGATGAGAAACTGACAAAGAATGGTATTTCCATGGAATTGAATGGTGCATCTTGGCTAGAAGCAGGAGAGCTCACTACTTCTAGGCTACTTCCAAAGTATAAAGCTTTGCATAAAATCTTGATTCACAACATTGACCACTTGACGCGTCGATTATTTCTGTAGAAATAGTTGTTTTGTTGTACAAGCTGGGTATGCGTTGACTAGGCTAAGATGATTTTTTTATTTCTTGATTGTTTATTTGATTAGCATACACCACCTACGACATTTAAAAATTCAAGTGTTAAGTTTTGTAATTATGCAACGCCAAAGGACACGATTGTTGAAAAAATATGAGTGCCACATATTTTTGCATATATTTTAAATTGGCTCACTTAATTAATCTTGCTGATTTTTAATGTCAAAAATAGAGGTAAGTGTACATGTTCTGACTGGACATGCTGTTGCCAGTTCAAATTGGCTGAGATGGTAAGCATAATTTTT
Source organism: Forsythia viridissima (assembly GCA_030279155.1). NCBI lineage: Eukaryota > Viridiplantae > Streptophyta > Magnoliopsida > Lamiales > Oleaceae > Forsythia > Forsythia viridissima. The sequence continues at coordinate 27,169,898 of CM059041.1, read as the reverse complement.
CTGGAACATGTGAGCTGCAGTTTTTATTATGTTTCCTTACATGTTATGATCTGATTTTGTAAATAACATGCACAGATCATGCATTTTAGGTTATGTACCATCTCATATTGTTTTGGATTTGTTTAAGAAGAAAATATATATGAATGTTCAATTAATATTGACTTTTTTTTTAGTTTTTTTTTTCTATAATCATAAAGAATCTTTTGGTATCTTTTCTACTATTATTCTTAAAACTTTCATTGAAGATATTTCGGTAAGAAATAATCCCACATTGACTTTTACTTTACCTATAAGTAAGGTTAAAAATCACTAAGGAATTCAGCTTTGAAAAATATAATTTTTTTTCTCGATCTTTAAGCTTAGGCTCAGCAGACTCCATTGATGAAAGAACAAGACATGGTATCAAGGGGTGCCTTTCTTTCTGCCACAAAAAGGGGCACCGTGCAGCAATAGTATACTCTTCCGCATTCTCGATCGATTCAGTAATGAATGACAATTTAAATAAGGCTTTGCAACAGAAGATTTGAATTAATTGTAAATAGATTCTTCATTGATTGATGAAAGTATAAAATTACAAATAGCTGGTGCATTGGGTGAACACTAGTGAGCTTGACAAGACTTCGAATACCAACTACTCCATTAAATAGCTTAAGTAACAAAGTCCTAAGTTACATGAGTAGACGTTTAAAAGCTAAAGAATCATAACAAAAAATAAACTATTACAAATGGAAAGAACTAACAACTAAAACTAATATTTATAAGGTGCTGCTGAAGTTGGGCAACTGTGGCTGCAAGTAGTGTCATGGGGCTAAGTATAGCCACAGCCCTGATACATGGTGTTTTCTTGATTATTTTCAAAGCAAACAATAACTTCAAGAAATTGGAGAATAAAAAACAATTGGTGCTAAAAAAACAATCCCTTATTTTGATCAAGCTACTCAGCGTGAAGTTAAGAACGATGATTCTTAATCCAAGTGGTGGTTGCAACCAAGAACAATAGATAAGTGGTGATAAAGTCAAGACTGGTGGATTTGATTTTACTTCATCAATAAGTCAAAAGAAGAAGTATCAAATGGGAGTTGATCTAAGTTCTTTTGATTGTTATTTTGTTAATTTTGCAAAATTATAAAAACCTGATACTATTGTAATATTTGATTAAAATTATGAGTGGATTATTTTACCCAAGACATGGGGCCTGTATATGTTTCTTTTCGAGGTTTACCACGTTACATATGGTGTTCGTATTTAGTTTAATTACTTAATTTCTGCATTCGTTAACGAACACTGCTCGACCGTATGCAGAAATTTAAAACAAAAGCCTAAAATTAAAAAAACACTATTATAACAAGAAAACGTATGCAGAAAATATCTTCCTAGATGTAAGCCTTGGTAGTAGACTTTTGTTGATTATTGGAGGAATACTTGGGACTAGACTCTCCTTGATGAGTGGTAGAAATTGATAATGGACATTCTTTCCATTAATGTGAAAGAAAGATTTCATATATTCAAGGGTACATATAATACTGGGTAAGAGTGACTTATGGTCTTTTTATTGTTTTGTTGTACAAATACCCAAGAATAAGCATGAAAGAGAAGAAGCAACGTAACTAACAAAATGATAATTAGGGCGAAGAAGATGAGGGGTATTTTAGGAATTTTTTAAAAAATAATCATTTTCTTTAGGGTGGCTATATTACCATCGTGGATTTTGTTTATTACACTACACTGTTAAACATGTTTTCTATTTACAAAAATGATCATATGTAAAATGACAAATAACCATGCTTGTAATTTTTAGTTTTTATTTTTTACATAAAACATCTTTGTTTGTTCCACCACAACCGTTTCTTAAATTATTTTCCACTCAGCAGCAGACATTAAACTGGATGAAGAATTACAGTAGTTGTCATCGTCATTTTTTTTGGTTTTAGAGGGAGGGCTTGGTAGAAGGAAGTGATTCTACCATTTTTGAAACATTTAGTTATTCTGTTACCAGAGTGCTTGTTTGGTAAAGTTTTTTATTTTGTAGAATATAAGTAGTGGATTCTACTAAATGCATGGATAAAAATAGTTAATTATGCAAAATATGTAGATAAAAATGATGTTTGATCAGCTTTCTAGCTGCCAATTCCTTCTACTTTTGGCTCTTGTAATGTAGGCCCATACTACCGCTGCCTTGGCCTTTACCCTTGAATCAACAATCCCATTTTTGTGTCATTGATTCATTTCTTTTTATTCTTTTGTTTTTGCTAATCAATTTTAAGAACAATAATTTAGGAGAAATTATGTTTCTTTACAAGCAGAAGAATCAGGTGGGAAAGGGCAACCGATTTTTTTATTAGTGTTATGGTGTTGGATAGTGCGGACTTCATCATATTAGTGCTGAATATATAAGGAGGAATCCCAATGGTAGTCAATTGGATGAGAACTAGTGGAGAACTTGAGACAGTGGGGTGGGGTGGGGTGGGGTGGGGTGGGGTGGGGTGGGGGTGCTTTCAGGAGGAAGAACAAGAACGGGTCGGGAGAGAGAATAGATCAACAGAATTGAGAAGATGAATATTGGGAAGAAGGCATAATTGTGATGCATTGTACTTTTTCTTATAATTAGTTTAAGGCTATATTTGTAAAATAGTTGTGGTGTGTTTATAAAAAATGTGTTTTGGTGGTAATATAACTACACACTAAACTAGCACCATAAAATTAAATGAGTGTAATGTTCCATATTTATCATGATCCTTGGGTACCAAGGCCATCGTCATTTCAACCTATTTCTTTAACTTTTTTTAGCAACATGTAAATAGGATGCAGTTAAGACTGAATGTCTCTTTGTGTCGACTGATTGGGATTTAATCATCTCACTGCCTTTGAGCACTCATAGCAGGAATGTGATAACTGTGATTTTACACTTATCTGGACCATCAAAAGTAGATGATTGTAAGTACTCTTAAGTGAATGTCTACTTAATTGTGTGTTGATTTGATTGTTTTAGGTCAAAACCCGAGTTCGTATGGAATTGGAGAAAAACAAAGTAAAGTAGGCGAAGAAGGACTGAAAGTGTGCAGAGACTTGGAAATGGGGACAAACTTGCAAACATCCAAAAGATGAAGGACTTACGTGCAAATAATCAGGGACTTAAGTTCAATTCGTGACCAGAATTTCAGTTTCCTTATTTTATTCAAATACTACTTGGATAATTCTTTTGGGACACGACTTCTACATTAAATTAGATTTTTTGGGACATATAAATAGATGATGGGAACAAAGTGGAGGTTACCATATACAATAAAAAAAAGTAGAATCAGAGAGAAAAGAATAGACAACGAGGGGAAGAACGACGAAGATATTGAAGATTGGGACGTGAAGACGAAGAATTCTTGGTGCAATATATTCAACTTTTTCTCATCCTTTATTTAGATCTAGTTATGAATTCCAAACTTTTCATCTTTTCTTTCTCCCGAATTATGAGTAGCTAAATCTATATTTTGGATGAACAATGTAACCCAGTTTAGATTTTTCAATTTCAATTCTCAAGTTTTGCTTATAAATTTCATTACGTATTGATTTTACTTCTTCTCTTAATGGTTGAAATAATTGGCCATTATTTCATTGAATTGTGGATTGTAACAAACTGAGTGGTAAGTTATTAATCTAGACCACGTAGTAAAATCCAGAAATTGTATAAAAGGTAGATATACGCTTTTTTTATTGTTGTGGTCTTAAATTGAATTCTTAGGAGGTTTAATGCATCTAATTAAGGATTATTCTGACTTCACATAGAGATATAATGAGTTGACTTAATTAGATATGACTAATTTGCACTCGAGAGAGGTAAATTAGGCTACACTCGTGAATTCGAAAAAATATAACAATTGGAATAAATCTTGAGAGGAGAAATTACAGATGACAACTATAGTGAATTCGTGAATCTAAATCCTTTAGTAATTATACTTGATAAATTTTTGACATTCGCATTCATACTATTTTCTAGAATTAATAGTTATAGATTAAATCCTTTAATAAACTTATTTCAAAGTGTCTTAATTGGATTAGGATTAGGATTAGAATCTTCAAATAAACTTAATTCAACGTGTTTTAAATAGATTAGGATTAAGATTAATTGATCTAAAATCTAAATAAAATAGTCTTCGTGGGAACGATAATCTAGACTCATTAGGTCTATTTTATTACTTGTTAACGATATTGTGCACTTGCAATCAAATATTTTCTACAACAAGTTTTTTGACCCCGTTGTCAGGGACTATTCTTATTTGATATTAGTTTAGATTAATCGTTAGTGTTAGTTTTATTTTTATTTTTATTTTGTTATTATTATTATTTATTATTTTTCTTCTTCGTTTTCTTTTTCCGTAAAAGATGTTTGTTGAACGCTTAGTTCACAAGGCGGCAATCTTGAGACTTTCGATCCTGAGATTGAACGCACTTTTAGACGAAGTCACAAAGAACTCAACCAAAAATCGAAAAATAAGAAAAATTTTCCAATGGCAGATGCACAAGTTAGAAGAGAAGCTGAACAAGAGGCTGTCGTGCTGCTGCCGCATAAGCAGCCCAATTGGGAGCTCAGTAAATTCAGCAACATGATGATGATGAAAAAGAATACAATGGAATTATGTCAATGGCTCAGTTATTAACTCCGGCAACAGCTCCTGATCGTTCAAGCATAGTTTATCCTGCTTTTGGTCCGCATGACATTCTATTAAGGGTCGATCTAATTAATCTCTTTAGCAATAACCTGCAATTTTATGGAAAGGCGCGTGAAAATTCGAATATTCATTTTTTCATATTCCTACGAATGTGCTGTAACTTTCAATTTCAAGAAGTGAAAGATGATGCCATCAGACTTATGCTATTTCCCTACATATTGAGGAATGGAGCATTATAATGGTTGGACTCAGAACCAACCAATGCCAGATGCTCATACTGAGGAGGTTACGCTGGAGAACGTGCATGCCTATAACAACATAGTGACATCAATAATTCTGCAATATGTGTGATGCTTTCAGCTATGTCACCTAAGTTACAAAAGCAGCATGAGGGTATGAATGCTTAAACCATTATACATCCTCTCAATGAGTTGTATGATGAAATTCAAGCACTAAACATTATTAGACATCGACAAAGTTATTTAAAGACAATGGAAAAAGGATCTCTAGTCAGTGCTCATATGCTAAAGATAATTGGTTTTATTGAAAAAATTAAATCAGTTAAGTTTTACCATAGACCATGAGTTGAGTATTGACTTCATTATGTAGTCTATGCCTGATATGTTTTCGCAGTTCATTATGAACTTCAATATGAATAAGATTCAGTTTATCCCACTTGAGCTGCTAAACATGCTAAAAATTGTTGATCCCAATATTAACAAAGAGAATTGGAGAATCTTGGCCATTGAAACCTCTAATAGCACTAAGAGGAAATCTAAAAGAAATTCCAGAAAGGATCTAAGAAGGCCAAATCTGTTGGAAAATCAATGCAGATAAGGAAAAATTCAAGTATGATGATCCGTGTTTCTACCACAGGAGGGAAAGAACATTGGAAGAGAAACTGCATGGCACAAAAGTGATAGAATTAAAAAACTCATATATTTAGCATTGCAGACTCGGTCATTTAAATGAAAAATACATCTCCAAGTTACATAAAGATGGATACTTAGATTCAAATGATTATGAATCATTTGATAAATGTGAGTCATGCCTAATGGGTAAAATGACCAAGACCCAATTTTCTTGTACATATTGATGTATGTGGACCAATGTCTACATATGCTAGGGTTACAAGCAAAGATAATGAATTCACTTTAATCAAATCATTTCATTAGTAGCCATGTCTAAGTCAATTTAGATTCTGCTTACAATAGCATCATACTATGACTATGAGATTTGGCAAATGGATGTGAAAATTGCATTCCTTGATGAGAATCTTAGAGATGACATGTGCATGACTGAAGGTTTTAAATCCACGGAGCCAAACAAAGTATGCAAACTACAAAGATCTATATATGGATTAAACCAAGCCTCTTCGAGCTTGAATCTTCTTTTTGATGAGACAATCAAAATGTTTCATTTTATCAAGAATGATGATGAACGATGTGTGTATAAGAAGGTTAGTGGGAGTAAAGTCGTGTTTCTAATTATGTATGTGGATGACATGATGTTATTAGGAAACGATGTCCCCATGCTAAAATATATAAAATTGTGGTAATCTATAAAATTCTTCATGAAGGATATGTGAGAGGTAACATATATTCTCAGGATAAAGATATATAGGGATAGATATAAGAGAATGCTTGGCCTATCTCAATCCACATGCATAGACAAAATCTTTAAGAGATTTAGTAAGGAAAATTCCAAAAAAGGACTCTGTCCCATGGGACATGGGATTTATCTCTAAAAAGAGATGTGTCTGAAAACACATATTGAGAGAGATCATATGGATATGATTCATTACGCATAAAAAATAAGATCTATCATGTATGCCATGGTATGTACCCGACTAGATGTTTATTGTGCTTTGAGTGTGACAATTAAGCGAACCGTGGTGGGAAACATCGAATTGCAGTTAAGAACATTCTTAAATACTAATGCCAGCTTTCAGTTTGAAAAGACAATAACAAATCCAATTCTGATATGTATTTACTCTAAATAAAGGTGTAATCAATTGGAAAAGTTATAAACAAGATATGACTACTAATTCAACTATAGAAGTCGAATATATAGCTAATTGTAAATGAAGTGGTCTGGATTAAAAAGTTTATCATTGAACTTGGAGTAGTTCCGAGCATTTGTATCCAATACTTCTGTATTGTAATAACAATGGAGTCATCTCACAAGCCCTAGATCTGATCAACAGTCCAAGCATATATCGAGACGGTATCATCTCATCAAAAAGATTATCCTAAAAATAACATATAGATAGAATGAATCCCGACTGGCAATAATATAGCCGATCCTCTGGCAAAGCCATTGTCCTAACACAAGTAAGATGGTCATGCTAAATCTATTGGTATTTGATATATGAGTGATTGGATCTAGTTTGTATGGGATATTTTGTACTATACTCTTTGTTAGATATTGATGTTATGAACAATTATATTAATTAAATATTTATCTACATTTTAATGAAAGATTTGTTATTGTTTGAATTTTATTATTCAAAAATATTGGAGTTCGAAGAAAAAGTTCATAATAACTTGTTAATCACAAAGTATTGTGATTGTGGGATATAAGTTATAAATAACTTATTCTTGAATTATTCCTAGTTATAGTAATAATGAGATACATTTATCATTATTATGGATGTGCTAGTATGTGTGGTATTTATTTTGAAGAAAGTAGCTAATCTCATGAACTAGAATGTGCAGGGACATCTGAATGAAAACACAAATGCATTGTTATAAAAACAAGGCAATGGATGACCCGCCTAGAGATTCCACAATGATAACTATCCAAGCTTCCATGGTAAATCTCAAATGTGAAATAGTGGATTTGGTCATTTGACATGAGGACATCATAGAATCTTATACGAGGACTGTAACTTTGGTGATCGTTTGATAAAGCTCTAAGATTATGATTCATCAAGAAGACGTCATACGAGTATAGTGAGAATTATATGAATGTTGTGGATGTCCAATAAGAGGATTTGTTATTCTTGGAGAGTAGGAGATTATAACCTGCATTTTGCACACGTAAGTTGATGTAAAGTTCCTCAACCGAGGTGGAGTTATGAGTTGAAAATATTTCAATCATAAATAGATTAGATCAACAAAGAGTTGAGGTGAATAACATAATTAGTTGAAATGAGATTGATGCTGATCTATATATCTTAACCAATTAGGTTATATTGATGAGTGGATTACATTTCCATGGTAAACATAGATATATTAGTTTGGTTATATCACATGACATTTTCTTTCACATAGATTGTCTTGACACAGTAATAGATGTCAATTGATCGATATAGTTGAACGGATGATAATATCATTGCATTTGCCATCGAGAATGGGAACTTAATGGGTCACACATAAAATGCAATAATTGAGTATTTGGAGTTGAACATTGTCCAAGTGGGAGATTGTAAGAATTAATGTCCAACATCTAAATAATTGGGTGTGACTTAATTACTTATGGACCAAGTTAATTAATTAGATTAATTAATTGGGCTAATTATTGTGGGCTAGCACAGTTCTAATAAAAACTAGAATAAGGTTAGTTTATGGCTTATTTGTACAAATGGTCCTTGACTTTTGCACTTACTGTGGGTTGAGGACCTATCGTTTCATTTTTGGCAGTTTGGCCCCTATTTCAAATGTTTTTGGCAGTAATGGTCCTTTTCATCAATTTCCGTCCAAATCCCTGTGAAAGTTGACGGTGGAAAATTTTTTATTTAAAAAGTAAAGGAAAATTTGCAGTAAAAGTCCCTAATCTTTTAGAAAGTGTTGAAAAGTCCCATAACTTTCTAATTGTAACACATATGACCCCAAACCTTTTTGATAATTTAACCCACAACTTAAATAAATTAAAAATAACTCATAAACTTTTTCAAAAATAAAAATAAGTCCTAAATATTTTTATTTTTTTTTACAGATTTACACTTAAAATAATAAAAAGTGTGTCATCAAGTTCCAAAATCCGAAAAGTCGACCAGAGGGGAGAAATGTCCTCTCCGCTGGTCGCGAAACCAGGGAGATTTCGCTGTGAAAAAGGGGGGATTCCTCCTCCATTTTCACGGTGATTTCTCCCTGGTTTTGCGACCAGCGGGGAGGGGATTTCTCTTCCCCTAGTCCGGCGGGGGAAAAATCCCCTCCCCTATGGTCGGATTTTCAGGGATGGGATGGGGTGGGATGGGTGGGGTGGGGTAGGGAGAGGTGGGGTGGTGGAGGAAGATGGTGAATTTTGGTTTTTTTTTTTAATTATAAGTAAATATTTTGAAAAAATAAGTTAAAAATGTAAGTTGGACTGGCCCATTGGCCCAAAATCGGGCTAGGTTGGCCCAACAAATACCAGCCCATGTAAAATTAGGTCAGGGCTAGTCCAGTCCAATTTTTATGTGGTCTGTCCAATTTTGGATTGGGCCAGTTCATCTGGCCTATTTGTCAGCTCTACCAATTAAAATTTTAAATTGGTCAAATTTTGATCATGGGTATAATTTTTTTGTTAATTAATGGACCACTGGACAAAATTTGTAAAGACTCTAACAGCCCGTTTGTTTTTAATTTTGATTTTGATAAAAAGCTAAGGTCAAAGTCAACAATTAATATTAACCACACATTTTATGGTTCCACAACTTTTCAACTATACATTTCAACAACTTTTACTAAAAAATCTGATTTTAATTAAACACAATTTAAATGTCATTTTGGTGAACAAAATTAAAAATTTTGGGACTTGATGCCACGCTTTTTATTATTTTAAGTGTAAATATTTAGGACTTATTTGTATTTTTGAAAAGGTTTATGATTTATTTTTAATTTATTTAAGTTGGGGGTTAAATTGTCAAAAAGGTTTGGGGTTACAATTAGAAAGTTATGGGACTTTTCAACACTTTCTAAAAGATTAGGGACTTTTGCTGCAAATTTTCCTTTACTTTTTAAATAAAAAATTTTCCACCATCAACTTTCACAGGGATTTGGACGGAAATTGATGAAAAGAACCATTGCTGCCAAAAACATTTGAAATAGGGGCCAAATTGCAAAAAATGAAACGATAGGTCCTCAACCCACAGTAAGTGCAAAAGTCAAGGACCATTTGTGCAAATAAGCCATTAGCTTATCCTATAAATACTAGACTACAGTTTATGGAATCTCAATCTGTCTTCATAACTTGCTAGCATAAGAAAGAGACAAAACCCAAATCAATTACTTTCCAAATCCGAATTTCATCTCTTCCTGATTGTGAAAATCCAGATCTATTATTGTTGTATAGATTACCAATGAAGACTGGACAATTGAAAAGTTGTGGTATTGAAGATTGTACATCCAGTTAATTAGATTATCAAATTCCACGTTGTTCATCAACGCATATTTCTATTATGGATTCTATCTAAGTACGATGTTGATCCGACTTATAGGAATTGTAGGTTTAAAATCCGTTGTGCATACGTATGCTGTTTAAATTTGACTCTACTAAGGCGTACTGTCACAAGTTTCAAAGCTTCTAATTTTGCTCGCCATGATATATCTCTAAAAAGAGAATAAGCCAAACAACTAAGCCTTAGATCTGCTAGGTATAAAGCTACAGATCAAAGAAGCCAAATTTAACAAATTTTCAAACTTCACTTTCCGCTCAATAGTGATGAAAAGTTTTCAAAAGTCTAATATTGTGAAATAAGGGAAAATTCTTAAGCTAAAAGTTAAAACTGTTTTACCTGCAGCTTCATGATAATCTAGCCACATCACCTACACCTTACATGAATATAAGGCTCGAACTTGGGGGACTAATGTTATACATGAAAATATATACATCCTTTGTTGACGGGACACATAAGGTTAAAAGTATAGTTGGCATGAAATTAGAGGCATATTGGACGACCCATACAGATTCCTGCGTGTTAGAAGCAAGAACCCCACTTCATCCTAATACCTTAGCCTAGGTGGCTAAAGTGTCTTCGGTAGCCTTATCTGGAAGAGAATTGACGAAAATAAAACTTGGGAGTAAATGGAGAGTTGATAAATAGAATCTATGTAGCCTCGTCCCAGTTTTAGACTTGGATGAGGCTCTATAATGTGGATTCTAACAATCCAATCTAATTCTAATGCGTTCATATCTTTGCGTGCAAAACAAAAAATTCCTGCTTACTAGTCATATCCGTTCCTTAGAATTCTAAAAAAATAGTAAAATGAGGAATCTTGGTAATTGAACTATGAGATTATTCTTGGGTCAAAAGATGAAAAATATCTAAAAAATGACCTAAATACCCCTGATAACTTATCTATAAATACTCCACTTCTCATTCATTTGAAGGTACACAAATTACTTACAATTCACATATTATACACCTTGAGCTACTTTCTACATCTATTTAGTATATATTCACATATTATACACCTTGAGCTACTTTCTATATCCATTTGATCATATACTAAAACTATGGTGCTTGACTTGATCGTCAAAGTGTCTATGGCCGCTACACCACCTGGTAGGATCAGCCGTCGATAATCTAACAATGTTCAAGTGTCCACGTTAGCAGTATGTGGACAGTGGACAGTGACGTCGTTAATTCATTTTGGCATAGTCAAATTTTGACGTCAATAGAGAAGCGACAAAAAAGAAAAACAATAATATCACGAATAAAGCCAGTTGAATTTCTTGTAATTAACAAGTCATCCACAAACAAAAAATTACATGAGGATAGACTTATATAGACTTACAACTATAAATAAAGAAGAGTCAGACATGTAATTCTCAAAGCCGAGGGATATGATGAACACCCTCACCTCATTGAACCATGCACGAGGCACTTGTTTCAAGCCATAAATAGACTTGTGCTAGTGCTAGCGAAACACATAATTAGGTTGAAATTCATCAATCAAGCAAGGAGGCTAAGATATATATATATATATATATATATATATATATATATATATATATATATATATATATATATATATATATATATATATATGTTTTCATTAAGATGCACGCGACGAAATTGTTGACATCAACTTGATTAACAGGCCACTTGTGACATAGAGCAATATAGAGAACTAACCGTACAATGGTGGGTTTAACTACATGGTTAAATGTCTCTGTGTAGTCAATATTAGGCTGTTGATGGAAGCATTTAGCCACAAGGTAAGCTTTGTAATGAGCAATACTATCATCGGGATTGCGTTTAATTTGGGAAGCCCATTTGCTTCTAAAAATATTTGTATGAGGCTTGCACCACCAATTCCCATGTGCCATTTTTTATAAGATCTTCAAGCTCGACACAAATTGCATCTCTCTGTTGATTGTGTTTGAGGGCCTGCGTTATAATGGTAGGCCAAATCCATAAAATCATGTTGGACCGAGCTGAAATTTAAAATTAGTCAATGACATTTTTTTTATGCAACATAAAATGTCTAATTACAACATTACCTACCGAAGTTTTATCCGCCAACTTTAACAGTGTAAAATTCATCTATAATAGAATCTGTATCTATTTTCTCGTCAAATTCTCGTTCAATGTGGAGTGCATACAACTGTCAAAGAATCATGTCGATAATTAAACAAAAATTAAATTATCCAACAATGATCTAAATGATTGAGATTTTAGTAGAGTTTATCATTCAGTGCTTCAGCAATGCACAAATGTGCTTATGAATTTCTTTACTTTTGGTATACATGAAGGTTATTAGTGTTGGGTTTAAGGCCTAATGTTTATCTTTTGACTGTTGTTGGGGTCAATTAGGAGTCCGATCTTATTTTTCGTTCACTGGCATTGTTATGATGATGTCTTCTACCCATTATAAGAAGAAAAGCAAGGGTGGTTCAATTTCGAATGGTCTCAAAGACCCTTAGTCCATGTAGAAGTCCATTTTTGGAGATGCTTCTAAAATTACAGTCATGAATTGATACATTACAAAAGTGATGTCTATATATATTTTTAGCAATACTAAATTAATATTTTAACAATCAGTTAAATAAAAACTGTCTACTAAATACAAGAGTACCATGAAACATAAAAGTAAACAGATTTAAATATTATTAATGAAGTTGTTATCTTTGTTGCATTTGACATATGGTTAATGTATGAGAGAAAGGATAGATAAACTAGACTTAATAGGCCACATAGATTCAGGCTTTGCAGGTGACAAAGATAATAGAAAATCCACTACATTCAACTACTTTACCTTAGGAGACAATTGCATTACTTGGAAATCATAGCTGCAATGCAATAGGTTTATGTCTAATTTTGGTCAAGAGCATTGGCATGCCTTAAAATGTTTGTTGAGATACATCAATGTCACATTTGACATATGGTTCATGTATGAGATAAGGATAGATAAAGTAGACTTAATAGGCTACATAGATTCAGACTTTGTAGGTGACAAAGATAATAGAAAATCCACTACATTCTATTACTTTACTTTAGGAGACAATTGCATTAGCTGGAAATCATAGCTGCAAATGCACTAGGATGTGCCATGTACTCTATGGTTAGTAGAAGACCAATTTTATCCTTTGCAATATGTCTTCTTAGCAGGTTTATGTCTAATTATGGTCAAGAGCATTGTCATGCCTTAAAATGTTTGTTGAGATACATAAATGACACATTAGACATAGGGGTAATATATGAGAGAAGAAAGATAAAGTAGAATTAATAGGCTACGCGGATTCAAACTTTGCAGGTGACAGAGATAATAGAAAATCCACTGCATTATATTTCTTTAGTTTAGGAGACAATTACATTAGCTGGAAATCATAGCTGCAACCCCTAGTTATTTTCTCTAGTACAGAGGCAGAGTAACTAAGGTTGTGAAAGATGGTCTTTGGCTATAACGTATGATGAAAAAATTGAATTTATTATCTAGTAAATCTATTATTTAATCTGACAACCAAAGTACCTTGCACTTATGTAAAACTCCAATATATATCATGAGATGATCAAACATGTAGATGTCAAATACCACTTTGTCAGAGATTAGATAACAATACATGAAATTTTTCTAGAAAAATCTCTATTGGAGTCCAATTGATATACAAACAAAGGTCATACCTATTTATAAGTCTGTCTTAATAGATTATACATTGACAATGGGTAACTTTTGTAGGTACTAGAGCAATGAAGTTGATTTACTTTAAGAACACGCACATAAAGAATGATGAGAAAAACCACTTTGTTGAACTAAGGTGGAGATTTGTAAAAGTGGTTCAAGCAAGTAGCAACTTTAAGTGTTGCATTTTGGTGATTCAGTTAGAAGAGGTGTTCTACTAGATCGAGTTACCACAAATGCTATATGTGGATGGTTGAGATGAAGTGAGCCTACTAAGATGTTAAAAGCTGGAATCTCAGTTTTTCTCTATCTAAAACTGTCATCTTCTTCTTAAGTCTAAGGTTTATAGAGAAAGCTTGAAATAATCTATGATATAGGTGATTTTGAAGTATTGTAATAGATATGTTGGATTTTCTTTTGTGATCCCAAATAAGCCTTGGGACTATGATGATTAATCGAGACCCATTTTAGACTTCATAGGCTTTGAGCCCAGGATTGAAGACAATTATAAAGTCTAATCCACATGTGTTTGCCCAAAATAACAAAGAAGGGCCAAAGGACTTAATAGGCCACTTGGAGGATTAACGGTCCTTTGGATCGTTGCTCTGTTGCCCAATTTAATTGACCTACATTAAGTCTAGACGGCTAGTTTAGGGTTACCACTAAATTAACCATATATATATATATATATATATATATATTAGAAACCTTAAAAGCATATTTTATTCCAAGAACAAAAAACTTAATAATTTTTAATAAGAAGATATATCATGCAAATAGTATAGATAAGACTTTACAACTAGCTGAACAAACCCAAATAATAGGAGAAGATCCTCTAAGACATTGGGATAGAAATAAAGTAGAAGCTAAAATAGAAATAATAAATGAAAATATAAAGATTAGATTATTAGAAATAAAACATAGAAGACTTTAAAATTCAGACTAAAGAATTATTAGATTTAAAAGTCATAAGACCTTCTACTAGTCAACATAGATCAGTAGCTTTTATGGTTAGAAATCATAGTGAAAGCAAACGAGGAAAAGCTAGAATAGTTATAAATTACAAAAGACTAAATGATAACACATTAGAAGGCGGATATAAAATACCATATAAAGACATGATTTTAAATAAAATACAAAATAGCAAAATATTTTCAAAATTTTAATGTAAATCAAGATTTTGGTAAATTAAAATGCATAAAGATTCTATTCAATGGACAACTTTTACAACATCACGAGGACATTTTGAATGGATTGTCATGCCATTTGTTTTAAAGAATGCTCCATCTATTTTTCATAGAAATATGGATTCTATTTTTAATTCTTTACCATTTGTTTGTTATATATTGATGATATTTTAGTTCATAGACATAAAACATTTAGAGATTGTTTTAAATAAATTCATAGAAAATGGGTTCATTATTAGTAAAAAGAAAATTGAGATAAATAAACAAAAAATATAATTTTTAGGAATAATTATAGGGGAAGAAAGAATTCAACTTCAACCACATATAGTAAAGACTATCCTACAATTTCCAGATAAAATTGAAGAAACTAAAAAATTGCAAGCTTCTATAGGAATAATAAATTATGCTATAAGTTTTATTAAAGACTTGTAGAGAACAAAATTGGGCACATTTTCTTGGTGAAAAAGGCGGTTGTCCTTGTTTTGTTCCTTTATAGTCTTTGTTATTCTAGCCTTGAAGCATATTGAAATTGGTCGCTCATTTTTCTTGGTGAAAACTTTGGCTGCCTTTGTCCCTTTGGTATTTGTAACTTCTTCTTCCATTCATCCAAATTGTGAGATTATTATTCTTTGTGAGTGATATCCCAATAGTGTGGTCTAAACAAATAAGTCCATTATGGGTCCAATTAGAGGTGTTGCCATTGTAGAGTTTGGACAATCAAATTTTAGCTCTATTTCTCTTTCAAGTGTTGAATAACGATCTTTAAAATTCTCAATAAAGTGGTATTAGAGCATTGGTGGCATTCCTTGTTGGACAAAAACAATTTTTGTAGCCAGATTAATGAAGGAGAAAAGAGATCTGAATCTACCCATCCCATTTTTGACAAGACCAAGCATCATTAAGTAAAAAGAAGACATTTCTAAGTTTGGTACGAGAAGGCAAAGGCACCGGAGTAGTGCATGGAATTGCAAGAGGTGGCGTGTGGGCAGCGATGGTAGAATTTTTTTAACGACGCATGCAAGCTCGTGTAGGAGAGTTTTGACGAGTAGTTAGCGGTAACGTCATACTCCTACAGTTCCTGACGTTCGATGGTGGTCCATTCCATCACTGGTTGTTCAAACTGGTGGATGCGTACGATGTTTTCAGCCCTTGTGGTTGCTTTTGCTGCTGAGTTTACAATCCTAGAACGAATAGTGTGTGACCCTAGGATTTTGCATCTCTCCAATAATACGAATAGTAAAATTGTTCGATCTGGTATTGTATTGTGTCATTTTAGTTTTTTGCAATTAAGGTTATAGTGAGGGATATCCATTTACTTTTCGCAATAGAGGTTATTGTGTGGGGGTTACCGTGTAGGATAACCATTGTTGTTGTTACACCTAGCATTTTGTTTTGTGCCTAAATCCTTCATGAGATTGTTATTGTGCTTTATAACTTGTTGAAATTGCTGCCATATAACTTTTTTCATTACGTTTATAATTGACCCAGCCTTGACCCGTATCTAACTTTTCCTTTGGCTCGAGAAAACAATTCTCACAAAATCATGGGGTTGTACTTTGGTGTATATTTGTGAGACCTTAGGAAAGTGTGATTGGTTTGCTACTGTGTTGTGTGCTAGGTGGTTTGCATTTACTTGCATAAGGTTCTCATTTCTGTGTCCTGTGCATTTTTGTGTGAAAATGACCACACTATTTTGATTTGGGGGTCCTTAATAGAAAAGAAAGATAGAAGTCGTTGTAGGTCACAAACAAAATCGAAAGGTAAGAAATGTTATGGATGTGGTAATTAAACTTAACACTTCATAAATGATTGCTATAAAGAGAAAACTAACCAAAAAGAAAAAGTGAGAGATGGGGCTAATGTTATATCCACCTCAAATGTAGACCATGGTGAGGTCTATGTGTCATTGAATTCTGAATCAACTGAATTAAATCTAACAGTGAAATCTCATTTGCATTGATGGATACTTGATTCTGGTGTATCTTTCCATGTTACATCTCATAAAGAATGGTTTGACAACTTGTGTGAATATGGGTGTGTACATGCGGTAATAGGTAATAACCTTGCATGCAAAGTGGTTGGGATTGGTGACATTACATTTAAATTTGATATTGTTTAAGTGGTTAATTTAAATAGGGTAAGATGTATTCTTGAAATGGCTAGGAATCTTATTTCAATAGGATAATTAGAACAGAGTGGACAACCTGATAAAGCTGAAAATGGGATGTTAAAAATGATTAAGGGTGCTATTGTGACTTGTAAAGGGATGAAAAGAAATAATATACACATTGCTATTGCTAAAGTGGTAAGAGTTTTAAAGTTCTCTATCTCTTCCACCAACACTACCAACACTGATGATACACACAAATAGAACAATAGACTAACACATGTGAGTTTTAAGGGGTTTAAGCTCCTTAATGGTAAATGTGTTTTTGGTAAAGACTGTGTGTTTGACATTCCATTATGTGATCATTGTGTGCTTGAAAAAATCATAAACTATCTTTCATCTGGTGTGCATAAAACGACTGGTGTTTTAGACCATATACACTTAAATCTATGGCGGCTACTAGTAATTCAACTTTAGTTGGTAACAAATATTTCTTGTCCATAATTGATAATTTTTCTGGGAAAGTTTGGGTTTATCTTCTAAATGATAAATCTGAAAAGCTTTGAAAATTGGAAATTGCAAGTTGAAAATTAAATTGGAAAGAGAATTAAATATTTGAGAACTAATAATGGCCTTGAGTTTTGCAATTCTTATTTTGATAATATGTGTAATGACTGTGGTATAACCAGACATAAAACTATCCATTATATTCTCCAACAAAATGGGGTTGCACAAAGGATGAATCGTACTTTACTTGATAAAGTTAAATGATTGATGTTGAGTTCTAGTATTCCAAAATCATTCTAAGGGTGCTATTGTGACTTGTAAAGGGATGAAAAGAAATAATATACACATTGCTATTGCTAAAGTAGTAAGAGTTTTAAATTTCTCTATCTCTTCCACCAACACTACCAACACTGATGATACACACAAATAGAACAATAGACTAACACATGTGAGTTTTAAGGGGTTTAAGCTCCTTAATGGTAAATGTGTTTTTGGTAAAGACTGTGTGTTTGACATTCCATTATGTGATCATTGTGTGCTTGAAAAAATCATAAACTATCTGTCATCTGGTGTGCATAAAACGACTGGTGTTTTAGACCATATACACTTAAATCTATGGCGGCTACTAGTAATTCAACTTTAGTTGGTAACAAATATTTCTTGTCCATAATTGATAATTTTTCTGGCAAAGTTTGGGTTTATCTTCTAAATGATAAATCTGAAAAGCTTTGAAAATTGGAAATTGCAAGTTGAAAACTAAATTGGAAAGAGAATTAAATATCTGAGAACTAATAATGGCCTTGAGTTTTGCAATTCTTATTTTGATAATATGTGTAATGACTGTGGTATAACCAGACATAAAACTATCCATTATATTCTCCAACAAAATGGGGTTGCACAAAGGATGAATCGTACTTTACTTGATAAAGTTAAATGATTGATGTTGAGTTCTAGTATTCCAAAATCATTCTAAGGTGAAGTCGTTATGACTGCATGTTATTTGGTTAACTTGATTCCATCTATTGTATTAAATGGTGATAGTCCACATGAAAAATAGTTTGGTAAATATGCTGATTATTCCGCCCAGACATTTTTATGTTATGCCTTCTCTCATCAAAATGAGGAAAAACTTGAACCTAGGGCCAGAAAATGTGTTTTTCTAGGTTATGAAGGTGTTAAAAGGTATATAGGCTATGGGATAGAAACCCAAAGGGAGTGAGAAATATTATAAGTCGATATTCATATTTAATGAGTATGAGATGTCTTGTTTGAAGTCAAATTCTAACTTGTCAAGTGAAAACCAACAAGATAATATAGTTGAAAACCCTAGGTAGAATTAGAAAAGGTGAGTACCTACATTCCTATTAACTCCAATGAGGTAGACCCAAAATCAGCAAAATCAGCAACCTATAGAAGAAGATAAAGGTAAGGAAGTAGTTGAAGAACATCTAAATGACCAAAATCCTTTGGCTGATTACCAGTTAGCTAGAGACACGATAATAAGACAACATAGAGAGCCTCAGAGACTAGGTTATGCATCAGATTTTTTCTTAGCATATGGTAGTTATCAAGACCTAGTTGATAAGGAGCCAAACACTTATGGGAAGGCTATGGAGAGTGAGAAATTTGAGTGGTTGAAAGCAATGTAAGAAGATATGAGTTATATTGATAAGAATCAAACTTGGGAGTTAGTCCCTAAAGCTAAAAACAAGTCAATAGTTGAATGTAAGTGGGGTTTTTGAGGTTAAAGAGTGAACCACTAAGAGTGAACTTTTAAGATTTAAGGCTAGGTTAGTAGCTAATGATTGCACACAGAAAGATGAGGTAGATTATAATGAAATCTATTCTCCTCTTGTTGAGTATACCACCATTATGGTCAAGCTTACATTAGTTGCATATTTTGACTGGAACTGGAACAACTTGATGTTAAGTCTGCATTCTTTCATGGTGAACTTGTTCAATGATTTATATGAATCAGCCCAAAGGTTTTAAAGAATCATGTGTGTTTTCGTGAAAGGTTTCTATATGGTTTAAAGCAATCTCCCAAACAATGGTAAATGCATTTTGATTCTTTCGTGTTAATCATTGGTTTCCAAAGATGTAAATTTGATCATTGCTTATACTATCACATCACAATGTTAATAATGACTGTGTGTTTTTATTATTGTATGTTGATGACATGCTCTTGAATAGAATGAAATTGATAAATGGGATAAAAACAATTTTGAGTAATGAATTTGACATGAAAGACCTAGAAAATGCTAAAAGAATCTTAGGCATGGAGATACAAAGAGATAGGTCAAATTCTTTTTTGTTTTTACATCAAGCTCCGTATGTGTTAAAGATATTGAAGAAGTTTGGCATGAATGAATGTAAACTTGTTACATTGTTTTTAGCAAATCACTTTGTTTTCTCTAAAGATCTCACCTACTAATGATGAAAAAGTGGAATATATGAGTAGAATTCCTTATTCTAATGCAATAGGATTCGTTATGTATTTGATTGTGTGTACTAGACCTGATTTAGATTTTGGAGTTAGTACAGTTAGTTTATGTGTAATGCAAGACCAAATCATTGGGAAGCTTTAAAATGGTTGCTTAGGTATTTGAAATGAACTAGTGATGTAGGACTCGTACACAAATTTAGTACGGAATGTGTGAAATTAAAAGGTTTCATAGTTGCAGATTATGCTAAAGATAAGATAATACGAAATCAAGATCATCTTATGTGTTTACTTTGTGTAACACTTGTATTAGTTAGAAATCACAGCTCCAACACATTGTTTCTCTAACTACTACTGAATCTGAATATATAACTGCCACCAAAGCAATAAAAGAAGCTCTGTGGCTTAAAAGTTTACTTAATAAACTGTGTGTCTTAAAGTCATGATGTGGCTGTATATGCAGATAGTCAATTTGCTATTCATTTAAGCAAGAATCTTGTTTTAGATGAACATACCAACCACATTGATGTTAAGCCACACTTTATAAGGGATGCCGTAGCTCAAGATTGGATTGAAGAGCGGGAACTAATATTGTAGATTTGTGTACTTTAATTAAAAAAACCTGACGACTTCATTATTATAAAAAAAGTTATTTAATATTTAGAATAAATCCTTATATTTGAAACTACTTGTTATCCAATTAACTTGAACTTTTCACTTTATTTATACCACTTTTGAAAGCCACACTTTCAATTTTCTTGGAACAAGTAATGTGAATTAACCAATGAAGTTCATTTTTCAAAAGCATCATGAGAAAAAGTTTATTGAAACAGCAAACATTCATCACAAAATATTTCTAGATCCCAATAGACCCAATGGCAGATAGATGTGAAAAAACGTAAGCCCGAAAACACAGCCCTGCAGATAGATGTGAAAAAACGTAAGCCCGAAAACACAGCCCTGCATATGCCCGTGACACAGTGGTGCCTAGTGAACAGGCATTTCATGCATGTTCACTTTTTTCACCTTGGGCTCTTTCATTAACTGATAGAAATATCTACTAGTCTACCCTCGGTACAAATAACTTGCACTATAGATTAGCAATCTAACGCTTCAGTCCATTCAGTCATTTCTCTCAATTGAAAAAGAGAATTACAACCTTACATATAATGTAAGTAGTCTTTATTTCTCTATTAGAAATACAAGACAGCCAATTCGAAATGTCACGAAATCCCCCGCTCTTCGGGAAAGTCCTCAGTGTCAATGAACATGTTGGTCATAATAGATCTACTAATTCTTTAATTCTAGTTAGGAAATGGGGTCTTGAACTAAGAAATAGACCCTAGAAGCTAAAAAATGGTATCCTGAGCAATTGCAATACTCGTATTCATTGATATTCCTGGTGCAGTAGATGCTATTAGACATACAATCGCCTCGGAGAGGATAAAGAGTAGAGTTGTTTTGCCTTTCATTCATTAGCATGAAAGAGTCTATTCCTATGTAACTTGAACAAGTTTCATTCTTACTCAAAGATCGAAGCTGCCATCGGTATGTGAATTGTAATGTCTCAAAATTTTCTCAAAATTTTAGGAGCTTTCTGGGATTTTTTAGGATTTTATTGGAAAGAATTTTTTTAAAAAAAAATGTTTTCTTAGTTAAGAAGAAATGAAATTCTAATTGCAACTTTTACCCTAGGTAAAAAATGTAGTCATTGAAAATAAATTATTGTAGTTAATCGATTGGTCCCTCCTATAAAAAGGAAAGGGGTCAGTTCCTTTTTAAAAAGTTAGAAGTTAGCTCATTCTTCAAAAAAATGTATTTTTATCCTTTTTAAGCAATCCTTAATTCTATAAAATAGTAGAAAATGACCCCAAAGGAGTAAAATACTACTCGTGCACATATTACCGAGCTGGATGACTCTTAAAGACAAAATTTTAACCTAGGAGTCGATCCCCACTCCCCATCTGTTGGGTGGTTGACCCCTGCCTATTTGGGGGGTTGACCCTCCTAAATAGGGGTCGACCATCCCAATAGGGGGATCGACCACTCCCTATAGGGGGATCGACCCCTCTCTAACCCTGTTTGTCGGGCCTTTCTCTCTTGTTTATCCTTTTTTGGGCTGACTCCAAGTTTTGTTTACCTTCCCGACACCTATTTTTGAGTCGTAAACCCCCGTTGGCCCTAGTTGAAGCTTATGAGTTGAACTAAGTTATGTTGTTGAGATTAACTTACAAATATTTATGTTCTTCACAACAAATTCAGATGTCGTTGCATGTTATTACTATAGAACTTGGTGATCTTTTATGAGCGTTGATGAGAGAGGTCGAATGATTTCTTTTTTGTTTACTCTTTTAGTTTGTATATATTAACTCGGTAGGTAGTGTAAATGTATGTATAGAACTAGTTTGAAAAGTGGTCTGGCTGCCACCCCATTGTCGATTGTGTCATCAATTCTTTGAAATCGACATATATTCCTTTGTTCTTTTGATATTGCAAACACTTGGAGGCGTCAGTACTAGTTGTAAAAAAATCTTTTTCACCAGATATTTCAAGGCGGTGGACATTACATTTTGCTTCTGTTGTTAAATTTAATTTTATTACTGATTTTAGCAAAATATAGAATTTGAGCTAAAATTCGATAATATATTTAAAAATAATAAATAAACACTATTTTGGGACGCGTGCCCAGAGTTAGTGCGTGATAGTAATAAAATAGTATCAAAGAATATTTTTAAACATTTTATGAGGTAAGAGTGTTACACAAATGATGCATAATTATTTTCGTATCAAATGATTAGTTGATGATCTACCTCATGGTCGGATAGATAAATGTTTGGATTTTTTCGATTAAAAACAATTCTTGAATAAGGCTAGTGATGAATCGAAATAGAAATCTTTATCCGATCTACCTCCTATATTTTATGAAGAGAATGAATCTTTTTCTCTAAGACTAAAATCCTAGATTTTCGAATTGAGAGAGATCAATAATTCTCACTATTTTTTAGATTCATGGATCCAATTCAATTTAGTGGGATCTTAGACCCATGGATCCATTTTCTTGTTGAAGAAGGAAGCTGCCTTGTTTTGTTCCTTTGGAGTCTCTGTTGTTGTACTGTCTTGGATTTTTTTCAAGTTGGAGGGTCACCTAAAAATCTTTAAATAACATTTGACGACTCCAAAATTTTTTTTCCTGTACCCTTGAATGGTTTTAAAATTTAACTATTGCAAAAAAATAACAAGCGTGCAAGGAAAAATGAATTTAACTTTTAAAGCCTTAAGGAATTTACGAAACTACATTCAGTGTCGCCACAAACTATTTGATGATCTAAACGTGCTCTAAAAGTCATGAAATTTGAACTGTAAATACTTGGACCATATGCTACAACATGTCAAAATTTCAGACCTTATACATGTCTTTTAATATTAAAAAAAAGTAGCCAAAATTGCTTGAAAAAACTGTATCGGGTACACTGATGGAGTCGAGTAAAACGGTCATAATAAATTCATATGATATGATTTTTTGGTGATTCCAATTTCTTCCACTAGATAACTTATATATCTATCAACTGCCACTACATTGACAAAAAAAATTCAAAGTACACAAAAAGTTATGATGTAATTCAAAGTTAAGGGCAGAAAGCTGGAAATTTTAGAATCACTACTTAACACTTCTTCTTCAAATTTCCAAAATGGAAAACGTCCAATTTTCCACCACATTAAAATATTAAAAAAAACAAATTCAACATTTTATTTAATTTTACATCATAAATAGCTCGATTATATCGACATCAAAACATAAGTAATCTAAAACTACGCCATTTTCTTTACGGTCGTTACTCTGCGCCGTCACACCAACGCCAATCATATCAATCTGGAGATTTAATAAATTTGGGGTGAGCAATTTAAAAAAAAAACTCAGTAGAAAATTGTACTAACACAAGAGAAAATCATACGAAATTAATATGTGACATGCCATTTATTTAAAAATACATAGGAACAACATATTTTTGGTAACTGACACCACATGAAATCATTACTGATTATCTTCAATCACTGACATAAATAAGTAATTACCTTCAATCACTATTATACTTAAGTGATTACCTTCAATCACCATCATAATGTTCTATCCTTATCATTAAATGTGGCATATAATTTTCATATCATTTTGTCAACGTAAAAATTTGTTAAACAAAATTTAACTACTATAAGAAACTACCTTGTAAATTCGTAGCATTTGGTTGAGTTGAAAAGTGAACAATGGATGCACCTTTCCTCAAAATAATAACTTTGTACCCTTGCCTTTTTTATTTACAAAATTCGTGTGTTGTAGTGTAGTTTGAGTGACTAAAATAGAAAGAAAAAAGGAGAAGGAAAATATGATCTTGCTGGCTGAAATGGGGCGAAAAAGACACAAAAAGACAGCTGATATTTTCCCGTTGAGGTCGGGTTTATGGAAGGAAAATAGGAGAAGTGAATGACTACTGCTCGGGGCTAAAATGTATAAGGAAAAATGAGAAAAATTTGGTACAAAATTTGAGTATGGACAGCAGTTGCTGGGGCAGAAATTAACACATGAGAAGGGGCTGTTGGACTTTAATTTTTTTGGGACTTTGTGTGATCCGAAAAGAGAGAGAGAGAGAGAAAAGGGAAAATGAAAGAATTTCTGTTGGAAAAATGACTTGATGAAAATTGGAACTGGGACTTGAATTAATTAGAGTTGAGAAGTGATTTTGGGGACCAAAAACTGGAATAAATGGGATGGGGCTGCTGGACGATTTTTGGTGGAGAAATGGATAGAACAAATCAGCTTCTTGGATAGTTGAATAGCTTTACCCGAAGGTTGAAAATGCTACTTAATTTACAGTGATGTATCAAAACTCGGTTTGGGCTATGTGTTGATGCAAAATGGAAAGGTGATAGCTTATGCTTCAAGATAGTTGAAGTAGTATGAGCAGAATTACTCGACACATGGTCTTGAACTTGCGGCGGTAGTTCACGCCTTGAAAATTTGGCGCCATTACCTTTATGGAAGCAAGTGTAAGATTTATACTGACCATAAGAGTTTCAAGTTTTTTTTTCACCCAAAAGAAGTTAAATATGAGACAACGACAGTGGTTTGAATTAGTAAAAGACTATGACTATTCTATCCTTTACCATTGGGGTAAGACAAATGTAGTCACAGATGCTCTAAGTAGAAAAAATATGGGTCAGTTGTCTGCACTGGAATCGACACAAGATAATATGATCAAGGACTTTGAGAGTGAAAATTGAAGTATTAGCACTACAGGTGCAAACATCAACAATGATACGAAGTCTAATAGTAAAGTCGACACTCAGAGATAGAATTGTGGCAGCTCAAAAAGATGATCATTTCTTGGAAAAGATCAGGACTGAAGTAGGAACTCAAAAGATAAAAGAGTTTGAAATAGCTGAGGAAAAAGCTTTAATGTTCAAAGGTCGAATTTGTGTACCTAAGGATGAAGGTCTGAGAAATGAGATTTTATCTGAAGCTCATTCCGCTCCTTAATCCACACATCCAGGATAAACCAAAATGTATAAAGATTTGCCTAATACATTTTGGTGGAGAACGGGACGAGGTCGGTGATCATTAGTCTGAGATTGTAATTAAAGATTATCTTGTCTCGATTCTAAAAAAGAACTACATGGGAAATGGCTGGTCGAAGGAGAAGAAATTAAAATTTATCTTAATATCCTTTTAAGTGACAATATTGACAAATGATATGCACATGAATAGTGTTATTTATAAAATCAGACAAATAGATTTACTAAATTTCGTAAGTGTAAACGAATTGGACTCAAGGAACCTTTTATTAAGAATTTTAATCAATTAAGTAACCATATGCCTACCCATAATCTTGACATCTTAATCGATGAGGTAACAGTATTGTATATAATAACTATACAACAGCTTAATCATACAATTCAAATTTAATATCTAAAGTAGTTATATATTTGTAAATATATTTACACAAACACACAACAATGCAATTGATTTCACTTTATCGAGTAACAACTATGGATATTGACCTATAATTTTGATTATCTTAACTAATTTAATTATATTGTCTCGAAACAAATTAATTACATCATCTTATTTTCAAATCATTATTGTTAACCCATTAATATGGTTCCATTATAGCCGATTGAAGTCATGATTCAATTGAATTAACAAATTATTATATTTTTTTATTATGAGATTAGTTGTTTCAATTATAGATGATTATACTTATGATTAAATTGAAGTTTCGAGGTTGATTAAATCCTTTTGCAATCAACTGTACTTATGAACTAAACTTAATTTATTTCTTCAACCAATCAACTATAATTTATAAATTGAATGGTATTCTCTAATTTGAAAATAGCCACAGTAAAAATAAAATAAAATTTTATTCCTTATAATTTTGAAATCAATTCATATTTTTTAATTTTAGTATCACGGATTTTTTAGTTGAAAAATTAAAATAAAATGAGTAAAAAAAGAAGAAGAAGAAGCATAATGGGTTGAATTAAGAAAAGTAAAAGAAACCATTATTTCAATAGTTAGAACCCAATCCAGATCCAGCCCATTAGATTGAATTAACAAAAGTAAACAACCAGATTAGGCACAAAATAGATTTCCCTCCTCTACTGCCTTCATCTCTCCCTCCCTCCATCTCATGATATCTCTCCTATGTCTGCCTCCCATCCTCCCGCCCTTTCACGATTTCCCCTCTCTAGATGATGACTCCCTCTACGTCTCTATTCTCACTAGAAGAAAGAAGTAAGCACTCCCACTCCCACTCCCAAGCCCAACACCCAATTAAGGTTGGAATTCCAGATTTTGTATCTTGTATTGTCATCTATCCGCGTTTAATACTTTCAATTTACGAAGAACTGGAATTATACTAGTAAGGGATAACATTAATTGAACAATTGTGTGTATTTAAAGATTGGATTAATTTATTCTAATTGGTTCAATCGTTGTTGGTGATTGGATTTGTTTCTTCTAATCGGGTCAATCGTTGTTGGTGGTTGGATTTGTTTCTTCTAATCAGGTCAATCGTTGTTGGTGATTGGATTTATTTCTTCTAATCGGATCAAGTTATGAGAGAGTGATTTTTCATGGAGAAGAACTTGAGATTGATAAAGAAGGCGATGAAACAAATACATCTCCATTGAAAGAAGAAGAAAATGATGATGAGATGAATACTATGTTAGAAGATCTTTGCGCTCCCATGTCATTTGAAGCTGACCAACCTCGGGATGATGAAGAAGATGGAATGAATCATAATTCCTCACCTCAAATGCATAATAAAGAGAGTAACAAGTTTGTAGGGATGTTGAATGAAGCGCAACGACCATTGTTCCTTGTTTGTAAATTGTCATTATTGCACTTTGTGGTAAAGTTAATGCACATAAAAGTTCTTAATCAATGGAGTAACAAATCTTTTAATATGTTGTTGGAATTACTGAAAGACGTTTTTCTAGAAGATACTGCGTTACCAAAATCAACTTACGAAGCTAAAAAAATGCTGAATGAGTTGGGATTGAGTTATGAGGATATTCATGCATGCAAGTATGATTGTGCATTGTTTTGGAAAGAGCATGAATTTGCTATTATGTGTCCAAAATGTGATGAACCACG
This sequence comes from Forsythia viridissima, assembly GCA_030279155.1. Lineage (NCBI taxonomy): Eukaryota > Viridiplantae > Streptophyta > Magnoliopsida > Lamiales > Oleaceae > Forsythia > Forsythia viridissima. Next base: position 27,142,295 of record CM059041.1, on the reverse strand, counting down.
ATACAAACTCAATTTTTCCAAAGGGAAGAAGGCGCCTCAAAAAGTGTTGCGTTATTTTCTGTTGAAAACAAGATTACAGATACTATTCGTATCAAGACACACTGCAATATATATGAGATGGCACACAAAAAGACGAGTTGAAGTAGAGGGTGTGCTAAGACATCTAGCTGACAGTGATGCATGGAAAGAATTTGATAAGTTATATCCAGAATTTATGCGAGATCCCTGCAATGTTAGGTTGGGTCTCGCAACAGATGGCTTCAATCCATTTGGCAACATGCATAATTCCTATAGCATGTGGCCTATTATTCTGATTCAATACAATATGTTGCTATGGAAGTGCATGAAAGAACCGTTTATGATGTGTCACTCTTAATTCTAGGGCCACATGCACCAGGAAGAGATATAGATGTTTATTTGAGACCTTTAGTAGATGAATTAAAAGAATAATGGGAAGTTGGTGTTGACAAATTTAATGCTTATAGTGGTCAAATATTTTCTATGCGTGCAGCTATAATGTGGACTATTAATGATTTTCGTGCATATGGAAATATATCTGGATGGAGCACTAAGGGGTACAAAGCTTGTCCAACATGTAATAAGAACACTTCTTCACAAGGGTTACGTACTAAAATATGTTTTATGGGTCATCGACGTCATTTGCCACCTACCCATCCTTAGAGAAAAAGTAAATTACATGATGGTAAATGGAAATTACGACCACCACCAAACAAATTACCAGGAGATGATATTTTAAACAAATTAGAGGTTGTGAGGTACATGAAGCCTGGAAAGCACCCAAATAATAAAGATAGGAAAAGAAAATGAACTACAAATGAGTTAAATTGGACAAAAAAAAAAGTATTTTTTTGAGTTGGAGTATTGGTCAAAATTGAAAATAAGACACAATTTAGATGTAATGCATATTGAGAAGAACGTTCGTGATAATATTGTTGGGACATTGTTGAATATTGAAGGGAAGACAAGATATGGATAAGGCTAGATTGGATTTGCAGGATATGGAGAATATAAAGGAATTGCATTTACAACCATATGGTAGTGGGTTTTTGAAACCTCATGCTTCTTACACATTAACATTGGAGGAAAAAAATATTTATGTAAGTTTTTGAAATATGTGAAATTTCCTAATGGATATGCATCAAATATTTCTAATTGTGTTCGAGAAACTGAAGGCAAAATATCAGGTTTGAAAACTCATAATTGTCATGTGTTGTTACAACAACTTCTTGCAGTTGGAATTTGAAAATTTTTGCGAAAGGACATGTGTAATGCAATTGTAGTGCTTTTTTGCTTTTTTAAAAAATTATGTTCAAGAACATTGAATATATGAGATTTAGAGAAATTGGAAGATGGAATTGTTATAATTTTATGTAAACTTGAAAGAATCTTTCCACCAACATTATTTGATGTCATGGTTTATTTAGTTGTTCACCTACGTGATGAAGCAAAACTTGGAAGTCCTGTCGCTTTGTAAATGGATGTATCCAATTGAATGGTAATTACTATTATTGCATACATTTACTTTAATACTAATCTTGTTAATTTACTTATATTTTTTCATGTAACGTTTGAGGACAGAATATTAGGTCGATATAAGAGTTGTGTTAAGAATAAAGCCCGACCTCAAGGGTCAATTGTGGAAGCATATATTGTTAATGAGTCTTTGAATTTTTGCTCAATGTATGTCTATGACATTGAAACAAGATTTAATCGATCTGAGCGCAATGACCATAGTGGGACTCCAATTGCAAGCCTGTCAATCTTTTCTCAAAATACAAGACAATTAGGTTGTGCACAACCAAAGTTACTTTCAAAACAGGAGATTGATAGAGTTCATTGGTATGTCCTAAATAATTGTGATGAAGTTCAACAATATTTAGAGTAAGTACTTATTAAACTTTTAACTTATTTGTCTATTAATTAGTAATGGGTTATAATATTTTTCTACATGTTCTTTTGTAGTGAGCACATGGAGCTGTTGCAATGACAAAATCACAACGATTCAGAACAAAAACAAGAAGAATTGTTTCCTCAATGGTTTGCTTCACATGTAAGTTATAATGCATGTCTCATTTATTTATTATTGAAACATAACAGTAATACCAAAAGTTATATTAATTAGATTTTTATTGGTATAGATAACAAGATTATATAATAAATAAGATTCAGATGTGGGCAAAGAATTGTTTGCATTAGCATGTAAACTAGATTTTAGTGTGTTTTCCTTTTCAGGTTGTATAGTTATTGGGGTACGATTTCTTGTTATAGATCGAGATAATTGTCGTACAACCAAAAATAGTGGAGTGATGGTACGTGTTGTGTGATGTTGTTGAGTTGATATATGTTTTTGACTACCACATCACTTTGCTCCAATGTAATTGGTACGATAATAATCTAAATCAAAAAAGAACTGTGGAAGATTACCATCTTACTTTTTTCAATGTAAATCGCAAATAGTATGTGGATGATTCATATATACTTGCCATCCAAGTACATGGATGATCTAGTCTTGAGTCCACAATGGAAGGTAGTGCAAAAGGTGCAACATAGGGACATGTGGGACATTCCAGAAAAAGATGATAATGGTGGTACGGATCCAGGAAATCTGGACAATACAACAATAAGATCTTGATATTCATGTATGCCATAGAGGAGATGTTGCTCCAGATATTATAGAAAATGTAACACTACAAATTGACGTGGAATCAATAAATAAAAATAGGAATGAAGTTATCTATCATTCTTCAGAAGAGGAAGATGATACATGGAATGAATATACAGTGAAGATGTGAAATCTCTAAATAGTCAAAATGATAGTGATGATAGTGGCATTGGTAAGTAAATAATATTTTATATGTATTCTATTTGTTTATATAATGTATTTCTATTATTTTTTTAATGACTATTTACATTTTTATTTTATCTATGTAGATTCAGTCCAGATTATGCATCTAGTGAGAGTTTTAAGAAACTGGCAATCGACTGCATATTTGAGGTTCTCTTCCCAATTTCTTCTAGGCTTGGCTTTATTTTCTTGTCGTTGCTTGCTCTAGATATTGCTAGCAACTAGTTGCAAATGTACATGTAGTTATTGTCTTTAGGTTGACTGTTATAATTTGTTTCATGAGTTTTATACAGTATTGATGAATGGAACATGGTAGTTAACTAATGGCATTGATTGAAAGAATGATTATGTGATGAATTTATACTTGCACATTTGACATAAGATTAATAGATTTCAACACGTGTAATTTCTTTTCCCCTTTTAAATGATTAATATTGCCATTTAGGTTGAGTACTTAGTTTAACTATTAATTAGTCTGTAATCTGGTTGCAATGTAGCTAATAATGTAGTTTTGAGGCTATGCTCCATGATCCATATTGTCACGAATCATGATATGCAAGTTTGACTTGAAATGGGCTCTACATTTATTGAACAAATATTTTTTTTTCTGAACTTTGGATAAAGGATGCAACAGTAAGCTACTCTCAAGATTTCGGCACTTGTGTTCTAAATATTATTATTACCTCGCTTTCTATTTGTAATGCTTAAGAATTAAGAAACTAGTCTTTGCGATTAATCACCAGCATATATTGGTCAGGCGTGATAAGAAAAAACTTGAAAATTGGAAAACCATGTTGGCTACAAAGAACTAAGTTGCACCACATTAGCTTAATTATACTCCTTTGCAAGCTGAAGTTGAACACATCAGTTAATTGGCACATTCACTATATCTTCAAGTGATAATGCTAGTGTGGAGCGCAGGTTACTAATGTGCTAGCAAGTGACAATCATCCAATGCATTTACATGGTTACAATTTCTATGTTGTTGGCTAGGGTTTTAGGAATTGTGATCCCAGAAAAGATCCCTCCAGATATAATCTTGTAGACCTTCCTCAGCAAACAAAAGTTGGAATTCCTAATAATGGTTGGGTTGCCATCTGATTTAGGGCACACAATCCAGGCCAGTCCATTTTCACGTAGTTTCTCATATAAAGAAAATATTTGAAGAAATTATTTAAGAAAGCTCGAGAAATAAATTGAAAAAGAGCCTCGCGTCTTTGAAAATATGTAAATATGCCTTATCTTTTGAATGAGACATTTCTATCTTCATATGCAAATATGCCTTACTTTTGTCTATTAAACATTTAACAAAAGTTGCACTAGCTACATGTTTTAACCAAAGTTGCATTATCTTTAATTTCAATCTACTCTACTTCTCTACATTGTGCTGGCAAAAGCTAAATATTGAATTCATTCCAGTGTGAAATTAGGTAATTAATGTAAGTGAAATCAATCTCAGTTGAAAGCATAAGTTAGACCTGGGATTAGTTTGATTGGATGTCTTCAATTCTACAGCCAATGAAATTGGATATACCCAATCTTAAACATGCAGTGGGAGAATGTTTGCTCGCTAATCTGGTATTTGGAACAGCCATTGATGAGTGACTGAATTTTTTTTTTTTGTCTTCAAAGAGTAAAAAGGAGAGTAAAGGGTAAGGATTGAGCTTCTCAGGTTGGGATGTTTGAGGCATGTTCTCATTGATTGTCAGGCTCATTAAGGTGAAGACATCTATATAAGTACATCAAATGCTCTTGAAATTGTATGGTGAGTGTAGGTATGTGTATGCAAGTGTTTAAGATACTTTAGGAACTGAAAATACTTATGCTCTCATCAGATTTGGAATGAAGGTGACGTTTACGAATAGTTTTGTTAATCAATATGATCTTGCTTTAGTTTTGATGTTTTTATTTATTTTGGCATGTGGATAAGAGTTCACAAACATGGCTACCCAAATCCAGAAAATGAAAATAGATGTTTCTAATTCATCTTTTTCTTTTTAAATATTTAACCATCATAGCTAATGAAGAAACTATCGAAGACAATTTCTTTTTAAACCTAAAGGCTTAAGTATGTTCGCCTACAGGGACGTGCTAGATGGATTGATAAGAATACATTGCACATATAAATTAATATTTGTTGCCTGATAAGTATAACTTCCAACTTTCCTTTGGCTTTGGAGGTCTAGATGAGGCAGTTTATATCCATGCCAAATAGAGAGAATAGAACTTAACAATGATATGTGGATAGATGCATGTTTTAATCTTAAGTTTTGTGATGGACTAGACTATGGAACCTCTGCCTTTGCGTGTTCAAATTTCGAGTGGTTTATCTGATATATTTTTTTAGTGTATAAGACTTCAAATTTGTAGCTTGCTAAGAACTATTACATGCTTTGTGTAAGGTTTGCTATTAGTTTGGCAAAGACAATGGTAAAATTGAAGTATTGCTAGTGCAGAGTAATCTTACAATGTGCTTTTATCTTTTGATCCCTGTTTACGATAAATTTATGAAATACCCACCGGTTAAATCTTAACTTAGAAAATCAATTAAAAAAACGAGCAGATTACACAAATGTAAACCTAAGTAAAGCGAACCTTTGATGGAACAATAATGTAATAAAGAACATAATTTATGCAAACTGAGGCCTATGTATTAAAACAGATTCGTCCACTCACCGTAGGTGCTTGAGGATAACTTAGCGCCTCTATCCCAGGATACAATGGTGGAACCAGTAGCAAGCTTAGCACAAAGCTTCTACTTCTTCAAAAATTTGGAAAATGGAGGGATAAATTATGCGAGGCCCTATGTAAACCTGAGTAAAGCGGACCTTTGATGGAGGAGATTTTAATAAGGACGTACTTGACATTTCATTCCTTGTTATGTTTGGGTCTTTTACACAAAAAATTAATAGTAGGCGCCTTTTTCATTTCCATCTTAAAAATAAAGCCCAAGTAAAAATTCCAATCAAAAGTATATTCTTGTTTTGGTTGACTGGCATCCTCCTTATAAAAATTATAATTATTGATTGGTTGGTATAATAATATGGTTCATAAAAAGTTTAAAATATGAACTGATTTGGAAGTGACCGTTCTGCTATACAAGGATGAAAGAGTGGTTTATGCCTTTTCTTTATTGAAGCTTATCTCTCCACTTTTGTATAAAAAGGACAATGTATTAAGAAGAAGAAAATTGAGTTAGTGTTGTAATAACATTGTTCTGTTGTTGTTGACAGCAAGATACACTGTGAGGTCCTTTGGAATCAGGCGTAATGAAAAGATTGCATGCTATGTTACAGTCAGGGTTGACAAGGCAATGCAACGCCTTGAAAATGGGTTGAAGGTTGAGGAATGTTGAGGAGGAACTTTAGTGACACTGGTTGTTTTGGCTTTGGTGTTCAGGGGCACATTGATCTTGGAATCAAGTAAGTGGATCTATGAGATGACTCTATGAGACGCCCATGGTTTATTCCCAAATTGTTTGATGATGCTGAATTCATGAAAATTCTTTTTGATTTATTTGAGTTTGCTATTATTACTACCCATGGATGTGTAAGGTGTTAAACTATTATGTGATCACGAATTCTGCATAGTTTGTTTGTTGTACATGGAGAATATATTTGTTTGTCTGACTTCATATTCTATCCCTTCCTGTTCACACACACCCATGAATGAGATTATGCAGAATCTAAATTGTATTATTTGTTTTTTGCTTTAAATTATACTTAGATAGTTAAGGTGTCTGTATGTTTCTTGTCATTAGTTCTTTTTGTTGTTTCTCCAAACCTTATTGTGTTAGGTTGATACAATGTTTCGTTGAGGTCCCTAGTTGCACTATGTATTGTATACTTGTCAATTTGTTGCTTCTGGGAAAGTGACATCTATGATGTTACACTACAACAAAATCTCTATTTCGCGACATACATAAATTTGTCGCAATAAGTGATTTAGTACGACACGTTTTTAAAGTTAGTCACAAAAATTTTGGTGGAAAAATAAGTACCAAAAAAAGTAAGGCAACATAAAAAGTTGGCGCGAAATGTCGAAATGCGTGACAAGTAATAAAGATTGTCTCCAAAAACATGATAGGAAGCTTGGCGCCAAAATATATTTGATGGTAAACTTATGGCGGCAAACTTTTATTTCTTGCAACAAAGTTTTTTGTGATGCAATAGGTCTACTTTTTGCGACAAGTAATATTTGTTGCTAAAAATTCTAGGATAAAGGAAAAATTTGCGACACTAATACTTGTCATTGCTCTAACTTGTAGAGATTATGGAAAACAAATTGTGACATCCACATTCGTTGTCTATTAGTCTTTGTAATGAACAACATTTGCTACAATTCTATTCTACTATTGTTCACAAATAAATATTTTAAACTAATTAACAAATACATAGTAAATTATTAATTAGTATGCACAAACATGAGTAAATTATTAATAAGTAGGAACCTTGTAAATCATTTATAGAAGCTGCTCATTATGGTTAACAAAGATTTCTTATTGTTCTTGCAATTTATACATCTAGTAACTTATTGATTCCCTCAACTTTTTATATCTCAACACTGTAAAGACACTCGTCTAAGTTGAGGAAAGGGCGTGTTGCAAGAATAATGTATATTCTTTTGTGAACACGTCATTGCATTCAAAAGGGAAAAGGGAACGATACTTTTTGAACTTTTAAATGAACAATGTCATCTTATAATGGATGAGCCAGAGAGGGGAGGAAAAAATTGAGGGCATTAGATATGTTTGTTAAGGATAGTTCTCTCCATAAACAGTATAACAAAATTTGAGGATGCACTTGAAAAGAAGTATATGAAAGACCGCTAGAATCTTCTACCCTTCCTCTACATTCCATCATCAGACGGCTGAAGAAGAAGGTGGACAGTGAACACTTTTAAGAATTCTCCAGTTTCAACAACTAAACCACATTGTAAGACTGGAGAATTTTGAATTACCAAAGGCAGTAGCTCAAAGCCAAATTTGTTCCTAACTTCGAAACATCTTAAAAGATTATTCTAAGCAAACAACGATTAAAGGAGCTTCTTTTGCACTATCTAGAATCGAAAAGTTCTAACCAATTAACAATCAGATGAGCTTCTTTGCACTATTTAGAATTGAACAGTTCAATAACGTCCATGCTTTGTGATTTCTATTCAAATTTGATTCCCACTATGCATGAGATCCTCATGTCCGTTTGCAGCTTGAGCCCAAACTCCATCTTCGGGCTGAGACAGACCCAAGGATGAGCAAATGCAACCATATCAACAATTGACTAAAGCACGGGGAAAAATGTAAATTTTATGAGAAATCTATTGCTATAGGGGCATTGATTGGATTACTTAATAATGAAAGATGCTAGAGACCCAATGGAGCTAGTACAACAAAATATCAGTTCCTAACATAGCCCATGCTGCCCCGAAGATCAGCTTTATTGCAGATTGCTAAGAATACAGAATACTGTACAGCTCCATTAAATGGAAAACTTTATGCAGCTCCATTTTATCTCACCATCCGTTCTTAGAAGTTTTCAGTTAAAATATTTCAAGTTCCATCTTGTGTTCTTTCATTTCATTTGAGATCATGAACTCAACTTAATCTTGGACATATTCTGAGAGACAAAATCTAAAGATGAAGCACGAGGATTTAAAGATAGAATAATTAAAGGGATTTAAGTCAAAACAAAATGAAAAGCAATAGAGTGAACAGTCAGAAGTGTGGCAATGCTATTTCGTCAACTTTCTATTTTTTATTGTGAAAAGAATATACACAACACATACACACAATTAATAGATTAATCTTAATACATAATGTGTGTTTTCAGGTATAACAAAACTAGAAAAACAGAAGTGCCTTTCAAGTTTTCACAACATGAAACGCGAATGTAAATTAATGATATAAATAGATATTAAAGAACGATAGATGCAGATTACTCTCATTGCATGTACATTCATGTACATGTGGATGTTTGTACTTTTGTGTCTAGATATGCTATACCACTCTTTTTATACTCAGAATGGGTACATTTGTATCTACTACTTTCTCTGGTTTTATGCATTCTCTGCATCCACATTTTTTCATCTGTTGCTACATTGACAAAACTGACATAGAATTATTTGTACTCTCTCTCTCTCTCTCTCTCTCTCTCTCTCTCTCTCTCTCTCTCTCTGTGTGTGTGTGTGTGTAGTGGGTGCAATTGGGGATTGTTTGTTCTTAGTTTCATTGTTTTGTTTAGATGGGGACATACTTTGCCGGGCAATACCACCAGCTACTACAAAACCAGCCAGATTTTGTGCACCAATTTTACAGTGATGCCAGCACCATGCTTCTGATTGATAGCAACACCAGAGAGACAGCAACTGTTATGCTGGTAATTTATATGAAATCAGTTGTTAAGATAGCAAGGATGAAATGATATGGGCATTTTTATAACTCCAATAAGCACATTTCAGATCTATCTTAAGTTTTATAAAGGTATTATCTTAACCAAATATGATCAATAAAATACAAGAAACATGTTTGAATTTACAGATCATAGAAACAAATCAGCAATGTGTCCAGAATCAGAACTTTTGAGGAAAACCATTACTGCATCATATAAGAAGATATGACAGCAACTAGAAATTAAGACAAGGGATCTAATGCAGCTGTGGAACTGGAAAAGGATTTGGGAAAATGATACTCCATGGAATATGATACAACTTGACTTTCACTACAATGAAAAGCCATATAAATCTCATCAACAAGGTCCAACAGTAATGCTCAACTGCTAGTAACAAATATTCTGGAAATCATAAATAAAAGTGGAAAATGATTATATGTACAAACAAACTATATAATACAAAAAATAAAGATATATGATGGAGATACAAAAAAGAAAGATTGGAAGCAGTTCATTGAAAAATGGGTAGATAGTAGGATTTTAACATACTAATTAACATTTGGTGTAGATGGAGTGCAATGAAATTCTAGCCACTTGTAGAGGGGCATAGTTGCTAAGTTATTACAGGTACATGTGTAATTTATGTCTTACTGTATTTAAATTTTAGCAGTAACAATTTTGTAGATTAGAAAGGAATAAAAACCTGAAATTTCCTTGAACAGTAGACTATAATGCATAATATACAGATAGTAGCAATTAAAATAATAACCATATAACCAAATAGAGAATTATCATCATCGTCTAATCATGGGTAATTGAAATATAATAAAAAATATAGTATGCACACATATGATAGTAACAACATGAATTCAGCCCATCCCTCTTATAATTTGTTGTCTAGAAATGTAGCATCTCATAAAAGAGAAAAAATAAATGTTAAATGCCTAACTAAATCTATCAATCCATAAATTGGAAAATAGATGTCTCAATAATTAAAGCGAATAAATAAGTAAAATGGTATGTAGGCGATGCCATGGATGGTTGTGAAGACGTGCCAACTTGAACCGATATGATCGTCAATATTAATGTCTCAAAATGAGATATTTTAGCACCCATATCTACTAATTCTTGCTCCTGCTTCTCTATTTTCTTGTGAAGGGCTATTGACTCTGTATGAGTAGATGTCAAATCAACAGTAACGTGGCTTGAGGCAGGTTTTGGACCATGTCCAAGTCCTCTAATGTAACCAGAACATTTTCCTAAAACCTCTTGCAATATCTCAAATTCAGTTTGGGGCTCACTTTCTTCTAGAATTGTTGCTCTTTAGTCTCAAGCATTCTCTCCTATATAGAGGTTAAGAGAAAATAGGAAAATATATTAAGAAAAAAAATTATAATAAATGTCAATGAAGAAGAATAAAAAGTTAATATACTTACATATCTTGTTCGTGCCTCATCATTTACCCATCATTTGTTCTCGTTGTAATGAGTCTCATAATAAAGGTTTATTTCTCGTCGTGTGCTGTCTTTAGTAATTGCTTTCTGTTTTAAATAATATACTTCATGTTATATAAATCTCTTTACTTTTATAAGTTGAAAAGGAAAAAACAAAATTACCTATTCTTCAAGACGTACAACAAATGATTTTGATCCACCACAATGATTATATTTAACGCGGTTGTGGCTTGCCAAGTTGCGTGTAGATAGTGCCTGCAATAAATTCATATTTCAATGTAATTAACTTATTATAATTTTATTATTATTGTTATTATGGTTTGTAACCATATTCATTATTTTAGCATTATGTTTATATTATATTTTTCTAAACATTTACAAAATTATAATATCTTTAATTAAAATTACCTGAAATTCAGGATAGACCAATATTCACAAAGCCAGTCCCAATCTACTTGTTTCACATCAGTTGGGCAATTCTTCATTGCATCATCCAATAATTTTCCGTTAAAATATTTTTCTTTCAATCTAGATCGATAATCACAATATAGCCTCGGTAACGTATCATTTACACATTTAAGGACATGTTCTACTATCAAATCAATATTGAATTTTGCCTTAAAAAGAAAAGAAAAAGAGTATATATATTAATAAATTATTTATAATAACATAGGAACTAATGACTACTCACCAAAATTTTGTAGAAACGTGAATTTACTTTTAACTTACCAAAACTCGGTCATATAAGGTATTTTTCTCTTCTTTAGGTATGTCGATCCAACTTTTGTAGCGAAGTGGAGCAAAGGATCAAACTATGTAGCCACTCACTAGCCAAATGGGCTTGCTGATTTCCAATGGCTCTTCCTGACATTTTAGAAATATCTAATGATATTTTTCCTGCTACAGTGACGATATGATCAGTGCCCTTGCCTCTTGTAGGGCCACGTCCCTTTCTCTTCAAAGAATGATCAGAATCTATAAAATAAAATATTTAAAGGATGAGATTCTATAAATTCAATAAATAATAAATAAAATTGTATCAATTTAAAGTATACATTAAGATAGCTTTATATGATAAATATTAAGATAAATTAATACCGACATAATTTAGAGTGGTCTGAGGTGCCAATGTGGTTGCTTGTGGTGAAATCCTTTGAGATGGAGCCTGAGTCTGAGGCTGAGATAATGGGACAGGAACGTGAAGAGGTTGAGACAATGGAGTAGGACCTGAACATTAGTAGTTTGGGACAATGAAGTAGGGATTTTAGCTTGCGGATTTGTCAAAGATGATGAACCCTTGCATGATGCATTTGAAGAAGGAACTTCTGCAGCTCGCACGATGTGGAGTTTTTCTTGCCATGTTCCAGATACTATTATCTGCAAAGAAAATAAAATTGTATCATTTCAATACTTTGACATAAAAATCCACAAGCAAACAAATGTTTCGCTATCGATTGTGCAGAATCCAATAGAATGAACCGAAGATAAATTTAAACCATATTAAAAAGGTAAAATTAGGGTAAATTTAACGAATGGCTATTGAACTTTAATTGAGTTTCTACTTAACCACTGAACTTTAAAAGGTATCTCAATGGCTATCCAACTTTCAATTGGTTTCTATTTAGCCACCCAACTTTCAACTAAGTTTCTCATATATCACCTATTACTCATTCACTTCCAATACCTGATGAAATATCCTACATGGCAAACGATCTTCCGACAGAGCGTAGTAATAATGTTATCAACAAAAATATACTATTCAAACATGTCTAATTCGCATAAATTTGGTTGAAAAAAACTAAAAGAGTTTTCTATTTCTTTGAAATATGGCGTACTTGAATAGTACACTTTTACTAATTGAGAGAGATTTAATAATATTATTATGCTATATTGAAGAAATATGGCGTATTTGAGTAGTGCACTTTTACTGATTGAGGGAGATTTAATAATACTACTATGCTATATTGAAAGAGCTTTTGCCACGTAGGATATTTCGTCAGGTATTACAAGCGAATGAGTAACGGGTGATATATGAGAAACTTAGTTGAAAGTTGGGTGGCCATTGACATACCTTTTAAAGTTCGGTGGCTAAATAGAAACTAGTTAAAAATTAGGTGGCCATTAAGATACCTTTTAAAGTTCATAGTTAAGTAGATACTCAATTAAAGTTCAGTGGCCATTTGTTGAATTTACCCAAAATTACAAGCAAGCATAAACAGGAAAAAGAATCAAGAAAAAATGAAAATTCTCTGTACTCCATGAAATATGTTACCTTTTGTCTATTATATTAATTATTAATACTCCAGTTTGCGAGACCAGTGACAATAATTATTGTCAGATAAATTTCTAAGGTGAATTCATTTATGCAATAGAGAAATAGGAAGAAGTTCAAGTTATTTTGTCCATAGCTGCGTATCTTCTAGTTAATTCCGTGGCATATCTTTGTTCAGCTATACTGTTTATGTACCTAATTTCCAGTTGTTCATGTGATTGAGATTTGAGATTAGCTGTTTATAAATATAAATGAATTAAAAGAAGGTTGATGGTATGCCTTTCCAAACTTTTCTTTTTCTGTTTATGTTCCATTTTTTTTTTTTCAATTTCATTATTTTCTAGGTTCCTATTTCAGAATATGTGCAGAGATAAATTGAAGGAAAATGATGTGAGGTCATAATGAAGTTTAGGAACCAAAGGGGATAGGTTTAATGGCATAGAGGAAATTTACAAATTGTTGCACTGTGATCTGGAATGAGAATATTGGTTTGGAAAAATCATAATTGACTAGACAACTAATGTTTATGTAAATTATTCAGTTGCATTGTGGAGAATGAAGCATATGGCACAACTGATTCTTGTTTTTCCAATTTCTTCTTGTTCAAAAGACATATGGCAGAACTCATCACCATAGATTTGTGGTAAAACTCTCCCTGTATCTATGGTAAGGATATTTTATTCTCTTTAGCCTCGGTACTGGATGACTCCAATGAAGCTTGATGAATCACTGCTGCTAGGTCAATAACTAATCTAGCTGACATTTGTGTTGAATTGAATATTAATGAGCTGATAGAATCCTAATTGGGAATAATGACTATGCTGGCTGAAGATTGTGTATGAAGATATACCTAAATACTCCCTAATCTGCAAACATTTGGGCACAACATCGTAGAATGATTCTTGCAAATAACGCCATGAGTGAGGATGGAATGGATATTAAGATTGAATCAGCAAAACATATTGAATTCCTCTGAGTGTGAAATTAGGTAATTAATGTAAGTGAAATCAATCTGAGTTGAAAGCGTTGGTCAGACCTGGGATTGGTTTGATGGATGTCTTCAATTCTGCAGCCAATGAAATTAGGTATACCCAATCTTAAACATGCAGTGGGGGAATGTTTGTTCGCTGATATGTCTTCAATTCTGCAGCTAATGAAAATAGGTATACCCAATATTATACATGCAGTGGGAGAATGTTTGTTCGCTGATCCGGTAGTTTGAACAGATTGACATAAAGGTGATAGTTCAACCCATTTAAATATGGAGCATAATAGCATGGTGGGAGAAGTAGGTGCATGCTACATCAACCCCAGACAACCTTCAGCAGATTGATATCATAGAAGGTCAGCCAGATGAGAAGGAAGAGTAAGCTCACTCGTGGAATGGAACAAGAAAATGAGGAGGATGAACATAAAGTTATCAACAAGCCTATAGCTGGAGAAGCTGAATTGATATTTGTTTCAGCTTTGGAGATCCAGAATTCAAATTGGGAATGATGCCTATGCTAGTAAATGAATGTGGGTTGAAAAGTATATGTTCATGTAGATATCATGCCCAAACGAATATTATAGAAACAGAATCCTAAAACAATAAAAAAAATTCCTTACAGCCAATGGTTTCGGTGGCTGAAAAGCAGCAGACGTGAATTCTCCAAATCTTCCCATTTGCAAACTTTTGATTTGCAAGCACAGAGAGTTCAAAGGAGCAGCCCTTACCTCTTATCTGCAACCCAGACAATTTGGAGTAAAAAAAATGGTCTCTGTTTTACCAGAGAAGTCTAAAGCCTTGTTTTACCAAAGAAGTGGTCTCTGTTCTTTTACACCTTGCACCAGTATTCCAAGATAATCAAGCAGACTTTTCTCACCATGTATTACAAGTATTCTAAAAACAATTGTCTCTATTTTACCACAAGTGGTCTCTGTTTTACCAGGAAATTTTTTTTTTTGGTTTCTTATTTGCCAAATTTTCCATTATGAAGCTGAATATTCTGATGCAGGATTTAAATATGTGAAGAAGTTGAGAAGTATACAAACTGAACTAAAATGGCTGTCTTCAATAACATCAAAATGTTTGAGGGAAGATACAACCTCATCCTATATCTACCCGCTAGTTACTCTATTACTTCTCAAGCAACATACTGGTGGAAATAGTTATCTAACTATATCCAGTGTAATAATGAAAAGTAGTTATATCCACAAGTCCAAACAATTCCCTAAACTTCAACATTGTCAATTAGTTGAATTGAAAAACAAGATCTTTCTATAAGACGTGAAAGAGCACAATCTATTCAGGTCAATTGCTCAATATATTCATAAATCTGAGAAAATAAAATGTAAAAACAATATAAATAAAACATACAAGAATCCCATAATTACAACTAGTTATAATAACCCATGCAATTGATTCAAAAAAGACGGGATTAAATTAAAATAATCATTCAATATAAGAATTCCTACCTGACTTCCAAACTTGAACAGAAAACACAAGCTTCTAAGCAACAGATCAATTGAAGACCGATTTTGCTAATTTATGGATAAAGAAGAACAATGGGAGTTTGATTTATGTACTTAGGCTTTCAGAAGTAAATTTGGTAAGATTATGTGCTATTGGATTGGGATGGAAAATTATAAACGTTTTCGTTATCAGATTGAGATTTATTGCGGGAGAAATTTGGGAGAAATTTGGCGGGAGGGCATTTGGCAGGCATGACGTTTGGTGGGGATATATGTTCTCCAATTGGTTTTTGTATGTGTATATATATATATATATATATATATATATATATATATATATATATATATATATATATATATATATATATATATTATAAGAGCTCCCCACCATGGGGAGTAGATCAATTCCCATATATATATGGAGATTGATCTACTCCCCATGGTAGGGAGCTCTTATAACTCCCACTGGACACGTGTCCAGTGGGTGTTAGCCAATGAAAAAGTGCTTGACAAAAAAGTCAAGCACTTGTCCAACCTCCACTAGACACTGTCCAGTGAGAGTTATAAGAGCTCCCCACCATGGGGAGTAGATCAATTCCCATATATATATATATATATATATATATATATATATATATATATATGAGAAAAGATCTGGACCCCGTCACGGGGTCCAGATATGTTCCCCGACTGTCACGCAGCCAGTCAACCAGAACGAATTAGGCCCCCACCCTACCCCCTCCCCTCTGCAAAATATCATGCACCCCGCTCCCCACGCTGCAAAAAACACCCCCCCAACCCAATTACTTTAACTTTTGACATCCCACCTCTCTCCTATTTAATTTACACTCCCACCCCCATTTAATTTACACCCCCCCACAAACCATCTATTTCCTTTCTTCATTTCCCCACTTATTTACACCACTCAACATAACAATTTTTTTTTCATCAGAATACACATTTTTTCCTCCTCATCAGAATACATATTTTTCTTGAAATTTGGCCAACATACTCGCTTTATTTACTTTACCCAAATTTGGCCAACATCAAACGTTTTCAATCACTTTTGTTCTCTAAATTTATTTTACCAAATTTGTCTCCTACTTATTTTTTTCTTCATATTTTTCAAAAGTTAGTAATAAATTATTAATTTATTTTTTTATTTTGGTTTATTTGTACAAATTTATTTTTTGTAATTTGCGAGTTAGTTGTAACATTGTTAACAATTTTTTATGTTTTTTTTCCAACATATAATTGATGTATTTTATTTCGGTAAACTTTTGTAGGGATGGAATTTGAGAGTGGTGGTAATGTATATATTCCTCAAGTGACTATCAGTGTCATTCCCCACGTTGGTCAGAAATTCGAATCATCTGATGAGATATACAATTTTTACAATCAATATGCACGTGAAGCGGGATTTAGTATGCAAATAGAAAACAGTAAGAAGAAAAAAGAGACCAATGAGTATTTTCTTACTTATTAACGTATGATGCACGTTGTTTTATTAGTGTTTGGTCCATTTATTTATAATGGGTAATAATTTGATTGTTAGCTTAGACAACGCAAATCAACCATAATACTCACAGGATCCGTTAGACCAACAATATCATGCGCTGGATCCACAGTATACGTATCATGCACCGGACTCACAGTACGTGTATCATGCGCCGGACCCACGGGAGTATGATGCACGCTTTAACTCTCGTCGTTAATTTATTATTTCTAATGTAATATTACTTTCTTCTTTGTATATATCAATTGCAGCAAATTTATTATGTACGCTTTATTTATTTTTATTTTTTAAGTAAAATTTAATTTGTTACTCAAATATAAACTAATTAATTAGTCTCAGTGTAATCTTAATAATAAAATTAACGTTAACTATATTATTTATTATATGATATAAATAATATATAACTTAATGAAAATTAATATATATTATATTTTTAAAAAAATACAATTAATATAATAATAAAAAATTTATTTTTAATTTAATAAATTTAATTATATTAATAATGTGGATATAAATTTGGTGGTAAATAAATAGGTTGGGATTGAAGAAAATGGGGGGTTAGAGTATAAATAAATGAGGGGGGAGGGGATTAAAGTATAAATAAATGAGGGTGAGGGTGAGGGTGAGGGTGAGGGTGAGGGTGGGGGTGGGGGGTGTTATTACATTTGTTTGGGTTTTTGCAGTTTGGGGCGGGGCGGGGCGGGGCGGGGTGGGCGCTCTCACAGACGGGGAAATGATGTAGACCCCGTCATGTTTTCTCATATATATATATATATATATATATATATATATATATATAACAATTTAAAAAATATAATATATATATTGATTATTTTTTCTTTTAATTTTGTTTTATTATACGTTTTTGGTGCATTAAGCAAGTAAGTACTCTTATTTAATAAATATTCTCGTCGACTAAAAAAAATATATTATATATTAGTGACGAATCTCGTAAATTATAATTCCATTAATCATAGATTTGTTGAGCTATTGGCATAAAAAATGCATTTGCCCCGCCAATTGTACACAAGCACTGAACCCGATTGCAATCACTATTACTTTATTATACATCGATGGAATAAATCCCGACATGAAAACAAGCGCTTAAGCTCATTTGACACGGAATTAAGGAAAAGCATTCTTGGCAACTCTATCAACTTTCCTTTATGAGTGTATTAGTTGGATTACTAGATTGTTAATATCTTACATACCAATCACTAAACTTAACAAAGTAGTAAAAATCAAAAGATAAGCTAAGTTCATAGAAAGAAGAGTTTGATCCTGGCTCAAAAAGAACATTAGCTAGCTACATGCGTAACACATGCAAGTCGAACGTTGTTTTCGAAGAATTTCGCAGAAAAAATAGTGGCTCCTAGCTAAAGGTAGCTTGTCTCACCCATGACTTTGGTTGGTAGAATGTTGAGAACAATGTCGAACGGTTATCGAAATAAACTCTTTCTTTATTAAAAATTCAAAGTCAATTAACAAAAGACAAAGAAATGAAGAAAAATAATAAAGTTAATTATCATACATATCTTTCATGTAGAAAGATGAATAAGTCCATTTATTTAGTTCTACATTCCTTAGACTTATTCTATATACTCACTTAGATATATAGATACTTATTTCTATACTTCTATACTAAAAATTTGAAATTGAATTAATTAATAATAATTAAAATTCTTACTTATAATTATTATAAGATATTTTTTATAAAAAAATAAATAATAGTAGGTACAAATAGTAAATCAAGGTACCCATTTTGTGACAACTTTCAATTTTCTCTCTATTTTTGTGCCTTTAGTAGGCCTAGTATTTTCGGCAATTGCAATGGCTTCTAACACGAGAGAATCTACCGAATAATTCTGGCCAAATCCTGAAGAAAGCTAAAAAGTGTTGTTTGATGAGCTTATGTAGTATTAGGTAGTTGGTCAAGTAAAACATTGTTTCAAAGGAATACTGTTTCCCGCACCGTTTAATTATTGTTTAATATTTTTTATTTTTATTTTTGAAATCAATATAAATTTTAAAACATAAACTAAAATAAAAAATATTAATCGGAACAAATAGCATGTTCTCCGTCCCCGTCCTTTCCGTTTCCGGTTCTTGGTGAGCTTTTGTCGAAATATGAAGCTACTACTCATGGACCAGAGTAATGGCGAAGAGTAGTCTGCATCATATTATTTACTTTTTATGAATTTGTATATGAGGCTGTATTTAACAATGTCACACTCTCCAGCTTGGAAGGTTCACTCCTTGGCATCAGGAAATAGATCAGATTGGAATGTGTGGTTTAGATAGTTCTATGAGAGTGATTAATTGTGAATCTTAGTAACAATTCTACAATTTTAAGACAATAATATTATTTATGTTTGATTAATTGTACAAATTTTAATAATGTAATTTACCTTTTTCAAATAAATGTGCATCTTAGTAACAATTCTACTGCGATGCAAAAAATTGAAAATTTATCGTTGTTGAAAGTATTATGTAATGAAAATTCACATTATCACAAAATAATATTTTACATGTTGTGAAATAGAATATGCGATATTTACAAACAATTACAAAATTATAGAGTGTTGCACAAATGTTGATGCGACAAATTTTTTGTGTTGTAAAATAATTTCAACTACAAATACAACTTGTTACATAAACGAATATTCATTGTCACAAAATAATATTTGCAACAATTTTATTTGTTGTAAAATAGAATACATGACATGTATAAATAAAGATAAAATAAATTGTGCAACAACTATACATGGATACACGACAAACTCTCTGTGTTGTAGAATAAATTCAACTTCAAACACAACCTGTCATATAAACAAATATCCATTGCCACCAAATAATATTTGCAACAATTTTATATGTTGTAAAATATAATACGCTACATATATAAGTAGTCACAAAATAATTAGGCAACAACTATACATTGTTGCACAAATGATGATTCGACAAACTCTATATGTTATTGAATAAATTCAACTACACACAAAACTTGGTACACAATAAATTACACTACAAACATTGAATATCTTATAATATATTACGCAACGAATCAATCTCATTGTAAAATAAATTACGTAACAAACATGACCTATTATAAAATGTATATTACTACAGCATGTTTTTGTTACAAAATAGAATAAGTAACAAAAGTTATATTTTTAAAATAGTATTCGCAACAAACATTACTCCTTGCAAATTATTTTTTGGAATAAACGTTGCGAAAAACTGTCTTGTTACCCTTTTAATTTTTTGCGACATTTATGTATTGCAACGACATTATGGTGACAAATACGTTGTTGCTATTTCACACTTTTTTGCGTCAAAGAAAAAATGTTGTGAGTTTGCTTATGCGATGAGTGACTGACAGTTGTTGCAGAATACATTTGATGGTGCTTATAGATCAACAATGCCCGCAACAAACAACTTGTTGTCGCTAAATTATTTTTGCAATAAAATCTCTATTTAACCGACAACATTTTTTTGTCGCAAAATGGGTATTTTTTTGTAGTGATAAAAGAAGTTGTAGCTTGTTTTGGGTTAAAATATTTGGTGTGTCAACAAGTTAAAGTAGAGCATCGGAGGCCATCAGGGCTATTAAATCTAATGGATATACCGGAGTGGAAATAGGAGAAAATTGCAATGGATTTTGTTTTGGGTTTTCCTAGATTGGCGAGAGGTCATGATGCCATATGGGTTGTGGTAGATCATTTGACAAAATATGTGCATTTTCTTCACATTCGGATGAATTTCAGTTTGGAGCAATTAGAACATTTGTATGTCAAAGAAATTGTTAGACTTAATGGGATACTAGCATCCATCGTATCAGATAGAGACCTGAGGTTTACCTCAAATTTTTAAAAAAATCTTCAAGGAGCTTTGGGTACTAAATTGAAATTTAGCACAGCTTATCATTCTCAGATCGACGGACAATTAGAACGCACTATTCAAATCCTAGAGGATATGTTGAGAGCATGCGTTTTGGATTTGGGTGGTAAATGGGAAGGTCATCTATCGTTAGGGAAATTCACTTACAATAATAGCTTCCAAGCTAACATCGGCATGGCACCATATGAGGCATTGTATGGTTGTTGATGTCGTTCGCCAATTTGATGGGAAGAGGTTTGCGAAAGAAAAATTTTAGGACCAGAGTTGGTTGAGAAAACAGTAGAGGCAATAGACAAGATCAGGTCTAGAATTAAGATAGCGCAAGACCGTCAAAAAAGTTATGCCGATCAAAGGAGAAATGAATAATAGTTCAGGATTAGCAAAAAGGTTTTTCTAAAGGTGGCTCTTATGAAAAGGATACTACGTTTTGGTAAGAAAGGAAAACTCTGCGTTTCATTGGCCCATTTGAGATTCTTGAAAAAATTTGGAAATGTGGTGTATCGTTTGGCATTGCCACCCGAGCTCTCGGCAGTGCATGAAAAATTCCACGTTTCGATGATAAGGAAGTACGTGTACGATCCTACGTATGTGGTAAAATATGAGTCGTTGGATTTAAGAAATGATAATACTTATGAGAAAACTCCTGCAGTGATCCTAGAAAGAAAAGTTCATGTTGTGAGAAACCGGGAGATCCCTTTAGTTAAAGTTCAGTGTTGTAGACACGAAGAAGATGTTTTAGCTAAGTGCTCGAACCTAGTAAACCAAGTTAAATTTTGAGAAATAAATTATTTTAAGTAGGGAAGATTGTAACGATAGAAATTTTTTCGGCTTTTAATTTCAAGTAAATAAATTTTTTACTTTTGGCGTCACTACGAACCGCCTAGTACATTTTATTATTTTTTGATACATTAAATATTGTTCGTGTTTGCTTTAAATTTTATTTGACGAATATGGAATATTAATTTTTTTCACCAAACCCCGATAAAATTTTAAGATCGAAAACTTATTATATTGAGTCAATTTTCTTTTTAACTTTCGGCCAACATAATTGATATCCAAAAACCAACCCATTATTCCTATTATTTTCAGTCAATTTTAACTGAAGTTTTTTCCGTCTCTTCCTTCCAAAATTCAGTCCTTACCATATGTGTTCATTCCCCAAATAATCGGCCACCTTGCTGCCCCAGCAACTGTCCTCCGGCTCCCCATTTTTAGCCAACCAAACAGTCCTCCACCAGCTAGGAAAAAACCGTCCCCTCCAGGATCAGTAACTGCCCTTAGCCAAACTGCTCTCCCATTTTTCTCATGAAACCTGTCTCCCAGCTCTCCTTTATCATTCCCAGATTCCAGGTTATTTTCTTCTAGAAAACTGCCCCCAGTTGATACCTAAACCCAACTTAAAACCATCTGACAAGCCTCCCTTCCAGCCTTGAAAAAAATGTCCATAAGCTTCAACCAAACTGCTCTCTTCCATTATCTCAAAACTGCCCCCATGTATACTAAAAAAACTACTGCCCACTCTCACCTTATTCTCTACATTTCTCTCTCTTAATCTCATCTCCAAATTTCATATTTTCCCTCCATCTTCTTCCCTCTGAAAATCACCCATACAGTATATTCTTTTCTCCCAAAAATCAGTTTTGAACCTAAACAAAAACTCCCCAAATTTCCCTTCAAAATTCTGCCTTCAATGTTCCAACCATTCTATGCTATATTTCTTCTTATTTTTCTAGCAACATTCCCTCATTTCTCTCCCAACATTCCCTCATTTATTCTTCCATCAATTTTCGGCCAATAGGAGTTCAAAAACTCTACTCCATTTTTTATGCAATTTCATCACAAATTCCAGGCACTTTTCCTCACTTTTCAGTCTAGATTTTTGACAAGCAGTAGAAGGCTTTAACTTGCTTCTAACATCACAAGAGCTCCATATATATATATATATATATATATATATATATATATATATATATAGTATACGGGTTTGATTTTGGAAACGGTGTAGTAACAATTCATTCTCCATCACAACTGCAATCGAAAATTCTTTATCCATGTAGTTTTATTTACTACTTTTACCATGATCTATAAATGATGTTTGGGAAAAATTTTCTGTGATGTAAATGCCATGTCAAATTATTTACGAAGGAACTTTATGATTTTCATTGAAGGTAATCACATATGTATGATGGTGATTGAAGGGAATCACATTTAAGTTCATGGGTGCCGGTTACCAATTTACGTTGCTCCTATGTACGTTTAAAATGATGGCATGAGCATTTATGTTTCAGTAGAATTTTTCCCACGTGTTAGTATATATTGCTATTGAGTGTTTCTTATGAAATACTCACTCCAAAATGAACAATTTTTCAGACTTAAAAGGTTGGCGTTGACACAATGGCGTAAGCTAGCAAACAAGATAAGATATTTAAATTAAGTTTTGACGTCGAGATGATCGAGTCAATCATGGTGTAACTAAGATATTTTAATTGTTGAATTTTCAGTATTTAATTATGTAGTATGTATGGAAAAAAAAATCTTGGTTTAATTTCCATTTTAAGTTTTAAGTTAGAAATTGCCTAGTTTCATTTTTCTGAATTTTCAGCATACTGCTCCTACTTTGAAAAATTATAACTCTATGTACTTTTGGAGTTTTTGAGTAAAATCAATGGCTATTGAAAGCCTTATATGTGGTCTAATAGCAGCATTAGGAATCACTCAAAAATTCCGTGGTATGAATTTATTATGAACGTTTTCAAGAAACCTCGACCAATATTTTCACCTACCAAACGACGTAGCTAAGGTTTGAAGTTTTAACATATTTTAGTCTCTAGTCCCAAGTATCTACAGTAAAAAAAATTTAATTTTTGGAGTTCGTTTGAATGGTCAAATAAATAGTGGTGACACCTATCACGGTATAGGCAAAATATTTGAAAATTTGATGCAAAATTCTGTTTCCTTGCGCGCTCGTTATTTTTTCACAAAAGTTATATATTTTTGAAACCCTTCCAGGGCAAAGAAAATATTATTTGGAGTCGTTAAACATTATTTAGAGAATATTTTAGTGACCCTTCAGGTTGAGAAAATCCAGGGCGTTATAGAGAGAAAAGGGAAAAATGAAAGTGAATAACTTCTTAGAAAATGACTTGCTAGAAATGGGAATTGGGATTTGAATTAAATGGAGTGGGGAAGTGATTTTGGGGACCAAAAACTGGAATAAATGAGAGGGGGGGCTGCTAGACAATTTTTGATGGAGAAATGGATGGAACAAATCAGCTTCTTGAGTGGTTGAATAGTGAGGGAAAACATGGGCAGGTGGGGCGGTTTTTAGCTTTAATGAAAAGTTGGTAATTGATGCTGAAAATGGGACAAAGTGGGCTGATTAGTGGGGAATAAAGGGGTGTTTTCATGCTGAGTTTAAGAGCAGGAATGTGGGGCGGTTTTACGTGGAGATTAAGGGCAGTTTGCCTGCATTTTAAGTGGGCTCGAAGGTGGGTAAATGGTGTTGAAAATGGGAGAGAAGTGGGCTGGAAAATGGGGAGGAAAATGTGTGGTTTTCAAGTGACTTAAGGGACGGTCACTACAAAAAATAGTGTCTATAGTGACGACACTAATTGCGACGACAACAAGTCGTCCCTATTGGTACTGTACAATAGAGACGACAAAGAAATATCGTCGCTAAAAGTTCAAAAATTATAGCGACGACAAAAGTTGTCGCAATAAACAATTAATCGTCGCTACTACTTGTAATTTATAACGACGTCTTTTAATGTTGTCGCTAATTACTTTTCAAAAAGGCGGGAACAATTTGTGCCATTTTGTTGCACAAATAGCGACGACATATGTCGTCGCAATAGATATGTGGATGATGTTGTCAGTCACGTGAATCATAATTTTTCTCGTAAAATGTGATGTGATATACAGCGACAAAAATTGTCGTCGCTATAGACCTGTATCAATTTATGCAGAAAAATTGGCACTCATTTGTTGTCTGTAGCGACGGCACATGTCATCGCAATAAACGTATTGATGATTTTGGTAGGCACGTGACGTATCAATTTCCTCGGAAGTTGGGAAGGATTCTGTAGCAACGACTGTGTCATTTAGCGACATTTGTCTTCTTTATCTTCTTCAAACTCCGTATTTCTGTATTGTATCATTACGCAAATATTCATTCTTCTCCCCATCAGCGTAATTCTATTGTTTTCCTCTATAATCATCTTCTTTACATTTTATTTCTTCATCTCCATTTGTTATCCTTATTGTATTTGTGAAAATATTGTATTTTTCAAGTATAGATATTGATAAAACTTGGACAACAATTATAAATCGCACAAAATCTGCAGATTTTTGAAACGGTTTGCAAGTATTTATAAACATGGCGAGGCCATACGTAAATGACAGGGGAATGATTAAATGTTCGTGCAAAAAATGTTTAAACGGTCTCAAACATCCATTGGAAATTTTCGAGGCTCACATATTTCATAATGGTTTTGCAGAGAGTTATGTCACCTGGATATATCATGACGAGACTGATGTTCATACTGTAAATGTGTATAGATAGAATGAGCAAGCTGGTGTGGACGTTGAGATGATGGATGTCATGGACGATGTAGCTGGTGATGAGCATGCGGTACAAGCACCGATGGTTACTATGACAAATTGTTTCAGGCTTTGCATTCAGAACTGTACCCGGGAGTTTCATCATTTTCATCCTTCAATTTTTTAGTCAAGTTGATGCATATTAAGGTTATGAACAAATGGACAAACAAGTCTGTCGATGATCTTTTGAAATTGCTGAAGTTAGCATTCTCAAACATGAACCTGGTTGACTCCCACTACAAAGCTAAGAAGCTGATGACGAAGCTTGGATTGGGTTACAAATCTATTCATGCCTGCAAGAACGATTGGGCACTATTTTGGGGTGAACATGCTGATAGACAAATTTATTCGATTTTCCAAGAAAGTCGTTGGGTGTCCGATTCTGCATAAAGTGTTGAGATATTTTCCATTGGCCCCCAGACTAAAACATATGTTTGCAATGAATGATACTTCAAAATTCATACGGTAGCACAGTATAGGAAGGTCTAGGGACGATGATAAAATGCAGCATCCATTTGATGGAAAGGCATGGCAGGATTTTGACATGAAACATCCACTGTTTGCAAGTGAGATTAGGAATGTCAGGTTAGGTTTGGCCGCAGACGGATTCAATCCATTTGGTGACATGAGTCTGGCATACAACATGTAGCCAGTAGTTGTAACAGTTTACAACTTGCCACCATGGTTATGCATGAAGCTCGAATACCTCATGCTTACTCTATTGATACCTGGTCCTAAATCACCGGGTAAGGACATTGATGTATTTTTACGACCATTAGTAAATGATTTGAAGGAGTTGTGAGCCAATGGGATTGACACGCATGATGCTGGAACCAATAACAGGTTAGAATTCAGACTACGTGCAGCGTTGTGTTGGACTGTTAAAGATTTTCCAACGAGAAGTAGTTTGTCGTGTTGGAGTGGTAAGGGGTACATGGCATGTCCTACATGCAATGTGGATATTCCTTCAGTCCGTGTGATAGGTAAGACAGCTTATGTAGGTCTAGGCATCATTTTCGAAGCAATTTAGACTTTGATGGGAGGATAGAGAGGTGACCACCTCTGCGTCGGTTAACGTCTATAGACATTTTAGCACAGTTAAGCCGTGTCAGATATAGAACTCTAGGAAAGCACCTTAACTACGGGGATGCTACAATTCGAAAAAGTGATGGCGAGCTAAATTGGAGAAAAAAGAGCATTTTCTATGAGTTGTCGTATTGGACTTTTACAGAGCTTAAACATAACATCGATGTCATGCACGTAGAGAAGAATATTTGTGATAGCTTGCTCGGTACAATTATGGACGATCCAGTCAAATCAAAGAACACAAAAGAGAGTTGCACTTATATCAGAACGGGAATAGGTGGATGAAGCCTGCCACATGTTACACCATGTCGTCTGCAAATCGTAAGAAGTTTTGTAAATTTATCCGATCGGTTGAGTTTCTAGATGGCTTCGCTTCTAATCTTCGGAAGAATATTGCTCCTAATGACAGCCGTATTATCAGGTTGAAGTCACATGATTGCCATATTATCATGCAACGGTTATTGCCAGTCGGATGTCAGGTGTTCTTGAATAAAACTATTTCCACGACAATTATTGAACTGTGCACGTTCTTCAACAAGATTTGTGCAAGAACAGTAAAGGTTAGCGATATGATGGCTTCTCACGATCACCTGGTACTCATTCTCTGTAAGTTGGAACAGATCTTTTCCCCAGCCTTCTTCGACATCATGATTCACCTCGTAATGCATTTTCCAGAAGAGACAATCCATGGAGGTTTGGTTTACATGAGATGGATGTATCTATTTTAGCAATACCTGAAGAAATTGAAGGACTACGTCAGAAATCGAGCTCGGCCCGAGGGATCAATAGCTGAAGGGTATGTTGTTGACGAGGCATTAACTTTTTGTTCGAGGTACTTCGAGGACATAGGAACATTGTTCAACTGACTAGACAGAAACGAGTATGCTAGTGTTCCACAGATCCAACTTGGAAAGAAGTCACCAACGACGTTTCCTACTCATGCTCAAAACCAAGCGATTTTTTACGTCTTGAACAACTGTTATGAAGTTGAGCCATTCTTACAATAAGACGGCGTTTATGGATTTTTATTCATTTCAATCGAACAAACTTTGTCATTTGAAATGAACTAATGACCTTTGATCTTCCATGCTTTGTACAAGGAACATAGGCAGGAGTTACAAAACGATGGCTGTCCAAATATCGAACTAGTACGCATAAGAGACTTTCACGGTTGGTTCTGCAGAAAGGTAAACGAACAACGACCAAAGAAATTTAAAAGATTTCCACTTTATTTATTTCAATAACTGATAATAATCCTCGTCATGCAGGTATATGCAATGCACCAAAGCCACAGCCATCAAGTTTCTAATGAGTTGTTTTTGTTGGCCAGTGGATGGTACTAGTAGGTTATGTCATACATGGCTTGTGTTGTGAAGGGAGTTTGGTTCCTTATATATGATCGTGATATTCGAAAGAAAAACATAGGACAGTGGTGTCTCCATCCCAGGGACTTGGGGTGAGGTTTACTACGGACAGCTGCAAGAGATACTGAAGCTACAGTATGGACCGACACTTTTAGTTTATCTGTTCTGATGCAAGTGGTTTAGGTATGATGGGAGACGGATGGTAACTGAGAATAACGTTACCAGTATTGACATCAATGCAGAAGCGTTCAAGAATGATCAGTTCATGCTTGCGAGCCAATCACAACAAGTGTTCTACATTGAAGATCCATATCGTGCTCCAAACTGGCGAGTAGTACAAATTGTCCATCACAGGAATACGTGGGACAAAGTGGGATCTAACATCACAAAGATTGACCTGCTCCACAATAACTAATCTTCCAGTTTATCTCTGATCGTTGATCTTGGCAACATAGAGCACGAATCCTTGCACCGGGATGATGGTAAAGCTGATGAGATAGAAAAATCGGTTATCAGGGGAGCCTCGTCTAATACTGAAGGACAAACTTTGTTTATCAACGACGATGATGTGGAAGACGATACAAATGCAGAATACAAGAATAACGAAACATCGAGTGAAATCAATGAGGACGGCAGTGACGATGATGAAGATCATTCGTATCATGATAGTGAATCAGATTGAATGTTTTCACTGCGTCATATAGTGTAGTTAACTATCATAAAGTGCTTCATTTATTTATAAAATATTTAGGATATCATTGTAGATTAAATTTAAAATAATTTATTAAATATACAATTACATTTTTAAAAATTTAATATATTAAATTAAATATAAAAAATGCCCTCAAAAGAGAAATATATTTAGAATATTTTTTAGACTTCAAAAATTGTACAATATTTTTTGTATGACTAAATTTGTTAATTTATACGTTACCAATTTCATTATTAACAACAACAAAAAAAAATTACTTTAATTGTAAAAATAAATTGTTTGATAATGTTAAATATTAGCAATTACTAATATTAAAATTTATTCCAAATATAAATACCCCTTTATAATTCAAGTGTAATGTAATTTACTTTATTATATTGTCTATAGAGACGACATTGTCGCTATAGTCCTGAAAATTGGGCGCTACATTTTAGGCGCGTGGTCTGAAAAGCTAAAAAAATGTCATCGCTGTATGGAACAATAGCGACGACATTTATCGTCGCTATAGAGTTTACTTTTTAATTCATGTCTGAACTATTTTCTTTCTCATTTTGACTCTTCTTCTTCTGTCGGACTGTCATTCGTCGCCGTCACAGTAGACCGCCTTCTGTCTTCCAGCGTCTTTGCCGCCAGAGTGTCTTCGTCGCACACCATCGGTTCCACTGCCACCACTACCACCACCGCCACCGCCAAGCAACTTGACTGCATTCTCGCCGCCATTCAACTCTACATTCAACTTCCAAGGTACATTTAGATATAAATTAGTTTTTGTTGAGCTAAATACGCACAAAATTCTGCTTTGCACGTTATCCGATGCAATTTGGAAAGTTTAATTTTTGGATTAATTCTGCTTATGTTATCTGATGCAATTCTGCTTAATTGGATTATAAAATGTTGATAATCAAGTTTAATTTTTTCTTTCGGTTGAACTAATTTTGAGATTAATTGCAGCATCATTGTTGTTTAGTTTTTTGGCTTAAAATTTGTTCAGTTTTGTTGGCATTCGGTTGAACTGAAACTTGGGATGATTTTTGGTTTACGTTGGATGAAGTTTGATTGAATTGAGGTTGAATATTAGGGATGATTTTTGGTTTAGTTTGGATGAAGTTTGATTGAGGTTGAATAATAGGGATCATTTTTTGTTGTTACTCAAAATGTAGGGACTTATTTGAAATAAAATAAGTCCGTTATTATAAATTTAAAATCAAAGTTTAGGGACCTATTTGAAATAAAGTCAAAGTTTAGGGACCTATTTGAAATAGAGTTAAAGTTTATGGGCCTATTTAAAATAAAGTATAAGTGTAAGGACCACATCATCAACAACTTGAAACTTATTAGAAACTACGTAAAAATTGAAAGTTCACGGACCTATTTGAGATAAATTATAAATTTAGGGACCTATTCATAAACAAACTACAACTTATTAGAAAGTATCAAAAATTTCAAAATTTCAGGGACCCATTTGAAATAAATTAAAAGTTTAAGGTCCAATTTATCAACAAATTAAAACTTATTAGAAATTACGAATAAATTCAAAGTTTAAGAACCTACTTGAAATAAGGTAAACAGTTTAGAGACCTTTTTAGAATAAACTAAAAGTTTAGGGACCTATTTAAAATAAAACATTTCCTTAATTACCTACTTATAATTGTTGTACCATATTAGAAATGACGCTAAACTTCAAAGTGTGAGGACCTATTTGAAATTTCATAAGTCTAGGGACCAATTAATCAACAAATTGAAAGTTCTTAGAAATTATGAAAAAAATCAAAGTTGAGGGACCTAGTACATATGATTTAAAAGTTTAAGGTCCAATTAATCAATAACTTAAAACTTACTAAAAACTACGTAAAAATTCAAATTTCAGGGACCTATTTGAAATAAATTCAAAGTATAGGGACCTATTTGAAATAGAGTCAAAGTTTATGGACCTATTTAAAATAGAGTAGAAGTGTAAGGACCACATCATCAACAACTTGAAACTTATTAGAAACTACGTAAAAATTGAAAGTTGAAGGACCTATTTGAGATAAATTATAAATTTAGGGACCTAATCATAAACTTATTACAACTTATTAGAAAGAACAAAAAAATTCAAAATTTAGGGACCCATTTCAAATAAATTAAAATTTTAAGGTCCAATTTATCAAAAAATTAAATGTAGGGACCAATTTCAAACTTATTAGGATCAATTTCACTAAATGTAGGGACCTATTCCGCACTAATTGATGTTCGCAATTATTTCATATGTTAGTATGGCTGATGTGATGTTGCACGGAGGTGATGGTGCAGGAGATCCTCCACACCAGCCATCTCACCTGCTCACTTCAGCCTGCGAATCTGGTAATAATTTTCGTTCAGAATATTTTTTTTTGTATTTTATAAATGTCGTTACATTTCGTATGATAATATAGTTCGTATTTGTTCTTTTTCAGCGCCCCCGCCAAAGCGACGATGTATCTCTCGAGACATCAACCTTGAGAAGATTTGGCAGGCTAATGGGAAGATGCCACTTCCTATTGCGTTCGACATTGTCGAACGCACAATGCAGCCGATTGGGAATAACGCGAAGTACTTCATGCGCTTGGTTGGGAACCAAGTGAGATTCACCGTGCCCCCGTACTACCCTTCATGGACAAACGTTCCAGAGGAGCAGCAGACATGGTTACGTAGCATTACTGAGGTATGAACTTAAATTAGTTTTGTTATTAGCGTAGTCAATAAATAATTGTTACATGACTTCTACGTTAACGTAATTTTTTATCCTTATTGCAGAGCTACTTCGATCTACAGGGCGATTGGTCGCCGGACGAATATAGGGCGGTCTGTGCCGCTGTAGATCGCCTAGCGGCCGATCGTTATATTTATTACAAAATCAAGGCGTATAATCACTTAAAAGCGCATGGACCCAGCCAACCATACGGCGAGATGTCTGTCGAGGACTGGCAGAAGTGCATTGACTTCTTTACTAGTCCTACTTTCGTGGTACGTATTGTTTATTTATTTTTTACGATTTGTTTTATATATTTTTTTAACTATTAAGTTTTATGCAAGTCACAAACATTTTTTATATCTTCAGGAACGGTCCTCGAAAAATAAGGCCAATTGGGGTAAAGTAAAATACCCGAGCGTACAGGGATCGAATAGCTTCTATGCTTCGCATTACGATGAGGTACAACTAAAATTTTCAATATCATTATACAAATCTTCACTACATTACGTAAAAATGTCTACTAACTACATTTCACATTTAAATTGTCATAGCAGGACCCCGAGACCCAACAGTGGCCGGGGATTATTGATTTGTTTTGGACGTTTCACACCTTTCGGGATGGCAATTGGGTGAACCTGCAAGCAGCTAGTGACTATATGAGGACTTTTAAATTATGTTAATATAATTTTATCTGACGTGATATTATTATTATTATTATTTTTCCCTAAACATGATAAACTTGTTGAGTTGAGAGAGACTCAACATACACAGGTCGCCTCCAGTGGCGCGTCGTTAGACGAGCGTGCTATTGCAAATGGGGTTTTCGGAGAATAACGAGGTCACGTCCGTGGGGTTGGACGGGTTTCGAAGGGCACCTCTCCCTCCCTAGATTCGACTGTTGCATCGAAGGCCCCACAAGGAACTTTCCATCAGTTCTCTGGAGACTCCCAGAATAACAATCCTCGGTTTGCCATATACGAGGCTCAGTTATGCTGAATGCAGCAGGAAATTGAGCTTCTAAAAAATTGCATACCAGTGGTTGTGCCTGAGGAGGATGAGAACGGGGACAAGGACGAGGGTTTGGGGGATCTGTAGATTTGTAGAATTTTTTATACATTATTTCAATTATTTGAAAAACAAATTTTTTTAAAAAAAGTTCAAATTGTTTATAGCAGCGACATTGTCGTCACTGTAGGAAAACAAATCATTTATATTTAGCGACGACAAAGTCGTCTCTATATTAGAGGTACATATAGCGACGACATAATATCGACGAATTTCATGTCGCTACTATTTTAGTTAACAGCGACGACTTTAACGACTACATTGTCGTCTCTTTATATCTATTTTCGAGATACAAACCACGACAATGTTACGACGAAGTTGTCGTCTCTATAGATTCAAATATATGTTGCGACGAATAATTTTCGTCGCTACATATCTAGAGACACTACACTATTGCGGCGACATTGAGTGATGACTTTGTCGTCCTTGTACATTTAAAGGGACGACTATGTATGATTCAGCAACGACTCATGTCGCCGCTATTTCTCTCCTTTCTTGTAGTGGGTTTGGGGTATCATTTTGGTAGAAAATAAGTGGCTATTTGGGGGTTTATCTAGCAGGGATAAGGGGCTATTTGGGAAAGTCATTCTTGCAAAGCATGATAATTGGGTTAATTCTATGTGAAAAAGGGCTTAAAAATGGGTCAATACTAGATGAACAAATTGATAGAAAATGGCTGAGAAGATGTTTCAAATTTTGTTGGTTTTTAATTTAAACAATTTGTCTAAAATTAACCCAAATTTTACTCAAGAAAAATAATCGAGTTTCTACTAAAATTTACTCAAAAAAAAAAAATTTACTCAAGAAAAATTAATTAGTCTCGGTGATAAATAAAATTTCATGTTCGTCACATAAAATATAAGACAAGTATGTGCAAAAATTAACGCGACTAAAATATTTTAAATCATACTCAGAAGTTCGTAGCAATGCCGAAAATTAAAATTTTATTTTCTTGAATAAAACAGACGAAAAATTTTCGATCGCTACAGTCACTAAAATTGGCGTTCCTTTTTCTTGGTGAAATTTCGGCTGCCTTTGTCCCTTTGGTCGTATCTTCTTCTTCCATTCATCCAAATTGTGAGATTAGTATTCTTTGTGAGTAATATCCTGATAGTGTATAGGCTAAACAAGTAAGTCCCTTTTGATTCTAATTAGAGGTGTTGCCATTGTGAAGTTTGAACAACCGAATATGAGATATATTTCTCTTGCAAGTGTTGAATAATGATCTCTAAAATTCTCAATAGGGGCATAACAAAAGAGTCTTTAGAGAGGTGTATTGTGGGTTTCTGGTAGCATTGTTGCTCTCGGGTCTGGAATTCTTTTTGGCTTTGTAATCTGTAATAGTAGAATCTAATGTTCTAGTGCATGCTCTTGAGTTACAGCATAGCTGTTGGAAATTGGTTTAAATATGTCGAGAAATTAACTAAGTGTTAAAAAATAACGTAAGTGACTCTGTGTCAACTTGGCCAAATATACAAAACCCGACCCAATCCGTTTAGGCAAATGTGTTTGCCACTTCGACGCCTCGGGGGCAAATCTCCCGGAACGGGGATCGACCTGCCCGGTCAGGTCGCGGGGGTCGAGGGGGTAGCGCCCCTCGTGGGGGCTCGGGAGCAACACCTCTGGAAAGAAAATTCAGATTTATCTGTATGTTTAAAGGGTATATTTGGCATCTCGAAACCAATATCGAATGAATGAGAAATTACGAAAAAGGACAAAATCGGGTCAAAGTTTGACCCATGCGATCGCATGGTTATTTTAACCTGCGATCGTAACTTGCTTAAAATTTTAACAGAATGTATTTTTGTCCTTCCATGTGATCGCAGGAGGCGAAGCCTTGCGATCGCATGGTTAATCTGGATGAAGATCTGTTCCAATTTTTGTACCTTGTGATCGCAGCTTGGTTAAACCATGCGATCGCATAGGTTTGCGCGAACAGATATGTCCTTTTGAAGAGTTGCACGTTTTGGTTCAATCCTTTTCGTTTTCAACCGATCTTTAGTGTTAAATAGGACATGTGGACGTCCATTTTTGACAGAGGATTGATACAAAAACGATTTGCAAACATTAAGCTCTCATACATTTCATCTTTTGAACCAATTTTATTGCATTTAAGTTGCACAAAATCTGGTTTTCCATTTCATTTCATCCGTTGGAGTACAAAACTATTTTGGTTCGTTGTACTTGAGTTTTTGAAGTGCTACAAAACTCAAGCGAAACCGTTGTATCTTGGGAGTCAATTGCCAAAGACCGAAGGCACATTTGCGGGGCAATATTGACTTAAGGACAAAGAGTTCAACTCTTGCCTCGGTCTATTTTTCCATCCAGTTCTTTTGGTTTGTTTGATTGCTTAGAAGTCATTTCCACAGAAATTCCGCCAACAATAGCTCCATAGACTAGATCCATATTGGATTGAATTGTATCTCAACTCATTGTGTTCATCCTTTTATAGTTTTATGTTTCGTTCTTGCCTGTGAATTCATCCTATTCAGTTTTGTTGTCTTTGAGTTTAAAAAAACCGTATCATTTACTATAAGAATGCAATTTTTAAAGAATACTTGTAATTTAATTGCATTACACACTCAAAGAACATAAGCAAAACATGCTAAATATTGGAGAAATAAAAAGGACTAGATCGTTTTTAAAATCTTGAGTAAATTGATGGGCTATTTTTTATTTTATTTTTTTAAACAAATTAGATGGAGATATCACATCTAGAAATAAAGAGGGAAATATTTTCACCACTTTACTTAATCTGAATAATACACTTTTTTGGGGGGTCAATTCTTCCAAATATATCAATTTCTCTTTGAAATTGTTACCAAATTCTTCAACTTCCTTTTTGTACGAATTTTGGACCATCTAGATATTTTTGTCAAGGTCAAGTCAGTCAAATTTGATGAGAATTTATAGTCCATTTAGGCATTCTAATCTTCCATTCCATATTACGAGATATTAACTTTTGATATTTATCACTTATAAAATTGAACCAACTATAGTGTAGAAGCGAATAATTAAATTATTACGACATCATGTCAAAATTTTCAATGGTCATAATGTTAGAATTAATTGAATTTTATCAGGCTGAATCGTTAAATATATTTAATAATGTGGGCCATTACAATTAATTTAGAGTGAATTGAAAAAGTCTCCAATAAAAAAATACGTAATTAGTGAATGAGTATAATGAATAGACACATTCATTCATAATTGGTGAATAGAAATGATGAATTGGCATATTCATTCAAAATTTAATCTGAACCATCAGATCACATTAAAATATGAAATGGTATGATCTAAGGGCTTGAATTAATTAGACCAAATGGTGCACTTATTCATAAAAAGGCACACACAGATTCAAAAGACACTTCAAAACCTATATATAGGGTCCCCTAAAATCAAATTTTACATACCAAATCAATTCTGAATTATTGATTTATAAATTCTCACCCCTCTTCCAAATTTCGTCTAAATTTCTGTTCAAATTGGTTTTGTGCAACTTCTTAAAGTTCATATTTTTCATTCTATTCGAGAAGAGTACAATCAATATTTTAGTTCGACCAACAAGGTTGGTATAGTGCAATATCGATTTTAGAAGAAGCATTGTATCTTGGGAGACAGATGTCCATTAATCATGTTAGTACCTTTGCATGGACGAAATCTGTCTTAAGGAGATTTACCACAGCATACCTATCTTCATCTCATTTCTATATTTCTGTTTTCTATTTTTCTTAATTGTTCCCGTCAATTTTGACAACAATCTTAAGATAAATTTCGTTTATTTTTGTAACGTAATTCATTTACAAGTTTTCAATGTTTAAATATTTATATTATTTTCTGTAATTGTATTTTTACAGAAAGATAGCTAGTACAACTGAGCATAATAGTGGAGAGATTTGACGGAGTTCTAGGTCTAATCAATATATCGTGCCCCCATCATCTCAACATGAAAAGCCAAAAAAATTCAATGGCATGGATTTCAAACATTGGGAACAAAAGATTGTGTTCTATTTGACGACGCTAAACTTGGTTAAGTTTCTACGTGAAGAGTGCCCTGCACAAACAAATGAGAATACTACCGACAAAAATACACATTTGCCATAGAAGTACGAAAACATACAGACTTCCCATTTGCAACTATATTCTAAACTGGTTGGACAACGCATTGTATAATATGTACTGTTCCTACAAGACGGTTAAGAAATTGTGGAATTCTCTTGACAAAAAAGTATAAAACATAAGATGCCATAACTAAAAAAATTATCATCGATAAATTTCTGGATTTCAAGATGATTGATTCAAAGACGGTCATGAGTTAGGTTCATGAGATACAGATTCTCCTCTATGACATTTAGGTAGAAGGCATGACATTGAGTGAGTCTTTCTAGCTTGCTGCTATGATCGAGAAGCTACATCCACTTTGAAAAGAATTCAAAAACTATCTCAAGCACAAGCGCATGGAGATGACGATGGAGGATCTTGTTGTTCAACTTCAAATAGAAGAAGACAATAAGGCTCAAAAAAAAATATTTTGTGTAAAACATGGAAGTAAAAGCTAACAGGGTGGATGATTCTAGGTCTAAGAACAAGAAAATGAAGCATCCGACCTCATCTAAGGACAAAGGAAAAAAGCAACAATGCATAGTGGATCAAATAGGATTGTTATAATTGTGGAAAACCATGGCATCATGCAAATGACTTTCGAAAAAAAGAGATACACAGAAGAAGAAACGCTCCTCAAAGCCAACATAACAGGATCATATGACATTTTCTACATATGTTTCCGACATGAACCTGTCTTTAGTTGTTTCTAAATTTAACATGGTATCAAATGCCAAGGATTGGTGTGTGGACACTGGACGCACTAGACACTTTTCTGCAGACAATGGGCTTGTCGTAGAATACAAGAAATTGGATCATGACGAGCATCTCTACATGTGTAATTCAGTAGTGTCTAAAATTGAAGAAATATGAAAAATGATTCTAAAATTCACATCTGGGAAGGAGTTGACGCTGAAAAAAGTGGTGTGTGTCCCATACATCAGAAAGAACTTGATTTTTGGCTCTATTATTAGTAAAAAGGTCTTTAAAATGGTGTTTGAGTCTGATAAATTTGTACTTACTAAAGGGGCATGTATGTTGGGAAAGGGTTATTTATTAGATGGTCTTTTAAGGCTATTGTTGCTGTTGTGGACAAGAAGTCCAAGTATTTGTATTTACAAGTTATTAATAAAGTTGACTCTTTTGTTTACTTGCTTGAGTCTCCCATTTTATGGTATAGTAGACTAGGACACGTTAATCGTGTTTCTTTAAGAAAATTATTACATTTAGGACTTGTACCTAAACGTGAAATGGAAGATCAACGTAAATATAAGATTTGTGTTGA
This sequence comes from Forsythia viridissima, assembly GCA_030279155.1. Lineage (NCBI taxonomy): Eukaryota > Viridiplantae > Streptophyta > Magnoliopsida > Lamiales > Oleaceae > Forsythia > Forsythia viridissima. Next base: position 27,104,525 of record CM059041.1, on the reverse strand, counting down.
AGCAAAATTTGCTAAAACGTCTTCTAATTTAATTGAAAGGAGTAGTAAACCATTAGGTTTGGTACATAGTGATATTTTTTATTTTAAATAATATTTTATCACGTTTATTGTTTAAAAAATTGCGTTCATTGATTAGTCAAGTAAGTTCGATAGATTCTTACTAATGAAGTTTCAAAGCGAAAGCTACCTATCTTGATGCGTTATCTTTCATATAGCACTATTCTTTTGTCGTTTTTTATTTGAGTCAACTTCTTCCATTCATATGAGGGATTGTTGGAATTAATTGAAACTTATCAGGTTGAATCGTTAAATATATTTAATGATATGGGCCATTATAATTAATTTTGGATGAATTGAAAAAGTCTTTAATAAAATAATAACACATAATTAGTGAATGAGTATGATGAATAGACACATTCATTTACAATTGGTGGATAGGTATGATTAATGGACACATTCATTCAAGATTTAATCTGAACCATCAGATTACATAAAAATATCAAATGGCACAAACTAAGAGCTCAGATTAATTGGACCAAATGGTGAACTTATTTATGAAAAAGCACACACATTTAAAAAGACACTTCAAAACCTATAAATAGGGACTGTAAATTCAATTTTACACACCAAATCAATTCTGAATTATTGATTTATAAATTCTCATCACTCTTTAAAATTCTATCTACGTAATTTCTAAGCGAATTTTCATTCAAATTAGTTTTGTGCAACTTCTTAAAGTTCATGTTTTTTATTCCATTCCAGAAGAGTACAATAAATATTTTGGTTCGACCGATAAGTTTGGTATAGTGCTATACCATTTTTTAAAGAAGCATTTTATCTTAAGAGACAGACGTCCATTGATCATGTTAGCATCTTGTAGGGGACGAAATCTGTTTTAACGAGATTTGCTACGGCATACCTTACATCATTTCGTTTCTATATTTCAGTTTTCTGTTTTTCTCGATTGTTCTCATTATTTTGACAACACATAAAACTTTATTTAAGAATCATCAGTTTATGAACACTAATTTAATATAAATAAATTCTATTTAAAATAATCCAATATTGTTACTTTCCAAATATTAGCTTCACATTTTTCATAAATTCATCCACGTCGATTATTTTCAGCATAAAGTCTTTCGTCTAGTCATCCAAGAGCTCCACGCCAACCTTAAAAAATCATTGTCCAGACTAGTCATCCAAGAGCTCCACACCAACCTTAAAAAATCATTGTCAATTAATATGAAAAGAAAAGCATATATAACGGGAATGATCAACCACACTTCAGTGAATAGGAGCGTGCATGTGTAAATATTGTATTCAATTACATGTCATGAAATCATAAATTATATTTACTTGTATTAAACATTATGAACTTAATTATTTTACACCGATCATTTCATGATTTATACTGACGACCAACTGTAAGGTATATCATTTAATCATTTCATATATATGTTGTTACGCCCCCCCCCCCCCCCCAAATCCCACGTGGCACTCCACGTAAGCAGAGTCAAAGTCAAACTTGCCTAGTAGGCAGCCATCTAATCTCTCCGAGGCTGTTTCCTTTACCAATGAGGTTTATGGAAAGGAGGACAATAGGAAGAGACTGTCTGTTGTGCCGAAGAGGTTTTGGGAAGTGGAGGTTGGACAGGCGAGGCCCTGGTTGCGTGATGAGGAAGCCTATTCTGACACGCTGCAAGTCAAACCCAAAAAGACTGATGGGATAGCTTGCCAATGCGGCTTGTCACAATCATAGACTCATCGCATGCAGCTCAAGGGGACCTCTCCATTAAAGTAGCTGAAGGGACATCCAAGATATGACACAAGGCCCTTCAGGATTGAATCACGTGTCACACATCAAAGGATGTACGACCAAGTGGGAATCACCTATAAATACGTAACCCATTTCCACATGAAATGGATATTTAAGATTAGAACTCTCATACACAATAGAAAATAAAGTCCTCAAGGTTAACTGTTTTCAAGTGTTCATAACCACCTAGGAAGTTGTTAGTTAGGGGCCCTCAAGCCATTACTTCCGCCATATCGTGTTCCTCCCTTGCCCAAGTGTCATATTTATTTCTTACTAAGCTTATCTCCGTGGTTGAATAAATCACGTGGCAGTCTAAGTGTGCTAGAAAATACACATAGGAAGATAAGGCGTGGGTTCTTGTTGGCGGCCATTTTTGGAGGTCAAACGAGCGCAAAAATTTCATTAAGTACAAAAATGAGAAGTTACAAGCGTGCCTCTGCCGAGGAATCAATATATTTACAAAATTGAATACTAATATTAACCACCCTCTTCACCCTCAACATCTGTTGAGGGAAATTTGGCCTCCAAAGAAGCAGTGTCAAAATTTAGGTACTCAGATCGAAGAGCTGCCAGGACCTCTTGATGTCCAACCTTTGCAAAGTAGTCGAAGAAGTTGGTATAGGCCTCGGTGTTGTGAAAGTTGGCCAAAAACTCTGCATTAGCATTCTCCAACTTGCCTTACAACTCATTTTTCTCACCGAGGAGTTTGCCGATCTCGGCCTCGGCATCTTTTTGCCCCTTCTCTGAAGCTTCTATGTTTTTCTTTAAACACTCTGCCTCGGCCTTACCAACTTCAGCCTTCTCTCTTAGACAGGTCACCTCGAGCATATGAGAGGCAGAGTCCTCCTTCAACTTCATCTACTCTTCATTTGCTGCCTCGAGGGCTTCAGCAGTAAATTTATGGGCAGTGTTGGCGTCATCCAGTTTCTTAATCAACTGTAGAATGTTGGCCTCATATTCTTTCAGGTCCACCTAAAAGCTGCTCATATGATGTGCCCATACTCTCCACCGCAACCTGCAATCCTTCTAGAGCATGCCTATGCTCCTCTGATTTTGAAGCTTCGGCCACAATTTTTTTTTGCTGCTGCATCAGCTGCTTGAACTCCTCCAGTGCCCTCAGCTGCATCCCTACCACCCTTATGGCCGTGGCCAAGCCAGCCTCCATCATGTCATCCTACTTGGGACTAAAATATTTTTTGAAGGCCACTGCGCCCTCTAAAGCTCAGTACAGCAGGAGGTTGCAAACAACGTCGTATATAATCCTCGTCCATGGGGGGCCAATCAGGTTCTTTGTTTTTTCTTTGAATCCCAAGTCGTCTCGTCGGAAGCCCGGCAGGCTGAGGCTTGTGAGGAGGAGCATCCTAAATCACCACCCCGATTGGCATGATCGAGAGCATCTTCTGTAGAGGCGGTGGATTGCAAGGAATATAGTCCTCCACAATCTCAATCGCTTTCTTCCTCGGTTGTTGGGAAGGCCCAGCTTTTCTCTTCTTTATCAGGGGCACCATTCCCTCAGTGGTCTCTACCTTCTCCTCGGTGGCCTCATCAGCTTTGTCAGCCTTTTCCCTAGTCGTCATGTGACTGATGTGCTCTATCACTTTCTTCTGCCTGGCGTCCTCTGAGGAGCCCGGCGGTAGTGTCCTTGGTTTCGCACCCGCCAAATGCGCCAAAGATGGCATGGGACACTTACCTTACTCTGCATTAGCTGTACAAGAAAAAGCACGTCGTTAGAGAGGTCTCAACAATCAAAACACCTCAATAAAACACGAACTCATACAAAGGTTGTTACCTTTAGAGGCCATCAAACCCAGTTCAGTCAAGCAGCGACACGTACTGCCTATTTACCGAAGCCACCTGGTAAATCAACCGAAGAACCTCAAGAAGGTCTTCGAAATAGCTCGCACCGAGGAAGAGCGTCTGCCACAATCAAAAGAACAAAGTTAGAAAACACAAAAATTTAGTAATAAAGACAGCCTATTCCCCATCTCCCACTCACTAGCAATTCCATAAACACTTGGGACATCCATATCTAGTTCGGGGTCGTCGACCACCTTCTGCCAATTCTCCGTCACCCAGAACCATGACTCCTTCCATTGCTTGATGGAGGAGGGACAATCATTCACCAAAGGCTTATGAGCCCTCCAGGGACTGAAGTAGTACTAGCTGGGCTCCTCCACTTTGTCCTTCTTCTTCAATAAATTCTTTGGCAAGTATATGGTCTAGAATGCGTGGAGAGGAATCTCTGAACCGAATGAGTCCCTAAACTATAAGTACAAGCCCTCGGCCATTTCACTCCGCCCATTCCGAGACACCTACGTCAGAGCCAAGCCATACGTATGTAGGATTCTTCGTAAGAAGAGATGTAGGGGCAACCTCATCCCAGCCACGAATGTATTAAGGTGTAAAGCAGTACAACCCCTCCTCGAAAAGTAGGCTCGTTCATTGGGCCCTGGGATTATGAGTTCAACATCCCTGGGGATCTTGTATGACTTCCTCAACCGATCCAAGTCGGCCCCCACCATTATTGATGGGACATCCATGGAGGCCCATCTAACAAGAGCGACGCTAAAGAGATCTCCGCCTTCAATCTGTCTCTGCGTCGAAGTTATGGCCACCTCCTCACCCGTAGAGGTATCTATTCATCGAGTAGGCAGTACATTGGCCATAGAGAAGGGACACATGAGAGGATGGCTCATCCCCAACATGTCCAAAAGCCTCTCTCTTAGTGAGGTTTGCGGACATTGCTAACAACACTTAAGAAATTGAGTAAATAAAGTTGCTTGGGAAAAAGTGTTTACCTAAATATAGGTCTTCGACGGAGATTGAGCCAGAGAAACGAATGCCAAAGGTTTCTTGCCGGAATGCTATGAACGTACTAATTCTCTCAAAATCTCTTTCTCAAAATTGCGCACAGTATGGGAATGAACCTATCCCTTATATATAGGCGATGAACAATTAAAGATGGCCGTCGAACCTAATCAGAGCCAATCTTTACCGTCTAAACTTAAAAGCCATCTCGGTCGTTGATCACCAAGGGTCACCTAACGGTTGGCCAAGTTACAGACGTGCATATCACGCGCGCGTAGGTTGAATTTCTTTGGAAAAATCACAGCCTCCAACATTTAATGTCATCATTACCTGTAGTTGTCTTTTCACCACGTTTGAAGAGACGTGCAACACTGTACCCAATCATAACGTGCCTCGTCGACTCAGCCATTAATGCTGGCATAGTACACGTCACTGCCAAGCCCTCCCTTTTGGATATGTATCTGTTGCCAGCCTTTTCAACATGGGACTAGGCTCATCTGTAGCTGCCCTCTCCCACTTAGGACTAGGCCTTGCAATGTCTCTTCTACATGGGACTTGGCCTTTGTAGCAGTGCCTCTTTCACATGGGACGGTTTCTGTTGCAGTGCTTCTCCTAATTGGGACGGGGGCTCTGTTGCACTGCCTATCCCATTTGGGACTAAGACGGGCAGCCAGCCTCTTCTTTTTGGAGACCAATCAATTAAGGAAAAACTTGTTTTTTTTTTCACACTCTTTTCTTATAACATAAATATTGTTAAGAGCCATTCGGTGTGGCCTCTCCTACATGGGACTTGGCCTTTGTAGCAGTTCCTATTCTACATGGGACGGCCTCTGCAGCAATGCTTCTTCAACTTGGGATGAGGGCTTTGTTGTACTATCTATCCCACTTGGGACTAGGACCATCAGCCAGTCTCTACCTTTTGGAGACGCGTATGCTACTAGCCTATTCCACATGGGACTTGGCCTCTACAGTAGTGCTTCTCCACTTCGGACTGGGGCTCTGTTACATTGCCTATCCTACTTGGGACTAGGACTATCCGCAGCCAACGTCTCTCTTTTGGAGACGTATCTGCTGCCAGCCTCTCCCACATGGGACTAGGCTCATCTAATGTTGGCATTTCCCACTTGGGACTTGGCCTCTGTAGTAGTGTCTTTCCCACATGGGACTTGGCCTCGACAAAAGTGCTTCTCCTATGTGAGACTTGGCCTCTGCAGCAGTACCTCTCCTACTACGGACTATGCTCTTCTCCAGTTAGCATTTCTCGCATAGGACTTGCCCCCTCCAGAACTATCTCTTCTCAATAGGACATTGCTCATCACACTAAGCTTAGCACCTCGCATAAATAACGGAGGCCCTAAACTTGTGGGACTATTATAATTACAAGCACAATGCATGCATCCTTCTTACGTCACCTATCATTTGCCTAACTCGTGTCAGCATGCAGATGCCTCATTACCAAGTCCAATACTCCTCATAAATAACAAAGGTCCTCGGCTTGGAGGACTATTGTTATGCTCCAATCCCATGTGGCACTCCACATAAGAAAAGTCAAAGTCAAACTTGCCTAGTAGGCTGCCATCTCATCTCTCTTAGGCTGTTTTCCTTAATACTGAGGAGGTTTGTAGAAAGGAAGACAATAGAAAGAGATTGTCCGTTGTGCCAAGGAGGTTTCGGGAAGAGAAAGGTGGACAGGCGAGGCCCTGGTTGCATGTTAAGGAAGCCTCTCCAAACACGCTATAAGTCAGACCCAAAGACTGATGAGACAGTCTGCCAATGCAGCTTGTCACAATCATAGACGCATAGCATACGGCTGGATGGGACCTTTCCATTAAAGTCGCTGATAGGACATCTAAGATATGACACAAATGCCTACAGGATTGAACCACGTGTCGCGCATCGAAGGATAAACGACCAAGTAGACATCACCTATAAATACGTAACCCATTTCCACAAGAAAGAGATGTTGAAGATTAGAACTCTCATACACGATAGAAAACAAATTCATCTATGCTAACTGTTCTCAAGTGTTCATAACCACCTAGAAAGTTATTAGTTAGGGGCCCTCAAGCCATTACCTCTGCCATATTTTGTTCCTTCCTCGTCCAAGTGTCATATTTACTTCTTACTAAGCTTATCTACGTGGTTGAATAAACTAGGTGGCAGTGCAAGTGTGTGGTGAAATACACATACGAAGAGGAGGCGTGAGGTTCTTGTTGGTAGCTATTTTTGGAAGTCAACATATGTAATTACAAGACCTACACTGATGACTTATTCTTTGTGTATACCAAGTCCTTAAGAAACAACCAACAGATAAACATTTAGATTGTTCTTAAATTAGGTATATATCAAATTTTATCAATGATCAACTCATGACCATTACCTAAATTTAAAATCACTCTTCCAATGCGTTTATTTCTGTAAGAATAATTGTTTTCCGTTGAAACCTGACCCCTATTTATTTCCAGAAACTCAGAATACTACTCTTTACATGGACACATATGAAAAGTGCAACCAAAATCTAGAATCCACCCATTTTGCTAACTATGGCACTAACAACATATGATTGACCATTTGCAGTTACTACTTCTTCGTAAGCAACATCAGTCACACCCTCTATCCTTTGAGAGTTTTTCAACTCCTCAATTCTTTTGTGACAGTATTTAATGAAGTGTCTAATTTTTTCACAAAAATAGCACTTCTTTCTTTTGGTCTTAGACTTATTGTTCTGCTTATTCTTTCCTTTTGAGGACTTTTCAGATGAATCTCTTTCCTTGTTGTTTTCCTCCTTACTGTTGGTATTATAATTTTCTTTATTTTGATATTTTTCTTAGGCCATAAGACCTACTATATTTGTAGAGTCTTTATCCTCATATTTAATTTCCAAGTCTTTATTTCTCAAGGAAGAAACTATTATATCAATAGTATGGCTTTATCTGCTATATTCTAAAGAATTTTTCATATCTTTATTTTTTTCAAACAAGAACTCAATAAGGCCACAGAGCATTGTTCATCTGAAACTGTCTCACCACTGTTTTCCGAATCTAAAGTAAATCTGTCTAAATTGTCTTATAGGTCAATCGAATGATCAAATTTAAAACTATGAGACAAATGAGTATTTTTCTTTAGAGCCCGTAATAGTATTTTCTTGTGTTTGTACATATGTATACAAATTAGAGGCCTCATTTATGATAGTGAAAATCTTATTTTATAGTTAAATTTGCAATTTTTCTTTCTCTTTATTTTTTGTATTCTAAAAATATAGCTCTTCAAGTATACGTGTGATTATCATATTCACCCATTGGCACCAAAAGTATGAGTTTAAGTACGAGAAAGTGCATATATCAATTACTTGAACAATGATTTCAAGAGGATATATAATCTTTATAATTTTTTATTTAGAGCAAAGCCACTAATTGATCAAATTCATCTCTTAATTTCAGAAACATGCATATTCTAATTATTGCGTTAACTCTAACGAATAGAATGACTTGAATTGGAATTATACAAAATTTGACGATTAGATTGAGACTTTTTAAAGTTGGGTGACACGATTAAGACTTCACTCAAAGTTAGGTGACCTCTTTTAAAATTTACCATTTTATTTTGATAAATATGTTTCTTTAATAATAGAAAAGGTATATTTATGTTACCACCAAAATTTGACAGAGCTTCCACATCAACAAATGAGGGCCAGTTAGGGCCTCATAGGTCTTCGCCTCAACCTTCCATGGCAGGCAAAGTCCCAAATTACGATAAAAGGCCCTCGCATACTAATGTCTAGTCAAACGAGGCCCATGAAGAGTTTCGCACACCCTGGCCAGACCAGGATCCCTCGACAACTAATTCCATCTCATGGAATCTCCTAAGCAATCTGATATTTGGGAACAACCAAAGAGATATTTCAAGACAGATTATGTTTGATTGTCATACAGACTCCCATAAGGAAACCTCATCTCAATCTAAAAAAATCAGCAACGTAATCTTAGATATTGAGAAGGATTAGGACATAATCATGGAAGATCATGGGAAGATTGGACCCTACCTTATCCTCATAAGGAATGAGGATTCAATGAAACAACTAATTGATTGCTTCCTTAAATAATTAGAACTATCCACTGATAAATACTAGACTCCTGTTCATACTCTAAAACTTTGCTCAAATCTCTGTCTGTTTGTCTTTCCCACACCCATATATTTCTCCCATATTTTTATATATACCGCTAGTTGACTTGATCATCGGAGTACCAATGATATTTGACTTCTTTTTCCTTGGTAATCTTTGTGCCTAATGATTGTCTAAGTGTGTAGGTAACATACAGGCTAGCAGATGATTGATTGGAGATCTATTGACACGTGGATAGTACAGATTTCAAGGTCAACATATTGGCACCGTCTATGAGAATCAAAAGTACGATACACGACTAATAAACCTATGCTAAAACATGTTTTCTGCTGGAGAAGCATAGCAACGGATAACTTCTAGGATGAAATCGAGTCTTACCATATGGATCAGCAACAGTAAAGCATTCCTGATCTTTACAATGTGACCCACCGTCGAAAAATGAGACAAAGACAAAGACGAACAATAGAACAAGACATCTTTGACCTGAAATAAAAGAACTCCCAAATGAGGACCATGATCGAGTGATTGAAAAATCAACCCCCAGTCAAGAAATAAGCGCGATTAGGATTGTTGAAGCCTTTCAAGATTTGGCTCCATCGAAAGCTATCAATCTCAGGATAACCCGCCAATATCAAACAGACAAAACCCTCAAAATCTGAACCTGAGGCCTTCGCATGATCACCGACAAGAGAAGCCTCTTCCTTTGCAAAGAAACAAGCCCGCCACATCTGTCAGTTTATTTGATAGGCTAGGGGTCGAATCTTCTGTGGCACTGCCTCAATCACTGAGTAGTCGACGGGGCGAGCACAGCAAGGCTAGCCCCAGAATAGAAGAAATATTCCAAGGCGATGGATGTGAAATCTAAGGGTGAAAGTTCAGTACGAACATGTGACCTCGATATGATGACGAGAACCTCTCATTCTCCAAAGAGCTAAAGGCTAAGAAGTTGTCCACCGACTTCAAAATACCTCATATAGAAAAGTGCAACAGACAAGACGACCCCATAGACCACATCAATGTGTACAAGCACGGCTCCAAGGCTATGTCCCAGCGGTCAAATGAAGAAACTTTCATACCAATATCGTCTCCGATGTGTAGAGATGGTACAACAAGTTGAAGCCCGTAAGCATCCGAAGTTGGCCAGAGTTTATTAAAGCCTTCATCGGCAACACAACAACGATAGCTGATGTGGCCCAACTCCATGACATGTGACAAAAAGATGGAGAATCAGTGAAGAATTATTTCAAGAGGTTCAGCAAGGTCATCAACAAGATTGAAAATGTGACCAATGATAAGGCGCTAGATGCATTGATAACCAGGCTCCACATGAGAACTCTCTTCTAAAGAGACGTCTATAATAGAGAACCCAAGACACACACCTAGTTGGTAGACCTGATCCAGTAAGAAATTCGCTCTGAAGAAACCATCAAAAATAAGAAGAAGGCTGAAGGGGAGAAAAGAAAACGCTACCGCGGTAAAAGACGACACACTCCTAAGCATCGTAACAACTGCTATAGACAGTTTAATCAAATCGAACTATTTCTAAAGGACCTTTCTGGACCACTAGCGGCCATACTCCCACCACTTATTTATCATCTCAAGTTTTGCCACATCAACCAATCTTGAAATCATAACATAGAAAATTGTCCAAAGGTGTGGAAACTAATTGATCGAAAAAATTGACGGCAGGTAGAAGGATAGCGACTAGCACAAGGAAGGCGAGGATTATCCAACCATGGGCGAGGACCCCAACCTCGACGCTAGGATGACCACCCTTACTGCGATAATAAGAAGAATGATAGGAACATGGACTCGCCTAGGCATGAGGCACCCGTGGAGCTCTCCTGTTCGTAAGATCAAAACCATAATTGGAGGACCCTATGTCGAGGCCCACATAATGAACTCACAATAAAATTATGCTAAAGCAGCACGAAAAAAGCTAGTAGAAAGCTGGCAGGTTCATGGACATCGACCAAGGGCCCCCACCAATCATATTTATGGATGATAATGAGTTTGGTGTCCATTATCCACACTATGATACCTTAGTAATACACAACATTGTTGCCAGAAACAGACAATGCAAAATGTTGATCAATGATAACAGTGCTATGAATATCCTATTTACCAGCTCCTTCGATTAGATAGAGATAGACCATGATTAAACGGCCATCTCAAAACTACAATTCGATTTTATGGGCGACAGCCTCATCCCGCCATGGAGGATTACTCTTGTTGTGGATTTTGGAGATCTCCCATTCTAGAGCGTGTTATATGAACGCACTCTATCAAGTAGCAACAGACGAAGATGCCACCCCTCGATCATGATGATACAGTCCGAGACAGTAGATGTAGAGCAAGAAAAAGTGGATATGGTCTTCGAAGAGGGCCTCGACCCATAGATTATAGGTATATATTCACTAGCTTCACTGACAGAAGAGTTGGAAACATTCTCAGTAGACCCTTTACAAGTTATAAAGTTAGGACAAATACTGGGAGAGGAGATGAAGGAAAAAAAAATAGTTCCTACAAGAGAATGTAGATGTCTTCGCTTGGAAACATTCTGACATGGTGGGGATAAGCCCATCAATATTTTGCCACACCCTGAAGGTGGATCCAAATGTGCACCCCAAGATACAAAAGAGGAGACCACTGAGCATCGAGATACAAAAGAGAAAGAAGTGGACAAGTTGCTAATCAATGGATTCATCAGAGAAGTAGTCTACCCAATGTGGGTGTCTTACGTTATTCTGGTAAGGAAGAACAATCACAAATGGAGAGTGTTCATAGACTTCTCTAACTTGAACCATGTATGCCTCAAAGACAGTTTCCCTTATCTCGCATCGACCAATTACCAATTGGTCGATGCCACCGCCAGTCACAAGCTACTTAGATTGCTAGACGCCTACTCTAGGTTTTCCTAGAGTGGGAGGGAATGAAATAGCAATAGCAGCTACTTATGTGTGTAGCTATCTTCTCATATTGATTAACGTCCTTCAAAGACTGTATTCTTAGCATCCAACATTACAATCAAATCTCCATGTTCGACGGAGATGAAGAGCACACTTCGTTTATAACGGATCGAGGTCTGTATTGTTACAAGATGATGCCACTCAACCAAAAGAATGCATGAGCCACTTATCAGAGATAAGTAAATTGCATGTTTACGGAATATATTGGAAACACCATGGAGGTCTACGTCAATAACATGCTCATTAAGAGCATGGACACCGAGGACCACATTACTCATTTGGATGAGATGTTTAAGATTCTTCGTAAATATCAGATGAAACTCAATCCACTGAAATGTGCTTTTGGTGTTGCATTTGGAAAATTCTTGCGATATATGGTAAACCAACGTGGGATAGAGGCTAATCTTGAGAAAATCATAGCACTCATTGACATGTGCTCCCAATACTCACCCAAAGAAGTCCAGAGCCTTACGAAAAATTTGGCGACTTTACACCAATTTATATCAAATAAATTGATCGGTACCAGGCTTTTTCTAGACCATCAAGGGGGGAAAGAAGTTTGAGTGGATAGAAGAATGTGAGTGTTCTTTCTTAGAGCTCAAGGACCTCCTTGGTAGAGCCCTATGACTATCAAAACCAAAGCCAAGAGAAAGATTGTTGGTCTACATAGCAGTATCTAAGAAAGCAGTAAGCTCGGAACTAATTCACGAAGAAGGCCCGACGCAACTCTCGGTCTACCATATAAGTAAGACCCTATAGGACGCAGTAACAAGATACCTGCATATGGAGAAGCTCGCCTTATCCTTGATCGTCGCATCAAGGAAGGTTCGGCCATACTTCCAAGCGTACAACATTGATATCCAAACGAACCTCCTGCTGAGACAAATTCTCCAAAATTTGGACACCTTTGGGAGGTTGATGAAATGGTCTATAGAACTTAGCTAGTTTGAGATCTTCTACAAGCCTAGGCCAACGATAAATGGTCAGGCACTAACAGATTTTATAGTCAAATTCGCTCACATCCTGGAAGGAATGCTCGAAGCGAAGCCCAATGAGGTACCAATATAAAAATTATATGTTGATGGATTCTCGGGTGACACCAAAGCTAGAGCTGGAGTTGGAGATGGAATTCTACTAGTTATTCATGATGGTCATAACATTAACTCTACACTTCGCCTAGAGTTCAAATCCTCAAACAAGGCAACTAAATATGAGGCACTCCTGGCGGGCTTGAGGTTAGTGTATGAGATGAAAGCTAGAAGAATCCAAATATGTAGTGACTCGCATCTAGTGGTTAGTTAAGTTAATGGAAATTTCACAGCTCATGAGCAAACGATGGTGGCCTATTTAAAGAAGTTCAAGGACTTCCTACTACTCTTTGAAAAATTTGAACTACTCCAAATCTCCAGGATCGAGAATAGTTATGCAGATGCCCTTTCCAAGTTGGCAAGCTGTAAAAACACAAACTTGATGCCATACTGGTAAAGTGACTCATTCGGCCCACAATCGAGGATATTCTAACTCAATCAGAGAGCTTTTCGGCTGGATGAGGAAAATCATCATATACCTAACTGATTAGGTACTTCCAAACAATATGGACGAAGTTCGAAAGCTTCATAGAAAGGCCACGAAGTTCGTCCTCTATGACAAAATTCTATACAAACGAGGTTTTATTTTGTCACTTCTACGCTGTGTTGCCAAGGACAAAGCCGACTATATTATATGGGAAATCCACGAAGGAGTTTTCGACAATCATGCTGGAGGGATGGACCTGGAACATAAGGCCTTGAAGTAATGATACTATTGGCCAACAATGAAGAATGACTCTCATGACTTCGTGAAGAAATGTGACAAGTGCCAAATGTTCACCATTGTTCTAAAACTCTCTGCTCAGGATATTACCCCAATTATCAGCCCATGGCCTTTCACCAAATGGAAAATTGACTACATCAGTCATCTTCCAATAGGTAAGGTTGGAGTAAAATTTACCATAGTAGCTGTTGATAACTTCACCAAGTGGAGCTAGGCCGAGCTTTAAGCAAAAATCACCGAAGCCAACGAGTGAAAATTTGTGTGGAGAAATATAATCTACCGTTTTAGAATATCACACTCCCTAACCATATTGGTTGATCGACTTAGTCGGTCCCACAATCGAGGATATCTCAACTCAAGCCTCAATGTCAATCATCGAGATTTCTAGCCGAATGAGCAAAATCATTGTATACCTAACTGATCATATGTTTCCAAACAATAGGAAACGAGCTCTAAAGCTTCTTAGAGGGGCCGCAAAGTCCATCATCCAAGATGGAATTCTATACAAATAAGGATTCAGTTCGCCACTTCTACGATGTGTTGCCAAGGACGAAGCTAATTATATTAAGCGAGGAATCCATGAAGGAGTTTGCGACAATCATATTGAAGGGATAGTCTTGGTACAGAAGGCATTGAAGCAAGGATACTATTAGTCAACAATGAAGAAGGACTTTCATGACTTCGTGAAGGAATGTGACAAGTGCCAAATGTTCGCCATTGTTTTGAAAATCCCAGCTCAGGATATCACCCAGTTACCAACCCATGGTCTTTCGCCAAATGGAGAATTGACTTCATCGGTCTTCTCTAAATGGGCAAAGATGGAGTTAAATTCGCCATAGTAGCTGTAGATTACTTCACCAAGTGGTGCGAGGCTGAGTCTTTGGCTAAAATCACATAAGCTAATGCGTGGAAATTTGTGCAGAGAAATATAATCTACCGTTTTGGAATCATGCGCTTCCAGATCTTAGTTAACGGGACTCAGTTTGTAGGAAAGAAGTTTAACTCAAACTGTAAGGAGCTCGGAGTTAGAAGAGATTTCACTTCCCCTTATTATCCACAGTCCAACGGTTAGGTAGAGACAGTTAACAAGATTATCAAGCACACCCTAAAGACAAAGCTAGAGTCCACCAAATGAGGATGGGCAGAAAAGCTTCTCGAGGTCTTTTGGTCATACTAGACTACCTCTTGAATCACAACCGGCGAAACCCCATTCGCCATGGCCTACAGGGCAGAGGCAATGATCCCCGTGGAGGTAAGGATACATTCTCAAAGACGCTTACATTTTAACAAAATAGTCAACGAGAATTTTCATAGAGCAAGCTTCGACTTGTAGGAAGAAAGGTATACAAGCTCACAACTTCACCAAGCTATTTATCAGAGGAAGATGGCCAGTTATTATAACTCCAAAGTCAGGAAAAGGACCTTCCCTGAAAAAGGTTTTCTTCGCCAACAGAGAGGTCGGAGGAAGAACCCTTGGGCCTACATGGGAAGGAGACCATACAAGATTAACAAAATAATTTGACACGAGACTTACATGTTGGAAGATGCCCACGGAAAATAAACGAAGCACCCATGGAACATCGTACACTTTTACCTATACTATCAGTAGTTTACATTAAGAGGCACCAAGTTGCATAAGTTAGCGTCAGTTTCTTTTTTATCCATTTTTCGAGTACCATGAGTAATTATGATTAAAATTTAGCTATTCCAATATGATCATTCAGTAAAGGATATACTCTTCAGAAGTGAAGTAGCGAGGGAGTACAATTCGCGGCCAATCCCTTAACTCGCTGGTAAACTACTTCATGCATATAAACACAAGTTAGGGAAGCGAATCAGCGAGGGAGAACGGTTCAAAACCAACCCCTTAACTCGCTGGGTAAACTACTTCATGCGTAAAAACACAAGTTAGGCAAACGAAGCAACGAGGGGGTACGCGTGCTAATATCACTTAGAGTGACAAGGCAGCGAGAGAGTATGGTTCGCGGCCAACCTCTTAACTTGCTGGGTAAACTACTTAATGCATATAATCAAAGTTAGGCATACAAAGCTGCGAGAGACTATGGTTCGCGACCATTTTCTTTGAATTTAGGATCCAATTATGATGAAGAAAGGGACTTTGGCTCGCAGCCACCCACTAACTCTTTGAATCAAATACTTAATGTGTCCCATTTGAGATTCGACAATGATGCAGTAAGAAGTTGTGTCAATTATAAGGTTTAAAATATTTAGCAGATTTGAAGCCAAATTACTTCATAGGTTTGATAGATGGATACTATGCAGCAATGTGTCCAATTTAAGGCTCGATGATAATGTAACACATTCAATTGAAGGCTAAATTGAAATCGCGTGAAAACAACGAAGGCAAACACAAATGTAGAGAAAAATGCAATTGTAAGGAAAACAAAAGAAGTCCAACTACGGAGAATATCTTTCATTTATAAAAATTAAAATTACAAAGAAAACGAGAATGCAAAAGTAAGAACCTTAGGGCCTGTTCTCTTTGCTGTTTTGGGGCCATTTTCTGTTTTGAGTTTTTCAAAACGGCCAAAACGTGTTCTCTTGACCATTTTGGAAAATGGATTTTTGAAAACAAAAAAAAAAAATACAAAGGAAACGCAAAACGGCTAAAAAGCCGTTTTGGGCGTTTCCTTCACAAAAATGGGCGCAGCCAAAACGGCCAAAACGCGCGTTTTGGCCGTTTTGGTCTGAAGTTCGAATCCCTTCCGCCCCTTTTTTTTTCTGAAATTTTACGCTGGGCGATTGCCCAGTATAAATCTGGGCGATCGCCCAGCGTAAATTTCAGAATTTTTTTTTTTTTTTTTTTTTTGAATTTCAATCACATTTTTATTACGGTTTGCATCTTTTGACTTGTTTTGATACATATTTGTATATTAGAGGTTATAATACATAAGTATAGATGATTTTCATGTTGTAAAATCAATTATTAACATCAAAATTGTTAGAAAATATATATACGAAAATAAAAAATCAATTATTCAACACACACCTATTCACATATATAGAATCAAAATTTTCTTTCGGGGGCGTTGCCCCCGTGCCCCCACGAGGGGCGCTGCCCCCTCGACCCCCGCGACCTGACCGGGCAGGTCGAACCCCGTTTTCCCGAAGCGGCGAAGTGGCAAACAATTTGCAAAACGACAATAAATAAATAGTGAAATATATATAACAATTGTATTAGCATTAAATTATTTTAAGAAAGTATTCAAATGTATTAGTATTATATAGTCTATCTTATTAGAATTTTCATACTATATTAGCATTAAAGTATTAAAAAAATTAAATAATGAACTTTTTTGAATAACATATCATACAAAATCATTTCTCAAAATTTTCAAAGTAAACACGTTTTCGAGTTTTCTGTTTTCAGAAACAATTTTCAAAAACACCAAAAAGAACGTAGTTTCAAAACCTCAAAACAAACACTCAAAACACAAAACACAAAACGAATTCAAAACTCAAAACACAAAACTCAAACACAAAGAGAACACTACCTTACTTTTCCGTCGCCTTGTCAGGGTCGACACAAGAAAATGCATCTACAATTGAATTTCAAGCAAGAACTTCATAACCAATGAGAACTGAAGAGGTTGTAGAGATGGAGGCTACCGCGATGCCCTAAACCTCGGTAGGGACAGCCAGCAAGATGGAGAGGTCCATTTGGGGTGCATCTCCTTGATCCTTGTAGTCAGTTGGTCCCTGCCGGCCTCTATAAATAGTGTAGGTAGGTGCGAATACTCAGGCGTGTTTGAGAAATTTTTCTTATATATCCTCACAGCCTTCGCCTCCACCTCAGTCATAGAGTGCCTGATGGTCGCCAACTCATCTTTCACCTTCTCCAAATCTGCCATTACCTCAGCTAACTGTTTATCCTTCTCAAGGACCATGGCGTCGAAGTCATGGTTGACCGAGACAATGGCGTCTTCGGCTGTCGCTGTCCGCTCATTAGTCCTCTTTCGAGCAACTTTGGCAGTTCTTCTAATACTTTAAGCTGTTGATGCCCTATTCTCTATCTGCCACACATCTTTGGTAACAACGTCAAGTTTTGTTTTCAAAACGACCTAGTAGTCGAGGCTCACTAGGAATAGTTCAACCAAGAATGGTGAGGTTCTTTAGTTTTCCAGGCCCTTCGAGCGTCCATCATCATGCCATTACCCTCAGCTAGAGCCGTTCTTCTTTTTTGCCCATGGGTCTCGTACTCTTCATCGGGGACCCTCTTTCATCTATCTTATTCTCTGGGAAGAAGATGGAGAAGGACTTGGAAAAGGTGGATAAGGAGGCGATACAGTCAAGCTGGGACCAGTATCGGGATTCGGGTCGGAGACAACGGAGGTACTGCAGAGAGGCACAACTGTACGAACCTCCAACGGTGAGAAAGTTGGGACTGTACTACCTACATCGTCTTCGTCCTTGTCCACTGAAAAGATGGAGATGTTTTAGAAGCTATACTTAGCTACAAAAGACGAGAAAATCAATTAGATTTACAAGAAAAACCGAACACACGGGTTATAAAAAAGATGGGGGATAGATCTCCGAAACTCATTGCTAAGGCCTCAAATCTAGTCCCACTGGGCCCTGATTAGAGCTTGATCTCTCTTGGAGATATGTGGTCTTCCACAAGCTGCAAGGAGAAGAAAATGAATTATTTCAGGAACAACGAAAAAAATTGACTAGTGTGGAGACAAAACTCGCCGAGTTCCCAAAACAGCGAAGAACCCTGACATCAGGGGATGGTTTATTCGGCCTAGTCTCCCAGCCATCACCGGTGAAGAAAAAAGTCACCTTCCAGTGATAGACTTTATTGGGGCTCTCAATAGCTAGACTCCATCTTTGTCCAGGCCTGGGAGACATGTTGAACTATCTCCCAGACCTGCAAGGTCAGTATATGGTCACAAACAACCTTACTAGAAGATCTTCCTCGCCTCTAGAAATTTGCTAGAGCAAAAAGACAGCAACCATTTGACCCCATCCATTGGGGTTGATGTGGGCTGGAGCGAGATTAAAATTCCTTAAGACCTCATAGAAGAATGGATGAAAAGGTAGCCAAAGCCCCTGTTGCATCGCATGTTCATGAATAGCGATGAACCATTCTTGCAGTTTGAAGCTCAATTAAGGCAGGGATAAGATAGGTGAGCCTGACAGTCTCCAGATTCGCCTCAGTCATCCTTCTCCTAATAAATGTCGTGGATGCGGCCGAGTTTGTTAGCTCATCATCAAGTTGGCGAGCCGTTGGAACTTCCTGCCGTCCAGCGATGGCCTCATCTCAGAAACCCAGTGCGTCGCTGTCCCTTTGTGGCATTTGTTTTCACTTTCCCCGCGCCAGTAGTTCTACAAGTGGAGGCCACCGGATAAAAAGCAATGGTGGGCCTCTGCTCTACTTCCTTATGGTTTGGTGAGATAGGGACTTCGCCCATTATGTCAGGGTTAGTGTTAGGGACCGATAGGTTCTGGAAATTGTCATTTTCATAAGACATTGTTGAATACTTTCCTCTGTCTAAATCACACAAAGTCGTAGGAGCCGCCGGAGAAGAGATCACAGGGGCGACCAAAATAGGAGACTAGGAAGAATGATGGTATAACCGCAAGAAGAAGTAGGAAACTTAAACATATGTATTTACCTAACTAATCAAGACGGTTGACTGTCCTATTCGCCGGAAAAATCAATGAAGTATCCAAATAACTCTGGAAAACTTAGAGTTCTAGAAAATCCTTGCAAAAGTAAAAGTGAAAATGAAGGAAATCCTAGTTATATATAAGCAAGGCCCATCTCTTCATAGCCGTTGATTGTGGCCACAAAGATCTAGACCGTTCGATAAGGAAAAAGCGTGGCAGAGCATGACATAAATGTTGGAACACAAAAATGTGTGACTTAATTAGTTTGGGGCTGGTGCGCATGGTGCGCACCCCCAAGCCTCCTTCAACACGCTAAGGCAGGAATGACAATGACGATACTGACATCTCGAGCAATGTGAGGGATGCGCCATCATTACCTGCCTTTAAAGCATGATATGATTAGTAACCTTTCAAATTCGAAAATTTATAACCCAGCTTAAAAAGAAACACGTGGATTCCCACCCATTCAAACTTTCACAAAATTTCCAAGTTTTAGCCCTCGCCAACTATGAATGAATAGGCCTCAGACTTGGAGAATTGTATGCATCTGCGAAGGACTCCCTCCACAGAACAGCTTCGACATAGTTTCGCTAGTCGCATAGGCCTTCGACCTCGCTAAAAAAAATCACACACATGCACACTTTCGAAAGTCCTACGTCTAACATAATAATAGATTCGAACTTGAAGGGCTACTGTTAGCACCCAAATTTTACTGGACTTCCACGTCATCAAATAGGGCCAGCGAGGGCCTCATAGAAATTATTCAAGTCTGCATGTCATGCCTCAACTTTTAGTTCAAAAAATATATTTTTTATTTTGAAGATTGATATGAAGCTAAACACAAACAAATAATATATATAAATTAAAAAAGAAAAAGAGAATGAAAATGACAAGTCAAAAGGAGAAAACTTTGAATGAAAACATAAAATAGAATAAGAATAATGCAATTAGGCCCCACGTACTAACAATCTCACCCAACCACGCAGTGTATTTAGTAAATTTTGTCCATAGATGAAGTAATTTGTGAAAAATTAAAATTTTAGAAACTTAGAGCATCTTTAATAGACAGTAATTTTTTAAAATTAAAATTTCAGAAACTTAGAGCATCTCCAATCGTGAATTGCACTAAAATATATATCATATCATTCTAAAATTCTTATACGGCAAGAAAAGAAGTAGATGATGTCTAACACATTGTTTATACTGTTCACATTTGGACGATGTGCTAGAATTTTTCATTTAATTTTTACAATAAATGTTCATCGCAATGTGTTTTAAGTCTCTTTTATTTAATGTTTTTATAATATATCTTTATCAGAATGTGTGTTAATTATATTTAAGTTTTTATAATTTTTCTACATTCTCTCTATTATATAATTGGACCATAATTTTTCTAATCTACAATTACATTAAAAATATTTTTTTATTCGTTCTTATTTTACTTGCCACATATACAATAATCCATGCTATTGTATTTGAGATGCTGTTAGGATGCCACTGCCCCCATGTGCATATGTGGTTCAACCACTGCTTTGATTGGGCCAAAATTTGGCCCACAGATACAACTTTCCTTGGTTCGAATTCATTCAATTATGCTCTCCAAAAGTTTTCTGTTTAGTCTAGGGATGGCAATGGGGCAGGGTCGGGGCAAGGCCCCGCAAAATTTTCTCTGGGCAGGGCGGGGCAAAATTTTCCCGGAACGTGGCGGGGCAAAATTTTCTCGGGGCGGGGCAGGGCGGCCCTTTGACCCCCCAACCGTCCTGCGAAATTTTTTTTCTTAATAAACTGAAAAAATAATTAAAAAAATAATTCTTTTTATATATAATTGTACCAAACAAAACAAAAAAATTATAAGACTGAGGTTATGGTGTAGTGGTTAAGATTGGTAGCTTACAAGTTTCAACCCGGATTCAAATCTTCTTTAGTCTATTTGTAGTGAAAACTATAATTTTTATTCTATTTTATGATTTTTCAAAAGTAAATATTGGATGGGCGGGTCGGGGCTGCCGGGTCGCGGGGCGGGTCGGGGCTGCCCCGGACCCGCGGCGGGACAGAAAATTTTGCCCCAAACTCGCCCCTATTATCTGGCAGGCAGGGTGAGTCGCGAAATTTTTTGCCATCCCTAGTTTAGTCCCTGAATTATGTACTTCCAATTTGATTAGGTGCAACCCATTTAATTTGCTCAAAATTATCCATTACCCCTATGTAAAGATTCGTGTCCATTATTTCTGCACCATTATTTGTTGAGAAAACTAGGCTGGGCACTTCTTTAAGTTTCGTGAAGTGAGAAATTCTGAATTTATACATTTACTGATAATTATTAATTTATTTTATTTTATTTTTTTGAAAAATAAGACCAATAGGGATTAATTACAATTTCTTCTCTTTCATCCACTCACAATTTACATTTTTTCTCTTCCCAATCACTTGAAATTAATGTCACATAATCTTATCAATTAAAAACAACTTAACCACAAGCCCCTACTCCCCACGAAATATTCTAATCGCATACCCACCCACACCTGCAAGACTTCAACCACAATACTCACACAATTATGAAATAATATGGGTCAACCCTGCCATGCCATCGTCATCAACATCACCATCACCATCACCATCGCATCCAAGGACAGATCTAAGTGGAGCCTTTGCTAGAGTCCCCTTTGCCCAAAAAAAAAAATTCCTTTTAGTATAGGGATTTTTTTTTAAAAAAATTAAAATTTTTATATAGAAATAATATTCTTCTTATATATTAGCTCAGTTTAAACATGTTTTAATCCCGTCTGAATCTACTCCTAATCGCAACTAGCCCCAAACCAGTATCGATGGTGATTGCATGAAGATAATAACCATCGATACTGGTTTGGGGCTATTCGCGATGTGAGTCTAGTTTCAAGAATGGTGCGATTGGAGTTTGGTTTTGGAGGTGTTTGCGATGTGACAAGATGTTTTGAGGATTTTGACTATGATGATGGTTGGGTTTAGGCACAATTAGAGGTAAGTAGTGGTGGCTAGGCTTGGATGCTATATGGCAGCTGCAATTTTGATCTGAAAATGGAAGTGGTGGTTACCACCCATTACCAACATCTTGGCAGTTCTAGATTTGGAATTCGTGGTTGCTGGTGGTATCGCTACCATTTACCAAACCAAACTTCGGTCGCATCTCGACCACTACCCAATCTGGAGGTGGGGGATGACCAGCAAGAGAAATATGGAAGATCCAGATCTTTGTTTCAATTTTGAAATTTTGTTAGGATGTTGTTTCGTGACATTTTAATGAAGCTGGAATTGTGACTTATAGAGATTTAATTAGAATATGAATTTTTAATAAATGGATAAAAAATTGTAACGTGTTAACATGATTTTTTAATGAACGTGGCTCTCAATAAATACGTCATTTGATGTGACTCAATAAAAAGTTCTGATAATCTTCTATTTGAAGGTGATTTATTTGTATTTGTTTCTAATATATTGAGCAAAATACTTATTTCTAAATATCTGTAACATTTTTGGCAATGAATGTGACGTTTTGTATGTGTCCCTTTTTTTGTAGATGTGACTTTCTTGCATGTTATGTGACCTTTTCGTAGAGTTAGTAACATGTCATAAAAATTAAATACAAGCATATTCGTTGTATAAAAAGAGAATGATAAACTAACAAGATAAATTTAATAGAATTAAATTAAAGGACCAAAGCACGTAGCTCAACATTTAATAAACAAGTGTCTCACACTCACTCGAAAAAAGGTTACACGTTGTTTTAAAAAGTGGCCACTCCAAAGGAATGAAAAGCTACAAATGAAGAAAAAGGTCACACACGTAATTACATAATAATTGATTCAACAATAATAAAATGGCAATTATGCTACCTACTGTTTTTATTTCTCAAATTCCACAATTAGTGTTCACCTATTTTAAATTTTCAAAATATTGTATAGTGTAAACACAAAATCTCTCACTTTCTTCCCCTAAAATTCCCGTCACTTTCTCTCTCTAAAATTCCAATCAACAATCTCTCTAAAATTTTCTTCAATCTCTATTTCTCCCTCAATATATACGTACGATTGTGTTTATGTATATATATATATATATACTTGGTGTATATATGTGTGGTATTTTTTTTTTTTTTTTTTTTGTTGATTGGGTGATATATTTGGTGTTTCAGAAGGTAAAGGTGGTGATACTTTGGGGGAGAGTGGTGGTAAAATAGTGCCGGCGTCAGAGGTAACGATTGTGGTGAGATGGGACTTGGGGTGTTGATTTTTATGGTGGTGATTTGCAATTTTCAAAGGAGGTGCAGGCGGATGATGGTAGTGGTGTAATGGGGATAGCAGTGTAGATCGACTTTGTGATAGTGGTGATGATGCTAGTTTATCGTATAGGAAGGCGATGATTACGGTATGGACACTCGATTCCGAGTGTGGTGGTGGTCAGTGGTATGTGCTAGGAATTTGCAGGTGCTAGCTTATGGTGGAGACCAGTGTTGACGGTATGGTGGTGGTTGTGATGGTGGATCTATGGTGGTGAAAAAACACGTGTAACACTTGTTACAAAAGTGAAACAATGGTGTACAAAAAAAAAAAAATTAACAATGAAAAGAATAGTATTTTGGTAAAAAAAGAAGTTTGGATAATATTTTAAGAAATAATTTGTATTTTTAGGCTATTTATGAAACTTTTCCTAATAACAAAAGAAAAAATACTTGGAAATAGCGGGGAATGGTCAGGTGACTCAACCAATTTATCTAAATAGCTGTTGTCCAATTTTACAAGCAAATTATCAAATATATCCATACATTTTCCTCTACGCTTATTCTATTTCTAACGATTTTAAATTCATTTTTGTTACTTATACGCTACAGCCGGAAAAGAAAAAGTTTCAAATTTCACCATTTTGTAAAGAAATTGAGATCTCGTTAATCTCAAAACAAAATAAATAAAAAAAATGCAAAAAATCACATTTCAAAGTTAGAATCTAACTCATCTAAATTCTTGTACAATGTGTGGTTATTTCTTCTTCCTTTCATTTATGGTAGAAAATGTGGATTTTATGATATAAATCATGACAATATGTATACATTTAAGTATGAATTGTAAATTTTGCTTTAAATTTTTGTAAATTTAAGTTCATTTGTGAAATATCGAGGTAGGTTAATTGAAAAATCAGTTTAATATGTGTAAACTAGGTTTAACAGACATATGGTCTATTAAGATTTGGTCCGTTATCAGATTCTAACAGACCATGTGTTAATGGTTTGTTATCAGATCATCTGTTAACAGATCATTATATACGAGAGTATATAAATCTTTATATATATATATATATATATATATATATATATATATATATATATATATATAACCTTTGTTGTTATGAAACTAAAAAAGTAGAGAGAGAAATAGAAGAGAATTAAGTGAGAAATTGTGTATTTCATTATAATGATGGACCCATATGTATATGATTCCAATAAGAGTTACAATCTGATAAAGATAGAAAAATTACACCTATTTCATAGGAATCCTGGTAAGACTAAGTAGATACTCATAATTATCTATAGTTTTATAACATTCCTCCTTGAATAACTATTTACATAATAACTGCTTTGTTAAAAATCTTGTTTGGCGAAAATTCGATAAGACAAAAATATTAAAAGAACAAAAAAATTATCACAAAATTTGAAGTAATCAAATGCTGCCTCGTTAAAACCTTGTCAGGAAAATCTAATGGAACAAAACCTGAGCAAAGGAAAAAGATTATAGCTACTCCCATGATTTCAATCAATGCAAATCTTTGTATTCAGTCATCTATATCTCGTACATCAATGTCTTCAATTATACAATCTTTCTAAAACTTGTACAAAATAATTCTGTTGAAATATGTTCTATGGTGTTTTGTTATAGCTTCTAATAAATTCCATCTTCATACATTATCTCTGCTTGATTGTAGTAAATATGATGGTATGATGCAATTATATTGAAAAAAGATCTTGTTGTTGCTCTCTTCAGAGGTCTCATATACAATTTGTAACACGAGAGGATAACCACGAGGTTATATTGAGAGTGAATGTATATGGGTTGTGGACAACTATAATTATAAAATTTATAACACTTTCCATTGGATATCATTTACATAAAGAATATGCTTCCTTAAAATCTTACTAGGAAAAAACCTTGTGAGAAATATTCTAGTGAAGAAAAAAGAGTACATAATTCTTTTGAATACGTTATGAAAATTGTCTCATTAAAAACATTGCTAGGAAAATCCAATGGGACAAAATATCGGTTAAGGAAAAAAGTATATTACGTATTTACTCCCCCTTATGATAATATCACTCGAGATATGTACTTTGATCGATTAAGTTTTGCAAAAATTTAAACTAAATGTTTCGGGCATATTAAATCTTCCAGAGATTTATATACACAATATTATTATTCATGACATATATAAGTCTTTTGCAAAAGTCGTTATTTTGAAAATCGTATATTATATCTTATGACTTAATTTTTCTTATTTTATTTTCGCATAAGTACTATTGGAGTGCAGGTCCAAAAAGACTTCAAGTTTTTAGTAAGTTCAATTTTGCTTGGATCGTGTTTTTTATTTTTTTCAATCATTTCTACGTCGACATTTTTTTCTGAATTTTGATTCAACTTCATTATTTTCGTTCACAATATTGCATACTATATTATATTATACATACGTTGTCGACAACTATCTATTTTCGATTCCATTTCTTTCTACATAATGTTATAACTTATTGAAATATCTTCAATTTATTATTTTAGTTAGTTGAACATCTTTTATGGTTTTACAATTAGTTATGTATATATACTCTTTAAGAGTATACGCCTATTCAATGGGACCATCTTTATTATTTGCTCTATTTTTATTTTGAAATTTTTTGTTTTGCTCCAAGAGTATACGCCTCTTCAAATGTCACCACGCTTCAGGCGTGCTATTAATTTAACAAATATAATATTAATGGATTGTCCTTTCAAGATGTCCATATGAATTGGAGTATTTACAGATGGTATATGAGACTTGGTTAATATCATAGATCAGTAAATACATCTGTCAATTGTATAACTTACAAATAAATTATCTGTCGAACTTCTTATTCGTATTGTTATTGTAAGAGGATTTAGAAAATATAATATGATGCAATTTTATGTATTCTTTCTAACTACTTAATTTCTTTCCATAATATTAAGAAAATTGTCTTATCAAAATGACAAAAGGCAAACTGTATTATAAAATATCACCTCTTAGAATTTATGATATTTTATTAAAGTTCAAACTAAACATGTATTCTCAACATTCTTTATTGTTCATCTCAGTGCACTATAGTGCACCTATTGTACATTTATTGCACTATCAAAAACTATCATTAGATGAATAATATTAAGCTCTGGCCATAAACCAACATAGTTGGGATAAATTTGATAATGGCATGATGCGTATAAGTATTCCTGCATATAAAATAGCATTATCTAGACAAAAATGAGAATACTTTGTTCTCAATAACAATTGTTTAGAAATTAATCTGAGGCATTTATCTAACAATATAGCTAAAACAATTATCGTTATCCAAACTAACATTTATTAATAGTTTGAGATTTAGATTCACTAGCATGGACAAGACACATCGTCTTGATTGTATAATCTGAAAATTTTGCTCATAATTTAAAGTTTCAGCAAGTAACCTCGCAAACTTCAAGTTGCGAATATTTAGTAACACCATACAATCATCTAGTAGATGTATATATTAGATATAAATAATATCTAGTCGGTCAACATAGAGAGTGACGGGGTCCTATACATCACCCTAAATAATTTTAGAAGTATAGAAAATTCAGTCCCAGTTTTAACTTGTGAATGCCTACTGGTTTATATACTACAAGAATAAACAGCACGTGATGATTCATTATATTGAAAAACTTTTGATTTTTCAAAAGATATTCTCAATAATAATTCACATCATATTGATCTGGGATGATCTAACCGATAATATCAATCAATCTAAATATTGAGTTCTTGAACTTCTGATTCAATACAATGTAGCAAGTCCATATTTTTTTCTAAGACAAGCAATTCAACAATTAAATCGTTGGCTTGATTGACTTGATTGTTCATAAGTAAATTGATTTAATAATCTAGATTATTGATCAAATAAACAAAAAGATATGACACTCTAGAAATAAAGTTCATTGCCTAAAAAGAATAGCGAATTATCAAACTACTTAACTAACTACTCCATTAAATACCTAAATTAACTATAATTAATGAAAAGTTGAGATGAATACGAATATTATATACATTTAATAAAGAAAGGTGTACTAGGATCCCGAATCTACTTATATCAATTCACTTTAATCCGAACCGTTGAATTAAATAATATGATTTAATTATGAAGATCAATATTCCTAATTTTTTTTGACAATCACTCTCGAATAAAATTAAATATATCATATATGTGACCCGACCATATCTTTTTGACAGATGCAAACATACTAGAATGCATGAAAACATTTGTGAATACTTAAAGATTACGTAAAATATAGCAGTATATCTCTATCATCTATCAAACTCAACGACAATTGATAGTATGTCTAACTTACTCTCAATCTCTCAAAGGTAAAACAAGCCACGAAAATCATACAATCACTGCGCATATAATTGTAGATGTAAACAAATCAATATCAATTGTTCAATATTCAAAAACGTATTTGCATATAAAAAATTAGGTTCAAAGAATTAGAGAATTATGGTACAAGTTTCATCGTAATCCTATCACAAAATTATTCTAGTCTAATATACTAAGAAGAAGAAAATTAAAAGAAAAGATAAAATCCGTCACCCAGATAAGAAGAAATGTGTAATCTTTGTTCTTTGTTCAATCTTGCCCAGACGATTCTTCAATCTTCGTTTCTTGTTTCTACTCTTGAAATCCCCCAAACAATTGACTAATTTATTTAGCGTTAATCTCTCATATTTATAGCCTTTTTTTAAGTGTCCCAAAAGATTGTAAAAATCGGGGCCCAAAAGGTTTCATAATTAGAGTAAAACTAAAAAAGGTAAAAAAATTCGCTGGCAGAAAATTGCACTGGGTGATCTCCCAGTACAAACTTAGGCAACTGCCCAGGCCAAGAAAATAGGTTCCGTTGGGCCAAAGTAAAGTTGGGCGTTCGCCCAGCTTAAATTTTATGCTCTATGCGCTTTAGTCCTCCAACTTTGGATTTTAGCTTCTTTAGTCTTCAAATCTTTCAACAACCTCCAATGTGGTCCTTCAAGCTTCAATTAAGTGCAATTGTATCCTCGTACTTCCTAAACATCTAATGTGTTGTTCTTTTCATCAATTCTTCTCCACTTGTTTATAAATAGGTCAAAAACTAAAATAGAAAGAAAAATACTCTAAATTAAGTAGAAAATCTATAAAATAACGGGACAAAAGATTAATTTTAAAGCCCGAATAAGTTCACAAAATATACTTATCAATCCTTTTATAAGATTAGGTGATATGATATTCTTCGAGTTATCATATTTGAAATATTGAAACGTTGAATTTGTACTTCTTTGAAAATATCAATACTATAATATTACACTACACTAATATTCTGAAATTGTAAAGTTGTGCTTCTTCAAAAGGAATAACACAATATTTTTTTTAGAATATTGATATGTAAAAATTCATACTTCTTCAAGAGCAATTATATAATATTCGTTTAATTATGTTATGCTTCTTTAGCAGCAACAATAACATAATATTCTTCTAAAATATTTCCATACTTTATGTTTATTTAGGAACAATAATATTATTTTCTTTTAGAATATAGATATTTATGACGTTATACTTCTTCAGGAGTATTAATACAATACTTTTATAAATATTAAATAACCAATAATTGTTCTCCTTCAGAATGAACTCAATATTTTTCTAAAAATATTGACATTTATACATTGTATGCTTCATGGAACAATAACATAATATTCTTATAAAATATTAGAACGCTCTTCGGGATTAATAACTTAATATTAAGTTTTACAAAATTACGCTCTTCAGGAGCAAGTAATATTCTACTGGAATATTAATATAATGTTGCGCTGCTTTAGAAACAACAACATATTATTAATTAGAATATAAATTATGTAATAATTTACTCATCATGAGCAAAAACATAATATATATTAGATATTATACAATTATGCTCTTCGGAAGCATATTCTGTCAGAATATTAATATAATGTTGTGCATCTTCAGGAGCAATAACAAATTATTATACAATTTTAAACTTTATAAAGATTTGTTTTTCATTAAATTTAATAAATCACACTCTTCGGGAGCAACATCAGATTGCTTAAATATCTCCATTGCTTGAAAATATAGTACCAAACATCTCTATATTTCACCCTTCCGAGTCACACTTCAAGTATGTCTCGAAATTTCATTAATGATTCTGTCTTGAACCAAGTTTCAAGCATACTTCATGTCTCACTTGAATGTTTCAAATCAAGACATACTTTTGACCTTGATTATCTACCTTGATAATTTAATCAAGGTCATAAGATTAATTAATCTTCTACATTCTTAAATACACAAAGTAACTTTTGTAACCACCCAATTCTAACAAAGCCTCATAGCCCCAAGTAAGACCTCCTAGGCCCAGTAAAGCCCAGCAAAGGCCTTACACGACTGAGCCAGTTACAACAAAGCCCATGAAGGGCCTCAACCCTTGTGACCAACCTGGGATGCTTCGTTGGTATTCATATTCTGAATAATCCATGAGTTGACTTGATCGTCAGAGTACCAACGATCGCCAGCCACTTTATTCTTGGTGATCTTGGTGCCTAACGGTTTTCTGAGTGTGTAGGTAACATATAGACTGACAGAAGATTGACTAGAGATCTGTTGACACTTGAATAGTACAGATTCTGAAGTCAACAAATTGGCACTGCCTGTGGAAAATGAAAATACGTTACACAACCAACATTTCTATGGTAAATTGTGTTTTCTACCGAAAAGAGCATGGTAACAGACAAATCCCCAGAAGAAAAAGTTGAGTCCTACCACATGGACTAGTGACATGAAAGCGTTCAGGATCTCCAAAACATAACATGCAATCTGGACATAAGCGTAACCATGATTGGCGAATCCCTTCGAGGTCTAGGCTCGATCAAAAGTCATCGATCTCAGGATGACCCACTAATTTCAGATGGCCAGTACTCTCAGAACCTGAATCCGAGGCCCTCGCCCGACAACCAATAGAAAAAACCTCTCCTAGTATAGAAAAACCAGCCAGTTGCATCTCTTAGTGTATTTGACAGATTGGGGATTGGTTCTTCTATGGCAAACCCTCGATCAATGAGCAGCAGGCGCAACGAGCGTAGCGAGGCTCACTCAGAAGGGAAGATGAACCCAAAGTTTACGAATGTGAGGCTCGATGATGAAAAGCCAGAACGATTATGTGACCTTGACGACGATGATGACAACTTTCCATTCTCCAAAGAACTTAAGGCTAGAGAACTTCTCCGCAGGATTAAAAATGCCCCCTATGGAGAAGTATAATGGGATAGGTGATTCCACGAATCACATCAACATGTATAAGAAGAGGTTCCAAGGATATATCCAGGTGGTCAAATGTAGGAACTTTCACACCACTCTCATCTCTGATGTGAAGATGTGGTATAACAAGTTGAAGCTTGGGAGCATCAAGAATTGGACATAGCTGAAGCAGGAATTCATCAATGCCTTCATTGGCAATCGGATAATGATAGCAGATGTGGCCTAGCTCCATGACATTCGACAGAGGAAAGGATAATTGGTGAATGGGTACTTCAAGGGGTTCAGTAATGTCATCAACAAAATTGATAACGTTACCAATGACAAGACGCTAGATGCACTGGTAATCGGGCTCTACATGTGAACTCCTTTTGGAGAGATGTCCAAAATCGGAAGCTCAAGACCTATACTCAGTTGGTGGATCTGATCCAGTGAAAAGTTCGCTTTGAAAAAACCATTGAGAATAGAGAAAAATTTGAAAGAGAAAAAGGAGAACGCTACCACCGCGAAGGACGACGTTTCTCTGAGCATCGCACCAACCGCTACCAAAGGTTTAATCAAATTGAAGTAGTTCTGGGGCCCTTTGCCTAGGCCACGCGTGGTAGTCTCCCCATCACTAATTTCTCATCCTAAGTTCTATCGAAAACACTGAACTCGAATTCATAACATAGAAGACTATCCTGATGTACGAGAACTGATTGATTTAGATAATCAACGGAAAGAAGAAGGGAACTGCCAGGAGTGAGGAAGACGAGGACCCCAAACTTGGTGCTGAGATCTAAACCTTAGCTGCAACAATATGAGAGAAGACAAGAATATAGATCTACCTAGACAAGATGGACCTGTGATAGCCCCACCAGTCCGTGAGATCAACACCATAATCGGAAGGCCCTACATTGGAGGGCATACAATGAACTCACGATAAAACTACGCTAATACAGCAAGAAAGGAACCAATAGAAAGTTGGCAATTTCATGGACAATGGCCCAGGGCCCCACCTATCACGTTTACAGATGAGGATGCAACTGGTGTTCATTACTCGCATTGTGATGCCTTGGTAATCTACACCATTGTCGCCAAGAACAGGTTAGGAAGAATGTTAGTCGATGATGGAAGCGCCGTAAATATTCTATTTGGCAGTGCTTTCGACCAAATAGAGGTGGACCACGAGTTGACAGCCATCTCAGAACCATTGTTTGGCTTCACAAGAGTAGCTTCATCTCGCGAGGAAGGATCACCCTCGCTTTGGATTTTGGAGAACCCCGTGCCTTGTGAAGAAATTCATAGAATTCTTGGTGGTGGACACCCGTTCCGCCAACCATGGGGTCTTCGGCAGGCCCGTGCTCAAAAATTTACAAGCGGTCACCTCCATTTATCACTTAGCGATGAAATTTCTAAAACCATGCAGAGTCGCCAAGGTCCAAGGCAATCAAACACAGGCGAAGGCAAGCTACATGAACTACTTCAAAAGGTAGCACAGTACGAGAAAGCTCTCCCTGCAGTCATGACTATACAAACCGAGCTTATGGATATTGACCAAGAAAAGGTCGAAGAGGACATGGTCCTCGACGAGGGCCTAGACCCTCATATCATAGGTTCAGATTCGCTAGCTTCACCGGTAGAGGAGTTGGAAACATTTCCTTTTAACTCCTTAGACTCTTCCGAAATACTACAATTGGAACAGATACTGGAAAAAAAGATAAAACAAAAATTGAAATGATTCTTGCGAGAGAACGTAGATGTTTTTGCATGGAAGCACGCCGACATGATAAGGATAAGTCTATTTGTAGCCTGCCACGTCCTGAAAGTGGATCCCAAGATACAGAAGAGAAGATCTCTGAGCACCGAGAGATATGGCACCCTGAAAGATGAAGTAGACAAACTGCTGGCTAATGGGTTCATTTGAGAAGCAGTCTATCCCCAATGCGTCCACCTCTGTGTTGGTTAGGAAATTTTAACCAAAAATGGAAGGTGTACATAAACTTCTCTAATCTAAACCAGGCATGTCCCAAAGACAGCTTCCCTTTGCCTCGCATTGATTAGTTAGTCAATGCGATTGATGGTCACAAGCTACTCTTTTTCAAGGATGCCTATTCTGGTTGCAACCAGATCTCCATGTTTGCGGAAGACAATGAGCACACCTCGTTCATAATAGACGGGGGTTTATACTGCTACAAGATGATGCTTTTTGGCCTGAAGAATGTCAGGACAACCTACCAAAGGTTAGTAAACCACATGTTTGTGAAACACATCGAAAACACCATGAAGGTCTACGTTGATGACATGCTCATAAAGAGTGTGGATGCCGAGGATCATATCAAACACCTAGATGAGATGTTTGAAATTCTCTACAAATATCGAATAAAACTCAACCCCCTAAAATGCACTTTTGGAGTCGCATCTGAAAAGTTCTTAGGCTATATGGTAAATCAACGCAGGATAGAGGCCAACCCCGAGAAGATTAGAGCGCTCATCGACATGTACTCTCCATCCTCTCCTAAGGAGGTCTAGAGCTTTACAAGAAGGTTGGTAGCCTTAAATCGATTCATATCAAAAGCGATTGATCGATGCCAACCCTTCTTCCAGATCATCAATGGAAGAAAATGGTTTTAGTGGACAGAGGAGTGTGAGAGTACCTTTCAGGAATTCAAGAGCCTCCTAGGTAAATCTCCACTATTATCTAAGCCGAAGACCAGAGAAAGACTGGTTATCTACCTAGTGATATCAGGAAAGGCAGTGAGTTTGGTGCTAATCTAAGAAAAAGGCCCGACGTATCTCCCTATGTACTATGTAAGTAAAGGCTTGCACGATGCAGAAACGAGTTACCCAGATATGGAGAAGCTCGTCTTACCCCTGATAGTTGCATCAAGAATGCTTCTGCCATACTTCCAGGCACATAGCATCGACGTTATGAAAAATCTCCTTTTGAGGTAAATTCTCAAAAAGCCATACACCTCTGGGAGGCTAATGAAGTGGTCTGTAGAGCTCAGTCAGTTTGAGATTTCCTACAAATCGAAGCCCTCCATAAAGGGACAAACGCTGGCATATTTTATGGTTGAGTTTGCCCACATCCCATAGGGATTGCTCAAGACCAAGCCACATGAGGTACCAACATGGAAATTATATGTCCATGGATCTTCAGGCGAGGCCAAAGCAGGAGCTGAGATCCTATTAATTAGCCCCGACAGTCATAACCTCAACTGTGCACTTTGCTTGGAGTTCAAAGCTTCAAACAACACCCCCGAGTACAAGGCACTCCTTGCAGGTTTGATGTTAGCACAAGAGATGAAAGCAAGGAAAATCTAAATCTACAGTGATTCACATCTGGTGGTTAGCCAAGATAATGGAATGTTCATGGCTCACGAACAGTCCATGGTGGCCTATATAAAGAAAGCCAAGGAATACCTATCCCACTTTGAGGAGTTCGAGTTACTCCAAATCCCTATGGTTGAAAAATGGCTATGCAGACGCTCTTTCCAAATTGGCGAGTTGTAAAGACTCCGACCTGATGAAAGCTATTCTGGTTGAAAAGCTTAGTCGACTGACCATTGAAGGTGCCCTACAACAGAATGCCATGATAATTAGTAGGTCTCCCAAATGGATGAAGGAAATTGTCACACACCTAACCAATTAGGTTCTACCAAATAATAAGGAAGAACCTTGAAAACTCTAAAGAAGGGCCACGGAGTTCGTCCTATAGGATGGAATCCTGTACAAGACAAGATTTAACCATCCACTCCTACGATGCATTATCGAGGACAAAACTGACTATATCACGAGGGAAATACATGAAGGAGTCTGTGATAATCACGTAGGGGGATGGCTCTAGCTTAGAAGGCCTTGAAACAGGGATACTACTGGCCAACTATGAAGAATGACTCACACGCATTTGTGTTGAAGCTCCGAGCTCAAGACCTCACTCTGGTTACCACCCCGTGGCCTTTTACCAAATAGGGGATCAACTTCATAGGTACCCTTCCAATTGGAAGGGGTGGCGTCAAGTTCATAGTTGTGGCCGTAGACTACTTCACTAAATGGTGCGAGACTGAGCTCCTGGCTAGAGGTGTCAAGACGGGCGGGCCGGCGGAATCTGCATCAGCCCACCCACCTCGACCCAGAACTTCGAGCTGGCTCGTGAATCGGGCGAGCGGTTCACAGGCCGATGAGGTTGACCCGCGGGCCCGAACAAGTCAGCCTCCTACTGCTAACCCGTTTACATAATTAAAATAATAACAATAAAATAAATAAATAAAATACAAACGGCAGAAAATCGTTTGGCTCTCTGCCATAAAGTAATTGTGTGACTGCTAGCGGCTGTCACATATTGGAGCATGACAAAGTAGCCTATTGCTGCCAGAAAGTAATAAAATAATAATAATAATAATTTTTGTTAAAAAAAGGTGTAAGTGTGTGAATGAGTAAGTGTAAATGTGTTAATGAATAAACATTTTGGTTGAATTACAATAAGTTGCTAATTTTTTTTAGTAATTTGAAAAAAAAAATTGATTTTTTATTCATACGAGCCGAATCAGGTCGAATTGCGGCCCATCCAGGTCAATCCATATGGGCTCAACCCGGATGGACCGATGGGTGGGCCGGGCTCGTGTTCAATTTTTATGGGATGGGTTGACCCAGCCAACAACCTGCCATGACGCGGGTTTTTTCTAATGTGGACCATCACTGGGTTTCATCGGTCGGTCCACCTGATCCGGATTGACACCTCTACCCCCTGGCTAAGATCACATAGGAGAATGCATGGAAGTTCGTGTGGAAGAATATAATTTGCCGCTTTGGGATACCTCACTCCCTTGTCGCACGAATTCTTACAAGGAAACTAAATCTAATCACCTAATGATTAGGCAACGTGATATTGGAAATCAACATAGATTAGGACTGAAATCTAGGAGATTGCGTTCACACCCAATTACCCCTTATCCCATAAGGAAGGAGAATCCCATCAGAGGTCTAATTAATTTCTTACCTAAACCAATTAGAACTCTGAATCTATAAATACAATATCTCCAGTTATTCTAAGGTACACATTATTCTCACCCTTCAATTCTGTTAAATTTTCTGTCTGCTTGTCTTTCCCACGCCCAAACATTCTCCTCGATACTATTCTTGTACCGGTAGTTGATTTGATCGTCGGAGTACCAACGATCGTCGGCCACTTTTATTCGGTGATCTTGGTGTGTAACGGTTGTCCGAGTATGCAGGTAACATACAAGTTGGCAGATGATTGACTGGAGATATGTTGACACGTAGATAGTATAGATTCCGAGGTCAACAACTTTCTATCATGATTATTTGATCAATATAACCTCTTCAATCAAAGCAAACTTTCTACCTAGATTTGACATATGTATGCTCTCTGTTTGTTTATGTATCTTATTCAAGTTCTACAATATCAAAATTCATGTAAACGAATACCATTCCATGGTGAATGATTCAGGAGCATTAAAACATATAAGTGTCAATTGTGACTTTTAGGTTTTGATTCATGCCCAAAATTCAACTTAAATGAATAGAATAAAGCCATTCATGTTAATTATAAATGACATTAACATTGCTCCAAATAGCATTACATGTAAGAGTAACATAAAAGACATTTTGGCATATCAAATCAAAAATTTCATCCGTTACCTAATTTAATTATTTATTTATTTTGGTCATTTGATTGTTGACAATGCAATCTATTAAAATAATGCTCACAACCAGAATATTAATAATTAGTCAGATTTCACATAATTCATATCTCTTTGTGAGATTGGACCTAGTGACATTCTTCTGGAATTATCACATTTTAAAATATTAAAATTGAACTTTTTTGAGAGCAAACAATATTCTTCTAGAATATTGATAGGTATAAATTTGTGTTTGTTCAAGAATACAACACAACATTTTTGAACAATACTAATACGTACAATTTTATACTTCTTCAGGAGTAGCAATAATATATTGATATATAAAATTTATGCTTCTTTTGGAGCAATTTTTTTCTTTCTTTCAAGAATATCTAATTTTAATTTTTCTTTGAGAACAATAATATAATATTTGTTTAGTTAAATTCTGCTTCTTCAAAAACAACAAAATAATTTTTCTTCTTGAGTAACAATTAAATATATAGAAAGCCATGTCTTTTCACGAGTATAATTCAATATTCTTTTAAAATATTGCTATGTATAATTTGTGTTTTTTCAAAAACAATGATACAATATTTTGCCAAAATATTGATATATAGAAATAAATAATTTATTTATTTACTATACATATATCTTTTATTAAAATATAAACAAATTGATTAAACATTTCAGACATATGTATCAAACATCTAGCAGACGCTAAAGTTGCGAATTGAAACAATAATTCAAAATATTTTTTGTTATATTTTATTTTTAGCTGTTCATTCTTGTAGATGCCAAGATTATATACTGAATGTAAAAATCATAACTTTAGATACCAAAATAATTAATAATCCAAGTTTTTCTAAACATATTATATATCTAATCAATTGGAGTAAAATACTTAAACATACATTGTATTGAATCATAACTAATTTGTGTACAGGCATTTGCCTTGATTCTGATATAAAAACATCTTGTTGAATTCAACAACATCACTTGGCATATACTATTATGAACAAATGCAACGCATGCATGAACTCTAGGTGGGAGATCTGATAATAGGGAATCACACCAAGATTAATTTGATTTCAATTGCTAATAAGAAAAGTTTTATGCTTAAAAGTAAGTTCGTGTTGATAACGTGTTATGAAACTAGAAAAGTATAGAGAAAAATAAAAGAGAATTAAGAGATCATGTGTGTATTTTATTATAATGATGGATCCATATGTATATCGTTCTAATGAGAATTACAACCTGATCAAGATATAGATTTCTAGAGTAACTACAAGTATTTGATAAGACTAAATAGACATTCATATTTATCTATAGTTTTACAACATTTGTAACTTTAGCTTTATATTTTAAGCTCTTTTCAATTCAACATGTTGACACAACCTTTTAGCCAAAGAGGACAGGGATGAGGCCCACATTTTGAGGCTCGAACCCTCAATAGTTACATAATAGTCTATAGAACATAGAAAGGCGGGAACCCTCAATAGTTACACAATAGTTACACAATAGTTGAATTCTCTCACTCAGATTGATTCTTACCCAAATAATGAGATGGGCGATAACAACATTCGAAACTTGAGATATGTATTACTATGTTGTTTGAATGTGCTTATTATAAGAGCATCTCCAATGCACTATGTCAATTACTTTTTATACGTGTCACATAAGTATAGATATATGGAATTATAAATAAAACCATCTACAATGCATGATAACAAAACCCCATCTAGCTGATGTGGCACACCAAAAAATAGACTCCGTCTAAATTTAGACAGACTTCTTAATGGATGACTCAGCAAATTTAAATACAATTCAGTATTTCATTTTAAAAGAAGTCGGACTAGAAAAATAAAAATTGAAGACCTGTAGAATCACACCACGACAGAGAACAAGCTCTTTGCGCCCCACATATGGCTTTTGAAAAAAATTAATACCACATGAGCGATAATATTAGAACATCTCCAATGCTCTCCGTCTATTTTAGTCTACGTGGTAGAAAAAATAGATAGACTTTCAGTCTATGTAGCACTACGTCTATTGAATAGACGGTTAAATTAAAAATTCATGTACATTGGGTTCCATCTAAAACTAATATTACCGCTTATGTGGCATTAATTTTTTTTTTAAATTGACATGTCTTCAATTTTTATTTTCTTATCCAACTTTTTTTTAATAAAATATTGAGGTGGATTTAAATTTGATGAGTCACTCCATCTAGAAGTCCGTCTAAATTTACAGACTTTTAGACGAAGTCTATTTTTTGATGTGCTACATCAGTTAGACGTAGTCCTCGTCAGCACATATTAGAGAGTGATTTTTTATAACTTCATTTATGTGTACTTACGTGACACATGATGCTTTCAGTGTTTATTACATTTTGTGGCCCGCAAACTCTTACAAACCTCCCAATAAAACAGTCCGCCTACTCTTCACAGGCCTCTCCAAAACTCCTAAATTCCACCCATGCTCTGCTCGGGATTTACCGTCTCTACCTTAAATGTCTCTTGTAAACCTCAAATTTGTATAAAGATGAGGGTTATTTTAGTGTTGGAGCTTGGAGGTCATTTAGGGGATTGTTAACAGTATTTTGATCGGTAAATTGAAGAATCTATTACTATCTAAATTCTGAAATGATTGAGGAAATTTCTGTATTGAATCGCCAGGTACACACTAATGTCCAACAATATTGAGGATTTTAGATGCCAA
The DNA here is from genome assembly GCA_030279155.1 of Forsythia viridissima. Lineage (NCBI taxonomy): Eukaryota > Viridiplantae > Streptophyta > Magnoliopsida > Lamiales > Oleaceae > Forsythia > Forsythia viridissima. The sequence goes on along the minus strand of CM059041.1, from coordinate 27,065,464 downwards.
TGGCTATGACAAACGTGATGCATTTACAAATTATTGTTCTATTGTTGGATTGGAATTATTACAGAAATGATTGTCTCCAGTGTACCTATGATGGATTGTGATAAGTGCATTTTGTGCACTTATTTGGACCTTTAAACTAAGCATTTATTCTGTCATATTATTGATTTTCTACTTAATTTAGTTTGTTATTTTCTATATTTCAGTTTTGGATCCGTCTGTAAGAAATTGGAGAAGAATGGATGAAAAAGTGATAAATTGGGAGATATGTCAGAAGTACGGATACTCAATTACACTCAATTGGAAATTTGAAGGACCAAATTTGGAGGTCATGAAAATTTAGAGGACTAAAGAAGATAATATGAAAGTTTGAGGACTAAATCAGAAGTTGTGGAAACTAGAATGACCAAATTGTGAGTGTTTAAAAGAACCAAACTAGTCGATTGCAGCTTAATGCTTGCGAACGCCTAGCATCTCAATATTAAAACAGAGAGCAAAATACCTCTCCTGGGCAATCGCCTCGGATTGGCCTAGGCGATCGCCCAGGCTATTTCTGACACTGCGTTTTTTATTACCATTTTTAGACTTCTAATTCGATTAAGAAACGTATTAGCTGCAAAATTTTGTAATATTTTAGGATCTTTTGGGGCTCCATGAGGGAACTATAAATATAGATGAAAAAATTCATAGTCGGGTGTTGAATTTTTGGGAGAAAACCACTACGCAAAAACATATACCGGGGATCAAGAATTGTTCTTTCATGAATTCAACGAATATCAAGAACAAGATATCATCCTTCTCGAGTTTTCTTTGTCTTTGGGTGATGAATTCTATATTTTTTTTCTCCTCTTTATTTTCTTATTATTAGTATGTTAGGCTAAACCCTGTTGTGCTAGGATTGCGACGAAACTTATAGTTTAAATTCTTTTAACTAAAGACCTGGTTTTTGATGATTTATTTCAAAATATTATTTGAATAATTAATTTTGATTTATTTGCATCTACAATAATATACGTAGTAATTGTATGATTGTTGTAGTTTGTTTTACTATCAAAAGATCGAAAGCATGCTAGACGCTATTTTAATTCTCTTAAAGTCCGATAGGGATAGAAATATACCACTATGCTTTAGGTGATATTTAATTATCCATAGAGACTTAATGCATTTGTTTGTATTCGCATTCGTCATAGAGATATAGGTGAGTCATACTTATGAATAGATTTAATTTTATTCGAGAGAAAATGTTAAAAAATCGGGAGATATTGATCTTCATAACTGATGTAATTTGTCAAAACCAAGAATCAAGATAGAGGAATTACAATTATAAGTGGATTCGAAATCCTAGTACTTTTCTTTTTCAAAGTTAAAGTAATTTTCATAAATCCATCTTTTACTTAATTGATTTATAATTATTTAATTGTTCTTAGTTTTTACTCTAATTAGTTCTTAATCACCATTTTTTTCAAACTTCATTAGATTCCATTAAGGTTAGTATAATTGACATTGAATTATCTAAATTCTTGTGGGAACGATACTTGGATTCATATTCTATTTTATTATTTGAGCGATTCGTACACTTGCGGAATATTAAATACACAAAATCTCTTACCAGTTTTTGGCACCATTTTTATGGATTTAGTTTTAGTTATTTTCAATTATAGTAGCACTAATTCAAACTTTATTTATTTGTTTAATTATTTATCATTATTTTCTTTAGTTATTTTAGTGTTTGAATTGTTTCTCTTCAGATTGTCGCATGCGAAGTGTGAGACACAAGTTTCTAATTCTAATTGATTCAGAGATTGAACACACTTTTCACTGTTGGCAGAGAGAAGCAATAAAAACACGCCAAAAAGACCAAAAATAGCAAGACAAAATACAGAACAACGAGATAGCTCAGGCAAGATAGGAGATTGATGAAGACAGTATGCTAGTTGGAGACTTTTTGACTCCATAGATCATCCAGAGCCAATCTAGCATTGTCTACCCACCTTTTGGGTAGCCGAGATTTTAATTGAAGCCTAATGTCATTCATCTATTTCAGAATGGATATCAATTCTTTGGCAGGACCGACGAGAATCCACATACACTTTTCACACTTTTTAGAAATGTGTCAACATTTCTAATATCAAGGAATCTCAGACGATGCCATCCAGCTACGTTTGTTTCCACATACTCTCCGAGACAAAGCTCTTGAGTGGCTGGACTCATTGTCAATACATAGCATAACCACTTAGAATGATCTAGCTCAAAAGTTCTAAACGAAATTTTTTCCACCAGCTAAGGTTTCAAAGTTGAAGCATGATATATCCATATTTCAACAGTCAGAAACATAATCTTTTTATGAAGCATGGAACAGATTAAAAAATATGCTAAGGAAGTGTCCTCATCATGGTGTTGGCAGGGGACAACAAATTCAGTATTTTTATGCTAGACTACTCCATTCATTTAAAAGCATGATTGATTCTTTATCTAACAGTTATTTATCTACCAAAACAGTGGTTGAAGCTTTGGATTTATTTGAAATAGTAGTTACCACCACTACCATGTGGTCATCAGACAGAGTCGTACACAAGAGAACTGAAAGAGTACATGAGATAGATACTTTCATGGCATTATCTGCAAAGATAAGATTCATTGGTACACAAAGTGGAAGTATGTCATATTTAGCCAATGCGGTGCAAATAAAGAAATCAACATGTGAAGAATGCAGAACCAGTCATAGTACATCAAAATGTCCTATTCTATCACTACAGCCTGAACCGGTCGAATATATTCAAGGTGGTTAGCGTGAACAAAATAACCCATACTCCAACACATATAATCCAGGTTAGCGAAACCATCCAAATTTCTCTTGGAGAGATAATCAGAATAATATTAGACCACGGTTTTAGTAGCAAAAAAAGAGCACATCATTAGAAGACACAATCGATAAATTTATCGAGAGAACCAAATAGTTTATGAACAAGACAGAGACTAATATTCAAAATCAAGGCGCTTCAATAAAGAATTTTGAGACACAAATGGGTTAGATGGCAATTGCTCTATCAGGTAGAACACTAGGTACTTTGTCGAGTAATACAGAGGTAAATCCCAATGAACATGTTAAAGCTATTACTACCAGAAGTGGGGTTCAGTTACCAGAGATCCATGTAAATAGATCATTTGCAAATAAAGAAGTTGTACCTTCTATAGATGAGGAGCACATGGAACAGACTGAGCAGACAACATATATGAAAGAGAGTTCAGGCACACCAGAGGTTAAGGCAAACGTTCTTATCAAACCATATGATCTTTCGATCCCATTTCTTCAAAGGTTACAAAAGCACAAGTTAGACAAGCAATTCAGAAAATTTCTTGAGATCTTCAACAAAGTACATATCAACATTCCTTATGTAGATGCACTTGCTCAGATGCCCAGCTATGTAAAATTTTTGAAAGACATTTTTTCAAATAAACACAAGATGGAGGAACATGAGATGGTGATGTTGACAGAAGAGTGTGGTGCCATTTTGTAAAATAAACTGCCTTCTAAACTAAAAGATCCATGGAGTTTTACAATATCTTGCACAATTGGAGATTTTTGTTTTGATAAAGCTATGTGTGATTTAGGAGCTAGTATTAACATGATGCCACTTTCTATTTTCAGGAAATTAGATTTGAGAGAGGCTAAAACAACTACGGTAACTCTACAACTAGCTGATCGGTCTATCAAACATCCAAGAGGAGTTGTTGAAGATCTTTTGGTAAAGGTAGACAAATTTATCTTCCTGGCTAATTTTATCATTCTTTACATGGAGGAAGATAGAGATGTGCAACTTCTTCTTGGCTGATTATTTTTAGCCACTGGTAGAGCTCTAATCAAATTACAAAAAGGCCAACTCATTCTGAGGCTTAGTGAAGAGCAAGTCACATTTGATGTCTTCAAGGCAATTAAACATCCAACCAAGTGAGATAGTTGCTTCAAAGTTGATGTGGTTGATAATGCAGTTCATGAAAAATTTCAACTCAATAATCCATCAGATCTATTGGAGGCCTGTATTATACATTCTCAATCCATTCACACTGATTCTGGTGAGGTTGAGATGTCCGCATGATATCTTGAAGCTAATCCTCCATTTATACACGAACCACGCTTTGAGGAGTTGAGCACAGGTTCTACAAAACATCTAGCCTCTGTTCAACAACTTCCAAAAATAGAGCTCAAGCAGTTGCCATCTCATCTCTGTTATGCTTACTTGGGAGAGTCCTCTTCTTTGCTTGTGATAATCGCTAATTCTATTAGTGAGCTTAAGGAGGAAAAATTACTCCGAGTGCTTCGAGAACATAAGACAGCTATTGGGTGGTCTATTGCTAACATCAAATGCATCAGCTTTACACTATCCATGTATAAAATCCTCATGGAGGATGATTTTAAACCAAGAATTGACAGTCAAAGGAGGTTAAATCCTAATATAAAAGAAGTGGTTAGAGTAGATTTCATAAAACTAATGGATGCCGAGATTATCTACCCAATCTTAGACAGTGCTTGGGTGAGTCCAGTTCAAGTAGTACCAAAGAATGGAGGTATCACTGTGGTTCAAATGAAAAGAATGAATTGATTCCAACCAGAACAATTATGGGATGGAGAGTTTGCATTGACTACCGCAAACTCAACACTGCGACTAGGAAGGATCATTTTTTCCTTGTATTTATTGATCAGATGTTGGAAAGACTTGTTGAATATTTCCATTACTACTTTTTAGATGGATACTCCGACTATAATCAGATTCCAATAGCACCTGCAGATCAAGAGAAGACCACATTCACAAGTCCCTATGGTAATTTTGCTTATCGTAGGATGCCTTTCGGTTTATGCAATGCTCCTGCTACTTTTCAGCGTTGTATGATGGCCATCTTCTCTGATATGGTAGATAAATTTATTGAAATGTTCATGGATGATTTCTCGGTGTTGGGCTCATCATTTGATGAGTGCTTGGAGCACCTACACCTGGGTTTGCAGCTGTGTAAAGATACAAACTTAGCTCTTAATTGGGTATCATGTTGGGACATCGGATTTCAACTAAGGAGATTGAAGTGGAAAAGCAAAAAATTAGGTTATAGAGAAATTGCCACCACCAACTTCTGTCAAGGGTATTAGAAACTTTCTTGGGCATGCTGGGTTCTATCGTCACTTCATCAATGACTTCTCGAAGACCACAAAACCTTTGTGTACCTGGTCTTCTCTGAAGAGTGTTTATTGGCATTCAACACTCTAAAAGAGAAGCTCATTGCAACACCTGTGATAATTGCACCTAATTGGAGTCTGCCGTTTGAATTAATGTGTGATGCAAGTGATTATGCAGTTGGAGTAGTCTTAGGACAGCAAAAAGATAAATTTTTTCATGTGATACACTATGCTAGCAAGACTTTGAATGTTGCACAGCTCAACTATGCCACTACTGAGAAAGAGCTCGTGGATGTAGTATATGCCTTTGACAAATTTAGATTATATCTCGTTGGATCAAAGGTGATAGTCTACATTGATCGCGCAGCCTTGAAGTACTTGTTGGCAAAGAAAAATGCAAAATCGAAACTAATTAGATGGGTGTTACTTCTACAAGAGTTCGATCTAGAGATAAGAGATAAGAAGAAAAGCGAGAATGTAGTAGCTGATCATTTATCCAGACTTTGGATCGAGAACATAGATATCACTGAGGTGTTCCCACATGAACAAATTTTTCACTTGGAAAAAGCACCATGGTTTGCTGATATAGTAAATTTCTTATCCAAGTCTATCATCCTGCCTCATTATTCAAGTCATCAAAAAAATAAATTTTTCTTTGACTTGAAGTACTATTTTTGAGAGGATCCCATTCTCTATAGACGGGTCCAGATCAAATAATTAGGCAATGTATTCCTGAAGAAGAAGTTCTTCAGATAACATTGCCACTCTTCAGCCTATGCTGGACACTTTGGTATCTTTAAAACAACTGCTAAAGATCTACAGTCTAGATTCTATTGGCCTTCTCTCTTCAAAGATGCATACCTTTTTGTAAGGGGATGTAATCGGTGCCAGCTCACGGAAAATATCTCGAAAAAGAATGAGATGCCTCTAACCTATATACTAGAGGTCGAGCTTTTTGATGTTTGGGATATTGATTTCATAGGGCCATTTCCCTCTTCATTCTCGAATCAATATATTTTGGTTGATGTCAACTACGTCTCCAAATAGGTTGAAGCAATCGCATTGCCTACCAATGATGCACGGGTTGTGATGGATTTCTTAAAAAAATGCATTTTCATGCATTATGGCACATCCCGAGCCATTATTAGTGATAGGGGTAAACATTTTTCCAATCATCACTTTGAGTACTTATTGGCTAAATATGGCGTTCGGTATCGTATTGCTACTCATTATCATCCTCAAACCAGTAAGCAAGTTGAAGTCTCCATCCAGGAGTTGAAGCAGATTCTTGAAGTAACAGTGAGTTCATCAAGAAAAATATTGGTCAAAGAAACTAGATGACACTTTATGGGCCTACTGGACAACTTTCAAAACTCCTATAGGCATGGCTCCACATCGGCTAGTTTTTGGAAAAACGTGGCATTTACCAGTTGAGTTAGAACATTGAACATATTGGGCGGTCAAGAAGTTGAACTTTGATTTGAAGGCCGCCGGTGAAAAGAGACTTCTTCAATTGAATGAAATAGATGAATTCCATTTGGAAGCTTATGAGAATGTAAAATTCTATAAAGAGCGGACCAAAAAGTGGCACGATATGCATATTCAAATAAGAAATTTTGAGGTTGGACAGCAAGTGTTGTTATACGATTCTCGTCTCAAACTTTTTCATGGCAAGTTGAGGTCTAGATGGTTGGGTTCGTATACAATTACAAAAGTTTACCCATAGGGGCGGTAGAAATCAACCATGAGAGCAAAGACACTTTTAAAGTCAATGGGCAGCAGTTGAAGGTTTATTAGAACGGTGGATTCTCGAAAGAAAAGTCCACCGTTCATCTTGCACTAACGGAATGATCAACCCGAAAAGTCAAGCTCTAGACTATAAATTGAGCGCTTAATGGGAGACAACCCATTTTTCTATCCCTTCCTACTTTTTAAACGTATTTTTTTTAGTATTGCATGTGGTTAGGGATTTTTCTTTAGGTTTTGGTTTTAGGCACACCACTTTTGTTTTTCCAATTTTTGCACTTAGTTGAGTTTTAGCATGGTTTGGTCATTATCTTCATTTTAGCACGACTTTAAGATTTCACATGATCAATTAGGCCTAGATACAATTCATCAATGCATGAAATAGGAATAGCTTCATAACTTTAGTTTTAGGCATGTCATGTTGATTTTTCCAAGTTTTGCACTTAAGTAAAAAAAATTATTTTTAGCAACGTTTAGTTCTTTTAGGTTCATCATAATCCATTTTTAGCACGTTTTGAATGTTTAACGTGGTAAGTTAGCCTATATACATTTAGTTACAGTTTAAATTTTCAAAAAAAAAACAACTTCTGGTAACCTGGGCAATGGCCCAGTGTAATGACCCAAGCAATCACCCGAGTCGTTTACAACTGGGCAAAATGCCCAGCACTTAACTAGGCAAGCGCCCAGGCGCGCATTGGGGTTAATTAACCTCATCAACGTACCACTTTTCACAGTGTCACCATACGATATTTTTCTAAGCTCCACATTAACTCCCTCTCTTTTCTCGTCCATTCTTCCACATTCATCTTCCATACACATCAACTCTCAGTTAAATTCACTTGTAATCACATTACATTAACATCAAAGTTCCTCATTTTGGAAAAACAAGGTATAAAATTTGTCTAACCTTGATCCTTGTCTTGTGTTCTTTATAACTTCAAATTTTTTGGTTTTTATCTTCATCAATTGAGGAGGGGGGCCTAGGTAGATGTTAGATTGTTGAAATTGATATTTTGAGTTGGTAAATTTTGGGCTAGAATTAACTTCCCTAATCATCTAAAATCTACTTCAAACATGATTGCTCTCTAGGTGTTTGCTCAAATGCCTAAGTGCCAATTCTTGTACAATTAGGGCTAACCTTCGATTGAGCATTCTTCATACGCATTTAAGTTTGCTAATTGTGCATACATTCAATAGAATAACATCAAACACTGAGCCAAGTCACTTAGCTTGTATTTTGCAACCTTGGCTTGCCATGACTAGGCACCAGCTATTTCACGTCACCAACTTCATCCCACTCTCGTTTGCCTCATATGACCTCCGTTCTATCTCATTTTTTAACATGATAAAGACCAATATATGTAGACACATGTGTTCAAAGATGGCTTGAGAAAATTTGATTATTCCTTCACATTTCTCGGTGGTGAAAAGTAGTGTTTGGTCTAAGTTTAAAATACGAAAATTCACTACTTTTACTATATTTTGGGATGTTTTGTTTATTCCAATGCTTACCTATGTTTCTCTTATCCTTTAGGTACCAATGGCATCATGACTCAAGAAAAAGGAAAGGAAAAGGTCGGTGAAGGTTTTACCCGTCATAGACGGGCCAAGGAATCAACAAGTGATGGCGGCAGACCACAATTCCTAACTACAGAAGCCCAAGAGAGATATAACGAAAGGTGGAAATGGAAGAACTACCACCAAGAGAGAAGGGTACAAAGGGCTGATTTTCAAGGACATCTGTTGGAACACGTGATCAAGTAGTGTGGTTAGAGTAAGGTAGCTGCAGCTCCACATCTGGCCAATATAACTTTGGTTAAGGAATTCTTTGTAAATTTTAACAAAGAGATTGATACTCCAGAATCATCTCATTGGCACAAGACATGGGTAAGAAGCAAGTGGATCCATTTCAGCCCTGTTATGATTGATCGATACTATGAGCTGACCCGTACGGGGATATATCATATGCTTACTAAAGAGGACATGCAATCAGTGGCATGGTTCTTGTATGGTAGAGAGAATTCATGGCTGTTGGACACTTCGCACTTCAAACATGATGAACTGACTCGGGAGCTGAGGGCAATACATATTTTTGTCTGTACCAATATTAATCCTACCACTCAGCGAACGAAGTTTATTAGAGAAAGGGCTTGCCTTCTTTACCATTTAGCCCAGGGAAAAAAAATTGATTTGGGGACACATATCTTTGATTTTATTAAGGAGTTAGCAACGTCAGTTGACTCCAACTCCCAGCACTCTATTATGTTCCATTGTCTAATTAGTGGGATCTGTCTGGAGGACGGTGTCTCCCTATCACCATTTGAGAAAGTTAACACTTCTGAAGCCCCTCTCACCCATAAGACTATTGACAATTCAAAGGCTAGGATGCGAGTCAGAGAGATCAGAGCACAGCGTGCTCTAGCGGTACAACATGTTGATGAAGATGATCAAGCACCTCCAGCACCCCAGTAAGCTCTAGCCGTTGAACTCAACCTTGGCATTTAGTTCACTCAAATCTAAGTAGCTCTAACAGAGCTTGGTAGATCAGTGAACAACATGCAGAACACATTGCTCGAGGTACATCATACGCAACATAACATGGAACAGGAGCTGGAACGAGTAAGTATGCATGTACGTGGACTACAGCACGCAAATGTTGACATTAGGTCGGACCAGCGTACAATGCATATGATGACGTCAACCGAAAGATGATACACTTTAGAAGTCGACTCGAGACAATTGACGGGATAGTCTCTCGGATAGCCGAGGCCATCAATTCTTTGCAACCTTTCACTTCTGCTGGACTATCTGATCAGCTAAGACCTTCTTCTCCACATTTATCCCCGAGAAGTACCTGATATTTTCCTCTAATTTTGTTCTAATTTGCTTACATTGGAGACAATGCAATATTTTCATTTGGGGTGGGTTAAGTATCAGGATACTAATTGGTTGAATTAGATTATTATTCGGGTCTGTATAATTGAAAATTTCATTTTTTTAAAAATTAGTTTATTTGTCTAGTAATTGTTGAACATCTTACTACCAATGATGATATCAGGATACTTTAACTCATGCTTTTACTTCAATACTTATTCATGTTAGACTAGATTAATGAAGCACGTAGCCACTATTGACTTATCACTAATATTGAAACATGACTTGAGTGTTTGTGTTGATATTATTGACCTTGGATTATTGTAAAAATCTCGTTCTCAAATCTTTAAGCTAGTAACCAAACTATTTTGAGAACAGTTTGGAAGTGTTAAAGTTACTACGTGTGTTCTGAGAATTTTGATGGTTTGGATTTTCTAGGTCTCATATTTGGTTGAATAGGTTATAGTCAAAGAATCTAAACCGAGTACTACTTACTGTTAATAAAAATAAAATAAAATATTTGACTCAAGAAATTAAGCATGTTAGGGTATTTTAAAAGCTGGAGCCCTATAGTCATCTGACTTGGGAGTTATCGGCCCAAAGATCGCTACATGAGTCATATATATTATAAAAAAAAATAATTTTACATCTTCACTTCTCTATTTGTATGTGGAACTCAAGCAATTAAGTCTGTTATGGTATTTTAAAACTTGGTGTCCTATAGTCATCTGACTTGGGAGTTATTGGCCCAAAGCTCGTTACAAGGGTCACATAGAAAGCTAGTGAGACAGAGTATTGCACAGGATGTGAGACTGCTTATATTAGTTAAATAAACTAAAAAGAGTTAGAATGCTCTGTAAGGATTGCTAGATTAGACTCTCGGAGACTGGAGATGAGAATTTAGAAATTACTCACCATCCTAATTCTAAGAATACAAGTTCTAATTTTTACCACTTTATTTAGAAAAAACATTGTGTTGATCAATAGGAACCAAAACTCGCTAGAACACCTCGGAATCGGAGAGAAAAGTTTTAGAAGTGTGATAATTTACGAGAGGTGTAAAGAACAAATGACTACAAAGGGTTCAGAGCAGTAAAAATATCAACAACATAATATTTGTTGTAGTCTAATACATATGTAAGTTCAATTTTTGACAAATCACACAATCACTAAAGGTCGAGCATCAGATAAGTGAAATTTTTTTGTGTTGTTTAATCTCTTTCTAAAAACATTGCTTTATTTTCGAACTTGAGGCATATTTCAAGAAATTTAATGTTAACTCAATTCATATTAATTATTTCAGCTTACTTTAAATTTGTAATTTAATTTTTGTTTTTGTTCGAGGACGAACAAATGTTTAGTTTGGGGGTATTTGATAAGTGCATTTTGTCTTATTCAGACCTTTAAATTAAGCATTTATTCTGTCATATTATTGATTTTCTATTTAATTTAGTTTGTTATTTCCTATTTTTCAATTTTGGATCTGTCTGTAAGAAATTGGAGAAGAATAGATGAAAAAGGGATAAACTGAGAGATATCTTAGAAGTAAGGCTGGGTAAAAAACCCGCACAACCGACTAACTCACCTGAACTGAACCAACACGAGTCAGTTCGGGTCATTTTTGGGGTCAGTCGAGTCGGTTTCGAGTTGGATAAAGGTTGGGTTTTACCCAACCCGAAACTGACTCGATTTTTTTTAAAAAAAATTGGTTCTTTAACAAGTCCAAAATCGAAAACTCAAACCGACCCGAGTCGGTTCGGGTTGATTTTGGGCCCATTTTTCAAAAAAAAATTTCTTTCTCTAAATCGATTTTAAATTGGTCCAGGTCGGGTTGGATCGAATATCGACCCAACTCGACACACGCCTACCCCTACTCGAAAGTACAGAGACTCAATTGGAAACTTGAAGGACCAAATTTGGAGGTTATGAAAAGTTGAAGGACTAAAGAAGACAATATGAAAGTTTGAGGACTAAATTAGAGGCTGTGAAAACTGGAAGGACCAAATTAAGAGAGTTTGAAATAACCATGCTGGGCGAACGCCCAGCATCTCAATGCTGAAATAGAGAGCAAAACACATCTCCGTGGCGATTGCTAGGGATTGGTCTTGGGCGATCTGTTTTTGACACTGAGTTTTTATTTTCCTTTTTAGACTTCCAATTCGATTAGGAAACGTATTGGCTGTGGATTTTGTAATATTTTGGGATCTTTTGGGGCTCCATGAGGGAACTATAAATATAGATGAAAAAACTCATAGTCGAGTGTTGAAATTTCTGGAGAAAAACACTACGTAAAAACATAAACCGGAGATCAAGAATTGCTCTTTCACGAATTCAATGAAGATCAAGAACAAGATATCATCCTTCTTAAGTTTTCTTCATCTCCGGGTGATGAATTCCCAATGAATTCCATATTTTCTCCTCTTTATTTTCTTATTATTAGTATGTTAGGCTAAACTTTGTTGTGCTAGGATTACAATGAAACTCGTAGTTTAAATTCTTTTATATAAAAACTTGGTTTTTGACGATTTATTTCAATATATTTTTGAAAAATTAATTTTGATTTATTTGCATCTACAATTATATACATAGTAATTGTATGATTGTTGTGGTTTGTTTTACTATCGAACGATCGAAAGCATGCTAGACGCTATTTTAATTAACTTAAAGTTCAATAGAGGATTGAAATATACAGCTATACTTTATGTGATATTTAATTATCCATGGAGACTTAATGCATTCGTTTGTATTCGCATTCATCAGAGATATAGTTGAGTCATACTTATGAATAGATTTAATTTTGTTCGAGGGAAACTGTTAAACAATCTAGGAATATCGATCTACATAACTGATATAATTTGTCAAACCCAAGAATCAAGATAGAGGAATTACATTTATAAGTGGATTCGAAATCCTAGTACTTTTTTTTTTTCAAAGTTAAAGTAATTTTCATAAATCCATCTTTTACTTAATTGAGTTATAATTATTTAATTGTTCTTAGTTATTATTCTAATTAGTTCTTAATCACCATTTTTTTCAAACTTCATTAGATTCGATTATGGTTAGTATAATTGGCATTGAATTATCTAAATCCTTGTGAGAACGATACTTGGACTCATGATCCATTTTATTACTTGAGTGATCCGTACACTAACAGATTGTGTAGGATTTCGGATGCTTCTTCTATGCATTGTATGAAGACTTGGATTAATGATGACCATCCTCCACTTAGTTTTGTCAAGTTTTGGCCCAATGGGAAGTTATTCTTTTGGGTTTGGGACTTTGGATAACACTCTGGTGAGTTTCTCTTTCTTGTTGAGAAAATTTTTGGTTGCTTATAGATTTTTGTTTGAGATTTTAAGTAAAATGCAATTAAGAATTTTAACTTAGAGTAAATTGGACTATGAATTGGATTGAGGATTGTAAGAAGTGCTTTGTTTTAGGTTCTATTTATAACTGCGATCCCTTGATTGCTAATTTTTAGTTGTTTTGAGACTTCTATATTCTGTAATAGACTAATAGTCTCCTGCCTTGCTTCTTGTAATCTGAATAATGTCCAAAAATAATTACATACCTCTGTGGCCACTGTTCCCTTTACATGATTCTATCACATTAGTGTTTCCTCAGCAAAATTTTATCCACCAATAGCCATTCATGCGGAGCCTCCAATTCCAAATAAGGTATGAGATTTGAGTGGATTTGATTTATGCCAAATACATAAATTTTGTTCGAACCTGCTTCTTGTCTTTGATCATATCCCAATTTTGCTTCATCGAGAACTCTCTAGTGCTTGCTTCCTCCAAAAAACTAAGTCATCTTCATTTGGCTTGCCGTGTGATTAAACAATTGTCAATGGGCCACTTCCATTGCTACTATGTTTTTCAAATTACCAGTGCACAAATATAGAGCGATTAGGAATGTTCACGTATGCTTAGTGCGACCACACATGGGCTAGTCATGTTACTAGCCAGGTCATTCGTTTTTGCATACATTAGAATATATAGAGGATAACTTCATAGGTTTACTAAAATGGCAGAATTTGATAACCATGTGCACAATCTATTGCTTGTAGTTATGAATTACTTCACACTGCTATTCACGAAACTTTGCCCACCTCATTGGAAAAGCCTATACGAAAGCCCAAGTATCTTCTAATGAAATTTAATTTGTTTCCCAAAATAAAATGCTTGAAAGTTACTAGAAATTCAATGATGTAACAACTTTAATATGAAAACATGGCTTCCAACTTGGCATAGAAGTAATATTTTGAGAAATTCAGAAATCGGGAAAAGATGAATGGTTTTCTTTAGAACAAAGATCAAATCTTTACCTTGTAGCCGTGAAAATGTTGAAGTAGGAATCAAGTCAGGGATTTGTAGTCAATGTTTTAGGATTGCAACAGCCAGTGATAACGGCTAGCGATGTACCAATTGTGCAAGAATTGATATTTACCTGGCGCTTTGCAAGACAAGTGGAATTGAGGATTGACTTGGTTCTCCTAGCGGTGCCAATATCCAAAGTCTCATGTAGAATGGTAATGAATGAACTTCGAGAGTTGAAATTACACTTACAAGGGCTGTTAGATAACATTTTTATTCGACCGAGTATATCTCTGTGGGGTGCTCTCTTCATGAAAAAGGACGGAACAATGAGGATGTGTATTGATTACTGAGAGCTGAACCATTTAACCACTAGATGGATTGTTGTTTCTATGTACATGTATATGTTACATGAAATATAATGTTGCCACTAAATATCTTTAAAAGATTGGAGCATTGAAAGTTTGGTTTGATTATATGACGTTATTATCAATGTATATGGATTTTCATTAGAATACTTTCATATGTAATTATGACTCATACAATGGTGCATGAGATATATTGTTGCATTTATGTGAATTTGCATATGCATTTGCGTGAACCTAAATAAATAGTCATGCATAACTCGTAAAATAAGAGATAATGAAGGTGAAAAAGAGATGATTATTGTTGTGCGATTTAAATCCCGCAAGTGGACGGATCGTTTACAAGTAATAAAGTAGTGTGTAGAGTGTCGAACCCACGATGATTAGATACCAATTTAACCTATTAATTTATAACCTAAATTCTAACAATATGAATAAACACAGATTTAAATTGCAGTTTTTTGATTCTAAAACTATTTTAATTAAACATAAATTATCAAACAATTAGCTTTAAAATAAAGAGAACGAATTCAAGATTTACTAACACTAGGATTTGCGAATCCACCAACACTTTCCTTAATCAAATATCCGTTTAACCGCTTTAGCTTATAATTACCATAGATTAAAAATCGATTATCCTAAAATAATCAAAAGCCTCTCTCGATGGTCAATCAATTCTATATGTTATGCGAACCTAATTATCTCTAATTAAGCTTCGAACATAATGGAATCGTCATACCAGTGTACCGAACCATTCTTCGTGTCCAGATAGACATACCTGATTGAGGTTCCCGTCGGTTATTAAAGGCAGCCAATGATAGGGTATTGGGATCCCGGCGACGGTATACATGCTGTCTTACGGGGTCCTTTGGTGGCATTGGGACTGCGGATAGGCATGACAAGCACCATATACATATACTAAGCCAAATTTGTGATTGATTTTATGATGGAGTCTCCTTAGTTATAGAGGTGATGACAAACACATTGCAGTATCCTAAGTGTATGTTTGGTAGTGCTGAATTTATTTTTTAAGTGTTGATAAGTGGTGGGTCCTATGGATTGTATGATAAATAAGTAGTTAGTAAGTTGTGGGTACTACGAAATGTGTGGATAAGAAGTACGTTTGATCAGTTTAACTAGCTTAAATTATAATAACATAGTTATGGTTGAAACTATAATGGAATCACAAACACTGGACATATCGCACTTGTTATTGGTTATATCGATATTTTGTTACCACCGTAGTGGGATTCGGGGCCCAAATAGATTAAAAAATGAATGAGATATAAATTTGAGATCAAGTAAATATATTGAGAGATGCATCAAAATGTCGATATAACCAATAACAAGCGCACTGTTGCAGGTGTGGCAATGCATGTAATAAAGGTTGGTGCCTACTTTCAAATGATGACCAACTCAGTGGGTCTATCACAAGGGTAACTCGAAAAAGGTTATAACTTATTCTAAGATTTTATTTAGCTTTTAAAATATTGGAACGTATTTTACTATGTTAATTCTCGACTGTCTTCTGCTCTATTTTAAATTAATATTATGTATTATAATCTAAACTACAATGTTTTTATCAATTAGGGTTACATTAAATATAAATAGAAAAATATAAAAAGTATGTATTTTTAATGTATGTATGCTCGAGTAAGATAAGAGATTTCAAAGTTAAATACCTAATATTTGTACAATTATATAATATTATTAAATGACTTCAAAATTATTTTCAGAATGAGTTCAAAGCTATTTAAGATAGCATTTGTGTTTCAAAATTTGTTGGAAAAAATAAATTAAATGCATAGAAATTAGATAAAAAAAATTGAACAATAATAGATTTAACCGAAACATTCAGTCTACTACAGTTTGATTAATCCTCATTATTGTTGTTTCTTCTCGTTAGATGTTAATAATGCCTTTTTTGCAAGGCTTGTCACAAAATGTATTTATGAAACAACCTTCACAAGTTATTCATCCCCAATATCTTGACTATGTCTAATAAATTAAACAAAGCCATTTATGGACTTTGACAAGCACCTTGCTATTGGTATCACTCTATTCATCCATCGGCAACATGATTTATTATCTACTTATTGGTATACGTTGATGGCATTATTGTCATCGGGAGTCATTCGTTTCACACTTCTACATTTATTGAAGAACTTGCTCAAAGGTTCTCCCTTAAAGATCTAGGCAATCTGAACCATTTCTTAGGCATTGAGGTAACTCTCTCCAATCATGGACTATTTCTCTCACAACAAAAATATATTCGATTTCTTCTGGCTAAAACAAAAACGCTTGATGCAAAAGAATTTTACCACACCATTATCTCCCACCGAGTCCTTGCAACTAAATGATGGTAGTGTTATTACCGAATCTACCCAATATCATCAGGTTGTTGGATCGATGCAATACCTCTCGTTGTCCTGATATTTCGTTGACTGTCAACAAATTATCCCCGTTTATGCACAAGACAACCATTATTCGTTGAGCATCTTTCAAGAGGGTACTTCATTATCCTTAAAAGGACAATGACCCATGGGATTTTTCTTAGCAAGCATTCTTCTATTTCTCTCCATGCATATTTTGATTGAGACTGGCTAGAAACCCTAGTGATTGTTAATCTACTTCATCATAGGTAGTATTTCTAGGAAAAAATATGATCAATTGGTTGTCTAAGAAGTAAATATTTGTTGCTCGATCCTTTATGAAGGCTGAATATCGTGCCATTGCATCCACAACCTTGTAACTAAATTGGAACTGATCTCATGTTCATATGGTCGATCAATCAGACCCATTGACAATACCATTTGTTGACTACTAAAACCGAAACCAACAAATCCTCAACCACCTCCTTGCTAAAATGAATAAATCAATCCTCTATGAATTGTCGCTTGGAGATTAAGATTTCAAAGAGCAAGAATTTGGCTAAGGTTTATAAGTGTTCTCCATTTTCTTTGATTTAATTTGGACTATTTATAGATGTTACAAGCCTTCGTTCTTTTTCGTCTTTCTCCATTTTTCTGTCCCGTGTCGCCCTTTTATTGGAAGGCTTATAATTCTAGAGGATTCTACGACACATGGCAGAAGATCATTGATCCAGTCATCATTTTTTCTAGATTTGGTTTGTTATCCTCACATGTGCTTTGTTTGTAACTAATTTTGGCCACGTAGAGATTCATCATGTGGTCCAGGGATATTGTGGTTTCTTGGGATCAATAGGGATATTCTGTTTGCTTGGGCTCGTACCCTTCGCCGAACATGTGTCTTTAGGATATATCAAGATTGTACTTAAATAGTTAGATGGTTGGTTCATAAATTATTTACCTCCATCGATATTATGGATGAAGGTTTAGTTTTAGGCAAACTATATGGACTTCGTTCAACTAAACATCTAAGCTAGCCTTTACCTCGTATCCTTCGCCGAACTGGTGTTCTTAAGGTGGCGATTAGACGTAGATAGCTAGTTCTCAAAATCTATACCTTTGCCTAGTTGAGTTATGTACGAAAGTTTAGGTTTAAACGAGCTGTGAAGGCTTTGCTTAGTCAATATCCAGGCTAACTTTGGCTTCGACTGTTTCCACGAGGTATAAAAATAGTCCCCGATGTCCAAGTCTAAATATTCTATGGACTAAAAATTGAGACAAAAGTTTTAGAATTGTCTAACGTCTTTATTTACGCGAGCCTTTTAAAAGTTTTGTATCGCACAAACTTCTTCATTTGTGATCCATATACGTAAGTATGACAATATAGTCCCTGAAGTCCAAGTCTGAATATTCATATTGGGCTAAGGACTTGATTAAAGGCAATGGTTTAGACTTGACGTACATACGATTTTCTTGTCAATTTGGTGGGATGCGTGTCAGCTTCTCCTTTGGAGTTGGAGTGTAAGCATTTATTGTGTGCCATTTGCGTGTACATTAAGGGTCACCTATCATGAATGTAGCCCTTATTTGTCTAATCGATGATCACTCCTCACGTATCTGAAAGCGCGTGAATCACACGTGTGAAATCTGGGCTCTTTATTTGAATTTCAATCTGGCGCATTTTTAGATTCAACGGTGAGGACGAGCTAAAGCTTTTGAAGGTTGTGATCATATCTTGGTTGATCTAATGGCTCAATTAACTTGGTAAAAACTATAAATAGGGCCATCTTCTACTAGCAGATGCTTCTTACTCTTTACATTAGCTCTCAGTTCATTTTGATTTAACACAAATTTGTCATTTGCTTTTCTTGCTCTTCCGATGGTGTTCCTCGTTATTCTCCATCAACCTTACCAAACCGCCGGTAGACCTCTTCCGTAACTCCATAGCAGTTCATGCTTTTTCAATGGAGTCTGGCCTTCGCTTACCTTTTCATCATTTCTTTCAACAACTTCTTAGTAATTATAGGCTAGCTTCCACGCAGCAAAGTCCGAATAGCTGGGCAGCGATGGCTGCCTCCTTCCTCTTATGGAAGAAAGCTAGTTTTTACAACGAGCTGTCACCCGAGGTCTTTCATTTTTTCTATCACCCCATATAGGCGGGAACAAAATAAACCCCCAACACGGATACTATTACCTTACACCCCGCTCGAAATTGACTCCGAAGTTAGTTGAAACTCCAAATAAATGAAGGACTGGAAATAGTCTTTTTTTATGAGTGAGAACTAGGAGTTTCAACCAACAAACCCTAATCCACAAACCTCTATGCCTCGCTTCTATGGCGAGCTTCATGAGTTCCTCTTCTTCTCTTTTTGATGCTTTCCTATCCTTTTTTTTAATTATCTTTTTATCTTTTTCAGGCAATGACAAGTGACCTCGATTCATGGAAAATCAGATAGTGAACCTTTTTTGTCGAATTCAGGCCCTATATTTGACAATCCGCGCCTTCTGAGAGAAACAGAGGTGATACTACATCTGGGAAACATTGATTTTTACAACGCTGGTCTAGAGATGGCTCCTCGTAAGTCTTCTTTGCAACTTCCGAGGCTTCGTACATCCTTTCATTTAAAACTTTTATATTTTTATGATTCTAACACTTTACGGACCTTTTGCAGCTAGAATTGACTTCTCTCGACCCAAGAAAAATTCTACTTCCGATTAGACACCCAAGGTAGTCCAGACGAAAATATCTATGAAAGTGAAGAGCCCACCTCCGGCTAAGGGAGTTGTGATTAGGAACCTTCGTCTAACTCTACGAGGCCCACTGCTGATGAAGTGGTGGGCAAAGGCAAGGAGAAAGTCATGGAACCTTCTCCCAATGTGAAGCTTTCTTCTAGCCATCCTCCCTCATCCTTTACGAAAAACCAACCGGGTCCTTTTCAGTGGAGAACTGGGTTTTCTCAGACAGTAGGGCCAGCCCTACAAAGAAGCAAAAGACGTCATCATCCTTTAGACCCCTACTGGCAGAACTGATCTAGAGCTGTCCGGAGGGTTTGTAGACCTTTCTGGTCAACTCCATCCCTGGCTTCGTGTCCCATGGGTGTCTTTTGCTCTTCCAAGCTTTCAATCAGACTTGGGAAAATTTCTCGACAACGATGACAGCTCGCTAGAGGTCATATCTTGCTGAAAGTCATTTTGCATGGGCTTTTGTCCTTATGTAAGATTAGAACCGCATGTGCAAAGATCTTTTAGCGACGACGAAAAGATACGGGGCCGAGGTGGAGAAGTACAAAAAAAAGTTGACGTTCTTACATCTCTCATCGAGCGCCTGGAGGCCGAAGTGGAAAGGCAATCAAATGTGGTTGAGAAGTATAAGAATAATGCTAAGGTCGAAAGGCTAAGGGTTGATGTTTACCGCCTTGCCTCGACAAGAGGTCGAAAAGAAGAAAGATGAAATAAATATGTTCTACATCCAACAAAAGTCCTGGGAAGATGGCTTGGCCCAGAAGGACGTGGAGTTGGGCGTTTTGAATGAAAAAGTGGAGTTGGACGTTTCGATTTCATTGGCGCACATTCTTTTGCTAGGAAAAGTCCGGCCAACAAGGCTTCGTACTCAACTACGTTGATCGTTGCTTTAAATTCGAAACAAATGGCACAATTGAGCTTATGCCCATCTGAACTTATCAATACGATATCCACCCCAGAACTAGCTTCGCTGGATGACCCATCCTTATAGTTTCCATACTGGTAATTTTGGCGTTATTGAGGTCTGGCTTGATATGTTTCCTTTTGCCTACTCGGTAATAAAATATGCCAATGCTTGCCCTTTAATGGCTGCTCTGGGTTTAAAAGTTATATCAAATTGACCTAGCTCACTTGCTCACTTGCTCAAATGACCCGAAGTTTTGGGTTTGTACAACACCTGTTTCAGTGGATGGTTAATTGGTATTGTGATTTTATGTTATTGAAAGTAAAGGCGAAGCTTCTTGGAATCTACGATCAGGGCCAGAGCTAGCTTCCCCATTTCTGGGTACCTAGACTCTGTATTCTGAAACGCCTTGCTCACATAATATACCGGTAGTTGTAGCTGATCTTCTTCTCTTACTAGTACCAAGCTCACAGCTACCTCGAATATTGCAAGGTACATGACCAAGTTTTTGCCTAGGTTCTATTTGAAGAGCAAGGGGAGCTTTTCCTAGATGATTTTTCAATTCATCAAAGGTAGCGTCGCGTTCCTTCATCCATTCAAACCTCTTACCGACTTTTATGATTTGGAAGAAAGGAAAGCATTTATCCATAGTTCTTGAGACAAATCAACTTAAGGCGATGACCCTACCAGTGAGGTTTTGGACTTCTTTTGGCTTACTAGGGGTCGCATGTCAATAAGAGCTTGAATTTTTTCTGGATTAGCATCTATGGCTCGCTGTTTCATCATGTAACCAAATAATTTGCCCGAAATAACTCCGAAAGCACATTTTAAAGGGTTTAGCTTTATTCTATACTTTTGGAGAATCTAAAACATTGTATCTAGGTGTATAAGGTGGTCAACAACTTTGAGGCTTTTGACTAACTGTCATCAACATATACTTCCATGGTTTTTCCAATTTGGTAAGCAAACATTTTATTAACAAGTTTTTGATAAGTCGCACCGGTATTTTTTAAACCAAAAGACATTACCTTATATAACAGTAGAGGCCCTGATCGGTGATGAACGAAGTGTATTCCTCATCAGGACCGAATCCTGATGGTTGTACCCTGAGTATATATCCATGAAACTCAGCAATTCATGTTCTGCCATAGAATCTACCAGTTGATCAATCCTTGGTAGAGGAAAATTATCCTTTGGCTAGTCTTTGTTTAGATTTGTAAAGTCTTGGCAATTCCTCCAAAGTCCTTGCTTCTTCGGCACTAGAACAGGGATGCACACCCAGACTCGGTAAAGGGCCTCACGGATGAACTCGTTGGCCAGCAGCTTATCGACCTCTCTCCTCATTGCTTCATACTTTTCTTTGCTCATCTACTTTCGCTTCTGAATTCTTAGCTTGATCTGGGATCGATTTTCAATGCATGGCATACCACCTGGGGATCTATCCCAACCATATCGGAGTGTTTCCATGCAAAGATATCAACGTTCGCCTTTAGGAACTTCTTCAAGCTTATTTTCATCTCTGGCTCAAACCCATACCCTATGTGAAACTGCTTCGACTAATCATCTTCGCTCACTGAGAATTCTTCGAGCTCCTCTACCATGGCAGCTTCAGAATTAGACTCAAGAATCCGAGGGTCAAGAGTATCATCCATGCGAATCTGGCCCTCCACTTCCACTTCAGGGATTACCGTATCAACAATCATGACTACATTAGCAGTGGGGGCTCGCAGAGCTTCCTTCCTCAACACGTTGAGATAACATTCACGTGCTAATTCATGGTTACCCTTTACAGTGGTGACCTCAGCCAGTGTCAGAAATTTCATGGAGAGGTGATGGATTGATGCAACAGCCATTTGCTGCTTCAATGCAGGGCGACCAAAAATTCTATTATAGGCGGACCTTCGATCAATGATTAAGAATTCCATGAAGTTTCTTGCTACCAAGGGCTCTTTCCCCACTTCCACTACGAGAGTGATCTTTCTCCGATGGATGATACTATCTCCTGTGAATCCATACAGCAATTCAGACATCGGCATCAAAGGATGGTCGACCTCCATCTGGTTGAAAGCACTTCTAAATAAAATATTCAACGAACTTCTGTTATCAACTAACATGCGCTTGATGGTGTTTCGTGCAATCACAACCTAGATCACTAGAGCGTTACAGTAGGGATAGTGGACATTAGCTTCGTCCTATCTCCAAAAGTTATAGTGGGAGCCAGAGGCTTCATTTTCCTATAAACCCAATAGTTTTCCAGCATGGGCCTCTTTGATGCCCTTATATAATTCCTCTGTGCATTGGTACTCTCTCCACCAATGTGGGGTCCGCCCATGATAACGTTTATTTTTCAGACGGGGGGTTGGACTATTGGTGGATGTGCATTAGGTCTTCCTTAGTTAGCTTGTTGTGGTGCGCAAGGCGTCGGGCGATAACCTCTGCCCCTCATTCCTCTATCACACCCTCTGTTGTATGTATAGTTCGTTGGCCGTGGTTGTGAAGGCTGTCCCAATTGGCTTCCGCCAGTAGGCCGGTATCTATTTTCCACCATTTTGTTGATCGTGGCCTTCACATCAGGGCATTCATCTGTGTCATGGTTATCAAATCAGTGTACTCTATAGAATTTTGACCGACGCCGGGGTGCAGAGATCGCACTCGGAGCTTTATTCCTCATGGGTGTGACTTCATTCACCTTCGCCTTATAGCCTTGATTCTGGGCCCCCGTTTGCCGACCCTGATTATTCTATCTAGGAAACACATCCTTCGCACCTCCTTGGGCCCCATACCTCTATCTCATTTGTGCTTCTTTTTGTTTTTGATAGTTTCATCCGTCTGAATCTCCGCTTTGATAAGATCTAGCAACTGATTGTATGTCTGGGGATTCTTGGTTCGGATGTCTCGCTAGAAAATAGTTTCCAGCTTCAACCCATTCCACAAGGCATCGAGGGCCTTCTCATCTGAAATAGATTTCACTTCAATTAACTAATTGTAGAATCTGTTGAAGTAGTTTTTATAGACTCACTTATAACCTGTTTGATATCGTTCAACCTTGTGGTTGGGGCTTCGCTTAAGGTATGGCCTACAAAAGCACTCATAACGGCTTTCTTCAATTGTGGCCAGCTCTGAACGGAGGTAGGCTTCAACTTCAGGTACCATCTCTTAGCCGTCCCAGTAAGGTCATATGGAAAACCATGCATTTCAACGAAGGTGAAGCATTTTTAAGCTTCGTTTCTATTTTGTAATCCTCCAGGTGATACATGGGATCATCTCGCCTGATGTACTTATCCAATTTGGGCCTCACGAAGCCTCTAAGGACATGAGTGTCGTATCTCATGGAAAAATGAGAGATCTTCGTCATCATCTTTCTCTTCAAAGGACCAGGTGGGCCCATCTTCCTCGTCATCATAGGAATAACGTGGCTCATATAGGGGGTCCTTTGGAAGCTATCCCACCCTTCATCCATTATTGAACTGGGTCCTCCTTTGGTGGGAGTCAACTTCGTCACCAAGCCGATCGAAGAAACTGGCGGACCTTGCGGGTCTACGCTATCGCTCTTTGAGAGAGTTAATGGGCTGATAACGTCTGGAGTCCCGATGATCGCTATAAGGATGAGAGTGACTTGTTGCTGGGCTGGCTCTAGCCTTTTCTTCATTCGTGGCTCACCCACCAGCCATGACTCCCCTCGTTCTGTTTTCTTGCTCCAACATTTGAACTTGCTCTGTTAGATTAGACACTGTTTGTGCTATGGACATCTTATTGTGTCGCCTATTTCACTTTTTCTTGAGAATTTCTCCTCCTTCACTAACGACTACCTCTGGGATCTCATTTCTTTGTCTTTTAGTACTGAAGTCGCTATCCTCAAGGAGCTCACTATATTTTTCTAATTCATTTTCGCCTATTTTCCCTTCCTCATCACTCATTTTTCAGCCATTTTCGCAATAAGAATTCTCCACTTTCCTTCGAGCTAACAAAACTTTTACATGCAGTTTCTGAATTTTGTGGAAAATTGTGCGTTTCTCACATACAGCGCCAATTTGTTGACCACTAAAATCGAAGCCAACAAATCCTCGACCACCTCCTTGTTAAAATGAGTAAATCAATCCTCTATGAATTGCCATATGAAGATTAAGATTTCAAAGAGCAAGAATTTGGCTAAGGTTTATAATTGTTCTCCATTTTCTTTGATTTAATTTGGACTATTTATATATGTTACAAGCCTTTGGGATTTTTTGGTCTTTCTCCATTTTTTCTGCCACGTGTTACCTTTTTTATTGGAAGTCTCATAATTCTAGAATATTCTATGACATATGGCAGAAGATCATTCATCCAGCCATCCTTTTCTCTAGATTTGGTTTGTTAACTTCACACGTGCTTTGTTTGTAACTGATTTTGGCCACGTGGAGATTCATCATGTGGTCTTAGGGATATTTTGTTTGCTTAGAATCAATAGGGATATTCTTTTTGCTTGGTCTCGCACCCTTCGTTGAACATGTGTCTTTAGGATATATCAGGATTGGACTTAAATAGTTAGATGGGCTGGTTGATAAATTTTTTACCTTCGCCTATATTATGGACGAAGGTTTACTTTTAGGCAACCTATATGGACTTCGTTCAACTAAACGTCTAAGTTAGCCTTTACCGTGTATCCTTCGCCGAACAAGTGTTCTTAAGTTGGCGAAGGGTTAGACATAGATAGCTGGTTCTCGAACTCTATACCTTCGCCTAGATTGAGGTATGTACAAAAGTTTAGGTTTAAGCGAGCTATGAAGGCTTCCCTTAGTCAATATCCAGGCTAACTTTGGCTTCAACTGTTTCCACGAGGTATAACACCATTATTACGGATGTTCAATTCTTGCTACTTTGAGTATGAGTTCATCAATTCTTGCTACTCTGAAATATTTACTTTTTTTTTTTTTTCCTACTTTACAAATTTCGTATAGAGAATATGTAGAGCACAGGCCTTTCAGGTAGTGAGATCTACATGTTTGTGCAAGGGTTATGATTGGCTCTTACATAAATAACATTAGTAGAAAAAAGATTCAACTTTTTAGCTGAACTAGTCCACAAGTCTAGTATTAAAAAAATAAAATACTAAAATCTAGTGTATTATATTTGAAGGGTGCTTGGGTACGTAACAAATACTAAGATTTTTCATTTATTAATTGTGGAATAGAAATATACATCAAGTTACATTTAGTGATCAAGAAAATTCATTAAAAGTGAATAATTTATAACAAGACACTTTTAATCTTTGTAAAAGAACTCAATTATAAAATCACAAATCACATATTATTATAACACATTTATATGAATCACAAATCACAAGGTTGTGTGGCAAACATCAACACACAAAAAAGATCTTTATAAAAGAACGAATACCAAACAATGACTCACAAATCATGATAACACAATTATACTTGGTTGTTCTCTTTTTCCTTCTTCCGAATCTTCAACTTCCCCGCCCACATGAGACTCCACTTTGTCTTCATTATTTTCCAAGGTTCCTGAAATCACCAAAATTAATCATACTTCATTTTCTTTTTAAATATTATTTACATTTAATAGAGTTTCTTCCAAAAATCAATATAAAATATATATTATCTAAAATGAACATCGTCTTTATGCATTTTTTTGGTTCTTGTTTATTAATGTTTACCTAGATACAAAATCCAAAATCTGAATGCAAAGCCTAATTAAGCTCTTGTTTGTGAATGCTTAAATTATAATTTGAACTGATGAAGTTGGTTATATATACTTTTTATCCACACATTTCATAAGACTCACGATATACAATCCACTTTTTATCTACACATTCACTTACAACTAGAGAAATGTAGTGTTTATTCATACCTTGTGTAGCACTTGCACGAATTTCTTGTATATCCAAATGCACCTCAATACTTGAAGCAGTAATAATATTCTCACCGCTAGAAGTTGAGTCCAAAGTTCCATGGTTCGTATGTTTAAGTAAAGCACGCCATTCGTCAATATAGATTGATTGTTCAGGAGACAGATTAGGAATTTCACGCTTCCAAAGATCTTTCATAATGTCTTGAGTTTCTCCCAAAAGGCGAGTTGCTTC
Organism: Forsythia viridissima; assembly: GCA_030279155.1. Lineage (NCBI taxonomy): Eukaryota > Viridiplantae > Streptophyta > Magnoliopsida > Lamiales > Oleaceae > Forsythia > Forsythia viridissima. The sequence continues at coordinate 27,038,905 of CM059041.1, read as the reverse complement.
CTTTATACATTTCTCCCGTTCTTCTATGGAGCTACTGTAGCATTTCATGAGTATAACATGAGGTAAATTGATCAGGCATGCAGCAAATATATCTGCAATGATAACAGACAATGTCTCAAACACTTGAGTATCGGATGCTGAATGATAGCTTTCCTCATAGACCTGCAGCAAAGTGTTGCTTATTTTGTACATAGAATTAGCAATTATGACATTTTCAGGCAAGTTAATGTGGCCGCTCTCCACCATATTTCCATTCATTTTACTCGTGAATTCCTTCAGAATGTCTTCACTTTTATTAGCAAGAATTTGAAGAGTTTCTTTGGAGGATTTTGATACCCTGGCAATTTTTTGAAGATCCGTGTCTAACCACTTGCGCCTCAATTCAGCTACAACCCATAGAAAATCTGCAGCATTCGTGCTGCAAACCAATTCTTTATGAACATCCAGGCTTTTCTCGATAAGGCGGACATACGAAAAACCTTCAATGACACTTCGTAACAACTTATTCCTCTTCTCATTTTGTACGTTGGGAAGAGCAATCATGATGCTTGTTAGGGTTGCCACGGATAGACTCCAGCAATTAAGGGGTTCTTTACCAATTATCGGTGAGACTAGATCACTTTGAAATTTTAATACCCCCTCGAAGCTGGTCGAATTCTCCAAAAGGTCCATTAGATATCTGGGCTGATGCTTTGCACCCATCATTATGTATGAATTAATAGAAGTGTTAATGAACATTAGGTATCCATTTTGTATTGCCTCATTTTCAAGAAGTAAAACAACATTTCTAAGACCTTGCTCGTAACCATGCATGTCTTCTGGTTCATTGCGATTGACTGAGGCCTCAGATTCCCTTAAAAATTTATTCTTCAATGTCACAAAGCATCTAATGATTCTCTTCCTCGAGATGGCAAAATAGATTAGGATGGTCAATGGGATTGTAAATACTAGGACATCGTAAACTGCAAACCATACCAATATGTAGAGAGATCCAAAAAATGAGATTGGCACAAACAATTTATTCACGAGCACAATCACTATCTGACTTCCTATACAAATGTTGAGAAGTAGATTTCTGATGTCATAAATAATTTTTCTAAGCTTCTGGCTTCGAACTTGTAATGGTGGGGGTCTCTTTTTCCAGTCTACCAATCTTTTAATCCTGTAATTCTGTATGTCTAAGGAAATACTAGAGACAGTACATTTTCTAACATTCTGTACACTGTGAAGTAAAGCTACTAAAAATCTTCCCAATGACATGACAAAGCAAAGAACCACGCCTACATATTGAGTACAATAAACAAAATATACTGACCATTTATAATAGGAAGAAATCATCGGCTTATTGTGGAAACGCAGTGTTTTTGTTCCATTAGAAAGATAACTAATCAAGATTATCATGAATAAAACACCGCTGGCCTCAGATCGTGCCATCACAAACTGAGGGTTACCTGTTTCTGCCATCACCCAGTACTTTTTGACGCGTAACTTCAACTTATCAAGGTCCATTATTTCGTCTCCTTGTAGTTCCTCTCCCGAAATTCTTGTGTGCAATTCGTTATACTTCTGTTCCAAATAGCTTTTACTTGTAAATACCGTTATAGCAGAAAAACTCAATATAATGAACGAATAAACATTCAAAAAGACAACCACCACTTGGAATCTCATCCAATCTTCAATCACGCCTGTGAACACTTGGATGATAACATTTACAGTAAGCGTCACTATGAGGATACCCAATGCTGCCAAGTTCACTACTATATCTCTATCACTCATAGATCCTAGGGAAGGCATGAAATTAGTCGTTGAAGCACACAAGAAAGCAGTGCTTTTACTTTTTGCAGCTTGATCCAAGATACCAGGCATTGGGGTAGTTAGATCCATTGCCAATTTTACTGCGATGGCTAACACGGTCAAGGAAGCAGCGTTGAGAGAAGAATATCTGCAGGGAAACCATAATTTTCTATGGCGGACAGAGTGCACTACATCAGCCATAAGTGCAACAACCCATGTTAGAGATGCAACAGCAGCGTATACGCCTATCCATGGCATTGGTGCATTAGAGTCAATCATTTTGTTCAATTGTTCAGCTCTCTTCCGACGACTGCACTACATCGGGGGTTATAAGACGAGGATGCTCGAGTAGTGGAAATTTCTTTGTTGTTTCATCACAAGTTCAATTTATGGTTTCAATGCGTTGATGGGTCCATTAAAGAAAAGCAAATCCAATAATCAAACTGTGAGAAAATGACAAAAACATCAGCGATTTCAGCGGTCCAACCAATGCACAATGACCCATATATGATATTCTAATTACACGTCTTCTTCATTATCTCACCAATAGAAAATGTACACATCATCAAATAAATACAATTATTTAATGTGTATATTTTTTATTAGGATGGAAATTTCTTTGTTATTTCAATGCAAACTCAGCTTTTGTTTTCAACAGTTCATGTAACTAATAAAAAAAAGGAGAATTTTGATATATACCCAAATCTATGATGTTGTTGTGAAATAGTCTCAGTGTATAAAATCATTGGAAGAATGCCTGTGTTTTAGGATAAAATATACTGGCAAGTGCAATTCGGATACAGGGGATGGAAGGCTACCACAATCATTTCACGTAATATTTAGAGGGCACTTTTGGGATACTAGTCTGCTTGGGTAATGATAGTTGGGATTTGTGTCAGTGGTAGGACCTAAGAGCATCTCCAATGCTAGACATTCTTTTAAAAGTATGTGGCAAGAGAGAGAGTTGTATGAAGAAAGAAAAAGAAAAATAGATGAGAGAGATACACACAATGTGGCAGCATTTATTATAGAAAGTGTTTAGCAAGTAGTCTAAAAGTGGACATCATGTTAAACAACCTTCTACAATAACTGATGCCACATTAGTTTTGTCCACTCCACCTCATCGCCACATCATCTGGATATTCAAAATAGAAACCACCATTGGAGATGCTCTAACAATGATTTTTTGGGTTGAAATTTGCATGTCCAATTCTATCATAAGTTGAAAATTTAATCGAAATTAGACAGACACGAATAACAAACCTTACCATGAGTAATCTCAATACATATTTTGAACCAAAATAATGTATGTTGCGACTTCAACATCAGTAGACATAAAATGTGGACAATTGTAAGTACTCTTAAGTAATTTTCTACTTAATTTTGTGTTGATTTAATTATTTTAAGTCAAAATCCGAGATTAGATGGAATTGGAGAAAAACAAAGCAAAATAAGTAAAAAATGACTGAAGTGTACGAAGACTTGGATACGGGGACCAACTTGCAAACATTCAAAAGTTGAAGGATTTAGGTTACAAATAAAAGAGGACTAAATTGAAATGAAAGAAGAAATTAGAGGACTAAAGAGAAAAAATCCAAAGTTGAAGGACTTTGGTTGCAAATAAGAGGAAAAAGGACGAATTATGAATAAACATGAAGTGGAGACCAAATAGAATACACATCAAAACTTGGAGGACTAAGTCTGCAATTTGAGGATTGGAATTGAAATTGGCAAATTCTCACAATTTTTCGCGGTCAACTGCGATTTTGACTGCGACAATACACTGTTTGCGCATCTGGACACTTTTCAACTTATTTTCAATTTTAGTCGGGGCCTTTTTCGTCTTCTCCCGTACATAGGTTTCAAAATTAGTGAAACACTATATACATACATAACCTAGGTCAAAAAAAGGTTGTTGAATCTTTGATAACACAATAGAAAAGAGAGAAAAGAACGACGAAGAACACGAAGAACAACCAAGATATTGAAAATTGGAACGTGAAGACGAAGAATTCTTGGTGCAAGATATTCAAGTTCATCTCATCTTTTATTCAAGATCTGGTTATGTATTCAAATCTCTTCATCTTTTCTTTCTTTAAGATTATGAGTAGCTAAATTTAAAGTTTGGATGAACGGTGTAACCTAGTTTAATTCTTTATTTTCGAATCTCATGTTTTGCTTATAAATTAATTATGTTTTGATTTTACTTCTTCTCTTATTGCTTGAAATAATTGGCCATTATTTGTCATTGATTTGTGGATTGTAATGAACCGAGAGGTAAATTATTTATCTAGACTACGTAGTAAAATCTGGCAATTAGATAAAAGGTAAAGATACGATTTTGTTATTATCACGGTCTGAATTGAATTATTAGGAGAATTAATGCATCTAATTAAGGATCATTCTGACTTCATATGTTAACTTAATTAGATAGAACTAATTTGAACTCGAAAGAGGTAATTAGGTTAAATTCGTGAATTCGACCGAATACAACTTTATGAATAAATCTTGAGATGAAAATTAGAGATGACAACTATGGTGAACTCGTAAATCCAAACGCTTTAATAACTATTGTTTTCTAAATTCTTTATATTTGCTTTTACATACGTTCTTATATTATTTCCTTAAATTCATAGTTCTACTTTAAATATTCAAATCAACTTAATACAAATTGTTTTTAATAAATTAGTATTGAGATTAATTGAACTAGTATATAAATAAGTTATTATTCGTGGGAACATTAATCAGGACTCAATAGGTCTACTTTATTACTTGTTTGTGATATTATTCACTTGCAATTACATTATTTTCACAATAAGTTTTTGGCGTTGTTGCCGAGGACATTCTTATTTGATATTAGTTTAGATTAATTGTTAGTGTTAATTTAATTTTTATTTTATTTTATTTTGTTATTTAATTGTTATTTTTTATTATAATACTTTTTATTTTCCTTCGTAGTTTTCTTACTACAGAAAATATATTTGTTGCATGCTCCGTACATAAGACGACAATCTTGAAACTTTCGATCCTGAGATTAAACGTACTTTAAGATGAAGACGCAAAGAACACAACCAAAAATAAAAAGATCATCAACAAATTCAAATGGTAAATGCACGAGTAAGAAGAGAAGCTGAACAAGAAGCGGATTGGCAGTTTAACAAATTCAGCAAAATTATGATGATGAAGAAGAAGATGATGGAAATATGTCATTGGTTCAATTATTAACTCTGGCAGCAATTCCTAATCGTTCAAGCATAGTTTATCATGCTTTTAGTCGAAACGACTTTTAATTAAGTGTTGATTTGATTAATCTCTTCAGCAATAACCTACAGTTCTATGGAAAAGCGAATGAAAACCCGAATAAACATTTCTCCATATTCTTATGGATGTGCCGTAACTTTCAATTTTAAGGTGTGAATGAAGATGCCCCCAGACTTCAATTATTTTTCTATACATTGAGGGATGAGGCTGTAGAATGGTTAGACTCAGAACCACATGCTAGTATCACCACATGGGATAACTTAGCTAGAAAATTCTGTAACAAATATTTTTCGCCAGCTAAAGTATCCAAGATGAAGCTGGAAGTCTCTACTTTTTAGTAAATGGATGAAGAAAAGTATCATGAAGCTTAGGACATATTCAAGGAGTTACTTAGAAAATGTCCAAACCATGGCATTAAAAAGGGCCAACAAGTTCAATATTTTTACTCTGGGATATCTCCTCAGTCCAAATCAGCAGTGGACTCTTCTGCAAACGGGTCATCAACGAAGCATGGGATCTATATGAGTTGATTGCAAATACACACACCATGTTTTCATTTGATTGTGCCACTCCAAGAAAAGTAGCAGGTATACATGAGATTGATAGTCAATCAGCTACCAATGCACAAGTTTCTGTATTGACAAAGCTGGTAGAGCTCTTGGTCAAAACACAAACGCAAGGAGTGAATGCAATCCAAGCAACCATCATGTGCAAAAACTATAGGGCTAACCACTCAACGTGAAATTGTATGTTATTGGCCTCTCCAGAACAGATCAATTTTGTGCAGTATAATCCATATTCACAAGCATACAATTCGGGTTGAAAGCAACACCCAAATTTTAGGTGGTATGAGAATCAACAAAGTGGCAATACTTATAATACTCAGCAAGAAAGACGATCAAGTTTGGAAGAGATGTTTCAACATTATATGCAGAAAACTAATAAAGTATTTGGAGCGGTTGGACACAAACTGTCAAAATCAACAGGCGTCTATCAAAAAATTAGAGACTCACAACTGTCAGATAGGAAATCAGGCACTTTGCCTAGCAATACATTGACAAATCCAAAAGAATGGGTAATTGCAATCATTACTAGGAGTAGGGTACAACTGCCAGAAATCTACGTGAAAAGACCAGAGAAAGATGGTAAACAATTGGTAGTTGAGGAAGAAGAAACTAAACAACAACATGTGAAATCAAAAGAACAAGTATCAAAAGAATCTGGTCAATCATCAAGAGTGAGGGCGCTAATTCTTGTCAAAGCTTATATGCTACCAATTCCTTTTCCTCAGAGGTTGGAGAAGCACAAGCTCTACAAGCAGTTTAAAAAATTTCTTGAAGTTTTCAAGAAATTGCACATCAACATTCCTTTCGTCGAAGTGTTAGTCCAGATGCCATTGTATTTAAAATTTATGAAGAAAATATTGTCCAAGAAGAGAAAATCAGATGAATTCGAGACAATAGCTTTAACTGAGAAGTATAGCGCTATTCTACTAAATAAGTTGCCTCTGAAGTTAAAAGATCCAGAGAGTTTTAAATTACCTTGCACAATTAGAAAATTTTATAATTTTAATGCTTTATGTGATTTAGGTGCAAGTGTAAATTTGATACCCCTTTCTGTCTTTAGGAGATTAGGTTTGGGAATGGTTAAAGCAACAACTGTCTCTACATCTTGTTGATACATCAATCAAGCACCCACGAGGTATGGTCGAGGACGTGTTCATCAAAGTGAATAAATTTATCTTTTCGATTGACTTCATTGTCCTTGATATCGAAGAAGACCGAAATATGCCAGTCATATTAGGTCGACCATTAGCGACGAGTCGAGCCCTTATTGATGTTGAAAAATGTAAGCTAGTCTTGAACATACATGATGATGAACGAGAAGTATTCGGTATGTACACCATACCCGAGCAACCAGTCGACCTCGAAGAGTGTTTTAAAGTTGATGAAGTACTGAAAATTGGCAAGAAAAACTGCAAATCGAATACAGGTAGACTAGTTGCAACAATTAAAGATAAAAATGGCCGATTTAAAATATGGAGAGCAAAGGATAAATCATGCAAAGCTAATAATTGCGAGCAATTCAAGACTTCCAAATTCCAATTCAATGCCTCCATAAATGATACTTGCAAATAGTCAAACTCTTGACTATAAATCGAGCGCTTAATGGAAGGCAACATATTTTTTTTATCTCTTATATATTTATTGCATTGCATGTAGAATTTTAAAACTTCATTAGGAAGTAGAGCACGTTTCTAGATTTTTAGTAATTAAGTACATTTAAATTTTTTATATATATTTCAGGCTACACATCGTCATACTAATCCCAATGCGTACTAATCAATTGAAAGTCTGATGTTGTCTCCACGCCTTTTGATTCGAGTTAACTATTTCTTTTTTTATTTATTTCTCTCTTTTTTTGTCACATTGAAGACAATGTGGATTTTAAATTTGGGGTGTGTTGTGGATGAAAAGAAAAATTATTATGTGTGCTCGTATGTTGGATAGCATTGCTGACTTATGATGATATTTATTTGAAATTGTTATCAATTAATGAATTATGACTAGGTGATACTGCTTAAGCTATTTTTATAGACTATACATATCTAAGTGAGATATGATTAAGTATGAGCACAATAGTCATAAATATCACTACATTTGGTTGCTATATTAAATAGAATACAATAGTGAACCTAAGTTGTAAAAACCAAGACCACCAATTAGCAACTCAATTACTTAATCAGTTGAAAAGATAGTTTAGAGGTGGTTGAATGAGTGCAGAAACCATTTATATGGGTGTTGATTCTGTACATAAGTAATATTTGTGTGGAGTGTATTTGGCTACCATGTGGAATTTAGGTATTGACCGAATGCTATAAATTTAATCCCCACTTATTTATCTTGCACAAGAAAATGAAAGTCATTGCACTTATATTATCTTATACCTCTCTTCGTAACCTAATTGACTCGAGTGATAAAATTCGTTGGGGTTCTCAGAACTCGATGCCCTACGGTCTATCAGACCTGGGAGCCATCAGCCTAAAGCTTGCTACAAGTGTCATCTAGAAAGCTTAAGGGTGTGAGGTCACACACACACACACATACACATAAAAGAAGCAAAAACAAGATTGAGCATTTGTGCGCATAACTTGGAGATTTACATAACTAGTGGCTAGTAGAAGCTTGGTGGTCGAAGCATTCAATAAATAGAGAATCATCACATATCTAAATAACAATTGTATTGACTAAACCTAACCAAATTTTGAGCGGTAAAAGAATAAGTATTTTGAGAACAACTCTAGAGTTAACACCAGGGGTTAGAGATTGAATATCAATATGGAGTGTGTATTCTTACGAAAGAGAAATGAAATATTTGACTATTGGGGGACGGAATATTACCAACGTAAAAGCTTAAGTTGATTGAATTGACTATGTGCACACACATATATCAATTGAGCATCGGATAAGTAAAAATTGATTTTGGTAGCATGTTTTAGAAGTTTTTTATAAATTGTTTGATTGTTTAAAAAATCTGAGGCAAACACAGCAAGCTATCTGTCATAGTAAATATTAATATTATTTGTGAGATGTGATTGTTTAAAAAATAGTCATGTTCGAGGACGAACAAATGTTCAAGTTTGGAGGTATTTGATAAGTGTAGTTTTACACTTATGTGGACCATCAAAAGTGGACAATTGTAAGTACTTTTAACTGATTTTTTACATAATTGGGTGTTGATTTTATTATTTTAGGTCAAAACTTGAGATCGGATGAAAGTGAAAAAAACCAAAGTAAAATAAGCGAAAAATGACTGAAGGCCTACGAAGACTTGTATATGGGGACCAACTTGCAAATATCTAAAAGTTGAAGGACTTGAATTGCAAATAAAAAAGGACTAAATTGAAATGAAAGAAGAAATCAGAAAACTAAAGAGGACAAAATCTAAAGTTGAAGGACTTGGACTGTAAATAAGAGGACAAAAGGACACATGATAAACAAACATGAAATGGAGACCAAATAAAATATACATCAAAACTTGGAGAACTAATTCTACAATTTGGGGATTGGAAACGAAATTGGCAAATTCTCACTGTTTTTCGCGGTCAACCGCGGTTTGCAAATCGCAAACCGCGGTTTGACTGTGATAATGCGTTGTTTATGTGTTTGGACACTTTTTAGTTTATTTTCAATTCTAGTCAAGGTTTTTTTCGTCTTTTCACGTACATGGATTTCAAAATTAGTGAAACACTATATAAAGACCTTACCTAGGTCAAAAGAAGGTTGTTGAATCATTGAGAACACAATAGAAAAGAGAGAAAAAAACGGCGAAGAACATGAAAAACAACCAAGATCTTGAAGATTGGAACGTGAAAACGATTATGAGTAGCTAAATTTAAAGTTTGGATTAACGATGTAACCTAGTTTAATTCTTTACTAGTGTTTATCCCGTGATTAGGTTGAATGAATTTTTTTAATTACAAAATGAAAAGTCACGTTGATAAGATTGAATTGCAAAATGAAAAATGTGCAGAGCTCGAAAGTTAATTGATAAGCTTATTTAATTTAATTTTGAATTGCAAAACGAAAAAAAATGTAGAGCACTTTATTTTTCTTTTGTTCTTTGAGGAATTTAATTAATAAGCTTATTTAATGTAATTTTACAAAACCGAAGCATGAAATGAAGAAAAAAAAAATTAATGTAGCGTAGATAATATATATACACATATAATGTGATTGGTATTAAATGTATTAATGTATTTTGACTTTGGATATTGAAAATGATCTATTTTTTCACAAAATCAAAGCACTAAATGAATTAATTAAAAATAAAAAAAAAATAATATGTATAGTCGAATCGTAATTAAGTTGAATGAATTTTTTTTAATTACAAAATGAAAAGTCACGTTGATAAGATTGAATTGCAAGATGAAAAATGTGCAGAGCCCAAAAAGTTAATTAATAAGCTTATTTAATTTAATTTTTAATTGCAAAAAGAAAAAAAATGCAGAACCCATTATTTTGCTTTCGTTTTTTGAGGAAGTTAATTAATAAGCTTATTTAAAATAATTTTACAAAACCGAAACATGAAATGAAGTTAAAAAAAATTTAATGTAGCATATATAATATAAATATACATATAATGTGATTGATATTAAATGTATTGATGTATTTTGACTTTGGATATTGGAAATGGTCTATTTTTTTACAAAATCGAAGCATTAAATGAATTAATTAAAAATAAACAAAATTTATTCTGTACAATGGAATCGTAATTAGGTTGAATGAATTTTTTTAATTGCAAAATGAAAAGTCACATTTATAAGATTGAATTGCAAAATAAAAAATGTACCGAGCCCATAATGTTAATTACTAAGCTTATTTATAATTTAATTTAGACTTGTAAAACAAAAAAAAAATGCAGAGCTTTTTATTTTCCTTTTGTTTTTTGAGGGAGTTAATTAATAAGCTTATTTAATGTAATTTTAGAAAACCAAAGCTTCAAATGAGGTAAAGGAAAAAAAAAAATTAATGCAACAGAGACAATGTGTGTGTGTGTAGTGATTGATATTAAATGTATTAATATATTTTGACTTTGAATGTTGAATATGATCTTTTTTTTTTTTTTACAAAATTGAAACATTAAATGAATTAATGAATTAATTAAAAATAAAAAAATAGTTGACTTCATAGTTGATTGCCACTTGACAAAAATATATGCAGACTATCCTACTTTTATATATAATATAGAATTAATAAGCTTATTTAATATAATTTTACAAAACCGAAACATGAAATGAAGTAAAAAAAAAATTTAATGTAGCGTAGATAATATAAATATACATATAATGTGTTTGATATTAAATGTATTGATGTATTTTGACTTTGGATATTGGAAATGATCTATTTTTTTACAAAATCGAAGCATTAAATGAATTAATTAAAAATAAACAAAGTTTATTGTGTACAATGGAATCATAATTAGGTTGAATGAATTTTTTTTAATCGCAAAATGAAAAGTCACATTTTTAAGATTGAATTGCAAAATAAAAAATGTACCGAGCCCATAATGTTAATTACTAAGCTTATTTATAATTTAATATAGAATTGTAAAACAAAAAAAAAATGCAGAGCTTTTTATTTTCCTTTTGTTTTTTGAGGGAGTTAATTAATAAGCTTATTTAATGTAATTTTAGAAAACCAAAGCTTGAAATGAAGTAAAGGAAAAAAAAATTTAATGCAACAGAGACAATGTGTGTGTGTGTGTGGTGATTGATATTAAATGTATTAATATATTTTGACTTTGGATATTGAATATGATCTTTTTTTTTTTTACAAAATTGAAACATTAAATGAATTAATGAATTAATTAAAAATAAAAAAAATAGTTGACTTCACAGTTGATTGCCACTTGACAAAAATATATGTAGACTATCCTACTTTTATATATAATGTAGAATTAATAAGCTTATTTAATATAATTTTACAAAACCGAAACATGAAATGAAGTAAAAAAAAAAAATTAATGTAGCGTAGATAATATAAATATACATGTAATGTGTTTGATATTAAATGTATTGATGTATTTTAACTTTGGATATTGGAAATGATCTATTTTTTTACAAAATCGAAGCATTAAATGAATTAATTAAAAATAAACAAAATTTAATCTGTACAATGGAATCGTAATTAGGTTGAATGAATTTTTTTTTAATTAAAAAATGAAAAGTCACATTTATAAGATTTGCAAAATAAAAAATGTGCCGAGCCCGTAAAGTTAATTACTAAGCTTATTTATAATTTAATTTTGAATTGCAAAACGAAAAAAATGTAAAGCTTTTTATTTTCCTTTTATTTTTTGAGGGAGTTAATTAATAAGCTTATTTAATATAATTTTACAAAACCGAAGCTTGAAATGAAGTAAAGGAAAAAAAAATTTAATGCAACGTAGACAATGTATGTGTGTGTGTCTATATATATATATATATATATATATATATATATATATATATATATATATAATGATTGATATTAAATGTATTAATGTATTTTGACTTTGGATATTGAATATGATCTATTTTTTTACAAAATCGAAACATTAAATGAATTAATGAATTAATTAAAAATAAAAAATAGTTGACTTTACAGTTGATTGTCACTTGGCAAAAATCTATGCAGACTATCCTACTTTTATATATAATATAGATTTTCAAATCTCATGTTTTTGCTTGTAAATTAATTATGTTTTGATTTTACTTCTTCTTTTAATGCTTGAAATAATTGGCCATTATTTGTCATTAATTTCTGGATTGTAATTAATCGAGAGGTAAATTATTAATTTAGACCACGTAATAAAATTTGGCAGTTGGATAAAAGGTAGAGATACGATTTTGTTATTGTCGCGGTCTGAATTGAATTCTTAGGAGAATTAATGCATCTAATTAAGGATTATTCTGACTTCATAAGTTGACGTAATTAGATAGAATTAATTTGAACTAGAGAGAAGTAAATTAGGTTAAATTCGTGAATTCGACCGAATACAACTTTATGAATAAATCTTGAGAGAAGAAATTAGAGATGACAACTATGGTCAACTCGTGAATCCAAACGCTTTAATAACCATTGTTTTCTAAATTCTTGATATTTGCTTTTACATGCGTTCTTATATTATTTTTTTAAATTCATAGTTCTACTTTAAATATTCAAATCAACTCAATTCAAATTATTTTCAATAAATCAGCATTGAGATTAATTGACCTAGTATATAAATAAGATGGTTTTCGTGGGAACGATAATTCGGACTCAATAGATCCACTTTATTACTTGTTTGCAATATTGTTCCCTTGCAGTTACTTAGATTACTCCTAATATATAGTTACAATTTGGAATCTCAAACTGATTTGTGTCAAGATCATATTAATAAATTAATGGCTGAGGTTGACAGTTAGAACCATTTATAATTAGTATGAGAAAATGCCTCAACCAGTCTTGAATGTGTTACCACTCGATTTTGGTAAGACCTCCACGTCAGCAAAGGCCCAATGAAGATCCCATATAGGCCCAATTCATGTCTCACTAAAGCCTTATATGCCTAGCGAGAATCTCCCAGAGCCATAAAAGTCCCATAGAACCGACGAAGGCCTTGTAGGCCCATTAGGCATTTTAACATCCCCGGAATCAGGGTATTGCGAAGCCTATGAACATTCTTAATACTCGCAGCCGACCCATAGCGCCTCGCCGGGCTTCGTATCTATTGTAACTAACAGACAGCAAGGTATTTTGGAATAATCAGAGAGATAATTAAAGGCAGATTGCGTTAGATTGGCACACGGATCCTCACAAAAAAACCAAATCGTGATCTCTTAAAAATTAGGCAACGTGATAAACTCAAATAAGGACGATAATCTAAGAGATTGCCTTGATAGCTGATCACTCCTATCCCATAAGGAAAGAGGATCCAAATAGATGTCTAATTGATTAGTTTCCTAAATCAATTAGAACTCTTGTTCTATAAATACAACGTCTCCGATTATTCTAAGGTACACTCCTTTTGTACTTAAATTTCACCCTAAACTCTGCTCAAATCTCTGCCTGTTTGTTCCTCGCACACCCAATTACTTTCACCACCGTGTATTATTCTTTATACCGGCAGTTGACTTGATCGTCAGAGTACCAACGATCGTCGGACCCCTTTTCTTCAAAGATCTTAGTACCTAACGATTGTCTGAGTATGCAGGTAACATACAAGTTGGCAGAGGAGTGACTGAAGATCTGTCACGTGGACGGTGTAGGTTCCGACGTCAACAGAATGTTTAGCTAGTATGCAACTAAGAACATGTTATGATTTGTGTGTCAATACTCGTAGTTTATTGATTGGCCAACAATATACAAACTAACCCCAAAAATTAAAAAAAATAAAGAGTATAAAAAATAAAGGAATACAATCGTACTCAATTCAATGGAGTTGTCCGTTATTTACATACCAAAAAATCACATAATCTTTGACTCAAACCACGCTAAAAAACACAAATTTATTGTTCACCAAAAGATCTACACAACCTTTCATCTTACAAGATTACAACCAGAAAACCACTTAAACTCTTGGATGAAAGAGAGAGAAATATTTCGATGTGCACCTTACCGTCTGATCATAGAGAAAATGAAGTAAAGACCTCCTTTAAATGTCACAAACCTCAAACCCTCCATCCGACGGTTGTAGACGAGCCACATGTGCAGACTAGATGAATTCTCAAGATATACAAGAAATCACATTTCACAAATAGGATTTTAGTCAAAAAGTAAACTCTGAGGTACTTAATTTCAACATATATCTATATGCTCGATAACGGTTTAGAGTTAATGAAAAATTGAGATCTGGATGACATTACAAATCATAAAATTAGACGGAAGAAAACTAAGAAAATATGAAATTTTACATTAGAAGATGAAAGATTAAAAGAGGTATTTCGTTAACATTTACTTTAACTTTGTGCTCTGGAACCAATGGATCAATTGTCTTTATGACAAATTTCTGTTGAGGAAATAGAATCAAGCTTCAGATATCATCAAACGAAGTTTTTGTTGTTCTATAAGTAATTTATGCAATAAATTAATTAAACTGTAATTAACAGAAAATATTTTAATATATAGAGTTAGAAATGGCTGGCTTAGAGAGTCGCAAAAATTGCTGTCCTAAAATCGTGTGAACTTTCTTTTGTAGGGGTATTGTCAGCACTGCAAGGCTACAAGATAAAACTCTTTTAGATCATAGTCGATTCTTCTTTTATGAGCATGACCAAAGGGTGATAAGAACGAGTACTTTAACTAGTTGCCAAAATAAGAAAATGAGTATATTATATAGTGTATTTTCTAATCTTGTTGTCTTGTAATGTTTCTAAAACATGAAACTACACTCTCTTTTATGCTAGAAAATTCAACCCCCACTTTTACGAAAATTTATGTCATTCAAATTGGTTTTAATCATGAATTTAAGGAGTTTTTTTAATTTTATTAACACTCAAAATTAAAACTAAAACTAGAAATTAAATCAAATTTATATGAATGTTTAAATATTTATTTTTATTTTTTTAGGTTACAATAATCCTGCACAAGACTTAAACATGCAAACAAAATAAATAAATAAATAAATAAATAAATATATAATGGCAACATTATATTGTGCGATAGGTCTAGGTGTCTTCAGGACTTGAACCTCACTTTGAGGGAGCCATAATGGACTAAGCCTTGAATTATGTCCCTTTGTCCAAACTTCAATTGCCCCACACACAGTAATGAATTAAGCTTAGTTCATAGCGAGTAGCGATGTTAATGGTCATGAGCTCTTATCTTGATTCTAAGTAATAGTCTCTAGGGAATAGCCCAATCTCATAGCCACGGCCTCATGGCAACTCTTACATAGGTGAGTCTTTCAGGGGGTACGTGTGACCCGCACCTCGTGAGAGTATTCCCGCCTCGGTACTCATTCAGGGTTAAACCCTTCCTAACATCACATAATATAGCACTATCACTATAGGGATGAGCACAAATAATATAGTGCTATGTTAAGTCACGCAGTATATGTTGTTTCTACCCATTGAACATTCTTCATGGGATCTTTAATAAAAAAAGGTTGGATTACTTCCGAAGGTCACTCCCTTATAGGCTTAAGCTTATTCCCCTCGATAATTCATCGACACTTTTTTTTTGTGTTAACCATTTGTTAAGTTGTCTGTCAAATTCTTCTTAGATTTTACAAAATTTAGAGAAATCACACTTCTCTTTAATAAGGCCTTAAGTGACTTATGTCTTATTTGTATATGTCTATTTACCTTATTATTCGAATGAGATTTTTTCACAAGTTCTATGACAACTTTTACCGTCACAATAGAGATAGCTTGAATTGGTTTGCTTATTAAAGGTATGTCTAGTAATTGATCTCTTATCCATTCAGCATTGGCACATGTAGTATCTAATGTTATTAACTCCGATTCTAGATTACTTCTTGATATAATAGTTTGTCCTTTTGAACCCCAAGATATAGCTGAAACTTGAGATACGTAGTATATTGTTTGAATAATTGAATGTGCTTTACTATAACGGTTTGCTTGGGAGTTTCTTTTTCCTTCGCCGGTTTTGGATGGTACGATTTATGAGAGGTGGAAAAATTGATATTTGTTAGTTTTTTGGACACCGGTTTTTGGTAGTTTAAAAAACACACAAAATCGGTGTAGTGTATTTCTCAACTCCCAAATCGATTGTTTTTTCCGTTTTTCAAATTATCTTCTAATTTTACTCTTTCTAAAATAATTATTTCCAAATCTACCATAAATCAAAGTACATACTCCTTTCTTCATCTTTTCTCCAAATGCACATTTTGCATATTTTCTCTAAACAATAATTTTTATATGTGCCATTGTTTTGAAATTTTTTGCAGTCAAAATTAAATTTACATTTAAATTTCCACATACTTCTTATTGTTTTACATATATCTACATTTTTTAAATATGTGATTATCTATATAATTTTATTCTTTTAAAAAATTTCAAAACATAAACTCCCAAACATGAATTTGACTATTCTAAAAATTATTACAAAAACAACCAAAAATCAAGCCACTTATAAATGCTCAAAACCCATACTTTAAAAAAACACCACTAACTCGTTCCTCAAAACTGTTTATTGTATTTTGTGGCCTTTGAGGCAAACACTAACAAACCTCCCAACAAAACCCTCTGCACCCTATTCAAACGCCTCTCCAAAACAGCCAAATTCCATCCATGCTCTGCCCACGATTTACAATCTTTACCTTAAATGTCTTTTGTAAACCTCGGATTTGTATAAAGAGGGTTCTTTTAGTCCTGGAGCCTGGAGGTCTTTTAGGGGATTGTTAATGTTATTTTGATCGATAAATTGAGAAATCTATTGTTGTCTAAATTATGAAATGATTGAGGAAATTTTTGTATTGAATCTACAGGTACACACTAATGCCCCCACAATATTGAGGATTTTAGTTACCAATGACTATGACAAACGTGATGCATTTTTATATAATTGTTCTATTTTTAGTTGGGAATTAATGCAAAAATGATTGTCTCGAGTACCTATGATGGATTTGTAGAATTTGGGATGCTTCTTCTATGCATTGTATGAAGATTTTGATTAATGATGAGCATCATCCACTTAGTTTAGGATTTTGGCCCAATGGGAAATTTTTTCTTTTGGGACTTTGGATAACACCCTGGTGAGTTTCTCTTTCTTGTTGAGAAAATTTATGGTTGCTTACAGATTTTTCTTTGAGATTTTAAGTAAAGCAATTAAGAATTTTAACTTGGAGTAAATTGGGCTGTGAATTATACTGAGGATTGTAAGGAGTGCTTTGTTTCAGGTGCTATTTATAACTCTAATCCCTAGATTGCTAATTTTTAGTTGTTTTGAGAGTTCTATCTTCTAAAGTAGTTGATCGTTTCAGTTCTGAAGTTGCAGGGCTTACGATGAAGATTATCACCAACTTATTTGAATGTTCTAGATATTTTTCATTATTTCGTTTTAAATGATTTTTCTAGAATTTTCCATGTATGTATATATCAAAAAAGATCTAGAATAATCATAGAGAATTAGTACTAGAATTTTCTAACCTCCCTTAATAGAACTTTCTAGAATTGTTGTGACCAAGTATAAATAGGATGTTAGTGTAGTGTGTAGAGTGTGTAATGAGTGATGAGTGAAATCAACTAAAGTGGGGTGTACAAGTGTTTATATAATAAAACAAGTTCCCTTTGTGTTCCAAATTCAACAAGTGGTATCAGAGCGAGTCGATTGAGGGCCACGTGTTTCTAGAGCAAGGCAGTCGAGTGGAGATTATTTTCGAGCTTCTGTAGATCGTGCACAAATTGAGATTGTGAAGCTTGAATAAAGTTTTCTTAGTAACGAGGAGGTTATTACCTACAAGTGATAGGCAAAGTGAAGAAGCTCAACAACCAAAACTACACCACAAGGCAGACATGCATGGAGTCTTATCTTCAAGGCGCAGACTTGTGGGACGTAGTTGGCGGCAGTGAAGTGACACCGCCGAAGGATGCTGAGACTCTGAAGAAATAGAAGATTAAAGCAGGTGTGGCCATGTTTGCCACAAAAACAATAATTGATGAGGAATTATTGCAGTACATATGGGACAAAAATACGCCGAATAAAGCATGGGACACATTTGCAGTACTGTTTTCAAAAAAAAATGATCTAAGGTTACAGCTTCTCGAGAACGAGCTACTGTCCATCACTCAAGAAGAGATGACGATAAATTAATACTTCAATAACGTAAAATCTCTCTGTCGCAAAATCTCTGAATTAGATTTTTCGAGTAAAACTTCAGAGTCTAGGATGAGAAGAATAATCATACATGAATTGAGACCTGAATTCAGAGGCTTTATTACCGTAATACAAGGTTGGCTAGAGTAACCTTCACTAGTCAACCGAAAAAATTTTCTAGCCCATCAAGAAGCGTTGACTAAGTAAATGTTAGGAGAGTCACTAAAAAAAGAAGATGAAGCATTGTTTAGCTATAATAGAAAAGGCCGATCCCCCCGAAAAAATAACAAAGAAGAAAAAGAAGAAAAATGCATAGAAGGTTCTCAAACAAGCAGAGCTCAAGAAAATCACGACGAGATAGGTCAGTTGTTCAAAAGATATAGGCGACCTAATGGCTCGTGCTTTGTATGTGGCAAATGAGGTCATTACGCCAGAGATTTGTGATTTAGAAAAAAGCCAGCAGAAGAAAATATGGCAACCTCTAACGAGCAAAGAAAATATAATAGTGAAGAAAAGTGGGATGCTGAAGTGTCGCTCGTAGTAACTGACCAAACACATGAGGAGGTGTGCAGTTCAAGCCTTAAGGAAGAATCGACACTGATGGTGGTCATCCTGGGATGAATAGATTATGAAAATGATTGGATTGTCGACTCAGGATGTTCCAATCACATGACAGGCGACAAGAAGAAGCTGTAAAATGCAACAGAGTATAAGAAAGGCCAGATGGTGGTAACTACCAACAACTCGAGATTGCCAATAACCCATATTGGTAAGATAGTTATCACGCCTCGTTTTAGTCCTAGTCAGGTGCGTCTACAAGATGTCTATCACGTGCCAGGAATGAAGAAAAATCTCCTATCAGTGGCACATCTAACATCATTAGGTAATTATGTTTTGTTTGGACCAAAAGATGTTAAGGTGTATCAAAACGTCAAAATTTCAGGTGCACCAGTAATGGAAGGACGAAAACTAGAGTCCATCTATGTTCAGCATAGTCTGCATGCGTAGATAAGACTCAAAAGAACGAGAGGGTAGATTTATGGCATGTGAGACTAGGACATGTAAGCTATCACAAGCTGAAGGTGATGATAAAGAAAACGATGCTCAAGGGCCTTCTTCAGCTCGAGATCAGAGACGACATGGTATGTGTTGGCTGTCAATATGGTAAAGCACATCAACTACCACATCACGAGTCAAACTACAGAGCAAAGCAATCATTGGAGTTGATACACTTTGATGTGCTACATGGTGATATTCATCGACGACTTCTCGAGGTACGTTTGGGTTTTCTTCTTAAAAGAAGACGTTTACAAAACTTAAAGAGTTTAAAGAAAAAGTAGAAAGAGAAGTCGAAAATAAGATTCAGTGTTTACGCATGGATAATGGAGAAGAGTATACATCAGGAGAATTTTCCCAATATCTACAACATAAGATACACCATCAGTTGACATGTCCAAACACTCCATAGCAGAACAGTGTAGTGGAAAGAATGAATCAACATCTTGCTTAAACATGTCGAAGTATCCTACATGGAAAGAATGTATCAGGAAGGTTTTGGGCAAAGTGTATGAGGACAGCAGTACATGTGATAAACAGGCTTCCACAACCGAAGCTAGGGTTCGTGTCACCATTTGAGAAACTGTGAAAAATTAAGCCCACAGTTAGTCACTTTTGTGTCTTTGGCTGCGTCTGTTACGTGTTCATGCCTAGTCACTTGAAAAGCAAGTTTGACAAAAAGGCTATTAGATGTATATTCATGGGATATGATAGCCAAAGGAAAGGATGGAGGTGCTGCGATCTTACAAGCGACCGTTGCATTCCATTGCGCAACGTGGTGTTTGACGAAGCATCTTCTTGGTGCACACCGCAGAAGGTAGAACTACCAAATAAAAAAAAATTGGAAATAAGTTGCAAGAAGAAATTGTAGAAGTACAACATTGCCTTGAGAAAATTGAAAATTCACAAGTGTCAAGCGACGAAGAAGGGTCAATGAGGGCAACGCAAGGTCCACGAAAAACTGATGTACATCAACCAACACTAGAAGAAAATAGGTCGAGCCAACAAGAAGATGTTGAGATACCAACGAGTTCTCAACCACAACTAAGAAAATCAACTAGACAACGAAGACCAAATCCTAAGTACACTAATGCAGTGGTAGAAAAATATGAAAGTACTAAAGAGCGAGAGACCTTTGAAGAGACAATCCAACACAAGGAGTGGAGAAAGGCAATGGAAGAAGAGATCGTGGCTCTAAGGCAAAATGAAACTTGGGACTTGATGCCAGTACTTGATGGAGTAAAGCCTATATCTTGTAAATGGGTATACAAGGTAAAAAGGCGACCTGATGCGTCAATAGAGAATTACAAAGACACGGGTGGGAATGATGACAAGAAAAAAGAGTTAAATCAAATAGTTGGTGCTAAATGGGAGAATTGAAGATTATCACCAACTTATTTGAAGGTTCTAGATATTTCTCATTATTTCCTTTAAAATGATTTTCTAGAATTTTCCTTGTATGATATATCAAGAAAGATCTAGAATAATCATAGAGAATTAGTACTAGAATTTTTTAACCTCTATTAATAGAACTTTCTAGAATTGTTGTAACCAAGTATAAATAGGTTGTTAGTATAGTGTGTAGAGTGTGTAATGAGTGATGAGTGAAATCAACTAAAGTGAAGTGTACAAGTGTTTATATAATAAAACAAGTTCCCTTTGTGTTCCAAATTCAACACACGATTCAAAATTGTGCTATTGTAGCATGTCCTTGATTCCTTTTACAATCCCAATAGGTTTTTATTTTCACTTCTCTAGCCATGGATTTGTGCCAATAAACAAGATATATTCTTTTGAGCTTTGGTACCAAAGGCATTCCCATCTTCTATGCAAAAAAAAATTTCCCCAAAATTAAACATACCTTGAGCACCATTTGCATCTATTTCTCAACTTCCCATATAAATTGATGATCAAGCATATTTAGCCTTATGTCTAGCTTCATTAGGTCTAACCAAATATACCACTAAATAAATATAGTTACCAATGGCTAGATTTTCCCAGGTTTGCTTCAAATCCATGCGCTTAAGAATCCTGTAATAGTCTCCTGCCTTGCATCTCGTAATCTGAATAATGTCCAAAAATAAGCCCTCACCTCAGTGGCCATTGGTACCTTTACAGTTTCATCGATCACATTGGTGTATCCTCTGCAAAATTTTATCCACCGGTAGCCATTTATAATTGAGCCTCTAATTCCAAATAAGGTATGAGATTTGAGTTGAATTGTGATGGAGAATAAGGATAGGAATTGAAGATATCAAAGAAGATGAGGATTGGAGATATAATTGGATTTGAATAGGATTGAACTAGCTTTATTAGATATGATTTTATCATTACAGTAGTTGTAATTTTAGTAGAAGTTCTTTATATTTAAGTTCTTTACCTTATAAATAGGACATGTGATTTCATATGCAAGATAGACTATTATTGATGATTAAAGATAGATTATTTCTTCCCTCTAATTATTCTCTATTCTCACTCATTTCTTCTCTTTTTCTTTCCTATTTCTATTTCTTGTTACTTTCTACGTCGATTTGATTTACGCCAAATACATAAAATTTGCTCAAACCTGCTCCTTGTCTTTGATCATATCCCAATTTTGCTTCTTTGAGAACTCTTTAGTACTCACTTCATCCAAAAAAAAAAAAAAAAAATTAGGTAATCTTCATTTGGCTTGCCATGTGTTTGAACAATTGTCAATGGGCCACTTCCATTGCAACTATGTTAGTCAAATTACCAGTGCACAAATATCGAGCGATTAACAATGTTCGCGTCTGCTTAGTGGTCGCACCCATGGGCTAGTCATGTTACTAACTAGGTCCTCGTTGCCATAATTCTCTACTACCTTGCAAAGCACATTAGAATATATATAGAGGATAAGTTTATAGGTCTGTTGCTTGTAATTATGAATTACATCACATGCTACTCTCGTTTCCACAAAATTCAAACTATGCCGACCTCATTAGAAAAAGCCTTTACGAAAGCACATATATCTTCTAATGAAATTTAATTTGTCTCCAAAAACAAAATGCTCCAAAGTGATAGAAATTCAATGATGTAACAACTTTTATTTGAACATATGGCTTCCAACTTGGCGTAGAAGTAATATTTTGAGAGATTCAGAAACAAGGAGAAAATGAATTCTTTTCTTCGAAACAAACATCAAATATTTACCTCGTTGTATTAAACATTACATGTCGAGAAAATGTTGAAGAATGAATAATGTTAGGGATTTCTAGTCAATGTTTTAGGATTGCCACAACGAGTGATAACGAATCAAATATTTACCTCTTTGTATTAAACAATGTACTAGTTGCGCAAGAATCTGTGGATGTATTTCTAGAGGATCTACATGGCACTTTGCACGATGACTTGGTTCCTGGAGCGGTGCCAGTATCCAAATCCTCGTGTTTAATGACGTTTAGCGAACTTCGAGGGTTGAAACTATAGTTACAAGAGCTATTATATAAAAAATTTATTCGACCAAGTATATGTTTGTTGGGTGTTCCAGTGTTCTTTGTCAAAAAGGACGGAACCATGATGATGTGTATTGATTATTGAGAGTTGAACCATTTAAACATTACAAATACCCACTCTAGAGAATAGAAGATATGCTTGATAAGTTGGGAGGAGCAAAAGTATTTTCCAAGATTGACTTTCGATTTGGCTACCATTAGTTAAAGGTAAAAGCAAGTAAGTGATGGTTGGGCATGTATTATTGGAGACTCATTGAAGGTTTCTCCAAGATAATAGGGACGATGACTCAATTCACCAGGAAGGTGAAGTTTCAGTGGACAAACAAGTGTGAACAAAGTTTCCACAAGCTAAATCAACATTGGGTCGTGGCTCCAATACTCACAATACTGGAGAGTTTGGACAGGTTTGTTGTTTATAGTGACGCATCCTAGCAGGCTTGTGATGTGTACCGATCCAATACAATTGAAACTATATGAGCAGAACCTTGCGTTCAAATGGAGGTTATGCGTACTCAAAGGACCGGGCATTGATGTTCAAAGAATTCAGTTTATCTTCACATAGAGCATTAATGTTCAAATGGAAATTATGTGTACTCAAGGACAAAGAGCCAGGGAAAGAAATATTGGAAGAAACACACTCGGCCCCGTACTATGCACATCTTGGCAGTACAAATGCTTATCTAGATCGTCAAGATACGTTTTGGTGTGAGGAACATGAAGAGAAGTATGGGCCTATTTGTAGAGAAATGTATGTTGTCAACATGTCAAGTGTCAACATCATGGAGCATCAGGACAGTTGAATCCACTGGATATAACTAAAAGCAAGTGGGAACATGATAAGTACAATTTTGTACTTATTGGATCTCACAAAAAAGGACGATTATGAGTTATATTAATTGTTTTTAGCTTAATGGCACATTGTTTTCTTATTATTTAAGGAAATAATCAAATTCAAGAGTCAATCTGACGAAAAGACGAAAAGAGAGCAAATAAAAGAAAAGAAGACTTAATTGCAAAGATAAAGAAACTTGAAGGACTTGGCATACAAATATTAAAGGAAGAAAATCAAGCCTGGGTCCAAGATAACCATGCAATCGCATGGTTATACCTTTTCGCGATCACAAGGCATCTAAAATTTCTGCAAAACCTTAACCAACTAAACCATACGATCGTACGGTTCTGAACCATGCGATCACAACGACATAACGGGCAACAGTTTGGTAGTTACCTAACTCTACCAGGTCTAAGACAATACAACTACTTAATTCACGTCTTGGAGTTGGGAGACGAGTATAAAAGTCAGAGAATAGATATATCGCGGACGACGAATTTTAGGAGAACAAGATACAAATGAATAATCAAATATCAAAGCACGGGATTGAAGATTCTTGAGCCGAGATCACGGATTTTATTTACTCTTTGTTTTGTTTCTCCGGATCATGATGAATTCAATTATTGTAATAATTGACCAAATCATGTCTGGCTAAATTTACTTTTTCTAGGATGAACAATGAAAACTCATGTTTTTAATTAATTAAAAGTTTTCCGTTTTAATAGGTAATTACTTCTTGATTGATTATTCTTTATTCAGTATTTTAGTATTTTAATGCCTGATCATCATTAGAATATTTTTTGATTTATTTTGAAGTCGAGAGATTCAATATAAATTTAGCACATGGTTTTGAATAACATAGGGTCCAATAATATATAGAAATTACTATTATGCTATGTGAAATCTGGTTAGGTGTTCTTAAGAATTAAATACATATCTTTATGTTCGAAACTTAATTAGAGATAATTAGGTTCGCATATCGATATAGAATTAATCGACCATCGAGAGAGGCTTTGATTATTTTAGGATCACCGATTTTCAATCTAGGGTAATTAACCGCTAAAGTGATTAAAGAACGTGTAGGTGGATTCGCAAATTCTAGTGTTAGTCCAAACTCGAATTCGTTCTTATCATTTAAAGTTGTTTACTGGTATTTTAAATTTAATTAAAATAGTTAAACTAGTTTTAGAATCACAAACTAAAAGAAAAATATGTGTTTTTCATATTGTTAGAACTTGAATTACAAATTAATTGATCAAGTTGATATCTAGTCCTCGTGGGTTCGATACTCTATTCATTACTATATTACTTGTTAACGAACCGTACACTTGCGGGATTAAAATTGCACAATAAGTTTTTGGCACCTTTGCCGGGGACTAGTTTTATCAATTGCTACATTAATTTATAATTTAGCTTTTAACAATTTTTTTTAGTATTATTTATTTTATTTTTAGTTTTATATTTATTCTAAATTCGTTGTCTTACTGTTGAATTCCAACTTTGTGTTCAGGTGTTAAGTGTGTATGCGCCTTACAAGAATCTTCGTCTATTTGATTTAGATCCATAGATTGAGCGGAGCTTTTGCCAAAGACAACGTGAGCAAAGAGAAAATAAACAAAAGCAAAAGGACACAATAAAAGATAACTGAATCCATAATTTGTTACCAGCACATGTCAGAAATAATATTCCACCAATGGCTCGATCTGTTGAAGTTAATGAGCAAGATATCCTTATGGGTGAATATATGATGCCACTGATTGTTGAAAATCGGTCCAGTATAATCTATTCACCTTATGGACACGACAACTTCTAGTTGAGGCCAGATGTAATTAACTTGTTCTCGAACAATCTGCCGTTCTATGGTATGACAGATGAAAATCCTCATTACCATATTCTCGCTTCGATGAATACTGTAGAAATTTCAAATACCACGGTATTAATGAAAAAGCACTGAAGATGAGGCTCTTCCCACACACATTGAAGGATAAAGCTAGTGAATGGTTAGATTATCTACTGCCTGGGAGCATCACTAATTGGGCATATCTGATCCAAAAGTTTACATTGAAATATTTTTCTCCAGCCAGAGTGAACAGATTAAAGTATAAAATTTCTAATTTCTAACAATCTGAGTTGGAAAACTTTCACAAGGCATGGGAAAGATTCAAGCAACTGCTCAGAAAGTGTCCAAGTCACGGTTTTCTTTTAGCAGCTCAGAATCATTTCTTCTACTCTGGTTTAGTTCCAAGCAGTCGTTCTTCAGTCGATTCAACAGCAGGTGGCTCTATCCAAAATAGGTCTGCCAGTGACCTCCATGACTTGTATGAAACAATGAATGAACAGTTTATTATGTGGCCAGATAGAGAAATGCAAATGAAAGCGACAGGGATACATGAGGTAGACACAAATTCACTTGTACTGGCAAAAATTGATGCATTGGCAAAGCAGATGGAAGCAATGAAATATTTTCATTCAGCTAATATGGTTCAGATGTCTCCACCAATCTGTGTAACATGTGGGGCAAACCATCAATCATCAGAGTGTCCTTTGACAAAAGTTGATATTTCATCCCCTGAACAAGTTGCATATGCTCAGAACTTTCAGCGACAGCAGAATAATCCGTACTCACATACTTACAATCCATGATGGAGAAATCATCCAAACTTCTCATATGGCAACACCTAAAATATTCAGAATCTGCCAAATCAAGGGAGACCACAAGAGAGAAAATGAGGGTTGGAAGAAACTGTCACACGTATGGAATCTGAGTTAAAGGAGATGTAGAAAAGATAAGATGTTGCGATAAAGAATATAGAAAATCATATTGGGCAGTTGGCTAAACTGTTGACCGAGAGACAACTAGGCACATGACAAGCAATACCAAAGTTAACCCAAAAGAGCAAGTCAATGAAATCACCACGAGAAGCAGAGTTGAGTTATCAGAAATTCATGTAAAAAGACTGGGTGTTGAAAAGGAAACTGCGTTAGGTAAAGAGAGAGATAACAAATCAGATGCAGAAATTGATCAAGAACAAGAAAGCTCTCCACCAGATTATATTCAGCCACCGATCAAGGCTTATGTTCCTCCAATTCCATTCCCTCAAAGGCTGAGAAAACATAAGCTGGACAAGCAATTCGAAAAATTCCTCGATGTGTTCAAAAAACTAGAAATCAACATACCGTTTGCTGATGCTCTACCACAGATGCCAAGTTATGCAAAATTAATAAAGGAAATCCTTTAAAAAAAATGGAAGTTGGAAGAGCACAAAATAGGCATGCTTACCGATGAGTGTAGTGCTATCTTGCAAAACAAGCTACTGCCAAAATTAAAAGATCCAGAGAGTTTCTCTATTCCTTGTATTGTTGGTAGTTCATTTTTCGAGAAAGCATTATGTGATTTGGGTGCTAGCATTAATTTGATGCCTTATTCTATTTTCAGGCAACTAGGTCTTAGAGAAGTAAAGCCAACCACAAAATCACTACAGTTAGCTGATCGATCAGTTAAGCACCCACACGAGGTTATTGAAGATATTTTGGTAAAAGTGGACAAGTTCATATTCCCAGCTGACTTCATTATCCTGGATATAGGAAAAGACATGGATGTACCACTTATCTTGGGACAACCATTCTTAGCTACTGGACGAGCTCTAATTGATGTACAAAAAGGACAGCTAATGTTGAGATTGAACAAAGAGCAAGTCACTTTCAACGTGTTCAAAGCAATTCAGTATCCAAGCTTCTTTGACTCATGCTTTCAAATCGATGTAATTGATCACGAGGCAGCTAACACATTTTCTTTGGAAAATCCTTCAAATCCATGAGAAGCATGTATTATGCATTCTCAAGAAGAAAATTCTAATTCTCCAATTCTTGAAGAATGTACCAGATATTTACAAGGAGCAGAACGGATGGAAAGAAGATGTAAATATATAGATCTGGGTACCACACCTCCTCAGCAGCCACCTTCGGTTCAAAAGGCCCCAATTCTCAATTTAAAGCAATTACCTTCTCACCTTATGTATGCTTATCTCAGTGAGTCATCTACTCTTCCAGTCATTATTGCAAATTCTATAAATCAAGATCAGAAAGATAAACTACTCCGAGTTTTGAAGAATTACAAATCAGCCATCAGTTGGACTATAGCAAACAACAGAGGTATCAGCCCGTCCATATGCATGCACAAGATTCTAATGGAAGAGGCATATAAATCAACAGTGCAACATCAACGCAGATTGAATCCTCATTTGCAAGAAATAGTCCGAGCTGAAATGTTAAAACTACTTGATGCCGGTATCATCTATCTTATTTTAGATAGTACTTGGGTAAGCCCAGTTCAGGTAGTGCCAAACAAGGGAGAATTACAGTTGAGAAGAATGATAATAACGAGCTCATACTAGTCAGATTGACTATCAGCTGGTGAGTTTGTTTTGACTACAGGAAGCTGAATGATGCTACTCGAAAAGACCATTTTCTTCTACCAATCATTGATCAGATGTTGGAACATTTGGTAGGTCATTCTCATTATAGCTTTCTTGATGGGTACTTAGGCTACAATCAGATTCATATAGCGCCAGAGATCAAGAAAAGACTACATTTACTTATCCTTATAGCATGCTTGCATATAGGCATACGCCATTTGGCCTGTGCAACGCTCCAGCCACATTTCAGCGTTGTATGATGTCTATTTTCTCAGATATGGTCAAAAATTTCATTGAAGTTTTCATGGATGATTTTTCATTTTTTGGATCATCATTCGACGAATGCCTCCAAAAATTGACCCTAGTACTTCAGCGTTGTGAGAAAACAAACTTGGTACTCAATTGGGAAAAGTGCCACTTTATTGTCCAAGAAGGCATCGTGTTGGAACACAGGATATCAGCTAAAGGCATTGAGGTCGACAAAGCAAAGATTCAGATTATAGAGAACTGCCTCCTCTGACAACAGTTAAGGAAATTCGGTCTTTTCTGGGACATGCGGGTTTCTATAAACGGTTTATAAAAGATTTCTCAAAAATAACTAAACCGTTGTGCAGTTTGCTGGAAAAAGAAGTTATGTTTGAGTTTTCTGTAGACTGTCTTAAAGCTTTCAACATTCTCAAAGACAGCCTAATCTCAGCACCAGTCATTGTACCACATGATTGGGATCTACCGTTTGAACTCATGTGTGATGCAAGTGACTTTGCCATCTGGGCAGTTTTGGGACAGTGTAGAGAAAAAGTCATACATGCCATATATTATGTCAGTCGAACTCTCAATGACACTCAGATAAATTATGCCACTACAAAAAATAAATTACTAGTAATAGTATTTGCCTTCGAAAAATTCGATCTTACCTCATTGGATCGAAAGTCATAGGACACAATGATCATGCAGCATTGAAATATCTTTTTGCTAAAAAAGATGCAAAACTAAAACTGATTTGGTGGATACTGCTTCTTCAAGATTTTGACTTGAAAATTCAGGATAAAAAGAGAAGTGAGAACATGGTAGCCGACCACTTGTCAAGAATAGAGCAGTCAGAAGGGAATGAAGAAGGTGAAATAAATGAGAAATTTCCAGACGAGTAGATTTTTGGGATAGAGCAGATGGAAAGTGCACCGTGGTATGCAGATTATGTGAATTACCTTGCAAGCAATATCGTGCCACCTTATTATGATCATCAACGCCGAAAAAAGTTCTTTTCAGGACTTAAATACTATTTTTAGGAAGATCATAGTCTCTATAGAAGGAGAGCTAATCAAGTAATTCGAAGATGTATACCTGAGGAAGAAATGGAGACTGTCTTGGAGTAATGTCATTCTTCACCATACGGAGGTCATTTCAGAGCTACCAAAACAGCAGCTAAAATCTTACAATCTGGGTTTTATTGGCCGACAATATTCAAGGATGCCTACAGTTTGATAAAAAAATGTGACAGGTGCCAAAGGACGGAAAATATATCTCAAAAGTAGGAAATGCCCCTTCGAAGCATTTTAAAGGTTAAATTTTTCGATGTATGGGAGATTGACTTTATGGGACCATTTCTACCATCGTTCTCAAATTCCTACATTTTAGTGGCTGTCGATTATGTGTCTAAATGGGTAGAAGTTATGGCTATACTGACCAATGATGGCAAGGCAGTGGTAAATTTTCTCTAAAAAAATATTTTTACGCATTTCAGGACTCCTCGAGCAATCATAAGTGACAGAGGTAAACATTTTTGCAACAGGCAGTTTGAAACTCTCTTGGCAAAATACGGTGTGAAGCACCATATGGCTACTTCGTACCATCCACAAACTAGTGGCCAGGTGGAAATTTCCAACCGGGAATTGAAAAGGATCTTAGAGTTTACAGTGAGTACCTCGAGAAAAGATTGGTCGAAAAAACTAGATGATGATCTTTGGGCATATCAAATTGCATTTAAAACACCAATTGGAATGTCACCATATCGCCTAGTTTTTGGGAAGGCGTGCCATTTACCGGTTGAGTTGGAGCACCGAGCCTACTGGGCATTGAGGAAGTTGAACTTTGACTTGAAAGAAGTCGGTGAGAAAAGACTGCTTCAGTTGAACGAAATGGAAGAATTCAGGTTCGAGGCTTATGAAAATACCAAACTGTACAAAGAGAAAACTAAGAATTGGCATGACAAAAACATTCAAAAAAGGCAGTTTGAGACGGGATAACAAGTTCTCCTATTCAACTCATGACTCAAGCTCTTTCCTGGGAAACTCTGTTCAAGATGGTCCGGGCCATTCACGGTAGTGAAAGTCTATATACATGGAGCGATAGAAATAGCTCATGACACAAATGGCAGGTTCAAAGTAAACGGACAAATGCTAAAACAATACTTGGAGAGTGATTTTTCGAAGAAAAAGTCCTTTACCGCTTTGAGCAATCCGGAGTGATCACCACGAAAAAGTCAAGCTAAAGACTTTAAACAAGCGCTCAATGGGAGGCAACCCATTTTTCTCCCTTTTATTTAAATTTCAACATCGTTTAAGTTTTAGGAATTAATTCACATTTTGGATGTTTTTATGCTTATAGCACATCCCCTTATCGTGACACACAATCTATGCCACATTCTTTGCTTTAAATTTGTGCATTTTGACTAGTGTGGAGAATGTGGCATAGATTAGGCTTGAAACGATAAGGGGATGTGCTATTCATTGGGTTTAGTTGATTATGATTGGATAATTTTTGGGTTTTGTTTAGTTACCCAAATATCTCTTCATACCAACAATAAACCCTTGCTTGTAAGGTGTTTGATGAAATGTTCCATCCACAACTTTTGCCAAAATTGGTGGAAACCAAACCTTAGGCTATTCCATTAGACTAATGTTATCGTCTAGGAGCATTCACCTAGGCTTGGGAACATTTTTATCACAAGAAAATCCAACCGTGACCATAGAGCCTGCAGCCTGCCATGGCAGGCCACATCAGCATACCTCCATTAGCACCTTCATCCTCCATCCGTTTGGCCCAAATGGCATCGAAATGCTGTGAAATTTGAATATGTGGTAAACTAGAGCATGCAATTTCATGCCACCTTCTTCCATCTCACTTTTGTACATTCTTAGGTAAATTTCAAGGAGCACGAAGTAGCCCAGTCGAACACAATTTTTCGATAAATTTTACCTAAAATTTAAAATAGTTTGGAGGTGATATATGAAACCATATATATTATTTTTTGGATCTAACTTGTTTTCGTTCATTTTACAGATCATGGCTCATAAACGACCCCCAACCGCCGCCGAAAAGGGAAAGAAAAAAGCATTAGGAAGCACGTCGAAAAGAGCCCGAGTCAAAACCACTAACTCCCGCCATTATCTTTCCAAGGAGCATGAGGAAAGATTCAAAAAGTTCATTAGCCAGTGGACCATTTGGGGGAAGTGGAGATTACATTTGGACGACTTTTCTCACTCTGAGTTGTATAACCTCATTGACGTTTGCGGCTGGTCCAAGGTAGCTGATACACCTCACAAAATTTACTCCCAGCTCGTCTATGAATTCTACACCAACTTCAACCAAGAAATCGACATTTAAGGGACGGAGCACTATGGGTAGACTTGGGTATGGGGTGCATGGTTCATGTTTACTCCGAAGGTCATCAACGACTTCTATGGTATAACAACTAAAGATATTCACCATCTGCCATCTATTCAGGATATGTGTGAGGTAGCCCAGTTTTTATATGGCTGAGACGATGCATGGCCCCTACCCGGGAGGGACTTCGAGCACAGCAAATTAACAGACTCTCTCCTTATCCTGAATGTGTTTGTAAGCCACAACATCGACCCGACCAGGCATCATACTACTATCAATGATGCTAGGGCTCGACTATTATACCATCTTGCTCACAAGAGAAAGATGGACTTGGAGAATTATATCTACACTCTGATCAGCATGCTGGGCTTCCAGACAGATAAGAGGCACACAGCCATCTTTCCAGCTTTGATCAGTGGTATCTACGAGGTAGCAGGGGTCCAGATCTCACCAGCAAAGCTGGTATTGAAGGCAAATGGACCTATCAACTTCTTTACTTTGAAAAATGCGAGAAGACATACTGCACGAGATGTGGGGGCAGCCCTAGCTGAAGAAGAGCAGCCGACCATACCCAGCCAGCCACACCTTAGCATGCTGCACCACCAGGAGACATAGCATCCATGCTACATTACCTACTAGAGGGTCAGGATGAACAGATATGGCTCATTATCGCTACACAAACTGAGTTGTGCACGGTGCAGCAGGAGTTGACGACGCTGTGATCTCGAGTGGATACAGTCTGACACACTCAGATGACTATGGAGATCAGTCAGTGTCAGTCTGTCCTGGAGCAGAGTCAGATTCGAGCCGACTGCGACCAGGTCAAGAGGCAGCTAGACAGATGTACGGGCAAGCTTGATGACATCCATGACCAGATTTGCCGACCGACACCCATGCTAGCACTTCCACCGGTTGATCCTTCCATACTATTTCTACCGGCATCATCGGATCTACATCTGGGAAGTCTCTAAATTTTTATGTGCTTCATTTCTTTTGAATTACATTGAGGACAATGTATGTTTCAAGTTTGGGGGTGATGTATGAAAATTTGCTCTTGACTTGATAAATGATATTTGTTTGACTTACTAAATGATTTTTGATTTTTGATTTTTTGATTTATTCTGGAAAAAAAACAAACAAACAAACAGAACACGTTTATGTTATATGAATAGCCTTGCCGGCTAATGATGCAATTTTTTATTATTTACGTTTTACTTTAATCATGAGCTATGGACAGATAATTACTTTGTTTAAATGTGAGACTTTTTAACCATGTTTGATATAGTGATGTGTTAGTCGGTTATGATAATTTTTAGCTATGTTGGTACACCTAAAGTGAAAACAATAGGATACTTTTTAGAACTTAGAATCATCTGTATCTCAAACCAGTAACCAATATAGTGAGAAAATGTGGTATACTAGCAGCAATGGTGGCTATCTACGTTGTGATGAATTCCATGCATGCTAAAAAATTGTGTGGAGTACTGTAGACCAGTTAGAGGAAGCTAGGTATTGACCGATTGTTAGGAATCTAGTCTCCTAGCATGAACTTATTGCATGCAAAAAATAAAATTATTATTATAATTGCTTAACTCTTTTCGTAGCCTATTTGACTTGAGTAAAAAGGTCTGTAGGGGTTTCTCAAAATCCGATGCCCTAAGGTTTGAAAGACCTGGGAGTCATCGACCTCAAACTCGTTACATGAGTCATTTAGAAAGTTTAATGGACCGAGTTTTGCACTCTTTTAATATCTTATAACTCTTTTCGTAGTCTATTTGACTTAAGTGAAAAGGCCCGTAAGAGTTTCTCAAAACTCGATGCCCTAAGGTTCAAAAGACCTAGGAGTCATCGACCTTTAAGCTTGTAACGTGAGTCATTTAGAAAGTTTAATGGATTGAGTTTTCCACATAAGATCTATAAAAAAAATTTAATTATTTAAAATTTAATTTTTATTTCTGTCCAGTGAAAATTCTTTGCAAAGTAAATTTGGGGATTAGATGACTAATGGGTTTGACTTACTTAGTGGAAATTTTCTGGTTGAAAGTGCTCAGAAATTAGAGAATCTTCACAAACCTAGGTTGTCACGATTGCTAGTTTTCAACCAGCTTTGAACAATAAAATAATGAGTGAACTGTAACCTTTTAACCAAAAATCTTGGGATTTGAGAGAAAACAATCATTTTGGGAGAAGTGTGCCTTACGAGAGGGAAATAAAAAGTTGACCAAGTGGTTCGGCTATCACCACCATAGAACTTGCAGGGATCAGATTAACTACTATCACACACATCTCAAGTATGGCTTAAGTAGAATCACATTTACAACTGTATTACTTGAACACTCGTTATGAATTATAAGTTTTTTTTTCTTTTTGCAAAATCTAAAGCAAGAATGGCAAGCTATTTATAGTGTGAACTGTGTTATTACTTATTTTATTAAGTGCAAGATTATCTTTAACTAGTTTATTCGAAGACGAATAAAAGTTCAAGTTTGGGGGTATTTGATAAGTACAATTTTGTACTTATTGGAACTCACAAAAAAGGGACGATTATGAGTTATATTAATTATTTTCAACTTAATTACATATTGTTTTCTTATTATTTTAGGAAATAATCAAATTCAATAGTCAATCTGACGAAAAGACGAAAAGAGAGCAAACAGAAGAAAAGATGACTTAATTACAAAGATAAAGAAACTTGAAGGACTTGGCATGCAAATATTAAAGGAAGAAAATCAAGCCTGTGTCCAAGATAACCATGCGATCGCATGGTTATACTTTTTCGCGACCGCAAAGCAACCAAAATTTCTGCAGAACCTTAACCAACTGAACCATGCAATCGCGCAGTTCTGAACCATGCGATTGCAAGGACATAACGGGCAGCAGTTTGGTAGTTACTTGATGGAAATAAAATTCTACCAGGTCTAAGACAATACAACTACCTAATTCACGCCTTGGAGTTGGGAGACGAGTATAAAAGCCGAAGAATAGACATATCGCGGATGACGAATTTTGGGAGAACAAGATACAAACGAAAAATCGAAGACCAAGGTACGGGATTGAAGATTCTTGAGCCGAGATCACATATTTATTTACTTTTTGTTTTTCTTTCTCCGAATCATGATGAATTTAATTATTGTAATAATTGACGAAATCATGTCCGGCTAAATTTACTTTTTCTAGGATGAACGATGAAACCTCATATTTTTAATTAATTAGAAGTTTTCTGTTTTAGTAGATAATTACTTCTTGATTGATTATTCTTTATTCAGTATTTTAATATTTTAATGCCTGGTCATCATTAGAATATTTTGTGATTTATATTGAAGTTGAGAGATTCAATATAAATTTAGCACGTGATTTTGAATAACATATGGTCTAATAATAGAAAGAAATTACTATTATGCTATGTGGAATTCGGTTAGGTGTTCTTGAGAATTACATGCATATCTTTATGTTCGAAACATAATTAGAGATACTTAGGTTTGCATATCGATATAGAATTAATCGACCATCGAGAAAAGCTTTTGATTATTTTAGGATCACCGATTTTCAATTTAGAGTAATTAACCGCTAAAGTGATTAACGAATAATTGATTATAGAACGTGTAGGTGGATTCGCAAATCCTAGTGTTAGTCTAAACTCGAATTCATTCTTATCATTTAAAGTTGTTTACTGATATTTTAAATTTAATTAAAATAGTTAAACTAGTTTTAGAATCACAAACCAAAAGAAAAATCTGTTTTTTTCATATTGTTAGAACTTGAATTACAAATTAATTGATCAAGTTGATATCTAGTTCTCGTGGGTTCGACACTCTATTCATTACTATATTACTTGTTAACGAATTGTACACTTGCGGGATTAAAATCGCACAACACAACACATAGCCATAGATTTATTGGTAGGTTTCTCGAGAGCAGTGTGAGGCTACAATGCTATCTGGGTAGTAGTTGACCATTTGACTAAGTCAACTCATTTTGTGAAAATGACTTTTAGTGTGGAGCAGTTATCATATTATATACCAGTAGGGGTGGCAAAAAAGCTCGTCGGCTCGTGGGCTCGTCGGCTCGGCTCGTAAAAGCTCGGCCCAGCTCGGACTCGGGCTCGTCGAGAGACGAGCATGAGCTAGGGCCGAGCTCAAAAAAAAAAAGAGGGCCGAGCCGAGCTCGGCTCGGCCAAAAAACGAGCCGGCTCGTGGGCTCGCCCACGAGCTCGGCTCGTTGGGCTCGTGGACACGAGCCCACGAGCCCAAAATCACGAGCCACGAGCCGGCTCGGCTCATGGCTCGTGAATTACACCATTTTTTTTGTTTTTTTTTTAATATTTTGTTTTTTAATTTCATTATTTTTCTATAAATACTCTTATTCTAAAGAAAAGGATTTTCAATCTTTAATTTTCAACATAAAATATACCCGATATTGTATTTTTCTCTCATTTTCAAAATTTAAAAAAAAAAACAAAAAAAAAATTTGAGGGCCGAGCCGAGCTCGTGAGCAGCTCGGCTCGGCCCGTTCGGCCCACGAGCTCGTGGGCCGAACCGAGCTCACATTTCGGGGACGAGCCGAGCCCCAAACGAGCCGAGCTCGGGCTCGGCTCGTCCCTTTGGGCGAGCCGAGCTCGTATTTTATGGGCCGAGCCGGCTCGGCTCGGCCCATTGCCATGCCTATATACCAGAGAGGTTGTCAAAGTTGCTTGGAGTCCCCATCTCCATCTTGTTGGATAGAGATTGAAGTTCACATCCAAGTTTTAAAAGAGCTTGGAAGGAGCTATGTGAATGAAACTCGACTTTAGCATCCATGAAATGTGGTCCAATGAATTTCAAAAGGTCTAATGAACCATTGGAAATGTCGCATACCGTTTGGCTTTACCACCAGAACATTCAATAGTGCACAATGTCTTCCACTCGCCTAGGAGTACGAGATACTTGCACGACCACTTTCATGTGGTGAATTAGTCTTTGCATGTACATAAAAACTTGTAGCTTGTTTGACTAAACTTAAATTATAATTTTGAATTGTTTAAACATATTTTTTATTTATACATATCGTATGATCTACGACTTGTTACACATTTATTATCTACACTTTTTATAGGATCCACAATTTATAAGTACTTAAAAAATAATTTCACCACTACCAAACATGCACGTGCTTCATGAAAAACCTCCAACTATTATATTAGATGGAAAAGTCCACGGGTTGAGAGATCGAGAAGTTCCACTAGTCAGAGTTCAGTGACTTAACCGTTAGGTGCTCCCTGCATGAGAGTGGTGTAGAGAGCAATCTGCTCTCTGCTGCATTGCTGCCGTGAGCAATCCAGGGTGCAGCCGCAAGTTGCTCTCTGTTCCAATTTTCCTATTGTGACACGATTTTTGAAATATTTCTAAAATTATTATCTTAAATACTTTTTTATTATTGTTCAAATGATTTAAATATAAAAACATGTCCATGTTTCAAAGCCTTGACCTCCCGATAGTTTAGAATTTTGTACCTTTATTTGGAATGTTCACATATGCTATGAACCCAAATGATGTTTCGGGCTCGTAGAACTCGGTCAGAACTCGGGGCATCACATATATAATACTCCAAAACTTTTTAGGGTAAAACCTACTGTTCAATACCGAGAACTTAAATTTTTAATGTTACTTAGTGTGACATGTCTAGCTGAGCCTCGGCGCTCGGCCCAAAGTTGGAAAGTTTATAAAATTGAAATTACGTATTTTTATCATAAAGTACTACATAGGAAATTAATTATGATTATTAGGGAGATAAAGAATAAAAAAAAAAAAAAAGGAGATCAAATCCTATTTTAATGCAAACTGGATTTGTCCCAAATTCCACCTCATGCCCTCTCCCTCACACACGTAAACACACACCATGCAAAAATTTTGCCAATATCGCCCCCCCCCCCCCCCCCCCCCCACCCACATGTAACCCCCAAATCAAAATTTTAAATTCATAACTCCCAAATCTCATAATTTCCTTACACATTTTAATCCCTAATCACCTCCCCCCCCCCCCCCCCCTATACCCATTATACTAACACCAACCCCACCCCCACCCCCACCCCCACCCTAAAAAAAAACAAAAAAAAAAAATCTCGTTCATCTTCTTTCTCTCGGATTTCACAAACACATTCATCATTCCATTTTCCAGAACAAAGAGAGAGAGGTGAGCATAAAATTTTAAGTTTTAACCATCAACTAATTCCATACAATGCAAATAGTTCGTTACTTAACAAAAGTTTAGGGTAGAGAAAAGACGTGTTGTTGTAATCCCTTTCTATATTCGATGTTCGTTTAATGTAGTTTACGTACTCATGAACATGTGAACATGTACAAATGATATATGGTTATTGTTCGGTTCACGGGTTATGATATGTTTGATTTTTCAGAATGTTGGATTTGTTGGAAATCCCTACGATATGATTGACGGTATGTTATTGTGATTAATCAAACTAGATATTAAATTGGGACGCACTAATGAAATAAGCGTCCGTTTGATTTAACTTAAAAAGTTACTAAAAAGTTGAGGTCAAAATTTAATTTTAATCACACATTTTATGGAACTCACAACTTTTCGATTATACAAATTTCATCGACTTTTATCAAAATCTGTTATAACTTTTATAAAAATCTTTGTCAAATTGCCTCTAAGTGTCGTTTACCAAATTTTATGTTGTGAATTAAATTTAAAGAATTTTCAGTTTTAAACATGTTTTAGATAGATATTCAATCTTATAGAACATGTTTCTAAATTGTCTTGGAAGTGTGAAAGTTGTATAAGTTTAATTAATTTCCAATACGATATTTGAAGTTTTTGTTATTGTTTTCATAAGTGTTGATCGACCATACGAATGAATGTCAATTTTGAAATATGCATGTTTATAAGTAGAGGAAATTTCATTACCTACCCTGTTTACATTACAAATTCCACATTTACCATATCTTATTTTTTATTTAATAATTATTGACTTATATTTTTTAAAAAAAAAATACAAATACATACTCACACAAACACAGATCTCAATGACAGAGAGGAGCGGACTCCGACGTCTATGAAGGTGGAGCGGATTTCAACGAATCAACCACCTCTGTCCACCATCATCCTCCGGTGATTTTTTTCTACTTCTTTGTTAAAGAAAATGGTTCAAAGATTTATTCTTGTCCAATCAAGTAAACAAATCAGGCAAGAAAGATGGATATACTAATTATGGCAGAGGATTTTCATGAAAGGAAATGAGGCTTGCAAGTTTGGTTTTTCACCCCTGTTGAAATTTCAAAGAAGTTTTTGCTGTGAGTATCATCATATGGTGCAGTTTGTGCAATGTTCATTGAAATTAGTGCTCACGATCATTGATTCCAAATCGTCTCGAGCTTGCGAATTTTTTATTTCTTTGAATTTCAGATCTTGTTAATTTATTTATTTGAATTTCTTTTCCAAATTTGATGAGTGCTTTAACGTTGGTGTTTGAGTGGGTGGTATGGGGATAGAGGTGATAGTGGTTGTTGTAGTGCAGATCTAGCGTGTTTGATGGTAATGCATGGCAGTGTAATAGTGCGTGTTACATTGGCGGCGGCAGCAATGGCGGTGATAGTGATGGTAACAAATGTGTGATATATTTTTTTGTAACAAATGTAATAGAAAGTGACGGCCGCGAAATTTGCATAACAAATGTGTGATACATTTTGTAACAAATGTAACAGAAAGGGAGTGTGGCGGTGGCGACAAACACAGACGACAGAATGTGTGTAACAAATGTAACACATATTTTTTGTAACAATGTAAACAATGTAACATACATTTTTTGTAACAAATGTAACATACATTTTTTTATAACAAATGTAACACATATTTTTTGTAACTATTGTAACAAAAAAATAAAATCAGTATTTTTATAATAAAAAAAAATAGAACAGTATTTTTAAAATTATTTTATTTTTCATGATTATTTCTGAAACTATGTAAAAATGGAAAAAAAAATAGTGTCAACTTGTTTATTTTTACAAAATATGTCCAAGCTTTAGCTCTATAAGCGTCAAATTTTCAAAGGCTTAGGTGGTGGTCTCTTTGCTTTTGAGTTTTGAGTGTTTGTTTTAAGATTTTTGAAAATACTTCTGTTTATTACATAATTTTTATTTTGTTTAATGTCTAGTACTTAATTTAAATTTAATTCTTAAGTTCGATGAGTCTAGCCGAAAGTCTATAGACCGCCCAGAGTTTTAGCCCAACTTTAAAAGAAAAAATATTTTCTTTACGTATTTGTAAAATAAGCTATATTTCCAATAACATATTCATAACATATACAGACAACATATTCATAACATATATATACTACAAAATATTTAAGTGTAAAAACATTTTATTTTAGGATTAATTACACTAATGGTCCTCATTTTTTCAGGTTTGTAATGATTTCATCCTCATTCAATTTTTTAACAGATATCATCATCATTCTTCCATTTATTCTCACCTAACTTCCCCACTCACGAAATCCGTCAAAAACAGCCGTTAAATGGGTTTTCATCACATTTTTTATCTTTCTAAAACGAGGGCATTTTAGGCAAACCGCCTAAAATTATTTGTGGAAGAAGATAACAAGCGTAGTTGGAATAAGAAGAATGCATGAATGTCACTACTGTAGATTTGTGGAGGAAGATAACATACTTTTTGTTCAATTGTTGTTGGTTGTGTATTGTGGAATGTTATTTATGTGCGTGGTTGTAAGAACACTTCAACAGGGACCACCGGCACCAAGGAAGCAGCAAAAAAGAAAAAGAAGGCATGAAGTATCACTACTGTAGATTTGTTGAAGAAGATAACATACTTTTTATTCAATTGTTGTTGATTGTGAATGGTGGGATGTTATTTATGTGCGTGGTTGCAAGAACACTTCAACGGGGATCATCAGCACCAACAAAGCAGCAAAAAAGTAGAAGAAGACATAAATTGTCACTAATGTAGATTTGTGGAAGAAGATAACATACTTTTTGTTCAATTGTTGTTGGTTGTGAATAGTGGAATGTCATTTATGTGCGTAGACATGTTCAATTTTTCCTCCGAAAACTATAGCAGTGCACGTCT
Source organism: Forsythia viridissima (assembly GCA_030279155.1). NCBI lineage: Eukaryota > Viridiplantae > Streptophyta > Magnoliopsida > Lamiales > Oleaceae > Forsythia > Forsythia viridissima. The sequence continues at coordinate 26,998,089 of CM059041.1, read as the reverse complement.
CAATTCTTTAAATGTAGTCACATTGTCCATCTCCATTCTTTATATTCAGTCACAGCGTAGGTCTCCATTATTTACATAAAGTCTACAGATACGTAACCTAGTACATCAATACCTAAGCTACAAACAACCAAATTATAGCAAAAAAATCCAATGTCAACTGCTCCTAGCTGCCAATGTTTGTTTTTGTGCTTGTCTTATGTTCTCAGCACGTAATTTTCCATTCTCTGCTTCTAATCTTTTATTTTAAGCTTGTAGTGTTCTGTTGTCAAATTCAAACCCTGTATTATCATCTTCTAATTTAATGTTCTCTACTGCCAATCTTCTATTATCTCCTTATAATGTAGAATTCTCGTCTTCCAATCTTTGTGTTGACCTCAACAAACCCAGAATGACTACCTTTGACCAATCACATATTGGTGAGTCATACCACACAAAGCGTCGACAATGATCTCCTTACAAGAAGACGCATTAACATTAAGGATTCAACTAAAAAAACCTACCATTTATGCTAAAGGATACCTTTTGGTCACAGACAAATAATCTTCTTCCTAGGTTCCCATAAGTACAAGAAGATTTCAGATCCATGAGATGACCATATTTGGATGTTCTACCTTCCATATCTTTGTTGCAATGGCTCAACACAAAACAAAGAACAAAGTTGAGGAGAGAAGAAAGATGAAAACAGTAGAAGAGAAATGTCAGATGAAAGCTAAATGAACAAATCTGAACTTGACCATTAATTTAAGATCACAACATCATTTACTTGACAAATGGAGAAAAAAAAAGAAATATTTTTAAGTGATTTGTCTAAAATGTCCTCGTTTTAAAAAGATAAAAAATGTAGTTCGAACCCATTTAACAACTGTTTTTTATGAATTTCGTGAGTGGTGACGGTATGTGAGAATAAATAGAAGAATTGGAGTGATATCTACTAAAACAATTAAATGGAAATTAAATCGTTACAAACCTAAAAGAATGGAGACGATTAGTGTAATTAACCCTTTATTTTATAATGTGAATGTGAGTGTATTTTATATTTAATTACATGCTAATGACCCTATTTTTCCAAGAATCATCATTTTTTCATTATTATTGTCACGTTAATCACAATCTCCCTTCCTTTATCACGTACACGACCAACACACAAACCATGCAAATCCAGAAAGAAAAATCCATCACATTTGCCCCCAGGGCATAGCTCAGTGGTTAAAAGGATGGGAGTGAGGTAGTCTCAGCTTCGCTGACAGCTGCAGTGTGGGGGTTTGAATCATGCCTTTGGTATGGATTTTGCCCCTTGTAAGCACGGTTAAAAAGTCTCATATATATTATTGTTTAAAAAGTTAAAAAGAAATAAGTTATGATAAAATTAAAATTTCAAACCCTCTTATTTTTTTCGGGCTTGGAACCGACTACTATTAGTATATGTGGAGTTAAAATTGTACACGAACAAGTTGTTACGTGTACATTTTTTTGGTAAACTTAAATATCAATACTTAAAAGTTAAAATGAAATAAATTTATACAAACTATACTTACATTTTATGTACTCAGTTCTTGTAGCTCTTTGGTCAATATCATGCTTACTTAAGTTCTGCATCCTCCCAATTTAAAAACATATTAAACTCGCTAATATGTCCGATTTTAATCTTGACCTTATATCAGTCAGAATCCTACCACGTGTACTAAAAGAAGCCTCTGATGCTACAGTTGATTGTTCACTTCCCTTAAGAAGAAGGAAGCTCCAATAATCATTAGGGTTATTTGATGACGAAGAAGGAATTGTTGCAGGAGGTCTTCTAACATTCCTACCGATTTTTTCGCATAAAAACCGTACATTTCGCATAATATTTTTTCTAAATTACCATAAGTTATTGGATTACCATAACTTAAATTATTAGAAATTTCTGAAATAGTATGTTTTGTACCTAGTAAATTTACTCTGAGCATATGCAGTTCTTTCCAATATTTTCTAAACTTAATTTTTATTGCTATTACAATATTAGAAAAAATTACAAATAACTTATACCTATTAAAATTATTTGTAATAAAATAAAAATGATTTAAAATTAATAGATTAGTAGGGTAGCATATACGTTTGTGGTTTCGAAAAAAAACTTTCAAAAAATTTCTCACATAAAATGCAATTCAATCATATGACTGCAAATCGTATTTTGGACCGTGTGAAAGTTGGTGATTATAATATAGAGTTACACAATGTTGATAACCTTCACATGAAAGCATTCAATAAGTAGAATTCCACCAATTGCATTTTTCTTTACATAAAGATTTTGTTGGAAGGGAAATTTATACGCATAATTTATCAAATACTTGTTTTCAAGCAGGTATAGAAATATAATATAATGCATACCTAATTTTTTTTCTAATTGTGGGCCTATATAATTTAAATCATCTTAGACAATTAAATTAAATATATGACATACAAATCTAACATTAAATATAATTCCACCAAAATTCGAATTTAATTCTCTAACTAATTTATCTATTACTATGTTGTTAGGCGCATCATTGTTAAATGTGAAACTGTGAATTCTAGATTCGCAATTAAATTTTCTAATAATGATCATGAAAAAATTAAAATTTTGTATCTCATTATGAGGGTAGTCAATTACTTTAAAAGCAATTTATTCTTTTATGTATAATCCATAGTTTATCAATATAATTGAAAGTAGCAGCAATATATCTTTTATGATTTTTACCGAACCATAAGTCCGAAGTAAATGATACAACACCATAATATTTAGTTAAATTGTTTTTCATATTTTGTTTCTTTTTATTATATGAAGCAATACTATCAACACGAAGAGTGTTTCTAGCAAAGGGCACATATCTTAGTTGAAGATACCTTTGTACAAACCGTGTGAAGTGAGGGCTTTCCACTGTGCTAAGCGGGAACTCACCACTCATCATCAACTGAGTCATGCCTTCCCGGCGTATAGAGTCTTGTGAATACACTCAGCTGTTAAGATTCAAAGAAGAACTAGTAGATCCATTGAAAGATCCAAAATGCAGTTGAGCTTGATTGGTATCAACTCCTCCGTTCTTTTGTATACACTTAGAAAAATGTTGGTTTAGATAGCTCGTTTCACCACTTTCTTGCCATGCAAACTGTTGTTTACAATATTTACACATTGCCTTAAAAATTGGTTGTTCTTCTGCTATTGCACCGGTCTGCACTAATTTGAAATAATCCCAACACCAAACTTTTTGTTTTGCGGCTCTTCGTTTAGTAGTCGATGCAGCAGTGTTGGTCGTTTCTAACTATTTCGGCGATATCATCTAAATCGATACTTGGATAAGTGTTCCCAATCCCAAAATCATCACCAAATTCAAGAATTGGAACATCATTTAACCCACAAAAATCATCATGAATTTGGTGGTCGACAGACTCGGCACTTCCATGTACATTATATTGATCCATGTAGATATTAGAAATGTAAAATGTAGATAACTAAAAATGTAGAAAACTAAAAATATGGAAATTCAACTATAAATTACACAATAAAATAGCTTATATTGACAATATAATTTTTTCGAATTGTGTAGGTTAAGAGAATTGTAGATTTGTGAAGAATATGAAAAATTTAGGTGGGGTATTTATAGAGAAAATAAAATAAAATAAAATATTGTTAAAGACCAATATAAACGGTCGAAAATTTGACCGTGGTTGCAACGATCACATTTTCGACCACATTGGTCCACGAGTCGGGCCTGTTCGTGGGCTAGGTCCATGGACCAGCCCATGGATTTCAAGGCTCGGCCCTTTTTTTCCCAGCTTGGGCCAGCTTTGGACGAGTCTGAGCCCATAACAGGCCGAACTTTTACGGGGTGGGGCGATGGGGGGTTTGACCCTTTTGCCATCCCTACCCATGATTATCTCTCTCTCTCACTCCCTCTCACTCCCTCCTTACATATCTAACACATACACCTCAACCATGTTGAATATTCGAAACAAAGTTGAAATGACCAAAATATCATTTTCCAAATATAGGTTGATTCTTAAATTCTATTTTCTTTTTCATAGTTTCGTGTGAACACATCACAATATTAATTCAACAATCAATGTCGAATGACTGAGCTCAGATTTAACTGTTCAAAACAAAACCATTTGTGGCCATGATAGTGCCTATTAAATAAGTGCGAGATTCTATATTGCAAATATATTTTCCTCGTTATTTCACTTTAATTATAAAGGTACCGAGATATTGACTAGTGATTTGATCTGAGCAGTGATACCTCAAAGAACTTTAAGTTAGTAATCAAAGTCAATTACCCGCTTAGGATTATTGTACTACGTTGGACATTTAAGTGAAGTTAAATTCATGTGGTCAATATCACAAAATAAATTTCACATGGTCCAATCTAATACATTCGAAATGCACTCTAAATTTTATTAAAAAAATTAAAGATAAACTTTAATAAAATTAAGATAATCTTATCAAAATAAAGTATATGTTTTTATTTATCGATTGTGTACTATAAAATTTAAATCGAATTATAAATTGAATATTTATGTGCTTAACAACTTAAACACTCGATTTATAGTATCAAACTATTTACGAACACATGCTAACTCACATCAATTTAATTAATTAATATTTTATTTAAAAATATTTCGAATACAAATAAATTTATTCTACGAGAAAATGTCACCTAACAACAATTGCAGAAAAAATAACACCACCACCCTATATATATATATATATATATATATATATATATATATATATATATATATATATATCTCTCTCTCTCTCTCTCTCTCTCTCTCAAACACACATCACTCTCCCGATCACGCGGATTCCCCCTTCACTCCTATGTCCTCACTTAAACCTACAAACTCACACACTATCACAAACACACACAACTCATCACAATCTCTCGGCACACAACCTCTCGGCACACAACCACCATACACACACTCATTTTTAATTTTTTTTCCATTTTTATACTAAGAAGGAGAGCTCATAAGGCACATTTTGAGACTGCTAATATTACAATCTGTTGTAAATTAGTCAAAATTAAACTTTATTTAATTAAAATCAACAAATTTTAGGTCAAGTCCAAATCAAATAAGCCAAATAAGACTTAAATTAAGTAAAAGAAATATTATGAACCTATTTTGTAAAATATAGTTACTTAAGAATTTAAATGACTCAACATGAAAATTAGAGACTTAAGTTGCAATTTGGCACGTAAATGAATTAGGACAGTATATCCTAAAAAAAAGGTACAGAGGCTAAAAACCTCGAATACAGTAGATCCATTCGGATCATCAACTTTGTATCTAAATAAGCTTGTAGTTACAAGCCTTCTGAATAAAAGAAAAATCTTTTCTTGAATTTATTTATTTCTCTATAGTTTCTATGCCAATTTATATACTGCACGGACCTGTTCAGACAGTGATCACCAGGAGTACACCAGGGTAGGAGGCCCATATGGTAGAAACACAAATCTAGTCATTGCAGTGAGGCGGGATATATCATCCGGACAAAAACGCAAAGAGAAAATCCCAATTATTTACAGTAAGAAGGTTTTGTTTCTATTGTCTTATTTTACATAGTTGTATCCATAGAATCTATTGTCTTTGATTTTCAACATACATTCATAATTTTTTACACCCCAAAAACCCAAGAATTTGCTGCAGCCAATACCTTGACAGAATACCAGGATAGTATGATTGCTATCCTGAAAAAAGAAGGAAAAGTATAAGAAAACCACTTTCTCATACAAAGGAGGAGGAGGAGGAGGAGGAGGAGGAGGGGTTAGTTTGAAATAGTGATTTTAGCAAACCCTATAATTTATATTTATGGTCCTTTAAGTGAATATAACTATGTAAAAAAGTTTATTGATGTGATGAGCTTTAAATAAGATTAGAAATAGTTAAGAATATTAATGAGAATTATATGTTATTGAGTTAATGGAAATGAGTTTTTAGTTTGGTGATTTTACTACGAAATTTACGAAATTTATACTTGTTGGATTGTAAATGCTAGAGGTTAACATGTGAAAAAGAGAAAGGGTGAATTAGAACGAGGATTAAATCAAAATGAGTAAATAAATTTTTGAGAAGTTTTGCGTAGGTACGGGTAGGTTTAGCTTAGTCTTGCTTTTAATTTTTAATATTACTTGAGATGGTTATTTACTAATTCAAGCAATTATATTTTATTTGAGGAGGTGATGAGAATGTTGGTGTTGCGTACCAGCCAACTTAGTTCGTAATCAAAAGCTTTGTGAATGGAAAATTTTATTTTTCATAAAATAAGTATTTAATTATATTATATCAGTTCGTAAAGTTATATAAATTATAATATTATTTCAGTGCTTCTAATAAATTACATAAATTACAAAAATAAATTATTTTCAAAATAAGTATTGGACAAGCATGATTTTTAGTAAATATTAGTTTTATAAATGAGTCATTCTTTCAAAATTTAAATTTAATTTTGTCAAATATGTTATTAGTATAAGTTGACATTGGAATCAGCACTATCCACTTGTCAACAGACCATTCAATCCTCTGTCAACCTGTATGTTACCTGTACACTAGGACAATTATTAGGCACTAAGATCACCAGAGAATAAGGGGCCGGCAATTGTTGGTACTCCGACGATCAAGTTAACTGTCAGATATATAAAAATATACGAGAGAGAGTGTTTGAGTGTGGGAGAGACAAGCAAGTAGAAAATTGAGTAGAGTTTAAATGTGAGAATAATGTGTACGTTAGAACGGCCAAATGCCTTGTATTTATAGGTTCAAAGTCCAAATGATTTGGGTAAGTAATCAATTAGACATTGAATCTGATCGTCCTTCCTTATGAGATAAGGGGTAATTGGATATCAACGTGATCTTTTTTATTTTTCATCCTTATCTCCATTGATTCCCAATATCTTGTTACCAATTACTAAGAAATAGATATTTAGTTTCTTTCTATGTTTGTATTACAATCAAACATGATCAAACATGATCTTTTCTTGACATATCGTTCTATTTGTGATTACCCACAGGGTTTGTAGGATGCGGGGAATACTGATAAAGGGTCTGGGCCTGTGAAAAATGGCGAAGGCCTTTGTGGCTCTGTTGGTATTGGTATTGGTATTGGTATTGGTATTGGTATTGGCAATGGCGTACGAGGCTTATGTGGATTCTACTGGACTTGCAGGGCATTTGCTGGACCTATGAGGCCTTGCCAAATCTGTGTGGTAACAGTATATTATATTATTATTAAAAATTTCAGTAAAGTTAATCTTAAAAACTATCAAAAAGTACCCAAGTGATTTTACCCGTTCTGTACTGGTGTGAATGTGTTTCCACAGTGTATGACCAGATATGGCATTTTACCCAATCTACACTGGTATGAATATGTTTTCACGGTGATGACTAGATTACTAGAGGTTTTTGGGACCCACTATCGCACACACATAGGCTTTTGGTCGTATACCTGAGTGCTTAGTCCTTTGGGGGCAGCTCGACTAGATTTCAGATTATAGATTATTGGTGATTCAACGTATCTTTTTGGTGTAGTATATATTTCAGAATAATCAGTATATATATTTCAGATTTCATATCATGCAGTTTCATACATTAAATTTCAACTTATAGTTTAATCAGATTACATTTTATTTGAGAACTACAACCATTCTAACATTTCTCAGTTTTTCTATGTTTTACAGTTGTTTTACTAATATCAAGTATAAGGAATTTCGTAATCTTTACTGTTTAAAATTTTCAAAGTTATTATTAGAATTTACAACTGTTTAAAAGTATTATAGAACAATTCAGAATTTCAGTATATAAACTGGAAAAAATTTAATTATTTGCAAACTCACCACTAATTGAGTTACAAACTCATATAGTTTGTCACGCTTTTTCTTATTATGACGAAGTTGAGTTTTTTAGCAGCTTTTTGGGAGAATTTGCAGCTACAAGAACCAGAGCTATCTGATCTAGTTGATTGTATGATTCTATTTTGTTAAACAAGTCGTTATCATGTATTTGTCACATGACTACTAACTTTGTATATGTCTTTTTGGTATTGCTTATGGCATGTAGAAGTTTGATGGACTTGTCGCCTTTTTTATGTAAATGATATACATTTGGACTGTTTTGTAAATGTTAGTAAAGTGGTCGAATTAGCTACACTTTTTTTTTTGATTTGTACATATTAGGGGGCAAGTAGACCCCAGTTGAAATTGTATATATTGTGTTTAGAAATTTTGTCGCTTTTTAGGCTGTTTTAATCTAATTTAAATAGAATATTTTGCCAAAATTTTTGTAAAATCTTTTTAGTTAGAGAAAAGTCAATCAGTCATAGAAAAATCTAAGTATCTTTGGTGGTGGGTTTGGTAGCTAACTGCCACCCATAATTGATGCACGGCACGTCTCAAGTTCACTAGAATGACTCAGGATGGATCGTGCCAGCTAAGCTTATTGTTAATTGGTGTTCTTTTGTAAAAATCTTATTAAAGTTTAACGGCAAGATACTAAGATACGTGGTGCAAATGGTTTGTGCTGATTACTTAATGTTGATTTTCATATTGTTTAAAGTTATGCTAATGACTCTGTTGTGTAAATGTAAAGATATGATATTATGTCCTACGAAGCTTAAGAAGTTTATCGAGATTTCTATGGTGTGATGTGGTACGGAATGATCTTTGATTTACAAAACTGATATGTATTAATCAAAACTGCTCAAATATATTGTATCCCATCAAGTATTACTATATACGGTCATGTTCTCCTTTCTATAGTGGGGAGGAGTTATGTTGCCAATTGCTATGTAATTGCCTACATGACAATTGGCTATTGGCCAAAAAAAAATATACTAACATTTTTTATTTTCACTTTGGCCAATAGCCAATTGTTTACATCGCAATTGACAACATAACTTATTCCCACGGTGGAGAGGACAACAATACCGTTACTATACACCCACATTTTTTTCCACCTCATAAGTTAGTTCAGGTCATGTTGATGGCGGTAGGTTGATGGTGTTGTCAAGGCTCAAGTCACTATAATTAATAAAGACACGGACAAGTAATATTGCCAAAAATTTTCTAATGTTAGTGTTACGACCCGTTTTAAATTAGTCAAAGTCAAAATTTATTTAGTCAAAGTCAATGGAATTTTTGGGTCAAGTCTAAGTCAAATTGTCAAAGTTGGACTTAAATTAAGTAAATAAATTATTTGGGGGCTATTTTATAAATTATGGGTACTTAAGGATTTAAATACCACTATGTATGTAAGTTGGGGACTAAGTGTGCAAAAAAAGCTTTAATTGAAAATGAATTTGGGTCATTTCTCCGGAGACCGCCGCGCAGAGAGTGAGAATCGGCAGAGAAGAAAAAGGAAAGAAAAGAAAGAAAGGAAAAAAAGAAAAAAAAAGGAAAAGGAAAAAGGAAAAAGGGAAGGAAGAAGAAGATCGTGACCGGCCGAGATCGATTTTAAGCTTGGGTTCTCCATTTCTTCTCAATTTTCAAGAGGTAAGCAAGAACCCACTTACTTTAGAAATGAGGTTAAAAATTAGGATTTTTGCTTATAGGCTTAAATGTGAATGTTATCAATTCAGGCTGTTTTGTAAATGATAGTAGAATTGGTCGAGTTGGCTATATTTTATTTTCGATTGGTTCATATTTGGGTCAGGTGGACCCCAATTGATTTTGTATATACTTTGTGTTTGAGAAATTATTGCTTTTCAGGTTTGTTTTAGCTCAATTTACAATGGGAATTCTGCCAAAATTTTTATAAAATCTTTTGAGTCGAAGAAAAGTCAATAAGTTCTAGAAAAGTCCATGTAGCCTTAATGGTGGGTCCGGTATCTAGCTGGCATCCATCGTCAGCGCACGGCACGTCTTGGGTCTACTAAGGTGATTCGAGACGGGTCATGTCAAGTTGGTATCAGAGCATCGTTTATAAAATCTCTGGGCTTGTATGGTTCATGCATTAGATGTTTTAGCATATCATGCATTTTAAAATGTGTTAGTCGTATGTCGTGGTTGCAGAACTCGCAGGCTCCAATCTCTTGTCTGAAACTCGAGATGATAGAAGAATTTATTTTGTAGAACAACTAGTATATGATAATTTGTTGAGATTGATGTGATGGTAAAAAAAAAAAATTGGGAGCAAGAGTTTTGAGGCCTCAGAGATTGTTTATCTGTAGACATAAAGGAGAGAACAAGTACTAACATGTTTATGAAGATTATGGGTTTCTTTTACAAGTATTATGAAGAAATTCTTGTTGCACTGTATGATAAGTGCTGACAAAGGTTTTGATACATGTCGACTTGGAAAGATTTCATGATATATTTATGATTGTCTTGAAAAATTAAATGGTGGTTGTGTTGTGGGAAATTTTGAAGAAATTTATGACTTCTATGTAGTATAAGAGCATGATGCTTATGATTGAAAAGCACGATGAAAAAATGAAGAGTATGTGGAGTGTTGATATATGGAAAACTATGGTGTTAATGTATATGTTGGGCTTTGAAGATTTGAGAAAATAGTTGTAGCACCAGGTACGATTGAAAGAAGGTAAATTAAGTGATGTAGAAATAATAGAATTGTTGATAGGATTCGAAAGGGTTACTCGATTGATAGATTAAATTGAAAGTCCATAAAGAAATGATAATTAGAGAGATGAAATGAATAATGGATTGAAGGTAGTGTTGACTTCAGTGATTGAGAAATTGTATTCTAGTACAAAGTCTTCACTATCACTTTCATTTTCTAGCAGCAAGAAAGTAAGAAATGGTTGTATAATGTTGAAGGTAGGAGAAAAGAAATGGTGTTGGATTCTGGGTAGGCATTGTATGTTCAAATTGATTAAAATGGACCAAAGGTTTTAGAAGAAAAATAGTTAAGAAAGCTTAGATGAAGAAATAGAATGAAATATGGGATTAAAGAATCTTTTTATGTACATGTATATTAAGATTTGAAAATCGAGAAAAGTACAATTAGACGAGAAAAATATAAATAAAGTTGGCAGTTAGCTTTGGTGAGCATCTGAGAAAATGGGATAGCTAGTGTGATAGATTAAGAAACAAAGAATTAGAAGACAAGAAAAATGGAACAGCCGATATGCGTTGCATGGAAAATTTATTAAGGTGATACGGGATTAACCTTAATTGTATACATGCACCGTGTAGATGAGAGTTAGGCCATATGAATTAAGGAATAAGAAAAGAAAGAAACCAGTAGAGAGAGATATGTTGATATTTTTTTAAGGTTGTGAATTGGGTACACGTAGTCTTAGAGATATTGGGTTATTTAAAGGTCAACAAAGATAAAAATGGTGATAATTATTCGTGATCTTACAATACATATGTGGTTAAACATTGAGGTCATATGGTATGATAATATTGATGTAGCTAGATTATATGATTAAAAGAGCGAACATTGTAGATAATGATATACACGAGATATGTTTGGTTTGATCTCAATATAATAGGCGATAATGTATTTGGGTACGAAGTGAATTGATCTTCTGATGACCATTGTTATAATTATTATGTCATATTACATTTGATTGGAGATAATCAAATATGAGATGTTTTATGATATATTTTTGGCTTAGTACTTCTTCGGATGTATGTTTGAATCTTTGGAGCAGAATAATTTATAGTTGTTGAGATAAATATATTATGAAGTACATCAATGACATATTTTTGTATTATAAAGCTTCGATGATTAGCAAATGCAAGTGCTGGTTAGACTCAATGGAATTTCAGGTTATGTGATTTCAATAGTGAATGATGTGAATTTAGAATAATAGAGCAGTATTGTTATGAGAACGCTCTTTAATGTGATAAGTGCAAAATTTCCATGGGTTAGAAGATAACTATTATCTCTTCTTGAAAATCATCATAGATAGTATCTTGAATTTTAAATTGAGAATGAAATTTTGCGATTATTATCGTGGACAAGTATTTTAGATTTAGCAAATGGAGAAAAATGAGTCGATGATATATTGGCCGTAATGAGATTATTGAACGAATTGGTTCAGTTGTTTATCAGTTAACCTTATCAGCTCAGTAGTTTAGAATTTATGATATATTCCAAGTTTCTATACTTTGCAAGTACATTCTAGATTTCTCTCGCATATTTTGGAATCTCAGCCAGTGGAATTGAAAGAAAATTTGACTTATGAAGAAGAGCCAGTTCAGATCTTAGACAGAAAGGAGCAAGTTCAGCGAAACAAGATCGTTTTGCTAGTTAAGGTCCTTTGGAAGAATCATTCGATAGAGGAGGCTACGTGGGAGAATGAAGATCAGATGCATGCTCAATTTCCTAAATTATTTCAAGCCTAGCCAATCGAATTTCGAGGACGAAATTCTTTGAAGGAGGTAAGATTGTTACGACCTGTTTTAAATTAGTCAAAGTCAAAATTTATTTAGTCAAAGTCAATGGAATTTTTGGGTCAAGTCTAAGTCAAATAGTCAAAGTTGGAATTAAATTAAGTAAATAAATTGTTTGGGGGCTATTTTATAAATTATGGGTACTTAAGGGTTTAAATACCACTATGTATGTAAGTTGGGGACTAAGTGTGCAAAAAAAGCTTTAATTGAAAATGAATTTGGGTCATTTCTCCAGAGACCTCCGCGCAGAGAGTGAGAATCGGCAGAGAAGAAAAAGGAAAGAAAAGAAAGAAAGGGAAAAAAGAAAAGAAAGGAAAAAGGAAAAAGGGAAGGAAGAAGAAGATCGTGACCGGCCGAGATCGATTTTAAGCTTGGGTTCTCCATTTCTTCTCTATTTTCAAGACGTAAGCAAGAACCCACTTACTTTAGAAATGAGGTTAAAAATTAGAATTTTTTCTTATGGGCTTAAATGTGAATGTTATGAAAGGATATAAGTTATTTTTAGTGACATGAGCTATATTTTGCATGTTAATTGAAGGATTTAATTGATGAAATTTTAGGATTCTTCACTTAGTGGGTTTAATTAGATATTTAAGTTATTTTAGGCATATTAAGGCTTATGTTGGTTTATTTATGTTATAAGCTTGGATTGATGATTTTAGTAAACCCTAGAATTTCTATTCGGGACTTTTAAGTGAATGTGATGTAAAAGAGATTATTTTGAGCCTTATGGAAAATTAGAATTGTTTGAGAATATTAAGGAATGATATGTATATTGAATGAATAGAAATGAGCTTCTAGCTTGATGACTTTATTACGAAATTGAAGGAAATTATTCTTGGTCACATATAATTAATAGATGTGAAAAGTGGTGAATTAGAATGAGGATTAGATCCAAGTGAGTAAAGGAATTTTGAGTAAGTTTTGCTTAAGTACGGTAAGCTAGGCTTAGTCTTGTTTTTAATAATTAGTATTACTTGGGATGATTATTTATTTATTCGAGCAATTATATTCTATTTCAGGAGGTGACGAGGAAGTTGGTGCAGCGTATCGACCAACTTAGTCCTAACCAAAAGCTCTGTGAGTGGAAAAACTTATTTTTCAGAAATAAGCATTTTATTATATTATATTAGTTAGTAAAGTTATATGAATTGTTTCATTATTTCAGTGCTTCAAATAAGTTACGTAAATTGTAAAAATGAATTATTTTTCAAGTGTTTGACAAGCATGATTTTTAGTACAAGTTAGCTTTTATAAATGAGAATTTCAGTAAAGTTTATTTTAAAAACCACTAAAAAGTACCCATGTGACTTTTACCCGCTCTGCACTGGTGTGAATGTGTTTCCATAGTGTATGACCAGATATGGTGATTTTACCCGCTCTACACGGGTGAGAATGTGTTTTCACAGTGTATGACCAGTTATGGTGATTTACCCGCTCTGCACTGGTGTGAATCTGTTTTCCCAGTGTATGACCAGATTATTAGGTCTTTGGGACCCACTCTCGTACACATATAGGCTTTGGGCCGTGTACCGGGGTGCTTAGCCCTTTGGGGGCAGCTCTGCGTGCGTATGACCAGATTCAGATTTCAGATTTCAGATTATTAGTTATTCAGGGTACCTTTTTGGTGTGGTATTATATAATTCAGAATAATCAGTATATAGATTTCAGATTTCAAATAATAGATCATGCAATTTCAGACTTTAAATTACAGCTTATAGTTTAATCAGATTACGTTTTATTTGTAAACTACATCTATACTAGCATTTCTCAGTTTTTTTATGCTTGCTGTTATTTTACTTATATCAAGTATAAGGAATTCTTAATCTTTACTGCTTACAAGTATTATAGAACAGTTCAGAATTTCAGTAAATATAGATAAACTTGAAAAGTATAATTATTTGCAACTCTCCACTCACTAAGCTATCAGCTCACAGATTTTCTATGCTTTCTACTCAGGTAGTAGTTGAGTCTGAGCAGCAGTTTGGAGAGCCTATTGATTGTTGAATCAGAGCCACACGAGTATTAGTTTGTATGATTAATCTCATTTGAGCATATCATCATTTATTTTTGGGATATATGTTCTAGGTCTTTTGATGATTTATTTTGGTATTATTTGTGGCATGTTGAAGTTAGATGGGCTTGCCGCCTTTTGGGATGTAAATGTTATAAATTCAGGCTGTTTTGTAAATGATAGTAGAATTGGTCGAGTTGGCTATATTTTATTTTTGATTGGTTCATATTTAGGTCAAGTGGACCCCAATTGATTTTGTATATACTTTGTGTTTGAGAAATTATTGCTTTTCAGGTTTGGTTTAGCTTAATTTACAAAGGGATTTTTGCCAAAATTTTTATAAAATCTTTTGAGTCAAAGAAAAGTCAATAAGTTCTAGAAAAGTCCAAGTAGCCTTAATGGTGGGTCCGGTATCTAGCTGGCATCCATCGTCGGCGCACGGCATGTCTTGGGTCTACTAAGGTGATTCGAGACGGATTATGTCAGTTAGTATGAGATATCCACTCAAATATAATATCATTTTAAAAATTATTTTCACTTTAATCCTTTAACATCTCAAAATTATCAAAAGAGGCATAATTTGAATCATTAGCATCTAGTGATCATTTTCATCGCTAAATAATCTTAACCCATCATTGGGTGGTCTAAAAATATGTTTCTTTCTATTGAATTAGTCTCCGAAACTTTGCACTTATTGTATCTAGGGCCCAATCTTGGGTTTAAGATTCTGAACCCCACTCTTCTCATTAGGAGTCATTATTACAATATTTTTAAAACTTCAAATTATGGACCTAAAAGTTTTCTATAATTTTCACTTTAATCCTCAACTTTTCTAAAAATCACCAATGTGCCTCAAACTTGACTTATCGCAAATAATAATTTATAGATGTAATTATTTGTACTCAAATTATTTTCTCTCAGCTAACGAGAAAGTTTTGCTATTTTTTGTACTTAGGTTCCTAGTAAACTAAAAAAATTGCCAATAAATCCATTTTTTTTTTTAAAGTAATGCCATAAATCATATTTTATATAATTTTGGGGTATTACAATTTGTTACATTTGTAACATACCATGTTATACTTTTTCTTGACATATGTAACATACGTGCTACACACCACCACCATGATTCATGCCATCCACCACCAATCTTTGAAATTGCCGCCTCTATTGCCTCCCGCTTAACCCGCAACCACATAAAAGTCACTGATGATAAACAAAAGGAATAGCTAATTATATAATAAGCAAACAAATTTGACTTTGTTGAGGAAGATGCTATCATTGAATTGAATTGAATCAAACAAATAGAAAAGTGAGTTACTCCCTCCATTCCATTTATAGAAATTACATACGCTACTTACATTTTAAAAATTATTTTAAACGTGTTATTTGTATGTAATTATTTTAAAAATGCTGTGATCTCAACATTTGCGCATAGAATCTCGCATCGTGCATAACCCATTCTTCAATCGCAAAATTCTAAGTTGTTTTAAAACAATTGACATTATCAATCATCCCTAGTCTCTGGCATATATTTGATTGGATTTTCCAGCATTACCATAATTCATCTCATTGTCTCAGTTCGTTGGAGTATTCGTAAAACCTTAAGCTCTGAGTTTTGAATTTCAAACTCATGTTCTCCAAAAGTAGAAGTTGAAGCTCCTGATTCGTTCTTATTGAATCCAAAATTTTACTTATGGACACCCAACTCGTAGATTGACTCTATCATCAAGAGAGAGAAGTTTATAGTGATTTTGCAGTATAAAGTTCTTTGTTTGGATACACCCACTCCAAAAGTCGTATGTTTGAATACACACAGCCTTTGCCTATCTCGGTCTACATCAAAGAATGAATCTGAATTTGAAGCTAATGATACTAGTCGCCAGTGCTTCAATACTTGGAATGGTAAAAAGTCTCCCAAAATTCAGAATAATTGTAAAAGGAGTTCAGGAAACATAGTCAAAACGTCGAGCTCAAAGAAAATTAAAAAACATTTGAACCACATATCGTACTAAATCAACCGTGTCATTTCGTATTTGATATTCACGAGGTTGACAAATCTTTGTTTGCCAACTGCTGAGAATTGTTTTCATATTTTTTATTTAATGATTTTAGTATTAATTGACTTACCTATTCTTGGTTTTGTTAATGTTGTTGATTTGTTAAGTGACACATAATTTTTTAAGATTCACGACTTTGTTGAGTGGGATAAACTTGTTAATGTTAATGCTCCAAAAATCAAATGTCACCTAGTATACACTGTATTGTTAATGTTTGTTTCAACTATAGTTATTTGTAAATTGTCCCCATCTCAAGGCGAGTATTAAATGTTAAAATCAATGATACAAATTAATTAGATGCTTGATGTTTGAAATGCATGACGTTTTGCGCAACAAAATCATTACTTGTGCAACTGCTGTGAAAATATTATTTATTCTATTTGATCATTGAAGTGTAAATTGAGTCAAATCTTCACAACATGTGACAAAAGATACTCTCATGATATTAATGTGAACATGTATAATATAATGTGTAACATATTACGTTATAAATTGAGCATTTAAATGTAACAAAACAATTTGTGACAGAAGATGTTCCTACGAAATTAATGTGACCATGTCAATATTAACCTAAATGTAGCAGAAGACCAAATGTTGTATAAGATGTGTTCGATGTTGATAATGTGTTAGAATATGTGACAATTGTTGACACAAATTTGACATAACATCATATTTTTGTTGTTACATAATATATGACTACAATAAACTTAATTGGATTGGTGGACAATTTGATATTTCTCTAAATTTCAGGATTAGGACTATTTCATACATCTTAACGATAAGCTTGGTGCGAGCATGATGGTGTCCACACCGCAATACGTCATGAATTTGAATGAAAAGATAAACGATACAAATACTAAGCTACCTCATAAAGATGTTTAATTGTGGAGGTAGTAGAGTTGGGACTTTGATCGGATCAATTACCACTTAAGCTACCTCAAAATTTGTTCAAGTATAAATGCACATTCAAGTATTAAGCTAGTGGGATTGGAACCTTGACCAGGCCAATTATCATTTAATCTATCTTAGATTTCGTTAAATTTCGAAGGTGACGGAGGGTGGGATGACTAATTGCTCGTTCCAATTAGGTAATGTTTAAGCGTGAATGTTGTGACGAGCGTTATTACTTGAACAAAAGGAAAAGCAAAATCATACTAAGCGAAGCAGAAGGTATTCAATTAAAACAATCAAACCTCAAGGTTACAATTAGAAAGCAAAAGAATTCTAGAAATCTTGAAGGTTCTCAAAAATGAAATGGTTGGGAGTTAGATTCTACGGGGCAGGGGTCGCAGCCTCAGAGGCAGAAGGTTCTCAAAAATGAAATGGTTGGTGTAGAGTAACGCTAATTTATATAAATTGTTACTCATTTTTCTAATTTTTTGAAAGTTTGGTCATTTTTCTAATTTTTTGAAAGTTTGGTCATTTATCAAAGGGCAAAGTTGACAAAAGCCCTATTTTTTGTAAAAAAGTTGAAAAATACCTCTGTTTTTAATTTTTTAAAAAATACCTCATTTTCATGATTTAATTTAAAAAATACATCATTTCATTAAAAACAATATTTTATAATGTGACATGATGATGTTGCATTTATTTATTGTATGATAGTCCATGCACTTTATATAATATTCACTTTAGTCCTTATATTTTTAATTATATTTCAATTAAGTCATCCAAAAATTACATCTTAGGTCCTTAATCTTTTAGATCTTTACACTGTAGTCCCCAAATTTTTAATTATTTTTCAATTAAGTCCTCCAAAAATTGCATCTTATGTCCTTCAACTTTTACATCTTTACACTTTGGTCCCCAAGTTTTCAATTATCTCTTAGTTAAGTCCTCTAAAAATTGCATCTAAGGTCCTTCAACTTTATACATGTTCAAAGTTTGGTCCTCCAAATCCTTGATTTTAGTGGCCAAAATAAGTACAATTTTAGTGGTCAAAATAAGTGCACATTCAATTAAATCTTTGACTTTACATTCGAATTTTCACATAAACGAACAAAATAAATATTTGTATACTATTTTAAATTATGGTAACACATATGTTAGTTTAATTTAAATTAGATTAACACGTGTTACCACTACCAACTATCATATTTGTATACTATTTTAAATATAATAAAAATTATAATCTTTTTTTACAATTTATTTTCTTTGATAATTGTTTAAAAATACAGTATTTTCATAAAATCAATATTTTCATTTTTTTATTTGAAAAATAATATTTTTACACGAGTAACATATGTGTTATTTCATCATTTTCATTAAAATTAATACTTTATAATTTACTCATTTTATTATTGTTGACGTCTGAACCTGCACCAATCCACGTGCCAACAGATCTCCAGTCACTCCTCTGCCAGCTCGTATGTTACCTGCACACTAGAACGACCGTTAGGCACCAAGATCTCCAGAGAAAAAGGGTCCGGCGATCGTTGGCACTTCGACGATCAAGTCAACTGCCGGTATATGGGAGATACACGGAGGCGGGAACAAAAAGGGGTGTGGGAGAGACAAGCAGGCAGAGATTTGAGCAGAGTTTAGGGTGGGATTCTTAAGCATAAAAAGTGCGTACCTTGGAACAACCGGAGACGTTGTATTTATAGCGCAAGGATTCTAATTGATTTGGAAGACAAATCAATTCGGTCTTCAATCGGATCCTCCTTCCTTATGTGATAAAGATACCCGAGATTGCCTTCCTTCCTTGAGTTTATCACGTTGCATGATTTTAGGAGATCATGATTGTGTTTCCTTGTGGAGATTCGTGCGCCCAATCCAACGCAATCTTTCTTTAATTACTTCTCTGGTTGCCCTGGCATATCGAGTTGCTCGCTGGTTACGAATGATGCGTGGCCTGACGAGGCTCTATGGTTCGCATGCGGGCGCCGAGGCCCTCCACATGACTCGCGGATTTCTGGCTGCCGAAGGCCCAAGCGTGTGACGGGCCCTTCCAAGGCCCTAGCAGGGCCCAGATAGGATTCTTGACAGATTATGAACTGGGCCCTTACTGGGCTTGGATGAGGCCTGTGCTGACGTGGCAGCCATGTCGTAATCGTGTGGTAACAATAGTCCCCCAAGTCCAAGCCTATTATTTATAATGGGCGTGGGACTTTTGAGGATATCCACAAGTTGATGTGCCTCGCAGGAAATATACTCTCAAGGTGGTTCGGTAGGAAGTAATTCAACCTACCCAGTATAGTCCCCCAAGTCCGAAGTCGAACATTCATGCCGGGTGAGGGCTTCAAGGGACCAAGCCAATGCTAACGTGTCCCCTGATGGCGTGATTCTATCTATCAAGACTGTCCCTCTCTGGTCAAGCAATCATGAGAGAGGGGGTGTACGCATTAAATGCGGTCACGTGAGAAGGAGAATGGGGGCGCGCGTGGGGCGTGTGCGTCCTTAATTTACTAAGTGAGTAGGTTTCGCTTTCCCGCCTACTATACTATTCAAGACACGCGTCGACCATCCGTATGCCCAGATGGAACGCTTGGGATCCGGACGGTGCATGAGTGAGTGCGCCTTTATAAAACCAGGCATCCACCCAAACGTTGCACCTTCTCCTACCTTCGTGCTTACTGTAGTTATTCTACCGATAAGCGAGACGCTTGTAGCTGGTGTGCCATTTGAGTCGTACATTCGAGGTAATCGCTCAAAAAGCGGTTGAAATTTGCTTGCATTGTTTATTTTCATAGTCACAGTACGATACCCTTACCTGGAGACGGCCAAATGTCATCTGGAAACGACGACTCACAGAACCCGTCCGACGCTCCCACAAACCTAGTATTATTGGGAGCGTTTCTTCGTCGGCCTCTACATCATCCTCCTCTTCTGGAGTCGTGGGACGGGTGAATCCGGAGCCTCCAGTTGTGAACCCATCGGCTCCGTCGACGAGTGGGAGGGAGGTCAGGCCCCCCATGCCAGCGGAAGAGACGGTAGTGAAGGAGAGGCCGGACGCGGGGGTGCCTGAGATGAGGGGATCTCTGGACAAGATGGATGCTCCGGCTGCGTGGGCTGTAGACGAAGAACTGAAACGGTCGGCAACTGAAGCGTCCATGGCTCAGTCGAGGATCACGGAGCCAGAGTTGGAGGATATACGGTTGTCCAACGATATTCCTTCGACCGTGACGCTCAGAGCCCCGAGCTCAGAAGAGCGTGTCGACCATCCTCCCGAAGGGTATGTGGCGGTCTATGAGCCTGCGATGCAGCAAGGCCTTCGCCTACCCAATCATGCTTTTTTCTGCCAAGTGTTGAGGGACTGGAACCTGGCCCCTTGTCAAATAACGCCGAATAGCTGGGGACAGATGGTAGCCTCCTACATTTTGTGGAGTGTTGCCAAGGTTGGAGGAGACTTGTCTCCCAGGGAGTTTGAGTCCATATACCGATCTTGCCGGTCCGCCGGCTGGTATAACATATCTCCCCGGCTGGGTTAGAAATGGGGGACGGCCACCGACAGTCCCAACAAGGTGCACAACTGGAAGGAGAGGTTCATCTTCGTTGGCGGGGATTGGGAATTTACGCCCGAGGACCCCCTTCCGCACGTGTCTATCCCTCGACATTTCGGGGATCTTGGTATAACTCGCCACAATCGTATGAAATCTTGATTACGATTCCTGACTTGATGTATTTATTCTCTTTTGCAGATTGCGAGAAGCCACTGATCCTGAAGAGAAGCCAAGGAGAGCTGAGGTCGAAGTGGGATAAGGTTCGGTCTCTCAGCAGCGACTTACGGAGCCTCGGGAATCTTTTAAAAGACGATAAACTTTTGGTCAGCTGCGGACTAATGTGTAAGTCTCACTTGCTTCGGTGTTATGGTGCTATGGCGTGGAATTATCTGGGCGCATCGCTTATTAACGTATGTGCTTAATAGCTTTCAGGTTCAAAAGCGTGCCCACACTCCACCTTGCTCGCCCTGCTAGCGGAGAGGGGTCTTCTGCTCAGGTGCCCGGGTCATCGCAAGGTATCCCCGCTGCTGCGCAATCAGAGCCCGCCCCTAGTCAGGTCGTTCCTCTTCCCTCCCCTCCGTTGGCGACTGAGCCGTCTCCCCGCCCCATCCCAGCCAAGGACAAGGGGAAGGGCATTGCCGAGGACGTGGGTGATGTGGGTGTGCAAAAGAGGAAGGCTCCCGTGTCTGGAGGGGGGTTTATGGAGGATGCCCGTAAGTCGGGGCGAACCCAGGGTGTAAAGAAACCTAGCCCCTCGTCTGACCAAGGGTCCGGATAACCCAACGTCGGGGGGAACTGGAAACTTCCGTCCTAGAGATGCTCACAGCTCATCCCGCGATGATGGCGGCAAGCGTGCACAAGTACTGAACCCAGAAATGGGAGAAGACTGCGAGGGGGCCACTGTACGGGAGCGGCTGAAGATGGCAAAAATGAACCTGATACCAGGCCTGGTGCTGAGCAAGGAGCTGTTCAGTATTGTGGAGAGTTATGACGGCCAGTGCCATGAGGAGGGGGCCAAGTCCGCCAAACTGTCCGAGGAGCTGAAAGTTGTTCAGCTCGAGAAGGCACAGCTGGAGTCCGAAAGAGGGGGACTTCGATTCAAACTCGACGCCTCTGTTGCAAGGGAGGCGGATATTAAGGAAAAATATGAGATTGAATTGAAGGCCTCGAAAGAGTGTCTGAAGGCCGCCCAGGAACAAAAGTGGGCTGCCGAGGCCGTTTGGAAACGAGCCGAGGAGCTTCAGAAGAGTGCCGAAGAGGCACATAAGCGCGCTGAAGAGGCCCAAAAGTTGGCCGAGGACCGGGCACTTGCCGCCGAGGAAGCCCTCGCCAACGCGACTAGTAGGCTGGAGACCATCGTCGCAGAGGAGGGCAAGTTGTTGGCGGACACGAGGCTGGAACTGGAGAGGGTCCGGGCCGAATGTGCGGTTGCTGGGACCAAGGCGGTGGAGGCTTATCAGGATGCATTTGTGGAAACGCCCGAGTATCAGGACCTTGCCCAACGTTTGATGACAGCTGGAGGCGAGCAGTTGGTGGAGAGCATCATGGAGGTCCACCCGGAATGGGACCTTTCTTTCCTTCGACAGGGCCCTGCCGAGGCTCAAGCTCCCGACGCTGGACCTAGTACCGCAGGTGATCAGTTACCCACTCCAACTGAGGGAGGCCCGCAGTGTGCCGACCCTTGAAGAGGCGGCGGGGCATTTATATTTTGTAATCCTTATGTTTTTTGCCCAAATTAATTGAAAACAAAATTGGAATTGACCTTTTGCTTATCTGACGTTTCGATTCTGTGTGCGCGTGGGGGGAAGAAGCTTTAAATATGAGAATCATTCCCCTAGTATTGATGACGCAGACACCTGGTGGAACCCGGAAGGTTGGCGTCTTCAATGCCTTGGAGAGGTAGAACGTCCGTGCGCCATTCTAGACTCCCTGTTATGACCGTATTTATTGCATTACACCTCTTTCCAACGTAGTCTTTTATAAATAGGATGCAAGCCTAACAAGATTCTTCCATCGTGAGACAGTTGCATTTAACCTGCCATTATCGTGCGATCGAGATAGAGATAGAAAACGTGTGATGGTGGTGCGGCTGGAGGGCTGGCATCCAAGATGTCCGTCAATCTGAGAATCAACATTCAGAGGACCAAAAATCTGGCCAATCAACGTTCAGGGGACCAAACGTACGGGGTGGGGATTTAGGCTTAGCAGCCTTAGCCCGACCCTCCCCTGAACGGTTGGTGGGACTGGGGGTCTTCCACTGCCAAAAAAGGCATCAACAACCTTTTTTGAGCAGCATGGTCTAATTAGCCACCAAATTAACTCAGGCTGGCTTGGGAGACCCCATATCATGGTGAAGTCAGGTTCCCTAACCTGGACGATGCCAGCGTAAACCGGGGGATAGGTGTAATAGATCTAGTTACCCCATTCATGTGCCGGCCCAAAGAGGCAGCGGGGGTTTTAGAATATATTGCAGTTATATATGCTTCTGTATTTCGTATTTAATAAAAAGGTGCCGAGTTACCTTCATATTTGCGTGTGCGTGCCCTTATCGTGTTTGTGATGCCCACGTTTTACATACTTGTTTCGGGCTTCGTCGATGTTTAGTGTCACTTACGAAGTTATTGGTACAAGTATGAGGTCGCAAATAATGCCCCTGGTGGCGCGGGGTGGTTCACGTGTCATGATTGAATTTTATTTGCCATCGAATGAATCCTAGTTGCGCACATTCGCGTTGACTGTTTATCGAGCGATTTGATAGGGTTAGCCGCGAACCATACTCCCTCGCTGTCGGGTTAATTGTACTTGCTTGCTTTACGCGTAAAATGTTTACCCAGCGAGTTAATAGAGTTGGCCGCAAACCACACTCCCTCGCTGCCGTGTTCTTTGTACTTGTTTTCTTACGCGTAAAATGTTTACCCAGCGAGTTAATAGAGTTGGCCGCGAACCACACTCCCTCGCTGCCGTGTTCTTTGTACTTGCTTTCTTACGCGTAAAATGTTTATCCAGCGAGTTAATAGAGTTGGCCGCGAACCACACTCCCTCGCTGCCGTATTGGTACTCTCCGCTTGGGGGACGCTTCAGATTCATAAAAGACGAATATTATTAAGCGGCGCCTAGTTTCCCGGCGTCCGGCAAAAAGAAAAATCTCTAAAGAGATCAAAACAATGCAGGGAAAAGACAAAATAGAAATACCGGCGGTAAGGTCTCAGGTTGCTGCGGCTGGGGAGATATCCTTGCGTTTGGCAGCTTTTCGTAACGCGTTCATGTAGCATGCCCGTGCCTCCGTCTGATTACCACGAATTTTAGCTATTCTTCCGGGAGTCGGGAATTTCATCACCAAGTGGGGTATGGACGTAATCGCCTGTAAATCCTTCAGCGCGGGCCTACCAAGGACCCCATGGTAGGCGGAGCGGGTGTCCACTATTAGGAACTCCATGAATTTTCGGAGGTGGCAAGGTGGTTCCCCGAAATCTACCGCCAGGGTAATTTTTCCTCGCGGGACGAGACTGTCCCCTGTGAAACCAAATAGCGGCTCGGTGATGGCCGTCAGTTCGTGATCCACGTCCATTTGGTCGAACACATTGTCGAGTAGGATGTTCACGGCACTTCCGTCGTCGACCAACATCCGGCCTAGGCCGTTTCTGGCGACAATGGCGCGTACCACTAGGGCATCGCAATGCGGGTAGTGTATCCCAGATTCGTCCTCTTCAGTGAATGAGATTGGCGGCACTCTAGGCCGATGCCCGTGTACCTGCCAACTCTCCAGGGGTTCCTCTCTGGCTGCCTTCGCGTAGTTACGTCGCGAGTTCATCGTGCTTCCCCCGACATACGGTCCTCCAAAGATCGTATTTATCTCTCGGACAGGTGGGGCTCCTTGGTGCCTCTCGGCCCTCGGTTGGTCCCTGTCCCCCTCGTTCTTCCCTCCGTCGCGGCGAGGTCCATCGTTCCGGCGCTGAGGAGGAGGTCTTCGTCCTTGTGTGGGCGGTCCTCGACGTCCTCGCGCCGCTTGATCCCTCTCGCCTGGCCCGTGGTTCCCGCAATTGATTAGCTCCCTCACATCCGAGCAATCTTCCGTGTTATGCACCCTGGTCCTATGTATACGACAGAATTTGGGCGGGGTCACCGCGGGTAGGGGGGCCGCTACTGGTGCCCGTGGGGCTGGGGCTACCTCCGTTTGATTGAACCTCCGGTAATGGTTGTTAGTTGGTTCTGGGGAACGCCTCCTTTGAAAATGGGAGAACCGAGGCTCTGGAGAGCGACGCCCCTCTCTCCTGTATCGATCTCCTCTCTCTCTTTCAGCTCTTTCTCTGTTCTCGATCGTTTCTTCTAATCGGATTTCGCACTGGATCATGTCCACCAGCTGGCTGTAGACTTTCGGTTGACTATTTTGAACGTCCCTCCAAAATGGGGTTCGCATGTGGAGCCCTGTTATCAGCGCATCCAGGGCCTTCTCGTCGGTCACCGTCTCGATCTTCTTGATGATGTTGCTGAATCGTTTAAAGTAGCTTTTGACGGTTTCTCCATCCTTTTTCCGAATATCATTGAGTTGGGCGATGTCAGCAATCATCGTCCGGTTGCCAATGAAGGCGTTGACGAACTCCCTCTTAAGTTGTGGCCAGCTTCGGATACTCCCCGGCCTCAGCTTGTTGTACCACCTCTTCGCGTCACCCGTGAGTGTGGTATGGAAATTCCGACACTTCACTACGGGAGAGTGGCCCTAGAGTTTTGTCTTGTAGGTGTTTATGTGGTCTGTGGGATCACCTCTTCCATTATACTTGTCCATGATAGGCATTCGGAAGTTGGCTGGCACCTCCATTGCCTTCATGTAGTTGGTGAACGGTAGGTTCTCGTCATCATCGTCCTCATAGCACTCCAGCCTTTCCTTTTCGTCTTCGGCCTTTTCTTGATTCTTCGGGTCCTTCTTCTTTTCCGTACGGGCCTCGCTATGTTCACTGCGCCTGCTGTGTGTGGGTTGGAGGGGTGCAATCGAAGACCCCACTCCCAACTTGTCAAACACGCTAGCTGCAAAAACCGGGTGGCTTTCTCGTACAGGGAAGGGTCTCCCTTTGTGACCGTCCTGCGGGGGCTTCGGAGCTGGGTTTCGAGGGTTCTGGCCGTCAGAAACGGGGGGTTCCTTTCGGGAACCATGGCTGTCCAGCGAACCAGTGGGTGAGGGACTCCTCCGGGCACGGCTGCGCTTGGGTCCATGTTGGAGGGATTGATTCTCCAACAATTCGAGCGTGGCCTTCATCCGGGCGTTGTCCATCTTGAGGTCCTGGTTCTCCTGTTCCATCGTCCGTTTCTTCTGATGTCTTCTCTTTCTACGACGGGTGACGTTCTGTAGGTCTTGAACGCTCTCCTGTCGCATGTTGGTGTGGTGGGACTCCACCTCGTCTTCTGTGGACTGTTCGGATGTCATACTTCTTCGGGTAGAAGACACGTTTTACCACAAGCACTTGGTTGTATAAGGTTTTTCATTTCCCACAGACGGCGCCAATCTGTTGACGTCTGAACCTGCACCAGTCCACGTGCCAACAGATCTCCAGTCACTCCTCTGCCAGCTCGTATGTTACCTGCACACTAGGACGACCGTTAGGCACCAAGATATCCAGAGAAAAAGGGTCCGGCGATCGTTGGCACTCCGACGATCAAGTCAACTGCCGGTATATGGGAGATACACGGGGACGGGAACAAAAAGGAGTGTGGGAGAGACAAGCAGGCAGAGATTTGAGCAGAGTTTAGGATGAGATTCTTAAGCATAAAAAGTGCGTACCTTGGAACAACCGGAGACGTTGTATTTATAGCGCAAGGATTCTAATTGATTTGGAAGACAAATCAATTCGGTCTTCAATCGGATCCTCCTTCCTTATGTGATAAAGATACCCGAGATTGCCTTCCTTCCTTGAGTTTATCACGTTGCATGATTTTAGGAGATCATGATTGTGTTTCCTTGTGGAGATTCGTGCGTCCAATTCACGCAATCTTTCTTTAATTACTTTTCTGGTTGCCCCGGCATATCGAGTTGCTCGCTGGTTACGAATGATGCGTGGCCTGACGAGACCCTATGGTTCGCATGCGGGCGCCGAGGCCCTTCACATGACTCGCGGATTTTTGGCTGCCGAAGGCCCAAGCGTGTGACTGGCCCTTCCAAGGCCCTAGCAGGGCCCAGATAGGGTTCTTGACAGATTATGAACTGGGCCCTTACTGGGCTTGGATGGGGCCTGTGCTGACGTGGCAGCCATATCGTAATCGTGTGGTAACAATTATTATTTTTAAAATATATTATTTTTATTTAAAATTAATATTTTAATTCTGGGTTAATTTCACCAACGGTCACTAAAGTTATCTTCAAATTACAAAATGGTCACTGAAGTTCAAAAGTTTCAATAGTGGTTACTGAAGTTAGAAATTCTTTTACTAATGATTACTTCATTAAATTTCTAATTTAAAATTGTGATGTGGTATGATGATGTGGTATTTATTTATTGCATGGTAGTCCATGTATTTTATATAATATTTATTTTAGTCCATATATTTCAATTAAGTACTTCAAAAATTGTATCTTAGGTCCTTAATTTTTTGTATCTTTACACTTTGGTCTCCAAATTTTTAATTATTTTTAGTTAAGTCCTCCAAAAACTACATCTTAGGTCCTTCAACTTTTTACATCTTTACACTTTGGTCTCCAAATTTTCAATTATCTTTCAGTTAAGTTCTATAAAAAATTGCATCTTAAGTCCTTCAATTCTATACATCTTCAAACTTTGGTCTCCCAGATCCTTGATTTTAGTGGCCAAAATAAGTGTAATTTTAGTGGTCAAAATAAGTGCACTTTTAATTAAATTATTGACTTTACACTCGAACTTTTACCTAAACGAACAAAATAATATTATAGGGTCTGACTATTAAAATGTCTACTTTTTATGGTCAACTCTAAGTGATAAGTGCGAATTTTACACTTATTTTGATCACTAAATAGTTTATTATTTAATTATATTATTTTGTTCGTTTAGGTGAATATTCGAATGTAAAGTTAAAGATTTAATTGAAAGTACACTTATTTTGACTACTAAAATTACACTTATTTGGGCTACTAAAATCAAATATTTGGAGACCAAAGTTTGAAGATGTATAAAGTTGAAGGACCTAAGATGCAATTTTTAGATGACTTAACTGAAAGATAATTGAAAATTTAGAGACCAAAGTGTAAAGCTGTAAAAAGTTGAAGGACCTAAGATGCAATTTTTGAAAGACTTAACTGAAAGATAATTGAAAATTTGAGGACCAAAGTGTAAAGATATAAAAGATTAAGGACCTAAGATGTAATTTCTGAATGACGTAATTGAAATATAGGGACTAAAGTGAATATTATATAAAGTACATGGACTACCATGCAATAAATAAATACCACATCATCATGTCACATCACCATTTTAAATTATAAATTTAATGGAGTGACCATTAGTAAAATAATTTCTAACTTCAGTGACCACTATTAAAATTTTTGAACTTCAGTGACCATTTTGTAATTTGAAGGTAACATCTGTGACCGTTGGTGAAATTAACCCTTTAACTTTTCATTGAAAAACAATATTTTTTAATGGATAACATACATGTTACTATATGTTACTATATATGTTACTTCCTCATATTTCATTAAAATCAATATTTTACAATTTCTATATTTTTATAAATTTTTTAAAAATACATTATTTTCATTTAAAATCAATTTTTCAATTTTTCATTTTAAAAATATATTTTTGGTAACATATATGTTACTATGTGTTACTTGCTCATTTGTAGTAAAATCAATATTTTATAATTATTTAAAAAATTCGTTATATTTCTTTAAAATTAATATTTCAAATTTTTTATTTTAAAACAACATTTTTACACGGGTAACATATATGTTACTTCCTTATATTTCATTAAAATCAATATTTTACCATTTCTCTATTTTTATAAATTTTTTAAAAATACATTATTTTCATTTGAAATCAATATTTCAAATTTTCATTTATAACAACATTTTTTTACTAGTAACATATATGTTACTATGTGTTACTTGCTCATTTGTAATAAAATCAATACTTTATAATTATTTAAAAATACGTTATTATTCTTTAAAATTAATATTTCAATTTTTTTAAATTATAAAACAATATTTTTTACACAGGTAACATATATGTTAATATATGTATATGTTTTTACATGTTACTTCCTCATTTTTCATTAAAATCAATATTTTGCCATTTCTCTATTTTTATAAATTTTTTAAAAATACATTATTTTTATTTAAAATCAACATTTCAAATTTTCATTTTAAAAAAATATTTTTATACTTGTAACATATATGTTACTATATGTTACTTGCTCATTTGCAATAAAATCAATATTTTATAATTATTTAAAAAATACGTTATTTTTCTTTAAAATTAATATTTCAATTTTTTTTTTGTTTTAAAACAACTTTTTTACACGAGTAACCTATATGTTACTACATCATTTTTCATTAAAATCAATATTTTACCATTTCTCTATTTTTATAAATTTTTTAAAAATACATTCTTTACATTTAAAATCAATTTTTCATTTAAAAACAACATTTTTATATGTTACTATGTGTTACTTGCTCATTTACAATTGCTATTTTATAATTTATATTCTTGTAAATATTTTTAAAAAATACATTAATTTCGTCTACAATCAAATATTTCCAATTTTTATTTTTGAAAACAATACTTTTACACGGGTAACATATATGTTACCATATTTGATAACATATGTTACTTTCTCAATTTCATTAAAATCAATTTTTAGCAAATTATATCCTTCTATAATTTTCTGAATTACGAATTATTTTAAATAAAAATAATATATTTAATTTATTCACTTTTAATATTGTTGACGTCGGAACCTGCACTGTCCATGTGTCAACAGATCTCCAGGCACTCCTTTGCCAACATGTATGTTACCTGCACACTCGGACAATCCTTAGGGATCAAAATCTCTGTAGAAAAAAGGTCCTGCGATCGTTGGTACTCCGAAGATCAAGTCAACTGTCGGTATAAAGAATAATACACGGAGGGCGAAAGTAATTGGGTGTGGGAGGGACAAGCAGACAGAGATTTGAGTAGAGTTTAGGATAAAATTTAAGTACAAAAAGAGCGTACCTTATAATAACTGGAGATGTCGTATTTATAGTACAAGAGTTCTAATTGATTTAGGAAACAAATCAATTAGACATCTATTCAGATCCTCTTTCCTTATGGGATAGGAGTGATCGGATGTCAAGACAATCTCCAAGATTATCTACCTTATTTAAATTTATCACGTTGCCAATCTTTAGGAGACTGTGATTTGGTTTTCTTGTGAGGAACAGTGTGCCAATCCAACGCAATCTGCCTTCAATTATTTCTCTGGTCATTCCAAAATACGATGATGTCTGTTAGTTACAATAGATACGAAGCTCAGCGAGGTGCTATGGGTCAGCCGTGAGTGTTGGGAACGTTCATGGGCTTCGCAATACCTTGATCCAGGGATGTCATAATAGCTGATGGGCCTTCAAGGCCTTCGCCGAGATCCTCGCTGGGCTTGTAAGGCTTTAGTGAGGTTTGAATTGGGCCTATACGGGATCTTCATTGGGCCTTTGTTGACGTGGAGGCCTTATCAAAATCGGGTGGTAACAATAGTCCCCCAAGTCCAAACCTATTATTTATAGTAGGCGTGGGACTTTGGAATTAAAAGAAGAAAAGAAAATATGAAACAAAATTTGCCGAAGACGAATTCAACGGATTATGCAGGGTGTGGTCTTCGTGCGTTGAATTGCTTATCTAGTATGAATTAAACTTACTCGTTATAGTCCTCCAAGTCCGAAGGTGAACATTTGTGACGGGTAAGGGCTTCAAGTGACTAGACATTTGGTGACACGTCTATGGTTGGTGTGATTATGTCAATCAAGGTTGTCAATCTGGTGGCCAGGCAATCATGAGTGAGAGGGTGTATGCATTTAATGCTAATAGCGTGTGACGAGACAGTGGGGGTGCGTGTGTCCTTTTTTTAATAAATGCTTAGGGTTCCGTTTCCTGTCTTTTGCCCTATCTTGGACACACGTCCACTGATCAACGGTTTGGGTGCAACGTTTGGGATTTGGACGGTGGAGATTAAAATGCCTCAATCTATAAAGCTTGGCGTCCTCCTTCATTATGACTTCTTCTTGCTTCTGTGCCTATTGTGAGTGTTGTGGAATGCTCCACCGATAATCAAGAAATTTCCAAGCGTATGCATTGTTCTGACTCCAGTTCTGAGGTAAGCGCGGCGAGAGTTGCTGTGATTTGTTTCGTAGTCTGCTTTCGTAATTATCTCTTGAGTTCATAATTTGGGGATTATACCCTGCCATACATTCCAGCGATAGTAGAAGTATCTTCTTCTAAAATTGAGAGGGGTTGTAATGTCGTCTGGACACCATGACTCGTAGAATCAGTCTGATGCTCGGACAAACCCTAGTATCTGGGATGAGTCACCATCATCAGCCTCATCATCTTCATCATCTCAGGTTGTAGGAGAAGTGAACCAAGCTCCTTCAGTCGTACGCCCGTCTGCCCTATCTACAAGCGGGAGGGGGGCTTGCCCAACCGGACGTCGAAGGAAGCCACAGAAAAAGGACAGTCTGACGCCGGAGTACCCGAGATGAGGAGATCGCTCGATAAGAGAGATGCCCCAGCAGCCAAGGCGCTTGACGAGGAGCTCAAGAAGTCGACCACCGAAGCGTCCATGGCTCGTTCGAAGATCACTGAGGTAGAGTTGGAAGACATACGGTTATCTTATGACATTTCCACGTCTGTGACACTCAGGGCTCTGGGTCCAGAGGAACGCGTCGACGATCCACCTGAAGGATTCGTTGCGATTTACAAACTTGTGATGCAGCAGGACCTTCGCCTGCCCATGCACCATTTCTTCCGTGAGGTTCTGAAAGACTGGAATCTGGCCCCTTGTCAGATAACATCGAATGGCTGAGGACAGATGGTGGCCTCATACCTATTGTGGGGCATTGTCAAGGCTAGAGAAAACCTGAACCCGAGTGAGTTTGAATCTATATATCGGCCCTGTCGATCCACGGGTTGGTACAACATCTCTCCTCGGCCAGGCCAGAAATAGAGGACGGCCATCGACAGTCCCAACAAAGTGCATAACTGGAAAGAGAGGTTCATCTTCGTAGGTGGGGACTGGGAGTTTATGCCGGAGGACCCTCTTTTCCACGTATCTATTTTCCGCCAATTTGGAGAACTTGGTATATACTACTGTCCTTGTGCAAATTTTGATCATAGTTCCTGACTTAATGTCTTGCTTACTTTTGCATACTGCGGGAAGCCACCTATCCCAAAGAGAGACCAAGGAGAGTTGAGGTCGAAGTGGAATAGGGTGCGAGTGTTCAACAGCGACTTCAGGAGTCTTAGCAACTTGTTGAAAGATGACAATTTATTGATCTGCTACTGACTGATGGGTGAGTCTCGTAAGTTGCAATATATTGGTTTTGCTATGAAAAGTTGCCTTAATGAGTTGCGTCTTGGTGTTTATGTCAACAGCTTTCAGGTTTAAGGAGATTCATGCGCTCTGTCTCGCCCGTCCAGCTAGTGGATAGGGTTTCTTGGCCTCGGTACCCCAGCAAGAGGTCCAAGACGCTATGCCGTTAAGGAAAGTCTATCCTCCGACCTCTGATGTTCCAGTTCCTGGACAGACTGTTCCATCTCCGCCCCCACCTTTGCCCTCTCATCCTCCACCCGACTCCGTTCTTCCCAAGGATAAGGAAAAGGGAATTACTGAGGACACATGTGAGGCGGCTGCCCAGAAGAGAAAGGCCTCCACGACTGTGAGAGGGTTTATGAAAGATGCCTGCAAGATGAGACGGGCTGAGGAAATGCACCAGTCTTCACCACACCCTAATGGAGGAGCTGAGGGCGCAGGGAAGTCTGGCACCTCAGCTAGTCAGGGGAGTCGTGTCCATATTTCTCAGTGCCATGGAGAATTAGAAACTTCCATGATGGAATTGCTCTCTGCCCATCCTGCGATGATGGTGGTGAGCATGTAAATGGAAGCCACAATACGCAAGCAGCTACAAATGGCGGAGATGAACTTGACATGGGGATTGGTTATGACCAAAGAGTTATTCAGCACCCTAGGAAGTTTCGATGGTCAGTGCAGTGAAGGAGAGGCCAAGTCCAGGAAGCTTTCCAAAGACCTGAAGGCCATGAGTCTTGAGAAGGCACGGCTGGAATTTGAGAAGAGGGCTCTCTAGTTCAAGCTGGACTTGGTTGTGACGAAGGAGGCTGATACGAGGGACAAGTATGAAATCGAGCTGAAGGCCACCAAAGAAAGTTTGAAACAAGCCCGAGATCAGAAAAAGACTACAGAGGTTTCTCAAAAGTGCACCGAGGAAGCTCAGAAGTTGGCCGAAGATCGGACCCTCACAGCTGAGACCGCGTTAGCCACCGCGAATAGCAGGCTAGAGATCATCGCAGCAGAAAATGAGAAGCTGCTGGCCGTGGCTAAGAAGGAGGTGGAGAGGGTCAGGATCGAGCACGCGGATGCCGTAGCCAAGGTGGTAGAGGCGTATCAGGATGCGTTCGTGGATACGCCCGAGTATCAGGACCTCGCCCACCGTTTAATGACCATAGGAGGCAAGCAGCTGGTAGAGCGGATCGTGGAAACCTATCTGGAGTGGGATATCACTTTCCTTCGGCAGGCTCCTACCGAGGCTCTGGCTCCCGAGACCGTTTCAGGCGAAGCCGATAATCAAATCTCCCCACCTGTTGTGGAGGAAGGCTCGCAGTGTGCTGACCCATAGAGAGGCGGCGGGGCATCTAAACTTAAAACTTTGTTTCCCACTTTTGCGTATGTCCCAGTATTCACTATCAAATTTATTTTCCTAGCGTATAATCTTTGTGTGAAAATCAAAGTGATAATGTTATGAATGATTGTGCCTACCAGGCATGGAGAGTGGCTCATGAAATTAAAGAATCATTCCCTTGGACATTAATGGTACTGACTCCTTTGTAGAATCTGAAGAGTTAGCGTCTTTAATGTCTCGGTAGGTAAGAAAGCAAAACAAACGTGTGGTGTTCCAAATGCCCATGTGACGACTGTACATTAATTATCTCATTTATAGCCCTGTGTCGAGTTCCAAAGTAGTCCCTACAAAAACACCAAGGGCCTTTGATCATGTACCTTACGCATGTGTAACTTTGGTAAATCACGTGAGTTAGCCCCCAGGGCTATAATTTTTCTTGATTCATGTGACCATACCTTTTTCATCGAACGCGCTGTGAAAGTACAAATAAGCAACGGTGTCTAGAGGACCCAACAATCAGAAAATCAACATTCAGAGGACCAAATGCCCATCTAATCAAAGGACCAAACGTACGGGAGGGTTTGATCTAGTAGCCTTAGCCTGACCATGCCTCGAACGGTGCGTCTTCGATGCAGATGATGGGGCTGGAGGCCATCTGCCAAAAGGTCTCAACGGCATTTTTTGAGCAGTATGGCCTGATTACTCACCAAATCAACTCGTATTGATTTTGGAAGACTCCCGACCATGGTAAAATCAGATTTCCATCTCCTGACGTGGCTTGGGGTGACAAAGACCAATGTATAGACTCAGTAGATCCAATATCCCAATATGTACTGACCTAAAGAGGCGGTGGAGTAGTAGGATAATAATCAAACTTGTTTGTTTCTGCCTTGTATTCTGAATTATGGTGAATAAAATGAGATTGTACTAGAATTTCCATGGTTGTCTTGTTTGTGTGGATCGTTTGTGGTATCTGGACCAGGAAGCTTTGGCGGCTGGCAAAAAACAGCCACAACAGACGCGTTATTCTGAAGTTCTGGCGTTCGACCCCGCCTTCGTATCCACGCAATTGCGAGGCTCGTGGGTTAAGATGCCCGCGCGAACCTTGCGAGACTCTCACACTTTACGTTTCCATGTGGGATACATGTTAGCGATGTCATCACGCAGTAATGACCGTGCAACCCACGAGGCGCTATCATCACGCACCCTTTACATCTTCCTAGGGTTTATTTTGGTGCATCAGCCCATCCCCACGTGCTGGTTTATCCAACTGCTCGTATTCTCCCGTGCTTATATATACGCTTGCAAGACTTCATTTTATTTCTCCTGACTTTGCTCTCCTACCGCAATATTTAGATCTCGGTTGTCATCAGTCATGTCGGGTTTTTATTTTTCCAGCGTCCTAAAGCTTAAGATAAGGCGTGGAGGGGTTGTGGATTATATTCCTCCCCGACTCCCAGTACCTTCTACAGCGTCTATTCTGGGAGTTACTATTTTGAAGACACCGGAGACAATGGTGGGCAGCTCTTCATTTATTTCTCTAGTACCGAAAGTGACATTGGAAGTGCCTTCCGCTTCGTTTCCTGTGGGACCTGTGCCACTGTCGAAAAACTCTAGATAATCGGGCAAGAGGAAGGCAAGTGCCAATAGCAGGGAGGAGGTGTTCCGAACCCCTGTACCTCTTCCTCTCTGCAAATACGAATACATCAACACTGGGTCCCGTCGGGACGAGTTGGACCCAAAGGTCCTAGGAAAACTGCCAGTCCTAGTTGCCATAGTAGCGGCCTCAGTTTATAAGTATTGGACTTCTACTTTTGGGAAAGCCGTAGATAACGTGGAATTGACAGAGTTGTTGAAATTGGTCGAAATTTATACCTCTCGGAGTCACGTGCTTAACTGCAAGTTTTACAAAGTACTGGCGATGAAGGTTGACAAATTGTACTCCACTGTTGGGAGAGATGAGGATGTCGACATGCTGCGTTCAGAAAACAAAGATCTTTGGGAACAGCTCACATTCTCTGAAAATCTGAGGGCACGTGCCATATATGACATTACCAAAGCTAAGACGATCCAGATGACGTGTGTTCAGGCTCAGAAGAAGGCCGAATTGCAGCTGAGGACTTGTCAAAGCATGATCCATGCCAAAGATAAAGAATTGATCGAGGCATTGATTGAGTTGTCGAAGGCCCACGATCTCTTGGCTAAACTCGGGGTCCAAGGTTATACAAATCCCAAGGGTCCGACTGGGACTTAAGAGTCTTGCATGTTCTTACCAGTCTTGTCTTTTGATTTGAAAATGTAAAGCTTCTTGCGACGTATATTTTCATATAAACTGTTTTATTCAGCCATGTAGGCCAACCAAAATCCGTTATCTTTATTCGTTTGAATATGCGTTGAATGTTTAACCAGCGAGTTGATAGAGTTGGCCGCGAACTACACTCCCTCGCTGCCAAATTTTTTTACTTGCTTAAATATGCGTTGAATGTTTATCCAGTGAGTTGACAGAGTTGGCCGCGAACCACACTCTTTCGTTGCCGAATTGTCTTTACTTGCTTAAATACGAGTTGAATGTTTATCTAGCGAGTTAACAGAGTTGGCCGTGAACCACACTCTCTCGCTGTTGAGTTTTATTTTACTTGCTTAAATACGCGTTGAATGTTTATCCAGCGAGTCGATGGAGTTGGCCGCGAACCACACTCCTTCGCTACCGAATTGTCTTTACTTACTTAAATACGCGTTGAATATTTATCTAGTGAGTTGACAGAGTTGGCTGTGAACCATACTCTCTCGCTGTCGAATTTCATTTGCTTGTTTAAATATGCGTTGAATGTTTATCCAGCAAGTCGATGGAGTTGGCCGTGAACCACACTCCATCGCTGTCGAATTGTCTTTACTTGCTTAAATACGCGTTAAATGTTTATCCAGATAGTCGATGAGTTGGCCGCGAACCACACTCCCTTGCTGCCAAATTTTATTTGCTTGCTTAAATACATGTTGAATGTTTATCCAGGGAGTTGATGTAGTTGGCCGCGAACCACACTCCTCACTGCCGAATTTTCCTTCTTTGGTATAGTAGGATAGAGAACACTTTTAGTTCGGAAAACAATGAACTTTATTAAAAGATGCGGTGTCTAGAGACACCAGAAACAATTCTGAAAAACTGAGAAGTGTAAAATAAAACTACTGATGATATGGTCGCAGATGGGCGATATTCAAGGGATGCCTCGTCTCTCTTCCATTCGAGTCTTTTAATCTATAAGTTCTAGGCTGGATTTCTTCTACGATCTTGTATGGACATTCCTAGGTAGGCCCGAGGGTTCTAGCTCCTACCTCTCTATTAGCCTGGAACACTTTCTTCAGGACGAAGTCATTGATTTGGAAACTCCTTTCCTTGACCTTGGAGTACTAGTATCTAGACATTTTTCTTTGGTAAACCGCAAGACGAAGCTGCGAGTCTGCATGTCTTTCATCCTGCAAGTCCAGGTTCGCCCTGCGTAGATCGTCATTTGTTACTTCATCAAAGTGTAAGTGCCTAGAAGAGGATACTCCTACTTCGATGAGAATCATTGCCTCCACTCCGTACGCCATGGCAAAAGGGGTTTCACCTGTCGCCATCTGAGAAGTGGTTCAATAAGACCATAGAGTCTCAGGTAATTCTTCAGCCCATCCTCCTTTGGTAGATTCTAGCCTCCTTTTAAGGGTATGTTTGATGATCTTGTTTACAGCTTCAACTTGGCCATTAGACTGTGGATAGTAGGGGGTGGAAAAATCCCTCAGAATACCCAGGTCCTCGCAGTTCAAATTGAACTTCTTCCCAGCAAACTGCGTGCCATTGTCGGAAACAAAGGAGTGGAGGATCCCGAAGACACAGATGATATTCTTCCACACAAACTTCTATGTATTTTCCTCCGTGATCTTGGCCAGAGGTTCCGCTTTGCACCACTTGGTGAAATAGTCTACCGCTACAACCGCGAATTTAACCCCACTCCTTTTGGTTGGGAGGGGACCTATAAAGTTGATCCTCCACTTGGCGAAGGGCGAAGGGCTGGTGACCGGCGTAAGGTTCTGGGTTGAGAGCTTCGGTATAGTAGCGAATTTATGGCATCTGTTGCACTTTTTCACGTAGTTATGGAAATCTTTCTTCATGGTTGGCCAATAGTACCCATGCTTCAAGGCTTTCTGTGCCAGAGCCATTCATCCTGAGTGGTTACCGCAGATTCTCTCGTGTATCTCTTTCATCACGTACACTGCTTCCTCTTGTGTCAAGCAACGTAGAAGAGGGTGGCTGAAGCCTCTCTTGTATAGGATCTTGTCTTGTAATACGAACTTCATTGTCCTCCTGCAGAGCTTTTACCCCTCCTGTCTGTCGCTTGGCAGTACCTGGTTGGTCAAGTATACGATGATTTTCCTCATCCATCTAGGGAATTCAGATATTGTTATGGTAATAGGTGCTAGAGACTCGTCGATGGATGGCCGGTTGAGCTTTTCAACTGGGATGGCCTTCATCAGGTCGGAGTCCCTACTGCTTGCCAATTTTGAGAGGACGTCTGCATAACCATTCTCCATCCACAGGATCTGGAGGAGTTCGAAGGCCTCAAAGTGGGAGAAGAGGTCTCTGGCCTTCGTCAAGTATGCCACCATGGACTGTTCGCGGGCTGTGAAAGTCCTGTTGACTTGACTAACGACCAGCTGCGAATCACTGTGGATCTGGAGCTTTCTTACCTTCATCTCCTGTGCCAACCTCATGCCTGCTAGGAGTGCCTTTTATTCTGCAGTGTCGTTTGAGGCTTTGAACTCCAGGCGTAGTGCACAGTTGAGATTGTAGCCATCGGGGCTAACTAGCAAAATCTCGGCTCCAGCTCCAGCTCCAGCCTCCCCCGAGGATCCATAAACATATAATTTCTATGTTGGTACCTCCTGGGGCTGGGCTTCAAGCGAGCCTTCCGGGATATGGGCAAATTCAACCACAAAATCTGCCAAAGCTTGTCCTTTTATGGACGGTCTTGGCTTGTAGGAGCTATTGAATTGGCTGATTTTGACTGACCATTTCATCAGCCTTTCTGAGGTGTACGGCTTTTGGAGTATCTGTTTTAGAGGGAGGTTCGTCAAGACATCGATGCTATGCGACTGGAAGTACAGTTGAAGTTTTTGGGAGGCGATGATTAAAGACAGGGCGAGCTTCTCCATGTCTGGGTATCTCGTTTCTGCATCCTGTAGGGCTTTGCTGCTTACATAATAGACAGAAAGCTACACCGGGCCTTCTTCTCAAATTAAGACCGAACTTGCTGCTGTTTCGGACACGGCGAGGTAAACAAGTAATGTTTCTCTATTCTTCAGTTTGGATAGCAGCGGGGCCTTTCCGAGGAGGACCTTGAGTTCTTGGAAGGCTTTCTCGCACTCTTCAGTCCATTCAAACCTCTTCCCTTCTTTGATGGCAATGATTGGTAGCCTTTGAAATGAATTGGTTCAGGGTCGCTAACCTTCATGTCAGGCTATGGACTTCTTTGGAGGAAGATGGTGACCGCATCTCGATGAGTGCCTTAATCTTTTTAGGATTAGCCTCTATCCCGTGTTGGTTCACCATG
The DNA here is from genome assembly GCA_030279155.1 of Forsythia viridissima. Taxonomy (NCBI): domain Eukaryota; kingdom Viridiplantae; phylum Streptophyta; class Magnoliopsida; order Lamiales; family Oleaceae; genus Forsythia; species Forsythia viridissima. Next base: position 26,958,773 of record CM059041.1, on the reverse strand, counting down.
TATCCGAGAAACTTTTCAGACGTAACTCTGAAGGCGTACTTTAGGAGGTTAAGCTTCATGTGATATTTGTGAAGGACTTTGAACATCCCTCTTAGATGCCCTATGTGGTCCTCGGCGTTCACGCTTTTTATGAGCATGTCGTCGACGTACACCTCTATAGTGTTTCCTATCTGTCCTACGATCATTCAGTTTACCAATCGCTGGTATGTGGCCCCTGCGTTCTTCAGGCTGCAGGGCATAATCCTATAACAGTACAATCATCGGTCCGTAATGAATGAAGTGTGATCCTCGTCTCATGCGAACATCGGGATCTGGTTGTAGCTCGAGTAGGCATCCATGAAACTAAGTAGCTTGTGTCCGGCAGTCATAGCAATGGAAAGCTATATTTGGGGCATGCTTGGTTCAAGTCCGAGAAGTCTATGCATACCCTCTATTTCTTGGTGCTCTTTCTTACCAGTACTGGTTAGATACTCATTGGGGGTAGACTGCTTCCCTGATGAACCCGTTGGCTAATAGCTTGTCAACTCCTCTTTGAGAGTGCCATACTTCTAGGTGCTCAAAGGCCTCATTTTTTGCATCTTGGGACGTACTTTCGGATCCACCTTTAGGGCTTGGAACACCACAGATGGGTCAATCCCTACCATATTGCTATACTTCCATGCGAAGATATCAGTGTTCTCTCGTAGGAACTGCTTCAATTCCTCCTTCTTCTTTTCTTCGAGTTTCTCTCCCACCTGCAACACCTAGGTTGGCTCTGAGGGATTCACCAGAAATGCTTCCAGCTCTTCGGTCGAAGAGGCAAGAAAGTCAGAGCCTATAATTCGGGGGTCCAGGCCCTCGTCCAGTATCATTTTCTCATCCATCTTGTCGTGGTCGACGTCCATTGGCTCTGATTGTATGGTCATTACTGTCAGGGTAACATCTTTGCGTTTTGCCACTTTTCGTAATGCGTTTATGTAGCACACCCTTGCCTCTGTCTAATTGCCATGAATCTTGGCGACCCCTCACGACGTCGAGAACTTCATTGCCAAGTGATGTATGGACGTGACCGCCTGCAAATCCTTCAACGCAGGTCTTCTTAGGACTCCATGGTAGGCAGAGCAAGTATCCACTATCAAGAATTCTATGAATTTTCTGAGGTGGCACGGGGATTCTATGAAGTCCATCGCGAGGGTAATCCTTCCTCGTGGGACGAGGTAATCTCCTGTAAAACTGAATAGCGACTCTGAGATGGCCGTTAGCTCATGATCCACGTCCATCTGATCGAAGGCACTGTCAAACAGGATATTCACAGCGCTTCCATTATAAACCAACATCTTTCCCAATCCGTTTCTGGCGATGACGGCATGGACTACCAGGGCATCACAGTGAGGGTAGTGTATACCGACCTCTCTTCCTCAGTAAACGAGATTTGCAGTGCTCTTGGTCGGTGTCTGTGGACCTTCCAACTCTCCATAGGTTCTTCTCTCGCTGCCTTCGCGTAGTTTCGCCACGAGTTCATCGTGTACCCTCCGACATAGGGCCCTCCTATGATCGTGTTTATTTCTCAGACTGGGGGGCTCCCGCGAGCCCTTCCGCCCTCAATAGATCCCTAATTCTGTCATTTCTCCTGTCATTACGACAAGGTCCATCGTCCTGGCGTCGAGGAGGAGGTATTCGCCCCTGGGTGGACGGCCCTCGACGTCCTCGCGTGGGTCGATTCTCCTCTTCCTGCCGTGGTTTCTGTGATTGATCAGTTTCTTCACGTCCGAGCAATCCTCCGTGTTATGTACCCTAGTCCTGTGTATGTGACAGAAATTGGGATGGTGTTGTGGCAGGCAAGGGGACCACCGCGGGCGTTTTAGGATGGGGGACAGGGGCTACCTCCATCTGGTTAAATCTCCTATAAGGGTTGTTCAGCGGTCCAAGGGAGCGTCTTCTCTAAAAACGGTTGAAACGGGGTTCAGGAGAGCGTCGCCCCTCTCTTCTGTAGCGAAATCATCTCTCCTTTTCAGCCTTCTCCCTATTTTCGATCGTCTCTTCCGATTGGATTTCGTGCTGGACCAAGTGTACCAGTTGACTGTAAGTCTTTGGTTGACTGTTCTGCATGTCTCGATTTTGTTGATAATGTTATTGAACCTCTTAAAATAGCTCTTGACTGTTTCTTCTTCCTTTTACCGAATGTCGTTGAGCTAGGCAATGTTGGCTATCATCATTCGATTGCCAATGAAGGCATTAACAAACTCCTTTTTAAGCTGAGGCCAGCTTTGAATGCTTCCTGGCTTCAGCTTGTTATACCACATCTTCACGTTGGATGCGAGTATGGTGTGGAAATTCTGACACTTTACTGCAGGGGATTGACCTTGGAGCTTCGTCTTATATATATTAATATGATCCGTGGGGTCGCTTCTCCCGTTGTATTTGTACATAAGAGGCATCCAGAAGTTCGCAGGTATCTCCATGGCCTTCATGTAATTGGTAAATGGAAGATTCTCGTCATCATCATCCTCGTAGCATTCTAGCCTCTCCTTCTCCTCCTCAGGCCTCGCGTGACTTTGTTTTCGGTCCTTACTCCTTTCCGTGCGGGCCTCAATGTGCACACTGCGCCTGCTGTGTATTAGTAGGGGTGGCGCTATGGAGGATCACACCTCCAACCTATCAAACATGCTAGCAGCAGGAACAGGCTAGTCTTCCCACGCCAGAAGAGGTTTCTTCCTTTGATCATCCCGCGAGGGATTTGGAGTGGTGTTCTGAGAGTTCCGACCATTTGAAACGGGTGGGTCATCCTGTGATCGACGGCTTTCCATTGAGCCGGACCATGAAGGGCTTCTCCGGGCACGACTGTGCTTAAGTCCATGTTGGATGGATTGATTCTCTAACAGTTCAAGTGATGCCTTCATCCGGGCATTGTCCAGCCTCAGGTTCTGGTTCTCTTGTTCAACCGTCCAATTTTGTCGTTGTCTTCTCCTCTTGCGGCGGGTTATGTTTTGTAGGTCTTGAATGCTTTCCTGCGGTAAGTCAGTGTGGTTGGATTCGACTTCTTCTTCCATGGAATGTTCGGTTGCCATGCTCTTCAGGGTAGAAAACACGTTTTTACCACAAGTTTTAGGTTGTGTAGCATTTTTCATTTTCCACAGACGGCGCCAATCTGTTGATGTCGGAACCTGCACCGTCCACGTGTTAACAGATCTCCAGTCACTCCTCTGCCAACCTGTACGTTACCGCACACTCGGACAATCGTTAGGCACCAAGATCTCAAGAGAAAAAGGGTCTGATGATCGTTGGCACTCCTACGATCAAGTCAACTGCCGGTGTAAGGAATAATACACGGGGGGCGAAAGTAATTGGCTGTGGGAAGGACAAGCTGGCAGAGATTTGAGCAAAGTTTAGGGTGAAATTTAAGTGCAAAAAGAGCGTACCTTAGAATAACCGGAGACTTCGTATCTATAGCACAAGAGTTCTAATTGATTTAGGAAACAAATCAATTAGACATCTACTCGGATCCTCTTTCCTTATGGGATAAGAGTGATCAGCTATCAAGGCAATCTCTAAGATTATCTACCTTATTTAAATTTATCACGTTGCCTAATCTTTAGGAGATTGTGATTTGGTTTCCTTGTGAGGATCCGTGTGCCAATCCAACGTAATCTGCCTTCAATTATTTCTCTGGTCATTCCAAAATACCATGCTGTCCGTTAGTTACACTAGATACGAAGCTCGGCGAGGCGCTATGGGTCAGTCGCGAGTGTTGGGAACGTTCATGGACTTCGCAATACCTTGATCCAGGGATGTTACAATACCCGATGAGCCTTCAAGGCCTTCGTCGAGATCCTCGCTGGGCCTGTAAGGCTTTAGTGAGGCCTGAATTGGGCCTATTCGGGTTCTTCATTGGGCTTTATTGACGTAAAGGCCCTATCAAAATCGGTTGGTAACAAATATCAACAATTTGACACGGGTAACACATATGTTACTACATGTGTTACCCTATGTTACTCCTCAATTTCTATACAATTGCTATTTTATAATTTATATTCATGTAAATGTATTTAAAAAATACATTAATTTCGTCTACAATCAAATATTTCCAATGTTTATTTTTGAAAACAATAGTTTTATGCGGGTAATATATATGTTACCATATTTGTTAACCTATGTTACTTCCTCAATTTCATTAAAATCAACTTTTAGCAAATTATATCCTTCTATAATTTTAAGAATTATGAATTGTGTTGTATAAAAATAATATATTTAATTTATTTACTTTTAATATCAACAATTTTCCAGATAACACATATGTTACCACATGTGTTACCCTATGTTACTTCATCATTTTTAATACAATTGCTATTTTATAATTTATCTTCTTGTAAATATTTTTAAAAAATACATTAATTTTTTCTAAAATTAAATATTTCTAATTTAAATTTTTTTAAAAAATAATTTTACGCGGGTAACATATTTGTTACCGTATTTGTTAACCTATGTTACTTTCTCAATTTCATTAAAATCAATTTTTAGCAAATTATATCATTCTACAATTTTCTGAATTACGAATTATATTAAATAAAAATAATATATTTAATTTTTTTCACTTTTAAAAACAACTATTTGACACGGGTAACACATATGTTACCCACATATGTTACCCTATGTTACATCTTCATTTACAATACAATTGCTATTTTATAATTAAATTTCTTGTAAATATTTTTAAAAAATACATAAATTTCGTCTACAATCAAATATTTCTAATTTTTATTTTTAAAAACAATACTTTTACGTGGGTAACATATATATTACTGTATTTGTTAACATATGTTACTTACTCAATTTTATTAAAATCAAATTTTTTACAAATTATATCTTTTTACAATTTTCTGAATTACGAATTATATTGAATAAAAATAATATATTTAATTTTTTTCACTTATAATATCAATAATTTGACATGGGTAACATATGTGTTGCTTCCTCAATTTCTATATAATCACTATTTTATAATTTATATTCTTGTAAATGTTTTTAAAAAATACATTAATTTCGTCTAAAATCAAATATTTCCAATTTTCATTTTTGAAAACAATACTTTTACGTGGGTGACATATATATTACCGTATTTGTTAACCTATGTTACTTCCTCAATTTCATAAAAATCAATTTTCAGCAAATTATATTCTTCTATAATTTTCTGAATTATGAATTATTATAAATAAAAATAATATATTTAATTTATTTACTTTTAATATCAACAATTTGACACGGGTAACACATATGTTACCATATGTGTTACTTCTTCATTTTGTATACAATTACTATTGTATAATTTATATTCTTATAAATGTATTTAAAAAATACATTAATTTCGTCAACAATCAAATATTTTCAATTTTTATTTTTGAAAACAATACTTTACGCGGGTAACATATATATTACCATAGCCCCCACAGGCATGGCGGAGTGGTAAAGCAGGAGGGTTTTCTACAGAGGATCGAGAGTTTGAATCTCCGCAGCACCTAGAAGGCAACATTTAGCAACATTTAATGTTGGAAGGCAACAACTATGTCGGAAGACAGTGGTCCACAGGGAGGAGAATCGTCGAATGTCCGGCCCAAGTGTGTATAAGCTGTGACTGCATTCGAATTTACTTGAATGGCGAATCAGCGGAGAAGGCCGCCACTCCTCATGATTAGTCAGGCGAAGTTTGGAACACCAGAGTCATAAAAAGAATATATATGTTACCATATTTGTTAACCTATGTTACTTACTCAATTTCATTAAAATCAATTTTTAGCAAATTATATCCTTCTATAATTTTTTGAATTACGAATTATGTTAAATAAAAATAATATATTTAATTTTTTCATTTTTAATAACAACAATTTGACATGGGTAACACATGTGTTAGTTACCCTATGTTACTTCCTCATTTTCAATACAATTGCTATTTTATGATTTATCTCCTTGTAAATATTTTTAAAAAATACATTAGTTTGGTCTAAAATCAAATTATATCCTATCTTACTTCTTCAATTTCATTAAAATTAATTTGACACGGGTATCACATGTGTTACCCTATGCTACTTCCTCATTTTCAATACAATTGCTATTTTATGATTTATCTCATTGTAAATCTTTTTTAAAAAATACATTAGTTTTGTCTAAAATCAAATATTTTCAATTTTTATTTTTAAAAATAATATTTTTACACGGGTAACATATATGTTACCGTATTTGTTACCATATGTTGTTTCCTCAATTTTATTAAAATCAATTTGATTCGGGTAACACAAATGTGACCACACCTAAGATACATTTTTTTGTGGACTTAATTGAAAGATAATTGAAAATTTGGGAATCAAAGTTAAAGATGTAAAAAGTTGAAAGACCTAAGATACAATTTTTTGAGAACTTAACTGAAAGATAATTAAAAATTTGGGAACCAAAGTGTAAAGATGTAAAAGTTGAAGGACCTAAGATACAATTTTTAGAGGACTTAACTGAAAGATAATTAAAAATTTGAGACCAAAGTGCAAGGATGTAAAAGATTAAAGACCTAAGATACAATTTTTGAAGGACTTAATTGAAATATAGCGACTAGAGTGAATATTATATAAAGTATATGGGCTACTATGCAATAAATAAATATTTTAAAAAGAGTTTATATAATAGAGAAGAGAGGTATTTTTCATAAATATTATTTAGACGTGGGTAAAAATAAAAAATTTAAAAAAGAAGGTATATTTCAACTTTTTATTAAAAAAAAAAAAAAGGAAATTGGGGCAAATGGTCCCTAATGTATGACATTAGTGCGCAAATGGTCCCTAACCTTTCATTTTTGGCGGAATGGTCCCTAACCTATCCATTTAGTCTTTTTTGACGGATTACGTTAAAAATCCGTTAAAACCTTTCCAAAATGGGCGCAAATGGTCCCTCTCATATTTTTTTTGTCTTTATTAGTGGGGGTAAAATTGTCAAGTTACATTTTTCTTTCAATTGGCGCAAATGGTCTCTAACCTTTACTTTTTTTTGGCGCAAATAGTCCCTTACCTATAATTATATTTTGATGCACAATTTATCTTTATTTGATGAAAAAGAGAAAAATATCTTTAGTTTTAATTAAAAAAAATTGCAATTGGATTCCAAACTTTTGCAAAAAGTAAAAATGGGCTCGACACTTTAATTTTTTATTAAAAATTAAAAGAAATTAACTAATTGATAATATACTAAATTATTTTGTATATTTTATGAACTATTATAAAATAACTAAAATTTAAGATCATAATTATTAACAAATGTGCTAATTATAATTACTTTATTATTAGGGTTAATTACACTAATGGTCCCCATTCTTTCAGATTTGTAACGATTTCATCCCCATTCTTTTTTTTTAGCAGATATCATCCCCATTCTTCCATTTATTCTCACATAGGGTCCCCAAATCACTATTTTCACTATTCTAACAATTTTATGACAATTTTACCCCTTGACTTAAATAAATTAAAATAATGGAAATAAAAATACAATGAAAACATTGCAATTAGGCCCTTAACTTTTTTCAAAAGTACAAATAAATCCTAAACTATTTTATTTTATACAATTAGGTGTTCTTCCCCAACCAAAAAAAATCTATATTTTTCCCCCACCCCCACCCCCACCCCCACCCCCACCCCCACCCGCACCCGCTTCTCAAAATTTAATTCCCACTCCGATAAAAAAAAAATTTATTCCCACAAAACCTACTTTTCAAAACTCAGTTTCTTGTTTTCTAAAACTGTGCCGTACACTTGTCTGAATTTCATGCCCGTGCCTCCATGTACTGCCTCCGGCTCCGCCGCCTCCCCCGCCCTCGCGCTCCGCCACCACCTGTCCCAACTTCATTCTCCTACCATCTCCACACATTCCCTACCCACCCCCAACCCCAACCCCAACCCCAACCCCAACCCCAACATCACGGTGCCTCTCTGACCCAAACTTACAATCACAAGTCTCATCGCTAATCTCAAACCAACACTGGTCCAAACTCAAACCACTCATCCAACCGGCCAACCCAACCCAGTTTCTCCACCAACTCTTTCAATTCAACTTCCCCTCCGACATTATTCTCGGATTTTTCCAATGTTCCCAACACGCTTTTAAGGTAACCCACTCTCTGGAAGACTACATCAAACTCTTCATTATGTTAGCAAATGACAAAAGGTACCCCAAAATCCGATCTTTACTGCATAAACTCGTGAAGCATGTGAAGCACGTGAAACCCGTTTCAAATTCTGCATTTTTTAGTACCCTTTTAAGTTTTTAGTACCCCAGCAACAGCCCCAACCAGTCCCGAAATGATCATAAGCCATTTATCCTCTTTTAATTTTATTAAAAATTAAAAGAAATTAACTAATTGATAATATACTAAATTATTTTGTATATTTTATGAACTATTATAAAATAACTAAAATTTAAGATCATAATTATTAACAAATGTGCTAATTATAATTACTTTATTATTAGGGTTAATTACACTAATGGTCCCCATTCTTTCAGATTTGTAACGATTTCATCCCCATTCTTTTTTTTAGCAGATATCATCCCCATTCTTCCATTTATTCTCACATAGGGTCCCCAAATCACTATTTTCACTATTCTAACAATTTTATGACAATTTTACCCCTTGACTTAAATAAATTAAAATAATGGAAATAAAAATACAATGAAAACATTGCAATTAGGCCCTTAACTTTTTTCAAAAGTACAAATAAATCCTAAACTATTTTATTTTATACAATTAGGTGTTCTTCCCCAACCAAAAAAAATCTATATTTTTCCCCCACCCCCACCCCCACCCCCACCCGCACCCGCTTCTCAAAATTTAATTCCCACTCCGATAAAAAAAAAATTTATTCCCACAAAACCTACTTTTCAAAACTCAGTTTCTTGTTTTCTAAAACTGTGCCGTACACTTGTCTGAATTTCATGCCCGTGCCTCCATGTACTGCCTCCGGCTCCGCCGCCTCCCCCGCCCTCGCGCTCCGCCACCACCTGTCCCAACTTCATTCTCCTACCATCTCCACACATTCCCTACCCACCCCCAACCCCAACCCCAACCCCAACATCACGGTGCCTCTCTGACCCAAACTTACAATCACAAGTCTCATCGCTAATCTCAAACCAACACTGGTCCAAACTCAAACCACTCATCCAACCGGCCAACCCAACCCAGTTTCTCCACCAACTCTTTCAATTCAACTTCCCCTCCGACATTATTCTCGGATTTTTCCAATGTTCCCAACACGCTTTTAAGGTAACCCACTCTCTGGAAGACTACATCAAACTCTTCATTATGTTAGCAAATGACAAAAGGTACCCCAAAATCCGATCTTTACTGCATAAACTCGTGAAGCATGTGAAGCACGTGAAACCCGTTTCAAATTCTGCATTTTTTAGTACCCTTTTAAGTTTTTAGTACCCCAGCAACAGCCCCAACCAGTCCCGAAATGATCATAAGCCATTTATCCTCTTTAGCAGCACCCACTCCAAGCATCAGGGAAGTAGTTGAAAGCAGCCCATCATTCGCCCCAAGAATTGCTGCTCTCAGCCATTGACCCCGTTCTATTAGCTCAATCATCTTCTTCTCTTCCTCATTTTCTATAGAAATCTTGATTTCAGAACTAGCATCCGCAGCCATGTTATTTAATGGATGGGGAGTGTGGCATTCAACTGGATGCACGTTCAGAATTAGCAAAAGTCTGTAGTTTTTTGCAGAGTCTATTTTTGCTTGGATGAAGTCGCACAAACAATGGATAGATAGATACATATGGGTGATATGGTGTGTGCAAGGAAGCGGGTGGTGGGGGGAAAATATAGATTATTTTTTTGTTGGGGAATAACACCTATTTGTATAAAATAAAATAGTTTAGGCTTTATTTGTACTTTTGAAAAAAATTAAGGGCCTAATTGCAATGTTTTCATTGTATTTTTATTTCCATTATTTTAATTTATTTAAGTCAAGGGGTAAAATTGTCATAAAATTGTCAGAATAGTGAAAAATAGTGATTTGGGGACCCTATGTGAGAATAAATGGAAGAATGAGGATGATATCTGCTAAAAAAAAGAATGGGGATGAAATCGTTACAAACCTGAAAGAATGGGGACCATTAGTGTAATTAACCCTTATTATTATTAAGTAATCATATTATTTAAAATTCAAATTTTAATTTTATCATTATAACATAAAAAGAAAAATGAATTTTATTTTGACACAAATAAAAAATTTAATTGCTACAGTACTTATATTTGTACAATATTTTATCCTTAAGTTAAATGATAAAAAAAAAAAAAAAAAAAAAATTAAAAATTGCTACTAAACCCCAACCAAAAAAATTGCAACTAAACCCCCTAATCCAAATATGCAATTATTGCCATCACCGGAGGATCTAGCACTAGCTTTTGATATTCGAAACCCACCTCCAAATCACAACCAACAGAGCACTCCGCCGCCACCACATCTAGCGAAGAAGAAAGCGGCGAAGAAGAAGAAGAAAGTGGCAAAGAAGAGAGTCGACGGCCGTCCCTACCTGGCCAGAGTTTGACTCTCAACCGACAATCTGAACTTGACAACCCGCGATCCAACCGCTTTAGAATCTTCTCCGCCGTGATCACTGTGCATTGGGGTCCCAAAATTTGTCCTTCTAATCACGATAGAGGAGATTTGGTTAAAGACAGAGGAAACGCCTACCCAACTCGCATTCCTTCTTCAATATCAGTCGGCAAAACTTTATCACCCAATCCAACAACAAACTGCATAGATGAATGTGAGCTAAAATTAACAAGATATTCATAACCAAGGCAGATCTGTGTGTGTTCAAATAAATCATAAGGGAGTCCCAAATCTCCTCTGCCGTGATCACTGTGCATTTTCCAACCTAATTTTTTTGGCAAATTCTAATATTTTGTCCTTATAATCATCAGTGAACTTCGTATGGAAGATTTTTCTACAATTTGCGGTGGCCAAAATCGTGCTTGTTGTTGGCGGTGGTTGAATTTGAGTTGGGATTTCATAAAATATACAAAATAATTTAGTATATTATCAATTTGTTAGTTTCTTTTAATTTTTAATAAAAAATTAAAGTGTCGGGCCCATTTTTACTTTTTGCAAATGTTTGGAATCCAATTGCTAATTTTTTTAATTAAAACTAAGGATATTTTTGTATTTTTCATCAAATAAGGACCAATTGTGCACCAAAAAATAATTATAGGTTAGGGACTATTTGCGCCAAAAAAAGGTAAAGGTTAGAGACCATTTGCTCCAATTGAAAAAAAATGTAACTCGACAATTTTACCCCCACTAATAAAGACAAAAAAACATGAGAGGAATCATTTGCGCCAATTTTGGAAAGGTTTTAATGGATTTTTAATGGAATTTGTCAAAAAGGACTAATTGCGCACCTAAATGGATAGATTAAGGGCCATTCCGCCAAAAATGAAAGGTTAGGGACCATTTGCGCACTAATGTCATACATTAGAGACCATTTGTGCCAATTTCTCTAAGAAAAAAGGTATATGAGCTAATTATCCCTTTATCAAAATCTAAACTTAAATATTCATAGCTCAAAATTAATTGTTTGCTCAATACCAAGAGTTTGAGCCCCAAAAAAAACCGAGGGAAAACACTCGTTCGAGTCTATAGCTCTTGAATCTAGATCAACACACCCACTTGCAATATCAACCAACAAAAGGCCCAGAAGGATACAACTTCGAGTTAAAAACATGTTCCAAAAATAGTAAAAATGGTGTCATGGCCCAAAACCAGTAATGTGAACCAACAAATACAAAAGTGGAAATTACATCCACTACTTATCAATATAAAAATAATTCCAACTTTATGAACTTAACAAATTTATTTCAAAAATACTGCCATAATTAATATTATATTAATTAATAAAATAATAAATCAAAATCAAATCTGGACCAAGAGCACGTGAATCCCCACGTGAATTGTGATGAACTTTGACCCAAATTTGCTTCTTGAGTCCTTGATTATTTTCACGGTAATTCCTTCATCTTTATAATATCTTCACTTTAGTCCCTGAACTTCTTCTTTTATTTCAATATTGTCCTCTTTTATTTGCAACCCAAGTCCTTCAACTTTTGAATGCTTGCAAGTTGATTCTCATATTTATACTTTTATGTCAATTTAGTCCTTTTCACCAAATTTGATCAAATATTTGATACAGATTTTACAAATGATATTTTGTATCATTGAATATGTTACTGAATATATTACAGATTATATTATATTATTTTACATAGCATATGTTACATGAATTTGAATTCTATATCACTTATGTTACATATGTTAAAAATGATGAAATCATGAGTTTTATTTGTTAAATTTGCCATTGTGTTACATATCTATATCATACTTATTTTTACACACTATCAATAGGTTTTTAGAGTCCAATGTGTATATTAATACGAATTTGTTGAAGTTTAGAGTTGGTTTTGCAGTTGTAACAATTTCTGTTTAGTATCACGATTTGATACAGATGTTACAAATGATATTTTATATTACTATCTTATACAGATGTTAAAAATGATATTTTGTATCACTGAATATGTTATAGATTATATTATTTTTTTTATACAGCACATGTTACATGAATTGGTATTCTACATTACTCATATTTTACATCTCAATTTGTAACACAAATTGTTACAAATGTTGTAATTGAAAAGAACATGAGTTTTGTTTGTATTTGTTACAGATATTTCTAATACAAATGATATATATTTGACAGTTTTAACAATGAAATATTTTGTTATATATATATTGCAATCAATTTTGGTTTTTAAGGATTCGGTTACTATAGTAAACAATAAAAGATTCTATAATATATGAATTTCTATCAAATCTGGTAATTAATGATTTAGTTACTATATGTAATATATAATATAATAAATTAAAATAATAGTTTTTAGAAAATAGTATTTTTAGAATAAATGAAACAAAAATGGTTTTTTGGAATTATTTTAGAAAAGTGGCGCATTTATGAAAAATCCCAATACGAAACTCATATAAGACTTAAATTCTGGGATATTTAGAGGGAAACTAACGTATATACACTAATTTGTCATTAAAAATTAAAAATTTAGTGGACTTTTAAAAATGATTAAAAAATACTTGTAACAAACCAAGTTAATTGAAAATATAATGAAACTTTGATTTTAGCAATGTTAGTATCCAAAGTATCTAAATTGTTATCTAATATTATCAAAATCAAAAATCAAAATTCTAATCTTTTTAAATAATTATGCTGAAATTCACCCAAACTGTCTAAAAATTTCAATTCAGAGTTTGATGCTGCAGATCACTATTGGATTGAATATAAGAGCTTTTTCATCTAAGTATAGTGATATGTGCATTTCGTACACTTATTCGGACTTTAAAACTAAGCTTTTGTCTCATTATTTTACAGATTTTTTATATAATTTAGTGTATTATCATTTCTATTTCAATTTTGGACCCATGAATAAGCAAGTGGAGAATAATGGATGAAAAGAACAACAAATTGGAAGATGTTTCGGAAGTACGAAGATCAAATTGCACTCAATTGAAGCTTGAAGGACCATATTAGAGGCTATTGAAAGAATTGAGGACTAAAGTAACCAAAATTCAAAGTTGGAAGATTAAAACATGCAGAATTAAAAGTTGTCCTGGATGATCGCCCGGCTTTACATCAACATCTTTAAATTGTAGTAAAGAGTTAAAAGTTTGCCTGGGCGATCGCTCAGTGCAAAATATGCACAAACGGATTTTGTTAACTTTTTGAGTTCTAATCCAATTAGGAAATCTTTTGATCCACGATTTTTATGATATTTTGGAATCTTTTGGGACAGAATTAGGAGACTATATATATGAGTTCTTAACTCATAGTTAGAAAGTGGAATTATTGGGAGAATTCAAGAAGAGAAACAAGAAACGAAGATCAAGATCCACTCTTTCAAGTTTTCTCCCTATCCAAGTGATGACTTTTATATTTTCTTTTTGTTTTATTCTTTTTAGTATGCTAGGCTAGATTATTTTGTGATAGGATCATGATGAAACTTGTATCATTAACCTTCAATTCTTTGAACCTAGTATGTTTATATTAAAGCATGTTTTTAACTTTGAACAATTGATATTTTTTTTTCTGTATAACTGTATGCGCAATGGTTGTATGAGTTTTGTGGCTTATTTTACCATTGAGAGATTGAAAATAAGTTAAATATAGTATCAATTGTTATATAGTACGATATATGATAAAGATATACCGCTATGCTTTACGTGATATTTAAATATTCACAAATTTTAATGCATTCTTGTATGTTTGCATCCATCGTAGAGATAAATTCATGTCACATATAGGGATATGTTTAATTCTATTTAAGAGAGATTGTTAAACAAATTAAGAATATTGATCTTTATAATTAAATTGTGTTATTAAATTCAATAGTTCGGCTTAAAAGGGATTGGTATAAGTGGACTCGGGATCCTAGTACGCTTTTCTTTTGCATATTCAAAGTATATCGGCGTGAACTCAATCTTTTGTTTGTTTAAATTATAATTAGTTAATATTATAATTAGTTCTTAGTCACCCAAATTTCAAAAGTTAATTCGATTCGGTTAAGGTTAATTTAATTGTGTTGAACTATCTAAATTCCTGTGGGTACATACTTGGACTCTAAATTCAACAGTTCTTGAGTGGTTGGATTCACATCCGATTGCGAACATCATCACTTGGAATGATTTAGCCCAAAAATTCTGTACAAATTTTTTTCAATCGGTCAAGATTACAAAGTTGAAGCATGACATATCAATATTTCAACAGTTAGAACCCGAATCTTTTGATGAGGCATAGAACAGATTCAAAAATATGCTAAGGAAGTGCCCTCATCATGGCATTAGTAAGGGCCTACAAATTTAGTATTTTTATGTAAGACTACTTCCTTCTTGTAAAAGTATGGTAGATTCTGTATCCAACGGTTCACTATCTACCAAAATTATTACTGAAGGCTTAGAGTTGTTTGAGAGAATGGTTACCACAATTGCCATGTGGACATTAGACCAAGCTATACACAAGAGAACTATAGGAGTACATGAAGTAGACACTTTCACTGCATTATCTACAAAAATAGACTCATTGGCACACAAAGTGGAGAACAAGTTGCATTTAGCAATGCAATGCAAAAGAAGAAATCAACTTGTGTAGAATGTGGATGCAAATCACAACACATTAGAATGTCATATTCTATCATAGAAACCCTGAGCAAGCCGAGTATGTTCAAGGCGTTCAATACTAGCAAATTAATCCGTCCCCCAATACATTTAATCTAGGTTGGCTTAGTCATCCAAATTTCTCTTGGAGGGATAATTAGAATTACAATAGACCACATGGTTCTCAGTTTCAGCAGCTAAAAAAGAAAGTTTCATTGGAAGATATGTTTGGAAAGTTTGTGGAAAAAACTGAGTAGTACATGGAAGCAAATAATTAGTTCATGAGGAAGACAAAGGCCACTCTCCAAAATCAGAGCGCTTCAATAAAAAATTTAGAGACACAGATGGGTCAGATGGCAGTCGCTATGTCAAGTAGACCGCAGGGTACCTTACCAAGAAACACCGAGGTCAACCTTAGAGAGTAAGTACATGCAATAACAACTAGAAGTGGTGTGCAACTGCCTGAAATGCATGCAAAAAGGCCAATCAAGTAAAAACAAGTTTTTGAAGAGCAAGACGAAGAAGTAACTCCAAATGAGCAGACTAATCATGAGCAATTGGCAAACCATGGAAAAACAAAAACTTCAGAGCCAATCAAGAAATATGTACTCCCTATCCCTTTTCCACAGAGGTTAAATTCACAGAAGAAGGAGGTGGATCAACAGTGTGTACAATTTCTTGATCTTCTAAGGAAGCTGCATATTAACATACCATTTGTGGGGGCCCTGACTCAAATACCTAACTATGCCAAGTATATGAGACAACTAGTTGAAAATAAGAAAAAATTGGCAGAAAGGGATGCAGTAATACTTAAAGAGGGAGTAAGTGATATAGTGGAGAAGTGACTACCAGACAAAAGAAATGATCCAAACAGCTTCACAATTCCAATTACCATTGGTAATCTCGTGATCAAAAGGGCATTGTGCGATCTTGGTGCAAGTATCAATTTAATGCCTCTTTCTATTTTTAGGCGATTAGGACTTGGTGAAATTAAACCTGCAAAGTTCACTATTCAGTTGGCCGACCAATCTATTAAAAATCCGTTCGGGATGGTGAAAGAGTGGAGAAGTTGTTATTTTCCACTGGCTTCATTGTTCTTGACATGCCCGAGGATGCAAAAATTCCTATTATCTTGGGCCGACCCTTCTTAGCTACTTCGGATGCTCTCATTGATGTTTCACGAGAGATATTGGGATTGAGAGTTCCATTTTAAATGGAGGTATTTCATAATGAGGCACCACCATCTCCCCCTTATTGGACATGATATCAAGTTGAGACCTTAAAGAAATTCAAGAAAAGCTTCTTTAAAAGGCTTTGGGAGACGAAGCCAATAGTATAGGTGAAAGACAATGGTAAATAGATGGTTCAAATGCAAGAAGCTAACATTGGTGACCATGTGGTTGAAATTGAAGAAGACATCCCTGATGCACATATTGTAGTTGTTAAATGGAAGAGGAAAGACAAGCCACAGAACATGGAGAAGAAAATCAAAAAATTATTGGAGAGTGACACCTTCGATAATCTCGAGATCTCTTTTTCTCCCACTTGAGCAACCGGACGATAAATGAAGCTAATGACTATAAATAAGAGCTTAATAGGAGGCAACCCATTCTTATATCCTTATTAATTAACTTAGGTTAAATAATGCCATAGTTTTTCCATAGATTGTTGATTACACTTGTAAGTCCTCACCATGTCAACTGCATGATGCTCCACTTTGCAAACCGCATGGATGATATGTTGTCAAATTTTAAATAACTCGCAAGTGCACGAATCTATTAGAATATAGAAAAGTAACAACGAGGTTGATCCCATAGGGACTGCAATGAGAAAGTCTAATTTAATCCGAATTAACTATTATTCTAGGCTAGTTGGGTCAAAAGGAGTTTAGCTGAAAAAATTAAACTTAAAGATTAATTAATTATGATAAAAAATATGTGAATGTTCAAGTTGTTTAAAGTACCAAGGTTTTGGAATCCACCATTATTTAACTTAGCAATTATCCACTTATTGATTAATTCTAAAAAAAGAAATGACAACTTGAAATCAATCTATTGTCATCTTAAAATATTTATCAATTAAGTCCAAAAGAAGAAAATCTAATATCGAGTTCTCTTAGCTTCGATCTTAAATTAATTAAGTGTTCCTCGTATCAAATCCAATTAAAAGAAAACAAATAATCAAAAGTTTCGCATCCTAAGCATTCTATGTATCCTAAATCGATAACAAAATAATGGAAAATCAAAAAAAATTAATAGAACACGTTTAAGCACCAAGCACAAATTAATTAAATTAATTTCTAACTATAAAAAATATGTGATATTTAAGATGAAAGAGATTTTATTTAATTAATCCAACAAGAACAAACCATGAAAGTTAAAGCTCGAAAACGGAATTAAAAGGATAACAAGATAATCACTTCATTTAAACAAGGTTTCATCGTCTATCTTGGCTCAAGAAAATTAGAAGAACATAATTAAATTAAAAACAAAAGATTTGATAGAATCCAACATGGATTGAAGGAGAAGAAATCTTCCAAAAACTCTTATTTGCCACGTAATTCCTCTCTTGTTTCTAGTCGTCTGCCTTCCTTTATTTGACCTAAATTCGGTCTCTATATAGTGTTTTATTAATCTAGAAATTCATGTACATGAAAAGACGTAAAGGCCCCAACTTAGAGTTGAAATTAAGCTAAAAAAATCCAGACGGGCCGCGGTTTGATTGACGCGGCCCATTCGCGGCAAACAACACCAAAATCAATTGCCACGGTCAACCGCAGTTTGACCATGACAAACAGTGACAAATTGGAACAAAATTGGTTCCAATCCAAATTTTGCAAGGTTGGTCCTCCAAGTTTCGATATGTATTTTATTTGGTCTCCATTTCATGTTTTAATTGCACGTTCAGTCTTTTTTACTCCAAAGTTTTATGTTTGGTCCAAATACTTCAAAAACTTTCATCTTGGTCTCCAAAATCTTCATAGTTGTTCACAATATGTCCTAATTCAAATAAGACATTAATTAGTACTTTTATCAATGAATAATTAATAATAAAATAAGATAAGCAGGCAACATGTATACTAAAATTGCGCTTATCAAACACCTCCAAACCTAGATTTTGCTAGTCCTCGAGTAAAAATTGAGATATAATTACTATTTATTCCTTTTTTTTTTTTATCAAAGCACTTTGCATTCACTTCATCAATCAAACTAATAACAACTAATGGATAAGAACAATTATTATCAAAGTTTTGGAGAAATATCACTCACACATCCATCAGTTCACATATATCAGTTAATACACATGTGCCATTAGATTAGCTATCAAAGCTACATTAACCAAACAATTTTTCAAGATCACCATGTCAATCCCCAAATCTCACAATATGTATATAATAAGACTACGCTCAGAAGAAAATAATCCCAATTTGTATGTGCTCAAATAACATGGTAAAGTGAGCGACGTTGAGTAAAACTAGTATCATACACTCACTCCCAAGATGTGCATGTAAATGAAAAACTCGTCCATGATTTAGAAGTTAGTACAATCTCTCAGATATTAGCAGACAAGTAAAGTCAATTTTTTTCTCTCAAATATCACTACCCCCTACGACCTATAGTACTAGCATCAACTTTAGACATTTGCTCTCTAAGATCAAGCGGGACTTTTATTTGGTTGTAGTGTAGGCTCGGGACAGGGCAAATCAAATAACGGGATAAATGGATAAGCAAAGTATGAGTGAGAACAATAGAGATTTTTTTAAAGATAAGGGTTATTGTGCATTTTCTCCCACTTTTTTTTTTTTTCAAATAACCCTTTTTTTTCTTTGTAAGTGCAACTCCCTCTTTTATATATATATATTTTTTCAAAAGAGATACCTTTTTATTTTGATTTCTTTCACTTTATACCTTTCATCCTCATTTTCTGATTATTATTTTTTCCGCCTCTCATTCTTCTTCGTTTATCCCCTTTTTTATGCAACACCATTTGATATAGATTTATCTCTACGTTTTCAATCATAAAAAGGACATGAAATATGGATTATATTATGAACGTGGATTGGCTCAAGGTAGGGATATTTGGCTGACAAAGAAAAATTCAAGGATTTTTACTCACTTTTTTTTTTTATTTTTATTTTTTATTTTTTAACATAAGGCTTCAAACTGGCTGCTAGGGATCAATGTTTATTTGGTAGGCTAGAAAAGCTCAAACGCATCAAAGATGACCTTACTATCACTTTCCAGGGAGAAAATTAGTCATTCAACGACACCAATCTTACGAGCTTTCAAGTGCAGTGATACCTAGAAATAAAAGGAAAACTAACCACAGTGAATGTAAAAATTAGGTATAAAGGGGTTCTCTCAAAGAAGATATAAGGCTCAAGAATCACTTGAATTTTTTTATATTTAACTCATGAATTCTCTTCAATTGATTAATCACTTTCACTCGTCGAACTTCTCTTTTCACACTTGTGACTAACATCACCATGTAAAATTGACAAACAAGGAGTCACAATACTCCAAGCCAAAGGTAATACAACTACTAAAATAAAAAAGTTCTTACTTCATCCAATTTCCAAAGTCCATGCTCAGTGCCTTAATTTTTTTAAACACCCTACCCCAAAATCAAATATAAACATTGTCCTCAATGGTCCAATTTATACAATTCAATCAAGTGCATGCAAATATAATCACTACATAGGAATAAGGAGAGACAAAAATAGAAGAGAATAAGTTGGAAAGAATGTAGATGGATCACTTGTACCACCACGCATTCCTACTAAGAAAAATATTAAGATAAAACATAATTTTTATTTTTATTTTGAATTTCATTTTTGTAATTTAATTTTTTTTTAGTTTTAATTTTAGTTTTTTTAAGGTGGGTAGATAAGTTCACTCAAATCAATTTCTTCTTCCCCCTCTCAAGAATTGAACTCCAAATATGGTTTTAATATTTGGCCATTAACTTTGAAAATATTACCATTTTTGGAGATTTCAACCTAAATCGCTCCATGGGGATAAATTGTACGAACAATAAAAAGGCTTGACGATCTAGAACGTAACTTACCTAGAAATAAATGCAAACGAGAATTATATAAAAGTACTTTCTGACTTGGGATGAACGATTTTCTTACTATGTGCTTTTCATGAAAGACTTTTTTTCTTTGCTTGTAGATCTTTGCATTCTCATAAGCGTCGTTCCGAATCTCCTCAAGTTCTGCCATCTGCAATTTTTTTTTTGACCTAGCTTCCTGTAAATCAAAATTGAATTCTTAATAGCCCAATAAGCTCGATTCTCCATCTCAACCGGTAGATGGCAAGCTTTTCCATACACCAGTCTATAAGGAAACATTCCAATCGGTGTTTTGAAAGCTGTTCTATATGCCCACAATGCATCAGCAAATCGTAGAGACCAATCCTTTCTATCAGATTGAACTGTCTTCTCCAAAATCTAATTTTTCTCTCGATTTGAAACCTCTACCTGACCGCTAGTTTGTGGGTGATATGTGGTTGCAACTTTGTGTGTGATGGAGTACTTTACTAATAGGGTTTGAAAATGCTTATTGCATAAATGAGATTTACCATCACTGATTATGGCCCATTGAGTGCCAAAGCGAGTGAAAATGCTGCTCTTTAAAATTGCCACCACACTTTTGTGATCATTGATCCTACATAAAATTGCCTCGACCTACTTGGAAACATAATCGACACCAACCAATATGTAAAGATAGCCAAATGATGGGGAAAAAAGTTCTATGAAATCAATCCCCATACTTCAAATATCTCAACTACGAGAATAGGATCAAGTGGCATCATATTTCTTTTCGAAATGATTTCCATGTGTTGACTCCTGTCACATGAAGAACAAAAAATATAAGTGTCATAAAAAAGAGTAGGCCAATAAAAACTACATTGTAAAATTTTGACAGTAGTCTTTATAGCAATGAAATAGCCTCCACATGCTTGGTCATGACAAAAAGAGATCACGCTTTGGAATTCACTTTCTGAGACACATCTTCTTATAATTTGATCAGCACAATATTTAAACAAATAAGGATCATCCCAAAACAAGTTCTTCACTTCAGCTAAGAACTTAGTTCTATCTTGTTTAGTCCAATATTCTGGAAGCTTACATGAAACAAGATAATTAACTATGTCAGCAAACCAGGGTACAACATCAATATTCATAAGTTGTTCATCTGGAAACAACTCATTTAATGGTAGTTTTTTCTATACAGAATCAAGCACAATACGAGATAAGTAGTCAGCTACAACATTTTCAGAGCCCATTTATTTCTAAACTCAATGTCAAATTCTTGCAAAAGTAAAATCTACCAAATCAACCTTGGTTTAGTATTTTTTATAGTGAGAAGATATTTGAGGGCAGCATGGTCAGAAAAAATAATTACTTTACACCCTACAAGATATGATCCAAATTTATCTAATGCAAATGAAACTGCTAGCATTTCTTTCTCCGTAGTAGATTAATTCAATTGTGCATCGTTAAGAGTGATACTAGCATAGTAAATAACAAAATGCAACCTATCTAACCTGTGTCCTAAAACTGCTACTATAATATAATAAGATGCATCACACATGAGTTCAAAGGGTAAATTCCAATCAGGTGGTCGAATTATAGGTGCAGTGGTCAACAATTTCTTAGGTCTTTCAAATGTTTCTAAACAAGAATTATTAAATACAAAAGGTGCATCCTTAACAAGTAAATTGCATAAGGGTCTAGAGATTTTATTAAAATCTTGAATGAATCTTCTATAAAAACTAGCAAGCCCAATGAAAGATCTTACCTCTTTCACTAATTTTGGAGGTGGAAGATTGAAGATAAGATCCACTTTGGCCTTGTCAACTTCAATACCACTACTAGAGATAATGTGACCAAGAACAATACATTGTTTCACCATGAAGTGATATTTTTCCCAATTTAAAACTAAGTTCTTTTCCTTGTATCTCTACAAAACTAAAGTTAGATAGCGCAAACATTCATCAAATGAATCTACATATACAAATAATCATCTATGAACACTTCAAGAAACCTCTCAACCATGTCCGGGAAAAATACTAAGCATACATCTTTGAAAAGTAGCCAGTACATTACACAAACCAAATGGCATTCTTCTATAAGCAAATGTTCCAAAAGGATAAGTGAAAGTAGTTTTCTAGATGATTATAGTCAGAATAACCATCTAGAAATCAATAAAAATCATGACCTGCAAGCCTATGAAACATTTGATCAATAAATGGAAGAGGAAAGTGATCTTTTCTAGCGTCTAAATTCAATTTTATGTAATCAATGTAAACTCGCCAACCTATAGTTACTCTAGTTGAAACTAATTCATTGTTATTATTAGTAACTACTGTGATACCTAATTTTTTTTGGGACAACATGTACTGGACTTACCTACGTGCCATCAAAAATAAGATAAATAATCCCAGCATCTAACAATTTAAGCACTTCAGTTCTTACCACCTATTTCATCTTAGGATTTAACCTACGTTGCATCTCTTTAGTAGACCTAGAATTCTCTTCAAGATAGATATGATGCATACAATCTATTGGATTTATACCTATGATATCAGCAATGGTCCATCCTAGTGCCTCTTTATGTTCAGTCAAAACACTTAACAACTTACCTTTTTATGCATCATCAAGGGAAGAAGTGATAATTACTGGTAAAGTGTCAACCTCTCCCAGGAATGCATATTGTAAAGTGTCAGGCAATGCTTTAAGCTCTACTTTGGTGGTTGTTGAACTGATGGGATGTTCTTCTCACTTGTTGGAAGTGGCTCAATTTTCTGTTTCCACTTAGTTGTATCCATGATAGGTGTTGACTTAAGCAGGACATTCACTTCATTTATAGCACAATCAACATCAAAATATGAATCAAAATGAGTTAAGCACGTCTTTAAAGCGTCATGACAATTAGTAGAAACAAAAGAACCATCAACTAATGCTTCTATCATATCAAGATCATCAACATCCCCATTGTCATATGGTTGCTTGTTGACGTTAAAAACATTCAATTCTATTGTCATGTTACCAAAAGATAGCTGCATAACTCCATTCTTGCAATTAATAATAGCATTAGATGTTGCTAGAAAAGGATGACCAAAAATTACAAGAATGTATTTTGTACAGTCTCGTACCGGTTGAGTATTAAGAAAAAAAAAGCAATAGAAAAATAAAATTTGTCAACCTGTATCAAAACATCATCTATAATTTCACGGGGGACTTTTACAGATCTATTAGCAAGTTGTAAAATCACAGATGTTGATTTTAACTCGCCTAGTTCAAGTTGCATATACATAGAGTAAGGAAGAAGATTAACACTAGCTCCTAAATCTAGCAAAGCTTTCTCAATATTATGGTTTTCTATGATGCATGGGATAGTAAGACAACTTGGATCTTTAAATTTTGGAGGGGTATTGCTTTAATAAATTAAGCTAACATGTTCAGTTAAAAAGGCCTTTTTGTGCACAAGCAATTATCTCTTTTTCGTACATAAGTCTTTCAAGAACTTAGCATAGGCAGGAACTTGCTTAATATCATCAAGTAGAGGGATATTTAAACTTACCTGCTTAAAGATTTCCATGATTTCATTGATCACACTACCTTGCTTCACTTTTTTTAGCCTTTGAGAAAATGGGGCTTTTGGAATGTAAGATGGCTCATTGTTCCCTTTGGGAGCTTCCTGAACTGAATCATCAGTTGGTGCATTACCTCGAGAAACTAGTTGTGATATATTTCTTTTTAGAATTTCCACTTGGCTGTTAAACAATTTGCCGCGTCTCAAAGTCATGATGGATTTAGCCTCTTCCTGTTGGTTGCTTGAATTAGTCCCAATATTGTGTACTATTTTAGGATTAGAAAGTGGTTGACTCGAAAACTTTCCTTTCTCTATGGTTGTTGCTAACTGTTGGATTGATGAGGCCCGTTGTCCCATCATGTTTTCTATATTGGAGATGGATTGTGCCTGTGATTTTTGGCTAGTTCATACTTCATTCTTAAACTCGGTGATGGTGTGATTCTGGTGATCTAATGTAGCTTGTGTAGCTTTTGTCAATTTTTGAATTGCCTCCTCTCATGGTTTTGGCTATGAAATTTTTTGATTGAACTTTCTGGTATTTTGCTGAGTGACTTGACCTGTCGTACTATTCTGTTGAACACTCTGTAACCAAGAAAAATTGGGGTGGTCTTTCCATCTTAGGTTATATGTGTTGGAATAAGGATTGTAAGATAGTTTCCTCATCATGTTGAGGGTATTCACTTGATCAGAATATGCATCTGGCTCAGCAAAATTATTAGCTGTCAACGAGGTTAACTGGTAAGAAATATCTTCTATTATGCCTTTGACTTCTTTGATTTCTGAGCTTGCATTTGTCTAGTTTTATAAATTCTCCATAAAGTAATAATTTGTTCAATGAGTCTCTAATGCCTTGAGCTTGCAAAAAAGGGATGTTAGAATTGATGTAGAGCCTTTTAATCTAGGTAGTGAAGAAAACATGGGAGAAAGAGAAAAACAAATCAATCTGAATATGTATCTGAAATGGAGGTGGGAGTGGATAAAGATCCCACTAATTCTACAACTTTTCTCCTTGGTGAGTATCAACTCACAAGTGATAGGCAGAGAAGGCATATCAGACCACCTGTAAGATATAATGATGAAAATTTTGTCTCTTTACTTATATATCAAGAAGAAACTGGAAATGAACCAAACACTTATGAAGAAGCTATAAAATGTAAAGAGTTAGAAATGTGGAAAGATGCCATGGAAGAAGAGATAAGTTATCTTCTTCTAAATAATACTTGGGTATTAGTTGAAAAACCAAAGGATTGGAAAATGATTGATTGTAAATGGATCTATAAAATAAAAGAAGAAGAAGGTGGTCAGTACAGAATTAGGTATAAGGCCAGATTAATTGCAAAAGGGTTCACTCAATGGGAAGGGGTGGATTACACTGAAATTTTCTCCCTGTAGTTAAGTCACTGTTATAAAAATCATTTTAGCCTTGATAACTCAATTTGGTTGGGAGTTGGACCAGTTAGATGTAAAACCTATTTTTCTCTATGGTGAATTGGATGAAACAATTTACATGTCTCAACCTTTAGGCTTTAAAAAAAGGTGAATCTGAAATGGTTTGAGTTCCTAATTTTTTTTTGTATAAATGAAACAAGCTACAAGGCAATGGTACAAATGATTTGATTCTTTTGTACTTAATCTTGTTATCCAAAGGACTAAGTATGATTCTTGTCTTTACTATAAAGAGAGTGGTGGGGTTGATTCTTTGTATATGTTGCTCTATGTTGATGACATGTTATTGGTAAGTCATAACAAAAGTGAATTTGCCCAAAATCAGAATGAATAGTAAATAACTTGTTGCCCCTTGCTGATCATTGTAAATTGTCTTTTTGCCCAAAATCAAAATGAATTTGAAAGAATGGAAAGAGTTCCTTACGAAAATATGGTAGGGTCTGTAATGTATCTCATAATAAGCACTAGGCCTGATCTTGCTCATGGCATCAATGTGCTTAGCAGATTCATGGCCAATTTTGGTGAAATTCATTGGGAAGCCTTTAAGTGGTTGCTCAAATACTTGAATGGGTCATCTGGGTTGGGTCTTAGTTTTCGAAAAAGTACGGAAATGGTAACTATAAAAGGGGTACATTGATTCTAATTTTGTTAGGGACATGGTTAATAAAAGATCTACCTCATCTTTTTTTTTTTACCTGATGTGGTACTTTGTGAGCTGGAAATCCCAACTTCAAAATATTGTTGCACTTTATTCTACAAAAGCTGAATACATTGCTACTATCGATAAAAGAAGGAATCTAGCTAAGTGTTTAATAAAAGAATTTGGTTTTGTTGACGATAACGATGTTCTATTCACTGATAATCAGAGCATTATTCATTTGAGTAAAAATCAAATGTTCCATGATAGAACAAAGTATATTGATATCAAATATCATTTCATAAGGGACACTTCATATCTAAAGGTGTTGTTAAAATGGAAAAAATGGCTACTCAAGTCAATCCGTCTTATATGGGAACCAAAGTCATTCATTTAAACAAATTTAGAAATTGATTAAAGATTCTATCCCTTGATTATGTTCAACTGATCATTTCCTGAATCTAAACTTTCAGGTACAAGAGCAAGTGAAGCATGAGTTGGATTAAACTCTTTAGCAAATAGTGATCAACCAATTCTTGGTAGCAAGGTGAAAATGTTGGAAAAACATGTGTGGTGTCAATAATTGGTTAAATGTGTTTCTTCCTAAAGCACGTTTTTGTAAGTGAGCCTTTAATTATGATGATGATACGTGGCTGAATGGTGGCCCTTAGATCATATTCTGGAGGCTTCCTATACCCGCTGCGTACATGACTCTTGAGATGCGATGTTCATTTTGTGAAAGGCATAATAATTTTTTTTCTCTCTCTCTTCACATTTTCTCTAAAACTCTTGTTCTTTTTCTTTGATATTTTTTTATTTTGGTTTTCTTTCTGGGTGAAATTGATATCGAACTTGGTGTTCTTTATTCGTTGTTACCAAAATAGACTAGAGAAGGGTTGTTGTGTCTTTGTTAAAAGTAACTTTGAGGCGTGTTTGGGGTTTCTTGAGATTAAGCATTTGTGGCTTCTGTGCATGTAAACTCTGATAGTTCGTAAATATTGGTTGCCATTTTGGTTGGTTATTAATGCTATGGAGCATAATCCTCTTTTTGGATGCTCAACAAGAGATTAGGTGATCAATTTGGTCACAGAACCTCTGGGCTACGTCCAAAAAAATCTATGTTCATTTATGATTCTTGCATTTTTCATTTTTAAATCCTTTAAATACTTAGTGTTCTTGATGTTTTCTAGGCTCCAAAATTCTATTCAAAGGGATCAGTTTCACATTAAGATGGGTCAACCAGCCGAATTCCAAACCTGATCTCCTTCACATTCATGTCTACAAGTGGTTTAACAATTGTGAAATGTGTCCCAGCACCATGTTATGCTATGTATTAGCAAATAAATGCTTAACATATTACACATAAAAGTACATACCAACGACGTTGAAGGCATAAAAAGTTTAAATTTGACTATATTGTTAGATACCTCGCATTATGAAAAGGAAAAGTAAATATGAATTAATTATTCATTGATGTGAAATGAATTGTGTTACATGGTACATATTTATATTTGAAAGTGAGAGGATAACTATACAAAGTGATATCGATAACAATACAAAAGATACAATAAAGTTTAGATGTGGTTGAGGTGATTGATCCTTATCAATTAGTGATGAAATTTTAGGGTTATTATCTTCAATCTTTCTGTTATTTTCTAGTTTATCCTTAACATACCTCTACAAAATGGATCTCTCATTAGATATTTTGATATTGGACAATGTTTGAGTGAACTTGACAGCAGACAATGGCTTAGTAAGACTATCAGTCAATTGATCACTAGAGAAAATACAGAACACAGCAAAGGAGCCACTACTAACATGATTATGCACAAAATGATAATCAATATCAATGTGTTTCATGCAGGAGTCTAAAATTGGATTGAATGAGAGATATGTAGCTCCAATTGTTATCACAGAATATGGTAGGACAATGAAGCAACTACACCATGAGCTCCTGTAATAGAATTTTTATCCAAAGAACCTTTGCTAAGAAAAATGAGATACTCTGCCTCAGTGGAGGATCTAGCAATCGTTTCTAATTTTTAGAGTAACAAGAAAGAGGAGTAACACCAAGATTAACAATGTAACCAGGTGTGGAGCTGCGGTCATCATGATTACGAGCTGATAAAGGTTTCAAGCTAAGGTTAGAGTGTTTGCGAAGGAGTAAGCCATAATGATTGGAATGTTTGAGATATCACAGAATTCTTTTAACAACATACCAATGATCATAAGAGGGACAGTGCATGAATTTATATAATTTTTTCACATAAAAAACATTTGGATGAGTGAGATAGAGATATTAGAAGGCACCAACTACTTGACGATATATAGTGGCATCAGTTGGGGAGAAACCATCTTGCACGAGGTGCCTGCTTGCAGACATATATAGCTTTCTTAAGACAAAAAACATGAGTACAAGATTGATTATCAACAAATCCCAGTGGCTGACAACATTTTGAGAGATACAAGGTGGGACGAGATCCAAGTCCCATTGATCAAGTGAAAATTAAGCTCATCCGTCATGGTCTAAAGCCAATAAGAGAACTTAAGTTCTTGCAAGACACACGAGGGCTCAATAAAGTGAGCCAAAGGATGTTTTGAGGTAACGGTGTAAAGGACTTTAGGATGAGAGATATTATATTGGGAACGAGTGATCATGGGATGATAATTATTTGTAAGAAAGAAACAATGCAGCTCTGATATTGGAGATGACGGCTGTAGAAAAGATAGTTTGGACGCTACAGTAGTAGTGGTAGTAATGGTGGATGGAGGTTGATAATGGTCTGGACTAGTGGTGGCTGTTGAATCAGTCTAGGTAGAGGCCACAATTAATGCGGCAGAGGCTAGAGGAGCTAGTCGAGTAGAGTTTGAGACCGAGGTTGCGAGCGATCTAATAGTAGTTAAAGGTGACATTCGAGATGTCGGTGTTGATGAGAGTGGTATCACAATAGTATGTGAGGCAGTCAGTGAGACCCAAATTTTAGGTTGAAGAGCTGTAACAACGGGTTTTGTGGATGAGAATGAGAATTGAAACTCAATAAAGCGAACTTGGCGGGATGTGTATAGGCGTCTAGTTTTGATATCCGTACAAAAACATGAGTGGTGAGTGGTGTCATAATTGAGAAATATACATGAAGTAGACTTAGGGTGAGTTTAAACGAGATGTAGGGTTTGAGTTAGGGAAAGTACAAGCACCCAAATATGCAAAGGGAATCTTAATTAGGCACAGTGTTAAGGAGTTTGGCATAAAGACTAGAGAAGTGAAATACAAGAGTGGGTAATCTGTTAATTAAGTGCTTGTTTGCCATAGCTTAAATTATAATTTAAGTTGGTCAAACATACTTTTTATCCACACATTTTGTAGGACCCACAACTTATAAACACTTAAAAAATAATTTCAATGCGGCCAAACATATGCTAAAGAAACTACAGTGGAAAAAGCATAAGAAAAATTGAGGTGGTATGGAAGCTTGATGCGATAAGGCTAGCCCGATTTCAACTATGTACCTATGAAACTGTTGAGTCGAGCCATTGTGTTAAGGGGTATATAGTTGTGTTATGAGATACCTTATGTCATGTGATTCGAATAATGTTCATAAGGAAATAAACTCACCACCCCATCAAAGTAGAAGGAATGAATATTAGTGCAAAAATATATTCCAACTTGTTTTTTAAAAATAAGAAATACATCATGCATATCAGATTTATGACGAAGTGTAAAATACCAAAAAAAAAAAAAAAAAATAGAAATGATCAATAATTATTAGGTAAAATCGATATCTATCAAGAGAAGGTACATGACTTGGCCCCCAAACAACAGTATAAACAATGTCAAGAGGGCCTTCACTCTTAACACTAGAAATTTTGAAGGAGAACTGGTGGCTCTTATTACATAGACATGACTAACAAATAAATTAGACGGTAGAGGTGCCAGACAACAAATCAGATCCTATTTGAAACTTTGAAGTCTCGATGGTTGGATGACCAAGCTGGCTGTGCCACAAAGTTGGAGAGTAGGCGACGACAGTGTTGATAGTAGGATGGAGATAATGAAATGAGGTGGATGGAGAGGACCTATGCTATTAATTGTTTGACTGAGAATGAGATGCTTATCCGTTTGCAAATCCTTCAGAAGAAAAACGGAGAAGGAATTCAATGGAAGTGGATTAGCATGATCACAAGTAGAGCCCTGAGGTGAAGTTGATGAGACAACCAACAATCATGGTGTAGGCAAGAGACTGGAGGAAGGTAAGCACGGAGATCTGGCCAAATTGGACGGGGAGCCTTGATGATAGGGTCATTTGACATGCAGAGAAGAATATATAGTGAACACTAGGAGCTGGATTGACAGAAAGAGATTGAGCATCATGCAAGTAGGTTTCATGGTCTATGAGTTTATCAAAAAGTTCATCAAAAGTGACAAAGGAATCACAGGTTCTTAGAGCTAACACAATCTCTTTGTAAGTCGGGCCAAGTAGTAAACAAGGAGATCAACATCATTGTGGGTGGGCGCTTAGGGTGGATACTTCATTAGATATAGTTTTACCTTTGAGTAGAAAATCAACAATAGGTTGGGTTTCTCGTGTTAATTGAGACAATCTTTCTTTAAGCCGAAGCGATGAGATGAATGATTTGTTTAGAGACAAGCAAGAATGGCATGAAAGATTAGTTGGTCTTGGCGTTTCCATAAGGAATATGCAGGGTTTGAAGTCTAAACATCACCTGTGGTGATAGTTAGAGCAAGATATGATGATGTATCATCTAAGTATCCCATAAGATTGAGACCATAGAGCAAGGATTTGAATTGTGCATTCCAAGAGAAGTAATTGGATGAGATAAGGTGAAAGGAGAGTTAAGTGCATGCATTGATTTACATCAGATTGTCGTAACTTAGTTCATTTGTTTTGAGTGATAGTTGTAGTGCCATTTGTATTTTTGTTGGACACTTAGAGTGTTTGAGAGGGGTGGACATCGAAAGGTGGTTGAGTGTTTAGGAGAAATTTGATTAGTGATGAACACATGAGAGTCTTGAATGCTCTGTTACCATAGAAGAGGAAAAGAAAATATGAACTAATTATTCATTAATGTGTAATAAATTGTATTACATGGTACCTGTTTAGAGTTGATAGTGGAGAGGATAACTATACAAAGTGATAACAATAAACAATACACATGATAACAATTCAAAGTGATAAGGCCTAATCTAGATGTTGAGACGATTGATCCTTATCAATTAGTGACGAGCTTTGAGGGTTGTTATTTTTAGTCTTCTTGTTATTTTATAGTTTATCCTTACCACTACACATCTGAGGTAAATTTCAAACCATGATCAATATGCAAGAGCAACTCAATCATCTAGTAGTTAAGAAAAACCTCTCAGGCATGGACATTGCATGCTTCTTTTATAGTTACAATATCATTCTTCACATTGTTGTGGCATAAAATATTATACATTATATTCCAAACTATAATGTTTTTATCAATTAGGGTTAAATTAAATATTAATATATTAATATAAAAATTATGTATTTTATATATATATATATAATTATTTTAAAGTTAAATAGCTAATTTCTGTACCTACATAATTATTCAATGACTTCAAAAGTATTTTCAGAATGACATCAGAGCTATTTGAGATAACATTTCTTGTTTCAAAAATTTGGTGGTGCAATAAATTAAATGCATAGAAATGAGATAAAAAAAAAAAATTGGATTGTGACAGTCAAGTCAACCACTACTTGATTAATACTCAATATTGTTGTTTCTTTTGGTTGGATGTTAATCATGCTTTTTTGCAAGGCACTTTGTTAGAAATGTGTTTATGCAACAACTGTTGAAATATCTCATTAGTTGTATAGATTGATTCTTTTCTATTTTAGGAGGATTTCACTGAACTAATTGAGGATTTCACTTGACTAATTGATTCTTTTTTGCATGGCACTTCATGATTTGCAACGCTGTAATTGAGGGATCATAATCGTAGCTTGATTCTAGGGTTTATGTCATGAATGCTCTATATATACCTTGTAAGTATAGAGAGGTGATATGAATGAAATATACAATTCATCAAATTGAAGATTGTAGCAGAGCCAAGTTTGGTTGGTTCGTTCCAAAATTTTCAAAACCCAGATTCATCAAATTAAACCATACCCATTTCCATATCCATAGCCAAAACCCAGAAATTAAATCAAATTCAAGCTATAGCCAAACCTTAATTCCCAAAATCCACTTTTTCGAATCTAAAAAACAAGAGAAAGAAAAAAAAAAAGAAATAACACACAACCGCCGCAGCACTCCTCGGAGCTCACACAACTGTCACCATTTAGACCCCATCTCTGCCTATACCAACAACACAGATTCTTGATCAGATTTCTCTTTCCATTGTATCAAAACTATTTTTGTTGTTTGAGTTGTAGCCTTTCGAGAGCACTGAAGTCAACAGTTTACTTTGTGATTGATTATGTGTCCTGTCAACTGATTAACTGGATTTGAAGAGAAATACATACGATATTGTGGTGTTGGGCTGGTGGCTGGGTTGAAGATTGCTTGTGGTTTCAAGAGTGAGGCGTGAGCTCTTTATCTTCTTATTAATTTATATTTTTCTTAGAAAATTGTGTTTCATTTGATTGAATTCTTTTTAAGACCCAGTTTGAACAGCGCCCCCACTTTTTTTTGTTTGAAAAAAGATTGAAAAAATCCGATTATAGTTCAGCCCGAATGAGTTTTTATTGCAGAAATCACGCTTACCAAATCAAATTACAATATATGGTCTCAACTTATGGAAATGCAAATTGCTAATAGGGACAAAATCTTATATATTCGTGGCAAGACTAAGCCACCTACAGAATCTGATGAAGGCTATAAAAAATGGTATGTTGAAAATCAAAAGGTTAAACGGTGTCTATTAATGTCTATATCTCTAGAAATTATGAGGCGTTATCTACATTTATCCATTGCCTACGAAATTTGGAATGCCTATCATCTACGATGGAAGTGATGAATTGTAAGTCTTTACTCTGAATCAGATGGCCTTTTCTGCTAGACAAATGGAGAGAATCCTCTCTGCATATTATGGAGAGCTGACTAAAAATTTTCAAAAGTTGGACCATCGCGATACAGTGGTTATGAAAGATCCATATAATGTCAAAGCCCACCACAAGCCTATTGAACAATTAAGAGTTCATATATTTCTCGCTGATTGGATGAGGATTTTGATGACGAGAGATTTTGCACAGATTCTCAATGCCAAACTAGATGAGTGTTATTCTTTGGTTTGCCTTGAAGCTGTACGTAGTACCACCCTAAAAGATTATTTTGAAGCATCTGAATCTAGTGCCATGGTGGTTCAAAAAGTCCTAATCCAACAAGATCGAGCACGACCCAATAATGGTAGACCAACCAATGGTATGGACAAGTCTTTCTACAAATACACTCATTGCAATAAGACTAGTCATACAAAAAGTCATTATTTTGATATGGTGGGATCCTAGTTGTGCAAAGAAAAATGAACAAAATCCTTCCACTACAGCAGTTGGACAAACAAAGATGGAAGATGGAGTTACTAAGTCTCAGCATTGGTAATAGCTGTCAACAACGGTGGTAAGTTTTTAAATATTTATACACCTATTTTGAATAGTGCATGGATAATTGATTCTGCTGCAACAAACCACGTGACATATGATTCTAAGTAGTTCTCACCACTTAATCTCTCCACCCAAAAGCTTGTCTCCACTGAAAATGGAACTTCAACCCAAGCTATTGGAAAAGGATCTTCTACTCTAATCGATACATTAAATTTAGATTATGTTTTAGTGGTTTTATATTTAGATTATAACATTTTGTCAGTTTCTCAAACAAGCACTACTTTGTCTTGTGTTATAATTTTTTGGCCTGATTTTGATGTGTTTAAGGACATCAAAACCAAGAAAATGATTAGTTGTGGTATTAGGCAATTGTAGCTGTATTGCTTGGACTTAGAATCGAAGAATATCGATATTCTACGACAAGCTCTAGTTGTGGGTGGTTGTGAAGACACAAAAAAGAAAGACATATGGTTATCTCATCTCTGTTTTGGGCATGCTTCCTTTGGACATCTAAAAAAACTATATCCTAGTTTATTTACAGATGTTGATGTTTCTAGTTTTCAGTGTGATGTTTGTGAACTTGTGAAAACCCATCGTGCTTTATTTTCTTTACGATTGAATAAAAGTCCACTTCCTTTTATGATTATTCATTTTGATAAATGTGTCCATCTAAAGTCACTATTTTAGGTGGGACATGCTGATTTGTAACATTTATTGATGACATGTACTCGGATGACATGGTTTTACGTGATTAAATTCAAAAGTGAAGTGAACTTGATATTTCAAAAGTTTCACAAAAGTGATGAAACTCAGTACAATAGAAAGATTCAAGTTCGCAGTGACAATGTTGGAGAATATTATAGTACTGAATTTCAATGCTATTTGGAAGCACAATGAATGACTCATCACACAATTTGCTACAACACATCCTAACAGAGAATGGCAGAGCAAAAAAAATTGACACTTGTTGGCGATTCTCCGAGCTTTGTTTATCGAGGCCCATATGCTGTTATCTTATTGGGGAGAAGCACTCAAATCTGTAGCTTATTAAATCAATTGGGTATCATCCAACACCATTAATTTGAAAACACCATTCCAAACCCTTATAGACGCAATTGTTTCCTCAGCTATCTCAAATTTAACTTATCATGTCTTTATGATGCTAACACACGAAGATTGAATCTTGGAACCCATAACAAAGATTGATAATGAACCCCAAAAAAGCTAAAATCAAGCTACATGACCTTGACCTGATGATTTATTGAATCAAAGAACCAAGTTTGAATGAACGCTACAAAGATTTACGAAGTCTTTGATAAGTTTGGTTAATTTAATTAAGAACAAGAAAGAAAAGTGAGATGTATTCTCTCAATGAATAATTGTCCTTTGTTTACATTGAGAATTGTTTATATATACAAAAATCAATGAAATCGTAGTCTAATTCGAAAATATAACTAAAAATTTAACTAAATAGAGTTGTAAACAAAAAAGGAAACAAAATCTCAAAAATTCCCGAATTTTCAAAATTTGGCCTAGGTGATCGCCTCACATTTTGCCTAAGCGATCATGCAACCCCTCCGCGTTTTGGTCTCCAAAATTTGAATCATGCTCATTTTCGCCCTCCAATCTTCCATGGATGTGTTTTCTATGAAGATACAATGTACCTGAATTTCAAGAAAGTATTAGAAGAAAATTCAAACTCTAGATTATGATGAAGGTGATAACCAGGATGTGGGAAACTTGGATATAAGTGGTATAACATTGTATTATAGTAGTGATGACTCACAGACTGAAAAAAAATCAGGAAATGGGTAAATCGGATTTAAGTGGTATGACATTAGATCAAAATATTGATGAGCACCCACTAATTGAAGAAGTGGCTCTATCTCCAACTCATCTTGAAAATGAGTTTCTTGAAAATTGACAGCACAATTGAACACTTTAAAGCGAGGCTATTAGCAAAGGGATGCACTCAAACCTATGGGATTGATTACTAAGAAACATTTGCACTTGCGGCTAAAATCAACACAATTCGTGTCCTATTATCTTTACCTGCAAACTTGGATTGGCCATTACAACAGTTCGATATGAAGAATGCTTTTCTACATAGTGAATTATCTGAAGAAGTCTACATGGATCTCCCACCAGGGTGCATGATACCCAAAAGATGTAGTCGGAAGATATGTAGGCTAAATAAATTATTGTATGGACTAAAACAATCTCAGGGAGCGTGGTTTGGAAGGTTCAAAAAATCTATGATAGCCTTCGGCCACGATCAGAGCAACTCAGATCATACTATTTTCCTAAAAAACAGCAAGATAAGATCACCGCACTCATTGTATATGTGGATGATATCGTGGTTACATGGAATGATCCTAAAAGAAATGAAGGCCTTACAAAATTACTTGTTCAAAGATTTTAAAATGAAAGATCTAAGCTCTCTGAAATATTTTCTTGCGATTGAAGTATCCCGATCTAATAAAAGAATAGTTTTGTCTCAAAGAAAATATGCCTTAGATCTATTACAAGAGACTGGTATGTCAGCATGCCAACCAATTAATACACCAGTAGAAGAAGAACTAAAGCTAAGTGTTGAATCCAACCAAGTACCACTTGACAAAGCAAGATACCAAAGACTTATATGGAGATTGATGTACTTATCTCATACTAGACCATATCTGGCTTATGCTTTGAGCATTGTCAGTCAGTTTATGCATAATCCTGGAGAACAACATATAAAGGTAGTTATTCGCATTTTGAAGTATCTGAAGTCTGCTCCAGGAAAAGAAGTATTATTAACTAAAAATATAGACTATCAAGTACAGAATCATATATTGATGCTGACTAGGCTAGTGATGCAGATGATAGGCAATATACTTCTAGTTAATTTACCTTTGTAGGAGGTAATCTTGTGACATGGAAAAGCAAGAGACAAAAATGTTGTAGATCGCTCAACTGCAGAAGCTGAATTTAGAGGTTTGGCAAATGTACTTTGTGAGGCATTATGTCTAAGACTCCTCTTATAGGATTTGGGTTATCTATCTGAACAACCTATCCAACTGTTTTGTGAAAATAAAGCAGCATGTGACATTGCGCGTAATCCAGTTCAACGTGACCGTACATTGCACATCGAGGTAAACATATTTTTTATTAAGAAAACATTGGATGGAAAGATTGTGGAATTACCTAAGATTCGATCAGTTGACCAGTTGGCTGACATCCTCACCAAAGCAGTCTCAAATCGAGTGTTCTTAAAGTTCTTAGACAAGTTGGGAATGTGTGACATCTATGCACCATCTTGAGGAGAAGTGTTGTAATATGTCATTAGCTGTATAGATTGATTCTTCCAATTTTAGAAAGATTTTACTTAACTATAGAAGATTACAAGGTTGTTATTGAAGACTCATGATCGTAGCCTGATTCTAGGGTTTATGTTATGAATATTCTAGAAATGTGCTATGAATGACATATATAGATGTGATATGAATGAATACTTAGAAAGATTTTACACAACTATAGAGATGTGATATGAATGACATATACAATTCATCAAATTGAAGAACAACCTCTAGGTGTTATTCATCCTCAATATCTTGACTATGTCTATAAATTAAACAAAGCCATTCATGGACTTCAACAAGCACCTTGTGATTGGTACAACAAGTTATTTCTCTTTCTCTTATTTGTAGGCTTCTCAAGTTGAATACTTCTCTATTCATCCGTCGGCAACATGATTTAATTATCTACTTATTGGTGTGTGTTAATGGCATTATTGTCACCGAGAGTCATTCGTCTCACACTTCTACATTTATGGATGAACTTGCTCAAAGGTTCTCCCTTTAAGATCTAGGCAATCTGAACTATTACTTAGGCATGGAAGCAACTCTCTCCAACCATGGACTATTTCTCTCATAACATAAATATATTTGAGATCTTCTGGCCAAAACAAAGACACTTGATTCTCCATGCATTTTTTTATTGAGAATGGGCGGCAACCCTAGTGATTGTTAATATACTTCATCGTAGGTAGTATTTCTAGGAAAAAATCCGATCAATTGGTCTTCTGAGAAACAAAGAATTGCTGCTCAATCCTTTATGGAGGCCGAATATCGTGCCATTCCATCCACAACCTAGTAACTAAATTGGAACCGATCTCATGTTCATATGGTTGATCAACTAGCAGACCCATTGACAATACCATTATTACGTGGGAAATTTACACTACTGAGCCAATAAATGTTAATATTTATTAAAAAAATTGTTACATCTTTTTTATTGTGAAAATACTTGAATTTGCCCCATTTTTATTATCCAATTAGCTACATCAATGTAACATACTCCTTAAATAACATCGATTACCTTATTAAATACAATTCTATATTTAACTAACTAATTACAATCAGATTAATTTCATATTCTTTCTCCTGCCAACATTCAAGGGATTTAGCTAAAAAAAAAAGATAATTCTCTGATAGAAAATGATTATGAAGAACGTGTATATTCCAATAAGATTTATTTTTATTCGAAATTATTTCAATTGTTACTATAAATTGTGATTTTGATGGATTATAGTGATTTAAATTTTTTTTTTTATAGTTTCTCATTTGCGTTTCAATCTTCTATCCGATTTCGTTTTTTAAAGAGTGGGATATGAAATATGTTAAATGTATATAAGAAATAGGCTTTGTAACATATGCTTGATAAATGAATGCTGTAATCTGCTACAAATTATAATTATGTTATGCTTGCTCATACTAAAGATATTGGTAAATTGATATTCTTACATAGCACTATGCAATGTGTTACATGTACGAATTATGCAATCTGTTGTGGGTGATACATATTCTGTGTCACACAATAAATCTTTTGTGTTACATAATCTTGATACACAATTTGTAATGCACTGGATTTTCTCAATTCGGATGGTCACTAAAATAATCTTTAAATAATGTTTGAAGACTCATAGGGCTTCCATGTCCTTGAATGGTTTTAAAGATGTAACTATTACGGAAAATCGGTGGCGTTACAGCTTAGTATCAGAGCGTAGTTTTACTTTTCTGTAAACTCACGTAAATTTTAAAATTTTATATTATTTTATATGGTCTTTATTTTATTATGCCAAACTAAAAAAAATTAAAAGTTAAAATTTTTAGAATTTAAGTATCACTACTCGCCATCCCCGTGCTACGCCAGTTTTGAGGTAAAGAAAGATTAATTAAAAAAAATTATGTTGTTAAGCATGATAAATGAAACTTAAATTTTATGAAAATTTTTAATTGTTTCATTTATGATAAAATGTTAAGTTGAGTTGAAATTTTAATGTGGTTATAAATGTTTTATAAAGGCAACTAAACTTTATGAAAATTTATGTTAGTTCTCAGAATTTAATTAAAAGATGATAGAAATCCACCTAATCAGACTCTTCATAATTTGTATCTCAGTTATGGTTCCACCAAGTGATTATTTTCTAGAACGTGCTGAGGCGGCAATGAGCAATTATATACATTTTGCTTCGGATTCCGAACGGTCAATTGGCCATCATATCGGTAACCATAGGGCAACACGTGTTAGGGCCATGAACTATATAACTATGCAGAGTCTATTATTCATCTGGTTGACTCACTGATTGGCCTGAGACATATGGTTGCCATAGAGATTCTAAGAGATCTAGAAGAAGTCTACCACATGGAGATGGAATACGACGTGTATTGTGAACCACTTAATATATACTAGGAGGAGTATAGTTTATATGGTGGCGGTCTCCATCCCATCCTTGAGCCAACTCTAGTAGTTAAGCCTGTTCCCGAGCCTGCTCTAGTAGTTGAGCCAAAGTCAGAGCCAGTTTTAGTATTTGAGGTTGATCTAATTATTAAGGTTGAGAAAGACCCAGATGAGGATTCTGAGGATGAGTTCGAGGCCGAGTCTTGTGTCACCTCGGATGATTAAGTTCCACGACCGAAGAGGCTTAGAGTGCACGGATGATGGATCAGTGATGACGATGTTTAGAGATATCAGCATGCATGTACAGTTACTTTATTGTTGTTTAGCGTAAGAGCTATCAGGGATTTACAACTAGCAGTAGAAGAAATGAGGTGGGTGTTGGAAACTTAGATGGCACCTCTGGTGCTGTTAATAACGTCAAGTTTTCCAAGCGCATTAGGCCCCACTGGCACATCACACGCTCTTCTACATTCGAGAATGGTTGTCGATCCTCTTGCAGCCGAGGAATGGTTGCAGACAATCAAGAAAATTTTTAGGCACATCACTTGTCTGAAAAATTAGAAAGTCATTTTCGCATAGTTTATGCTAATTGGACGAGTAGTTAACTAGTGGAAGTCAGCATCATGCACCCGTATTGATGAGGAACAGAATAATATCCAATGGGCCCAATTCAAGGTCGAGCTAACATAAAAATATTTTTACAGGCCCTACGAGATTATAATGAGTAGGAGTTTCTACATTTAGTTCAGAGAGACATGGAAATGACTGAGTATGAGCAAAAATTTGAGAACTGTCGAATTATGCTCTATATTTGGTCAACATTGAACTCATGAAGGCAAGATATTATGAAAAAGGGTTGTGTCTAGAGATCAAAAAGATGTTAGTTTCCATGAGCTTCATACTTTCAGAGTAGTGGTGAAGATGGGCCAGGCCGTGTCCTACTCAACTTTAAAGGTCAGTATTCAAAGACAACAGAATGACTCGAAAAAGAGAAATTGGCAAGATCAAAATAGGAACTGGAATTCAAGCCAGTTTAGAAAATAGAATGAAGGTCCAACAGAGGGCAGCCAAGCAATCCCAATCCTCAGTGCCCTAAGTGTAAGAAGAATCATAGTGGTGATAATCACTTTAGTAAGAATGTTTAATATTGGTGTAGCGAGCCAGATCACTACGTGTTGCAATGTCGAGTAGCACCGTCAAAGGTTAATGATCAGGTGAACAAAGAAAAAACCAGTGTGTTCGCCATGACTCATGAGGAGGCCACTCAGAATTTGAACGTTATTACGGGTATGTTATCTATCTCTAGCATACTTGTTTACGTTCTTATTAATTCTGGCGCATCGCATTCATTTATATCTGATGCATGCCTAGCTAAAGTTAATATTTTATGTCAAAAAATTGATAGTGTACTAAAGGTTAGTATGACATCAGGGAAAACTATAGAGATGCAAAAATTAGCTAGGGCAGTTTAGATAGATTTTGATGGGATGGTTTTGTCAGCAGACCTACATGCTATAATTATGAGAGATTTTGATATTATCCTGAGAATAGATTGGTTGGGTAGTAATCATTCTACCATCGTATATTTTGAGAATTAAGTAATCTTTCGAAGACTAGGAGAAAAGGAGTTCAAATTTTATGGGTCGAAGATTAAAGCACTTTCCCGTGTCATCTTAGCTTTGCAAGTAGAAAGGTTGCTAAAGAAGATAGATTGTCAAGGTTTTCTTTGGATAGCATGCAAGTCGTTCGAGAGTACGCCGATGTGTTTCCAGATGACCTAGTAGGTATCCCACCTAATAGGCAAGTGGAAAAGTTGTATACCAAATTCAAGAAGTGTGAATTTTGGCTGGATTGAACAAGATTTCTTGGTCATGTTGTGATGGTTAAGAAAATTCAACTTGATCTATCAAAAGTGGATGTTGTGTCAAATTGGCCGACACCGTCAGAGAAAGTAAGAAGTTTTCTAGGTTTAGTTGGCTAATATCAGTGTTTTATATAAGAATTTTCCAAAAGTGCTTGTCCTATGATGGAGTTGACTCGAAAGGGTATTAAGTATGTTTGGTCTGAGAAGTGTTAACGAAGTTTTCAAGAGTTAAATGACAAACTAGTGTCTGTACCAGTACTAGCTTTACCTGAAGGTTCAGAAGGCAACATAATTTACAGTGATGCATCAAAGCTTGGTTTGGGCTGTGTGTTGATGTAAAATGAAAAGGTGATAGCTTATGCTTCATTACTTTTTATGGAAGTAGAATTACTCGACACATGATCTTAAACTAGCGGCGGTAGTTTACGCTTTAAAAATTTGGCATCATTACTATTTATGGAAGCAAGTGTGAGATTTATATCGACCATAAGAGTCTCAAGTACTTTTTCATTTGTTTGCACTGCAATCGACACAAGATAACCTGATCAAGGACTTTGAGAGTATGAGAAGTGAAGTGTTAGCACCGTCGATGCAGACATCGGCATTGATAGCAAGTCTGACTATTTGCATGAGGAACTAAAAGGAAAATTCTTTACATGACAACCAATCCTAGAGATACAGTTGTTGTTGTTGAATCCGTTGTTAATTTTGAGCTGTGGCACTATAAGTTCAGACACATGAGCGAGAAGAAATTGAAAGTACTTTAGTCTAAAGGAAAGCTACCAGGGCTGACATATGTTGAACACAATTTATGTGATGGCTGTATTTTCGGCAATCATAAAAAAGTTATCTTCTCTAAAATTGGAAGGGAGCCAAAAGATGCAAAATTGGAGTTGATTCATATTGATGTATGGAGACCTTCAATTGTTACTTCCCTTGGAGGTTTAAATTATTTTGTAACATTCAATGATGACTCAACTAGGAAGGTATGAGATTATTTTCTGAAGAATATAAATCTGATGCCTTTGATACCTTCAAGAAATGGTGGACGATGGTCGAAAATGAGACAGATTTGAAGGTTAAGTATCTGTTGTCAAATAATGGAGAAAAATATGTAAAATAATGATTTCAAGAAGTACTGTGTTGACAATGGAATCAAAATAAAGAAGACAATTCCAGGAAAACCTCAACAGAGTGGTGTGGCTAAGAGGATGAATAGGACTTTAAACGAGCGTGCTAGGAACATAGGTTGCCAAAGATGTTGTGGGCAGAGGCTGTAAGCACTGCAACCTATTTGACCAAAAGAGGTCCTTCAACACTATTGGACTGTAAATACCAGAGGAGGTTTGGAGCAGCAAAGAAAGTTTGGTTATCGTTTCTGGGATGACCAAACTCGAAAGGTTATCATGAGTAAGGCGTGATCTTCAATAACGGTGTCTTGTATAAGGACATATTGGCAGTAAATCTAAAAGTACAAATCTTGAAGTTAAGAAGTCTGACGTGATTCCGTTGCAAGACCTGCCAATGATTGAGGTAGAGAAAACTGATAGCGAACGTCGAGAAAATATAGCTCCAAAAGGAAATCATAGTACGCATGCGACTAGGCTCAGGAGATTGAACAGAACAATTAAACTTTCAGAGAGATACTCTCAAGTGTTGCATTATATTCTACTAATTGACAGAGGTGAACCAGAAAGCTTTAGTAAAGCCGTGCAAGTTGATGAATTAATCAAGTGGGAGTCAGCCATGAGGGATGAGATTGACTCATTATTGACCAATCAGACATAACAACTGACAGAGTTACCAAAAGAAAAGAAGGTTTTGCAAAATAAATGGGTTTATCAGATAAAAGAAGAACATGATGGCAGCAAATGATATAAAGCAAAGCTAGTTGTAAAGGGATTTCAACATAAAGAAGGCAGTGATTACACTGAAATTTTCTCTCCTGTGGAGAAATTAACTACAATCAGAATAGTACTTGGACTAGTGGCAGAAGAAGACATGCACCTAGAGCAGTTGGACGTAAAGACAGCTTTCTTCATGGTGATTTGAAAGAAGAAATTTACATGAAGCAGCCACGACGTTACGAAGTATCGGAAAATTAGAAAATGGTGTGCAAACTTCAAAAAAGCTTGTATGGCCTTAAACAAGCTCCGAGACAGTGGTATAAGAAGTTTGATAGCTTTATGGGTAGTAATGGTTTCTTGAGGTGCCAGCCGGATCATTGTTGCTATATGAAAAACCTTAGTGACTCATATATCATCTTACTCCTATATGTTGATGACATGTTGATTGTAGGAGCTTGTAAACAAGTT
The DNA here is from genome assembly GCA_030279155.1 of Forsythia viridissima. Classification (NCBI taxonomy): domain Eukaryota; kingdom Viridiplantae; phylum Streptophyta; class Magnoliopsida; order Lamiales; family Oleaceae; genus Forsythia; species Forsythia viridissima. Next base: position 26,915,382 of record CM059041.1, on the reverse strand, counting down.
AAAAGAGGAGTTGTTCAAGGAGTTTGCAATAAAGAATTTGGATGCTACAAAACAAATCTTTGGGATGAGAATTACTAAGGACATGGATGTCTTGAATCTGTCATAGGAAGAGTATGTGAAGAATGTACTGAGCAGATTCAAGATGAATGAATCTAAACCAGTGAGTATTCCTTTGACTAGTCACTTCAAGTTATCCAATGAATAGTCACCTTTAAAAGAGCAGGAGTGAGCCTACATGGTCAAGGTACCATATTCCTCTGCTATTGGAATTCTTATGTATGCCATTGTGTGTACGAGACTGGATTTAGCAAATGCAGTGAGAGTTGTAAGTGTATATATGAGTAATCCTGAAAAAGAACATTGGGAGGCAGTAAAGTGGATTCAGATACATGAGAAGTACTACACATTTAGTCTTTTGTTTCAAAAAATCAGGCTTGGAATTATAGGGCTTTGTAGATGCTGACATGGCCAGAGACATTGATGGTAGGTGAAATTCGCAATAAGTAACTTTAAAAAGGTAAGAACGAATTCAAGATCTACTAACTCTAGGATTTGCGAATCCACCAACACTTTCCTTAATCAAACATCCGTTTAACTGTTTTAGCTTATAATTACCATAGATTGAAAATCAGCGTTCCTAAATTAATCGAAAGCCTCTCTCGATGGTCAATCAATTCTATATGTTATGCGAACTTCATTATCTCTAATTAAGCTTCGAACATAAACACATGCATTAAAATCTTAGGAACACCTCAATAGATTTCATAAAGCATAATAGTAATCTCTATCTATTATTGGACCCTATGTTATTCAATACCACGTGCTTAATCTATATTGAATCTCTCGACTTCAATATAGATCACAATATATTCTAATGGTGATCAGGCATTAAAATAATAGAAAAACTGAATAAAGAATAATCAATCCAAGAGCAATTAATTACTAAAACGGAAAAACTTCTAATTAATTAAAAATCATGAGGTTTCATCGTTCATCCTAGAAAAAGTAAATTAGCCGGACATGATTTCGTCAATTATAACAATAATTGACTTCATCATGATCCGGCGAAAGAAAAAGAAGAAGAAATAAATACAACCCGTGACTCCGGCTGAAGAATCCTCAATCCCGAGCCTTGATCCTCGATTCTCCTCTTGTATCTTGTTTCCAAAATTCGTCTCCCTTTTGTTATGGCTATCATCTGGCTTTTATAATGCTCTCCAAAGACTCCAAAACGTGTGTTTGGTTGTTGAAGTTATTTGGACTGGTAGAATTCTAATCGAATCAGGTGTCTGCACAAATTCTGTCGCGATTGGCCTATGCGATCGCATGGTTGTAGGACCTGCGATCGCATGGTTGATCAATTTTACATTCTGCTGGTTTTTACATCCTCTTACGATCGCACCAGGATACTACCATGCGATCGCATGGTTTATCCTGGTTCTGAATTTGAATTTCGCGCTTTGGTATTTGCACATCAAACCCCTGAAGTTTCATTTCTTTAGCAATTGGTCCCATTGTCTTCATTTTGCTCTCTTTTCATCCAATTGATACTTGACTTTGATTATTTCCTAAATTGACAAGAAAACAACATGCAATTAAACTGAAAACAACTAAGAGTACTCATAATTGTCCCTTTTTGTGAGCCCAGATAAGTACAAAATTGTACTTATCAATTACCCCCAAACTTGAACTTTTATTCGTCCTCGAATAAACTAGCTAAAAATAATCATGCACTTAATAAAATAAGCAGTAACATACTTCACAATATAAATAGCTTGCCGTTCTTACTTCAGCTTTTGCAAAAAGAAAAACTTATAATTCATGACGAGTGTTCAGGTAATACTATTGCAAACGTGATTCTACTCAAACCATACTCGATATGTGTGTGAGACCCGTTAATCTAATTAACTTAAATTCTATGGTGGTGATAGCCCAACCACTTGGTCAACTTTTCCTTTCCTTCTCGTAAGGTACACTTCCCCCAAAATGATGTTTTCTCTCAAATCCCGAGATTTTGGTTCAAAGGTAACACTTCGCTCATTATTTTCTTGTTCGAGGCTGGTTGAGAAAACTAATAATCTTGACAACCTAGGTATATGAAGATTCTCCAATTTATGAGCACTCTCGACCAGAAAGTTTCTACTAAATAAGTCAAACCCATTAGTTATCTAATCTCCATATTTACTTTGCAAAATTTTTTTTTTTTTTAATATATAGATCTTATGTGCAAAACTCAATCCATTAAGCTTTCTAAATGACTCATGTAACGAGCTTGAGGTCGATGACTCCCAGGTCTTTCGAACCTTAGGGCATCAGGTTTTGAGAAACCCCTACGGACCTTTTCACTCGAGTCAAATAGGCTACGAAAGGAGTTATAAGATATTAATAAAGTGCAAAACTCAGTTCATTAAGCTTTCTAAATGACTCATGTAACGAGCTTGAGGTCGATGACTCCCAGGTCTTTCGAACCTTAGGGCATCAGGTTTTGAGAAACCCCTACGGACCTTTTCACTCATGTCAATTAGGCTACGAAAAGAGTTAAGCAAAAATAATAATAATTTGTTCCTTCCGTGCAATAAGTTCATGCGTGAGGATTAGATTCCTAACATTCGGTCATTACTTAGTTTCCTCTAACTGGTCTAAAGTGCTCCACACAAATTTTCAACATACATGGAATCAATCATAACCTAGATAGCCACTATCACAGTTTAATTACCACACTTTCTCACTATATTGGTTATTTGTTCGAGATACGGATGATTTTTAGGTTTAAACAGGTATCCTATTATTTTCAACTTAAGTGCACCAATATAGCTAAAAATCATTTTAACTGGCCGACACAACACAATATCAAACATGGTCAAATAGTCTCACATTTAACCAATAGTAATAATTTGTTCACAAGTCATGAATTAAAGCTAAATAATTAAATAAAAAGTTGCATCATTAGCCGGCAAGACTATTCATATCATATAAATATGCAAACAAATAAATATAAATAATAATTTTTTATTATAATTTTTTTTTTTAAATAATTTAACAATCAATATCAAGTATTATCATCAGACCACACATTTTTTTCACTACCCCCAAACTTGAAAGATACATTGTCCCCAATGTAGGTATAATTTAAAGGAGTATATAAAGATCAGAGACTACCCAGATGTGGATCGAATGGTGCTGAAGAAGAAGTATGGTATGAACAATTGGTGGAGAGATCTGTACAAGTTGGTCGACAAATCTTTGCTTGAATGTCATCCAGCCAGTCCTTAGGTTGTAACCCTAAAAAGAAAAGAAAGAAAAAAGGAATTTATTAATAATAAAAAAAAAATTTAAATTTTTTTTTTTTTTCGGAAACAGTGCGATCGCAAGGACAAAATGTCCTGCGATCGCGAAGAATAAAAAATCTGGACAGAAAGCTTTCTGCCCAGGCCATGCGATCGCAGAGGGTTATACCATGCGATCGCATGGTACAAAATTTGAAAATATATATATATATATATATTTTTAAATTTAAATTAATGGAAAAACGTACTTATGCAAGATGACGATGATTGTAGCCTCAAAATCTAAGAATTAAAAACCTACTTTAAATGCTAGAAACCTAAAACGTGCAAATTGTCAATTGAAATCCTAAAATTGAAATAATACGAAATTTAAATAAAATGGTAGAGAAATGGGTTGCCTCCCATTGAGCGCTTCTTTAAAGTCATTAGCTTGACTTTGTCGTGGTAATCGCTCAAGACACTTTGAATAAATCTTTGGAGGACCTGTTCTTCTTGCTTTGATCAACTTCTGAACAATTTTTGTTTACCTTCCAGAGCTTGATTTTTCCTTTATCATACTGATATGATTTTGTTTTGCCGTCATGCTCAAATTCAACTAAGAAAATTTCACCTTCTTCATCAGCTTTGGTCACAGAAGACGGATGAAACTCCTCTTTCTGCACATATTCTTCTTCTTGAAGTGGTGCCTCCTGGTGTTGGGCAACAACTTTATCATCTAAGCTCCCTCTCTTCTGGTCAATGACATCAATCTCGAAGCAGGAATCTGAAGAGCTTGGAAATTTAATTGCTTTGAACACATTGAATGTAATGTGTTCATCATTCACTTTCAGCATAAGTTCTCCTTTTGGAACATCAATTACTGCCCGACCAGTAGCCAAGAAAGGTCGACCCAAAATGAGTGGTACATCCCTGTCTTCGCACATATCCAGAATAATAAAATCAGCAGGGAATATGAATTTGCCAACTTTCACCAATATGTCTTCAACTATTCCCCTAGGGCGTTTGATTGTTCTATCTGCAAGCTGGAGTGTTACTGTTGTCGGCCTTGCTTCTCCTAAACCGAGCTGCTTAAAAATAGAGTAAGGCATTAAATTTACACTAGCACCCAAATCACATAATGCTTTATCAAAAAATAAACTACCAATAGTGCAAGGAATATTAAAACTCCCTGGGTCTTTTAATTTTGGTGGTAGCTTGTTTTGCAATATGGCACTGCATTCTTCAGTTAGCGCTACTGTTTCGTGTTCTTCCAACTTTCGCTTATTTGCAAGAATGTCCTTCATGAATTTGGCATAGCTAGGCATTTGAGCTAAGGCATCAGCGAATGGTATGTTGATGTGAAGCTTTTTGAATACATCCAGGAACTTCTTGAATTGTTGGTCTAGCTTGTGTTTTCGCAGCCTCTGAGGAAATGGGATAGGAAGGACGTAAGCTGGTGGTGGAATATAAGCTGGTGGAGAGTCCTGTTCTGGTGCAACTCCTGCATCTAATTTATTTTCTCTCGCTTTGTCGGACACAGTTTCCTTTTCTACACCTGGCCTAGTCACATAAATCTCTGGTAACTGAACACCGCTCTTCGTGGTAATTGCATTTACTTGCTCCTTTGGATTGACTTCGGTATTGCTTGGCCATGTGCCTGGTTGTCTCTCAGTCAACAATTTAGCCAACTGCCCAATCTGATTTTCCATATTCTTGATAGCAGCATCCTGTCTTTTCTGCATCTCCTCCTGTCTTTTCTGCATCTCCTTCAATTCAGTAACAGTTTCTTCCAGTCCTCCTTTTTTCTCTTGTGGCATTCCCTGATTTGGTGGATTTTGAATATTTTGAGTGTTGCCATATGAGAAGTTTGGATGATTTCTCCATCTAGGATTGTAAGTTTGTGCATAAGGATTATTCTGTTGACGTTGAAAATACTGAGCATATGCAACTTGTTCAGGGGATGATATATCAACTTTGGTCAAAGGACACTCTGATGATTGATGGTTTGCTCCACATGTTACACAGATTGGTAAAGGCATCTGAACCATATTAGCTGAATGAGAATATTTTATTGATTCCATCTGCTTTGCCAATGCATCAATTTTTGCCAATAAAAGTGAATTGGTGTCCACCTCATGTAATCCTGCTGCTTTCTTCTGCAATCCTCTTTCTGGCCACATAATAAATTGTTCACTCATGGTTTCGAATAGATCATAAAGGTCACCGGCGGATCTATTTTGGATAGAGCCACCTGCTGCAGAATCTACTGAAGAACGACTGGTTGGAGCTAGTCCAGAATAGAAATAATGATTCTGAGCTGCTAAAGGGAAACCATGACTTGGACACTTCCGGAGCAATTGTTTGAATCTTTCCCATGCCTCGTGAAAATTTTTCAACTCAGATTGTTGAAAATTGGAAATTTCATACTTCAATCTGTTTACTCTGGCTGGAGGAAAATATTTCAATGTGAATTTCTGGATCAGATCTACCCAAGTAGTAATGCTCCCAGGCGGTAGAGAATCTAGCCATTCTCTAGCTTTATCCTTCAATGTATGTGGAAAGAGCCTCATCTTCAGTGCTTCTTCGTTAACACCGTGGTATTTGAAATTGCCACAGAATTCATCGAAGCGAGAAATATGGTAATGAGGATTTTCATCTGTCATCCCATAAAACGGCAGGTTGTTCGAGAATAAATTCATCACATCTGGCCTCAACTGGAAGTTGTCGTGCCCATAAGGTGGATAGACTATGCTGGACCGATTTTCAACAATCGGTGGCATCATATATTCACCCATAAGAATATCTCGTTCACTAACTTCAACTGGTCGAGCTATTGGTGGTTGATTATTTATCTGATCATGCACTTGATTATCTGCCATTGTGTCTTGCTGTGTTTTCTTTTCTCGTTTTTCACGTTGTCGTCGGTGAAAGCTTCGTTCAATTTCTGGATCTAAATCAAATAGATCAAGATCTTTTGTACGTGGCATGCACACTTAACACCTGAAAAATTAGAAAATATATACAACTCAGCGGTATCACGAAGAACTAAAATAATAAAAGAAAATAATCTAAAAATCAAAAATCAAAATCAAAATAAAAATAAATAACAATAAAAAAATGTTAAAAACTAAACTATCAATTAATGTAGCAATTAATAAACTAGTCACCGGCAACGGCGCCAAAAACTTGTTGTGCGATTTATATCCCGCAAGTGGACGGATCGTGGACAAGTAATATAGTGATAAAATAAAGTGTCGAACCCACGAGGACTAGATACTAAATTACCAATTAATTTATAACCTAAATTTTAACAATAAAAGAAACACAGATTCAATTTGATTTTTGTGATTCTAAACTAAATTAACTATTTTGATTAAATTGAAATTCGCAATAAGTAACTTTAAAAAGGTAAGAACGAATTCAAGATCTACTAACTCTAGGATTTGCGAATCCACCAACACTTTCCTTAATCAAACATCCGTTTAACTGTTTTAGCTTATAATTACCATAGATTGAAAATCAGCGTTCCTAAATTAATCGAAAGCCTCTCTCGGTGGTCAATCAATTCTATATGTTATGCGAACTTCATTATCTCTAATTAAGCTTCGAACATAAACACATGTATTAAAATCTCAGGAACACTTCAATAGATTTCATAAAGCATAATAGTAATCTCTATCTATTATTGGACCCTATGTTATTCAATACCACGTGCTTAATCTATATTGAATCTCTCGACTTCAATATAGATCACAATATATTTTAATGGTGATCAGGCATTAAAATAATAGAAAAACTGAATAAAGAATAATCAATCCAAGAGCAATTAATTACTAAAACGGAAAAACTTCTAATTAATTAAAAATCATGAGGTTTCATCGTTCATCCTAGAAAAAGTAAATTAGCCGGGCATGATTTCGTCAATTATAACAATAATTGACTTCATCATGATCCGGCGAAAGAAAAAGAAGAAGAAATAAATACAACCCGTGACTCCGGCTGAAGAATCCTCAATCCCGAGCCTTGATCCTCGATTCTCCTCTTGTATCTTATTTCCAAAATTCGTCTCCCTTTTGTTATGGCTATCATCTGGCTTTTATAATGCTCTCCAAAGACTCCAAAATGTGTGTTTGGTTGTTGAAGTTATTTGGACTGGTAGAATTCTAATCGAATCAGGTGTCTGCACAAATTCTGTCGCGATTGGCCTATGCGATCGCATGGTTGTAGGACCTGCGATCGCATGGTTGATCAATTTTACATTCTGCTGGTTTTTACATCCTCTTGCGATCGCACCAGGATACTACCATGCGATCGCATGGTTTATCCTGGTTCTGAATTTGAATTTCGCGCTTTGGTATTTGCACATCAAACCCCTGAAGTTTCATTTCTTTAGCAATTGGTCCCATTGTCTTCATTTTGCTCTCTTTTCATCCAATTGATACTTGACTTTGATTATTTCCTAAATTGACAAGAAAACAACATGCAATTAAACTGAAAACAACTAAGAGTACTCATAATTGTCCCTTTTTGTGAGCCCAGATAAGTACAAAATTGTACTTATCAGTAGGAAGAGTACTACTGGATACGTATACACATTGAATGATACATAAGTTAGTTGGGTGTCTAAGCTGCACAAGATAGTTGTTCTTTCCATTACTCAAGCAAAGTACGTTAATGTGATTGAAGCTAGCAAAGAGATAGTATGGTTGCAATCCTTCTTGGAAGAACTGGGTCACAAGCATGGAAAGAGTGTGTTGCATTGTGACAGTCAGAGTGCTATTCATTTACCAAAGAATCATGTCTGTCATGCGAGGACAAAGCATATACAGGTTCGTTATCACACTTCTCGATGTGTGACACGTGACTTAATCCAGAGAGTCCTCACGTCACATCATTGGCTTTAATAAGGACATCCCTTTCAGCCGTACGCTAGGAGGCTACAATTGTGACAAGCCGTATTGGCAGGCCATCCCATCAGTCTTTTCAAGTCTGACTCGCAGAGTGTAGGAGAGGCTTCCTCAACACGCAATCAGGGTCGGGCTTTGACCACCTCGTTTCTCCAACCTCCTCTGCGCGAAGGAACAATCTCTTAACCCCCTCGTCGTTACCTCTTAACAGCCTCTTCCCCTTAACCTCCACTCCCAGCCTCCTCGGATAGGAGGCGTCAGCCTATTAGATAAGTTTGACTTTGACTTTGACTTTGACCCTACCCACATTGAGCGCCACGTGGAAACAAGACATAACAGGGACCTTTGACTAGGCGACTAAACTTTACGAGGTGCTACAAGAACCTAATGAGGTGCTACGAAGATCATCACATACTGATGATGCTAACTGAAACAAACTCATAACATAAGTGGGGATGGCCTGCAAGATGATTTTAATAAGAATTTCCTTTCCGGCAGTAGAAAACAAACCAGGACGCCATCCCGGCACTCGTTTCCTAACACGATGGCCGATAGCCGCAAAAGTTCATTTTTTGTTGTGGCCCACAACCATAGGGAGGCCTAGATAAGCATCATTATGCCGCGTATCCTGGATTCCCATAGCCCTAAAGGTCGCCCCCTTTCTACAATCCAACATTTGGGCTGGTTATTGAGGTTTTTTTGCAAATTGACACTTAGCAAATTGGCCACCACCACCACCGATAAAAACATCATAATCCACGGAAGAGGGACTCTCGTGTGATAGAGACTCTCAAAAAGTCTTTTTGATAAATTCCAAGCAAATCATCGAAAATTAGTCCAAGACAATCATCGAAAATCAGGTGAAAATGTATCTGTCATTTTAAGTGGTTTATTAGAAATCATTTCTTAGAAGTCATGAAACGTTATTTTTAATGAAGATGGTTCAATATATAGTAACTCTTGCTAAAATTTCAATTACACAATTTAGATAATGATTTTCAGAAACGAGAATTTCAAATGGTTCATCAATAGATAAAAGAGTTTAGTTTATTATAGGTATTATATATCAAAGTTTTAGCCTGAGGAGGATATTTGTGCGACATGTTATGTTTTTAATAACATAATAATTAATTTTTCAATAACAAGCAGAGTCAGCCCCAAATTATATAATCCGGCTTTTGAAAAAGTTTACATTATGCTTACAAACGCTGGGTTTAATTAATCCGTCTTTTTAAAAAGTTTGCAATATGCTTACAAATGGTCAAATTTAAGAGTCTCTAAACTCTCTATATTAATATGTTAGGTATTAATATTTGTTATTTACTTTGTCACTGTTAGTTTAAGGTAAAAAACATTTAATGTATCGAAAATAATTTATAACAATTTTAATATTATTGTATTATTAAACTTATCTTAAACAATTTACTTTAGTTAAAATCTTTGAATTAAACTCCTACCAAGCTAAGCAGTACTTTCTGTTTAGTTGGTAAAATGTTAAAGCTTATTTCAAACAAGTAGCGCAACGCCTCTTAAGTTTACATTAATAGCTTCTAACCAGTTTACTATACTAAGAGCTTCTCTAATGTATTTTATAAATTGCTATTTTATAGCATCTTTTAATTTCATGAAAATAAATATTTTACTATTTTGGCATTGCTACAAACTTTCTATTACGATTTAAAATATTTAGTCACGTTAAATGTTGTGTGCATTTGCATTAAATATTATTTGACGAATATGAAATATTATTTTATCAACAAGCCTCTTAAATTTTTAAATCGAATAAATTTATCTTGAGTTAATTTTGGCCAACCATGTAATCTAAAAACTGAGAAATTTTTCAACGTTTATTTACGACACATGCTAGTCCTAAATTTTAGTCCAAAAACCGACCCGTTAATCCCAATGAAAACCAGTCTCCTTTAGTCCGACACCTGACTTATTTTTCAGCCCAAAAATTTCCACTCTTAGGCAAACCAAAACCCGGTCCATTTCAGTCCAGTTTTCTGCCAAAAAAACCGCCCCATACATGACCAGCCAATAACCCATTTAACCCATCCCCGATGAAGTCCAAAACAACCCCACAATTTCCCCATTTTCCCCTCACTTCTTAGCTATCAAACCATGTGATCTTCCCCCCCAAAAATGTCCTAGATTTCGGCCCATTTAACCCCACCCCCCCCCCCCCCAAAAAAAAATTATTCCAGAAAGTTCCTAATTTTCGGCCCCCATAAGGCGATTTATCCTCTTCATTCAATCCCCAAAAAAACTCTAGAATTTCTTTCCTTTGCACTCCAATTTCGGTCCACTCAAGATTCAACCATAAGTTTCAGTTTTGATTCCTTTAACAATCGGCCCCCAGTTTCAGCCCCAAATTTGCACCACTTTCCCCCATTTTTATACTCAAATATTTGGCCACAAAAGTTCCAGCAAATCACTCTAATTCCCTCTCATTTCTCAACCAATTTAATAGTCATAACTCTTTCTTTTTGTCCCTCAAAATTTGGTCAACTGCCTTGATTCTTTTTCACAACATTTTAAGTCCACTTATTTACCCTCCCATTTCCAGCCATCAATAGCCTTTGTTTTCCCAAGAAAATCCAGTCCATATAACTGTAAGGAATCGATGTATACATGCACAACAAAAATTAAATCTGCAATTTTTATAAGTCGGATCAACCTTATACTTAGATATAATTCGTGATAGAGGTTTACCTTAATGAACACAGTGAAATTTAATTATTTGATTGGTTGGAGGTGCAATCTTCAATACCACAACTGTCCAATTGTCTAGCTTTCAATGTTAATCTATACAGCAAGAACAGATATGGACTTCTACGATCAAGAACAGATGAAAGCGTAGCTTTGGGAGTAATTGTATTGAGTTCTGTTTCTTGATTGTGCTAGCAAGTAATGAAGACCAATTTTTACTTAATTCTATTCCTGTTGTGGCCCTAGTATTTATAGGCGACGTTGACCCTAGTTCTAGTCCTAATAGAATTGTGTGTTATAGTCTTACTAGAACTTTGTTAGCCCACAACTAATGGACCCAATTAATTAATTTGGTCCAATAAGTAATAAATACTGACCCAACTAATTGGACTTTGGACATTAATTCTTACAATCTCCCACTTGGACAAGGTTCAACCCCAGATGCTCAATTTTTACATTTTGTGTGTGACCCATTAGGTTCCCATTCACGATGGCAAACGCAGTGATATATTCTCATCGATTCACCTAGATCGATCAATTCACATCGCCGTCCACAATTGACATCTAACAATGTGTTAAGGCAATCCATGTGAAGGGTAATGTCATTTGGTATGACAACCAACATATGTACTGTTACTGTAGAAATATAATATTACCCTTCATCAATAGAACCAAATTGGTTAAGAGATATGGATCAGCGTCAAACATATTTCAACCAATTATATTATTCACCTGAACTCTTTGTTGATCTAATCTAGTTATGATTGAAACATTTTCAACTCATAACTCTATCCCAGCCGAGAAAATTTATTTCAACTTAAGTGGGCAAAAATCAGGTTATAATCCCCTACTTTACAGGAGTGACGAATCCTCATATTGGATATTCATAACCTTCATATGATTCTCACTATACATGTACGACGTCTTCCTGGTGACTCATAATCTTCGAGTCCCATCAAACGCTCGCCAAAGTATAACGGTCCTCACATAAGATTCTATGATGTCCATAAGTCAAATGACCAAATCCACTGCCGCGCATTAGAGATTTACCACTGACACTTGGATAGTTATCCATGTGGAATCTCTAGGAGGATTATCCAATGTCATGTTCTCATAACAATGCATTAATGTGTTCATTCAGATGTCTTTCTACATCTTAGCTCATAAAATCAGCTACTTTCTTCCAAAAAAAAATGCAACACGAGCTACTTTATCCGCAATAATGATATCCGTATATCATTATTACTATGACTAGGGATATTTCAAGAATAAGTTATTTATAACTTGTATCTCACAATGACAACACCTTTTGATTAACAAGTTACTATGAACTTTTCTTCGTACTTTATTATTTTAAATAATAAAATTTAAAAAATAACAGACCTGCTATTAAAATATAGACAAGCATTTAGTTAATCAATTTGTTCATACACATCATTGTCTAACAAAGAGTATACACAAAATGTCCCATACAAACTAGATTCAATCACTTAGGTATCGTAATACCATCAGATTTAGCATGACCATCATGCTTGTACTAGGACAACAACTTTGTCAAATGATCTGCTACATATAATGTGTTAGGACCCGTTCTATCTTTATGTCATTTCTTAAGATTGTCTCACTAATGAGATGATAATGCCTCAATATATATCTAGATCATTAATGAGACCTGGGTTCCTTCGCTTGTGCGATAGCTCCATTGTTATCATAATACAAAGTATTGGATCTACAATGCTAGGACCTACTCCAAGTTCAGTAATAAAGTTCTTGATCCAGACCGCTTCCTTTGTAGCTTTTGAAGTAGCTATATATTCGACTTCTGTAGTTGAATCAGCAGTCGTTTCTTATTTGAAACTTTTCCAATTGACTGTACCACTATTTAGAGTAAATACATATCCGAATTGGGATTTTCTATCATCTTTATCAGAGTAAAAGCTGGCATTAGCATAACTTTGAACTCTAAGTTCATTTCCTCCATACACCAAGAACATGTCTTTAGTCATTCTCAAGTACTTAAGGATGTTCTTAACTGCAATTCAATATTTCTCGTCAGAGTTCGCTTGGAACTTGCTTGTGACAATCAAAGCATATGAAACCTCCAGTCTAGTACATAGCATGGTATACATGATAGATCTTATTGCTGATGCATAAGGAATTTTATCCATGCGATCTATCACAATATATGTTTTGGACACTCTTTTGAGAGATAAATCTCATACCGGATGGGGCAGAGTCCTTTATTGGACCCTTCCACGCTAAATCTTCTCAAGATTTTATTTATGTACATAGATTGAGATTAGGGATGGCAAAAAAACCCGCCGACCCGAACCCGCCCCGCGCCCCGCCCCGCCCCGCCCCACGAAGCAATAGGGGCGGGTTTGGGGCAGATTTTTCTGCCCCGGGCCGGGTCCGGGGCAACCCCGCCCCGCCCCGCGACCCGCCCCTAAAATTTTTTTTTTTTTTTTTTTAAATCATAAAATATAGTAGAAATTATGATTTTCACTAAAAATGGATTAAAGAAAAAACAATTTTGGAAACTTTTATATCAATTTTGAATAAACCAATATTGATCACCCAATTTGTACTTAGTCTTCAGTCATCTAATGATCATTGTTGATAGATAAGATTCCAGTTCCATGCCAGGCATATGAGTTCCAGTTGAAGCTTTAACACAGTTAATTATTCAGCTAACCAGATATGTAGGGATACTGTGCTGATTAAGAATCTTAATAGTGTTTGACTAATATGCCGCCCAAGTAGTTTTAAATCCTGCATATTCTATCCTTCAGATGATTTATGATGATCAAGTGTAGTATTGATTAGGTGATGTACAAAAGATTGGTATGCAGAAAGCACATGCAATGCATATGATTTTCTGTTAAATATTTCATTGGTAGATCCTACAAAAATACACTGAATGGAATAATTGTGACCACACGATTGGCTGACTTTTTCCAAGTAATCAAAGAGGTTGACTTTTTGTGATTAATTATATAGGAATTTCTTACATGATCATGCATAGTATATATAGCAGCATATCTAATGAGTAAAGGCAGAAAATAGTAAAATACTCAAACTTTCATTTCTCTTTCAATCTTTTTCTTGTCATTATCTGTGGATCTTGAAATGAATTTTCTTGTTTATTTGTCTTTTTCAATATTTCTTGCAGTCAGTTTTGCCATTTTCTTGACACATTACAGGAGTGGTAAGCATAAAAGCAAGAAGAAAGTTCCACCAGGGCAAATGGGAATTCCTTGGATTGGTGAAACCATAGATTTCTGCAAAGCTCAAAGGAAGAACAGATTATCCCTCACAAAATTGTATATATATTTTTTTAATTATTTTTCAGTTTATAATTAAAAAAAAAAAAAAGTTCGCGGGGCGGTTGGCGGGTCCAACGGCCGACCCGCCCCGCCCCGCCCCGCGACCCGCCCCGCCCCGCGAATTCGCGGGTCACGGGGCGGCGCGGGGCGGGCCAAAATTTTTGCGGGGCGGGGCGGGGCAGGGCCGACCCGCCCCGGACCCGCCCCATTGCCATCCCTAATTGAGATAGGCCAAACATTCTATTAGATCTATTTCTATAGATCTTTATACCGAGAATGCACGCTGCCTCTCTCATATCCTTCATGAAATTTTTTTTTGGATAACCACAATTTTACTGATTTCAGCATCGGGACATCGTTTCCTCATAATAGTATGTCATCCACATACAAAATTAGAAACACGACTTTACTCCTACTAACTTTTATACACACATGGTTCATCTTCATTCATGATAAAATCAAACATTTTGATTGTCTCATCGAAACGAAGATTCCAGCTCCGAAAGACTTGCTTTAATCCATATATAGATTTCAATAGTTTGCATACCTTGTTTGGCTCTGTGAATTCAAAACCTTTAGGTTGTGTCACATACACATCTTCACTAAGATTCCCATTAAGGAACGCAATTTTGACATCTATTTGTCAGATCTCATAGTCATGGTATACTGCTATGGAAAGCAGAATCTGAATTAATTTAGACATGGCTACTGGTGAGAAAATTTCATCAAAGTCAATTCTTTGTCTTTGCTTGTAACCCGTCACAACCAATCTTACCTTGTAAGTATGAATATTACCATCCATGTCGACCTTATTCTTGTAAACCAATTTACAGCCTATAGGTTTTACTCCTTCAGGCGGGTCAATCAAGATCCAAACTTTATTTTCGTACATGGAGTTCATATTGGATTCCATGGCTTCTAGCCATCTCTTTGAGTCAACACTTGGCTTCAATTCTGCATAAGAAGTAGGTTCATCTTCCTAGATTAGTAATACGTTACTAGTAATTAGGTGATCGTATCTCTAAGGAGAACAAATGAACTTGCTCGACTTACACAGAGCTGACATGTCTTTGGAAACTGGTGGTTCTCCCTTTTCCAATCTTTGCCTCATTAGATGCAAGCTTAGCCATTGGATTATCTAATTGGTCAATTTTATTTGTGGTTTCTTGAACTTCTTCAAGATCTACTTTGCTCTCACTGTCTTCTCTAAGAATACAGCAAGTTTCGATACGATGACTTTCATCTCGAGGGGATTGTAGAAATAGTATCTTGCAGTTTCCTCTGGATACTCCACAAATAAATATTTATTAGATTTAGCTACTAGCTTGTCCGATTCAACACGCTTCACATAAGCATCATAGCTCCAAAATTTTATGTATGAAAAATTGGGTCTTTTTCCTTTCCATATCTCGTATGGAATTTTATCGACCGATTTAGATAGAACACGGTTTAGTGTGTGACATGCAGTGTTAAGTGCATATCCCCAAAACAATTTTAGAAGAACTATGCGGCTCATCATTGATCGTACTATATTTAGTAAGGTGCAATTTTGGATACACTATTTTGTTGTAGTGTATACAGTGGAGTCCAATGCGAGAGAATCTCATTCTCTCTTAGATAGTCTAAAAACTTACCCCTTAAATATTCGTCACCTTGATCAAATCTAAGTGTCAGAATATTTTTCTTGCATTTATACTTTTTGATTGAATTTCTTAAACTTTTCAAGGGCTTCATGCTTGAATTTCATGAAGTGGATGAAACCATACCTAGAATTGTTATCTGTAAATGTGATGAAGTAAGAAAAGCCACATCTAGCATCTGTACACATTTGTCCATATACATCGGTATGTACAAGACCCAAAATGTCTGCAACTCTGACTCCCTTTCCAAAAAAGAGGGTCTAGGTCATTTTGCCCAACGGGCATGGTTCACACTTATCAAATGATTCATAATCATTTGAATCCAAGTATTCTTCTTTATGTAACTTGGTGATGCGTTTTTCATTTATATGACCGAGTATGCATTACCAATAATATGAGTTCTTAGTTTTATCTATGTTATGTATTACAGTTCCACTTTTAATGCCATTTGTTTCCACATTAAAAACATGGATCATCAGACTTGGATTTGTCTTTGTATACTTTAATTATTTTTCAGTATATTTGGCCTTAGATCTTTTCTGAAAAGTTATTTAAGATTTTCTCTTGGTGCCTCTTAGAGGTGTCAACAGCCAAAGTTTGCCCATTCTCTTGGGCTCAATAATTTTTTAGCATGTTTAGCAGCTCGGATAGGGTACATTGAATCTTATTCATATTGGAGTTCATAATGAACTATGAAAAGCTATTAGGTAGGACTGCATGACTAAGTCAACACTCAGCACGTGGTCTATGGTAAAACTCAACTGGTTTAATTTTTTAGTACAACCAATTATCTTTAGTACATGAGCACTGACTGAAGATCCTTTTGCCATCATACCTTTGAATAACATTTTGGATGTCTCATACCGTTCAGTCTGTGACTTTACATCATTTAACTCCTTGAAATAATATATATTGGTATAGACATCCATACTCTCTTGCTGCTTTTCTAACTCAGGTGACATACTACAAGCATCACATGTTGCAGTGTTATTGTCATTACTGCGTTTATTGTAAGCCTGCATGTTCTTCGGCGTAGCTTCCTCAATAGGAGCTTCCAGCATTGGCTGCTCAATGACATATCCAATTTTTCATTTTTATGCTTGAGAACAATTCTTAAATTACGGTGTCAGAAAATTTGGTCCGGTATGTTTGTTCTCATCCAATATGTCTCTTAAACTCATATGGTTACTCATGATTCAACAATTAAATAACAAGATAGAACAATTAATTAAATATAAAAAATTAATTTAACATAGTCTTATATTAAATATGTTATACTCTCACTGTTTTAATTGAATTAAAGACTCTCAAATATTAATCAGTAGAACCGGTTAGATTCCCAGTAGGCTATGATCCCTTTTTTTTAATTAGAATCTTGAGTGACTCAACAAATCTTAATAAAACATCCAGGTAGATACTTCTATCAATCACATTTCTATGTGACTCATAGATCATCAAGTAGACAACTTATTGTCGCACACATCTTATGTGTTTACTAAATTGTGCCCCAAAATTTTATTTCCTTGAGTGACTCAACAAAAAATAAAACTTTAGTTAAATTCGACCAATTGTTCAGAATCATCAAATATTTCATAGTGAGGAACATATCCATGCGTGAGCAGCCTTGAGTGACTCAACAAATTGACATCGATAATAGACTTTGGTTTATCACTATAACAATGGAAGACATGTTGTATTAACTATTTAATACGAATTTAATATTTTGATAAAGAGGGGTTTGTCTCATCACATTTATGTATATTAACTAACATCTAAAATGCAATCAATCATACATAATAATAAATGTATATGATTATGGAATTTATCTATCTAATCTTCCTGAGCTAAAAGAAAGACTAGTCGGTCAATTCCTAGGAGACGTTGCATTCAATCATCGAATGCTAAATGTAATCATCTCCATCTCCTACTACAACCTATATCATATACTAGTTAAATCTTTGTAGCCCAACTGTAACATGTATCATATACTAGTTGGCAAGCAGGACAAATAAATCAACACGCATATCCATATTGAAGAAAGAGTTCAAAACTCCAATTAAATAAATAATAGGCTCACAATCCTATTTAATTAAATAATAGGCTCGTATGTCCAACCAACAATCAATATGAATAATTAACCATACAATCAATCACATGGGTAGAGTCCATAATCATCCACTAAACCTTCATTTTATTATCTAATACTAAAAAATGTATTAATTTCTAAATTTGCAGCTTTGACAGTATAAGTCTAAATATTTTAGATATTTCGGGCAGACTAGACGGAATTAAATAATTAATCTAATCTAATTAATTAATTTTTAACAATAAAATTAAGTAATTAATCAAAATAATCAATTAATTTTATTCATAAAGGAGATTTTCAAAATTTATTTTATCTACCAATTTAAAGTCATACCATGAATTGATCATAAAATTTGTATAGGGTCAAATTTGTAATTTTATAAAGTAAAGTCAAAATTTAATCAAGTCAAAAATTCATAATATAATTAAAAGCGATTTTAGTCAATTTTGAATATTTGACCATCATTAAAAGATTTAATAATTTCAATTTTCCAAAAAATTCAAAATTGCATTTAAGATCTTAATTTCCTTTTAAAACTTGAGGACTTACTATGCAATTTCTAAAATTGCATAGTCATTCCCTTAAATTTTTAAAACAGTGGGTCCTTCAATACAATTTTTAAAATTGCACAGAAGACCCCTCTCTGATTTTAAAACAGTAGGCCTTCTCATGCAAGATTTTAAAACTGTGGGTCATTCTTAGAGGTTGAAAAATCAAAGAAACAAGGCGGAACACGAAGAAGATGAGAGAATTACGATGAAGGTTTGAAGACTTTGACTTGAAGAAGGAGAATTATTGATGCAAGATATCACTTTTTTCTCATCCTTCCTTCAAATCTGGTGATGAATTCTGATTCATTCTTTTGTTTTTTTATTTTATTTTATGATGAGTAGTAAACTTATATTTGGGACGAATGGTATGTAACCTAGATTTGAAGCTTTACTTTCAATTCTTAAGTATTATAGAATTAATGGATTCTTGTATTAATTTTTGCTTCGTCCCTTCATGCTTGAATTACTACATCGCTAATTTATTTATATGTGGATTTTAACGAGCCGAGAGGTAAGTTAATAATTTAGACCACGTAGTAAAATTCAGCAATTGAGTGAAAGATAGAGATACGCTTTTTTATTTTTATTTTAAATTAGGGGACTTTTCATGCAATTTTCAAAATTTCATGGGAAGCCCTCTTCTCCAATTACTATGGGTTTCGACCTATTATGACATATCGGCGCTAACCGCTTGCTTTCTACTGGGCGGTGGCGGCCACCTCCAAATCATCATTGAACAGCAGCGAAAGCTTCTCTTTGGTGTGGGCTTACGCCACTGCTCAATTGCCGCCGCTGCTTTCATCCGACAGTCTCCAGCGATGGTGGCTTTTAATGCACTACTGCCGCTAGTAGACTCAAATTACGGCCAAATCGTCTCTTCCGAACAAACCCAAAACCAATTTCATATTTTGTATTTTAAAAAAGTTCACAATTTTTTATTTCACTATGAAACCTCAAATCAAATTGATATACCTATAACAATTATTGTTCGATTCATCAAAACAATCTAACGAACTTTAACAAGTAACAAGGTATGCTGTGATACCACTGTAAGGAATTGACGTATACATGCACAACGGAAATTAAATCTGCAATTCCTATAGGTCCGATCAACATTGTAGTTAGATAAAATTCGTGATAGAGGTTTATCTTGATGAACACCGTGAAATTTGTGATTAGTGGAGGTGCGATCTTCAATACCACAACTGTTCAATTGTCTAGTCTCCAATGGTAATACACACAGCAAGAACAGATCTAGACTTCTAGGATCAAGAATAGATGAAAGCAGAACTTTGGAAGTAATTGTATTGTGTTTTGTCTCTTGCTTGTGCTAGCAAGTAATAAATACCAATTTTTACTTAATACTCTTCCTGTTGTGGCCCTAGTATTTATAGGCGATGCTGATCCTAGTTCTAATCCTACTAGAATTGTGTGTTATAGTCTTACTAGAACTTTATTAGCTCACAACTAATATATCCAATTAATTAATTTGGTCCAATAAGTAATAAAGTCCAACCCAACTAATTGGACATTGGACATTAGACATTAATTCTTACAATAACTCATACTTGATAGCCCAAAATAGTCCAGAAAAAATCTCCATTTCTCTCTTTAAAGTTTCCTACAACACTCGAATTTTCTAATAAAAAAGGCAGCATGCGGGTTTGATTTGTGGAAAGGTGGGGACTTATTTCAAGGAAGATGCATCCACATTTCATCTACCAATTCAATTTCAACACAAAATCTAACCTTTCAAGGTAGTTTTTATACTACATTAATTATGATTTCATGAAATTATAGTTGAGAAATTATTACACACTTCATATGCCATGTTAAATAATTTTATACCGTCATTTTCGTGTTGGATGTATATAATTTATCGAGCATGGTTAGGGTACGTTTTATGATGGAACATTATGTCGGTGATTGAAGGTAATCACCTATTTATGTTAGTAATTAAAGGTAATCACTTAAGAATTTATGTGGTTCCGACTACTAATTTTATGTTGTTCCTTAAGAATGCTATGGCGTTTGGCATGTCATTTATGATTACATATAAATCTCTCATATGTTTGTATAATTACTACCGAGTATTTCCAATGAAATGCTCACGCCCCAAAATTATTTACTCTTCAGATTGATGGGTTTGGTGGCAGCGCGACGGCATAAAGTAGTAACAAAAAAGAAAATGATTTATTTTTATTATATTTCGATGTTGATATAATCGAGCCTTTTATATGTAAATTGAAGTACAATGTTTGCCTACGTTTAAATGTTGTAAATTTGAAGAAAAATAGAATTTATGTTCAGTTCACCATTTGGGAAATTAAATTTGAAATTACAGCTTTATGAATTGAAATTTCAGTGTTCTATCCCTAATTTCAAAATATCATAACTTCGTGTATCATAAGAATTTCTCAATGAAATCAGTGGAGTTTTATAGATTTATAAGTTGTACATTAGGTGGATTTGGAATCAATTTAAAATCACGTCGAATTTATTATGACCGTTTTCCATGAAGCATCAGTTATACCCAAGATTGTTTTTCAGGCTACTTTGGCCACATTTTTCTCATATCAAATCTCTTGGATAAGATTTATATTTTTCATATGTTGTGCCCTAAGTTTTCAAGTATCTACAGTTCAAAAATAAATTTTCAAGTACGTTTATTTAGTCAAATAAATCTTGGCAACATCTAGTGTTGCCAGTATAATCTTGAAGTTTTG
Organism: Forsythia viridissima; assembly: GCA_030279155.1. Lineage (NCBI taxonomy): Eukaryota > Viridiplantae > Streptophyta > Magnoliopsida > Lamiales > Oleaceae > Forsythia > Forsythia viridissima. The sequence goes on along the minus strand of CM059041.1, from coordinate 26,894,168 downwards.
GAAGTCCTTTTGAGTTTCCCTTGTGTGCTTGCTATTTTTCCGTTGTAGTTAAATTTTAGAACCATTCAAAAGCGTGAGAAATAAATTTAGAGTTGTCGGGTTATATTTCAAAAATTTTAAGTGACTCTCTAGATTAAGAAAATCCTTATCAGAACGTTGTTTTACTTTTTTGTAGACTTGCAATATATATATATATATATATATATATATATATATATATATATATATATATATATATATATATATGAATTTTTATTACAGTTTCAATTATGATAAAATGTTATGATTAGAAAAGTTGAGTTGAAACATGTTGTGGATATGTATTCTTACACACTAAATGTTTTGAAAACGTGACCAAAATTCGTAACAGTATCTTTTAGTCCTCGAGATTTAAGTAAAAGACATTAGAAATCCACATAATTGGTATTTTGAACATGGAATCACTTAGCGAGTGCTATCTAGAACGAGCCGAAGCAACTAGAAGAGATTATGAGTGGTTCATCTCCGATCCCATGTAGACTATGAATCAGCATGTCGGGAACCACAAAGCAGCAAATGTTAGGGCAATGAACTACGAGTTTTGTGCCAACAAGATATAGGCTTTAATGGTACACTTGCATTTTCTAAAAGTGGAGGTTAAGGGATCAAACCTCAGGACCCTCAAATGGTTAAAAATATCATTGGTATATGATGCATGCCTAGCATTATCTTTTTAGCTTCGTAGTGAGAGTCCACAAGGTTTATTTTTTAGAACACTAACTTTAGTAGCTTCAAAAGATCATCGACATACTTATTTTTCCATTTATTCACGAACTTCATATGCATCAACTTCACTAAAAAGTTTAAGGACAAGAATGATAAAACTCATGAGTATATTTCTGAATGCAGAGCCTTAAACAATTCGTCATATATAGTAAACATCACCAGCATGCTCATCACATATTATGTCATCCATGACATCCATCATCTCATCCGCCACACCCGCCCCCTTATTCTGTGCACACACATTCGCAATCTGAACCTCAGTCTCGCCATGTTAAATCCATGTTACATAACTCTCCGCAAAACATTACGAAATATGTGGACCTCAAAAATTTCTAACGGATGCCTGATACCATTTAAACATCTTGTACAAGAACATATAATCCTTCATATGTCATTTATTAATGGCGTCGCCCTGTTTTTAAATACTTTCAAACCGTTCCAAAATTCTTGAGATTTTTCGCGATTTCTTATCTTTGTATCAATATCCATCTCTGATTTGGTGCAAGAACACAAAAAAATAATAAGTGAAATGTTCGAGTGACGTGAACATGTCCTAGCTTACCTTATCACTCTAATTCTAATTAAAATGTTGGGGCCCTAACCATTCATCATTGCTATGTGAATAGCGCATTATTTTAATTTTTCTGTTACCGCCACTATTTTCAAGTGTAAATTTTGATAGCATCTTTCTAGTGTTCTCCTAATTGTGTGATCTATACGAAATCTACACGCAAAAATATAGGCTTGTCAGAAAAAAATTGTTAGCAACACAATTAACGGTTCACATATCAATAGCAAACTCTCCAAAATTGGGAAAATTCAAAGATGAATTTGTAGATCACAAAATGCCCACGATGTGGACACTTTTTGATTTACTAACCAATCTTCAAACAGTTTTCTAAAGTTTATGCAAGTGTGCTATACAATATGATATCAAATAATCAAATTCCTGCAACCCACATAATCAAACCCATAAACAAAAACCCAACAACACATTATAATAAGATGCAATGAAGATAATACTGGAAATGGGTAAGAGTAGCTCAACAAAGGTCCAAAGATGACTTTTGTAATACTTAGGCCGCTACTTCTGTGTCTCCAACCCAAATTTACAGAAATAAAGTGAGGAGGAATGAAGGTGAAAGGTTGAAGTAGGAGCAACCTATAGCGGCGATAAAGTCGTTTCAATAGAATTTCCCGCCATATGCTATTTCTAAAAAGACGATGGTTAAGACGTATAGCGACGATAAATGTTGTCTCTATAGTTTTTCTAAACATATAGCGATGACAAGCAAGTCGCCGATGTAGCATTTGTCTAATTGCTACTGCTCAAACCCAATTGCGGTGACAATGTCATCTCTACATGTTACAAAAATGGTGCGAATAATTTGTGCCATCTGCTAACTCTATAGAGAAGATAACTAATGTCTTCGTTGTTTATTATAAAAATTAGCAAAGACTAATGCACTATTGCATCGACAAAAGATGCCTCTGTATAGTTAATTATTATGGCGACGACATGTTTTTGTTGTAGCTATATTTATACATTAGTAGCGATGACTTCTTGTCGTTGCTAAAACTGTCGTCTCTGTAAGTCCCATTTCTTGTAGTGATATTTATAAGTTGTTTGCTAGTAGGATTTGGAATTACTTTAAAATCACGTCGTTTGAATATATTATGACCGTTCTCCCGGGCAGTGTCAGTTGTAGTCTAGACAGTTTTTCAAGCTTCTTATGCCACGTTTTTCTCATATCAAATGTCATGGCTAAGCTCTTGATTTTTTATATGTTGTACCCTAAGGTGTCAGTACTTAGTTTAAAAGTCATAATTTTTCTAGCACGTTTAGTTGGTCAAATAAATCTTGTCGACATGTAGTATTGTTTGTAAAATCTTGAAGTTTTGGAATCCTTTTGAGTTTTTCTTGCGCGCTTGCTATTTTTCCACTACAAATAAATTTTGGAACCATTCAAGGAAGTGGGAAATTAAATTTAGAGTTGTCAAGTTTATTTCAAGATTTTTAAGTGACCCTCCGGGTTAAGAAAATACAAGGTTGAATGAGTTCTAATCTACATGTCATTGATGTCTATTGAATACGCACAAAATTGGTCTCCAACGCATTCAATGGATTGATATGTAGGTGTCCATTATGTTCTTAAAATAGAAACAAGATCACAATGTAATCTAAATGCAAACTATAAATCTACATAAAAAATTTAAATTTTGATGAGTTAGCATCCAATAAAACTTTTGAATCTTGACGGAGCTTTAGACAATAACTATTTTTTTCCCTGCCACATCAATTTGACTGAGCCTCTATCAGCATGCATTGAAGACGACTTTCTATTTCGTTTATATATGTGACACAATTTTTTAAACATTCGGCAGCTGCATTGAAGATGCTCTAAGCAAAATTAATATGGAATGCCTTTGAGTTTCAAAATCATTGTTCTATGTAAAAACTTTGTTTGATTAAATCTAAAGGTTCCATTCTATTTCCTCAACAGAATTTGTCTTAAACACAAAGTTGATCCTCGGTGCCAGAGCAAAGAAGTTAAAATAAATGTTGACGAAATACCTCTTTTAATCCTTCTTCATCTTCTAATGTAAGATTTTATATTTACTTCAGTTTTTCACTTTCTAATTTTATGATTGCTAGGGTCATTTGGATCTCAATTTGTCGTTGACTCTAAACTATTATTGAGCATATAGATATACTACGAACATTAACACACAAACGACAACATATTCTTATAAACATTCAAAGCTGAGGCATTTCCTCATATATATTAATCAGAAATAGTTCTGACTCTCAACCTCTCAGCCATTAATTTATTACTATGATTTTGACACAAATCAGTTTTAGATTCCAAATTGTAACAATATATTAGGACTAATCTATAATTAATATGATATTAATGATGTTGAAGTCACAACATACATTATTTTGGTTCAAAATATTCTATGAGATGACTCATGCCAAGGTTTGTTAGGAAGTAAAGCTATAGCAATTCATTGGTTGGACTGCAGAAACTGCTGATTATTTTGGTAATTTTACTCTCTCGATTTGATTATTGGATTTGCTTTTCTTTAATGGATACAACACAAGCTCATTTTGCATTGAAATAACAAAGAAATTTCCATGCTATTGCAATTCATTGGTTTGGACTGCAGAAACCTTTGATTATTTTTGTCATTTTACTCTCTCGATTTGATTATTAGATTTGTTTTTCTTTAATGGATACATCAGTACATTGAAAACAAAAGCTCAATTTGCATTGAAATAACAAAGAATTCGCATCTACTTCTTAAATCCATTCTAGTGTATTAGTCGGAAGAGCGCTGAACAATTGAACAAAATGGTTGACTCTAATGCACCAATGCCATGGATAGGCGTATACGCTGCTGTGGCATCTCTAATATGGGTTGTTGCACTTATGGCTGATGTAGTGCACTCTGTCCGCCATAGAAAATTATGGTTTCCCTGTAGATATTCTTCTCTCAACGCTGCTTCCTTGACCGTGTTAGCCATCGCAGTAAAATTGGCAATGGATCTAACTACCCCAATGCCTGGTATCTTGGATCAAGCTGCAAAAAGTAAAAGCACTGCTTTCTTGTGTGCTTCAACGACTCATTTCATGCCTTCCCTAGGATCTATGAGTGATAGAGATATAGTAGTGAACTTGGCAGCATTGGGTATCCTCATAGTGACACTTACTGTAAATGTTATCATCCAAGTGTTCACAGGCGTGATTGAAGATTGGATGAGATTCCAAGTGGTGGTTGTCTTTTTGAATGTTTATTCGTTCATTATATTGAGTTTTTCTGCTATAACGGTATTTACAAGTAAAAGCTATTTGGAACAGAAGTATAACGAATTGCACACAAGAATTTCGGGAGAGGAACTACAAGAAGACGAAATAATGGACCTTGATAAGTTGAAGTTACGCGTCAAAAAGTACTGGGTGATGGCAGAAACAGGTAACCCTCAGTTTGTGATGGCACGATCTGAGGCCAGCGGTGTTTTATTCATGATATTCTTGATTAGTTATCTTTCTAATGGAACAAATACACTGCGTTTCCACAATAAGCCAATAATTGGTTCCAATTATAAATGGTCAGTATATCTTGTTTATTGGATTCAATATGTAGGCATGGTTCTTTGCTTTGTCATGTCTTTGGGAAGATTTTTAGTAGCTTTACTTCACACTGTACAGAATGTTAGAAAATGTACTGTCTCTAGTATTTCCTTAGACATACAGAATTACAGGATCAAAAGATTGGTAGACTGGAAAAAGAGACCCCCACCATTACAAGTTCGAGGCCAGAAGCTTAGAAAAATTATTTGTGACATCAGAAATCTACTTCTCAACATTTGTATAGGAAGTCAGATAGTGATTGTGCTCGCGAATAAATTATTTGTGCCAATCTCTGTTTTTGGATCTCTCTACTTATTGGTCAGGTTTGTAGTTTACGATGTCCTAGTATTTATAATCCCATTGACCATCCTAATCTATTTTGCCATCTCGAGGAAGAGAATCATTAGATGCTTGGTGACATTGAAGCATAAATTTTTAAGGGAATCTGAGGCCTCAGTCAATCGCAATGAATCAGAACACATGCATGGTTACGAGCAAGATCTTAGAAAGTTTGTTTTACTTCTTGAAAGTGAGGCAATACAAAATGGATACCTGATGTTCATTAACACTTCTATTAATTCATTCATAATGATGGGTGCAAAGCATCAGCCCAGATATCTAATGGACCTTTTGGAGAATTCAACGAGCTTCGAGGGGGTATTAAAATTTGAAAGTGATCTAGTCTCACCAATAATTGGTAAAGAACCCCTTAATTGCTGGAGTCTATCCGTGGCAACCCTAACAAGCATCATGATTGCTCTTCCCAACGTACAAAATGAGAAGAGGAATAAGTTGTTACGAAGTGTCATTGAAGGTTTTTCGTATGTGCGCCTTATCGAGAAAAGCCTGGATGTTCATAAAGAATTGGTGAGCAGCACGAATGCTGCAGATTTTCTATGGGTTGTAGCTGAATTGAGGAGCAAGTGGTTAGACACGGATCTTCAAAAAATTGCCAGGGTGTCAAAATCCTCCAAAGAAACTCTTCAAATTCTTGCTAATAAAAGTGAAGACATTCTGAAGGAATTCACGAGTAAAATGAATGGAAATATGGTGGAGAGCGGCCACATTAACTTGCCTGAAAATGTCATAATTGCTAATTCTATGTACAAAATAAGCAACACTTTGCTGCTGGTCTATAATGAAAGCTATCATTCAGCATCAGATACTCAAGTGTTTGAGAAATTGTCTGTTATCATTGCAGATATATTTGCTGCATGCCTGATCAATTTACCTCATGTTATACTCATGAAATGCTACAGTAGCTCCATAGAAGAACGGGAGAAATGTATAAAGGAAGCAACTCGTCTTTTGGGAGAAACTCAAGACATTATGAAAGATCTTTGGAAGCGTGAAATTCCTAATCTATCTCCTGAACAATCAATCTATATCGACGAATGGCGTGCTTTACTTAAACATACGAACAATGGAACTTTGGACTCAACTTCTAGCGGTGAGACTATTATTACTGCTTCAAGTATTGAGGTGCATTTGGATATACCAGAAATTCGTGCAAGTGCTACACAAGGTATGACTAAACACTACATTTCTCTAGTTGTGAGTGAATGTGTAGATAAAAAGTATATTTGACATGTTTGACCAGTTAAAATTATAATTTAAGCATTCACAAACAAGAGCTTAGGCTTTGCATTCAGATTTTTGGATTTTGTAACTAGGTAAAAGTTAATAAACAACTTCTTTTTTATCTTAGTTTAAACAAGAACCAAAAAAATGCATAAAGTCAATGTTCATTTTAGATAATATATATTTTATATTGATATTTGGAGGAAACTCTATTAAACGTAAATAATATCTAAAACAAAATGAAGTATGATTAATTTTGGTGATTTCAGGAGCCTTGGAAAATAATGAAGACAAAGTGGAGTCTCTTGTGGGCGGGGAAGCCGAAGATTCGGAAGAAGGAAAAAGAGAACAACCAATTATAACTGTGTTATCATGATTTGTGAGTCATATAATTGTTTGGAAGTTGTTCTTTTACAAAATCTTTTTTGTGTTTATTGATGTTTGCCACACAACCTTGTGATTTGTGAATTGTATAATTGTGTTATAATAATATGTGATTTGTGATTTTATAATAATAATAATAAGATTAAAAGTGTCTTGTTATAAATTATTGTATTCATTGATCAATGCAATAGATTGATTATTAACTTCTAATGAATTTTCTTGATCACTAAATGTAACTTGATGTATATTTCTATTTCTATTTCTCTCAATTAAAAAATTAAAATCCTGGTCAACTAACAACACTACATTACTTGATTTGTTATGTACCCAAGCACCCCTCAAATATAATACACTAGATTTTAGTTTTTTTTTTTTTTTTTTCTTTTTCTACTAGACTCGTGGACTGGTTCAACTAAAAAGTTGAATCCTTTTTTGTCCATATTCACAATAAATCTACTAATGTTAATTATTTAAGAACCAATCATAACCCTTGCAGAAACATGTAGATCTCACTACCTGAAAGGCCTATGCTCTACATATCTCCCTATATGAAATTTGTAAAGTAGAAAAAATAGTAAATATTTCAGAGTAGCAAGAATTGATGAACTCGTACTCAAAGTAGCAAGAATTGACTGTCTGTAATAATGGTATTGTTAATGGGTCTGCTAGTTGATCGACCATATGAACATCAGTTCCAATTTAGTTACAAGGCTGTGGAAGCAATGGCATAATATTCAGCCTCCATAAAGGATCGAGCAACAAATCTTTGTTTCTTAGACGACCAATTGATCAGATTTTTTCCTAGAAATACTACCTATGATGAAGTTGATTAACAATCATTAGGATTGCTTCAATCAAAAAAATGCATGGAGAGAAATAGGAGAATGCTTGCCAAGGAAAATCCCATGAGTCATTGTCCCTTTAAGGATAATGAAGTACCCTCTTGAAAGATGCTCAACGAATAATGGTTGGCTTGTGCATAAACTGGGATAATTTGTTGACAGCCAAGGAAATATCAGGGCAAAACCTGATGATATTGGGTAGATTCGGCAGCAACACTACCATCATTTAGTTGCAAGGACTCGGTGGGAGATAATGGTGTGGTAAAATTCTTTTGCATCCAGCATCTTTGTTTTAGCCAGAAGAAATCGAATATATTTTTGTTGTGAGAGAAATAGTCCATGATTGGAGAGAGTTACTTCAATGCCTAAGAAATAGTTCAGATTGCCAATATCCACTACAAGAAAAGGTGCATATAGCGACGATACAATGTCCCCACTACTTGTTCTATAAAGTAGGAACGACAATAAAATATCGTCACTATAAGTTCCAACTCTATAACGACGACATAAGTCGTGTTTATATTGAAATTGTCGTCGCTACTGTTTTGGATATATAATGACGACGATTTATGTCGTCGCTATATATATCCCAAATGGTGGTAATAATTCGGGCCATTTTTGTATATATATAGAGACGACATGTGTCGCGGCAATAGAGCTATAGCTATTGTTTTTAGTCACGTGACGTCATGATTCTCCTCGTATTTTGTATTCAAGTCTATTGAGACGACTTATATCATCGCTATAGAGTTGTCAAATCTGGTGGAAATATTGGCACTCATTTCTTATCTGTAGCGACGACTTTCTAGATCTATTGAGACGACTATGTCGCCACTATAGAATCTTCTTTTCCAACTCTCTATCTCCGCATTTCTGCACATTCAACCTTCTTCATCATTCTCCATCTCTATATTTCTGCAAATTCAATCTCCTATTTCAATTTTGCTTCTTTCATTATTCATCACTGTATTTTTGCAAATTCTATACTTCACTACCAAAAAAATAGTATTTTACAGGTATGAATATTGATAAAAGTTAGACAAAAATTAGAAATCGCACCAAAATCGTCAGATTTTCGGGATGGTTTGAAAGCATTTATAAACAAGGCTAGGCCATACGTAAACGACAAGGGAATGATTAAATGTCCGTACACAAGATGTTTAAACAGTCTCACACATCCAATGGAAACTGTCAATGCTCACATATTTCGTCAAGGTTTTGCGGAGAGTTATGTAACGTAGATATACCATGGCGAGACTAAGGTTCAGACGGCGAATGTGTATACACAGAATGAGAGAGTAGGTGTAGAAGATGAGTTGATGGATGTCATGGACAACATAGTCGGTGATGAGCATGCTGGTACAGACACCGATGGTTACTATGACGAATTATTTGAGGCTCTGCATTCAGAACTATACTCGGGAGTTTCATCATTTTCGTCCTTAACTTTTTAGTGAAGTTGATGCATATTAAGGTTGTGAACAAATGAACAAATAAGTCTGTCGATGATCTTTTGAAGCTGCTGAAGTTAGCTTTCCCAAACATGAACTTGGTGAACTCCCACTACGAAGCTAAGAAGATGAAGAAGAAGCTTGGTTTGAGTTACAAATCTATTCGTGCCAGCAAGAATGACTGTGCACTTTTTGGAGGTAAACATGCTGATAGACAAACTTGTCCGATCTGCCAGAAAAGTTGTTGGGTGCACACTTCTTGGAGAGTCAACGGGAAGAATGTTCCGAGAAGAATGTTCTGCACAAGGTGTTGCGATATTTTTCCTTGGCCTCTAGTTTAAAATGTATGTTCGCGACAAAGGATACTACAAAACTCATGTGGTGGCACAATATCGGAAGGTCTAGGGATGAAGATGAAATATAGCATTCCGTAGATGGGAAGGCATGGCAGGATTTTGACCGAGAACATCCACTATTCGCAAGTGAGATCCAAAATATCTGGTTAGATTTGACTGCAGATGGATTCAATCCATTTGGAGACATGAGTCAAGCATACAACATGTGGGTGGTAGTTGTAGTAGTTTACAACCTACCATCTTGGTTATGCATGAAACTGAAATACCTCATGCTTACTCTCTTGATACTGGCCCTAAAATACTGGAAAAGGACATTGATGTATTCTTACGACCATTAGTGGACGAGTTGAAAGAGTTGCGGGCCAATGTGATTGACCCGCATGACGCTGGAACCAATAACAGGTTGGTATTCAGAATGCGTGCATCGTTGCTGTGGATAGTTAACGATTTTTCAGCGAGAAGTAGTTTGTCGGGTTGGAGCAGTTAGGGGCACATGGCATGTCCCACGTACAACGAAGAGACGCCTTTAGTTCGTGTGATAGGTAAGACAGCTTACATAGGTCACCGACGGTTCCTTCCGTCTAGGCATCATTTTAAGAGGAATTTAGACTTCGACGGGAGGACATTGTATTTTGGGAAAGCACCCTAACTAAGGGGGTGCTAGAAAGATGAGAGGTGATAACGAGCTGAATTGGAAGAAACGGAGCATTTTCTACGGGTTGTCGTATTGGTCTTCTATTGAGCTAAAACATAACATCGATGTCATGCACGTAGAGAAGAATGTTTGTGATAGCTTGCTCGGCACAATTCTGGACGATCCATTCAAACCAAAGGACATGGTAAATGCCAGGTGCGATATGATGCAATTAGGGATAAAAAGAGAGTTACACTTGTATCATATCGAAAACAAGTATATGAAGCCTACCGCATGTTACACCATGTCCATTGCAAATCGTTAGAGGTTTTGCAACTTCATTCGATCAGTTAAGTTTCTAGATGGCTTCGCTTCTAATCTTCGAAAGAATATTGCTCGTAATGATAGTCGCATTATTGGGTTGAAGTCACACGATTGCCACATTATCATGCAACGGTTATTGCTTGTTGGATGTCGCACGTTCTTGAATAAAACTACTTCCACTACAATCATAGAACTGTGCATGTTCTTCAAGAAGCTTTGTGCAAGAAGACTAAAGGTAAACGACATGATGGCTGCCCATGATTACCTGATACTTATCCTCTGCAAGCTGGAACGAATCTTTCTGCCAGCCTTCTTTGACATCATGATTCACCTCGTTATACATCTTCCAGATGAGGCAATCCTTAGTGGTCTGGTACACATGAGATGGATGTACCCATTCGATCTCGGCTCGAGGGTTCAATAGATGAAGGGTATGTTGTAGAGGAGATGTTAACTTTTTGTTCGATGTATTTCGAAGACATAGAAACAAGGTTCAACCGATCAGAGAGAAACGAGTATGTAAGTGTTCCACGAAGACAACTTTCTATTTTTCAGTCACAGTATCGTCTAATTGAAAAGAAGACACCAACGACCTTTTATGTCGATGTTCGAAGTCAGGCAATGATTTACGTCCTCAACAACTGTATTGAAATTGAGACATTCTTACAGTAAGACCTTGTTTTTAAATATTATTCAATTCCCTTCATCACCATGTCATTTTGAATGAACTAATTAGTTGATCTTATATGCTTTGTAAAGGAAACATAAACATGAGCTATTGTACAATAGCTGCCCAAACATCGACCATGTGCATAGAAGAGACTTTCACAGTTGGTTTTACATGAAGGTAAACGAACAACGATCAAATACATTTCAAATATGTCCACATTTTCTTTTCTGTTACATTGACTAAAACCAACTTCCACTTCATCCAGGTATATGCACTGTGCCAAAGCCACGCCCTCAAGTTTCTCATGAGTTGTTTTCGTTGGCCAATGGACCCAGGTTATGTCTTACATGGCCTATGTTGTAAAAGGAGTTTGCTTCCTAACATATGATCGCGATATTCAAAGGAAAATATAGAACAGTGGTGTGTCTGTCTAGGGATTGGGGGTGAAAATTACTACGGACAGCTGTAAGAGATACTGGAGCTATAGTTCAGACCGAAGCTTTCAGTTTTTATGTTCCGATGCAAATGGTGTAGGGGTTATGAGAGACGGAGGTTTAGGAGTTATGAGAGACGGAGGGTAACTGAGAATAACGTTACCAGTTATGAACAGTTCATACTTACTAGCCAAACACAACAAGTGTTCTACATTGAAGATCCTTCTCATGATCTGAACTAGCAGGTTGTACAAGAAGTCCATCATAGGAGCACGTGGGATATTATGGGATCTAACATCACTGAGATATATCAATTCCACAATAACAACTTTTCTCGTTTTTTTCTAATCGTTGATCTTGGCAACTTACAGCACATATCCTTTCACCAGGATGACGGTAAAGCTGATGAGATAGGAACATCATTTATCAAGAGAGCATAATCTAATACTGCATGAGATACTTCATTCATTAACAACGAGGATGTGGAAGACGACACACATAAAGAATACGAGGATGATGAAACATGCAGTGAAAGCAATGAAGACGACCGTGACGACAATGTGGATCAAACATATCATGATAGTGAATCAGATTGAATGTTGTTGTTCGTAACTAAAATTTATGAAATAAATTTATAAAAATTGCATTGTTGTTGTTGTTAGTGAATCAGATTGAATGTTGTTGTTGTTAGTAAATCAGATTGAATGTTGTTATTCGTGATTGCTTTAGGTCAAAACCTGAGTTCAGATGGATTTGGAAATTTTGTTCCAAAAAAAAATAGGCGAAGAATGACTAAAATTGCACAAAAATATGGAAATGGGGACCTACATGTAACCTCGTAAAATTTGAAGGACTTACATTGCTAATAATAGATGATGAAATTGAAATAAAAGAGAAAATATAAGGACCAAAATAAATAAGATTTAAAGATGAGAGACCTAACTACAAATATCCAATGTTTACCTTACAGCGACGACATGTTGTCGCTATATGTAATTAAATTTTGGCGACACGTTTTAAACGTGTGCACCAAAAAATTAAAAAACATGTCGCCGCTATACTTTATAGCGACGAAATTGTCGTCTCTACAGAGTTAACCCTTTTAAAACACGCAAATCACTTTCATCTTGCCCATTTTTGTTTTCTCTATGTCTGAAATCTGTCTGCCGCCTGCAATCTGCTGCCGCGTCGACTTTCCTCCGTCGTTGCAATCTCACCGCCACCGCAAAGTTCGTCTGCAATACATTTTTTTTTCATTTTTGCAAATTATTATCCAAGACATGTTTTAGCTTTTGAATTAGATTAGTTTAGGGTTAGACCTTGTTTAGATTTATTTCATTTTTCTTGGTTTATGTTGGTTATAGAAAAAAGAATTTCCTTATCTCATTGTATATATGATTCAAGTTTAGCATCACATGTTTTTGTTGTTGACGTGCTTGTCACTGAGCTTCATCGGAGGTGAGCTGACCCGGCCCACCTGACCGGGATTGACACCTCTACTAGCAATAAGTAATTTAGCTGGACATGATTTCGTAAAGTATTACAAAAGTTGAATTAATCATGTTCCAGAGGAAAAAAGAAGAAAAGAGAAAAACAACCATGATTCATGCCAAATTATCTGCCTTTTATATGCTTCACCAAAAACTCCAGAAACGTGTTTTACGTTATTGTTTTATCCTGGACTGCATAAAGTCCTGTTTCCATCAGGAAACAATAAAACTCTTCACATTATAACCATGCAATTGCTTGGTTCAATACCTTGCGATCGCATGGTATTGTCCAATTACGTTCTACAAATGAAATCCCTGGCTTGCGATCGTACCTCTACTTAACCATGCGGTCGCATGGTAAATTGGTTTCCAGTTGGTGAGTTTTCTCTTTAGTATTTGCACAACAAGCCCATCAATTCTCTTTATCTGTTCAATTGAGTCTTTTTTTCTTATGTTTGATTTCTTTTCATTCGATCGACACTTGAATTTGGTTATTTTCCTATAATGATAAAAAACAATATGCCATTATGCTAAAAACATGTAAAATTACTCATAATTGTCCATTTTTGTGTGTCCCCATCAGTACAAAATTGTACTTATCAAATACTCCCAAACTTGAACCTTTATTCGTCCTCGGATATACTAACTATTGACAATCATGCATAAAACGAAATAAAAAGTAACAAATTTCACAACATAAATAGCTTGTCATTCTTGCTTTAGCTTTTTAAACGGCTAATAATTCATGACAGGTGTTTAGGTATTACTATTGCAAACGTTCTTCTACTTAAACCATACTTGATATGTGTGTGTGAGCAGTTAATCCGATGTACTTAATTTCTATGGTTGTGATAGTCCAACCATTTGGTCAAATTCTCATTTTTCTCTCATAAGATACACTCTCCCCCAAATTGTTGTTTTCTTTCAATTTCTGAGGTTTTGGGTCTAAGGTTATGTTTTACTCATTATTTTCTTGCTCGAAACTGGTTGAGAAAGCTAATGATCGTTACTAACTAGGTTTTTGAAGATTCTCTAATTTTTTAGTGCTCTCGACCAGGAAGTTTCTACTAAGTAAGTCAAACCCATTAATTATCTAATCCCCATGCTAACTCTGCAAATGGTCTTTCATGTTGGCTTTAGCTAAAATAAATTTAAATTATTTTTTTAACGAAATACTTACTTCATTAATCTTTCTAGACGATTCATGTAATAAGCTTTAGGCCGATGACTTGCGGGTCTATTGAACCTTAGGGCATCGGGTTATGAAAAACCCCTACGGGCCTAATCGCTCAAGTCAAAAAGGCTAGGAAGAGAGTTTTAATAAAGTAATAGCCCATTCGTTTTCGTGCAAGGAGTTCATGCGTGGGGATTAGATTCCTAACATTCGGTCATTACCTAGCTTCCTCTAACTGGTCTAATGTTCTCCGCACAATTTTTCAAAATGCATAGAATCAACACAAACTAGATAGCCACCATCACCACTTAACTACTACCACTCTTAATCATTCTATTGGTTACTTGTTCGACATGCAAACGATCTTAAGTGTATAGTTCTAGTCTCAAAAATGCATCCTATTGTTTTCGACACAAGTGTACCAACATAGCTAAAAATCATCATAACTAACCGACACAATACACTATCGAACATGGATAAATAGGTTCACATTTAACCAAAAGTAATAATTCTATCTACAAGTAATGAATTTAAACAAAACTCAAGAGAAACAGTTTACCTCATTAGTCAGCAAGGCTATTCATGACACGTAAGCATGCAAGCAAACACAAATATTAACAAAATAAATAAATTTTCGAGCGCCAAAAACGAACAAGGTAACAATCACAAATCAAGCATTTTTATCTGTCACCTCCAAACTTAAAAGAAACATTTTTTCCAATGTAAAAATAAAAATAAAAATTGATAAAGAGATTAGAGACTCTCCGGAGGTGGATCAGATGGTGTTGAAAGAAGAAGTGTGGTAGGATCCACTGGTGGAGGATCCTGGCTAGGTGCAGGTCGGCAAATCTTTGCATGAATATCATCCAGCTGGCCTACACATCTATCTAGGTACCTCTTAACTTCGTTACAGTCAGATCGAATTCGACTATGCTCTAGGTCAGATTGTTTGATGACTTTCATGATTCTTGTGTGTATGTTTGACTACGTCCACATGAGATTGCAGCATCGTCAACTCCTGCTGCACCGTACACAATTCAGTCCTTGTAGCGAAAATGAGCCTTGTCTGCTCAGTTTAACCTTCTAGTAGTTGTCGCAGCATGGTCGCGATGTCTCCTAGAGATGTGGCAGGATGAGGCGCGGCTGGGTGCCCCTCTTAAGGCTAATCTTCTACAGCTTGTGCAGTGTGCCATCGTGCATTTTTCAAGGTAAAGCAATTGATCGATCCATCCAATTTCACTACATGAAGAAATGTGAACTCCCACTGCCTCACAAATTCCACTGATCAAGCCCAAAAAGATAGCATTGTGCCTCTTGTCCGTTTGGAAACCCAGATTACTTATCAATGTATAGATGTAGCTTCCCAAATCTATTTTTCCCCTGTGAGCTAAATGGTACAGAAATCGGGCCCTCGTGTCAATTATGGTTGTGCGGTGCATGCTCAGGTCGATGTTGTTGCTCAAAAACAAATTCAAGATGAGTAGGGAGTCTATCAACTTATTGTGCTCAAAGTCCTTCCCGAGTAGTAGCCATGCATCGTCTCGGCCATACAAAAATTGGGCCACTTCTCCCATATCATCGACAGTGGGTAGCAGGTGAACATCATCTAATGTAATCCCGTAGTAATGGTTAATGACACATAGGATAAACATAAACCATTTACCCCGCACCCACGTCTGTCTTTAGTGCTCCATCCCATATATGTCTATCTCTTGGTTGAAATTGGCGAAGAACTCGTAGACAAGCTGGGAGTAGATCTTGTGCGGCGTGTCCGTGATTCGTGACCATCCGCATACGTCTATTAAGTTGAACAGCTCGGAGTGTGAGAATTCTTCCAACTATGACCTCCGCTCTCACCAAATGCTCAAATGGTTTGTGACTTTTTTAAAACATTGTGCTCTTCGAATAGGTAGTGGGGAGAGTCGGTTGTTTCCATCCGTGCTCTCTTTGACGTACCTCCGGTTGCCTTTTTCTTTCCTTTTTCTGTGGTGGTCAAGACGGGTCGATTAAGAGCCATGACCTACAAAGTAAATGAATACATGTTAGTCATGTCTTAGATACAAAAAATAACACAATTGGTTTCATTTGTCACCCCCAACTACCCCGAAATTTAGGTAATTTTTCTCTAAAAAAATGTGTTCGACTTGCTACTTCGGATTCCAAGAAAATCATCTAATATTGTTCAAAATTCAACCAGAAAAGTAGGGTATGGAAGTGCATGTTTTTCTCTACCACATGTTCAAATTTCATAGCATTTCCATGTCATTTGGGCCAAACAGATGAGGGACAAAAATGCTAACAGAAGTAGGTGAAAGCTACCTGCCATGGACTGCCGTGGTGTGCCTAAATGGTCAAGTGTTGGATTTTTGTGATAAGGTATGCCCAAACCTCAGTGAATGATCCTAGACGATAGTAACGATCAATGTGTCTAGCCTATAATCACAAAATCTCCATATTTTGCAAAAATTTCAGTTGGGACATTTTGTCGAACACCTTTCATGGAAGGTTTTCTTATTCCTATTTTGAGTAGTTTGGGCAATCCATTCAAACCCAAAATTTTACACAAACCTAAGCATCTAAGCCTACTTTATTCACATTATGGTATCTACTCCAAACCTAATTATGCCCCAACTCCTTTTCAACTAGCGAGAAATGTAGAAATATAAAAAAAAACAAAACAAAACAAAACAAAAATGGTGAAGGATGAAATTTTTTTTTGAAATTTTCTTACCTTTTCATGTGGTATATCAAGGAATGATTGGAATTCTTAGGCACATGAAGAACCTACTAACATCTTTTCAATCGAAATCCCAATCAAAGACAAGTTCTACCAAGGCCAGGATCCGAAACGCGCCACGCAGTACTCTCTTTATAAGTTTCTTTGTCCACTTTGAAAAAAGAAAATAATAACCCAGCAAAGCGAGCAAGTTTGGAAAGGAGGGACTCATTCCACCCCCTGCTTGGATTGCTGAAATATCGAATGGATTTTAAAGAATCGTGGTTTCTTTTAATTCCATAAAAGCTTTTTATTAGTATTCTTATTGTATTGGATATTTTAAAAAGACTAAAAACCTAGCCTTGTTTTTTAGTCTTTTAAATATAATAAGGGGGCTGGGCTGGGATGAATCGTGAATCTCCCGTGAATGATGAAGTTTGAAATGCTTGGGTATAGAGAGATAAAAAAAATTGGAATGAAGAATGGCCGGTTGTGTTTAAAAATGAAACCTTTTATTTTTCCCTGATTTTCCTTGCGATTGCAAGGAATTAAATCCCTGTGATCGCAGGACACATTAAATCTGGGCAGAAAGTTTTTTTCCCAGGCTATGCAATCGTATGAGTTAATTCTATGCGATCACATAGTGAACTCTTCCCAGAAAATTTATTATTATTATTTTTTTTAAATCTAAACATAACGTACAATTGAAGTGTGTGCTTGTGCTGAATGACGATAATAATTGTTCCTTGTTACCTAGATTTGCCAATACGTAGTTTAAGTCCTAAAAGAAATAAAATGTACAAAAAACGTAAATTGAAATCCTAGAACTGAATGATACAGAAATTGAAATAAAAGGGTAGAAAAACGGGTTGCCTCCCATTAAACACTTATTTACAGTCTTAAGCTCGACTTTGTCGTAGTGATCACTCGGGATTGCTTAAAGTGGTGAATGACTTTTCTTTCAAAAAATCACTCTCCAAGTATTGTTTTAGCCATTGTCCATTCACCTTAAACCTACACTTCGTGTCATGAGCAACTTCCACCGCACCTTGTGGATAAACTTTCACTACTGCAAATGGCCCATACCATCTTGAACATAGTTTTCCCAGAAAGAGCTTTAGGCATGAGTTGAATAATAGAACTTTTTGTCCTGCCTCAAACTACTTTCGTTGAATGTTCATGTCATGCCACTTCTTCGTCCTCTCCTTATACAATTTGGCATTTTCATAGGCCTCAAACCAGAATTATCCATTTCGTTCAATTGAAGCATTTTTTTCTCAGCAGCTTGTTTTAAAATAAAATTGAGCTTTCTCAATGCCAGTAAGCTTCGTGCTCCAACTAGACTGGTAAATGGCACGCCTTCCCAAAAACTAGTATAACAACTAGATTTTTCGGCTTTTAATTTCAAGTAAATAAATTTTTTACTTTCAGCGCCACCACGAACCCCCTAGTACGTTTTAAAATATTTTTTTAGGTCACGTTAAATGTTGCGTGCTTTTGCTTTAAATTTTAATTGACGAAAAGGAAGTATGATTTTATCACCGAGCTTCGTTAAATTTTCTTACATCGAATAATTGTTCTTGGTTTAATTTCTTGATTTAATTTAAGCCAACCGTTTAAATTAAATACTAAGCAAAATATTTAACATCGATTTCGGCCTATGCTAGTCCAGTAGCAAAGAAAACCGTTCCATTTTTTATGTCAAAATTAGTAAGCTTTTAGCACAAAAAAGTTTTGCCGTAATTAACCCCAAACAGCCCCTTATTTCTGCCAGAAAACACCTCCAAACAGACCCTTATTCCCTACTAGAAAACATACCCAAACAACCCCAAAACCGTGATGAAAAATTGCCTTCCTAACTGCCCCACAACCACATTTTCGGCCCCTGTGATCTCCACCACTCAAACCTCTTCAAAACTTAGCCAAACCCCTTCCTTTTCACCTAAAGATAACCTCACCACAGCCCCATTGATCCACCATTTAACCCACTAAAGTTTCAGCCAACTTCCCCCAAGAAAACTATAGAAAAACTTACCCTAAGTGCTCCTTTATCTCCAGACTTTCAGCCCCTTAAGTCCCAGCTTTTCCCTCATTGTTTCAGCCACCAAATCATAGTGTTTAGCCCCTATAAAGTCTCGAATTTCGGCCCTCCCTAAACACATTTAATTCCTTTCATTTCAAACCACAAAAAACACTTCAGTAATAGGTTCTAGCCTTAGTTTTTTTCCTGCTGTTCAGCCCCTTTCTCTTCAAAGTTTCGGCTCCCAAATGTAAGTCTCTAACCCTTTGGTTTACTTCATTTCTCCTCTTTTTAGTCCCCAAATCATAGTCCAAGAACCCCTCTTTTGTCTCTCAATTTTCGCCCAAAACAACAAGCAGGAACCCCTCTTTTTCCTTTCCAGATTTTGGCTTTTCCCTCTCTGGTTTCACTCCATTTTTCTTCCCCTAAATCATACACATTCTTTAAAAATGTATGTGATAGAGAAGGACAAGCGTGGAGGTTGTTTTCTTTGTGATGTGCAGCAATTTTTCTTTCTTCCAGCAATTACAACTGAAATCCATTTTGAGGTAGTTTTTATTACTTCATTTGCTATGTTTTACAAATGATGTTTTGGGAAAATTATTACATGAATTGAATGCCATGCTAAATAATTATGGACGGACTTTAAGTTGAGATTGAAGGTAATCACTTATGAAAGTTGTGATTGAAGGTAATCACTTATGAATCCATGTGGTGTCGACCACCGAATTATGATGTTCATTTTCTATGTTTAAAGAAATTGCATGTCGTATTTATATTCCGTATAAATTTTCCCGCATGTTAGTATATTATCTACTAAGTGTTTCTTATGAAATACTCATCCAAAGATAAATAAATTTTCTAATTAAGATGGTTGGCGTTGACACGATAGCGTAGACTAGCGAGCTTGTCATAGATATTCCTTTTTAGTTTAAGTTTTGACGTCGAGATGATTGAGTCAATTGTGATGTAAATACAATATTTTTAAGTTTTGATTCAATATTTAATTATGTAATATTTATGGAAAACGAGATGTCGGTTCATTTGACGTTAAAAGTTTCAAGTTAAAATTGCATAATTTCATGTTTTCTTAAATTTCCAGCTTACTGTCCCTACTTTGAAAAATCATAACTTTTGCTACAGTTGGAATTTTTTATTGAAATCAGTGGCTATAGAAAGCCATATATGTGGTCTAATAACTGAAATTGGAATCACTCAAAAATACCATCGTATGGAATTTTTATGAACGTTTTCAAGCAACTTCATCTATCTTTTTCACCTACCAAATGACACAGCTAAGGTTTGAAATTTTAAAATGTCGTAGTATCTAGTCTCAAGTATCTACAGTAAAAAATTTGGGATTTTTGGAATTTTTTTTAATGGTAAAATAATTTATGGCGACACCTATCACGGTTTAGGCGAAACCATGGTAACTTTAAGAAAAATTATTATTTCCTTGCGGACTTGTATTTTCCACAAATGTTGTATTTTTAAAATCATTCAAGGGTATGAAAAATAATTTTTGGAGTCCTCAAATATATTTTAGAGATTATTTTAGTGATCCTCCGAATTGAAAAAATCCAGGGCGTTACAACTTGGTATCAGATAGTGATTTTACTTTTCTGTAGACTAGTGTAAATTTTGAAATTTTATTTTATTTTATATGGCCTTTATTTTATTGTGTCAAGTTAAAAAATTTAGAAGTTAAGAATTTTAGAATTTAAGTATCGCTACTCGCCATCGTGCGCTACACCAGTTCTGAGTTAAAATGTGGGGCTAGTTAAAATTTTATTTTTATGTGGTCAAGTACAATAAATGGAACTCATATTTATGGAAAATTTTAAGTGTTTCATTTTACTACGAAATGTTAAGTTAAGATGAAATTTTATGTTCTTTTTTTTTTAAAGTAAAAGATGAGAGAAATCTACCTAATCGAACCTTTCGTAATTTGTATCTCAAACATGGTTTCACCGAGTGATGATTTCCTAGAACGTACCTAGGCGGCAAGGAACGATTATATACGTTTTGCTTTGGATCCCGAATGGTCAATTGGCCATCACATTGGTAACCATAAGGCAGCTTGTATCAAGGCAATGAACTCTGGTTTAGTAACCACCGATGCCGAGTCTATTACTCATGTGATTGACTCACTGATTGACCTAGGGCAACTGGTGGCCGAGGAGATTTTAAGAGATTTGGAGGAAATCTACCACCCGGAGGTAGAATATGACGTGTATTGTGAGGTGCTCATTATACACTGGGAGAAGTACAGTTTATATGGTGAAGGTCTCCATCCTATCCCTGAGCCGGATCCAATAGTTGAGCCCATCCCCAAGCCTGCTCCAGTAGTCAAGCCAGAGCCGGAGATAGTGTTAGTGTTTAAGGCTGATCCAATCATCCAAGTCGAGGATGACCCAAATAAGGATCTTGAGATAGAGTCTGAGGCTGAGTCTTGTGTTGCCTTGGATGACGAAGCTCCAAGGCCGAAGAGGCCTAGAGTACATGGATGATGGATCAGCAATGACGATGCTTAGAGACTTTTTAGTAGTCAGATGTTTTCCTTTCAGTATTTCAGTTTTCCCATGTACAGTTACTTATTGTACCTCTTGAAGGATGATTTAAATATATAAAAGATGTTATTTAAATTCTCCTTTATTGATAGTTTTTTAGATATTCATGGCTTTGTGTATGGTGGTTATTTTGATGAATTACAAACTTTTTTCGTTTTATTTATTCTAAAAGAAATGGCACCAACTACGCAAGCAAGATCTATTAGATACCTACAACTAGCGGTTGAGGAAATTAGGAGAGCATTGGCAACTCAGACGGCATTCCTAGTGCTGCCAGCCGCCAATTGCGCCATGGGCACCGCAAGTGCCCTAAGCGTATCAAGCCCACCAACATATCACGTGGATGATGTGCCAGTGATTGAGCAATTTCATCGATATCGGCCTCCTACTTTCGATGGTGGGAATGATCCTCTTGCAGCCGAAGAATGGTTACGGATGATCGAGAAATTTTTTTGGCACATCACTTGTCCCAAAAATCAGAAAGTCCTTTGTGCGGAGTTCATGCTAAGCAGCTGTGCAGTACACTAGTGGGAGTTGGCATTCCACACCCGTACTGAGGATGAACAGAATAATCTCTCGTGAGCCTAGTTCAAAGTCGAGCTAATGGAAAAATATTTTCTGTAGGCTCTGTGAGATTATAAAGAATCAGAGTTTCTACATTTGGTTCAAGGAGAGATGGAAATTACCGAGTATGGGCGAAAATTTGAGGAACTTTCGCGCTATGCCCCATATTTGGTTGGCACCAAATTAATGAAGGCAAGACGTTATGAAAGAGGATTGCACTCAGAGGTCAGACAGATTGTTAGTTTCTATGCACTTCCTACTTTCTAAAGCAGTGGTCAAGATGGCTCAGGCTATGACCTTTTCGGGTTTAAATGTCAAAATTCAGGGACAACTAAATGACTCGAGAAAGAGACAATGGCAGGATCAGAATAGGAACCAAAATTCAAGCCAGTTCAAGAGACAGAATCAAGGTCCCATCAGGGGTCAGACATATAATTACATTCCTCAGTGCCCTAAGTGTAAGAAGAATCACAGTGGTGATTTTACTTTGGTAAGAACGTCAGCTATAGGTGTAGAGAGCTAGGATACTACGTGTCGTAATGTTGGACAGAGCCAGCAAAGGTTAATGATCAAGCGAACAAAGGAAAAGCTAGAGTGTTCGCCATGTCTCATGAAGAGGCCGCACAGAATCCGAACATTATTATGGGTATGTCATCTATTTATAGCGTAACTGTTTACGTTCTTATGGATTCTAGTACGACGCATTCATTTATATCTGAAGCATGCCTAGCTAAAGTTAATATTCTACGTCAGAAAAGTGATAGCATACTAGAGGTTAGTATGCCATCAGGGTGAACTTTAGAGACAGATAAATTAGTTAGAGAAGTTCAGATTGATTTTGATGGGTTAGTTTTGTCAGTAGACCTACATGCTATAAGCATGAAAGATTTTGACATTATCCTGGGGATGAATTGGCTGGGTAGTAATCGTGCTACCATTGTATGTTTTGAGAAGGAATTAATCTTTCGAAGACCAGGAGAGAAGGAGTTCAAATTTTATGGGTCGAAGATTAAAGCACTTCCCCATCTCAACTCAGCTTTACATGCACAAATGTTGCTTAAGAAGATAGATTGCCAAGGTTTTCTTGTCAATCTCACTGGCACCCCATCTGAGAAAGTATCATTGGATAACGTGCCAGTGGTTTGGGAGTACGCAAATGTGTTTCCAGATAATCTAGTAGGCATACTGCCTAATAGACAAGTTGAATTCGTGATAGATCTTATACCTGGTGCTGCACCCATATCAAAGGCTCCGTATCAGATGGCACTAAAAGAATTGTAAGGGCTAAAAATGCAATTGGAAGAACTTTTAGATAAAGGATTTATCTGAGGTTTCTCTGTAGGGAGCTCATGTGATGTTCGTGAAAAAAGAAAGATAGATCGATGAGAATGTGTATCGACTATCGTGAGTTGAATAAATTGATGATCAAGAACAAGTATCCACTTCCACGAATTGAGGATTTGTTCGATCAATTGAATGGTGCTTTTGTGTTTTCAAAAATCGACTTGAGGTCGGGTTATCAGCAACTAAAAATCAGGCCATCGGATATACCAAAGTCAGCTTTCTGAACTCGCTATGGGCATTATGAATTCATAGTATTGTCCTTTGGACTGACGAATGCTCCAACGGTATTTATGGATATAATGAACCGCATTTTTCATCAACATTTAGATCAGTTCATCATTGTATTCATCGGTGACATTTTGATTTATTCCAAGAATCTTAAGCAACATCAAGAGCACCTGAGAATAGTATTGGAGACCTTGCAGAGAGAAAATTTGTATGCCAAATTTACGAAGTACGAATTTTGGTTGGACCGAATAGGATTCCTTGGACATGTTGTGACAGCTAACAGAATTGAAGTAGATCCATCAAAGGTTGAAGTAGTGTCAAATTGGCCGGCACCATCAAATGTTGGAGAAATAAAAAGTTTTCTAGGTTTAGCCAACTATTATCGATGTTTCATAGAAGGATTTTCCAAAGTAGCTGGCCCTATGACACAATTGGCTCGAAAGGGGGTTAAGTACGTTTGGACCGAGAAGTGTGAACATAGTTTTCAAGAGTTAAAGAACAAGCTAGTATCTGCACCAGTACTAGCTTTACCCAAAGGTTCAGAAGGCTACCTAATTTACAGTGATGCGTCAAAACTCGGTTTGGGTTGTGTGTTTATGAAAAATGGAAAGGTGATAGCTTATGCTTCAAGACAGTTGAAACAATATGAGCAAAATTACTCGACACATGATCTTGAACTCGCTGCGGTGGTTCACGCCTTGAAAATTTGGCACCATTACCTTTATGGAAGCAAGTGTGAAATTTACACTGACCATAAGAGTATCAAGTACTTTTTCACCCAAAAGGAGTTGAATATGAGGCAACGACGATGGTTGGAATTAGTAAAGGATTATGACTGTTCTATCATTTACCATCCGGGTAAGGCAAATGTAGTTGCAGATGCTCTAAGCAGAAAAAATATGGGCCAGTTGTCTGCATTGCAATCGACCTAGGATAATTTGATCAAGGACTTTGAGAGTATGAAAATTGAAGTATTAATTCCATCAGTAGTGATAGCAAGGTTGATAGTAAATTCAACACTCAGAGATAGAATTGTGACAGCTCAAATGGATGATCCTTTCTTGGAAAAGATCAGGACTAAAGTAGGAACTGAAAGGAGGAAAGAATTCAAAATAGTAGAGGATAGAGCTTTGATGTTCAAAGGTCGAATTTGTGTGCCTAAGGATAAAGGTTTGAGAAACAAGATTTTATCTGAAGCTCATGTCGCTCCTTACACAGCACATCCAACATGAACTAAAATGTATAAAGACTTACGTAATACATTTTAGTGGGAAAATATGAAAGGAGTTGTAGCTGGTTTCGTGTCAAAATATTTGGTGTGTCAACAAGTGAAGGCGGAACATCAAAGGCCGTCAGGGCCATTAAATCCAATGGATATGCCGAAGTGGAAATGAGAAAAAATTGTAATGGATTTTGTTGTCAATTTTCCTAGATCGGCATGAGGTCATGATGCCATCTAGGTTGTGGTAGACCATCTGACCAAATCTGCGCATTTTCTTCCCATTCGAATGAATTTGAGTCTGGAACAATTAGCACATTTGCATGTCAAAGAAATTGTTAGACTTCACGGGACACTAGCATCCATCGTATCAGATAGATGTCCGAGGTTTAACTTAATGTTTTGGAAAAGTCTTCAAGGAACTTTGGGTACTGAATTGAAATTTAGCATAGCTTTTCACCCTCAGACCGATGGAAAATCAAAACGCACTATTCAAATCCTTGAGGATATGTTGAGATCATGCATCTTGGATTTGGGTGGTAAATGGGAAGGTCACCTACCATTGGTGGAATTCGCTTACAATAATAGCTTACAAACTATTATTGGCATGGCACCATATGAGGCACTGTATGGTCGTCGATGTCGTTCGCCAATTTTTTGGGACGAAATCGGCGAAAGAAGAATTTTAGGACCAGAGTTGGTTGAGAGAACAGTAGAGGTAATAGACAAGATCATGTCAGAATTAAGACAGCGCAAGACCGTCAAAAGAGTTATGACGATCAAAGAAGAAAAGATTTATATTTTGGGGTCGGGAAAAACGTTTTACTAAATGTAGCTCCTATGAAAGGGATATTACGTTTTGGTAAGAAAGGAAAACTAAGTCCGCGTTTCATTGGCCCATTTGAAATCCTTGAAAAGATTGGAAATGTAGCGTATCGTTTGGCATTGCCACCCGAGCTCTCGGCGGTGCACGACGTTTTCCATGTTTCGATGTTAATAAAGTATGTACATGATCCTACACATGTGGTAAAATATGATTCTTTGGATTTAAGGAATGATATGACTTACGAGAAAGCACATGCGGTGATCCTAGAAAGAAATGTCCATGTTTTGAGAAATCGGGAGATCCTATTAGTTAAAGTTCAGTGGGGTAGACATGAGGAAGATGGGATCACTTGGGAAAGAAAAGAAGATATTTTAGATAAGTACTCAGACCTGGTATACCATTTCAGTTAAATTTCAAGGAGAAAATTATTTTAAGTGGAGAGGGTTGTAACAACCGGATTTTTTCGGCTTTTAATTTCAAGTAAATAAAATTTTTACTTTCGTCGCCACCACAAACCCCCTAGTACATTTTAAAATATATTTTTTAGGTCATGTTAAACGTTGCGTCCGTTTGCTTTAAATTTTAATTGACGAAAAGGAAGTATGATTTTATCACCGAGCTCGTTAAATTTCTTACATCGAATAAATGTTCTTGGTTTAATTTCTTGATTTAATTTAAGCCAACCGTTTAAATTAAATACTAAGCAAAATATTTAACATCGATTTCGGCCTTTGCTAGTCCAGTTTTCAGCAAAGAAAACTGCCCCCTTTTTATGCCGAAATTAGTAAGCTTTTAGCACAAAAAAGTTTCACCGTAATTAACCCCAAACAACCCCTTATTCCTGCTAGAAAACACCTCCAAACAAACCTTTATTCCCAGCTAGAAAGCATTCCCAAATATCCCCTAAACCTTGATGAAAAACTGCCTTCCTAACTGCCCCACAACCAAATTTTCGGACCCCATGATCTCCACCACTCAAACCTCTTCAAAACTCAGCTAAACCCCTTCCAATTCACCTAAAGAAAACATCACCACAGCCCCATTGATCCACCGTTACCCACTAAAGTTTCAGCGGACTGCCCTCATGAAAACTACAGAAAAAACCACCCCCTATGTGCTCCTTTATCTCCAGATTTTCGGCCCCTTAAGTCCCAGTTTATCCCTCATTGTTTCAGCCACCAAATCACAGTGTTTAGCCCCCATAAAGTCTCAAATTTCAGCCCCCCCTAAACATATTTAATTCCTTTCATTTCAGACCACAAAAACACTTCAGCAGTAGGTTTTAGCCTTAGTTTTTATCCTGCTGTTCAACCCCTTTCTGTTCAAAGTTTTGGCTCCCAGCTGTAAGTCTCTAACCCTTTGGTTTGCTTCATTTCTTCTTCTTTTTAGTCCCCAAATCATAGTTCATCCCCTTTGTCTCTCAATTTTCGCCCAAAACAGCAAGCATGAACACCACTTTTTCCTTCCCAAATTTTGGCTTTTTCCCTCTTTGATTTCACACCATTTTTCTTCCCCTAAATCATACACTTTCTTACAAAATGTATGTGATAGTAAAGAACAAGCGTCAGGTTGTTTTCTTTGTGTTGTACAGAATTTTTCTTTCTTCCAGCAATTACAACTAAAATCCATTTTGAGGTAGTTTTTATTACTACATATGCTATGTTTTACAAATGATGTTTTGGGAAAATTATTGCGTGAATTGAATGCCATGCTAAATAATTATGGACGGACTTTAAGTTTTGATTGAAGATAATCACTTATGAAAGTTTTGATTGAAGGTAATCACTTATGAATCCATGTGGTGTCGACTACCAAATTATGATTTTCCTTTTCTATGTTTAAAGAAATTGCATGTCGTATTTATATTTCGTATAAATTTTCCTGCATGTTAGTATATTCTCTACTGAGTGTTTCTTATGAAATACTCATTTCAAGATAAATAAATTTTTAGATTAAGATGGTTGGCATTGACGCGATGGCGTAGGCTAGCGAGCTTGTAATGGAAATTCCTTTTTAGTTTAAGTTTTGACGTCGTGATGATCGAGTCAATTATGATTTAAATACTATAATTTCAAGTCTTTGATTCAGTATTTAATTATATAATATTTATGGAAGACAAGATGTCGGTTCTTTTGCCGTTAAAAGTTTCAAGTTAGAATTGCATAGTTTCATGTTTTCTGAAATTTCCAGCTTACTGTCCCAACTTTGAAAAATCATAACTTTTCTACGGTTGGAATTTTTGAGTGAAATCAGTAGATATGGAATTCCCTATATGTGTTCTAATAAAAGAAATTGGAATCACTCAAAAATACCATCGTATGAAATTTTTATAAACGTTTTAGCGGGCTCCCTTAAGGCACTCGGGACAGCTTTTCAAGCAACTTCAGCTATCTTTTTCACCTACCAAACAACGCAACTAAGGTTTCAAATTTTAACATGTCGTAGTATGTAGTCTCAAGTATCTACAATAAAATTTTTGGATTTTTGGAATTTTTTTGAATGGTCAAATAATTTGTGGCGACACCTATCACGGTTTAGGCAAAACTATGGTAACTTAACGAAAAATCATTATTTCCTTGCGAGCTTGTATTTTCTGCAAATGCTATATTTTTAAAATCATTCAAGGGAACGGGAAATAATTTTTGGAGTCGTCAAATATATTTTAGAAATTATTTTAGTGACCCTCCGGGTTGAGAAAATCTAGGGCGTTACAACTAGGCGGTAGGGTGACATTCCAATTGGTGTCTTGAATACCATGCGATATGCTCAAAGAGCATCATCAAGCTTGTTTTACCAATCTTTCATCGAGGTACTCACGGTTTGCTCCAGAATCCTTTTCAACTCCCGGTTGGAAATTTTTACCTAGCCACTAGTTTGTAGATGATAAGGAGTAGCCACTCAATGCTTCACACCGTATTTTGCCCAGAGAGTTTGAAACTGTCGGTTGCAAAAATATTTACCTCCGTCACTTATGATTGCTCGAAGAGTCTCAAAACGCATAAAAATGTTCTTTTTGAGAAAATTCACCACCACCCGGCCATCATTAGTGGGTAAAGCTACAGCTTCTACCCATTTTGAGACGTAGTCTATGGCCACTGAAATGTATAAATTTGAGAATGATAGTGGAAGTGGGCCCATAATGTCTCCTCATACGTCGAATAATTCAACCTCTAAAATGCTTCTAAGGTGCATTTCTTGCTTTCGGGATATGTTTCCCGTCCTTTGACACCTATCACACTTTTTAACTAGAGTGTGAGCATCCTTAAACAATGTCGGCCAATAAAATCCAGATTGTGAGACTTTGGCTGTTGCCTTAATAGCACCGAAGTGGCCTCCATATGGTGAGGAATGACATTGTTCCAAGACAGTCTCCATTTCTTCTTCAGGTACAAACCTTCAAATTACTTGATCTGCACCCCCTTTTGTATAGAACAGGATCCTCCCAAAAGTAGTATTTAAGTTCCAAAAATATCTGTTTTCGACATTGGTGATCATAATCTAGTGGCACAATGTTACTTGCAAGGTAATTCACATAATCAGCATATCACAGTACGCTACCTTCTTTTTTTGACTGCTCTATTCCAAAAATCTACTCGTCTGAGAATTTTTCATTTATTTCACCTTCTTCATTCCCTTTTGACTGCTCTATCCTTGATAAGTGGTCGGCTACCACGTTCTCACTCCTCCAAATTTCCTAGTCAAATTCTTGAAGAAGTAATATCCAGTGAATCAGCATTGGTTTCTCTAGTGTTGAGATTAGGCTTTCTTTAAGGATTTTAAAAGCTCTAAGACAGTCTATGGAGAATTCAAATTTGACTTCTTTTTCCAACAAACTACACTACAGTTTAGTGATCTTTGAAAAATCTCTTAAAAACCGTTTATAAAACCCAGCATGTCCCAGAAATGATCGAATACCTTTAACTGTTGTTGGCGGAGGAAGTTTCTCTATAAATTGAATATTTTCTTTGTCAACCTAATGCCTTTAGTTGAAATCCGGTGTCCTAACACAATCCCTTCTTGGACTATAAAGTGGTACTTTTCCCAGTTTAGCACCAAGTTCGTTTTCTCGCAACGCTGAAGTACAAAGATCAAATTTTTAGACATTCATTGAATGATGACCCAAAAACTGAAAAATCATCCATGAATACTTCAATGAATTTTTTGACAATATATGAGAAAATAGACATTATACAACGCTAAAATGTAGCGTTGCACAGGCCAAACGACATACGCCTATATGCAAACGTGCCATAAGGGCAAGTAAAAGTCGTCTTCTCCTGATCTTCTGAGCTATATAGATCAGATTGTAGCCCGAATACCCATCAAGAAAGCAATAATGAGAATGACATGGTAATCGTTCCAACATCTGATCGATAAATGGTAGAGAAAAATGGTCTTTTCGAGTTGCATCATTCAACTTCCTATAGTTAATACAAACCTGCCATCCGATAGTTAATCTGACTGGTGTATGCTCATTATTGACATTTCTCTCAACTGTAATTCATCCTTTCTTAGGCACCACCTGAACCGGGCTTACCCAAGTGCTATCTGAAATATGATAGATGATTCCTACATCAAGTATTTTTAAAACTTTAGCTCGGACTATCTCTTGCAAATGAGGATTCAATCTGTGTTGATGTTGCACTGTCGGCTTATATTCTTCTTCCATAAGGATCTTGTGCATGCATATGGATGGGCTGATACCTCTAATGTCTGCTATAGTCCAACCGATGGCTGATTTGTATTATCTAAGTACTCGAAGTAGATAACTCACCGAGATAGGCATAACTAAGGTGAGATAGCAACTACTTTCACTCGAGAGTTGGAGCCTGTTGAATTAAAGGTGGTGGTTGAGGAGGTGTGGTGCGTAGTTCCATGTATTTATTCTTTCTTTCCATCTATTCAGCTCCTTGTAAATATCTAGTACACTCCTCAAGAACTGGAGAGTCAGAATTTCTTCTTGAGAATGCATAATGCAAGCTTCCTATAGATCTGAGGGATTTTCCAAAGTAAAAGTATTGGATGCCTCGTGATCTATGATATCGATCTGAAAACAAAAGTCAGAGGAGCTTGGATATTGAATTGATTTGAACACGTCAAAAGTGACTTGCTCCTCGTTTAATTTCAACACTAGCTGCACTTTTTGTAAATCAATGAGTGCTCGTCCAATAGCTAAGAAAAGTCATCCCAACATAAGTGGTACATCTCTGTCTTCCCCCATATCCAAGATAATGAAGTTAACCGGGAATATGAACTTGTCCACTTTCACTAAAATATCTTCAATAACCCTATGTGGATGTTTAACTGATCGGTCAGCCAACTGTAGTGATATATTAGTCGGCTTAGCTTTCCCGAGACCTAGTTGCCTGAAAATATAGTAAGGCATCAACTTAATGCTAGTACCTAAATCATATAATGCTTTTTCGAAAAATGAACTACCAACAATGCAAGGAATTAGTAAAACTCCCTAGATCTTTTAATTTCGATGGTAGCTTGTTTTGCAAGATAGCACTGTATTCTTCGATAAGCATGACTGTTTTGCGCTCTTCTAACTTTCGTTTGTTTGAAAGAATTTCCTTCATAAATTTTGCATAGGACGACATTTGAGCTAAAGCGTCGGCAAAAGGTATGTTGATTTAAAGTTTCTTGAACACATCGAAGAATTTCTCGAATTGCTTGTCTAGCTTCTGTTTTCACAACCTTTGAGGAAATGTAATTGGATGAACATAAGCTTTGACCGATGGAAGAATATAATCTAGTAAAGAGCTTCTTTTTTTCTTGTTCAACTGCTTTGTCGAATTTATTCTCTCTCTCTCTCTCTCTCTCTCTCTCTCTCTCTCTCTCTACTAAATACAGTTTCCTTTTCTACACCCGGTCTGTTCACATGAATTTATGGAAACTCAACTCCGCTTCTCATGGTAATTTCATTTACTTGCTCCTTTGGATTGACCTCGGTATTACTTGGTCAATAGTTTAGCTAGCTACCCAATCTGATTTTCTACATTCTTTATTAAGACATCTTGTCTTTACTGTACTTTTTTGAATTCAGATTCCATTATTTCTGTTAACTTAGTGAAAGCTTCTTCCCATTCTCTTTTTTTTTTCTTGTGGTCTCCCTTGATTTGGCGGATTTTGAATATTTTAGGTATTGCCATATGAGAAATTTGGACGATTTCTCCATCCGGGATTATAAGTCTTAGAGTATGTGTTATTATGTTGTCGCTGAAAATTCTAAGCATATGCAGCTTGTTCTGGTGATGATGCTTCAGCAATAGCCAAAAGGTATTCTAATTATTGATGATTTGTCCCACAATGCATATATTGATAGGGATATTTGAACTATATTGGCTTACTGAGAGTGTTTCAGTATTTCCATCTACTTTGTCAATGAATCAATTTTCACTAGGAGGAGCGAATTGATTTCTACCCAGTGCATTCATGTTGCTTTCTTTTGCAACCATCTGTCTGGCCACATAACGAATTGTTCACTCATCATCTCACACAAGTTGTAAAGGTCGCCGACAGATCTATTTTGGAAAGAGCCACCTACTACAGAATCTACTGAAGAATGACTGTTCGGAGCTAATCTAAAGTAGAAATAATGATTTTGAGCTGTTGTAGAAAAACCATGATTTGGGCACTTTTTGAGTAGTTCCTTGAATCTTACCCATGCTTCGTGGAAATTTTCCATGTCAGATTGTTGAAAATTTGATATTTCATGCTTCAATCTGTTTACTCTGGCCGGAGAGAAGTATTTCAGAGTAAACTTTGGACCAAATCTGTCCAAGTAGTGATGCTTCCAAACGGTAGATAATCTAACCATTCTCTAGCCTTATCCTTCAGAGTGTGTGGGAAGAGTCTCATCTTTAGTGCTTCTTCATTAACACCGTGATATTTGAAGTTTCCATAGTATTCCATGAAGCGAGAAAGATAATAGTGAGGATTTTCGTCTGTTCTCCCATAGAATGGCAGATTGTTCAAGAACAAATTAATCCCATCTAGTCTTAACTAAAAATTTTCAAGTCCAAAATGTAGGTAAATTATGCTGGACCGATTCTGAACAATCGGGGGCATCATATAATCACCATAAGAATATCTCGTTCATTAACTTCAACTAGTCAAGCCACAAGTACAAGATTATTTCTCATATTTGCAGGTGGTGGATCACGAACCCGGTTGTTGTCATACATTGTGAATCTGTGCATTTTTTTTCTTTTCGCGTTGTTCACGTTGTCGTTGGTGAAAGCTCCGTTTAATTTTTTAGTCGAAATCAAATAGATCAAGATCTTTTGCACGGCATACACAATCGACACCTGAAACTTTAGAAAATAGATGAAATTTAAATGGTTACACAAAGAACTGAGAAGGAGAATAAAAATAAAAAAATATTTGTTAAAACTAAATTATCAATTAACGTAGTAATTAATAAAACTAGTAATAATGGCGCCAAAAAACATGTTGTCGATTTTAATCCCGCAAGTGGACGGTTCGGTTAGAAGTAATAAATTGATAAGCAAAGTGTCGAACCCACGGGGACTAGAAATTAATTAACTAATTAATTTATAGTTTGAATTTTAACAAGATAAAATTACATATTCGTTTAGAATTTTAATCCTAAAGTTATTCTATTAGAGTTTAACTAAGTCTAAATTATCACGCAATCAAAAGTAATTTTAAGAACAAATTCGAGTTTTACTAGAACTAGGATTCGTGAATCCACCTACACGTTCATTAATCAACTATCCGTTAATCATTTTAACTAATAATTACCCTTGATTAAAAATTGGTAATCCTATAATAATCAAAAACCTCTCTCGACGGTCAATCAATTCTACATCAGTATACGAAATTAACTATCTCTAGCTAAAGTTCAACCATAAAAAAATATGCATTTAAATCACAAGAACACCCAAAAAGTATTTCCTAAGGCATAATACTAATTTCTATCTATTATTGGACCCTATATTATTCAATATCATGTGCTTATCTAGATTGACTCTCTCGAAATCAATAAAGATCATAAAACATTTCAATGGTGATCAAGCATTAAAACGTAGAAAAGTGAATAAAGAATAATCAACCCGAAAGCAATTAATTACGAAAACGGAAAAACTTCTAATTAATTAAAAACGTGAGCTATCATCGTTCATCCTAGCAATAAGTAATTTATCCAGACATGATTTCATAAAATATTGCAAAAGTTGAATTAATCATGTTCTGGAGGAACAAGAAGAAAAGAGAAACACAAGTCTTGATTCCTGCCGAATTATCTTCAATCTGTTCCTTTGATCTTCGATTTGTGTGATGTATTTTTCATCTCTAATTAGCCTCCCGCGATTTCTCTATTCTATGCCTTTTATATGCTTCAACAAAAACTCCATAAACGTGTTTTACGTTATTGTTTTATCTTGGACTACATAGAGTCTTGTTTCCATCAGGAAACAATAATAATCTTCACGTTATAACCATGCAATCGCATGGTATTTCCCAATTACGTTATGCAGATGAAATCCCTGGCTTGCAATCGTACCTTTGCTTAACCATGCGGTCGCATGGTTAATTGGTTTCCAATTGGGTGAGTTTTTCTCTTTAGTATTTGCACGACAAGCCCCTCATTTCTTTTTATATGTTTAATTGAGTCCCTTTTTCTTCTGTTTGCTTTCCTTTCGTTTGATCGACACTTGAATTTGGTTATTTTTCTATAATGACAAAAAACAATACGTCACTATGCTGAAAACATGTAACAGTACTCATAATTATCTTTTTTTTGTTGCCCCAATCAGTACAAAATTGTACTTATTGTTTGTAATACATAAGTTGGAGTATGATTATTTGTTATATCAATTTTTCAACAAATTTGATTTTTTGGAGTTTATCAATATTGTTATATCTGATGCTAGGACCCTTCTACACACGAATATTGATTATCTACACCATCTTGAAAATTATTATTTTCTATAGCAAAGAATTCTTGGTCATCAAGTCCTTCGACTACAATACCAAAACTGTATTTTAAATGTCTATACAACAAACATTGCAAATAGTGCATTACCTATATTCTATTTTGGAAAACACTAAAACTCACATCTTGCATTATTGGAATTAACCTCTATTTTATCAAAAAGCTAAAATATTGTTCTATTTATTGTCTTTTTAGAATTAAATTTTCTACGTTCAGCATACAACTCCCTTCACCCTTTCCACCATATTTCTTTTTGTATTTCTATATTGTTCTACGTTCATATAAATTTGCGAATTTCAAAAACTAGTGTGGTTTTCTAAATATTTGAAATAAAAAAAAATACACTAAATACTAAAACACCAAAAAAAAAAAAAAAACAGCAACAACTCCACCAACATAAAACACAATATATAAATTTTTCCACAAAATAAATAAAAATACAATTTCTCAAGATAATAATAGACAAACGTAAGAACTTTATACATAAAGCCACACTAAGCAATAGATATTGCAAAAACAAACAAATTCTAACAAGTTAATCCTAAGCATACGAATCTACACCTAAAATCTAAAATAAGTAATTGCAACTACAATATCACAAAACTAGCAATTCCATATAATTTGATTATATTTCACCAAAAACAAGCCTGTAATGAAAAAAACACCAGCCAAATGTGTAGTGACCGGAAAAATTTTCATCTTTTAAATTTCAAGAAAATAAAATTTTAACACCGTCGCTACGAACTTCCTAGTATGTTGAAAATATTTTAGTCGTGGTATTTTTTTTTGCACGTGCTTGCCTTATTTTTTTTGTGACGAACATGAAATTTTATCAATCACCAAGACTAATTAAATTTTCATAACCCGAATATATTTCTTGAGTTAATTTTAAACCAAATAGTTAAATAAAAAACTAGCAAAATGTTAACATCTTCTCGCCTCAATTTTGGTCAATTTTGTTTATCTTATTTGCGGTCTAAATTCAGCTCTTTTATTCACATTAGTTTCGACCCTTTTCCAGCCTAAATATCCTCCCTCATTTAGCCCAAAGCCCGGTCCACCTAACCGCTAAAAATACATCCCCAACTAGCCCCTTATTTCCTGTCATATAAACACCCAAATAGCACCTTAATCTCTATAAGATAGACACCCCAAACAGCCCCTTAAATAAGTTGAAAACTACCTCTTTCACTCTCCATTTTTCAGCCCACTTTTCTCCCATTTTTAACACCATTTACCCACCTTCCAACCCACTTAAAATGCAGCCAAACTCCCCTCAATCTCCACATAAATAACGCCTCCATTCTACCTCCATTTTCACTCGAAGAAACCACCCAAAATGCCCCATGATCAGCCCACTTTTGCCACTTCAAATCAGCCCTTCGACACACCATTTGCTGCAAAGAAAACAATCAGTTCCAGTCCCTTTTTCCCTCTAAAATTCTGCCAATTATAAGTGATTTATTCCCCCCCCCCCCAATATTCACCAAAACCAAATTCAAGCAGCCCTCATTTCATAGCAGTTTTCTACCCCTCTCTTTTATTTCCCAACTCCTTTTAGTTCATGTTCCAAATGCAATTTCCAACAAGTCTTTCTTAAAGAAATAATCCTCTTTGTTTTCCCCATTTTCTCTCCACATTTCATCCCCTAAATATCTTATTTTTCTCTACTTTTCAACCACAAAAAAAAAAGACAGCAATACCCTCCCTTAATTCCAGATTTTCGGCCCCCAAAAACACTGTTCAACTCCACTAGTTCACGTACTATTTTCCATTTTCAGCAAGCTTTTTCTAGAATTGTTTCTCTTCCAATTTCAACCTTTGAAGTCCCTTATTTTTCCTCAAGTTTCCAAGTATAAAATCACAGCAAAAACTCCTTCCTTCCCCTCCCCATTTCAACCAAACGAGTACACCACATCGGCAATTGTTTTGCTCCATTTGTTCATCCTTCTTCACTTCTATTTTGGTCACCCAAACCACACTACAACACACTAATTTTGGTGAACAAAAATTCAAAAGCACAGATTTATTTTGAGGAAAAGAAACTGCCAAGTTAAACCACAAATCAACTCATAGAAATCCAAGTTTTGCAAGGTAGTTTTTATTACTACATATGCTATGTTTTACAAACTATATTTTGGGAAATTATGAGTTAATTAAATGCCATGCTAAATATTTATGAAGGGACTTTATGTAGTGATTGAAGGTAATCACTTGTGAAAGTTGTGATTGAAGGTAATCACTTATGAATCTATGTGGTGCTGGCCACCGAATTATGATATTCATTGTCTATGTTTAAAGAAATGGCATGTCGTATTTTATATTCCATATAATTTTTTCCGTAAGTTAGTAGATTCTCTACTAAGTGTTTCTTATGAAATAATTATCTCAAGATAAATAAATTTTCAGATTTAGATGATTGGCATTGGCGCGATGGCATAGGCTAGCAATCATGAAGTGGGCTTATTATAATTTATTTATGTTTTGGCATCGAGATGATCTAGTCGTTTATGATGTAAATACTACAATTAAATGTTAGTTTTATTGTCTTAACCGTGTAAGGTTCAAGGAAAACCAACACTCTATGTATATTTAGAGTTTTTGAGTAAAATCGGTGGTTATGGATAGACTTATATGTTTTCTAATTTCATAAATTAGAATCACTCAAAAATTCCATCGTATGAATTTGTTATGAACGTTTTAGCAGCTGCATTAAGACACTTAGATAGTTTTTCAAGCAACTTTGGCCATGTCTTTCACCTACCAAAAGATGTAGCCAAAGTCTAAAATTTTAACATCTTGTAGTCTGTAGTCCTAAGTATTTACAGTTTAAATCTTGTAATTTTTGGAGTATGTTTGTGGCGCACCTATAGCGGTATAGGTAAAAACTTTCAATTTTAGAAGTTAATTTATTTTCCCTTGCGCGCTTGTTATTTTTTTGCGATAGTTACATTTTTAAAACCACTTAAGGACACAAAAAAACATATTTGGAGTGGTCAAATATTATTTAAAGATTGTTTTAGTGACCCTCCGGGTTGAGAAAATTCAGGGCGCTACAAAAATAAATGACAACAATAAGCCACTACACATGAACTAAGCCTGGAAATCGAGAACAACCGGACGTAAAAATCCTCAAAATGTCTCACTGAGCAAATGCTTTGCCAAACACAGCGAGAAAACGAAAAAATTAGACACCATTAACAATAACACTATAATTAATTTACAAAATACAATTAACCATACACCAAAATGTACCAAATAGCATATAACACAAAACCAGGGATATAAATTTTAGATAACGTTGCATAATATACTAAACTATACCTAAACATACAAAAACATATCTACAACAACAACAAAAACTCAAAAAAAAAAAATAGATTGCATTCGTATGAATCAAAAAATCAAGCAACTGAAAGAAAGAGAAAAAAAAAACACAAATCATACCCAAAAACATACCAAACAACAAGCTTGCATAAAAAATTGTAAAAACTAAGAAAAATTGAAAAAAAATAATAATTAACAGATTTTATTGTTGCATAATATTTAAAACAGTAACTAAACATAAAAGAATTAAACGTAAATACCTAAGAAAACATAAAAAAATAAATATATGTTGTCAAACATATAAATCCACAATACGACATACCAGAGGAGAAGAACGAGACAAATCAATGTTCAAACTCCACAAATAACCTCGAAGCGATGATACAACACAGAAACGAACTGTGTTTGAGTAGATCTGAGAAATTTTATAGTTTTTTTTTCTTGAACTACAACCATAAAACAAGAACACGGCAAATGAAAATTTGAAATTTCTGATTTGGGGTGGATTATTTCATAGATCTAGCTCAAACGACATCGGAAGACAACGAAAAACCATAAATCAAGAACCCAAACAATAACACAAAATGAATGGAAATTTGAAATTTCTAATTTTGGATGGATTATTTCATAGATCTAGCTCAAACGAAATCTGAAGATAACCCCATTCTAGGGTTTCCGTAGTCGTAAAAGAAAGATAGTAGAACAAATGCGACCAAAATCATTTTTATACACACCAAAAATGACATCGTTTTCTGGCGTCTAAAAAAACAAAAACAAAAACAAAAACAAATACATATGAATCACCTTCAAAAAGAAGATTATCAGAACTTTTTATTGAGTCACATCGAGTGACGTATTTATTGAGAGCCACGTTCATTAAAAAGTCTTGCAAAAACATAACAATTTTTGTTATACTTTTATTAAAAATTACATTCTAATTAAACATCTACGAGCATCTCCAACAAACTCTTTAAACATAAGATGCTCTTTAATTTAAAGAGTCTAACTCTTAAAATTATGGTTCAATGAACTCTCCAATTTAACATTTTAATTTAGATAGTGGGTTCAGCTCTCTAAATTTAGAAATCCAAATTCACTCTCTATTATTAAAGACATTAAATTTTTATTAGAAGAAGTAAATTGAAGAGCGTGGAGATAAAGAGACTACTAGAATGTTTAAAAAATATATTTTTTAAAATGATAGATGTTCTTTAAAATACTAAAGATAAGCTGTTGTAGATGCTCTAAGGCACAATTTCCAGCTTTGTTAGAAAATTACAAAAGAACAACATAACCAAATTCCAAAAATGAACAAAGATCTGGATCTTCCTTATTTCTCTTGCTGGTCATCCCCACCTCCAAATTGGGTAGTGGTCAAGATGCGACCAAAGTTTGGTTTGGAAAGTCGTAGTGACGCAACCAGCAACCAGCAACCACAACTTCCAAATCTAGAATTGCCAAGATGTTGGTAGCAAGTGGCAACTACCACTTCTATTTTCAAATCAAAATTGCAGCCATGTAGCTGTATCGAGTTGCGTCTAAACCCAAACATTTGGTCACATCGCAAACACCCCCAAAATATTACTCCAATCGCACTATTCTCAAAACTAGATTCGCATCGCGACCAGCCCCAAACCAGTATCGTTAGTGATTGCGTGAAGGTGTGGATGATGCAGTGGTGATGATTATGGTTTTCACATACAATGAAAGTGGCTATGATGGTGATGACGATGGCGTGGTGGGATTGACGCAACTTCTTCCAAATTTGTAAGAGTGTAGGAGTATTTGTGGTTGAAGTGTATGTTATTAGGGAATTTCGTTACTGGTGGAGGGGTTTGTGTTTTAGTTGTTTTTAATTGATAAGAGAGACAATTATATAAAATGTCCATTTGCATGTGGTATTATTCAAATATAACAGTTTTTTATAACAACTTCAGAAATATTCATTTTAGACAAAAATACCTTAAAGCTTTACAAAAATTTCCTTCACATCCCATACAATTATAGTGAACGTAATTCAAAATTAGATCTACAATTACACACTTAAAAACTAAAAGTGATGCTTTTCCACCGCATCATGCCACCGCTAGCTACACCCAACCCAAGGCTTTTGATTGATTAATTTGGGTTATAAAAGAACAAAAATTCAATAGGTTTTGTGCTAGATTAATTTAGGTTATTATTTTTATCTGAACAGATATTGAATATAATTGCTCAAAAATTGTTGGAGAAGGTTGAGTTCATGGATTAATGTCTGGTTGAAGAAGAAGAATGTTAAAATAGAAAAGCAAGCAAAAATAGTGGGTTGAGCTGCTTTCGAACGGCAGCTTCAAGCTTCTGTTCGATAGCTTGAATTGTCATTCGACAGCCTGATCTGTTGTTTGACTGTTGTCATTTCAAACCCCTCAATCGAGTAGGTAGCAAATATCCTCAATCGAGGTAAAAAACCACTTAAACAGAGTAGTCAAAAAGCATATAAGCAACTAAAAACCTACCCCACAGGTAGATAAGAAACCTGCTTTACCGAGTATTCAAAAAACCTACCCTACCGGACAAAAAAAAAAATATGCCATGGGAAAGGACAAAAAATCTCGAGTATATTGGCCAAGCGGTAAAACCTACTTGATGGACATTACTACCTCGAAGGCGTTCCATATAATCAATAGGGCACACAATTTTCAAGTATGAAAAGAACCAGGGCTCGGTAGGGATGGAAAAACTCCCTGATTGCCACGATCCCCGCGAGGCACCCACCTCGGTTACAATAAATACATAAAAAATTTATTATTATATTCATAAAAATATATATATAAATTAATAGTGAGCTAAATATTAATTAAAAGGCCAGAAATCTACTTCATGGCCTATCTAAATGTAAAGCCCATTATTTATTTAATGATAAATTGGTATTTTTATAGACTTTTCCTTCAACACACTTAAAGAATATGAAGTGAGATTCATTCCATACATTTATTCTTTACTAAGATATTTTAATTTTTCCCACATCGAACAACTATCCTTCGTATTCGAAAAGAAAGGTTTATAAATAATGTATGTTTGTTATATTCTTTTAATTTCTTAATAATTCATGTGTTTATTTATTTTAATAATTTAATTTAATATTTAAACTATAATATGTAAATAAAAAAGGAAAATAAACGAGGCAGGGGGTTTCTCCACCCCGACACTGCCCGACCCCGCTTTAAAAAAAGGATCGAGGTGGGGCGGGGTAGAAAAATCCTCAACGGGGTGAGGGATGAGAAAGGCCGGCCTGTCCCGTTGCGATCCATAGGGCTCGGCATAATGTTCATCAATGTACAAAGTAGTTGTACACTTAGAATACTAAATAAGCAGGTACAAGGAAAACTTCCTAAGCATTTACTCGCCCACAGAAATATACAATAATCTAGAGACTGGGTTGAATACTTCAAGCTCAACCGAGATCAAGCACACAAAAAATTGTCAAAACCACATGATGAATCAAGAGCCTGGGGCTCGGTGATAGATATACTAGAAAATGATCGCAGTAAGTTGAGTTAACATTTATGTATTCACATGATTGAAGAAGAATTCCAACATGCTGAAAGTGACATCGTACTCTCCAATGATAAATTCGTTAAGGCGTAGGGAGGCTTATGAAACTATCAAGAAGAGAAATAAAAAATTTCATACCAAAATGTATCTTGATCGGCCTCGGCCGGAATGGACTCAACTAAATACTTTTCAACAAAATGGATAGCCGAGTAATACCCGACCCCTAGGGCCCTACCCAGCCACCAAGGCAAGGTAGGAATTAGTGCATCCTACCCAACCCTATAGCTGGGTAGGGAGGTATCTACCCTATTCGGCCACATGTCCGGGTAAGGTAATTTATCGTACCTGGCCTTGTGGCGTGATAGGGTGTCATATACCCTACTCGAGCATGATCGGGTAGGATGCTACTTCATTCTACCCGGGCCACATGGTCGGGTAGCACACAACCTTACCATATGGCCATAAGGCCGAGTAGTGTAGGATCGCATCCAACCAGCCACCTAGGCCTTCTTCCT
Source organism: Forsythia viridissima (assembly GCA_030279155.1). Classification (NCBI taxonomy): domain Eukaryota; kingdom Viridiplantae; phylum Streptophyta; class Magnoliopsida; order Lamiales; family Oleaceae; genus Forsythia; species Forsythia viridissima. Next base: position 26,852,102 of record CM059041.1, on the reverse strand, counting down.
CCAAGTGGAGTACGTGGTTGCATAATACCTTTGGCCATGGACAACCTTTGTAGATTTTCAATTAGAAGCGACTCCCTCATTGTCTAAAATACTTACACTAAAGAAAGTTTGACGGACAACCTTTGTAGATTTTTGATTAGAAGCGACTCCCTCATTGTCTGAAATACTTACACTAAGGAAAGTTTGACCTAGATCAAATGTCCGAAGATGTGACAAATGTTTAAAGATCATATTATCACAGTACTACCGCAGGCTAACCACCCTAAATCTAATGTCTAAGAATATGACACATGCTCAAAGATCCTTGCGCCACCTTCTCAAGATTAATTCCTATATAAATGTAAAGATCACAAGGCATTTTGTAAAAAGTGATTGTTCTCCATTTGCCAGCTTATATACTTGATATATTTTTCTCTATAGAAATGAACTAATTTTTTCACGAGAGGAACAACGGGGGAGAGTTCGCAGCATCGTTTTCAGGTTATTGAAGCATTGGATGTTGTTAGCCTAAATTTTTGTAATAAAAATGTGTGATAAACGAGTGTTTTTGTTTAGAGCCTGTTATAGTATTTTCTTGTGTTTGTTAATCTATTAGATAACACTGTGTATAAGAGTTAGAGGCCTCGTATGATATTGAAAAATCATAGTTTATCCTGAAATTTACTATTTTTCTTTCTCTTTATTTTTTTATTCTAAAAAACAGCTCTCCAATTATATGCGTGATTATCATATGCACCCATTGCTACTAGATCTCTTATTTTCCTAGGATTTTTGTGACGCCCCAAAACCTCCTCTACAAGGCCTTGGTTCGTCTCTCATATTCTTACCATTTTAGAGCCCGAAAGTAAACTAAAATTTTACGGAATTCTAGATATTATTCAAATAGTTTACAAATGTGAACTTATCAACTACATGGGCTTTAAAATCGAGGTTATCAACCCTTAGAGGATTTCATTGAAAGCCAAAACCTCTGGTATACCTAATTGTAACATAATGTTAATGCCCTTTATTTCTTATACACTCAAATGAGCGACCCAAAGGTCATAAAAGCTTATGAAGTTTTAATCAAATAATCATAACTCATACATCAAATACATACTAAAATTTCACAATTTTAAGAATTGGTTAAGGTTATCAAAAGGGAATCAAAGTATACAAGAAACATAAGCTAGACAGCTTTCAGACTCATTTTAAATCCAAAATTTTCCCTATCAAAAGGCCTTGAAAAATTCTAATATTTTTAGGGATAAAACATAACATAACATATCAACTCATATCCAAAATTCAGAATTTAATAAAATATGAAAGGTCTCCAAATCAACTTCTAAAACATGGAAGGCAGATTCTCGAGTAGAACTGTCCATCATCACCAAAGCTTGCATATCTTGCTCTACAGACATCCGAATGAGGTGATTCCAAGTTTCAAAGGACTTAAATTGATAGGTAATCAATCCCACCAAATTTTGTCCCAAAACCTGAAGTCTACCATTCAGTACGTCCATTTGAAACTTGACTTGCAAGCTGGAAATTCTGGACAGTTACATCTCGGTCAACATTATACCCTTTAAACATCCTCTAACATTCATCAAGTTCAAATTATCATTTCATAGGGTTCCAAACAAGTTCATGCCATATTAAAGATTAACAATCATATCAAAAACATCTTATAATATATAAAATTCAGAAATCATAACAATATAACGAAATTGCCATTTATTCGTCTTCTTGACCAAAATCTCTTTTTCCATGGCTCAATCCCTCCATCATCAAGCCTTCATCCAACCCTACAATCAATCTAAGAATGGGGAAATGGTGAGTTTGGGAAAAACTCAATAGGAATATCATCATTTATAAATATGCAAATCCCAATTTATATATTACAATTTAAATGTAAGTAAACCATGCTAACATTCATATTTCGGTGAGCTCAAAGGGTCGAAACCCTAAATTCATTCATAGGTTTAATCCCGAAGGATTTAAAACCAAAAAAATTCTTTCTTAGGTTTAATCCCAAAGGATTTAAAACCATTAATTTCATCCAAAGTAGGATAAACATCAATTCTTGTTCATTCCAAAGGAACAAACTACATTCATATCCGGATGGCCATAAACATTAAATCATATAGCATAGCATACACATAATTACAATACATAAAGGGATTTAATTCAACTTTGCATACAAATATTTCCTACCTAGCTTCTTGAAAAAGAATGAAAAACCTTTGAAAAAATATTTCTTCTTTCCTCCTTCTTCTTCTCTTTTTTTCTTTTTCTCTTTTCTTCTCTTTTCTTTCTTTGTAAAAAATGTCTTAAGTGTGTAAGGGAAAGGGAAAAAGGAGAGGTGGCCAAAAATTTAGAGGAGAAGGAAGGGAATTGGAAAATTTTGAAGATTTTATCTTCTTTCCATCATTGTGCATGCAGATCAAGAAACTTACCTATTTGGGTTTAGGTAAGGTTTTAATATGGTAAAAATACCATAATTTAAAATATCTTACCATTCTTTCCCTTTTTAGAAAATAAATATAATTAATTAATTAATTAATTAAATCTCATAAATCGTTGGATATTTTGTCTAGTGGACTCGGGTCGTTTATTATTATTGGACCCCGTTTGGACTTTGTACAGACATGTGGCCACAATTATTTGCTAAGAATTTTACTTAGCCCAAAATAAAATTCTAAATTTTTGGGGTGTTACATTCTCTACTCATAAAAATTTCGTCCTCGAAATTTACCTTATGATGGAAACAGCAAGTGGTACTTGGTTTTGATCTCTTCTTCTTTCTCCCAAGTGGCCTCATCCATTCCATGATTTCGCCATTGAACTTTGACTAACAGCACTTATCGATTTCACAAAACATGAACCTTTCTGTCTAAAATATAGATTGGAGTCTCCTCATGGGTTAGATCCTTTTGCATCTCCAAAGACTGATAGTCTACCACGTGTCTGGAGTCATGAACATATTTTCTAATCATGGACACATGGAAGACATTTTGCACCGTTGAGAGTTCTAGAGGCAAAGCTAGACGGTAAGTGACGTTACAATTTTCTCAAGTATTTCAAAAGGTCCGATGAACCTAGGGCTTAACTTTCCTTTCTTACCAAAACGGAGAACGCCTTTCATCGGTGCAACCTTAAGGAAAACCTTTTCGCCAACTTTGAATTCTAAAACTTTCCTTATTTTATTGCATAGTTTTTCTATCAGTCCTGGGCAGATTTTATTCTAGCTCTTATTGTATCGATAGCCTGAACTGTTCGTTCAACGATTTTAGGGCCTAACACTCTCTTTTCTCCAACTTTATCCCAATGTACTGGAGATCTGCATTTTCTGCCATACAGCGCCTCATAAAGAGCCATCCCTATCGTAGCTTGAAAACTGTTGTTGTAAGCAAACTCCACTAACGACAAGTGGGACTCCTAGTTGCTGTCTAAGTCCAAAACGCATGCCCGAAGCATGTCTTCTAAAATTTAAATAGTTCGTTCGGACTGTCCATCTGTCTGAAGATGATATGCAGTACTAAAATTAAGCTTGGTGCCTAAGGCTGTCTGCAAACTCTTCCAAAATTTTGATGTAAACTTCGGATCTCTATCTGACACTATTGATTAGGGGGTTCCATGCAACCTGACAACCTCTCTAAGGTATAGTTGCGCTAACTGATCCATGTTGAAAGTCATCTTTACTAGTAAGAAAATGGGCCGACTTGGTCAATCGATCTACTATGAGTTTGGAAAGCGTACTACGAAGTCCATGTTTATGTGTTCCCACTTTCATTATGGTATTTCTAACAGATTCAAATGCCCCGATGGCCTTTGATGTTCTGCTTTGACTTGTTGATAGACTAAACATTTTTCCACAAACAACCCTATACCTCTCTTCATGTTTTTCCACCAAAAGGTGTCTCAAAGGTCACCATACATCTTCGTTTCTCCAGGATGTACTGTGTAAGGGGTTGAGTGAGCTTCCTCCAAAATTTCTATTCTCAATTTCTCATCCTTGGGTACACATAATCTTCCTTTGACCATGAGTGTACCGTCTGTATTCAATCTAAAATCCTTGCGTTTATCTGTACCAACTTCGGCCTTAATCTTTTGCATAAAAGGGTCCTTACCTTGTGCTTCTCGAATTCGATCTCTGAGAATAGGTCGAATCATCAAGGATGTTATTCTTCTAGTATCTTTACTCGATGGTGCTAAAACTTCTAGCTGTAGTCTCTCGAAGTCCCTTACTAGTTGTTCATGTACTGTGATTATCGACGTCAACTACCCTACCGTCTTTCTACTTAAGACATCAGCCATGACGTTGGCTTTACCTGGAGTGATAATAGATTGCACAGTCATAGTCCTTTACTAACTCCAACAATCTTCGTTGTCTCATAATCAACTCTATCTGGGTGAAGAATTACTTGAGACTCTTATGGTCCGTATAAATATCACACTTGCTACCATATAGATAGTGACGCCATATGTTTAAGGCGTGAACTATTGCTGCCAATTCTAGGTCGTGTGTTGGATAATTTTGTTCATACGGCTTTAGTTGTCTCGAAGCATAGGCGATAACTCTCCCATGTTGCATAAGCACACATCCCAAACCTAGTTTGGATGCATCATTGTAAATGACAAATCCTTCTGATCCTTCTGGTACTGCTAGTACTGGGGTTGTGACTAAACGTTGCTTAAGTTCTTGAAAACTTTGTTCACATTTGTCATCCTACTGAAACTTTACTCCTTTACTGGTTAACTGAGTTAACGATCTTGCAATTTTAGAGAAACCTTCTATAAATCTTCGGTAATAACCGGCTAACCCTAAGAAACTGCGTACTTCTCTAGCATTGGTTGGTCAGTTCCAATTTGTTACTGCTTCCACTTTGTCTGGGTTGACTTCAATCCCTTGGGCCACAATTACGTGCCCAAGAAAACCCACTCGATCTAGCCAAAATTCGCACTTCTTGAATTTGGCATACAAGTTCTCCTTTCTTAATATCTCCAACACTATTCTAAGGTGTTCTTCATGTTGATCAAACAAATCTTCAATCCTTGGAAGAGGATACTTATTCTTTATCGTCAACTGATTTAATTCTCGATAGTCAATGCACATTCTCATCGATCCATCATTCTTCTTCACAAAAAGAAGTGGTGCACCCCACGGTGACACACTTGGTCAGATAAAGCCTATATCCAACAATTCTTGAAGTTGAGACTTTAGTTCTTGTAATTCCTTTGGTGCCATTCTATAAGGTGCTTTAGACATCGGTGCCGCTCCAGGAACTAAGTCAATTATGAACTCCAGTTGTCTGTCCGGTGGAATCCCTAGTAGATCTTCAGGAAACACGTCGAGAAATTTTCGTATCACCTCTACGTCATCAATAATTACCTCTGGCTGGGATTTACCTGAAGTACTGAAAGATTTTCCTTTACCTGACATTTTCGTCCCTAAGAAACAAAACTTATCTTATCCTGGTTTCTAAAGTACTACCTCCTTTTCGTGGCATTAGATCGATGCGTGGTTATGTCCTAACCAATCCATGCCTAGGATTACATCAAAGTCTCTCATTTCTAGGATGTACAAATCTGCTTCTAGTACTTTTTCTCCAATTTCTATCTTAATTGACTTAGCTAGCTGATTTGTAAAAAGTGACTCGCCTGAAGGGATGCTAACCTCTAGTGTACTAGCCGATTTATCACATGCAAGTCTAGCTTTAGTGATAAAAGATGCAGAGATGAAAAGATGCGTTGCTCCAAAATCAAAAAGCACGTAAGCAGGAAAATGTGACAACATAAGGGTACCTGCTATCACGTTAGGATTTTCGTCTACTTTTTGCTGGGTAAGAGAAAACACTCACTGCTTTCCATTCTTATTCTTGTTTCTGTCTTCCTCTTTCTCTTTCATATCTCTTCTTTTGGGTGGTTCTGGACAATTCATGATCATGTAGCCCAGTTTTCTACATCGGTAACATACATTTCTCCCAAACAAACACTCTCCTAGGTGAGTCTTGTTACATTTTGGGCAGGGTGGAGCGGAGGCTCCTGGCTTGACGTTATTGTATCCGGTATTCAGCTTCTTTTCTTACCATTTTCATTTTCCTTTGTCTTGTCCACTCAACTTTCTCTTCCCTGTAAAATCCTTCTTTTGAGAGACAGACTAATCTGTATTGGCTTTGCGGTAACAAATTGCCTTGGCCCGAGCTAGCATCTCCCTATAAAAGGTGAAGCTATGGGACATGAGAATTAAGCTCATATCTATACTCAATCTTTGCTCAAACCTTTTGATCTTCTTAGCTTCAATATCAACAAAGTGAGGTGCATACTTAGATAATTGTTCAAATTTCTGCTCATATTCTGGTAGTGACATGCTGCCTTGCCTTAGCTGTAAGAATTCAGTTTATTTGCTATCCCTCAATGCCTGTGGAAAGTATTTCTCCATCAGTTCCTCCTTGAATTGACTCCAAGTTAGAGCATCTTGCTCTAACTCACTCCTAGTGCGGGACATAGATTCTCACCAGTGACTGGCATCACCGACGAACGTGAATTCCACGTACTTAACTTTCTGCGCATCAGTACTTGTCAGCAATCAGAAGATGTGCTTCAACTTACGCAGCCACTCCTCTATTGCTAGTAGTCCTGAAGACCCGTCGAATGTAGGGAGTTTGTGCCTACGAAACTGTTCTATCACAGCGGCATGATTGACAACAGTTGAAGTTGAAGATTGGGTAGGAGGTGGAGGGAGAGGAGCCTGACTTTTTCTAGCCAGTACTGCTCATAGCAGATCTCTCATCGGGTTGTTTTGAGTTGAAGGTTCCATTTTCTTTAGACAAAATAAAGGTTGTCCATCAGGAATTAATAAAACTACTATCTCAAATGACATAAAGAAAGCTGGGATTTTATTATTATTAAAATAATCTTCGACAAAATGTCAGAAAACTGTAATTGTTTGGAAGGAAAATAACAATACGAAAAGTAGCAAGAGAAAAATTAGATTACAACTGCGAATCTAGAAAGTGCTCTCAATGAAAGTCTGAATGAAAATAACATAGTAGAAAATAGGTAAATGACACCTAATCTGAATCTTCTTCACGATTGGACGTTGGTTGATTGACGGAGGTCTCTGATCCTGTATCTGAGTCTTCTTCGTTATTTGGAAATTTCCAATTCATATAATCTTCGTGACAGTGATTTAGGATGTAGCAATATGTCTCGACATCGATATGGTTTGGGTCTTCTTTCAACATTTCATTCTTGATAAAATTTCCCATCTCTACTCTAGATGGGGTAAAGGTACGCAAAAGGTGATCGATAGCTTCAATGTTACTAATTCTATTCCCATGTCCAGTCGCATTTCACCACAATTGAAGGAATTTAGCAGTGTGTTGAGGCATGGGCATGTAGGAATCGAAGTTCTCATAGGCTCGTAGTGCTAAGGCTTTTCGTCTTAGGTGACGCGGTAAACCTGTAGACTTTCTGGCGGTATGTCTCACCTTAGCCATCTTATCCTAAGTCCAGTCCAACATAAATCCAAAGAAATTTAGAAAACTTTATATCAAAATAAATAGAATTCTATTATTTGCAAAAATTATAACTTTATGAAATTCAACTTAGCAAAATTCAATGCTACAAAACTTTGAAATAATTCTTTCATGTCCCAATTAAAATCATACATGAGGGTTTGAGAATGGTAGCCATAAGATGAAGTAGGATAGCCATGGGGAAATCTTTACATTTAAAATTTTCTTTATTACCGATAGAATACAAACTTTAATGTAATCATGTAACACATTTCGGTAATACAAGTAATCATCATACACTTAAATAAATACACATTAGGAGAAAAAAAATTGTTGATGAACAGAGGCCCGCTCGAGGGCAAAAAAAAAATTTATTCGTTCCCTATAGGTTCTTAAACTCTTCTTAGTCTACAGAACCGATTTAAAACTCTAGGCTCTGATACCAAGTTGTGACGCCCCAAAACCTCCTCTACGAAGCCTTGGTTCGTCTCTCATATTCTCACCATTTTAGAGCTCGAAAGTAAACTAAAATTTTGCGGAATTCTATATATTATTCAAATAGTTTACAAATATGAACTTATCAACTACATGGGCTATAAAATCGAGGTTATCAACCCTTAGAAGATTTCATTGAAAGTCTAAACCTCTGGTATACCTAATTGTAATATAAGGTTAATGCCATTTATTTCTTATACACTCAAATGAGCGACCCAAAGGTCATAAAAGCTTATGAAGTTTTAACAAAATAATCATAACTCATCCACCAAATACATACTAAAATTTCACAATTTTAGGAAATGGTTAAGGTTATCAAAAGGGAATCAAAGTATACAAGAAACATAAGCTAGACAGCTTTCAGACTTATTTTAAATCCCAAATTTTCCCTATCAAAAGGCCTTAAAAAATTCTAATATTTTTAGGGATAAAACATAACATAACATATCAACTCAAATCCAAAATTCAGAATTTAATAAAATATGTAAGGTTTCCAAATCAACTTCTAAATCATGGAAGGCAAATTCCCGAGTAGAACTGTCCATCGTCACCCAAACTTACATATCTTGCTCTACAGACATCCGAATGAGGTGATTCTAAGTTTCAAATTACTGAAATTGATATTTCATCAATCCCACCAAATTTCGTCCCAAAACCAGAAGTTGACCATTCAGTACATCTATTTGAAACTGGACTTGCAAGCGGGAAATTCTGGACAGTTACATCTCGATCAACATTATACCCTTTAAACATCCTCTAACATTCATCAAGTTCAAAATATCATTTCATAGGGTTCCAAACAAGTTCATGCCACATTAAAGATTAACAATCATATCAAAAACATCTTATTACATATAAAATTCAGAAATCATAACAATATAACGAAATTGCCATTTATTCGTCTTCTTGACCGAAATCTCTTTTTCCCATGGCTCAATCCCTTAATCATCAAGCCTTCATCCAACCCTACAATCAATCTAAGGATGGGAGAAGTGGTGAGTTTGGGAAAAACTCAATAGGAATATCATCATTTATAAATATGCAAATCCCAATTTATATATTGCAATTTAAATGTAAGTAAACCATGCTAACATTCATATTCCGGTGAGCTCAAAGGGTCGAAACCCTAAATTCATTCATAGGTTTAGTCCTGAAGGATTTAAAACCAAAAAAAAATCTTTCTTAAGTTTAATCCCAAAGGATTTAAAACCGTAAACATTCTTTAATTTCATCCAAAGTAGGATAAACATCAATTCTTGTTCATTCCAAAGGAATAAATTACATTCATATCCGGATGGCCATAAACATTAAATCATATTGCATAGCATACACATAATTACAATAAATAAAGGGATTTAATTCAACTTTGCATATAGATATTTCCTACCTTGCTTCTTGAACAAGAATGAAAAAACTTTGAAAAAACATTTCTTTTCTCCTTCTTCTTCTCTTTTCTTCTTCTTCTCTTTTCTTCTCTTTTCTTTCTTTGTAAAAAATATCTTTAGTGTGTAAGGGAAAGGGAAAAAGGGGAGGGGGCCAAAAATTTAGAGGAGAGGGAAGAGAATTGGAAAATTTTGAGGATTTTATCTTCTTTCCATCATTGTGCATGCATATCAAGAAACTTACCTATTTGGGTTTTGGTAAGGTTTTGATATGGTAAAAATACCATAATTTAAAATATCTTACCATTCTTTCCTTTTTAGAAAATAAATAAATATAATTAATTAATTAATTAAATACCATAAATCGTTGGATATTTTGTCTAGTGGACTCTGGTATTATTGAATCCCGTTTGGACTTTGGACGGACATGTGGCCACAATTATTTGCCAAGAATTTTACTTAGCCCAAAATAAAATTATAAATTTTTGGGGTGTTAGAATTGTAGTTCAATTAATCAGAGAACTGCTCTGTGAAGGCGGAAGCTGCTGGTTCGAGCCCCGTCAGTCCCAAAGGATTGCCCCCAAAAGTAGGAGTTTAGGTATGAGCAAGTAACAATCACTCCAAAAATGATTTCAATGGGATATATAATCTTTATAATTTTATATTTAGAGCAGAGCAACTAATAGATCAAATTCATCTCATAATTTCATAAACATGCATACTCTAATTATTACATTAACTCTAACTAATAGAGTGGCTATAATTGTATGGGATCGCCAGAAGTATTACTCTGAGGATCGAGATCGTGTCTCCAACGCTCCAATAACCTGAAAAGAGGTGGCGAACTCTCCCATTTGGTGCGAGAATTAGCTCATTTCTAGAGAAAAAAATATCGCAAGTATATAAGTTGGTAAATGGAAAATCATATATTTTTACATTTATGTAGGAGTTGTTGTTGAGGAGGTGGTGCAAGAATCTTTGAGCACGTGTCATATTCTCGAACATTAGATCTAGGGTTAACCAATATTAGTACCGTGATAATAGGATATTTAGACATTTGGCAAATCTTCGGACATTTGATCTAGAACTAACTTGCCTTAGTGTGAGTATTTCAAATAGAGAATGAATATATAACCTAGATAATTTAGAATAGAAGTTGATACAACCCTTAATCTTGAATCTCATCAATATTCTTGGATGGCACCATGTCTTCTTCTTTAAAATCAACTAAAATTCAAATAATTTCTTGTAATTTTTCCAAGAATTGGATGTGGAATTCCTCAAAGTATATGTGATATGTTATAATATGGAACTCCGCCATTAATTGACTTAGAATAGGTCTTTATACAATGCTTGAGATGCTTTGAAAGTCATATCCCCATATAGCCCTAATCCAACTTAACTTTAGAAAATCGCACTCGGGACCTTCTTTCAGCATAGGTCGCACCTAGGTCACAGAATGCATTGTACGACATCTATGCGGCCTACAGAGAAATTAGTGCAACCTCACCTTGGTCACACAATATGTTGTGCTACCCTTTTTTTCAAAACTTGTAACTTGGTCCCCAATATAGCTTTTAGGTGCAGTTTTGGTTATTTGTTCCTTAAATCTTCTCGATTCTATCAAAAAACTTTCAATGGCATTCTATTTGGCCTCATCCTTCTTAAGTCTCTCCAAAGTGGTCTTTCTAATATTTCAAAGTCAATAGTTATTCCCAACACGTCGACCACACGCCCTAGCATAGCCTTTCCCGCATGAACATCCACAATAGATCCAGTGTTGCAAATTAGTCCTCAAACTTTTCTAAAATCTGATTTTTGCTCATGAAACATTCGAATTCACTCTCGTTGTTTTCTAACATCTCCAACTCATGTCCATCCCGTCTGGTTGAGCCTTAATTAAGCATTAAACTCTTGCTTTTGTTTAAATTATCTTCAAATTAGGGATTTAGCCTACAAAAGTCAAATATAACATAAAGTGAGTAAACATATGCCCAAATAATCAACTATTAAGTATATTTAAGAGCCAAGATAAGCATGTGAGACATACTTATCACACCTCCAAACTTAAAGCTCTTGCTCGTCCTGAGCAAGATTAACTCCTCTAAACACACAAACAAAAATAAACTAAACTAAAAACTAGATGCGTTAGATAGTCTATCGTATTCACCTCCGAACTTTAAACTGTTGAACCAATCCCTGAAAAGCTTCTAAATAATGCTACCAAGAATAAGTTTTAACTTATCCGAAGCTTGACTAGTGTGTGTGCATAGTCAATTTCCATCATCATAAAGCTTAAGTTGGTTCCTTCTAGACCTTCAATAGTCAAACTTTTCCTCTTCATCTCGTGAGATGCACACCTTCAAACTTGATTTATTTTAATCTCTCATCCAAGGTGTTCATTCTAAAGATGCTCTCAAATCACTCATTACTTTCTCGCTCAAATTTGGTTGGATCTAACCAATGAAGGTAATTACTTAGATCTATGATGATTCTCCTTAGATTTAAGTGCTTCAACCTTCAAGGTTCTAGTAGGTAAGTAAAACCCACTAGTTGTCTAGATCTCCAAATATAGTGGCCAAGGTAGTCAAGGTTAGCAGTGCATCTTCTGTTTTATACACCTGCTTTTCTCACTGTTTTTATATGTATACAAATAAATGTAAAACTTTTCTCTCTTACACTTTTTAGATGACCCTTGTAGCGAGTTTTAGGCCAATGGCTCCCAGGTTTGACAGACCTTAGGGCACTAGGTTTTGAGAACCCACACAGAATTTATCACTCAAGTAAAAAATGTTACATAGAGAAGCATAAGATAATGCAAGTGCAATGCCATTTTTGTGAAAGATAAAATATGCGGGGATTAGATTTCTAGCATCCGGTCACCACCCAACTTCCATTTGTTAGTAAAAAACAATCCACACCAATATTCAACATCCACAAAATCAACACTTCTCCAAATATCTACTTACAATGGCTCAACCACTCTCAAACTATCCTCTCATATGGTTAGGTGATTTTTTATTTATGTCATTTATGACATGCATGTAAGGATTGACAACATAGTTCACACAATTCAAGTAACATTTTACACTCTATATGTATGACCAACTTAAATACGATTGTCATGACTAATGTGCTCAAAATATCAAGATCTCACATGGATAAGTAAAACAAAAAAATTAAACCCATGTAGCATCACATAGTCACAAGTCATAAATTGATCACATATTCAACTATATATCATCATTAGCTGGCAAAGCTATCCAACAACACACAAGCACGCAATTAAAAGAAAAAAATGTTTTTTTTCGAAAGTTAAACTTTTTTCTTTTGGAATTTTGAAAAAAAAAATCAATTTTTTTTATTTTTTTAATATAATATAAAGCAATAAAACAAACACACAGTTGACGCATAGAGTCGACTCTATCCCCAAACTTCAAGTTACATTGTTTCAATTTAAGCACAAAAATAATATAAGGAAGGATAGCAATACTCCCCCATGTCATATGATGGTGAATCTCCTTCATTAGCACTCGACTCATTTGTCCTCTTTTAGTCTCATTTATTTGAACCTCAAATTATCTCCATTAATCCTTAAAAGAGACATGATAAATATAATCAGCTACACGAAGATCAATTGCCCAAAAAAGAGTATGAAATCACTTGGGACTTTTAGGCTGACTTATTTTGATGATCTTGACTCTAGTTGCTCAAAATAATCTAAAAATCCTAAGAATTAGAAAAGTGCACCCTAAGCTAGAAAGTGAGAATTAAAAGAGAAAATAAAGGGATAGAAAATTGGGTTGCCTACCAATATGCATTTGTTTAAAGCATTAACTTGACTTTTGCAACACTCTTTTCACAGCACTTTGAATAGAACTTTGGAGGACTTGCTTTGTTTACTTCGATTAACTTCGCACCATTTTTGTTATTCCTCTAAAATTTGATGTTGCTCTTCTCATAAAAATATCATTTTGTTTCATCACATTGCTCGAACTCAACTATGAAAATTTCAACTTTCTCAACAACCTTGATCACAAAATCAATTTTAGAGAAAAGATAGGAGTTGGGGAATTGCTTGATAGGCGTAACATCAGTAAATGTCACTTTTTCATTATGCTTATTTATGATCAACTTCTCATTCTCGATCATTCTCCACGTGCTATTCTTCTTTCGTTGGTGCTTCCTCGATTTGGACAACCTGTCTATTTTCCAAAATCTTGGGCAGTTGCTCCTCACTTATTGTTGTAATGCTTGACATGTGTTCTATCGTGGTGGCTTTAGCGACGCTTGGAAAGGTACATTGTGGACTTTCTGTCAAAATCTTTATCATCTGCCCAATTTTCTTCTCTATGCATTTTTCGGTTGCCTTGATGCTCTGATCAATTGCCTATTTCCATCATTATTTACTCTCTTGTGCTCTACTTGTTTGACCTTGGTTGTTGCACCAAGAGTAATCAAAGTGACTTTGCCAATCCTGGTTGTAGGTGTAGGAGTAGGGATAAAAACTTTATGTGACAGTTGGTTTCCATAAATCTCCCAAGAGCAAGTCATCCTCATCAATTTCAGTAGGTATATCATATCTCGCTATATTAGCGTGGTGTATTGCGACGAAATCTCCATAAAGCATGTCATGTGTGTAGTCACCATCAATCTTAAGGTTTGTCATCTTGTGGTGTTGTTAATCTCCTATCTCCTCTTTGTTTCATGATAGCAATGAAACCAAGAAAAACAAGTAGATCAACTAAAAAAAAAAATTAAAGCTAAAATTAACTAAAGCAAATTGTAGAAAAAAAATGTCCCCCTGCAACAGCGCCAAAAACTTGTTTGTCAATTTTAATCTCGCAAGTGAAAGGATCGTTAACATGTAATACAATGATAAATAGAGTGTCGAACCAACGAGGACTGAATTTCCTACGTAATTTACTTTAATTAATACAAGCTCTAATTCAAGAAAAACACACAATCAATTATTTAAATTCAATTCTAACTAAATCTAATTATCTACTAAAGTAATTGTACAAATCCTGGAATTAATCAAATCCTAAAAGGTACTAGAACCTTGAATCTATCATTGTTAACCCACTTTAAACCTCAATTACCGGTTTACAATCAATTCTTAAATTATGTTGACCATCGACATACCTTGTATATTAATTTGCTCTCTCGATACAAATTAAACCAATTCCCATCTATGACCCATATATATCTCTATGATGAATTCAAATAGATAAAGAACGCAACACAAGCTAGAATACCACCAAAGATTGCACTAAGCATAAAAGTATATCTCTATCTCCTATCAAACTTAATGTCGTTTGTTATTTGAGCTAGACACGTGTAGCACCTCTCCGCATTAACACAAATCTCATCCAATTTTAATTAATAGCCTCTCTCGATGGTCAATCGATTCTATACTTAAATGTAAATCTAATTATCTCTGATTAAATTTCGAACACATAAACATGCATTAATTCACAAATATCATCACAAAACGATTTCATAGAGCATAATGATATAGACCATCAATTATAAAAGGTCCCCAAATTGGCTTTTATGTACGGTTTTGGTCATTTGTTCTTTATATCTTCTCGATTTCATCCACAAACTTTCGAAGGCATTCTAATTGGTCCTCATCCTTCTAAATTCTCTCCAAATATTCAAAAGTGTGCAAATTAGTCCTCAAACTTTTCCAAAATCTAATTTTTGCTCCTCTCATTGCTTTCTAACAGCTTCAACTCATGTATGTCCAGTCCGATTAAGCTCTAATTAAGTATCAAACTCTTCTTTTTGTTTAATCTATATTCAAACTGAAGATTTAGCTTCAACTTATGTTCGTCCCGTCCATTTTATACTTAGGCCCTATTTGATTTCAATTAAAATTTTGATAAAAAGCTGAAGTCAAAGTCAACAATTAATTTTAACCACACATTTTAGAGACCCACAATATTTTACAACTTTTCAACCACGTATTTCATTGACTTTTATCAATTCTTACAAAAAATCTGATTTTGATCGAAATCAAACACACCCTTAATGTTGAATGAGAAATTTTTGTGAATTTACGATTTACTAAGCTAAAATTAGAAATTTCTTTGAATTTTTGAAACAGCGGCAATATGGCACCTGTGTTGATTTCAAAAATTAAAAATATCTATTGAATTTTGTGGGGAAAAAATCTAATTTTTTATTTCTAGTGAAGTTGAATTTCTAATTGAAGATTGTTAATGTATTGTGAATTTTACGTATTGTGAATTTTGTATATTTGTTAGTTTGTCAACTTACATTCAGTCTTGTTGGCTTATATGATTGTGGCCTAGTCAGCTTATATGGTTGTGGCCTAGTCGGCTTATGTGATAGTAGTCTTGTCAAATTTAATGGTGAGATGGTTGTTTTTTTTATTAATATTATTTAGGCTAATCATTAGACAAAATACATACATCATGCCTCCTAAATATGAGTCTGGAACTAAAAAAAGAAAATGGGAAGAGAAAAAAATGGCATTAATTCAAAGTCAAGCGAGAGATATTGATAAGTACTTTAATGGAAACAAAAGAAGAAAGAGTAAAGGAACAGTGGAAAGTTGTGTGATTGAGGAATAATAGAATGTGGATGTCAATGATAATGTGAACAACCTGATTCTGGGCCGAGGCGAGTGAGGCATCGCCTCGGGCCCAAAATCATAGGGGGCCAGTCTTTTTCTCTCTTAGACTTAGACTCAGCAAATTATACGAAGCTCATTTCGTGAATCAAAGAAGAAGAAAGAATGAAGAGCCGCACGTCTCTGTCTTTCTCCTCTCTCTCTCTATCTCTATCTCTCTCCGTCTTCGATGAATCACAACCCAGTCTCCTCTATTCATTATCTCTTTCACCTCTTCTGAGATTTGAGGTTTGTATCTACAAATTAAAGCGTGGGTGTTTTGTAAAGTGTGCATGCTTGAAATTAAGTGCAAAAATGATAATTATTTGAGATTTACAAATATGGGCACTCTATTCAAAAACATAGAATTACTTGTGTGTGGTGAGGAAGATGGAAAAAAGGAAAGAGGAGGAATTATAACATATTGGGAAGGTGGTTTTTTTTTTGTTTCCCTCGGTGGTGGCGGTACAAAATTTAATTTTTTTCCATCGATAGTGCTTTTTCTTTTTCCCTCAATGTTTCCCATCGATGCAGATTTTATAATCCTTCCCTCGAAAATGCTAATTCTTTGGCTAAATGATTATATTATATTATAATTAAAATGCGTAATTAAGAAGAATGAAGAAAATTTTTACCCTTTTTGCATTATCATCTCCCTTGTAAATTTTTGTTTAGAATAAGTTAAGCAGATCTCTTGTCAAAATAAAATCAATTCATTACTTACTATTGCATAAATTCTCAAAATTTCTTCAATTCTTTAACCTTGTTAAGCAGGTCTAGTAAGTAAACAAATTTTTTTTTACCTTGTTAGGGAAAAAAATGTGGGAGGAGAGAGATTTTTGTGCACAAATGGACCATTTTTTCCTTTGAAAGAGAGATAGGAGAGAAGGGACAAATATTTAGCTATGACAATTATGTAGTCCAAGAATAACTAACCAAGAGGAGGGTGAATTGGTTTTCTCAAACTTTTTCGTAAAATATACTCAAAATAAGAAATTTAAGAAATAAAAATTAATCCAAAAAAATATGAGTACAATGTAAATAAATAAAAGGGTAGAGAAAGTGCAAACAATATTTTTATGGAGGTTCGATCCAACCAATGATCTAAGTCTCCCGTTACCAAGCTCTCCAACACGAGCACGGCCTTTCCACTATCTTGATTGACTTATGGTGCAATCCAAATCCTTACAATGTATATGGTGACTTACAAACAAGGAGCACCGATCATTATACAATATTGAACTTTCAAGGAACCTCAATACGACCCAATGATAGAAAGAAATAGATTTAAGAATGTATTTCTCTTTTGATAAATGATAAATACAAGTTTGGTTTTAAAAGACACTATCACTTTAATGAATAGCAATAAATGAGAAAAACTCAAGTGTTATAAGAAAACTTTGTTGATAATGATGAATCAAAAGTTTGAATTGATCAAAAAAAGTTTCTCAGTGAGTGATATTGAAGATATATATGCAATAAAGCTTTGAATAAATTTTCTCAATATGATTTTCTCTATAAATGCTCTTGTAAGTGTTGTTGAATGATAATAAATAAAGATGTATTTATAGAGATGAATTTTCACAGCTTTCTGTTGAAATGGATGACCAAACGGATGACCAGACGGTCGACCGGTCAAATGGTCAGAACTAACCGTTGGAACAGCAAAAAAATCAAAACGGACACTTTTTGGAAAATGACTGCCAGACGAATGAACGATTCACCCAAACGGTCAACCGGTTCACTCCAAATGGTCGACCGTTTAATCTAAACAGATGATCGTTTCCAGGGTTTGAAAAATTGATTTGTGGTTTTGATAAAAGTATTTTATGCAAGTGATATCAATATTGGTTTTGTGCATAAAAATGTTTTTGAGCTTTCATTCATTTAATTGCTAAAAATAAAGAGTTAATACCTTTACAATTCTATCTAGAAATCTACTCTTTGATCTTGATCTTCGAATCTTGAATTTTTGATCTTGAGATGCTTGAACTCTTGTATTGATTTGACTTTGATCTTGTCATTGCTTGAACTCTTGTATTGATTTGATTTTGACCTTGACATTGCTTGAGAGTTCGATTTGTAGCGCTTTGAATATTACTTGAAAATAGATTATTAGTAAACAATAATAATTTGATTGTTATAATCAAAATATTAAGGTTTAAAGTTAACCATAGGTCAACAATTTTCCCATTTTTGATTATGACCAACAATGTGAGAATATAGATAATATTAAAATAAAGCATTTATATTTCTCCTTTCTTTTTCAAGTAAACATGGTTTGATAAATTTGTAGTATAATACCATTTTTGTATTACATACTCTTTGTATTACATCATTTGACAATTTTTCGATTTCATCACATATTAAATGTCCAAGTTGTTTGTCAAACATTATCAAATTTTCATCACATCATATTCATATTCATCATATCACATAGTTTCTCCCTTTTGGCATAAACAAAAAGGCAAAATCGAAACATTAAGGTAAAACGTATTCCCCCTAAATGAAACAAAATATGCCATTCATTGATAAAATTGAAATCTAAAAGCAATCATAGTTCAAAGGTACATAAATGAAAGCTAGAACATATGATTGTTTTCAAAAACATAGAAACCAAAAAAATAAACTAGTTCTCCGATGGAGGAGGAGGAGAAAACACTGGGTCAAGGCGGGTGTGAAGTGATTGATGTGAAGCTAGCACTTGTTGTAGCAATGATGTGATGCCGTCTACCGAGTTTTGTAACCCTCCAACCATATTTTGTACGCTAGCCGCCGTGTTTTGTAAGTCATTCACAGCATGTTGTAGGCTGAGTCGATCCGGCCATTAAGAAGGTTGTAATTGTCCTCATTGAAGCCGAAGGTGGAGGACAACGGCCGATGTGATCGTGGTCGAGTCGGAGAAGCACCTTCATCTTCGTCCATCTCCTCACCACCCTCAAATGGAAAATTAGAGGGTCCCGACTCATCATCAAATCCCTTAGACTTCGCCACCCATTGCCCATCCTCTTTAAATATTTTTATGCGTTTAAGAATAAGGGTGTAGATAGTGTCGGTGGGTTTAGAAAGGAGGGCGACCGCATCACGGAAGGAGACTTCGAAATGTTGGAAAATTTTAGTGAGAATCAATCCGTAAGGAAGCGCCTTAGGCCTAGTGCTGCTAAGAACCGAGTTCATATGTTGGAGCATAATGTAAGAAAAATCTAGTTTTCGCCCAATTTGGATAGAGTCGAGAAGGAAGACGTCATAGTGATTGACTTCATCAAGATGACCTTTTCGAGGGACAATGATATGGGTGATGATATTGTGCAGAACACGATAAGTGAGGGTTAGTTGATTGGTACTTAGTCGTACGGGAGCGTCAAAGTGTTTCCCAGTGACACGACAACATGCCTCAACGGAATTGTATACCTCAAGACGAGGAATTGTTTTGGTGGTATATAGACGCATACCCCCATCCTCCAGATGAAGAATAGAACAAATAAGTTCTTGAGTAATTTTAATTCGTTTATGCCTACCTAGACACGTGATACCCATCCCCGGAGAGAAAGTCATGTTCTTATAGAAGTCTTCGACGATGGAGGGATAGACTTTATCATTTAGTGTGAGAATGTTTACCCAACCCATACCAACAAAAAGATCCTCTATGTGAAAGGAATGAGCATCATAAGTGAAGGAGGCAAGATTAACATTCTTACCAATGAGGACGGGACAACGGTCGAACCGAGTTACTTGAGGTGCCTCTTCTTTGGAGAATGAGGAAGGTACCATTTCCCTCCTTGAGAGCTTAGCAGACATTTTTACCCGAGGCATAATGTTTGAAAATGGATTAGGAGGCTAAGGTTTGTGTTCGTCCGGTTGAAATGGATTTTGATGATTTTGTGGACACAAATTGGGGATTTTTCAAATTTGAGTGTGGAAATGTTATGGGTTTTTTATTTTAAACGCAAATTTGAAAGATTTGAGAATGATTTGATGAATGGGAAGAGATTTGGAAAGAAAAACGTGGGTCGCGCGAAGTTGGAATGAAGAAATGTGAAAATTCCTAACTTAAAATCCTTGATTTCCGCTGATACTGTCGACCAGTTAACTCAAACGGCCGACCGTTTGAACTTAAAATTTCAAAATTAAGTTTTTGTTCAAACGGATACATTGGCGGAAGAGGAGGAGGCCATCCGTTTGAGAATAAACAGACGGCTGTTTAATTAAGCAGTCGATCGGATGGGCTTTTCAATTTTTACACAACTCTCTGTTCAAACAGAATCAAAGGTAGAATCATCTGTTTGATCTGAAGCGGACGACCATTTCGTTAAGCGGTCAACCATTTCAATTTTTCAAATTTTTACAAAAGTCTCTGTTTAAACGGATGATCATCCGAATGAACAAAAGGTCATTCGCTTAGCATCAAATGGACGTCCGTTTGGGGATACGGTCGTCCGCTTAAGCGGATTTTCTGAAAAATCATGCATTTTTAACAATTTGGTCCTTTGACAAAGACTTGAAAACACGTTTATCACATGAAATATAATCAATTATAGGAAACTTAAAGAGTTACCCACAAACTTCACCTTCATCAATTATGCAAAGATTTCGTTGAATATAAGCAAATTTTTCAAGTGCTAATGTTTTGTAAATATATCGGCCAATTGTTTATCTGTATTTACAAACTCTAAAGATATATCTCCCTTTTGTGCATTGTCTCGAAGGAAATGATGTCTAATCTCAATGTGTTTGGTTCGAGAATGCAAAATGGAATTTTTAGATAGATTTATGGCACTAGTGTTGTTACACATGATAGAAACATTTTCAAACAATTGGTGATAGTCATTTAGAGTTTGTTTCATCCATAGGATTTGAGCACAACAATTAGCGGCTTCGATATATTCGGCTTCGGCAGTTGATAAAGCCACGGAATTTTGTTTCTTACTAAACCAAGAAACTAAAGCAAAGCCTAAAAAATAACAAGTTCCGCTAGTACTTTTACAATCAATTGTGCAACCGACCCAATCAGCATTCGAATAGCAAAGTAAATCAAAATGAGTTTCTTTGGGATACCAAAGACCTAAAGATCTAGTTCCACTAAGATAACGAAAAATGCGTTTTACGGCACTAAGATGGGAATTCTTAGGATTAGATTGATATCTAGCACATAAGCATACACTAAACATAAAATCGGGCCTACTAGCAGTTAAATAAAGATGGGATCCGATCATACCTCGATATTTGGTTATATCAACAGAAGTACCTTGCTCATTTTTATCTAATTTGATTGATGATCTCATTGAAGTATTCATTGGCTTCAATTCTTCCATTTCAAACTTTTTGAGCATATCCAAGATATACTTGATTTGACTAATGAATATTCCATCATTAGTTTGTTTGATTTGAAGCCCAAGAAAGAACTTGAGTTCACACATCATACTCATCTCAAATTCCCTGCTCATACACTTAGAAAAATCTTCACATAGGGAAATGTTAGTAGCACCAAAGACGATATCATCAACATAAATTTGAACAATAATTATATCATCCTTTTTTATTTTTATAAAAAGTGTAGGATCCGCTTTACCCATTAAAAAACCATTTGATAAAAGAAATTTGCTTAATCTTTCATACCAAGCTCTAGGAGCTTGCTTTAAACTGTAAAGGGCTTTTCTAAATTTGAAAACTTTGTTCGGGTATTTATGATTTTTAAAACTGGGCAGTTGCTCAATAAATACTTCTTCTTGAATGACTCCATTCAAGAATGTACTTTTGACATCCATTTGAAAGAGAGTGAAATTTTTATGACAACCAAAAGCAAGAATCATGCGAATTGACTCTAATCTAGCAACCGGTGCAAATGTTTCTTTGAAATCAATACCTTCTTCTTGATTGAAACCTTGAGCCACTAATCTGGAGATCTGCATTTTCTGCCATACAGCGCCTCATAAAGAGCCATCCCTATCGTAGCTTGAAAACTGTTGTTGTAAGCAAACTCCACTAACGACAAGTGGGACTCCTAGTTGCTGTCTAAGTCCAAAACGCATGCCCGAAGCATGTCTTCTAAAATTTAAATAGTTCGTTCGGACTGTCCATCTGTCTGAAGATGATATGCAGTACTAAAATTAAGCTTGGTGCCTAAGGCTGTCTGCAAACTCTTCCAAAATTTTGATGTAAACTTCGGATCTCTATCTGACACTATTGATTAGGGGGTTCCATGCAACCTGACAACCTCTCTAAGGTATAGTTGCGCTAACTGATCCATGTTGAAAGTCATCTTTACTAGTAAGAAAATGGGCCGACTTGGTCAATCGATCTACTATGAGTTTGGAAAGCGTACTACGAAGTCCATGTTTATGTGTTCCCACTTTCATTATGGTATTTCTAACAGATTCAAATGCCCCGATGGCCTTTGATGTTCTGCTTTGACTTGTTGATAGACTAAACATTTTTCCACAAACAACCCTATACCTCTCTTCATGTTTTTCCACCAAAAGGTGTCTCAAAGGTCACCATACATCTTCGTTTCTCCAGGATGTACTGTGTAAGGGGTTGAGTGAGCTTCCTCCAAAATTTCTATTCTCAATTTCTCATCCTTGGGTACACATAATCTTCCTTTGACCATGAGTGTACCGTCTGTATTCAATCTAAAATCCTTGCGTTTATCTGTACCAACTTCGGCCTTAATCTTTTGCATAAAAGGGTCCTTACCTTGTGCTTCTCGAATTCGATCTCTGAGAATAGGTCGAATCATCAAGGATGTTATTCTTCTAGTATCTTTACTCGATGGTGCTAAAACTTCTAGCTGTAGTCTCTCGAAGTCCCTTACTAGTTGTTCATGTACTGTGATTATCGACGTCAACTACCCTACCGTCTTTCTACTTAAGACATCAGCCATGACGTTGGCTTTACCTGGAGTGATAATAGATTGCACAGTCATAGTCCTTTACTAACTCCAACAATCTTCGTTGTCTCATAATCAACTCTATCTGGGTGAAGAATTACTTGAGACTCTTATGGTCCGTATAAATATCACACTTGCTACCATATAGATAGTGACGCCATATGTTTAAGGCGTGAACTATTGCTGCCAATTCTAGGTCGTGTGTTGGATAATTTTGTTCATACGGCTTTAGTTGTCTCGAAGCATAGGCGATAACTCTCCCATGTTGCATAAGCACACATCCCAAACCTAGTTTGGATGCATCATTGTAAATGACAAATCCTTCTGATCCTTCTGGTACTGCTAGTACTGGGGTTGTGACTAAACGTTGCTTAAGTTCTTGAAAACTTTGTTCACATTTGTCATCCTACTGAAACTTTACTCCTTTACTGGTTAACTGAGTTAACGATCTTGCAATTTTAGAGAAACCTTCTATAAATCTTCGGTAATAACCGGCTAACCCTAAGAAACTGCGTACTTCTCTAGCATTGGTTGGTCAGTTCCAATTTGTTACTGCTTCCACTTTGTCTGGGTTGACTTCAATCCCTTGGGCCACAATTACGTGCCCAAGAAAACCCACTCGATCTAGCCAAAATTCGCACTTCTTGAATTTGGCATACAAGTTCTCCTTTCTTAATATCTCCAACACTATTCTAAGGTGTTCTTCATGTTGATCAAACAAATCTTCAATCCTTGGAAGAGGATACTTATTCTTTATCGTCAACTGATTTAATTCTCGATAGTCAATGCACATTCTCATCGATCCATCATTCTTCTTCACAAAAAGAAGTGGTGCACCCCACGGTGACACACTTGGTCAGATAAAGCCTATATCCAACAATTCTTGAAGTTGAGACTTTAGTTCTTGTAATTCCTTTGGTGCCATTCTATAAGGTGCTTTAGACATCGGTGCCGCTCCAGGAACTAAGTCAATTATGAACTCCAGTTGTCTGTCCGGTGGAATCCCTAGTAGATCTTCAGGAAACACGTCGAGAAATTTTCGTATCACCTCTACGTCATCAATAATTACCTCTGGCTGGGATTTACCTGAAGTACTGAAAGATTTTCCTTTACCTGACATTTTCGTCCCTAAGAAACAAAACTTATCTTATCCTGGTTTCTAAAGTACTACCTCCTTTTCGTGGCATTAGATCGATGCGTGGTTATGTCCTAACCAATCCATGCCTAGGATTACATCAAAGTCTCTCATTTCTAGGATGTACAAATCTGCTTCTAGTACTTTTTCTCCAATTTCTATCTTAATTGACTTAGCTAGCTGATTTGTAAAAAGTGACTCGCCTGAAGGGATGCTAACCTCTAGTGTACTAGCCGATTTATCACATGCAAGTCTAGCTTTAGTGATAAAAGATGCAGAGATGAAAAGATGCGTTGCTCCAAAATCAAAAAGCACGTAAGCAGGAAAATGTGACAACATAAGGGTACCTGCTATCACGTTAGGATTTTCGTCTACTTTTTGCTGGGTAAGAGAAAACACTCACTGCTTTCCATTCTTATTCTTGTTTCTGTCTTCCTCTTTCTCTTTCATATCTCTTCTTTTGGGTGGTTCTGGACAATTCATGATCATGTAGCCCAGTTTTCTACATCGGTAACATACATTTCTCCCAAACAAACACTCTCCTAGGTGAGTCTTGTTACATTTTGGGCAGGGTGGAGCGGAGGCTCCTGGCTTGACGTTATTGTATCCGGTATTCAGCTTCTTTTCTTACCATTTTCATTTTCCTTTGTCTTGTCCACTCAACTTTCTCTTCCCTGTAAAATCCTTCTTTTGAGAGACAGACTAATCTGTATTGGCTTTGCGGTAACAAATTGCCTTGGCCCGAGCTAGCATCTCCCTATAAAAGGTGAAGCTATGGGACATGAGAATTAAGCTCATATCTATACTCAATCTTTGCTCAAACCTTTTGATCTTCTTAGCTTCAATATCAACAAAGTGAGGTGCATACTTAGATAATTGTTCAAATTTCTGCTCATATTCTGGTAGTGACATGCTGCCTTGCCTTAGCTGTAAGAATTCAGTTTATTTGCTATCCCTCAATGCCTGTGGAAAGTATTTCTCCATCAGTTCCTCCTTGAATTGACTCCAAGTTAGAGCATCTTGCTCTAACTCACTCCTAGTGCGGGACATAGATTCTCACCAGTGACTGGCATCACCGACGAACGTGAATTCCACGTACTTAACTTTCTGCGCATCAGTACTTGTCAGCAATCAGAAGATGTGCTTCAACTTACGCAGCCACTCCTCTATTGCTAGTAGTCCTGAAGACCCGTCGAATGTAGGGAGTTTGTGCCTACGAAACTGTTCTATCACAGCGGCATGATTGACAACAGTTGAAGTTGAAGATTGGGTAGGAGGTGGAGGGAGAGGAGCCTGACTTTTTCTAGCCAGTACTGCTCATAGCAGATCTCTCATCGGGTTGTTTTGAGTTGAAGGTTCCATTTTCTTTAGACAAAATAAAGGTTGTCCATCAGGAATTAATAAAACTACTATCTCAAATGACATAAAGAAAGCTGGGATTTTATTATTATTAAAATAATCTTCGACAAAATGTCAGAAAACTGTAATTGTTTGGAAGGAAAATAACAATACGAAAAGTAGCAAGAGAAAAATTAGATTACAACTGCGAATCTAGAAAGTGCTCTCAATGAAAGTCTGAATGAAAATAACATAGTAGAAAATAGGTAAATGACACCTAATCTGAATCTTCTTCACGATTGGACGTTGGTTGATTGACGGAGGTCTCTGATCCTGTATCTGAGTCTTCTTCGTTATTTGGAAATTTCCAATTCATATAATCTTCGTGACAGTGATTTAGGATGTAGCAATATGTCTCGACATCGATATGGTTTGGGTCTTCTTTCAACATTTCATTCTTGATAAAATTTCCCATCTCTACTCTAGATGGGGTAAAGGTACGCAAAAGGTGATCGATAGCTTCAATGTTACTAATTCTATTCCCATGTCCAGTCGCATTTCACCACAATTGAAGGAATTTAGCAGTGTGTTGAGGCATGGGCATGTAGGAATCGAAGTTCTCATAGGCTCGTAGTGCTAAGGCTTTTCGTCTTAGGTGACGCGGTAAACCTGTAGACTTTCTGGCGGTATGTCTCACCTTAGCCATCTTATCCTAAGTCCAGTCCAACATAAATCCAAAGAAATTTAGAAAACTTTATATCAAAATAAATAGAATTCTATTATTTGCAAAAATTATAACTTTATGAAATTCAACTTAGCAAAATTCAATGCTACAAAACTTTGAAATAATTCTTTCATGTCCCAATTAAAATCATACATGAGGGTTTGAGAATGGTAGCCATAAGATGAAGTAGGATAGCCATGGGGAAATCTTTACATTTAAAATTTTCTTTATTACCGATAGAATACAAACTTTAATGTAATCATGTAACACATTTCGGTAATACAAGTAATCATCATACACTTAAATAAATACACATTAGGAGAAAAAAAATTGTTGATGAACAGAGGCCCGCTCGAGGGCAAAAAAAAAAATTTATTCGTTCCCTATAGGTTCTTAAACTCTTCTTAGTCTACAGAACCGATTTAAAACTCTAGGCTCTGATACCAAGTTGTGACGCCCCAAAACCTCCTCTACGAAGCCTTGGTTCGTCTCTCATATTCTCACCATTTTAGAGCTCGAAAGTAAACTAAAATTTTGCGGAATTCTATATATTATTCAAATAGTTTACAAATATGAACTTATCAACTACATGGGCTATAAAATCGAGGTTATCAACCCTTAGAAGATTTCATTGAAAGTCTAAACCTCTGGTATACCTAATTGTAATATAAGGTTAATGCCATTTATTTCTTATACACTCAAATGAGCGACCCAAAGGTCATAAAAGCTTATGAAGTTTTAACAAAATAATCATAACTCATCCACCAAATACATACTAAAATTTCACAATTTTAGGAAATGGTTAAGGTTATCAAAAGGGAATCAAAGTATACAAGAAACATAAGCTAGACAGCTTTCAGACTTATTTTAAATCCCAAATTTTCCCTATCAAAAGGCCTTAAAAAATTCTAATATTTTTAGGGATAAAACATAACATAACATATCAACTCAAATCCAAAATTCAGAATTTAATAAAATATGTAAGGTTTCCAAATCAACTTCTAAATCATGGAAGGCAAATTCCCGAGTAGAACTGTCCATCGTCACCCAAACTTACATATCTTGCTCTACAGACATCCGAATGAGGTGATTCTAAGTTTCAAATTACTGAAATTGATATTTCATCAATCCCACCAAATTTCGTCCCAAAACCAGAAGTTGACCATTCAGTACATCTATTTGAAACTGGACTTGCAAGCGGGAAATTCTGGACAGTTACATCTCGATCAACATTATACCCTTTAAACATCCTCTAACATTCATCAAGTTCAAAATATCATTTCATAGGGTTCCAAACAAGTTCATGCCACATTAAAGATTAACAATCATATCAAAAACATCTTATTACATATAAAATTCAGAAATCATAACAATATAACGAAATTGCCATTTATTCGTCTTCTTGACCGAAATCTCTTTTTCCCATGGCTCAATCCCTTAATCATCAAGCCTTCATCCAACCCTACAATCAATCTAAGGATGGGAGAAGTGGTGAGTTTGGGAAAAACTCAATAGGAATATCATCATTTATAAATATGCAAATCCCAATTTATATATTGCAATTTAAATGTAAGTAAACCATGCTAACATTCATATTCCGGTGAGCTCAAAGGGTCGAAACCCTAAATTCATTCATAGGTTTAGTCCTGAAGGATTTAAAACCAAAAAAAAATCTTTCTTAAGTTTAATCCCAAAGGATTTAAAACCGTAAACATTCTTTAATTTCATCCAAAGTAGGATAAACATCAATTCTTGTTCATTCCAAAGGAATAAATTACATTCATATCCGGATGGCCATAAACATTAAATCATATTGCATAGCATACACATAATTACAATAAATAAAGGGATTTAATTCAACTTTGCATATAGATATTTCCTACCTTGCTTCTTGAACAAGAATGAAAAAACTTTGAAAAAACATTTCTTTTCTCCTTCTTCTTCTCTTTTCTTCTTCTTCTCTTTTCTTCTCTTTTCTTTCTTTGTAAAAAATATCTTTAGTGTGTAAGGGAAAGGGAAAAAGGGGAGGGGGCCAAAAATTTAGAGGAGAGGGAAGAGAATTGGAAAATTTTGAGGATTTTATCTTCTTTCCATCATTGTGCATGCATATCAAGAAACTTACCTATTTGGGTTTTGGTAAGGTTTTGATATGGTAAAAATACCATAATTTAAAATATCTTACCATTCTTTCCTTTTTAGAAAATAAATAAATATAATTAATTAATTAATTAAATACCATAAATCGTTGGATATTTTGTCTAGTGGACTCTGGTATTATTGAATCCCGTTTGGACTTTGGACGGACATGTGGCCACAATTATTTGCCAAGAATTTTACTTAGCCCAAAATAAAATTATAAATTTTTGGGGTGTTAGAATTGTAGTTCAATTAATCAGAGAACTGCTCTGTGAAGGCGGAAGCTGCTGGTTCGAGCCCCGTCAGTCCCAAAGGATTGCCCCCAAAAGTAGGAGTTTAGGTATGAGCAAGTAACAATCACTCCAAAAATGATTTCAATGGGATATATAATCTTTATAATTTTATATTTAGAGCAGAGCAACTAATAGATCAAATTCATCTCATAATTTCATAAACATGCATACTCTAATTATTACATTAACTCTAACTAATAGAGTGGCTATAATTGTATGGGATCGCCAGAAGTATTACTCTGAGGATCGAGATCGTGTCTCCAACGCTCCAATAACCTGAAAAGAGGTGGCGAACTCTCCCATTTGGTGCGAGAATTAGCTCATTTCTAGAGAAAAAAATATCGCAAGTATATAAGTTGGTAAATGGAAAATCATATATTTTTACATTTATGTAGGAGTTGTTGTTGAGGAGGTGGTGCAAGAATCTTTGAGCACGTGTCATATTCTCGAACATTAGATCTAGGGTTAACCAATATTAGTACTGTGATAATAGGATATTTAGACATTTGGCAAATCTTCGGACATTTGATCTAGAACTAACTTGCCTTAGTGTGAGTATTTCAAATAGAGAATGAATATATAACCTAGATAATTTAGAATAGAAGTTGATACAACCCTTAATCTTGAATCTCATCAATATTCTTGGATGGCACCATGTCTTCTTCTTTAAAATCAACTAAAATTCAAATAATTTCTTGTAATTTTTCCAAGAATTGGATGTGGAATTCCTCAAAGTATATGTGATATGTTATAATATGGAACTCCGCCATTAATTGACTTAGAATAGGTCTTTATACAATGCTTGAGATGCTTTGAAAGTCATATCCCCATATAGCCCTAATCCAACTTAACTTTAGAAAATCGCACTCGGGACCTTCTTTCAGCATAGGTCGCACCTAGGTCACAGAATGCATTGTACGACATCTATGCGGCCTACAGAGAAATTAGTGCAACCTCACCTTGGTCACACAATATGTTGTGCTACCCTTTTTTTCAAAACTTGTAACTTGGTCCCCAATATAGCTTTTAGGTGCAGTTTTGGTTATTTGTTCCTTAAATCTTCTCGATTCTATCAAAAAACTTTCAATGGCATTCTATTTGGCCTCATCCTTCTTAAGTCTCTCCAAAGTGGTCTTTCTAATATTTCAAAGTCAATAGTTATTCCCAACACGTCGACCACACGCCCTAGCATAGCCTTTCCCGCATGAACATCCACAATAGATCCAGTGTTGCAAATTAGTCCTCAAACTTTTCTAAAATCTGATTTTTGCTCATGAAACATTCGAATTCACTCTCGTTGTTTTCTAACATCTCCAACTCATGTCCATCCCGTCTGGTTGAGCCTTAATTAAGCATTAAACTCTTGCTTTTGTTTAAATTATCTTCAAATTAGGGATTTAGCCTACAAAAGTCAAATATAACATAAAGTGAGTAAACATATGCCCAAATAATCAACTATTAAGTATATTTAAGAGCCAAGATAAGCATGTGAGACATACTTATCACACCTCCAAACTTAAAGCTCTTGCTCGTCCTGAGCAAGATTAACTCCTCTAAACACACAAACAAAAATAAACTAAACTAAAAACTAGATGCGTTAGATAGTCTATCGTATTCACCTCCGAACTTTAAACTGTTGAACCAATCCCTGAAAAGCTTCTAAATAATGCTACCAAGAATAAGTTTTAACTTATCCGAAGCTTGACTAGTGTGTGTGCATAGTCAATTTCCATCATCATAAAGCTTAAGTTGGTTCCTTCTAGACCTTCAATAGTCAAACTTTTCCTCTTCATCTCGTGAGATGCACACCTTCAAACTTGATTTATTTTAATCTCTCATCCAAGGTGTTCATTCTAAAGATGCTCTCAAATCACTCATTACTTTCTCGCTCAAATTTGGTTGGATCTAACCAATGAAGGTAATTACTTAGATCTATGATGATTCTCCTTAGATTTAAGTGCTTCAACCTTCAAGGTTCTAGTAGGTAAGTAAAACCCACTAGTTGTCTAGATCTCCAAATATAGTGGCCAAGGTAGTCAAGGTTAGCAGTGCATCTTCTGTTTTATACACCTGCTTTTCTCACTGTTTTTATATGTATACAAATAAATGTAAAACTTTTCTCTCTTACACTTTTTAGATGACCCTTGTAGCGAGTTTTAGGCCAATGGCTCCCAGGTTTGACAGACCTTAGGGCACTAGGTTTTGAGAACCCACACAGAATTTATCACTCAAGTAAAAAATGTTACATAGAGAAGCATAAGATAATGCAAGTGCAATGCCATTTTTGTGAAAGATAAAATATGCGGGGATTAGATTTCTAGCATCCGGTCACCACCCAACTTCCATTTGTTAGTAAAAAACAATCCACACCAATATTCAACATCCACAAAATCAACACTTCTCCAAATATCTACTTACAATGGCTCAACCACTCTCAAACTATCCTCTCATATGGTTAGGTGATTTTTTATTTATGTCATTTATGACATGCATGTAAGGATTGACAACATAGTTCACACAATTCAAGTAACATTTTACACTCTATATGTATGACCAACTTAAATACGATTGTCATGACTAATGTGCTCAAAATATCAAGATCTCACATGGATAAGTAAAACAAAAAAATTAAACCCATGTAGCATCACATAGTCACAAGTCATAAATTGATCACATATTCAACTATATATCATCATTAGCTGGCAAAGCTATCCAACAACACACAAGCACGCAATTAAAAGAAAAAAATGTTTTTTTTCGAAAGTTAAACTTTTTTCTTTTGGAATTTTGAAAAAAAAAATCAATTTTTTTTATTTTTTTAATATAATATAAAGCAATAAAACAAACACACAGTTGACGCATAGAGTCGACTCTATCCCCAAACTTCAAGTTACATTGTTTCAATTTAAGCACAAAAATAATATAAGGAAGGATAGCAATACTCCCCCATGTCATATGATGGTGAATCTCCTTCATTAGCACTCGACTCATTTGTCCTCTTTTAGTCTCATTTATTTGAACCTCAAATTATCTCCATTAATCCTTAAAAGAGACATGATAAATATAATCAGCTACACGAAGATCAATTGCCCAAAAAAGAGTATGAAATCACTTGGGACTTTTAGGCTGACTTATTTTGATGATCTTGACTCTAGTTGCTCAAAATAATCTAAAAATCCTAAGAATTAGAAAAGTGCACCCTAAGCTAGAAAGTGAGAATTAAAAGAGAAAATAAAGGGATAGAAAATTGGGTTGCCTACCAATATGCATTTGTTTAAAGCATTAACTTGACTTTTGCAACACTCTTTTCACAGCACTTTGAATAGAACTTTGGAGGACTTGCTTTGTTTACTTCGATTAACTTCGCACCATTTTTGTTATTCCTCTAAAATTTGATGTTGCTCTTCTCATAAAAATATGATTTTGTTTCATCACATTGCTCGAACTCAACTATGAAAATTTCAACTTTCTCAACAACCTTGATCACAAAATCAATTTTAGAGAAAAGATAGGAGTTGGGGAATTGCTTGATAGGCGTAACATCAGTAAATGTCACTTTTTCATTATGCTTATTTATGATCAACTTCTCATTCTCGATCATTCTCCACGTGCTATTCTTCTTTCGTTGGTGCTTCCTCGATTTGGACAACCTGTCTATTTTCCAAAATCTTGGGCAGTTGCTCCTCACTTATTGTTGTAATGCTTGACATGTGTTCTATCGTGGTGGCTTTAGCGACGCTTGGAAAGGTACATTGTGGACTTTCTGTCAAAATCTTTATCATCTGCCCAATTTTCTTCTCTATGCATTTTTCGGTTGCCTTGATGCTCTGATCAATTGCCTATTTCCATCATTATTTACTCTCTTGTGCTCTACTTGTTTGACCTTGGTTGTTGCACCAAGAGTAATCAAAGTGACTTTGCCAATCCTGGTTGTAGGTGTAGGAGTAGGGATAAAAACTTTATGTGACAGTTGGTTTCCATAAATCTCCCAAGAGCAAGTCATCCTCATCAATTTCAGTAGGTATATCATATCTCGCTATATTAGCGTGGTGTATTGCGACGAAATCTCCATAAAGCATGTCATGTGTGTAGTCACCATCAATCTTAAGGTTTGTCATCTTGTGGTGTTGTTAATCTCCTATCTCCTCTTTGTTTCATGATAGCAATGAAACCAAGAAAAACAAGTAGATCAACTAAAAAAAAAAATTAAAGCTAAAATTAACTAAAGCAAATTGTAGAAAAAAAATGTCCCCCTGCAACAGCGCCAAAAACTTGTTTGTCAATTTTAATCTCGCAAGTGAAAGGATCGTTAACATGTAATACAATGATAAATAGAGTGTCGAACCAACGAGGACTGAATTTCCTACGTAATTTACTTTAATTAATACAAGCTCTAATTCAAGAAAAACACACAATCAATTATTTAAATTCAATTCTAACTAAATCTAATTATCTACTAAAGTAATTGTACAAATCCTGGAATTAATCAAATCCTAAAAGGTACTAGAACCTTGAATCTATCATTGTTAACCCACTTTAAACCTCAATTACCGGTTTACAATCAATTCTTAAATTATGTTGACCATCGACATACCTTGTATATTAATTTGCTCTCTCGATACAAATTAAACCAATTCCCATCTATGACCCATATATATCTCTATGATGAATTCAAATAGATAAAGAACGCAACACAAGCTAGAATACCACCAAAGATTGCACTAAGCATAAAAGTATATCTCTATCTCCTATCAAACTTAATGTCGTTTGTTATTTGAGCTAGACACGTGTAGCACCTCTCCGCATTAACACAAATCTCATCCAATTTTAATTAATAGCCTCTCTCGATGGTCAATCGATTCTATACTTAAATGTAAATCTAATTATCTCTGATTAAATTTCGAACACATAAACATGCATTAATTCACAAATATCATCACAAAACGATTTCATAGAGCATAATGATATAGACCATCAATTATAAAAGGTCCCCAAATTGGCTTTTATGTACGGTTTTGGTCATTTGTTCTTTATATCTTCTCGATTTCATCCACAAACTTTCGAAGGCATTCTAATTGGTCCTCATCCTTCTAAATTCTCTCCAAATATTCAAAAGTGTGCAAATTAGTCCTCAAACTTTTCCAAAATCTAATTTTTGCTCCTCTCATTGCTTTCTAACAGCTTCAACTCATGTATGTCCAGTCCGATTAAGCTCTAATTAAGTATCAAACTCTTCTTTTTGTTTAATCTATATTCAAACTGAAGATTTAGCTTCAACTTATGTTCGTCCCGTCCATTTTATACTTAGGCCCTATTTGATTTCAATTAAAATTTTGATAAAAAGCTGAAGTCAAAGTCAACAATTAATTTTAACCACACATTTTAGAGACCCACAATATTTTACAACTTTTCAACCACGTATTTCATTGACTTTTATCAATTCTTACAAAAAATCTGATTTTGATCGAAATCAAACACACCCTTAATGTTGAATGAGAAATTTTTGTGAATTTACGATTTACTAAGCTAAAATTAGAAATTTCTTTGAATTTTTGAAACAGCGGCAATATGGCACCTGTGTTGATTTCAAAAATTAAAAATATCTATTGAATTTTGTGGGGAAAAAAATCTAATTTTTTATTTCTAGTGAAGTTGAATTTCTAATTGAAGATTGTTAATGTATTGTGAATTTTACGTATTGTGAATTTTGTATATTTGTTAGTTTGTCAACTTACATTCAGTCTTGTTGGCTTATATGATTGTGGCCTAGTCAGCTTATATGGTTGTGGCCTAGTCGGCTTATGTGATAGTAGTCTTGTCAAATTTAATGGTGAGATGGTTGTTTTTTTTATTAATATTATTTAGGCTAATCATTAGACAAAATACATACATCATGCCTCCTAAATATGAGTCTGGAACTAAAAAAAGAAAATGGGAAGAGAAAAAAATGGCATTAATTCAAAGTCAAGCGAGAGATATTGATAAGTACTTTAATGGAAACAAAAGAAGAAAGAGTAAAGGAACAGTGGAAAGTTGTGTGATTGAGGAATAATAGAATGTGGATGTCAATGATAATGTGAACAACCTGATTCTGGGCCGAGGCGAGTGAGGCATCGCCTCGGGCCCAAAATCATAGGGGGCCAGTCTTTTTCTCTCTTAGACTTAGACTCAGCAAATTATACGAAGCTCATTTCGTGAATCAAAGAAGAAGAAAGAATGAAGAGCCGCACGTCTCTGTCTTTCTCCTCTCTCTCTCTATCTCTATCTCTCTCCGTCTTCGATGAATCACAACCCAGTCTCCTCTATTCATTATCTCTTTCACCTCTTCTGAGATTTGAGGTTTGTATCTACAAATTAAAGCGTGGGTGTTTTGTAAAGTGTGCATGCTTGAAATTAAGTGCAAAAATGATAATTATTTGAGATTTACAAATATGGGCACTCTATTCAAAAACATAGAATTACTTGTGTGTGGTGAGGAAGATGGAAAAAAGGAAAGAGGAGGAATTATAACATATTGGGAAGGTGGTTTTTTTTTTGTTTCCCTCGGTGGTGGCGGTACAAAATTTAATTTTTTTCCATCGATAGTGCTTTTTCTTTTTCCCTCAATGTTTCCCATCGATGCAGATTTTATAATCCTTCCCTCGAAAATGCTAATTCTTTGGCTAAATGATTATATTATATTATAATTAAAATGCGTAATTAAGAAGAATGAAGAAAATTTTTACCCTTTTTGCATTATCATCTCCCTTGTAAATTTTTGTTTAGAATAAGTTAAGCAGATCTCTTGTCAAAATAAAATCAATTCATTACTTACTATTGCATAAATTCTCAAAATTTCTTCAATTCTTTAACCTTGTTAAGCAGGTCTAGTAAGTAAACAAATTTTTTTTTACCTTGTTAGGGAAAAAAATGTGGGAGGAGAGAGATTTTTGTGCACAAATGGACCATTTTTTCCTTTGAAAGAGAGATAGGAGAGAAGGGACAAATATTTAGCTATGACAATTATGTAGTCCAAGAATAACTAACCAAGAGGAGGGTGAATTGGTTTTCTCAAACTTTTTCGTAAAATATACTCAAAATAAGAAATTTAAGAAATAAAAATTAATCCAAAAAAATATGAGTACAATGTAAATAAATAAAAGGGTAGAGAAAGTGCAAACAATATTTTTATGGAGGTTCGATCCAACCAATGATCTAAGTCTCCCGTTACCAAGCTCTCCAACACGAGCACGGCCTTTCCACTATCTTGATTGACTTATGGTGCAATCCAAATCCTTACAATGTATATGGTGACTTACAAACAAGGAGCACCGATCATTATACAATATTGAACTTTCAAGGAACCTCAATACGACCCAATGATAGAAAGAAATAGATTTAAGAATGTATTTCTCTTTTGATAAATGATAAATACAAGTTTGGTTTTAAAAGACACTATCACTTTAATGAATAGCAATAAATGAGAAAAACTCAAGTGTTATAAGAAAACTTTGTTGATAATGATGAATCAAAAGTTTGAATTGATCAAAAAAAGTTTCTCAGTGAGTGATATTGAAGATATATATGCAATAAAGCTTTGAATAAATTTTCTCAATATGATTTTCTCTATAAATGCTCTTGTAAGTGTTGTTGAATGATAATAAATAAAGATGTATTTATAGAGATGAATTTTCACAGCTTTCTGTTGAAATGGATGACCAAACGGATGACCAGACGGTCGACCGGTCAAATGGTCAGAACTAACCGTTGGAACAGCAAAAAAATCAAAACGGACACTTTTTGGAAAATGACTGCCAGACGAATGAACGATTCACCCAAACGGTCAACCGGTTCACTCCAAATGGTCGACCGTTTAATCTAAACAGATGATCGTTTCCAGGGTTTGAAAAATTGATTTGTGGTTTTGATAAAAGTATTTTATGCAAGTGATATCAATATTGGTTTTGTGCATAAAAATGTTTTTGAGCTTTCATTCATTTAATTGCTAAAAATAAAGAGTTAATACCTTTACAATTCTATCTAGAAATCTACTCTTTGATCTTGATCTTCGAATCTTGAATTTTTGATCTTGAGATGCTTGAACTCTTGTATTGATTTGACTTTGATCTTGTCATTGCTTGAACTCTTGTATTGATTTGATTTTGACCTTGACATTGCTTGAGAGTTCGATTTGTAGCGCTTTGAATATTACTTGAAAATAGATTATTAGTAAACAATAATAATTTGATTGTTATAATCAAAATATTAAGGTTTAAAGTTAACCATAGGTCAACAATTTTCCCATTTTTGATTATGACCAACAATGTGAGAATATAGATAATATTAAAATAAAGCATTTATATTTCTCCTTTCTTTTTCAAGTAAACATGGTTTGATAAATTTGTAGTATAATACCATTTTTGTATTACATACTCTTTGTATTACATCATTTGACAATTTTTCGATTTCATCACATATTAAATGTCCAAGTTGTTTGTCAAACATTATCAAATTTTCATCACATCATATTCATATTCATCATATCACATAGTTTCTCCCTTTTGGCATAAACAAAAAGGCAAAATCGAAACATTAAGGTAAAACGTATTCCCCCTAAATGAAACAAAATATGCCATTCATTGATAAAATTGAAATCTAAAAGCAATCATAGTTCAAAGGTACATAAATGAAAGCTAGAACATATGATTGTTTTCAAAAACATAGAAACCAAAAAAATAAACTAGTTCTCCGATGGAGGAGGAGGAGAAAACACTGGGTCAAGGCGGGTGTGAAGTGATTGATGTGAAGCTAGCACTTGTTGTAGCAATGATGTGATGCCGTCTACCGAGTTTTGTAACCCTCCAACCATATTTTGTACGCTAGCCGCCGTGTTTTGTAAGTCATTCACAGCATGTTGTAGGCTGAGTCGATCCGGCCATTAAGAAGGTTGTAATTGTCCTCATTGAAGCCGAAGGTGGAGGACAACGGCCGATGTGATCGTGGTCGAGTCGGAGAAGCACCTTCATCTTCGTCCATCTCCTCACCACCCTCAAATGGAAAATTAGAGGGTCCCGACTCATCATCAAATCCCTTAGACTTCGCCACCCATTGCCCATCCTCTTTAAATATTTTTATGCGTTTAAGAATAAGGGTGTAGATAGTGTCGGTGGGTTTAGAAAGGAGGGCGACCGCATCACGGAAGGAGACTTCGAAATGTTGGAAAATTTTAGTGAGAATCAATCCGTAAGGAAGCGCCTTAGGCCTAGTGCTGCTAAGAACCGAGTTCATATGTTGGAGCATAATGTAAGAAAAATCTAGTTTTCGCCCAATTTGGATAGAGTCGAGAAGGAAGACGTCATAGTGATTGACTTCATCAAGATGACCTTTTCGAGGGACAATGATATGGGTGATGATATTGTGCAGAACACGATAAGTGAGGGTTAGTTGATTGGTACTTAGTCGTACGGGAGCGTCAAAGTGTTTCCCAGTGACACGACAACATGCCTCAACGGAATTGTATACCTCAAGACGAGGAATTGTTTTGGTGGTATATAGACGCATACCCCCATCCTCCAGATGAAGAATAGAACAAATAAGTTCTTGAGTAATTTTAATTCGTTTATGCCTACCTAGACACGTGATACCCATCCCCGGAGAGAAAGTCATGTTCTTATAGAAGTCTTCGACGATGGAGGGATAGACTTTATCATTTAGTGTGAGAATGTTTACCCAACCCATACCAACAAAAAGATCCTCTATGTGAAAGGAATGAGCATCATAAGTGAAGGAGGCAAGATTAACATTCTTACCAATGAGGACGGGACAACGGTCGAACCGAGTTACTTGAGGTGCCTCTTCTTTGGAGAATGAGGAAGGTACCATTTCCCTCCTTGAGAGCTTAGCAGACATTTTTACCCGAGGCATAATGTTTGAAAATGGATTAGGAGGCTAAGGTTTGTGTTCGTCCGGTTGAAATGGATTTTGATGATTTTGTGGACACAAATTGGGGATTTTTCAAATTTGAGTGTGGAAATGTTATGGGTTTTTTATTTTAAACGCAAATTTGAAAGATTTGAGAATGATTTGATGAATGGGAAGAGATTTGGAAAGAAAAACGTGGGTCGCGCGAAGTTGGAATGAAGAAATGTGAAAATTCCTAACTTAAAATCCTTGATTTCCGCTGATACTGTCGACCAGTTAACTCAAACGGCCGACCGTTTGAACTTAAAATTTCAAAATTAAGTTTTTGTTCAAACGGATACATTGGCGGAAGAGGAGGAGGCCATCCGTTTGAGAATAAACAGACGGCTGTTTAATTAAGCAGTCGATCGGATGGGCTTTTCAATTTTTACACAACTCTCTGTTCAAACAGAATCAAAGGTAGAATCATCTGTTTGATCTGAAGCGGACGACCATTTCGTTAAGCGGTCAACCATTTCAATTTTTCAAATTTTTACAAAAGTCTCTGTTTAAACGGATGATCATCCGAATGAACAAAAGGTCATTCGCTTAGCATCAAATGGACGTCCGTTTGGGGATACGGTCGTCCGCTTAAGCGGATTTTCTGAAAAATCATGCATTTTTAACAATTTGGTCCTTTGACAAAGACTTGAAAACACGTTTATCACATGAAATATAATCAATTATAGGAAACTTAAAGAGTTACCCACAAACTTCACCTTCATCAATTATGCAAAGATTTCGTTGAATATAAGCAAATTTTTCAAGTGCTAATGTTTTGTAAATATATCGGCCAATTGTTTATCTGTATTTACAAACTCTAAAGATATATCTCCCTTTTGTGCATTGTCTCGAAGGAAATGATGTCTAATCTCAATGTGTTTGGTTCGAGAATGCAAAATGGAATTTTTAGATAGATTTATGGCACTAGTGTTGTTACACATGATAGAAACATTTTCAAACAATTGGTGATAGTCATTTAGAGTTTGTTTCATCCATAGGATTTGAGCACAACAATTAGCGGCTTCGATATATTCGGCTTCGGCAGTTGATAAAGCCACGGAATTTTGTTTCTTACTAAACCAAGAAACTAAAGCAAAGCCTAAAAAATAACAAGTTCCGCTAGTACTTTTACAATCAATTGTGCAACCGACCCAATCAGCATTCGAATAGCAAAGTAAATCAAAATGAGTTTCTTTGGGATACCAAAGACCTAAAGATCTAGTTCCACTAAGATAACGAAAAATGCGTTTTACGGCACTAAGATGGGAATTCTTAGGATTAGATTGATATCTAGCACATAAGCATACACTAAACATAAAATCGGGCCTACTAGCAGTTAAATAAAGATGGGATCCGATCATACCTCGATATTTGGTTATATCAACAGAAGTACCTTGCTCATTTTTATCTAATTTGATTGATGATCTCATTGAAGTATTCATTGGCTTCAATTCTTCCATTTCAAACTTTTTGAGCATATCCAAGATATACTTGATTTGACTAATGAATATTCCATCATTAGTTTGTTTGATTTGAAGCCCAAGAAAGAACTTGAGTTCACACATCATACTCATCTCAAATTCCCTGCTCATACACTTAGAAAAATCTTCACATAGGGAAATGTTAGTAGCACCAAAGACGATATCATCAACATAAATTTGAACAATAATTATATCATCCTTTTTTATTTTTATAAAAAGTGTAGGATCCGCTTTACCCATTAAAAAACCATTTGATAAAAGAAATTTGCTTAATCTTTCATACCAAGCTCTAGGAGCTTGCTTTAAACTGTAAAGGGCTTTTCTAAATTTGAAAACTTTGTTCGGGTATTTATGATTTTTAAAACTGGGCAGTTGCTCAATAAATACTTCTTCTTGAATGACTCCATTCAAGAATGTACTTTTGACATCCATTTGAAAGAGAGTGAAATTTTTATGACAACCAAAAGCAAGAATCATGCGAATTGACTCTAATCTAGCAACCGGTGCAAATGTTTCTTTGAAATCAATACCTTCTTCTTGATTGAAACCTTGAGCCACTAATCTAGCTTTGTTACGCACAATTATACTATTTTCATCTCATTTGTTTCGAAAAACCTATTTTGCACCAATTACGGTTTGTGAACTTGGTCTAGCAACTAAATCTCAAACATGATTTCTTTCAAATTGATTTAGTTCATCTTACATAGCTAGAATTCAAAATTATCAAACTCAACTTCTTTAAAATTATTTGGCTCAATTTGCAAAAGGAAAGCACAATTGTTAAGAAAATTTCTAGAAGAGTTTCTAGTACTTACTCCTTATGATGGATCACCAATGATGAGATCTTTTGGGTGAGAAGGGACAAACCTCCATTCTTTAGGTAATGATCAGGTGTTAGGATCTTCATGAGGTTCTTCTTCATTTTATCGCATAATTGTTTCCTCCTTATGTTGAATTTCAACATTATTTGGATTCTCTTTGTCTTGATTTTGAACACTTAGTTGTTCAAATGGAATTTTTAAATCTTCATCATCAATGTCTTTTTCTTGTTCAATGGAGTTAGTTTCATCAAAAACAACATGCATGAATTCTTCAACTACTAAAGTTCTTTTGTTAAAAACTCTATAAGCTTTGCTAGTAGATGAATATCCAAGAAATATTCCAACATCGGATTTTGGATCAAATTTTTTCAAATTTTCTTTTGTCCTTATTATAAAGCATTTGCATCCAAAAACTTTAAAATATCCGATATTGGGAATTCTATTTTTCCAAAGCTCATATGGAGTTTTAGTTTTCTTTCGACTAACTAAAACTCTATTTAAAATATAACATGAAGTATTAACGGCTTCGGCCCAAAAGTATTTTGGTAAATTATTTTCATTCAACATGGTCCAATCCATTTCTTGCAATGTTCGATTCTTCCTTTCTACTACACCATTTTTTTGAGGAATTCTAGGAGCCGAAAAATTATGTTCATATCCATTTTTTTTTTTTTATTCGAAGCACCAGCACAGTCCAGTATGGTTTTTAGGCCTCTACCAGGACAGACTGGTGGGGGTTTGGATGCCCCTACCACTGTATTTATATAAAAATGGTAGTACACAGGAGGGGGATATGAACCTGACCTCCAAGCATACAACGAATGAAAAAAAATTCCTCAAACTACAGCAAATAAAGAGATACTACTTCCGGTGCATAATTCTGAAAAGCAAAAGCAAAAGCAAATAAAAACCAAACTAACAAAAAACTAAAGACCTCTAACTGATGGAAGGCCATATCTGTCAGTCTGAAGTAGTCCACGCGAACGACGTGGCAAGTCTGAAGATCCATACTCCTGATAATGTCGTTGGTCCCAGCCCTCAGAAGCTAAAGAGTCAGCGACCTGGTTTCCCTCTCGAAAAATATGAGAAATTGTGTCTCGATCGAATGAAAGAAGATGTCGGATGCGTCTGAGTATTGACTGAATCACCCACGGCCCCCCACCACGTGAAATGCAATGAACAGCGAGTGTAGAGTCAGTCTCAATCCATAAGTCCACAAGACCCATCCGTCGGGCAAGCTCAATGCCCTGTAAAATGGCTCTCAACTCTGCCTCCAAAATAAGTATGTCTCCGTAGCCAGTAGAGAAGGCCCTGATACAACGCCCAGTGTGATCTCTGATAACACCCCCGCCACTCGCAAATCCATCCCTGACGCATCCATCAGTATTGATCTTGGTAGATCCAGCCAATGGGGCACGCCAATAAACCAAAGTAGGGGGGCTGGGGGTAGGAGAAGTAAGAGTAAAACCAAAATGTGGGGCAAGATCAAGGTCCCCACGCCAATGCACAAATCGAAAGAGTCTTCCCATATGTAGTAAAGAAATAGTGTGATAGACCCGCCAGATGATACGATTGGGCTCCATGCCAATCCTACGATGCTTCGCATCATTCCTAGCTGTCCAAATGTACCAAAAGACCAGCAAAGGGATGATAGTGCGAATATGGCCACTCCTGACAAACTGGCCTGAGAATCTCCAAGTCTGAAATCTATGCTGTAGCATCTCTCCAACCCTGAGGGGAATGCCAAAAATAGCTGAGAAGTGCTGCCATACCTGGTGAGCCACAGGGCTATCAATAAAGACATGCTGGATGGTCTCAATCTCTGAACAGCACTGACACCTTGATGCCATGTGGGCCCGAATCCTCCTCTGAATAATCACATCCACTGGCACCAAACCCTGCCACAATCTCCAACAAAAAAAAGAGATAGTCTGCGGGATGATCGGGCTCCAAATCATGCGACAAAAGGCCTGAAGAGTACTCCCAGTGCGAACAAGCTGCCATGCCGACTTGGTAGAAAACCTACCATCTGGGGTGTCTTTCCACATAGGTCTATCAAGAACATCGGGACAAAGCGGTAGACTTCCAACCTGGATTGCTATATCATGTGGAAGGACCAACAAGAGTCTATCGATATCCCATCCAGTATCATCAAAAAACTCAACTACCTGGACTGAGGTATGCTCCCTATGAGGAAACATTTGAGCTAAAGTCATGTCACCCATCCAACAGTCGTGCCAAAAGAATATACTCCCCTGACCCAACTGCCACGCGATGTGGGGCTCCGCTGTGAGTCCCACCTCCTTTAGCCTCCTCCAAACCGCAGAAGCAGAATGTGGTATGGGTGCCAGAAGGGGGTGGGTGCCCCTGCAATACTTGCCCATTAAAAACTGAGCCCAAAGCGACTGCTGTGATCTGAATAACCACCAGAGCTTCAAAGAGAAAGCATGGACCACGTCCTCTAATCTTCTGAAGCCCAAACCACCCTCAATAGTAGGAAGGCAAATATCCTTCCATCTCTTCCAATGCATACGGTGAGCCTGATCTTTAGAGTCCCACAAGAATCTAGCAAATGTACTCTCTAACTTCTTCAACACTGTCTTAGGAGGCTGCATAATCTGAAGAAGATAGAGAGGCAAGGAAGAAAGGACAGACCTCAGTAAAGTAATCCTGCCACCAGGAGATAGCAACCTAAAGGCCCATCCAGAGATCTTGCTCTTGACCTTCTGAAATAGACCATCATATAAGAAGGTCTTTCGGGCCCCCTTAAACAAGGGTATGCCCAAGTATGTGATAGGCTGCTGCTGACGTCGAAAGCCAGTAATGTGCTCAAGTATCTGAATCCTAGAAGGAGGTGCCCTCTTAGGCACAATAAGACCACTCTTGTCTCTATTCACCAACTGG
Organism: Forsythia viridissima; assembly: GCA_030279155.1. Lineage (NCBI taxonomy): Eukaryota > Viridiplantae > Streptophyta > Magnoliopsida > Lamiales > Oleaceae > Forsythia > Forsythia viridissima. The sequence continues at coordinate 26,808,426 of CM059041.1, read as the reverse complement.
CCAGAGACCTTCTCATAGTGCTCCAAACAATGCAGTACTCTCTTTACTGACTGTCTTTGGCCATTGGCAAATATGATCATATCATCAGCAAAACAAAGATGTGAGATAAGAGTGTCACCTCTATGAATATATGCCATCGATGGATACTGCTGGAAAACTTGAGTGAGACCCCGAGAGAAGTAATCTGCTGCAATGATAAACAACGAAGGAGATATGGGATCCCCCTGTCTCAGCCCACGAGAGGAAGGAAAGAAACCACAAGGCCTGCCATTCACCAAGACAGAAAAATGGCACTCAGAAATACAACGCCTGATCCTATCCCTCCACATCCAATCGAATCCAAATCTCTCCATCACAGTCATCAAGAAGTCCCAGTCTAACCTGTCATATGCCTTAGCCATATCTAGCTTAAGGATGACATTGCCCCCACGGGCCTGGGTATCCAATGTATGGAGCATCTCCTGTGCCAGCAAGACATTATCACCAATCAGCCTCCCCTGAATAAAGCCACTCTGCTGTGGAGAGATGATACGAGGCAAAACAACACTTAAGCGAGAGTTCAAGAGCTTGGTGACAATCTTGTTGAACACCGTGCAAAGACTAATCGGTCTATACTCTGTCCATCGACAAGCGTTGTCTCGCTTGGGAAGCAAGATTATAGAAGTAGCAGAGAATCCCCTAGGCAGATGCCCACCATCAAAGAAGTCCAAAACTGCACGAAAAACATCATCCTTGACAATTTCCCAACACTGCTGAAAAAAATGAGAAGTGAACCCATCTGGACCTGCCACACTATCTGCATCAATACTGAACACTACATCTCTAACCTCAGCCAATGATGGAAGTCGGTTCAGCTCCTGATTATCCTCCTGAGTAACCAAAGAGGGGATAATATCTGGTAAAATTTGGTCAGTTGCCTGGGCGGGAGCAGAAATTGTGGTAATGGGAGCAGAAATTGTGGTAATGGTATATACTTTTTCATTTTGAACTCTTTTACAAAAATGTTTAAATACATTTAAAGCTTCATCTTTTAAATTTAAAAATATGACCCATGTAAATCTTGAAAAATCATCAACAATAACAAATGTCTAATGTTTTCCACTTAAGTTAGCAGTTCAAGAGGGTCCAAACAAATCCATGTGGAGAAGTTGTAAAAGTCGTATAGAAGAGGAGTATTGTTTAAGTTTAGAAAAACTTTTTACTTGTTTTCCAAATTGACAAGCATCACAAATTTTATCTTTTTCAAACTTTATATTTGGTAAACTTTTTATAAAGCTATTTTTGGAGATTTTTGAAAGTAAGTCCATACTAACATGACCTAATCTTCTATGCCATAACCAAGAATCATCATTTATACTTGAAAGACATTTTATTTCTTTTTCAAGTTCAAATTCAATATTTATGATGTAAACATCCTTACTTCGGCTCTCTATGAACAATATCTCTTTAGATATAGCATCCTCAATGAGCTATTTGTAAGAATCAAATTTAATGAGATAACATTTATCACATAATTGACTTATACTAAGCGAGTTATGTTTAAGATTATCAACTAATAAAACATTTTCAATGGAAGGAGAGGAATGATTACCAATATTTCCAATGTCTATGATTTTTTCTTTAGCATTGTCTCCAAAAGTTACATGACCTCCATCTTTTCTTTTTGAGACTTGATAGTAATGATCGATCCCCGGTCATGTGTTTTGAACAACCACTATCCAAGAACCAATTGCTCTTGACCTTTCGTGGTACCTACAAAAATATTTTTTATTTTTTATTTTTGGCACCCACATAAGTTTTGGTCTTTGATAGTTAGTGTTTGTGGATTCTTTTATCCACTTATGTTTCCTTTCAAAGTATAATCTCTTTTTAGTTAAACAATTATAAGCAACATGGCCAACTTTCTTGCAAAAACTACATGTTATGTTTTGTTGAAAAAAATTGGATGATTCCACAAATATAGTTTCAAGGGATTTTTGTTTCGAGAAAGGTTTATATCCAATTCTCCCTTCATTGAACACACATTTTTGTTCACCAAGCATTAATTCAAAATTTTTATTTCCTTGGGTAAACTTGTGAATAATGCTTGTTAAATCAACTACTTTTTCTTTCAATGAAAAATTTTCTTTAATTAACGATTTATGATCATCCTTTTCCTTTTCAAAGTCCTTTTGTGCAATAAAAAGTTTCTTGACTACATTTTTTTAATAATGAGTGTTTATTGTTAAGGATAGAGTATTTTGAAACAAGTTTCTCAAATTCTTCAAGAATTTCATCATAAGAAGTAGATAAATCATTTATAAGTTGTTGTTGTTTGTACTTACCTCATCTTTAATAGCCATGAAGCACATGTTGGCGATCTCTTCTTGAATTTCATCTTCTTTGGGATCATCTTCATCACTATCATCCCATGTAGCTTGAAGTGCTTTCTTTTTGGTGAACTTCTTCTTGTTTGGGCATTCGGTCCTCTTGTCCCCGGGTTTGTCACAATCATAGCATATGATCTTTTTTGTGTTTCTCTTCATTTTTGTCTTCTTTCTTTTGAAATCGCCGGTTATTTCAAAACCCTCTCCACTTCTTAACAAGAAGAACTAGATCATCAAGTTCTTTATCACTCATGTTCGTGTTGGAAGATCCTTCAACGTTTGTCGATTTCAAAGCAATTTACCTCTTGAGAGGCTCATTCACCTCTTCTTTGCTTTTTCTTGTTTTCTCCTTCGTTTCGACATTGTTGAGCTCATACGTCATCAATGTTCCATATAGCTCCTCCAGTGGGTAAGTGTTGACATCTTTTGTATTTTCTATCAACATCCTTAAGGAGTTCCAATCTTCTGATAGAAACCTAAGTATTTATTCACAATTTCACCATTAGTAAATTTTCAAACAAAGCCCTTAAGGCCATTAATAATATCGGTAAAGCAAATAATCATATCTACTATAGGTTCATCTTACTTCATAAAAAAATTCAAAATATTTTGTCAATAGATTTATCTTAGTTTCTTTAACCTTGTTAGTACCAAAGTGAGTTATCTCTAATGCATGCCAAATATCATATGCGGAATCATATGTGCTAATACGATTAAACTCATTTTTATCTAAAGCACAGTAAAGTAAGTTTTTGTCTCTGGCATTCAAAGATAATTTTCTTTTATCCTCTTCATCATATTCTTCTCTAGGCTTAGGAGTAGTTTGGTCCGGTTTATCATCAACTTTAATAATTATTGTTGGCACATATGGACCAAACTCAATGACTTCCCAATGTTATAATCAATTGATTGAATATAAAATATCATTCTAGTTTTTCAATAGTTGTAGTGGGTACCATTAAAGAAAGGAGAACGATTTGTACAGTGTCCCTCAAGACTTTGAATATTTTGGTCAGCCATTACTCAAGATTGTATAATCTTTAGAAAAATAAGCACCTTGCTTTGATACCAATTAATAGCCCAATAATAACTAACCAAGAGGGGGTGAATTGGTTTTCTCAAACTTTTTCGTAAAATATTTTCAAAATAAGAAATTTAAGAAATAAAAATTAATCCACAAAAATATGAGCACAATGTAAATAAATAAAAGGGTAGAGAGAGTGTAAACCATATTTTGATGGAGGTTAACCAATGATCTATATCATCCGTTACCAAGCTCTCCAACACCAGAACGGCCTTTCCACTATCTTGATTGACTTATGGTGCAATTCAAACCCTTACAATGTATCCGGTGACTTACAAACAAAGAGCACCGATCCTTATACAATATTGAGCTTTCAAGGGACCTCAATACGACCCAAGGATATAAAGAAATAGATTTAATAATGTATTTCTCTCTTGATAAATGATAAATACAAGTTTGGTTCTAAGAGAGACTAACACTTTAATGAATAGCAATAAATGAGAAAAGTTTAAGTGTTAGAAGAAAACTTTGTTGATAATGATGAATCAAAAGTTTGATTTGATCAAACAAAGTTTTTCAATGAGTGATATTGAAGATATAAATGTATTAAAGCTTTGAATGAATTTTTTCAATATGATTATCTCTATAAATGCTCTTGTAAGTGTTGTTGAATGATAATAAATGAAGAGGTATTTATAGAGATGAATTTTCACAGCTTTCTGTTGAAACGGATGACCAAACGGTCGACCGGTCAGATGGATAGAACTAGCTGTTGGAATTACAAAAAATCAGAACTGACACTTTTTGAAAAATGACAGTCAGACAGACGACCGGTTCACCCAAACAGTCGACCGATTCACTCCAAACGGTCGACCGTTTAATCTAAACGAATGACCATTTCCACGGTTTGAAAATTTGATTTGTAGCTTTGATAAAAGTATTTTATGCAAGTGATATCAACATAAGTTTTGTGCATAAAAATATTCATGAGCTTTCATTCATTTAATTGCTAAAAATCAAAGAGTTAATACCTTTACAATTTTATCTAGAAATCTATTCTTTTATCTTGATCTTCGAATCTTGAATTTTTGATCTTGAGATGCTTGAACTCTTGTATTGATTTGACTTTGATCTTGTCATTGCTTGAACTCTTGTATTGATTTGACTTTGACGTTGGCATTGCTTGAGAGTTCGATTTGTAGCGCTTTGAATATTACTTGAAAATAGATTGTTAGTAAACAATACTAATTTGTTTGTTATAATCAAAATATTAAGGTTTAAAGTTATCCGTAGGTCAACAAATTAAACCATTGGGATCGGGTTATGTAGACTGGGGGTGCATATGGTTGTGGATGAAGAATGAGAATGGACGGGGGATGCATAAGGTTGTGCAGCCTATTAATTCTAGTTTATCTATCCTTTCTCCCATACATTAACCCTATAATGTGCCATTTACGTAACTCGAACATTTTAAGGCATGTCAATTCTCTTGACCAAAATTATGAAAATGGTGCTACAATTGAGAACAGGTCAACAAGTTCCACGAAATGGTGCTATTATGAAAATAAGAAAGTTAAGTTATTAAAAGTGACAAATAGTTATGCCATCATTGTTGGATAATTATAAATAATTATGGCAAATAGAATAAGGGCCACATATTGTTTTAAAGAAATTTTAAAATGACATTTATGCCCATAGTATTACCCCTATAAATAAGGAGAGTCTTTCATTTCAAGATCACTTATACAAAGAAAGGTCATTTTATATGGTGTTTTTAATTACTTTTAGATGAGTAAAAATAGTGAAAAGACCATAGAAATGATCATGATGCAGTACTGCACATAAGACATTAGAAAAATTCGACTCTCAAGAGTTGGGGACGAGTTTAGGGATAGGGGGTTGACCCCCAAGTGTTTCTAGGTGGGGGGATCGACTACCTTACCTCATGGGGTCGACACCCTCAAATAGCTCTCGCACCTTGGATGGAAATGCGCATAATGTATTGTAGATGACTCCGAATTGAGATTTATAAAATGTTTTGGATTTCTGATTCGTTAAGCTTTCCTATGGTAGAATATATGTCTTGTTGATATCTATATCAATCTTGGCACTCTAATTTCTCTAAGTGTTCTACGCATTGGTCCTCCGATATTGATGTTGACTTCCCTGTTTCACCTTAGAACCCCACATTTGGTAGGTTTAGCCTCGTTTAGCCCTTAAGTTGATCCCTGGTGGTAATATGCATGATCATGATTAATATATGAACACTTGATTTAAGCAGATGATAAGCTAGATACGAAATGAAGATAAACAAAGCTGTGAATGCTAGGAGAAGCGAGGATAGAAATAAGTAACAATTCAACTACAATGCAAAATAATAATATCTATATTATAATGTGCTCCCATGTGATTACGTGGAATGTACATGAAATTTGATATTGTTGCTGAATATTTGTATAATAGAAATAGTCATGATATGATGTTGTTACTAATGTACATGGATCTTTATTGAAATATTGTCATAGGCCATTATGACTTATAAATGGTGTACGGTATATACTATGGCATTCATCTGCAGATCCATTGCATTGTTTTAAAAGAAGTGGTCATTCCTAACTTGTAAAGCAAGAGATAATGAGAATAAGGATACATGATAACATTGAATATAATGGAATCGCCCTATTTGTGTACTGTACTATTTTTTGTCGAATAGATATACCTCTTGAAGCTCCTGATTGTCATTAAGGAGAGTCGATGATAGGGTGTTTAGGGGTTTGGCACCGGGATTCAGAAAGTGTCGATAAGTCTTAAGATGGCATTGGGACTGCGTAGCAAGACGATGAACATCGTATACATAGGCCAAGACTAATTTATGATATTTCAACTGGTATAATCTCGTGATTTATGTTAAGTATGATGGACAAACATACACACGTAGATGAGGATGCACACTTGTTATAGGCTATATTAATATTTGAGCTCATACTGTACACCATAATGGGATTCAAGGTGCAAGAGATAAAAGACAAATAAGTTGAGATAGTGAAGAAAGACGTGAATTTAGAAATGAGATCATAATAATATGATGAATAGTAAATCAATCACATCATCACGCGTATGTTCATACATATTATTATTTTACTGAGCTTTCGCTCATATAGTTTTGCATTGCAGGTATGGTAATGCATATACTAAAGGTTGGTGTCTATTCTCAGATGAAGGGACGATTGTGTACTAAGTACTTGATCGTGGCTCAGTAGGTCTATCATAAGCGAAACCCGTAAAAGGTTACTATTTATTATAAAGGTATTTAGTTATGAAAATTAATTAACCATATCTCATAATGTTACTTGCCAATTGTCTTCCGCTCTCTATTTTAAATAAATACATATCAAGTTTCATACTATATTTTCTTTGTCAAGTAGGGTTAAATTAAATATTAATGAAATAATATCAAAAGTGTGTATTATCTTAAGAATATATATATACTAGAGCGAGATTAAGGATTTATAAAATTAAATACTTACTTTCTGAATTGTGATACAATATTGTTACACGATTTAAAAGCCAATTTCGGAATGACAACAAAGCTATTTGATATGCCATTATTTTATTGTTTAATAAATTTTGCGGTAACATTAATTAAATGCATAGAAATTAGAACAAAAATTTGGGGCCTTACATGCATGTTGTATTAAAGTTAACTTATATGCTTGTTTATCTCTTTTGATGACCATGCCTAGAATATTTTGTGCATTTCCTAGTTCTTTCATTTCAAACTCTTTCTTAAGTAAATATTTTGTTTGCATATCATCAACACTTTCTAATAGAAGAAACAATAAGATTTCTTCATTGGTGTTTACAAGCATTTACCATAATTGCTCCTTAGGAATCCAATTTTCAATACGTTTGTGTCAAATTTCCTATACCACTTTCTTGGGGATTTTTTCAAACCATAGATAGATTTTCTAATTAAACATATATGTTCGTTTTGCCTTATCTTTAACTTCAAATCCTAAAGGTTGATGCATGTAACTTTACTCATCTAAATTTCCATGCAAAAAAATAGTTTTGAAATCAAGTTGATCCAACTGAATTGGATAACTAATGCCAACATGAGTCTAATTGTTTTATATTTGATGACATGAGAGAATATTTCATGGAAATCTATACATTACTTTTGCCACCAATTTGGCTTTGTACCTGATTGCATGAGTGGGATTGGATCCCTCTTTTACTTTATAGATCCATTTGCTCTGCACTATCATTTGATTTGCAGGTTTTGGAGAAGTTTCCAGGTTCATTTTTGTGTAAGGAGTCCATTTCCTCATTCATGGAAACAATCTATTTATCAAAGTGCTTGCTAGATAGTGCCTCTTCATATGATCCAAGTTATTTATTAGAGGTGGCAAATAGATTGAGTCTGACCCGGCCCAACATGGAACGGGCCACACACAAAACGGGCTAGTTTTACACGGGCCAATAAATTCTGGGCCAACCCGGTTTTAGGTCACGGGCCAATGAACCAACCCAACTTAATTTTAATTTTTTTCTTTTTAAATTTATATAAAAAAAATATATAAATTTATTTTTCTGCATTTTCTTGTATATTGGAATCCCACAAATTTTGTATTTGTACACAGCCATAATATCATAACCCCACCCCACCAATTTCTTTTATATTGAAATCTCCAAAACTTCTGAATATGCACAAAGCCATAATATCACACCCACCCCCAATTTCTTGCCCCTATTTTTCCTTTAACAAAATCAAGAAAGTGCCCACAAAAAAATGGTTCTGAATTTCAAGTTCTTGCAGAGTTTGAGCATTGAAATCCTCAGAACTCTCTTACCTTTCAGCACCGACTTTTCTTGAATTGTACCTTTTATATTTGGGCTAACCCTAGAATTGTCTTCAATTTTTTGTTCTTAATTTTTCTCCAAGGAGTTACAAAAAGGCATGCACTCTCTCTCTCTCTCTCTCTCTCTCTCTCTCTCTCTCTCTCTCTCTCTCCCCCTCCACATACCTATGTATATATAAGAAAAAAAAGTATCACATTTTGGGCTGGATCACTCAAGTGGAATGATTTGGAAAAAAAAAAATTTAGACCAGCCTGGACCAAGCACGATTGGCCCAGCGGGCTAATTGGTCCAAGCCATATTGACCCGGTTTTTTTCAAGCCAATATTTTACTGAGCCAAATCAGCCCAGAATCCAGGTTAAGCAGGCCAACTCATTGGATTGGGCCTATTTTGCCCACTCTATTCTTTGTTCTCCATGTTCTCACCTACCACACAAGCAAACTCAATTAGATTTGAAGATGCATATTTAGGATTAGGTCTTTCCATACTTTTTTGTCTGTCTCTTGCAAGTTATCATCTTCTGGATAATATTCTTGTTGTTCTCCTTCAGATTCCTCACTGTTATTATTATCATCACTTTACTCCTAGAGGGTACCCTAAAAACAGACATTTAGGGCTCTATGGTCTAAATTTCCAAGTTTTTGGTGTGCCCTAAGTTGGAAAGTCTTCCAATCCATTTTTCATAAGGTGTTTTGTCTTGTATTTCACCGAAAGGTGATCTGTTGATCAAATATATAGTTGCAGCAGCTGCTGCATCCCAAAAACCTTTACTAAGTCTAAAGGTAATCGTCATACTTCTTACTTTATCCATTATTGTCTTATTCATCCTCTCATTAACTCCAGTTTGCTGAGGGTTATGTCTGACTGACCTATACCTCGTAATTCTTCTTTTACTACAATAGTTATCAAACTCCTGGTACAATATTCAAGTCCATTATCAGTCCTAAGAATTTTAAAAGATTTTTCAAGTTTGTTTTCTACGAGTGTAACCAGTCTTCAAATTTTTCAAAAGCTTCATTCTTATTACTCATAAGGTACAACTAGGTTTTCCTTGTAAAGTCGATTATAATGGTCCTGAAATATTTATTTTTGCCCAAGGTTGGGGTGCCTATAGGCCCTCATAATGTCAAAGTGTCAACATTCAAGAGGAGTTTGAGACACATGCATACCAGTATCAAAAGAAAGTCTAAGTTGTTTGTCAAGTTTACAATCTTACAAAACTCTACATCAGTAATTTGATATTTACCAAACAAAATTTGTTTGAATAAAATTTGCACGTTTTGTTGGCCTATGTGACCCATCCTTTTATGCCACAAAGACATACTGTCTGTTGTGGTTGCAAAGAGACCGGATTCAGTCTGTTGTATTGTATCTTATGTCATCCATAAACTATTCTTTAGTATTCATTTCATAACTACGAAAGACCCTTTCATGATATTTATGCCAATTGTCTCAGATTTGTAAGTATGACCTGATTTTTGAAGTGTGCCTACCGAAATTAAGTTTCTCTTTAGTCCTGGTACATATCTCACTTCTCTAAGGGTTCTTATAATGCTATTATGCATTTTAACTAAAATATTGCATATTTCCTTCACAAGACAATATTAATCATAACCTATATATACATTCATCTATCCATTTCCTTAAAGGTGTGATACCATGATTTGCAAGGAACGTGTGAAATGTACATATTGTTCTAAGTCAGTTGTGACATTTGTAGTATTGTTGGATTCTTGACCTTGTTTACTCTGTTTTTTCTTAGGGTAATTAGCACAAGAATGGTGATCTCCTCCCCACAATAGAGAGGATTTATGTTGCCCTGACCACAAAAATTTGTTAACATTAAATAAGTTTTTTTTTTGCCAATTGTCCATTGTCATGTAGGCAATGGGCAACATAAATCCTCCCCACTGTGGGGAGGAGATGACCACTCATTAGCATAAATTGTCTATATCGTTTGTCTTCATTGTGTAATTCATCACATCGTTTCAATTTTGGCAATTGGACCCTCAAATCTATCAAACGTTGCGCAATTCACTCCTGCCGTCCAATTCTGCCAGTTTTAACTGTTAAATTATCGTGCGATTTACACTTCTTAAAAATGCCCAAGGGCATTATCGTCATAACAATATTTTAACTTTTAAAGGAAATCACTCATCTTCCCAAACACCATCCATCCCACTCCACCATATCACAAAGATGCGCCACCATTGTGCCACCACCCTACCTTACCGCCAGTCGCCGCCAAACCTCCATTAGTCTAACCTCATCACCCATCCCAACCGCTACCACAATTCACTACAATTCTCCAACTTAATTAAAAATGGCACCAAATTTTCTGGTAGGGTAATTAGCACATTCTGTCCTTATCCTTTGAGTCTATTGTGCAAATCGTCCCTATCGTTTGAATTTTAGCATTTGGGTCCTTAAATCAACCATTCTTTGCGCAAAAGGTCCTTACCATCTATTTTTGTTAACTTTAGCCGTTAAATCATTATGTCATGTGTAATCTTTCATTTTATAAAGGGTATTTTCGCCAAAAAATCATTAAAAAATTAAAAACCCTTTCCCCAAATGGTCTCTCTCTCTCTCCCTCCTTTCATTATCTCTCTTCTCCAAAGGATGTTACCGCTACATGTACACCGCAGTTGACCGCGGTGTTTACCGCGAGATATTGGTTTGAAAAATTTTCAATTGTAATTAATGCATGCATCCAGATTTCTACCGCATTCACTACATAGTAAGCCAATTCCCACTGTTTGTTCACTTATTCAGAAATTTGCAAAAAAATTTCTTCATTTCTTAATTTATGGTGAATCTCCGGTGACGCTCCGGCAACATTTTTTCTTCCCTCTTTGACTGGAAACTTTATTTTCCATCCAAGTTATCTATCACGATGTCCGAAATAGGTAATATTTATTCACATTTGAAAGTTTATTTTTTTTGCCATATTTTTGTGTTATATACATTATAGAAGTTATGTATTTACCATAGTCGCAAATATTTATTTTTGGGTTACATACCTTACGAAAATTATTATTTTCGATATTTGTATTTAGGAAATCTCGTTTCACTTTCTGAAGATGCGACAGTAAATATGAATATGTTTGTTGTTGATGATGAATACTTTCAAGATGATAAGATAGAAATAGAGAATTTCCCTAGTTTTAATGATGATTAGGTTGAAGAATCGAATGAGATTGCACCTGAGGTGGGGATGAAGTTTAAGGAGTTCAACGAAGTCTTTGAATTTTACAAGAACTATGCATCTCGTGTGGGTTTCCAGTTAGAAAACGTAATTCGAGGAAGGTGATGATGGGGTTGTAAGAAATGTCACGTTTACATGTAGTCGAGAAAGCTGAAGAACAAGTAATACAAGTACTTCTTTGAAGCCTCAGCCGACAATTCAAATAGGATGCAATGCTAGGGTGACTGTTGTATCTGATGCAAGTGGATCATGGCGATTAACTAAAGTTCAGCTGGAGCATAACTACAAAACAAGTCCTTCGAAGTCTAGGTTGTATCGGTGCAATAGACAACTTAGTGACAACGTAAAAAGAAAGCTTGAAGTGAATGATATTGCTGGAATTCAGTTACACAAAAGTTACAATTTAGCTGTCGTTGAAGCAGGTGGATATGAGCAGATGACATTCATCAAAAAGGATTGTCGAAACTATATTGATAAAGTTCGGCGTTTGAGACTTGGAGAAGGAGATGCTCAAGCATTACAGTGCTATTTTTCAAAAATGCAAGCACAATGTCCTGGTTTTTACTTTAGTGTAGATTTGGACGAAGAGTGTCGATTGAAAAATGTGTTTTGGGCTAATAATAGGTATAGAGAAGCGTACAAAGAATTTAGTGATGCTGTGACCTTTGATACCACGTACTTAACTAATAGATATGACATGTCGTTTGCTCCTTTTGTTGGTGTTAACCATCACAGACAATCGACACTGCTTGGATGTGGTTTAATTTCCAATGAGGATACGCAGCCATTCACATGGCTGTTTAGGACATGGCTTGAGTGCATGGAAGGCAAAGCTCCTATTGGAATAATTATTGATCAAGACAGGGCGATGCAAAATGCAATTTCAATTGTCTTTTCAGATACTAGGCATAGATGGTGTTTGTGGCATATCTTGAAGAAGTTGCCCGAGAAATTTGGAGGACACGGTAATAAGGGAGCTATACTTTCTGTTGTCCACTATGTGGTTTACGAATCACAAAGTCCAGAAGATTTTGAACAGTATTGGAATTCTATGATTGCTAGCCACAATCTTGAGGATCATGATTGGTTAGCAGGACTTTATAGAGAACGTAGTCGTTGGGTGCCTTGTTTTTTGAGGACTAGTTTTTGGGCAGGGATGTCTACGACACAACGGAGTGAAAGCATGAATGCTTTTTTTGATGGATACGTCCATTCAAAAACTACATTGAAACAATTTGTTGAGCAGTACGAGCGGGCTTTGAGGAGTAAAGTAGAGAAAGAGTTTCAGGCAGACTTCAAGTCATTTTCCCAGATGACCCCTTGCGCAACAAAGTTTGGAATGGAGAAACAATTCCAAGAAGCGTATACTATATCAAAATTCAAAGAATTTCAAGAAGAGTTCTCTGGCATGGTGTATTGTCGGATTATAGCAGTCGATGAGAGACCTTTGGGAATCTCGTATAAGGTATTGGAATCTATAATTTTAGACGATGGGATGAAGAAAAAAAAATTTACAGTTTTGTTTGACAAAGAGTCGTGTCAAATTGTCTGTAGCTGTCACTTGTTTGAATTTAGGGGGATACTTTGCAAGCATTGTATCATAGTTTTCATTTCGAAAGATGTCACGGTGGTACCGGAAAGATATATCTTAAGGTGATGGAAGAAAGACGTGAGTCGGACATACACTAGGATGAAGATTAATTACAATGGTTGGATTAACACACCAGCTCAGTTACAATATGATGAATTATGTGAGACATTTCGCAAGGTTACTGACGTGGTAGCTGACGATGAAGAACAGTGTCGAGAGATTACGGATTGGCTTGAAATGAAAATGATTAATTTGAAGATTTCGAATAACAAATCATCATGTGGTAGTAACCTCATTTCCGGATATTCTCGTGTTCAAGCAACCACGAAACGAGAATTAGTCGACAAGGACTATAGTGTGCACATGTTGGATCCAAAATTCTCAAAGACTAAGGAGGTTCCAAAAAAGCTTCGAAAAAATGGGTCCATTAGAAACAGGTTCCATGAAGAAGAAGGTTAGTTTCGACCAAAAAAAAAATTTGAAACTGCAAGAAATTGGCATGGGCAATCGCCTGGTTCATACGCCCAGAAGCAGAATGCAAAATGCATCTGCTAGGCGGGCGATTGCCTAGGCCTTTGCTCATGAATTCTTTTTTTTTTTTTGCCAATTTATGGGGTTTGTTTCAATTTTTTTTTTATTTGTGGTTCATTTAATGTACTATTTGTTTGCACAGGTAGCTTCTACTTCAAGGAAAGGAAATACCGTAACACAGTCCAACATAAATCATGCTAGCGAAAGCTTAATCCAAGCACGAGAAGAAGCCCATTACCACATGTTCAACTATTCGTAGGATGCTCAATATCAACCATATCTCCCCGGTTATGGAGAAAACTTGGTGCCAACTTATGGGTCGAGTCAACCCTTCATGTCAATGTATCCTCTAGTTCGACAACCCGAAGAACAAATGTCGAGGAATTTGTTAGCAAATCCAACATTCCACTTACCTCACAATCAGTACGATAGATAGTTCATATGTCCAGTTTTTGTAATGCAAAATATTTTGACTTTCGTTCAAGGAAAGATATGCTTTTATGTTGTAAATGTATGAAAATCGAACATGGATTGGTCAAACATTTACGAACTTTGTGATTTACAAACAAACAAATAGTTCGAATGATGGATTACAGCAAAATGTAGACATAAACCCAAACACTACTTCTTCAATTATAATATATTTGAATTTAACTATCTAACTCCTGCCCCTTTCCTTGGCCCTTGCGTATCGTGAGATTGAGCGAAATCTCGACATCTTTTTCCTTCGATAAACTTGCTAACAATTTGAACATGCTAGGTAAGTCTTCATTTATCTCTTTGCCCACAGATTTGTCCAATCCAACGCTACTAGATTGCCCCTCAACGAACCCCACACTCGGTTGACCGTTATCCCACTTGAAATATGTGTATTCTTTCTCACTGCAGCAGAAAAAAAGCCTCCCTTTGGTCTTTAACACCTTAACTACTTGCATCCATTTTACATATCCCTTCCCACATCGTGGGCATCGTCGTTTTTTCTTGCAATCCTCTAACAAGTGACCCGACTTTCTACAACCGTAGCATATTCTTTCATTACTTCCTGACATGACAATAGCTACACCATAACGCAAAGAGATTAATCACGATCTTTCTCAAATCATCAATCAATTATATAGTTGTGTTTCTCTACACTATGCTATACTATTAGCAAACCTCAATCATCAACACACCCACACCACACCAGTCCTACAAGAGTTAGGGTTCGAAAAACATTTAGTTTACTCACTACAAATGAGTGCCTAATTTTCATTCAATATTTAGGAAGTAAAGGAATTTCACATTCAAGATTTGATTGTCAAACATGAAAAAGAACATATATCCCATAATACTGTTGAGAAAAACATTTAGTTTTCATCAAATTACAATAGGTTTGAAAATCAGTTCAAGCAAATCATCTTATCTAATCACTTATCAGTTATTGCATTAACAATTTAACATAATCAATTTGTAAATTTTCATGTATTAAATCTGAAAAATTCGAAAATCAGTTCAAGCAAATCATCTTATCTAATCACTTATCAGTTATCGCATTAACAATTTAACATAATTAGTTTGTAAATTTTCATGTATTAAATCTGAAAAATTAAAATGTCTCTACTGCTAAATCATCGCCTAGTCTACTCCTACTGTTAAATCTGAACAGAGACTTTGAACGTACAATTCAATTTGAAAAATTAAAATGTGTCTACTTAAATATGAAAAAAAAAACTATTTCTGAAAAAAAAAATGACCGAACTCCAAAGCATATAAAATCTAAAAAAAATACTTTCAACATATGAAATATGAAAAAAATACGGTACAACATATGAAATCTTAAAAAAAAATGAGCGAAGTATATTGAACATAAAATATGTCAGATTTACCTTCGCGCCTGGCGGATTGGAGACTGATGACGACTGCGGAATGATTGCGACCGGCGAGTGGAGAGCGGAATGAGACTGGCAGACTGGAGCTCGACGATAAGATTGTTGTGACTTGGCACTGGACAGTTGGAGTTAGGGAGAGAGAGATTGGCGTTGGACGTCTAGAGTTAGGGAGAGAAACGAGGACTGCCTTTGCTGGAAATGAAACGAGTATCGAATGAGGATTTACCGGGATGAAAAGGGGTTTTCACTTTGCTGGAAAAGGGCCTGCCTTTGCCAGAAATACCTTTGCCGAAAATGAAAAGGAGACTGCGGACTGCAGGTCAATTGAAATGCCTTTGCTGGTTTTAAAAAAGGAAAATTGAAGTGAATGAAATGAAAGAATTTCAATTGTTATTTGGTGAGATTGAGGGGGCAAATTGGTCATTTTACATGTCGCGGTAAACGTTGCGGTAAGGAAGGGTGTACAAGAAGAATTTTCCTTAATGATTTCTCCCTGAATGCCTACGTTTGCAGAATTTCTTTTTCCAGGCTCTGCCATCTTTCTTCTCTCTTCATATAGACCCATACTCCCCGCATGGTTCTCTGTACCCAAGAAAAAATTATTCTTGAGCTACTTTTGTTTCTCTCCTGTGGCGGAGCTTTGGGAAAATCCTTTTTTTCCTTGTCTTGGTTTTTCCCATTTTTTGTGTTATCAACAAACATTTCTACAGTTGCAACCAAACCATTGCAAAATAGGTAATGTACTATCAGCTACGTGACAAGAACTTGAAGGATTAATATAATCTCTCTCTCTCTCTCTCTTCTATGTAGCCTTTGACAAATGTTTGAATAGCTGAGATTTTTTAGGCCAAAAACGTTGAAGAAAAATGGAAAAAAATGAGTTCTCTGAAGGGCTATTTCTGAAAATAACTTCCAGCTCACCGATACTAGAGTTGATCAAATTCTTTAAATACTCGTTTATGAAAAGCGAGTTTAATGAGGTCCAAAACATTTTAATTGATCGCGAGAATTATATGAAAGTTGAGAGAGAGAATCTTGAAAGGGATCGACGTTCAATCAAAAAAGAACTCGATTTAATGGAGAAGTCACAGGGAGAGAGAGAGAGAGAGAGGGAGTGTGTGTGTGTGTGTGTGTGTGTGTGTTTGAGGGAGGGTTCTTAATTTTTTAATAATTTTTGCTAGACACGTGGTGTAATTAAATGAATTTGACGAAAATACCTTTTATAAAATGAAAGATTGCACATGACGCAATGATTTAACAGCAAAAGTTAACAAAATAGACGGTAAGGACCTTTTGCGCAAAGAATGGTTGATTTAAGGACCCAAATGCCAAAATTCAAATGGTATGGACGATTTGCACAATAGACTCAAAGGATAAGGACGAAATGTGCTAATTACCCTCTCTGGTAAAGGGTCATCATTTTGAGAGTTTTGTAGAATTTTTCTATCCCACCCGTCGCCGTAACCACCATTCGCCACCACCTTTTTTTTTACAACACGCCATCACTTCTCTAGTGTGGTTGTCAGGCCTTCACCAAAAAATGATGGGGAGGTTCGGATACCCCAACCATATATAAATAACTCATAAAAAATATATGGAAGAGGGACATAAAACTTGACATCCAATTATAAAAGCTAAAGCAAACAAATAAATGAATAAATAATAAAACAATAAATAATGAGGTACTACTTCCTAAACAAATAGTCCTAAAGAATTCTATAGACCCCTAACTGTAGGAAGCCCATGTTTATCAATCTGAACTAAGCTGCAGTAACATCGCAGTAAGTCCTGAACGATATACTCGAAATAGCAACGACGATCCCAACACTCTGAAGCAAGTAAGTTAGCCACCTGGTTGTCCTCGTGATATATATGACAAATGGTATCATGGTTGAAGGCAATGAGATGTCTGATGTGGCGAAAAAATGGCCTGAATAGACCAAGGTCCTCCACATCTGGTGATGCAGTGAATGTCCAAAGTAGAGTCGGACTCAATCCATAAATCTGAGAGAACAATCATCTAAGCAAAAATGATACCGTCAAGAATAGCCATGAACTCGGCATCCAGAATAGGGCACTCGCCATATGAAGAGAAGAAGGCATGAACACATTGACCTGATGAATCCCTAATAGTCCACATCCACTCACAAATCCATATTTGATGCATCCATCAGTGTTGATCTTGTAAAAGATCCCACTGGTAGAATAAGCCAATAAACCAAAACAAGAGGAGGATGGGATGGAATAGTAAGAGAAATACCAAAAAGATGAGCAATATCCATATCCCATCGCCAATGAATAACCTGAAATAAATAGCCTGTATGTAGTTGAGAGATAGTATAGTATACTTTCCAGATGATCCATCTCGGCTCCATAGAGATATCCTAGTACTTCGCATCATTTTTCGCAGTCCAAATAAACCAGAGAATCAAAAGAAAAATGATCGTTCGGATATGACCCTGCCTGATAAACTAAAACGAGAAATACCAAGACAGAAAGCGATACTGAAAACCCTCCATCAGCCGAAAGGTTATATGAAAAATATTAGAAAAATGGCGACAAATCTGTTCGGCAATACAACTGTCAATAAATAAATGCCGAATAGTCTCAATAGCCAAACAACACTGACAACGAGAAGTCATATAACTTTCAATCCGCCTCTGAATTACAACATCAGATGGGATAAGACCATGCCATAGTCTCCAGCAGAAGAAAAAGACATTCGTCGGGATAATAGGATTCCAAATCATGTTGTATACAGCCTGAATTGTATGCCCCGTGTGAACTAGCTGCCATGAAGACTTGGTAGCAAATCTACCATCCGAAGTATCCATCCACATAATCTGATCGTGCACCTCAGTAGTGATAGGGATGCTCTCTATCTGCTCAACAATAATATATAGTACTAGCTGAAGAAGTCAGTCAATGTTCCATCTAGTATCATCAAATAAGTCTCTAACTTGGATAGAAAAATGTAGCAATTGTGTGTGCTAATCAACTAATGTAGACTCACCCATCCAGCAGTCATGCTAAAAGAATATCTGCCCACATCCTAACTTCCAAGCAATGTGTGTCTCTACCTGTGGGCCTATGTGCTTCAACCTCTTCCATACAGCTGAAGCGTAGTAAGGAATAGTAGCCAGTAACAGATGGGTACCTTAACAATATTTACTCAGTAAAAATTGAGCCCATAATGATCGCTGAGAACTAAATAACCATCAGAGCTTTATGGAGAATATATCAACAAGATCCTGCAGTCTCCTAAAGCCCAGTCCACCCTCCTCAGTAGGAATACAAAGGTCTTTCTATCTCCTCCAATGTAATATGTGTGCATGGTCTCTAGAGTCCCAAAAAAACCTAGCAAATATGCCCTCTAACTTCTTCAAAATAGCATTAGGAGGCTTCATAATCTAAAGGAGATATGTAGGAATAGAGAATATTACTAATCGTATCAAAGTAATCCGTCCTCTATATGATAAGAATCTCGAGTCCCAGCCAGAAATCCTACTCCGGACTTTCTGGACTATGTCATCATACAAGAAGATCTACCTGGTTCCTTTAAATAAAGAAACACCAAGATAAGTGAAGAGCTAGGCTGATGACGAATTACTGTCAGATGCTCCAGCCTGTGTATCTGACTAGTAGAAAATCTCATAGGTAAGTTAATCTCTCTCTTATCTCTGTTCACCAACTGCCCAGAAGCCCCCTCATAGTGCTCAATACACTGTAAAACTCGTCTGAAAAACTACATCTGGTCATTGACAAAAATAATCATATCATCTACAAAGGACAAATGAGAGATGAGAGCGTCACCCCATGTCTGTATGCCATCGAAAGAATATGCTAATACTACTGAGTGAGTAGCATGAAAAATAATCTACAGCAATAATAAATAGCGATCGAGATATGAGATCACCCTGTCTGAGCTCCCGAGATGATGAGAAAAAACCACATGGCCTGCCATTAAGTAGGACCGAGAATCGACACTCTGAAATACACATCTGTATCCGATCAATCCAAGGAGCATCAAACCTAAAACCCTCCAAAATAGATATCAAGAAGCCCCAATCCATGCGGTCATAGGCCTTAGCCATATCAAGCTTGAGGATAACATTACTCTTCGCACTTTTGTATCAAATGTATATAGTAACTTCTGTGCAAGGAGGACATTATTCCTAATTAGCCGTCCCGAGATGAATCCGCTCTGAGAAGCTGAGATGATCAGAGATAGTAAAGTACTCAGTCATGAATTCATCAGCTTCGTAATCAACTTATTAAACACTGTACATAACCTGATAAGACGAAACTCTGACGACCTACAAGCATTGTCCCGCTTTGGAAGCAAGACAATAAAAGTAACTACAAAATCTGTAGGTAGTTGCCCTCTAGCAAAGAAGTCCAAAACTGCCTAAAACACATCCTCTGATATTATGTCCCAACAGACCTGAAAAAAGTGAGATGAAAACCCATCTGGCCCAGCAACACTGTTTGGATCAATACTGAAAATAGCATCTCGCACCTCAGTCAAAGTAGGATTCCAATTAAGCTGCAAATTGTCCTCTTTGGACACCAATCTAGTTATAATATCAGGTTGAATAGGGTCGACACACTGAGCCATTCACCACCACCTACCTTCCCAAAAATCCTAGTTTGCATCCAACATCGTATGGCAAATCCAATGGCAAAAAACCAAATTCACATAGCCAAAATATAGTGCACATAAATATAATTACAAATACATATCGAAAACATTTACCACAAACTTATTCCGCAATTCAAGTTTGAATAATGAAAACAAAGTTTGAATAATGAAAACATAAATTTGGGAAAAAGAAACAAAGTTCAGATTTGGAATCAAATATTAGAGATTTGAGGAAGATGATTCTAATTTTTTTCTTATCTTTATGGAATGGACGAGGAGTAGAGATTTTGGAAGATGAAATTGTTGAAACAATGGTTTTTGGGTTTTAGGTGATTTTTTTTTCTTTTTCCGTTTTTGTTGCGGCTGGGTGATAGTTGCAGGTAGTAGTGGTGAGGTGGATAGGGTATGTTAGATTAAGAGACAGAGTAAAGAAAGATCAGGATCGAGATAAGGAGAAAGAAAATGAGACAGCAACCACCACCACTATAGCCACCGCAACAACCACTACCGATGGTTGTATGAGGCCGCCGCTAGTGTCAAGGTTCATCTCCAACCACCATAACCATAGCCACCACAACAACAACAATCATAGTCACAATCAGCAACATAATATTAGTAGTAACAACAATACTATTAATAATCATCGTCTTCAAGATAGAAAAAGCTTTCCTCTTACTTCTTTTTCTTCAAAGGTTTTCAGAGTAGCCTCTTCTGATTTTTCTTTGTTGTTCTGACGATAATGCCCTTGAGCATTTTTAACAAGTGTAAATCACGTGACAATTTAACAGTTAGAACTGATGGAATTGAATGGCATGTGTGAATTTCCCAACGTTTGATGGATTTGAGGGCCCAGTTGCCAAAATTGAAACGATGTGGATGAATTGCATAATGAAGGCAAACGATGGGGACATTTTATGCTAATTACCCTTTTTCTTAAGTTTATAGCAATCCCTAATAAAGTGCCCTAGTTTTCTAGAGTTGCATCTCTAATCTTTCTCTAACCTATATTTAGGCCAACCCCTTGGTTTTTTACTTTCCTCTATAATTATATGCAGTGTTATTCTCCCTCTTCGATGTTCTACCCTAACAAACAAGTTTTCTTCCTTGTTAGCACTATTAGTTTCAAATTTGGTTTCAAGATCTTTAGATATGAAGGCCTCTACAACATAAGTATATGTTAGAGTCTCTCTACCATACTTCATTGCATTCTTAATATCCCTAAAAAACTCGAGCGTGGAATTTAACAATAGCACTGCAAGTTGACATTGCTCAAATTTAGAACCACAACTAGCAAATTGTAATTGTATTTTATTAAATTCATCCAAGATCGTATACAAGTCTTTTGAATGGTCCATTTTGCAACTGAAGGACGTTTCTAACAAGTAAACTTTATTGGGGTGGGATTTACTAAGAAAAAGATAATCAAGTTATAACACCCTAGATTCCTGATTCTAGCCGTTATATTCAATTTTACCTATTTGCGGTCATTTAAAAGTTTAGGGACCAAATTACAGGTTCGTCCATAGTTGAGGGGTCTAATTTTAGTTTTAGAAATTTGCAGATTTTGTCCCATGAACATTATCGTGAACAGTAATCTCATCTGCCAATGATTTGCCAATAATATATATATATATATATATATATATATATATATAGTAGATAAAATAGTTGTTTAGATGTTAATGTGTACATGATTGTATATACACATATGTGATTATGTGATTAGCTTAAATCATGCATATAACATATAATCTAAGGAAAGAATTTATATATTTAATGTCCTATTATATATATATATGCAGATAACATAGTTGATTAGATGTTAATGTGTACATGATTGTATATACACACACATGATTGTGTGATTGGCTTAAATCGTGCATGTAATTAGATGCTAATGTGTATAAGATTGCATGCGTATATATGCATATGTGATTAGCTTAGCGTATGTTTGGAAGAGTTTTTTTTAAACTCTTTTTTTTCCTAAACTCATTTTCAACCACATATTTCATAGGACCTACAATTTTTATTAATTTTTCAACTATACATCTCACCAATTTTTTTCAAAATCTCCTAAAAAACTATTTTTAAACTCAACCAAACAAACACTTAAATTAATATCTAATCATGCATAATCATGCATGTAATTTAAGGTAAAAATATTTTTTTTAAATAAGGTATATAGGTAATATAGGAAGGTAATTAAATAAATTAAAAGTTTACATGCATAGTAAACCATCAATCTCCCCTATAAATACCCACCCTTTATGCAAGACAAAAAATATACAAATACACAATCTTCTTAATATCCCTATATATTAAAAGAGGGATTGGAGTGTAGGCATTGTTCATAGGAATGTGTGCCAAGCTATTATTCTTTTCTTTTTTTAAACTTTTTCCTATTTCTTATCCTTTCTTTCCTTTTCATTTTTTTTTTTCAATTGTAGATCTTTTTTCGCCCTAATTTTTTTTCAACGTTTTTCTATTTTTCTTGTCTTCTTTTGGTCGTCTCGTTCGTCTTCCTTCTGACTTTAGTCATGTCTTTCAAAAAATTGTCCAAAACTTTTGCAGATATGTTTATTATTTTTGATACCCAATTAATTTTTTTTTCTCCATAAGAAGCTATTCAAATGCCTAATAATTTAAACCATTAAAATAAAATTCATCTCTACACACACACACACACACACACACACACACACACACACACACACACACACACACACATATATATATATATATATATATATATATTAGGCTCTAGGTTTGGCCTCTTAGGCCAAGACATAGTAGCATATACCAAGTAATCCACTTTGAACTTTAAAATCATTTGCAATCGAAACAATTTTCCTTCAATTAATTATTTATATTAAGTTAGCAACACAATGATCAAGATTACAAGAAATACATAGTTTTAATTCATTTTTTCTAATGATTACTGAATCAAAATACAACTAAGTCCAAGAAGATTGACCCACAAGCTCAAAATCTTGCACTATATAAGAAAAAAGAGAAAGAGAATACTATTCTAAAGGTATAAAGTTACAATAGTAGAGAAAGAAGATATATTCATGAGTACATTTACTACTTATTACTGCAAGTTCACAAGAAATCTTATGCATATCTCACGACACTCGTATGATTTAAACTTTTTTTAATGTTTGATACATTAGAATGAATAAAATTAAATTGAAATAATTGAAATAATTTACAAAGTCGGATCATAATGAAGAGAAATATATAATGAGTTTAAACTTTAAAGCAGTAAAATAATCTTGTGAGATCATAATTGAAGAGTCCAGTTCTAAGATTTGTATTAATCAATTTTGTTAATAAACTACACAACATTCATTACATCATCTAAAAATGAAGAACATTCGTGTTAAAAATCAATTGATGCTATATCGCCCATTCTTTAAATAATACGTACTTTTCTTAATAAGTTTTAATATATGTTTTACTTAGTCTCTCATAAGTGAAAAAAATTAAGAAACTCATTAAAATTTATCACACTATTAAATACTTAATTAAAATACAACACGTGCCTTGCACGTGCATTTGACTAGTCCTTAAAATAAGAGAGAAAAGAGAGAGAATTTTCAAGTCTCTTCAAGTTTCAAGCAAAAGGTAACTTGAAGCAAAAGGTAAGTGTAGATGGACGTAGTTATAAATTATGTCCATATTACAACTTTCAGAAATATTATGTTACAGGTCCAATATGTATGAATTAAATGAGTGAAATTGAGTAGCGATACGCACTATAACTATGTACAAGACCCAAAATGTCTGGAACTCTGTCTCTCTTTCTAGAAAATAGGCTCTAGGTCATTTTGCCCAACGGGCATGATTCACACTTATCAAATGATTCACAATCATTTGAATCTAAGTATTCATCTTTATGTAACTTGGTGATGCGTTTTTATTTATATGACCGGGTCTGTAATGCCAAAAATTTGAGTTGTTAGTTTTATCTCTTTTATGCCTTGCAATTCCTCTTCTAATGTCTTTTTATTTTCACAGTGAGAACACGGATCATCAGACTTGAATTTGTCTTTGCTTAACTGTTTTTCAACAAATTTGGCCTTCATGGATCCTTTCTAAAAGATCCATTTAGATTTCCTCTTAATGCTCTTAGAGGTATCAATGGCCAAAGTTTACCCATCTCCTTAGGCTTAACAGTTTTTTAGCACGTTTAGCAGCTCAAGTAAGGTATCCTGAATCTTATTCATGTTGAAGTTCATAATGAACTGTGAAAAACTATTAGGTAGAGACTGCAGAACCGAGTCAATACTCAGCTTGTGGTCCATGGTAAAACTCAATTGGTTTAATTTTTCAATACAACCAATCATCTTCAGTACATGAGCACTGACTAAAGATCTTTTTACCATCATACCTCTGAATAACCCTTTGGATGTCTCATACATTTCAGTCTGTGACTGTACATCATTCAACTTCTTGAAATGATATATATTGGTATAGGCATCCATACCCTCGTGCTGCTAATCTAACTTAAGTGACATACTACAAGCATCACATCTTGCAATGTTTCGGTTATCACTATGTTTTTTTTGTAAGGCTACACGTTCTCCGACATAGCCTCCTCAATAAGAGCTTTCGGCATTGGTTGCTCAATGACATATCCAATTTTTGTTTTTGATGCTTGAGAACAATTCTCAGATTGCGGTGCCAGTCCAAAAAATTTGGTCCGATATGTTTGTTGGCATCCAATATGCCTCTAAAACTCATATGGTTACTCATGATTCAGCAATTAAATAATAAGATAGAACAATTAATTAAATGCATAAAATTAATTTAACATGGACTTATATTAAATTAATTATACTCTCACTGTTTAAATTGAATTAATGACCCTCAAACATTAATCAATAAAACCGATTAGATTTCCAGTGGGCTAGGATCCCTTTTGTTTTATTATAACCTTGAGTGACTCAACAAATCCTAATAAAACATCCAGGTAGATACTTCTATCAATCACATCTCTATGTGACTTCTAGATCATCAAGTAGACAACTTATTGTCACACACATCTTATGTGTTTACTTGATTGTGCCCCTAAAATTCTATTTTTTGTTGAGTAAAATTCTATTTCCTTGAGTGACTCAACAAAAAATAAAATTTTAGTTAAATTCGACCCATTGTTCAGAAGCATCAAATATTTCATAGTGATAAACATATCCATGAGCGAGCAGCCTTGAGTGACTCAACAAACTGACGTTGATAATTGACTCTGGTTTTTCACTATAACTATAGAAGGCACGTTGTATTAACCATTTAATACGAATTTAATATTTTGATAAAGAGGGGTTTGTCTCATCATATATTAATTAACATCTAACATGCAATCAATCATACATAATTATAACTGTAGATGATTATGGACTTTATCTATCTAATCTTCCTGAACCAAAAGGAAGATTAGTCAGTCAATTCCTAAGGGACATTGCATTCGTTCATCGAATGCTAAATGCAATCATCTCTATCTCCTGCTGCAATATGTATCCTATATTAGTTGCTTCCTTGTGGCCCAACTGCAACCTGTATCCTATACTAGTTGGCAAGCAGGCCCAAATAAATGAACATGCAGATCCATATTAAATAAAGAATTCAAAAACTCAATTAAATAAATAATAGGCTTGAAGGCCCAACCAACAATTAACTGAAATTATTAACCATACAACATCACATGGATCGAGTCCATAATCATCTACTAAACATATATTTTAATATCTAATATTAAAAATATATTAATTTTTAAATTTACAGATTTGACAGTATAAGTCTAAACCATTTAGATATTTTGGAACAGACTAGACGGAATTAAATAATTAATCTAATTAATTAATTTTTCAACAATAAAATTAATCAATTAATCCAATTAATCAATTAATTTTATTCATAAAGGGGATTTTCAAAATTTATTTTATCTTCCAATTTAAAGTCATACTCTAATTGTAAAATAAAATTTGTATTGAGTCAAAATTACAATTTTATAAAGTAATATGTTAAAGTTTAATCTAGTCAGAAATTCAAAATATGGTTTAAAACAATTTTAATTTAATTTTGATTATTTGACCAACATTAAAAAATTAATAATTACAATTTTTCCAAAAAATTAAAATTGTATTTGAGACCTATTTTTCCTTTTGAAATTGAGGACTGGCTGTGCAATTTTTGAAATTGCACAGTAAGCCCTTAAAATTTTAAAACAGCCGTCCTTCAATGCAATTTCACAAATTTCACAAAAGACCCTTTTATTATTTTAAAATTGTGGCCTTCTCATGCAATTTCGTAAATTGCACAAGAGACTTTTTTTCTTTCCTTTTGATATTAGGAGGGCTTCTTATGCAATTTTCAAAATTGCACAAGAGGCCTCCGTCTCCAAAATAACCAAAAAAGAAAAAAGGAACACAGAAACGGCCCTTGCAGCGCAAGCGCACGACGACGTGCCGCGGCTGCGCCTAAAAGTGAAGATCATTAGCCCGGTGATCTTCGGGGTTGTTTCCGCTGCCGGTGCACGAGGACAAAGGTGTCACTGCTCTTAGCAGCGGCACTGCACCAAGCAGCTGAAGATCAACGCTGCTGATCCTCAGGCTGTGTCTGCTGCCTAAAAGATAGCAGACCATCCTTGGTCACCATCTCCGGCAGTGACCGTCTTCCAAAAGGGCCGCCGTCGGTCGCCATCTCAGGCAGCGACGACTTCCAACGAGCCACTGCCATTCGCAATACTTTTTTATTTATTTATTATAAAATCCATTCCAAATAAAATCTGAACCATATTCAAATTTCTAAAATTCACAATTTTATTTACTGTCAAAACTCAAATCAAATTAATATGACAATAACAATTATTCTTCAATTCATTAAAGCAGTTTAACGAACTCTAACAAGTAACAAGGTAGGCTCTGATACCACTGTAAGGAATTGAGGTATACATGCACAGCAGAAATTAAATATTCAATTCTTTTAAGCCGGATCAACCTTGTACTTAGAGAGGATTCGTGATAGAAGTTTTACCTTTATGAATATCGTGAAATCTAATTTCTGATTAGCTGAAGGTGCTGTTGTGCAATTTCAATCCCCACAGTTGTCCAATTGTCCAGCCTCCAATGGTAATTCACACAGCAAGAACAAATCTGGACTCCCACGATCAAGAACAAATGAAAGCGGAACCTTTTGAGAGAAATTGATTGGGTTGTCTTTTGCTTGTGCTAGCAAGTAATGGAAAACAACTCTTGTGATTAATCTGATGTGGCCTTGTATATATAGGTAGGGCTAACCATAGCCCTAATTCTAGTCCAACTAGAACCCATCAACAAATGGGTCTAAATTAATTAATCTAATTAATTAATTTGGTCCAATAAGTAATTAAGTCTGACCCAACTATTTGGACCTTGGACATTAATTCTTACAATTTCGCATCTCCAGACTAATACATGCTCGCAATGTCAACTTGATCTTCTTCGTGGACATGTTGATGCGAACCCGCGAAGAATTAAATCTCGGAACCTACAAAATGTTTGATCTGAACCCCAAGAAAGCTAAAATCTGGCCGCAAGAACTTGACCCGATGATTTCTTGAATCAAAGAACCATAGTTATGAAAACGCCACAAAGGCTTGCGAACTCTTTGATAAGTTTTAGAGTTTGTTCAATTAAGAACATGGAAGAAAGTGAATCCCCACTTTAATTAATCTCTCAAAATACTGAACTGTCTGATGTTTACAATAAAATGTGTTTATATAGTAAACATTGAAAGAAACCTAATCTAATTCGAAATTAATTAAAACTAATTAAATAAGAGTTCTAAATTAAATAGGAAACTAAAATTAAGCCAAAATCCGGATTTCTCCGAAAACGTGCCTTGCGATCGCATAGGCGTTAACCCTGCAATCGCATGGTTTATCTTCATAGCATTCTGTTTTTGAAAAGCCACTCTTGCAATCGCATCCTTCTATAACCATGCGATTGCATGGTTGTTTCTTCTTACTCTCTGCGCTGATTTCCTCTAAACTTTGTTTCACACTTATTTTGGTCCTCTAATGTCCCATTAGCCTCTGATATACCTCCAATATGGTCCTTAGCTTGAGTCCAATGTAACAAAGGTCCATGGCTTGCCTAGATCGCATCATCTCCTCCTTCTTCAAAAGAATTCGACCTCGAATCACTACAGGCATCTAAGGGACAAAGATCCTTCACATGCTTCCAAAACCAATCACCAGGCTCAAAGATGAATCTGCTGTCTTTATTTTCTTTAATTTGATGTATTTGAAGCTCATTCATCTCATCTGGACTGCTTCTATAAGTTGGTCGTTTTGTAAGAACAGCTCCAGGTACAAAGCGAAGTTGATGTGCAATGTTTCGAATAGGTGGTAACCTACTAGACATTTTCTCTGAAGATACGTCCTCCAATTCCTGCAATAAAGAAATAGCCAAACTGGGGAGGGATTGGATAGTTTTTCATAGTACAAGGTGGAATTTTTTGTGTACTAGCAAAATCATTTGTTGACTTTTTTCCTCCTTCGTCGTCGTTTCTTGTACATCTAAATCAAACTGCTGATCAAAAGTCTCTGTTTTAATTTGGGTCTGAAGAGCAGGCATTGCAATTAGAACTTTATCATCTACAGGGTATTCTACACCATCATCTTTCAGCTCAGGCAGCACATCACTATCACACTCATCCTTAGATTCCACGACATCACTATCGCATTCATCCTTGGACACCACGACCCCATTATCACGCAATAACCCCACTATGTTGTTGCTAGTCACCTCATCTCTTCCCTTAGGCGGTTCGGTTGTCTCTTTTGAGACATCCATATCACTCACATTATTGTTATCCCACTTGAAATAGACTTCAGGATCCTTCCTACCTTGGAAGGAAAGTACTTTCACTTTCATATTCCCAAAGTTTCTATCTACTCCATCGTGGTCTCTATAGTCTCCTCCTCTAGGTGCCCTTTCACGCCTATCCCCTCTACGCTTCATCCTACCCATCTCAGCCATATAATTATAAGCATCTTCATCCTTAAAGTCAGCCATAATGTTATAATCACACCTATCATGTCTCCTAACATTAGGGATCCTGAGTTGTCTCTTCCTTAGTAAGTTTGTAAGCACCATTTCCTGCCTATCGATCATACCCATCATCTCTTTATTATTATCCCTCATCTTGCCAAACACCATGTTCATCCTCTCAAATTGTTGTTGCATGGCTCTTAACAATAAAGATTGGTGGTTCACTTTTCCAGACATTTTAGGATAATAAAAAATAGAAATTAGGAAACAAAATATTATTTGCCTCACGTGTTTACACTCGTGTTTCACTCTATATGGCTTTTTTTCCGATAATTATCTCACCACTCTTGCCTTTTACCTCTCTTTGTATTTCTTACCAAGTTCTCTAAAGAACAAACCAAACTCAATCAGTAATTCAGCCTTTGTAACGTTCAAGAACAAGAAATAACAAAATAAAAGATAACAAAAACGATCAAAAAGAAAATTAATAAAAGAATAAGATTTATGCACTTGATGACAATTATGACACAAGAATTTAAAAAGAATGTGTTTCTTGACTTTCTTGAAATTCTTGAATTTTCGTTTTTTTTTTTTAAATTTTTGAGGGCCAAAGCAAGAAATTTAAAAAAATAATCAAAAGCAAGAATTTTTTTTTTTTTTTGATATAATTCAAGATGAATCTGAACAAGAAAATAATAAAAGAATAACGAAAGAAAATATATTTATATATATATATATAATTCAAGATGAATCTGATAAAAACAAAGTAAAGGATAAAACCTGATTTTAGAGCCAAAGCTCTGATACCAACTGATGCGAACCCGCAAAGAATTAAATCTCAGAACCCACAAAAGATTTGATCTGAACCCCAAGAAAGCTAAAATCTAGCTGCAAGAACTTGACCCGATGATTTCTTGAATCAAAGAACCATAGTTATGAAAACGTCACAAAGGTTTGTGAACTCTTTGATAAGTTTTAGGGTTTGTTCAATTAAGAACATAGAAGAAATCGAATCCTCACTTTAATTAATCTCTCAAAATACTGAACTATCTGATGTTTACAATAAAATGTGTTTATATAGTAAACATTGAAAGAAACCTAATCTAATTCAGAATTAATTAAAACTAATTAAATAAGAGTTCTAAATTAAATAGGAAACTAAAATTAAGCCAAAATCCGGATTTCTCCGAAAACGTGCCTTGCGATCGCATAGACGTTAACCCTGCGATCGCATGGTTTATCTCCATAGCATTCTGCTTTTGAAAAGCCACTCTTGCGATCGCATCCTTCTATAACCATGCGATCGCATGGTTGTTTCTTCCGACTCTCTGCGCTGATTTCCTCTAAACTTTGTTTCACGCTTATTTTGGTCCTCCAATGTCCCATTAGCCTCTGATATACCTCCAATATGGTTCTTAGCTTGAGTCCAATGTAACAAAGGTCCATGGCTTGCCTGGATCGCATCACATGTGCAACCTTGAAATGCTACACCATGTCCCAAAGAAACTTCTCCAACTCTTGGGCATTCCGAGTTCCATCAAAGGATTTTGGTTCGGGCACTCTGATTTTTGAGGCTAAAATTGCATCACTTGAAGCAATGCTTCATATTTTCCTTTTCACGAATAAAACATCAGCCTCTAGCATCCCTAGACATGACGTTTTGTATGAGGGTCATCATATCTCCAAGCATGGATGAGTTTCTCGTTCGTTTTAGCAATAAAGGCCTCCAACGCCTGCTTCATTTCTACCGGCTACACTCGATAATCATGCACATGCGTTTCCAAATTGACAGGATCTTCAGTCATATGAGCACCAACAAAATCCAACATGGTAACCCGATCTTTTAGATTTTGGCTCGTCATGGCCTCAAACAAGTCTCCTTTCTCGCCCAAACTAATCTCTAATACCATTAGTCACAAGGTTCAACACTTGTAGTGAGGTTGTTCACCTCAGCCAGCCTAGAAATGCACCATGCTTGCACAAAATCAATTGGAACCAACTAGATAAACTTTAAAAGAACATAAATGTAGAAGAATATAGCAAAACACAGCATACATGAACTATTTCCTATCATCATCACTCAACAATAAAGAAAACTCGAAAAATATGCGAATGGCCTATGTAAACTCTCCATGTTGCCTCAACACTTAGCGATTTTTATACAAATTTCACTTGTAACCCACCCCGCCTCTTCTTCAACTATTGGGTCATGTTTCATCTTTGTGCTTGATTTTTGCCAACTAAAATGTGGATCAATTTTGACATCAAATCTGTAGACTAAATTCTGCAAGGCAACAAGCTGGAATCCATCCATGCCTCGCTGCTTAAATCCAGTCAACATACAAATACCCACAATTGATGATTGCACCATTCATGCATTGTCGTGCAACATTTTGCCCATAATCGAAGTATGTCGTCTTTCTACCCCCCACCATTAGGGCAATTTCCGCCCAACACTATCAAGAAATCCCATACATGCCATTGGCAACTCTACCCATATTGTCGAGATATTCTGGACATAACATCATTCAACTCTACACATGTAGAGAGCATCTCTTGGCCAAATGCATCAATCACACATGCATCTGCACGATACCAACATTTTGCCTTAAGTGTGTCCATCACATGCACATTTGCACTAATACATCGGCATGAGGCAAGACAAGGCCCATATTGAAGCCATCACAACAAACACAGGGCTAACACTAGGCTACACAATATTCTAACAAGGATTTCTTGAAGAAGAAAAAAAGATTTAGCACCTTTTTGGAACTGTTTAAAAAGAGTTTTTTCTACCCAAATTAAACTTTGAAGATTCAACATGAGTCTACATGCCTGTGTCCAGTTGCCCATATTTTTAAAATAGACTCAGGTTTAAAAATTAGAGCTGTCCATTTCTCCAACTACCCCCAACTGACAATCATTTTACTTCCACGTCCATTCCCCTAATGTTAAGTTCTACGAAAATGTAACATGACAAAGGAGAAATAACATCATTTCCAACATCATTTGATGTGCTATCTCGAAGGCTACAAATCAATCCTTATTTTTAAATGCAATATGGGTCCCACAAGTCATAGCAAAAAAAAATTTAAACTACTCCAAACATGAGCATAATTGAAAAAAATGAAATTGTATGAAACTTAAATAATAAATCACTTAAAATCAGAGCTGGTTCTAACATTTCCGGGGCCTGAGGCGAAGTTCAGAAATTAGCACCCCCCCCTCCTCCTCCACTCAAATTGTAGTATGCATTTAACATCCACAAGGCTACGGAACTAATTGTAAACTTAAAACTTGAAAAAAAAAATTGACAAACAAAATATATTATAAAAAATATATATATTATAATATATTGTTAACAATGCCAAAAATATTATAAACTATCATTTAAATACAACTCTTCTAGAGGTTTTAGAAATAAAAATATTAATCAAATTTGAGTAATCTAATTGTTCGACAATTTCTTTTCAATTGATATCATAGTCAATCCATTCAATCTTTCTTGTGACATAATTGATCGGAGATAAGTCTTGATCAACTTCAACTTGGAAAAAATTCTTTCCGCATATGCAACTGTAACCGGTATGGTTAGCAAAATTTTGTAAGCAATATAGGCATTTGGAAAACAACCATCCAATGTCTTCAAAAAATATAGCACATCAATTGCTTTTTTTGTTTCACTTGATAAATAGCACTTCAAGATTGTCAATTCTGAACATAAATCATCTCCATTAATGTCCGAACGTCTATTATGTTTCAAATACTGCTCAAGATACTTACAAAACTTCAACAACCTGACACAAGATGTACGATATAACTTCTCCAAACTAAACAAAAATCCAAATATCTCTTCAAGTTGTTTAAATTGTTGAAATCGTATCTGAAGTGAAGATCAAGCTTAGTCAACGATAAAAAAGAAGTAATCAACTCTGAAAAATTCTTCTGCTGATTGATTTACCTCATCACTTCTACTTTCATCGAACTACTTCTTTCTTCGAATGACGCGTTTTTCTCGAAATACAGCTTCAATTCTTATTTCACTTGCTTTTGTTTTCGCTTCATCCATGGCAATAGCAAACCCATTTTCTCTAAAATCGTCAAGAAACGTAACAAGTCCTTGTAAGAGGTTGATAGCACCATCCACATCCATGTTTTTAGCTTGAAGATATTTACTCACCGTATTAATTGCATACAACAACATGTACCAAATTACCATACCAAGCAAGAACTCAAAATTTTCAAGTTCATATGTCGCTAAAGACTCAGCTTCACTCTTTATTTACCATCTTCACTAATGTCTGCCAAGTCAAGTAAAGCGTCTCTTATTTGTGCAGTTTGCTCCTTTATAGGTTTGACACTTTCAACATGACTTTTTCAACGTGTTTGTGACAATGGCTTCACTGTCAAACCTTCTACATTATCTTTGAAAATTTTCCATCGTTTAGGAGAAGAAGCGAACAATGTATAGATCCGATGTATCACTCTAAAGAAGGAAAGAGCTTTAGGACAACAATTCACCATATCACATAATGCTAGATTAAGACTATGACAACCACATGGAGTATAAAAAGCTCTGGGATTAATTTCAAGTAATCTTTTTTGTACACCTTTGTGCCTCCCGCTCATGTTAGCTCCGTTGTCATATCCCTGCCCTCGAATATCATCAATATCAAGCTCAAGATTGGTTAAAATATTTTGAAGCTCGAGAGAAAGTCCAAGTCCTGACGTATCATCTACCTTCAAAAACTCAAGCCAATATTCTTATACTATCGGTGATTTTGCCAAATCATCCACACATCGTATGACTAACGACATTTGCTTCTCGTGACTCGCATCTGGAGTACAATCAAGTATAATTGAAAAATATTTTGCATGTCTAACTTTCTTGAAAATTGCACTTCTAACATCTCATGCCAACATCTGTATCAATTCATTTTGAATTGATTTACCGAGATATGTATAATGAATCTCACGTGCTTTAGCACGCCGAATGTGCTCTTGCATTACTGGATCAAACTCAGCAACTATTTCTACCATTTGCAAAAAGAGACCATTGTTCTCAAGATAAAGTTGTTCATCATCTCCTCGAAATGCCAAGCTGTTCTTGGCGAGTCTTTTAACAATAGCAATTATCCTCGTTAACACTTCTCTCCAATGTTTTCTTTCTTCATCAATCACCAATTGCATGCTTCTATCAATTGTATTTTTTGTTTGAAGTCTATTTTCCAAATCAATCTAACTAGATATGCAACGTATATGCTCTTCATTTCCTTCATGACTTTTAATAGACCGCTGCTGATTATACCAATCTTTGTATCTATCATTACCCAATTAGCCTATTTTATTCATCGTAGATGATGTTTTAAACAACTTACAGCAAAAGCAAAATATTCTATCCAAAGATACTGAATATACTAGCCATTCTCTATCAATAGTCTACCCATTTGGTAGTAATCGCGTGTATTGTGAACAATCAAAATGTCTATGTGCACCATCTTTGGAAAATAAGATGTCATGGACTCTTTTTGGACCCATTTCAACTAAATAATCCCTTATTTTTTTATCAATATTTTTCCAATTCCCGAGATCCTCAAAATTTTCACAAAATCCACCATCTTTTATTAAATTTATATGTTGAACATCATCTTCAACATTCTCAATTGGTTTTTCCACGTTCTGTTGTTCCTCAATCACAACAGTTTCCACTGTTTCTTCACTCTCTCTTTTCTTGTTTAGATTAAAATACTTATCCATATCTCCTGCTTGACTTTGAACTAATGTCATTTCCTTTTCTTTTCGTTTTCTTTTTTGGGCTCCAGATGCATGTTTAGGAGGCATGATTAGCCTAAAAAATTAATAAAATATTTTAATAATCTCAAAATTAAATCCGACAAAGCCACAATCATATAAGCCGACAAAGCCACAATCATTTAAGCCGACAAGGCTTCAACTATTTCTAATAAGTCAATAAATAAGCGAGGGACAGTCATTGCTTACTTGAGAGTGAGATTTGAGCGACAATTATGAAGTGACAAATGTGAAAAACCAACTTCATTTTCAGTGAAAAGTTAATCCTCCCGATCGCTAACCTGCATAGAGCAAAAAATTTAAAACTAAGAACGACAATATACAAATTTCTTTACTAGAATATTGAAATAAATTTCCTAATTTCCTTCAATTTCAAATGTACAAACAGAGCCTTCAATTCCTAATTTCTTAATAACTTTATTAAATATAATAATTAGCTGGCAAGACAACAATATAATCAATAAAGATGAAGTCAATTGTCCTAATAACTTTATTTGCGATAATCAATATCAATAATAAGTTAATTAACCCAAGAACTAATAATTAATTAACAAATAACTAATTTAATTAACTATTTAACTTAATCACTAATAAGTACTAATCACAGGTAATCAACCAATCAAGTAATAATTAATTAATTTAATAACTTATAATTAATTCAATAATAAGTTAATTAACCCAAGAACTAATAATTAATTAACAAATAACTAATTTAATTAACTATTTAACTTAATCACTAATAAGTACTAATCACAGGTAATCAACCAATCAAGTAATAATTAATTAATTTAATAACTTATAATTAATTCATTAATAACTAATAATCTAATTCACCATTTATGATTTAACCTAACAAGTAATGACTAATTTAATTAATCATTTAACCCAATTTAATTAACTATTTAAAATAACTAATCATAATTTAATTAACTAATTAACCAATTAAATATTAATATAAAAGTATCTAATTACCAACCAAAAGGACCAAATGTCCAATTTCCAAAACAGCATTCAACAAGGTCAGACAAATAGGCATTAGGCAATATTCAATATTTGATTAATGAATGGAGGCGGCAGCGCACACAGTTTCAAAAAGGAAAAACCAAAAGTTGAGAAGTGAGAAAAGATGAAAAAATAAAAAAACCTTTATGCAGAAAAGTGAAAACCCCACTTCAGCTTCAGCCGTTAGCCTTCTGCTCCGGAGCGAACTGTCGACTAAGGTTCTTGATCATTCAGCTTCAGCGCCTACCCTCTTCTTCAGTTCTTGGATTTGGCAAATGGCAATTGCAAATTTTTCTGTTCCCAGCTTCCTGCGGTCATATTACTTCTAGGTTTTTTTTTTCCTTCCCTTTGAAATCAGATTTTTTATTGTAAATGGGTATGGATCGTTTTGTTCATTTGATTTTGATGGGTTAATGGATTGAATTAATTGGATTTTGATCGGATTTGGTTTGTTTTTTTTTTTTTTAACTTTAGATTGGACCTTTGGACGGCCAGACTGCTGTGTGTGTTTAAATTTTATTTTTTTTCAAGTGGCCCTTTTTAGTTTTGAATCTGAGGCGGTCGCCTCACTCACTTCGACTCAAAATCGGGCATGCTTAAAATTAATTAATAATTTGTGGTATAATAAAGTAACTAAAAAAGTTACATACACACGTCCAACGTGGACCATGATATAATAATTCCAAAAAAAAGCAAGTAAAGTTTTATTTTTATAAAAGAAAAAAAGGCATATGCGAAAAACATGGGTAATATTCCTCTGAAAAGCTGTAGATCTTCACGTTACCTTTCACATTTTTCATGTCTTACTTTATCTGTCTTTAGCTATACATGTAATCATGATTCATGCATGCATTTTCCTGTTACAATCATCCATTCGTATTATTTAATTAATAATATTATTTATCCATTGAGTTAGTGTCACCTGAAGGCCCATTTGATTTGTAGATAAAATTATTTGAATAATAATTATTCAGATAAAAAATTTATTATTATCTTGTTCGGTTCAACTAAATATAAGAATAAAAAAATTAATATTAAAAAGTCAACTTTTCGTAAAAAAACAAATACACCTTTATTTTTAATTAAACAAAAAAATATAAAAAAAATTTAAAAGAGAAAAAGTTTGTGGTCCAGCGAAGGCCAGGGGTGTTGGCGGCAGAAGGCACGTGGTTGGTAGCTATCTTGTGTGTGTGTGTGTATATATATAATTGTTTTATATTATAAACAGTACGTTCGTCTTTTTAAAAAATTGATTGAACTTTTATTCGGATAAAAATGGATAATCATATTCACACAACACTTTTTATTTTTTGCACTATATTTTAATTATATTTAACATCCTTAATCTATGAACTTTATAGCACTCATGTCTCCAACTTTTTTTTATCACATTTTTATCATCAACTTTTCATTAATTAGCATATCTTATGTATGATAACGGTTTCCATCTAAGACATTTGTTAGGAATTCGTAAAAAGATTTATTTGTCTGTCATATTTAAAAAACAAAAACAAAATAAAAACAATAGATACAAAAATACGATAAAATATTTTTCTTCATTTCAAAGCACGTAAACAAAATATCTCAACAGAAACTATCATTAATGATGAAATGTGCTAATTAATGAAAGTTGAATATAAGAATTCGATGACAAAAAGTTAAAAACATAATTACAATAATGAACAAAAGTTGAAGATCTTAAGTATAATTAAAATGTGGTGCGCTTATAACAACTTGTAGTGTGAATATAACCACCCGATAAAAATTTTGAACTCCTCCTTTCGAAGATAAAATTTATCTTTATTTTTTTGCTTAAACTTTTATTCAAATAAAAATTTATTCAGTCATCAATTCTGTTCAAACAGGATAAGACAAATTTTATCCGATATCTTTCTTAATTACCATATACAAAACAGGCCATAATTGTGCAAATTTTCAAATTCATCATTAAACTATTTTTTTATTTTATTGGTCACTAAAGTTAAATAATTATGTAATAAGTTACTTTATTACACAACTAAAGTATAATCTGACGTGACATTCGTTAAGTCCCCAAAATGTGTCATTAGATTATTATTTTTGGATAAAATGTGCGCAAATTCCTTCCAAAAGGTCATAATTTCATTTAAGTCGCTACATTTACTGTGAATTAGTCAATTTCAATTTAAATGATAGATGGATTTGTAAATTGTGTCCAACAATTAGGATTTTAGTGCAATGATTTGTAATTAGCAGAAGAATTACAGCATTTAGTTGACTTTGACACTTAAGCGAATGTCTAACCATCTTGTACATTAATTTTAATAAATAGTTGACCAATTTGTGAAATTATTCTAATTTTAGTGACTATTAGAATAAGAAAAATACTTTAGTGATCATTTAAAATTTTGCATAAACTAGAGTGACCGTTTAGTGGAATTAACTCTTTATAAATTGGTCAGTCTCTTTGAAAAAATTGAATTACTTTGATATTAGCGCCTTCTTCGACAAAATATTTGACCTCGGATTTCTTTCAAAATGGTTTGAATTAGAGCATGATTTTGTTAAAAAAATGGGGTTTTTTTTTAAAAATTTTTTTTTTATAAAAGTTGATGAAATATGTAGTTACAAAATTGATAAAAGTTGCGAGTCCCATAAAATAAATAGTTAAAATTGATTATTGACTTTGACTTAAATATTTTAATAAATTTTTAAGCAAAATAAAATAAAGCTTTACTTTCCATTTGATTTTGCTAAAGATCAAAAATTTTATAATTTTTGATAAAAATTGAAAATATATGTTTTTGAAAAATTAGTAAAAATTGTGTATCCCATAAAATGAGTAGCAAAAATTAATTGTTGATTTTGACTTCAAATTTTTAGTAAATTTTTAAACAAAATCTTCATAACTACTTATTTTCAAGAGTAAATTACAGAGACACCAATTCATATATCGTAAAAGTGCTATTTATAAATAAATTTGCATTACATGACGCGATGTACATGGTTAAAAAAGAAAAATACATCAAAAAAAATTGGGGAAATTGGCGCAATGGTCCCTAACGTATGTCTCTAGTGCACAAATGGTCCATAACCTTTTATTTTTGGCAAAATGGTCTCAAACCTATCTATTTAGGTGCACAATTGATCTTTTTGAACAGATTCTGTTGACGTTGGAAAATAATGATGCACTTTCCAAGCCAACTTAAAGATAAGTATTGAGGTCGGCTATGACCGTAATGAGTGGTAGATAGATAAGTATATGTAGGAAGACCTGATTGTATAATCTTTGTAAGAGTGCTTTTATTAAGCAATTAAATGTCCGAACTGTTGGACATTTATGTCTCCTATTTATAGGAAAATATGTGATGATGATCTGCATTTAATGCCAAGCTAGGCATTAAATGCCTACAAGATATTTTCTTTATGAACATTTAATGTGAAGTGACATCTCTGTGATGGGCGGCTGAAATGACGTCTGACACGTGGGAAGACGTGTCATACTAGTGACGTGAGCTTAACCATAAGACCTGGGTATGAGGTCCGACCTAGAGTAAGGTGAGGTCCGACCTGGAGTAAGACCCGCTTAGGATGAGGTCCGACCTAGAGTAAGACCCGCCTGGGAATGAGGTCCGACCTGGAGTAAGACCTGCTTGGGAATGAGGTTCGACCTGAAGTAAGACCCTCTGACGTAACAGATCAAATTGGATATCAACAATTGCCCCCCAAGGCCTGCTATTGACTTCAGTCATAGGTGACCTTCAATTCGTACCATAGCTCTGGGCTGTTTTGATCTGTTTCGTGTGTACACACGTAGCTGAATTAGTCGAGGAAAAAAGTCTTCGAGCCGAAGTCGAGGGTGGTTTGGAGGCCTGAGCACTGCCCTAGAGAAGTCGATAGATCGGGACGAGGTAGTGGCGGAGTTCAAGTCCTCGGATGTCTATTTGGCCGAGCAGAAGAAGGTATACTTCCTCATGATGGAGGAGTTGATTGAGACAGCAGTTGAGAAACGTCTGGACTGGGATGTTTAGTTCCTCCAAGGTTGTAGCTCGATCAAATGGATGAGCTGAAACTGACATCAGACATCTGATAGACGTAACCTTCTGGTGCCTGTAGACTATTGCAGTACGGCTTGAGGTGTATAGGTAGGACCTCCTGTGCGAGGATGTCCCTCTTCGTAGAGGTTAGGTAGGACCTCCATCTTAGAGTTGGGTAGGATCTGAGATATTGAGGTAGGACCTCCTGGGCGAGGATTCTCTCTTCGTGGAGGTTAGGTAGGACCTCCCTTTTGGAGTTGGGTAGGACCTGAGATATCGAGGTAGGACCTGATATTGAGGTATGACCTCCTTCGTATGATTTGGTAGGACCTCCTTCTTGTGATTCGGTAGGACCTGAATGAGTAGGACCTCCCTGATGAGTAAACTCCCTTTTCCATAGAGGTTGGGTAGGACCTAAATGGGTAGGACCTCCGTGATGAGTGAACTCCTTTTCCATAGAGATTGGGTAGGACTTGTTGTAAGTAGGACCTCCTTCATGTGATTCAGTATGACCTGAAGGGGTAGGACCTCATTCTTGTGATTCGGTAGGACCTGAATGAGTAGGACTTCCATGATGAGTGAACTCCCCTCTCCATAGAGGTTGGGTAGTGCCTCATACTCTTTACTTTGGTCAGGGGTGGCCTTTAGTTCGTACTATTGCTCTGATCCATTCTGGATGAGGAAATGAGGCTCCGTTCTGAGGCCGTAGAGGAACTGGAGAGAAAAGAGGAAGAGCTTGATGAGAATGAGTCCGAGCTTAAGGCTTTAGCACGCCAAGTGGAAGAACAGAAGATGGAAAAGTCTGAGCTGGAGGCTTTATTTGAAAAGAGCGGAGCGGACCTCCGAGCTTCTGTAGAGAGGTCGTGGATGAGCTAATTGAGACTGTTGCGGAGAAGCATCGAGACTGGGATGGCCAGTTCTTGAAGGACGAGCTGGATGAGCTCAAGAAAAACTCCAAGTTCAATCTTCCTTCTTCTGGAGAGGAATGTCAGCCTGAAGGCCAGGACTGAGCTTGACCTTTTTTAGCTTACATATCTGGATCAAGTCCCACCAGGAAATGAGGTCCGACCTGGATCAGGTTCTACCAGGGATGAGATCTAACCTGGATCAGGTTCCACCATGGGATGAGGTCCAACCTGGATCAGGTTCCACCAGGGATGAGATGTGACCTGGTTATGAACGTACTTGAATGAGGTCGACCTTAAGTTGCTTAGCAAGTGAAGAATTACTTAGCTGATATGACAAATCGGATTGGATATCAACAATTGTGATGTCTGGAGTGGAGTCTGAACTGTGTGGGACATTTGTGTCTGGAGGTTTGTGACCTTGGTCACATCCTCAGTTCGGACGTTGGCTTTTTGAGCTGATGTCAGCAATGCAACACTTACGCTGATTGACATGGGTCCGAGCTGTGTGGGACCTTTGTGTCCAGAAGTTTGTAACCTTGGTAACATCCTCAGTTCAGACGTTGGCTTCTTGAGCTGATGTCAGCAATTCAGCACTTACGCTGATTGACATGGGTCCAAGTTGTGTGGGACCTTTGTGTCCAGAGATTTGTGACCTTGGTCACATCCTCAGTTCGGACGTTGGCTTCTTGAGATGATGTCAGCAGTACAGCACTTACGCTGATTGACATGGGTCCAAGCTGTGTGGGACCTTTGTGTCCAGAGGTTTGTGACCTTGGTCACATCTTCAGTTCGGACGTTGGCTTTTTGAGCTGATGTCAGCAGTGCAGCACTATGCTGATTGACATGGGTCCGAGCTGTGTGGGACCTTTGTGTCCAGAGGTTTGTGACCTTGGTCACAT
Source organism: Forsythia viridissima (assembly GCA_030279155.1). Lineage (NCBI taxonomy): Eukaryota > Viridiplantae > Streptophyta > Magnoliopsida > Lamiales > Oleaceae > Forsythia > Forsythia viridissima. The sequence goes on along the minus strand of CM059041.1, from coordinate 26,766,663 downwards.
CCTCAGTTCGGACGTTGGCTTCTTGAGCTGATGTCAGCAGTTCAGCACTTACGCTGATTGACATGGGTCCAAGCTGTGTGGGACCTTTGTGTCCAGAGGTTTGTGACTTTGGTCACATCTTCAGTTCGGATGTTGGCTTCTTGAGATGATGTCAGCAGTACAGCACTTACGCTGATTGACATGGGTCCGAGCTGTGTGGGACCTTTGTGTCCAGAGATTTGTGACCTTGGTCACATCCTCAGTTCAGACGTTGGCTTTTTGAGCTGATGTTAGCAGTGCAGCACTTACACTGATTGACATGGGTCCGAGCTTTGTGGGACCTTTGTGTCCAGAGGTTTGTGACCTTGGTCACATCCTCAGTTCGGACGTTGGCTTCTTGAGATGATGTCAGCAGCACATCACTTACGCTGATTGACATGGGTCCGAGCTGTGTGGGACCTTTGTGTCCAGATGTTTGTGACCTTGGTCACATCCTCAATTCGGACGTTGGCTTTTTGAGCTGATGTCAGCAGTGCAGCACTTACGCTGATTGACATGGGTCCGAGCTGTGTGGGACCTTTGTGTCTAGAGGTTTGTGACCTTGGTCACATCTTCAGTTCGGACGTTGGTTAGATTTACTAACTTTGTAGCCCCATTCTTTAAGACTGTGGTAATTTTTTAAGGACCTTCCCAATTCTGGGCTCTACTCTAAAGGCTAGTGAGAAAGACGTCTCTCTCGTGCTAGAGCGGCAAGTTGTGCAATAAAACCAAAGTATATTCCGAAGTTCTTCTGCCCAGGATCCATTGAGTTCATCCAATTGCATCTTCAGGGTGTGTTTGATTATTTTCAGTTCTTCACCGAACGACCTCAACCTTGGCCAATGGTTATGCTTCTACTCATTTGGTGAAGTAGTCCGTATAGACTATGGCGAATTTGGTCCCGTCTTTTCTCGTAGGCTTTGGACCGATTAGATCAATCCTCTATTTTGAAAAAAGACCATAGGCTAAGGACTGAGGTCAACTCTTCTGGGAGGGATTTAGTGATGAGGGCAAACATCTGGAACTTGTTGCATTTTTGGAAAAACTCGATAAAGTCCTTATTTAGTGATGGCCAGAAGTATCCATATCTCAAGGTTTTATGTGCTAGTGATTGCCCCTCCAGCATAATTGCCACATACTCTTTCATGAATTTTGCTAAGGGTGTATTTGCGCTTCGTCTTCTCTTAAACATTTGAGTAGTAGAAGTGAAAAGATTCTTTTGAATAAGATGTTGTTGATGATTTCCTGGCCTCCGCACTGTCTGGGGACACCTTACCATCCTTTAAAAATTTGATGATCTCATCCGTCCAGCTAGAGTCCAGGTCGACCGTGGTAAGCATGTGCTCGGGCTGGATGATTGCTGCACTACTAATTTTTTCTATTGGAATGTTCTCCAGCTCTTCTATTCCTTCGCTAGTAGCGAGTCGTGCCAAGGCGTCGGCGAGGCTGTTTTGTGTTCTCAAAGTTTTCTTTTGCTTAGCCTCCAGCTTGACTAGGCGTTGTTTAGCCCAGCAATCTTCAAGTCGGTTCCGGGCTGGCTACTGCTTGTGAGTTTGAGATGCATCTAGAGGTGGTTTGATTCTTTTCAAGCCATTCAATAACATGAGTTAGGTACTCCAACTTTTGTAGGACTGCTTTCCTTATGGGGGTACAGGCTGGAGCTGAGGTTTCTCTAGGAATAGTCTTCACCGGTGCTTGGCATGTCTTCGGTGGAAGCCTGGTAGGAGATCAATATGTTGACTCCCTTTTCTTCAGTGGCTGTGAGTTCTTGAGTCATGCTATGACTCATGTTGAATGTATTTTAGAGATGAAATGTTTAGATGTGGTGGGAGAGATTTACTTTGTGAAAATCAAATATTGATTTTTTGGTGAGTTTCTAGAATATGGAAAGCCTTTTTAGGGGGAGGCCCTTCCTTTTAGCGCCAAACTGTTGACGTTGGAAAATGATGATGCACTTTCCAAGCCAACTTAAAGATAAGTATTGAGGTCGGCTATGACCGTAATGAGTGGTAGATAGGTAAGTATATGTAGGAAGACTTGATTGTATAATCTTTGTAAGAGTACTTTTATCAAGCAATTGAATGTCCGAACTGTTGGACATTTATGTCTCATATTTATAAAAAAATATGTGATGATGATCTGCATTTAATACCAAGCTAGGCATTGAATGCCTACAAGATATTTTCTTTATGAACATTTAATGTGAAGTGACATCTCTGTGATGGGCGGCTGATATGACGTCTGACACGTGGGAAGACGTGCCATACTAGTGACGTGAGCTTAACCATAAGACCTGGGTATGAGGTCCGACCTGGAGTAAGGTGAGGTCCGACCTGGAGTAAGACCCGCTTGAGATGAGGTTCGACCTGGAGTAAGACCCGCTTGGGAATGAGGTCCGACCTGGAGTAAGACCTGCTTGGGAATGAGGTTCGACCTGAAGTAAGACCCGCTGACGTAACAGATCAAATTGGATATCAACAGATTCCGTTAAAAAAGTCCGTTAGTTTTGCGATTGAGTTAAACTTTACCTTTATTTTTCTTTATTGGAGGAGTTAAAATCGTCGAGTGTTATTTTTCTTTCTCTTTCTTTCATCTTGTTTTCTACAATGTCTGGTTTATATAATGTGATTTAAGATTTATTTTTTTTCAATCATGGTCAAATGAAGATCACTCTCAAAATTCAACAGCATTTGAGTAGGTTTCAAACCAGGACTTGGAACTGATACGTTTTGATGGCTTCCAAAAGATTTATCCAACAACAATGCAGGCACTTGCTTTTCTGTGGCTTTGTCTATTTGATATTGGGCTTCACTAATTTCAATCTAGTATCCCTTTGCATATGCATCCGGTATAGCAAATTTGACCTCCTAGTTCAATACATGAGCATCTACTCTAGAATTTGCATATTTCAATGGAGTGGTTGCTAACAAAAGCATCAAACAGAGAAAGACATAAGTCGTGGCCATAAGAATAAGATAAGAAAGAGGCACACAACCCCCCGATGCTCCACTTCAAATTATTAACCCAATCGCTATTGCCGAATATTATCTCTATAACAAAAATAATCGTCAAGCCCATCATCCCAATAAAGGAGACTAAAGCGAAAAACTCAACCAGATGAGAAACTTTATAATCACTCATAATTGATTTGAATGAAGCAACTCGAAATAGGAGAATAATAGAAGATGGTAGCATAAATGCAATCATAACCTATGTAAATATCAGGACTTGAAAAACTTCAGGCATTTACAGTTCTCCAAATCAGGCTCACTAATAGTTTTCGACTCTAAAAACCTTCCCAATGCCACTTTGGGTTCTCAGCAATGGTTTTTCCCCCCTTTTTTTTGCACTTTTCTTCGATTTGTGTTTGAGTGGCGTTTGATTTCTCCGGAAGATGAAAGAAAGAAAAAAATAACACTTGACAATTTTATCCCCTCCAGTAAAGACAAATAAATAGAGAGTTTAACCCACTTGCGAAATTAACGGATTTTTTTAATGAAATTTGTCCAAAATGACCAATTAGCACCTAAATGGATAGTGATTTTGGCACAAATGGTCCCTAACATTTGTCCTTAGTGTAGAATTGGTCCCTACCGTTTATTTAGCATACAAGTCCATAACTTATGTGTTTTGATGCGAAATTGGTCTTTATAGGATAAAAAGACAAATATGTCCTTAGTTTTAATTAGAAGAAATTGAATGTCAATTCCTAATCATTACAAAATGTGCAAATAGGTCCAACACATTTATTTTTTTATAAAAAATTAAAGAAAACTAATGAGTTTTTTTTTTTTTTTTTTTTGGAATCAACACTTTAGTAATAAACATGTCAAATAAAATTATTATTTTTACTATTAAGTAATTATATTATTTAAAATTTAAACTTTTATTTTATTGTTGTATAAAAAAAATAACTTACAAACTTGATGTTCAAATACTTTTATTTAATAGAGTTATATGTTTATTAACTACAAATATTAAAGATCAAACTATATTCTTCATATTTTAATTTATCGTTTTATTTTCGTTCAAAAATAAAACACTTAATGTTTAAATTAAATTTTATTAGTATTTTTATGTCAAATAAAAATGTAATGAGATTAGTTCAAGTTGTGTAATAATTTTTATTTAATAAAAATATAATAAAATTTTTATTTTTATTTGACATGTCGTGTGATTGTGGGTATATAATTTTCTCAATAGAGTATATACATACTATTGAGTATTTTTTTTTTCTTTTTTTGTTAGTTACACTATTGGTCTCCATTCTTTCAAGTTTGTAACGATTTCATCACCATTCAATTTTTTTAGCAGATATCATCCCCATCCTTTTATTTATTCGCACAAATGGTCTCCAAATCACTATTTTTCACTATTTTGACAATTCATTGATAATTTTGCCCCTTAACTTAAATAAATTAAAATGATATAAAAAAGAAAATACAATGAAAATATTGTAATTGGGCTCTTAACCTTTTCAAAAGTACAAATAAATCCTAAACTATTTTATTTTATACAGATGTGTGTTCTTCTCCAACAAAAAAAAGAATCATCTTTTCCAACCCACCTCCACCCTCAATTGGAATAGAGAGTTGGAATGGAAAGTTGGGGAAGAACACTTCCTTCAAACAGAGAGATGCAGTATGAAACAGTTAAAAAAAATTCTCTTGATTTGATCAATAAATAATTCTAAACGTAGAATAAAGAGGCCAGGTATGCAGAAACTTGTAAAAGTAATCAAAAATCTCCTATGACGATTCAAATACCTTTGGACCCACACTGACCCCACCCGATTCCTCCGTTTTCGCATCATTATCTTCCAAACTCTCTAGTCGTTGTTATTCGACGAACTTCTTGTCAACCATCAGTTTCCTCTCTCCATTCTCTTCTTCCTCCTCTTCTTCCCTGGCGCGTTTCAACGGATCTGTTTTTATTTCCATCATTTTGTTTCAGATCTGTGTTCGAAATTGCAAAGATTGAATTTTTTTCATTGGAATCTTAATTTCTGAATATTTTAAAATAATTAAAATTAGGGATAATTGCATCAAAGGTCCCCAACGTTTTAAAATCGTTGGAAATATGCCCCTAACCTAAAATAATTGCACCAAACGTCCCCAACATTTTAAGAAATAGGCATGGGAGGTCCCTCTTCACACTTTCCGTCAAATTTCGCCGTTAAAACCAAATTGTGGACTGCACGCACAATTTTTTTCCAAAAAAAGAAAGTGGGAATGGCAGGGCAAAAAGGTAAATCCACTTTTACCTATGAGGGGGTTTCTTTTGCAGCATGTTTTGAGTCCCACACCACCGGTGGATATAGCCTCATGGATTCACATAAACAAGCTTTAATGTATTTCATCTCTTTTAAATCATCAAAATTCAGTGATTTTTCGCCACTATTGATCGAAAAAGCTTCATCCACCACTTGTTTTTCAATATCAGGTTGGCCGAAAAGTAACCAGAAAAGCCACATCAAGGCAGCGGAGGTGGTGTCTCTTTCTGCCATCAGGAAACTTATCACCATGTCTCTAACCATTTCATCATCAAGTCTAGCACACAAAAACCTCAACAAAAGATCATTTGCTCCATCCTTTTCGAGTTTTCGTATATCCAAGAGTGCATAGATGAGTGTTGGCGTGACTTCAATTGCCTTATGCTGCTCCTCATCGGGTTTTACCTCTGGGCTCTTCATGTCAAAACTTTCTTCCGTTGGTTTATTAGTCACATCATCAGATGACATGTTGACTGGAGGAGAGCTGGGCAAGTCTTTCTCTTGAACACGGTCAATATTTTCTTGCATCGATTCTACTGTATCTATTTCCTGAAATTTTCTATCTCCTTCAGTAGTGATTGAATATTCTACTGGACTCATCTCTGAATGTGTTTCAATGTTTTTATTGGCACTGTCTACATTAGATATTGATATATCCGACTCCTGCAAGCTAGTCTCAGAAATTGTTTTTTTCAATTCACTATCTTGTATTGATGTACTTTGATCTGGTAATTCCTGTTTGTTCTTATCTCCATTCTGAGCCTCATCATATTTGTCGGGTTGTTCCTGCTCTTTACCAAGATATCTATCAAGAACACCATAATAGTTAGCTACCATGAGAACAGAACCCAATGCAAGACTTCCAGCAATAATTTTTGGTAGAGAACTCTGAGAGTTGGGAGCATTGCCAGACGAACTAGGCTGATGAGGTTCACTATTCTGAGTAACTGAGAATCATATCCGACTTGAGGATTGCAGGATCAGTAAAACTTGGTCATCTTGAGAAAAATTCAGCTACTGAGGTGCTCAGGATTTGCCAATGGCAATGACGGTTCCTCCAAATATGATTTTAGCTCTTGGTCTCCTTGTGGAGTTCATATAACTTTCCAAGTGAATTGATTCATCAAACCCAATCAATGTTGCTGGGAGGACATGGACATCGACTGAATCTTCCTCCAAATTTATTTCTGTATTCACTAAAATCATTGCAGCACCGCCTGCTTCCTTCACTATCTGACCCTTCTCTGCTCTCCCATTGACACCCCGCTTACATACTACCATTTTACCTCGAACTTTTGCTTTTGGAATATATTCAACATTGTTTGGATTTGCTGTAACAACTGTTCTTGGTGTACCAAATCTTTGCACCACAATTGTCTGCGTCTTAGATTCAGACAAGAGTTGTGTGTACCAGTCCAAGAGACGGTAGCGATTCTTGTAGAAGGATATGAGGTAGCCAATGGCTGGACATGATGGTGGAGTAAATTTTTTGAACTTAAGAGATGATGAAAACAGAAGAAACCTTAAAGTCACAGAAAGAAGAAGAGAGAAAATCATGATATTTAAAGTCTTTTTTGCAGTGATGTGTAATGGAAGAGATTGAGTTAAAGTGTTGAAGATGAAAGGGTTATATATATATATATATATACTAGTTTTGGCTACGTACAATGCACGTATGTAAAAAATGAAGGGAAAAGTGTAAAAAAAAATAAAATCATTCGAATTGCTACCAAGATTTGACAAGATTTTGTAATTCTTGAATTGCATTTTTTAGCATTTATTTAGAATAATTTGTAAAAGGTAAAATAAAAAAACAAGATTAGTAACAAATTGAATGAAAATTAAGCGTAAAAGAAAAAAAAAATAAAGATTTTTTTTAAGTTGTTGACATATTCCAACGATTTTAAAACAATAGGGACCTTTTGTACAATTATTCCTTGTAAAAAAAATTTTTTATTTAAACACTGTGATTGCTGAGCCACCTCGGCAATTGATTGCCGAGCCATCTCATCAATCACCTTAAAAAAAAATTTTTGATTGCCGAGCCATGACTTTGTTAATTTTTTTTTAAAAAATTTTATTGTGTTAAAGAAAATAGGTTTAAGATCGAGTTGCTCGACAGTGAACAATTCATTGCCGAGAATTTTACTGGTCAAGTTTTTTTTTTTTTTAATGTGGCAACATTATAAAAAATAAAAACATTCAATTTGCTTAAGATAAAATAAAAAAGATTAATAAAAAAAATTGAATGAAAATGTGTAAAAAAAATAAAATCATTCAATTTGCCACCGTGTAATTTGAAAGCATTTTTTAGCATTTATTTAGAATAATTTGTAAAAGGTAAAATAAAAAAACAAGATTAGTAAAAAATTGAATGAAAATTAAGTGTAAAAGAAAATAAATAAATAAATAAATTAAAGATTTTTTTTAAAGTTGTTGGCATATTCCAACGATTTTAAAACAATAGGGACCTTTTGTGCAATTATTCCTTTAAAAATTGAAAAAAAAAAAAGTTAAATACTTGATTGCCGAGCCATCTCGGCAATCAATTTGATTGCCGAGATGGCTCGGCAATCAAATTCCGACCAGTTTATTTATTTTTTTTTTAAATTTTATTGTGTCAAATGGGCTTTAAAAAAAAAATTGGTGAACTATACAAAGGTATATATAAATTTAGAATTCAATGACAAGTTTATCATTATATAAATTCAATTTTACATTGAAAGAAGAACAAAATATGCAGCTGTATTTTAATCCAAAAACATATCTTTAAATTCATACTATAAGAAATGATTGTCGATAGTTCATTTTTATGGATATGAACTTTTGAGACACGACTTCTCATAAATAGAGCAATCAGTTTCTTAGCTCTAATGGTAATGAATAAATGCTTTTAGGATTTACCAATGTGAGAAGATGATTCCCAGCTGTTTCCCTATTCTATTTGTGGAGATGAAATTAATGCTTTTGCATTTAAAATCTATTCATAGTGTCAGTTAAGGCAAATTTGACCCAATCTTGAAAATGGCACACACTTCAATTTGCTTAAGATAAAAAAAAAGATTAATAAAAAAATTGAATGAAAACGTGTAAAAAAAATAAAAACATTCAATTTGCCACCAAGATTTCACAGTGCATGGATTTATACATTACCTGAAATTCTTGAATGACATTTTTTAACAATAAACATCTCAACTTTCTTTCAATTTTTTGGGCTATTTTTTATATAAGCATTACCAAATCCCAGCAATTTACAACCATGTTAACAACCAATGATAGTTGCCAAATTGCTCGACGACCAAGACCAAGTTGGTTGCCGAGGTTTCTCGGCAACTATTTTTGTTTGCCGAGATACTCATTACCAGGTTAAGTGGATACTGCATGAAAGGACAAGAAAAAAGACTGTATTATTAAAATATTTTGTAGACATTATTGGACAGATAAATTTTATTGATGATTTAGTTGAGAAAATTAATTACTTTAATTAATATGTCTCATATTTTTGAAACGTGTGTGTTAAGCTCAATAATAGTACTTAAAGTGATAATTAGTTTATATTACTATTAGGTCTATGCTATATTATTCAATTAATAAAAATGTATTCCAATTTCATTGAATATATATAATATGGCATTGCTCATACTGCACCACTCTAATTGAATAATATTTCTCTAATTAAGCGTAATTTGGTGAACATACATTTAGGATAATATATAGAAATCGTTAAACATATAAACAAAATAAGTAACATGCATGTTTATTATCAAATTATTTATATTAAAATCTACTTATTTATTTTAATGTAAGTAGCTTGCTCAAAAGTAAAATTTAAAAATGAAACACTTGCATGCTTGATGGCATATTCCAACTATTTTAAAACAATAGGGACCTTTTGTGCAATTATTCTTTAAAAAAAAAAAAACTATTCATCAGTCTTGGCAATCAATTGATTGCCGAGCCGGGCACTTATTCTTACCTTTTTTTTTTTAATTGTGTCAAAGAAAATGGGCTTAAACAAAATTTTGGTGAACAGTAAAATAAAGATCATTGCCGAGAATTTTATTTTTCACATTTTTTTTTAATGTGGCAACATTATAACAAATAAAAACATTCAATTTGCTTAAGATAAAAAAAAAAGATTAATAAAAAAATTGAATGAAAATGTGTAAAAAGAATAAAAACATTCAATTTGCCACCAAGATTTCACAGTGTATGGATTTATACATTACCTGAAATTCTTGAATGACATTTTTTAACAATAAACATCTCAACTTTCTTTCAATTTTTTGGACTATTTTTTATATAAGCATTACCAAATCCCAGCAATTTACAACCATGTTAACAACCAATGATAGTTGCCAAATTGCTCGACAACCAAGACCAAGTTGGTTGCCGAGGTTTCTCGGCAACCATTTTTGTTTGCCGAGATACTCATTAACAGGTTAAGTGGATACTGCATGAAAGGACAAGAAAAAAGACTGTATTATTAAAATATTTTGTAGACATTATTGGACAGATAAATTTTATTGATGATTTAGTTGAGAAAATTAATTACTTTAATTAATATGCCTCATATTTTTGAAACGTGTGTGTTAAGCTCAATAATAGTACTTAAAGTGATAATTAGTTTATATTACTATTAGGTCTATGCTATATTATTCAATTAATAAAAATGTATTCCAATTTCATTGAATATATATAATATGGCATTGCTCATATTGCACCACTCTAATTGAATAATGTTTCTCTAATTAAGCGTAATTTGGTGAACATACATTTAGGATAATATATAGAAATCGTTAAACATATAAACAAAATAAGTAACATGCATGTTTATTATCAACTTATTTATATTAAAATCTACTTATTTATTTTAATGTAAGTAGCTTGCTCAAAAGTAAAATTTAAAAATGAAACACTTGCATGCTTGATGGCATATTCCAACTATTTTAAAACAATAGGGACCTTTTGTGCAATTATTCTTTAAAAAAAAAAAAAACTATTCATCAGTCTTGGCAATCAATTGATTGCCGAGCCATCTCGGTAATCAATTTGATTGCCGAGCCGGGCACTTATTCTTACCTCTTTTTTTTTAAAAAAAAAAAAAATTTCAATTGTGAACAGTTCACTGCCGAGATGTCTCAGCAATGAATGTTGAAAGAATTTTTTTAAAAAAAAAAAAAAATTGAACAGTGTTCATCTCGGCAATGAACAATAATATCAAAAATATCTTTCACACATATAACATACTCTCAAGAATTCAAAGGAAAAAGCAAAGTACTGATGGGGAGGACTTACGCAAGCAAATAGACCAAGTGCACAACTGGTTCGCAGAATAAATGAAGTTGACCAGTTTAATCAGTGAAAGAGTCCTCATTAACAGTCTAATAGACATAAAAAGGACAAGCAAAATGCATCATATTACACAAATCATGGTGGGTACAGAAATCATATCAATTCTTTCAATACCCACCAATTTGAAGGCATTGACAAACTATTAACCTATAATTGAAATTGAAATTGAAATTTAAACCACTACATGCATCATTATTTGCTTGATTGTTATTATATTAAGCTGGTATCCAGAACATTAAAAAGCAGTCTAACTAATAGCTGCAAATATTTTATTACATTTTTGCTTTTTTTGTCTTTTAAGCTAAGCCAAACACGTTCTAAAACTACCCATGAGTCAATTGGAGAAATGAGAGACATTCATATATGATAGAACATGTAACTATAAAAATAAAAACGAATTTAGAGGGTTAATAATGAATTTATAATCCAAATAAGTGATCAACTGACAGAGAACATACCGTTGGAATATTTGATTAAGCTTTCACAAATTGAAGATCTCTTTGTCTTAGACTGTCAATGGCAGTTTGGGGAAGGAGGCAGGGGCGGTTTTATGAAGCTCTCATGGGGATTCATTCAATTAGAGTTCACAAAAGGGGTATAGTTGTCGAGATCCTCGCCAACCAAACCTGGTTGCCGAGGTTGCTCGGCAACCAAACCCACCAGCTCTGTATAATTCTTTTGCCTGACCATTTCCCCCCCTCCTGCAATAGCAATGTAGAAAGAGGGTGCACGTGTATGTGAGTTAATACAGTACAGCAATTACTACTTAGACCATTTTTCCTTTTTGGGGTTAGAATTTTCAGTGGTGTTTCTTTAGAATAATGGTCTGGATTCTTGCATATTTACGCAGATTACAGTAATATATTTTGCTCATTTGTTTTTAATTAAAATTTTGCTAAAAAATTATAACTCAAATTCAAGAATTAATTTTCATCACCATAACAACTTTTTAACGATACATTTCATCAACTCTTATCAAATTTTCTAAAAAATCTGAATGAAAACATTCAATTTGCCACCAAGATTTCATGGATTTATACATTACCTCAAATTCTTGAATCCTCTTTTGGGCATTTTTTTTAACAATAAACATCCCAACTTTCTTTCAATTTTTTGGGTTATTTTTTATATACTATGTGCATTACCAAATCCCAGCAATTAACTCTTAAAAAGACAACCATGTTAACGACCAATGATGGTTGCCAAATTGCTCGGCAACCAAGACCAAGCTAGTTGCCGAGTTGCTCGGCAACCAGCTTTGGTTGTCGAGATACTCAGTGGAGGTATATTACCCTTTGAAAGCAAGAGTTTATATTCGTGTTTTGGCTTGAATTCTGCACTAATTCTCTGCATTTAGAGGAGAAATAAGTTGACTTGATTTGCTGAAATTTGGGCTATTTTGGAGGGTAGAAGAATTACTTGTCCTAAGAAAATTCACAGCTTTGAGTTTCAGATATGGGATCTAATTTAATTTATCAGTTATTCAAACCTCAAATTTGAATCGTTTTTCCAATTTCTCTCGTGAGTTCTATTCTCAGCTTCTGTGTTTATGCATGCATATGTATAAATTACAAAGGTAAAAAATTGCAGCTATTTCATTGTCAAAACGATGTCGAACGAAAAAAGCTACAGTAAAAAAATTTCAAAAATTGCGGCTATTTCATTGTAAAAACGGTGTCGTGTTGGACAAAAAAAGCTACAGTAAAAAAATTAAGGCTCTTATAGTATTGTAAGGATATATATATATATATATATATATATAGAGAGAGAGAGAGAGAGAGAGAGAGAGAGAGCTGCAGTTAAGGATAAGAGTGAGACAAAAAATTGCGCGTGCAGTCCACACTTTGGTTTTAACGGCGAAATTTGACGAAAAGTGTGAACAGGGACCTCCTATGTCTATTTCTTATAACGTTGGGGACGTTTGGTGCAATTATTTTAGGTTAGGGGCATATCTCCAACGATTTTGAAACGTTGAAGACCTTTGATGCAATTATCCTTTAAAATTATTTGTTTTGATTATTTTCCCTGATTTTTTTGTGATTGTTGTGGATCTATTTGATTATCCCTCGATTTGTTGATTAATCATCTTGAACTTGCGGTAGGCAATGTAAATAGTTAGCCTTTCGTAAATATTGTTATTGTTTTAGATCATATTTATGTTTCAGTTTGTGGATGTTTATCAATGGTTATAATCTCAGGTTTGTCGATTTTGAGGAATTTTATCCGAATTGCTATATGAATTATCGATTTGGATTGTTCTGGAGATTCACTTAAAGTTGTTGGTTCTTAGTTGCTTTGCTCTGGTTATTTGATCAACTTTTTAGAATTAGGGTTATCCGGTGCTTTGATACCTTCTATTCTTTGATGGAAAAGACGATTCCTTTTTTGTTAAGGAAGAACACATATCTGTATAAAATAAAGTAGTTTAGGATTTATTTGTACTTTTGAAAAAGGTTAAGTGCCCAATTGTAATATTTTTATTGTATTTTTTTTTCTATCATTTTAATTTATTGAAGTCAATGGGCAAAATTGTCAACGAATTGTCAAAAATAGTTAAAAATAGTGATTTAGAGACCATATGTGCGAATAAATGAAATGATGTGGATGATACCTACTAACAAAATTGAATGTGAATGAAATCGTTACAAACTTGAAAGAATATGGACCATTAGTGTAATTAACCCTTTTTTTAATACTCACGTTCCAAATTATTTTATTTACCAGATTTAGTAGTTTGGCAGTGGCATGATGGCAGGTGGTAGAGGTGTCAATCCAGGTCAGGCGGGCTGGATCAGTCCACCTCCGATGAAGCACGATGACGACTCGCATTAGAAAAAGTTCGCGCTACGGTGGGTAGCAGGCCTAGTCAACCCAGCCAATGAAAATTAAACACAAGCGCAGCCCATTCGGGTCGAGCCCATATGGGCCGCAATTCGACTCAGTTCGGCCCGTATGAATAACAATTAAATCTTTTTTTAAATTACTAAAAAAAATAAGTAATTTATTGTAATTCAAAAAAATGTTTACATTTATAGCAAAAAATGTGTTAAATTACAAAACAATAAATAAATAACAACAATAAATTCACCTTTGTTATTTATAACAAAAAATGTTTACATGGAATTTATATCTTATTTATAACAAAAAAATGTTCACATTTGACAACACACTTATATATATTTTTTTTCAAATTTTCAATTATTTTAAATTACTTGGCAGTCTGAATCTAGAACATTTTCTGGCACATTTGCAGCAGCAGGCTGCTTTGTCAAAAAGCAGTCTGTTGCTCAATTTACAAAGTAGTACTACTGCTTTGTAAATTGAAAGCGACTGTCACTTTTTTTCTTTATGGCATAGAGCCATTTGTGTTTTTTATGTTTTTTTTTTTTTCATTTCAAAATGTTACGGACCGCTCAATTTACTGTTTTTTTTAATTATCTAAACAGTTAGAGGCTGAACTGCGGCCCAAGAAGTTCAGCCTCCTCGACCGGTGGCCCGCCCACTCAGTTCACGGGCAGGCCCACAATTTCGGGTCGAGGAGGGTGAGCCGATACGAGTTCGACCGGCCTGCCCGTCTTGATAACTCTAGCAGGTGGTAGTGACTGGAATTTTATGTAAATTATGTCGATAGGTGTTGAGATGATCAAATTTGTTATATGTAAGTTTAATTATCCATGTTTTCATGTTAAAATTGTGAAAGTTCAAGTTCATTGGTCATAGGTTGTTAGAATTTTCGGTCAAACATTTTCAATTTCAACGATTGCTGTTTTGAACTTTTTCCATATTATGTCCCATTTATTAATGTCATAACTTAAATAAAAATATAATAAGATTAGTTCAAGTTGTGTAATAATTTTTTATTTAAATAAAAATGTAATAAAAATTTTATTTAACATAAAAATACTAATAAAAATTAATTTACACATTATGTGTTTTATTTTTAAATAAAAATAAAATGATAAATTAAAATATGAATAATATAATTGGATATCTAATATTTGTAGTTAATAAACATATAACTCAGTTAAATAAAATTATTTGAACATAAAAAATTTGACAAAGTTATTTTTTTATACAACAATAAAATAAAATTTTAAAATTTAAATAATATAATTACTTAATAATAAAAATAATAATTTTATTTGACATGTTTATTACTAAAGTGTTAATTACAAAAAAATATTCATTAGTTTTTTTTAATTTTTTTTTATAAAAAATAATAATATTTGACTTATTTGCACATTTTCTAATGATTAGGAATCCACATATAATTTCTTCTAATTAAAATTAAGGACATATTTGTCTTTTTCATTCCATAATGACCAATTTCGCACTAAAACACATAGGTTAGGGACTTGTATGCCAAAAAATAAACGTTAGGGACCAATTCCACACTATGGACAAATGTTAGAGACCATTTGCGCCAAAATCTCAAATGGATAGGTTCGAGACTACTCCGCCAAAAAAAAAAAAGGTTAGGGACCACGCACTGAAAACATACGTTATGAACCATTTGTGCCAATTTTCCAATTTTTTTTATTTATTGCTCTATCAAATTTAATATATTAAATATACTCTTATAATATATTTATAAATAGATTGAATAAAAAAGAATAACAAAAAAATTAAAATTTTATTTCTGATAATGTAGACTAATACCAAGCATGCGAGTGACTAATACACTACAACACCAATGTTGCTTAACACCAATTTAGATAATAGTGAACCAATTGTACAAGATATAAGGTCTACTATCACATAAACTATTCTTAAGCACCATTGTGATATATACCATTAATCTTCATGTTTTTAACCAAAAATATACTCTAATTTAGATGCATTTATATCTTATTTGCACGAGAAAATAAAATAGTATTCGACATAATTGAAAAGAAAGAAAAATTACAGTTAGGCTCCTCAACCTTTCAGGTATTGTAATTTCAATTTCTCAGCCTTCAAAAGTGAAGTTTTAGGTCTCCAAACTTTTTAAATTTATGACTTTTAGTTTATATGTGACAAAATTTGTCAATTAGGAAGTTAAAATTGAACTACGACTTCACGTAACTTAAAGCTAGATCTTAAATAGTTGATGATTTTTCCCTCCAATTTTAAGTCATGTAAAAATCGGGTACAATTTTAACGTCTACATCTACAATTTTTATCATGTGGGATTCAAATTCAGAAATTTAAGTAGGTTAGAGGCCCATAACCTCATATTTAAAGGTTGAGAACCTAAATCCACACTAGCTGAAAGTGTTAGGAAGTCGGCCCTAATTTTTCTTTAAAAGAATAAAAATTTGTTGTTATCCTCATCTGCCATAATTGTGTTTAGCCCTAGTTGTGTACACAAAAATACACTTACTGTTGATGAGTTTTGCGAAAAACATAAGTGCTCGTAGAGATTATAAACTAATTTATTTGATCAAAATAATTTATTTGACCAAGAATAGTAAAAAATGACAGCTACTAAGACAAATTTTTTTGTCAAATAAATCATTTTTGATCAAATAAATTGATTTATAAACTCTACCAAACGGGCTCTAAATTTCGAAAAAAATTAGTGTAAAGTGTAATTAAAATTAATTATTGATTTTAATTTTTATTAATTTTTTAAGCAAAACCAAACAATTCCTTAATTTTGTAACACATGTAGGACACGTATACTCTAAAGCCTAATTTCCTCCTATATATACACACATAAAGATGAAACTCTACCATCAGTATTCACAAAGGCATACACGGTCACAAACCATGGCCATTCCTTCTTCTACTACTCTCTTATCTCTCTCTCTCCTTGTCCTGTGCACACTCACCACAGCTACGCCCCCCGGGCTCATTTTAACACTTGTCAACAACTGCCCCTACACCATTTGGCCCGCCATTCAACCCAACGCCGGACACCCAGTTCTCGAGCGCGGCGGCTTTGCCCTGAATACTCTAACCCACCGCTCATTCCCGGCACCCACCACCCACTGGTCCGGCCGTGTCTGGGCCCGCACCGGGTGCACTTACGCCAACGGTCACTTCTCCTGTGCCACTGGAGACTGCGGTGGCCGCCTGGAGTGTGACGGCCGTGGTGGAGCCGCTCCCGCCACCCTGGCCCAGTTCACACTCCACCACGGCCATGCTGACTTCTCCTCTTATGCAGTCAGCCTTGTTGACGGCTTCAACCTCCCCATGACCGTCACTCCCCACGAAGGGAAAGGTCAGTGCCCGGTAGTGGGGTGCAGGGCTGATTTGCTCGCTACCTGCCCACATGGGTTGAAGTACTGTGCACCAGATGGGCGAGTCCTGGGGTGCAAAAGCGGTTGCGCCGCCTTCGGCACAGATGAACTGTGCTGCCGGAACCACTACAACAGCCCGCAGACGTGTCGGGCTTCGAGCTATTCTGAGTTCTTTAAGCACGCTTGTCCTGCGACATTCACGTACGCGCATGATAGTCCTTCGCTGACGCATGAATGCTCTGCGCCGCGTGAGCTGAAGGTCATTTTCTGCCACTAGAGTTGGGCATGGAGAAAAAGCAGATATTTTAGCTTATTTTAAGTGGAGGGAACTATCGTTTTCATCGAAAATAAGGAAAAAGAGTGTTGGAGTACGGTTACTTTTGTCTGTATTTGCTTGTCCTTAATTAGTGAAATGTACTATATATTTTGATATCTGCGTTTTTTGTCTTTTCTTCGTTTTATACCGGCAAATTAATAAGAAAATGACTTTGTTTTCTGGTCAATTTTAAAGAAATTGTTAATTTCTTTCATTTTCTTTTAATAATAATGAACGAGAACCGATTTAAAATTTCGATACGTTTCCATCTAATTTCATTATTTCGGCTAGAAATCGAATCATTATTACAAAGTTTTTTATTTATTTTTTATTTTTTATTATTATGTTAAAATTTTAAAGTCCTTTTTACTTGTATGCATGTCTAAAAATAAAATTTTAAAATAGTAGTAATTTTTTATACATGTTTAAAATTTTATTTATTAATAACAAAGCAGTATGAAAAAAAAACTCCAATTATAAGTCATAACTTGACGTTTTAATATACTAGTTTTTGATACGTGCGTTGTACGTAGGTATTGTATGAATATATATGTATAAAACAAAAAATATTAAATGTATAATACGTAAATAATAAATATGAAAAATATATTTTTAAATATATTATTTAATATTTAATACAAGTAATTAAGTAAAATGTTGAAATTTTTTTAATCAAATAAACACATAATTCGTAAAAAAATTAAATAACTAAGATTTGTAAACGATATTTGAATGTTGGTAAAATGATGTGGTAAATTAATCATTTTTATATTTTTATTGAATTGCACCACTTCGAGAATTTGAATTGGACCAAATTCTCATTCTTCAAACTCAGGTTCAACTTTTTCAACTTTTTTACTAATGACTCAAAAGTCAAATATCAAAATTTTTTGTACAATTTACTTATAACATTAAATAAATAAATAAAAATTGAATAAAAATCTAAACGAATATATAAATAGTAAAAAAAAAATTAATAAAAAAAATTAATTTGTGATATGTATAATTTACTTATAAGATAAAATTAAAAAAAAAATATATTAGTAAAAAATTGAATGAAAATGTGTAAAAAAAAACAAGGAAAAAAAAAAAAGGAAATGGGCAAAAGCCCACGTACGATTTTGGGGGGGGGGGGGGGGGGGGGGGGTTTGAAATGGGCTAAATACCATGTACCATAATTGATTAAAAAAGAAACAAAAATTTTGGCTTATTCTTTTTGTCAAGTAACTTGACAAGGGGAAAAAAAAAAGTTTGAAATAGGCCCAACTACCACAATTGATTAAAAAAGAAAAAAAAAAAAAAGTTTGACTCCTTCTTGTCGAGTAACTCGACAAGAAGAAAAAAAGGTGGGGGAAAAATGGTTTTTTTTTGTCGAGTAACTCGACAAGAAGAAGAAAAAAGAAGTTGTTCTTGTCGAGTACCCAAAAAAAAAAAAGATATTTTTTGTCGAGTTATTCGACAAGAACAATCCAAAAAAATAAAAAATTGTTTTTGTCGAGTTAAAAAAATGTTATTGTCTAGTAACTCGACAAGAACAACAAAATAAAAATAAAAATAAAAAATCGAACTAGTTATCTTTGTCGAATTATCAAATCGCTTCATTTTTAATTAAGTTTAAATTTCTCTTGTTTCAACAAAGCATGGTAGTTAAAACTTTGTTATATAAAAAAAATGTAGATAATCCACAATCACCATCTGATAAATTTAAATTTA
The DNA here is from genome assembly GCA_030279155.1 of Forsythia viridissima. Lineage (NCBI taxonomy): Eukaryota > Viridiplantae > Streptophyta > Magnoliopsida > Lamiales > Oleaceae > Forsythia > Forsythia viridissima. Next base: position 26,747,765 of record CM059041.1, on the reverse strand, counting down.
ATTAAGATCAATGCTAATTATAAAATCTAACTAGTTATCTTTGTCGAGTAACTCGACAAAGGTTCTCTGTCGAGTTACTAGACATGAATTAATTTTTTTTTTCTTTTACATATATATTTTACTCGATAACCATTTAGAATTTTTTCTTTTTTTTTTTCCCCTCTTATAGTGTATAGATTGCTTATAAATTATTTTACATAAACCTCTAATTATTTATAAGAACCTATCGTATTACTTTATTTTTAATTAAGTTTAAGCATGATACTTGAAATTTGTTGGTTGTCGAGTTACTCGACAACCACAAACTCGACAACTACAATATACAGTGTTTTTCTTTTTCTGGCTCTCAAGTTGTCCACCATTACTCTGTACGACAATATATCTCTTGTTGAAGCAAATGACCAGTTCCTCTAAAATTCAGCAAAATATTTTCCAATCACAGGACAATGTTTAATAGAAGAAATCTCTTATACCCAAAATAGAAAAATTCAAAATTGAACACCAAAAAGAGTTTCAAATGTAAATCAGAAACCCAAGTTATATTTGTAATCACATCAAAACTCAGATGAAAATTGACAGAAACCCAAGTTACCAAAATAAGGATTTTCCTAGTTACTAGAAAGATCCAAATCCTTCAACAAACTAATCAAATCATCTTCTTGAAGCAACTCAAACTTGACAAAATCAAAAAATGCTTTCAAATTACAAAACAGCTACTCCAAAATTGAGCTAAGCATGAACTTACACTTCAAAGGAAGAAAATCAAGTGACTCATTACTTTTCTTAAATTGAGATGGTAAAGAATCTTGATTTTGTGAAGAAGAAGTGAATGATGATTTGATAGGAGTAGAAATGTGTAGTAAGTGTTGAAGGAGAGAATCAAGATGGAATGAATGTGGGGAAGGAGATTGCTGTTGAGGTAGTATAGTAGGAAGATGGAGAGTTGAATTGTTAAATTTCAAGTGCTGTTGGTTTTGCTGGATGAATTGGGAATGCTGGTCCGTTTGACAAGAAGGCTCCTTCCATTGTTGAATTTGTGTAGAAAATTTTCCTTCAAGGTTAAAGATTTGGTTTGTCGAGTTACTCGACAAACCAAAGCTTGAGACTAATTAAAAAAAAAGTCAAAAATTGCAGATGTCTTCTATGTCAAAACGGTGTCGTATTGGACGAAAAAACTATAGTAAAAAAATTAAGACTCTTATATTATTGTAGAGATATAGTTTTCAATAATAAAGAAAATAAAACTAAATTTGTTGGTTTGTGCTTGTTTGGTAAGATTTTTTTTTTATATATATAAATTATAAGTAGTAAGTTTGATGAAATATGTGGATAAAATGTGAATAAAAGTTGTTAATCATACAAAATATGTAAATAAAAATGATATTTGACTAATTTATAAATATTTATAAACACTCACAATATCAAAGATTGCCCATTGAGGATCCTGGCGAAAATAAATGAGTCGTAATATTTTTTACGGGCTTTCACCAACGGCGTTTCTAACAACAATTCTTCCTTAGTAGATTAAAACGGGACACCAAATGATTACTGAATCGTATGAGTTAGAAACTCTCGAGTACGGTTCTAAGGGAAGGAATTAACCTACCTATTTTGACTGAGAAGAATAGGCCATTCGCCAGGAAGGTTTTGAAATTGCGGAGGCTTGGTTTGATCAAGGAACTAGTATTGTAAAAAAGCTATTTGGTGACATTGCTTTCTTTCTACTCTAGTGCACTGAGAATAGTAGCTAACCAATGTGTTCAGTGCCCAAAGCCTTCTTTCTCCACTACTGAATGTGAATGACTAATTGATCTAGGGAGTTCAAATTAACGGCTAGATGGTTTGGTTCCTTTAGTCAAAAGGGGAGCTAATTGTATAAAAAAAATTAATGTGAATTATTTTTCTCTTATTAAATTGATTAAATTAAAGTCACATGCTTGAATTTTAGTTAACTAATAAGAATTTGGACGAGATCCGTCCAAATTGTAGAGATCCTTCCAGCGTACATATACTGAGGAACGTAAGTGTTATGATTAAAATGATTGAGATTTGAGTGCACATATTTTCTTCTTTTAAGTGAAGAATTGTAAAAAATAAAACGTTATTGATTTATTTACACTTTTGATAAGGGTAGGGACACCAACTAAATTTTTCATTTCATTTTTTTAGTTTTTGCTACTTTTGCTTCTGTAAGTTATGTACAAAATTGTCAAAATAAAATATTTGTGCGAATAAAATTAAGTAAGAATAAAATTACTACAAATCTGAGATTAAGAGACCTATAAGTGTGGTTTACCCAATAAGTGGGGACTATTGATGTTAATTACTTAAAAGTTAAAGATGATATATATTATTAAAATTAAATAACAAATAAAAAAGAGAGTAGCATTATTAATCATAGAAAAAGAGAGACAGGGCAATGTGCGGACCAATGTAAGAAAAAAGAAAATAAGAAGACGAGTAGAGTGTATCTCTTAGGATGATGTGCAGATTGTGACTATAATCTATAAGTGTTCACACTTGTCAGGCAGGACTTTTATCTTTTATATTACTTGTTGGTTCTTTCCTGTGCACCTGTTAGCTTTATCTTCTACTTTATCGATTCTTTCAAAGCAAATTACCCTAGCTACATTCTTTTTTATAAAAATAAAAATTAATATATATTTTCCTTTTACTGTTTTATCTGTGTTTTAGATTTGAACTATTATTAAATTCCATTAAAACTAATTTTCGCTATATTTTATTATTTTTGTAACTTTTTTTTTTCTCATATTTTATTTAGATGACAGCAATGTTTTTAGCTTTCTATTTAAGAATATAAATAAAATTGATCTAGAATTTTACTAGGCAAGAACAAAGATAATCTGAAACCATTAAACAACTCCTCTTGTTTAGTTTGCTTATAATTTTTTTTTTAGCTTAATTGTATATAAAAAATAATATGGAAATTTTATTTTTACATGATAATATTTTATATACCAATAATAATTTGCTCAATAATTGATTTTTAAATTTCTTAAATTTTCTTTGTATCATTATACATATTTTATGAAATCCACAATTTTTATTAATTTTTTAATCACATAGTCTCGTTAATTTTTTTTAAAATCTTTTAAAAATTTATTTATTACATATAATATTTAAAGTTCAAAAGTTTTATCATGTGAAAGAAGGAAGAATCATGCATGGACTGACACCCATAAGAAACAAGAAACAGGGCAAATGTCAGAATACACATAGGATGCCTGGTGCCTCTCTGATTTGAAAGGAAGCCATGCCAGAATGCATGCAGAGACTGTAAACAAACAAACAAACAAATGCAATAAGAGTTAAATTTCATAATTGTCAATCAAGTTTGTGTGACATTGTTTGTTGGACCTTAAATATGTTTTGATTTATCAATGGAGTTAATAACTTTATATATTTGGTCACTTTGTATGTGAAAAACAACAATTAATGTAAATTTAAGACAAAATCTTCAGTCAAAGATAAAAAAAAAATTACAAAATATAGCGAAAATACAAAATAGTTGCATTTCTTGTAGTACAAAGTGATTTCAAATCAACACAAACAATTGCACTTTTCAGTCAAAAAGAGCCTACAAATTAATTTGTGTACCTTAACATGGTCCCTTACAAATGTTGTTACACCTACAATTATGACGTGACATAAAAATCTCCAGGTCGGAATACCTGATTAACAAAATAAGTCACATTAAAACAATACACTACAAAAAGTATACTTAAATTAAAACCGAAGGTCCGATGTTACATCCCAAACTACAAAGATCCGATGCCTAAACATCTTGCAAATACTCATTCCAGTCTAAAGCTTAGGCCCATCGTCTTCCTCAAGTCAGAACAGCAGATCCTTTGCTAGGAAAGAAGCTTGAGTGGATGTATTCACCAATCTGGCAAATGATTGATTCCAAGTTGCATAAAATGAAAAGGAAAATACTTGTTGTACATTCCCCATTACCGTTTTGTTTACCGCAATAGGTTGAATGACTAATTTGCCTCTCAAGTAATTTCAAATAACAACAAGAAAGATGAAATCATGAAAGCAGATTGAAAGAAAGAAGGACAAGACGACAGCAAATTTGAGGAGAGAGAAGATAATTCTCTGAAAACGAGCTTTTGACTCTCTCTCCCCATGGCGGATTCGCACCTTGAATCCTTTCTCTAACATTTCTTGTTCATATTGTTCATGATTCAATAAAGGATCTTTGGACCAAATTTTTCAGCCCATATTCAGCCATACATTAAAGGTTTTTTTTTTTTCCTTTCATTTTTTAATTGCTGAACCATTTTTTTATATTGTGTCATAGAACTTGGAAGAGCCAGTCCACAAAAGCTAGCTAATGATGTTGGAGAAACCAAGCCCATATAAACCATACAAAGGAAGCCCATATTTTCGATGTGAAATTCAGATTTTCATAAATTCCACTAGAAATCATGACAAATAACCACGCTTCCGACTCGGCGTCCACGTCGAGCAGGTGCCCATATACCCTAAGTGGTAATCGAGACCTGAAGACATGGTGCCTGCTATGATACCAATATCATGGAACTTGGAAGAGCCAGCCCACAAAAGCTAGCCAATGTAGTTGGAGTACCCAAGCCCATATAAACCATACAAAGGAAGCCCATACTTCCGATATCAGATTCAGATTCCCATAAATCCAACTAGAAATCATGACATATTGTTGATTTCATTGCTTCTGGATTTCCCTTATTATTTTAAAAATCAAATGTTTTCTGGGTCTTTTTTATTTTACAAAAAAATTAAAATCTTCCATAGTTGTTGGAGATTCCTGTAAAATGATCTAGTGTCCCATAAAAAAGAGATTTTTTATATTTTACTTTGTGGAGTATTCTCATGTCTAGGAATAATTAGAGATAAAGCTTAAATATGAAAATTTCATTTTCATTTCCTATATGGTGTTATAAATATAATTTTTTTTCATCATCTGGATTCTTGTTATGATTTGTTGTTATATTTTGAACATATTTTAGGGCATATTTTGTCAAAATTAGATCTTTTTTGAATAATGGGAAATTGTTGAGGGACCCCTGTTGTTTTTTCTGAGAAGAAGAAAAATAAGAATAAACCAAACCTATTTTCAATATATTATAGTGCAAATCATGGATCTGTGGGTTCAAACAAGCTTATTGTGTTGAAATATTCCACAAGTCACAACATCAAAGAGAGATATGATCTTGGCCGAGAGCGGAGAGGCGAATTCGGGGTTACATGTGTGGAGTCCAGTGAGAAATTCGCGTGGAAGACTATCGAAGAAGAAGTTGAAGACTATTGTGGATATTGAAGATGTTAGGAGAGAAGTTTTCAATCTGCTTTTATTTAATGGAAATACAAGATAGTTTCAATAGAAGAAGGAGACTAACTCAAAATTTTTGCCGAAAAAATTATTTGTAGTTGAGGCAAGATATGAGGAAATGAGGAGGAGCTGGGAGCTAGAAGTAAAATCAGATGCGAGTTGGGAGGTAGATGTAAACATTAAATGTTATTAAAATTTTTGGAAATCAAAATCTCTCGATATATTATCAAAATATCGCGATATTTTAACTGCAAAAACTCGCGATCATCCATGTGGTGAACGTGGGTGTACAACAAGCACCACTGAAATGACAATCAAACTAGCTAATTAGAGTCTTTGACGTGACAACATAGGCTCGAAATGTAGCCCTTAGACTATAATCACACTGGCTCGCCTTCTTCAACAACCAACAAGAGAATTGACAAATCACGGGAGGCAAATTTTGAAAAGAAAAATACAAGAGAAGAGATCAAGGAAAGATTCTTGAGCCGAAATTACGAGTTGTATTTCTATTTTCTTCTTTTTTCTTCAGAACATGATTAATACAATTCTTGTATTAATTTACGAAATCATGTTCGGCTAAATTACTTGTTGTTAGGATGAACGATGAAACCTCACGTTTTTAATTAATTAGAAGTTTTTTCGTTTTAGTAATTAATTGCTTTTGGATTGATTATTGATTATTAGTTATTTCTATTGTTTTAATGCTTGATCACCATTAGAATGTTTTGTGATATTTATTGAAGTCGAGAGATTCAATCTAGATAAGCACATGATATTGAATAATATATGGTCCAATAATAGATAGAAATTACTATTATGCCTTGTGAAATCCATTTAGGTGTTCTTGTGATTTAAATGTATATTTTTAGATTCGAAACTTAATTAGAGATAATTAGATTCTCATATCGATATATAATTGATTGACCATCGAGAGAGACTTTTGATTATTATAGGATGATCGATTTTCAATCTAGGAAATTTTAAGCTAAATCGATTAATGAATAATTGATTAAAGAACGTGTAGGTGAATTCGCAAATTCTAGTGCTAGTAAAATTCGAATTCGTTCTTAAAATTACTTTTGATTGCAAGATAATTTAGTTTTAATTTAACATAAGTAGAAAATTTTTAGGATAAATTTACAAACGAATATGTGTTCTTATATTGTTAAAACTAGAAGTATACATTAATAGGTTAATTGGTAGCTAGTCCTCGTGGGTTCGACACTCTTCACATAACTTTATTACTTGTTAACGATCCGTTCACTTGCAGAATTAAAATCTACAACAGGAGTCTCTAACAAATGAAGAATTGTGTGCAGTAAATTCAAAACAATTGATAATAACTTCAATTAACATGACAAGTTACATATTGATATAAGATCTAATCTATACTCCTGTATATTTAATAGGCTGATAAGTAGTTGTTAAAATAATAACAATACTCGTGTATATTTCAGTTTTCTAAATAATACTAGGTAGATGCTCTAATATTCACTTGATTAGATCCCTTATATAAGCCCATTTTTGGTGTTTGTTATTGGGGATTTTTTCATCAATAAACCATTTTTTAAAAATAATTCTAATTTTATCAACTTAACAAATTTATTCTAAAAATACTACATTCTTAAAATTATATTAATTAATAAAATAATAAATTAAAATCAAATCTATACTACAAAATATATATTTCCACGTGAATTCACTTAAATTTGCATTTGAGTCCTTGATTATTTGCACAACAAGTCCTTCATCTTTATAAAATTTTCACTTTAGTCCCTATACTTCCTCTCTCATTTCAATTTCGTCCTCTTTTATTTGCAACCTACGTCCTTCAACTTTAAAATTTTTGCAACTTGATCCCCATATTTATACTTTTATATCAATTTAGTCCTTTATAGTATTACTATTTGATACATATGTTACAAATGATATTGTGTATCAATGTTTGATACAAATGTTACAAATAATATTTTATAACAATCTGTGTTACAAATTGAAATATAAAATATCAGTGATACAAAATATTAATTCATGTAACATGTATTGTGTAAAATAACATAATATAATCTATAACATATTCAGTGATACAAAATATTATTTGTAACATTTGTATCAAACAGTGATACACAATATGATTTGTAACATTTGTAACAGATTGCGATACTAAACAGAAATTGTTACAACTGTTACAACTGTAAAATCAACTCTAAACTTCAATAAGTTCGTTATAGTATGATATAGATATATAACACAATGTTAAATTTAACAAATAAAACTATTGATTTCATCATTTGTAATATATGTAACATCAGTGATACAGAACACCAATTCACGTAACGTGTGATGTGTAAAATAACATAATATAATATGTAACATATTCAGTGATACAAAATATTATTTGTAACATCTGTATCAAATAATGATACAAAGGACTAAATTGATATAAAAGTATAAATATGGAGACCAACTTGTACAAATTTAAAAGTTGAAGGACTTGAGTTGCAAATAAAAAAGGACGAAATTGAAATGAAAGAGAAATTATAGGGACTAAAGTGAAAATTTTATAAAGATGAAGGACTTATTGTGCAAATAATCAAGGACAGTGAATTCACGTGGAAATAGTAATTTGATTTTAATTCATTATTTTATTAATTAATATAATATTAATTATGTAGTATTTTTGAAATAAATAAACTAAGTTGTTAAATTTATAATTATTTTAATATTTGTAAGTAGTGGGTGTAATATCCACTTGTTATTAACTAAATTAAGAGCCCAATTTTGATATTTGTACCATAAGTAGAGGAAATTACACCATATACTTGAATTTTTAGCAAGGTTCTAAAATACGTAATGCGTGACGAGACGGCGAGGTGAAGCATCAAGAATTATAGGCCTAAGCGAAACCTAGGCGTCAAAATGCGTTTTCGAATTTTAATTTTTTTTAATGCTCAAATTTTAAATTTTAATAACATACCCTACAATTTATTGATTTAGTTTACAAATTTACAGGCCTAGTTTTCAAAAAAAATAAAATAAAATAAAAATACGTGGATTTTCAAATTTAGATGCACGCTGTACAATGAAGAAAAATTATATTAATGTTAAGGTATATATCGTGGTTCAAAATATCACATTCAACGTGGTTCAAAATTAAAATTGCAGGTCTAATTTTAATAACATAGCCAACAATTAGATTACAAATTAACAGTCCCAACATAACAGTTTTCAAAAGTTAGTAAATTACAACAACTACAAACATAAACACAAATTACTTAATAACTTCCAACAATTAGATCACATACCAACATAGCCTAACTTTTGTCTAACTCTTTATCAGATTATACGTCAATCTCTTCTTATTCATCTAACTCATCTTCCGTGCCATCCGATACAAAATTATTTTTGTCGGGCTCTCTTATTTCATCTTGACCATTTCTAGTGCCTCTTGTATTTTGCAAGATATCATTACCCACCTCATCATCATTATCATCATCACAACTCTCAACAATCCAAGATTGTGCATTACTAGCATCATTTGCTAGTATAATTTCTAATTTATCCTACTTCCTATTCTTTTTGTTCATCAACCTTGCATTAAATTGGACATAAACTAGATTTTTCATCATTGTTGCATCTAGGCGGTTCATCTTCTTGGAGTGCACCTACATGAAAGAAGTTGGAAAATTTTAGTATACTTTAAATTATCAAACCACTACCAAAGTAATTGCTTTTATTCGCGTTTATTCTCGTCTAATCGCGTTTATTCTCGCATATTCTCGCCTAAGCGGTCAACAAAAAGAGTTGACTGTATTTTTACGCGCATACCATCAATGCGACGTATTTTGCAAATGCAACGAGCTTAGGTGCCGCCTAAGCACACCTTTTAGAACACCGCTTTTTAGAAATGATTATAATATTTCAAATATTGTCATTTAATCTTAAAAATAATGTATATTATTTTATATTTTATAATGTATTAAATTAAAGTAGTTTGATAAATATAGACATCATTTTTATCAACGTTCCTACAATCTATCTCTCAAAATCCAAGATGATTCCTAAATTATAGCCATTTTTCTTTTGTTTGAATAGAGCCCCAAAACTTTAGTTGTCTTCAATATAACTGAATTTTCCTCCGTTATGTAATTGCGAAAACCCTAAAACATATTGAACTCTATTGTCGTCTTCGTCATGAGATTGAAGCTCAGAAATTGAATAACAAAAATTACAGTAATGGATACCCTAAATCGAAGGGTTAGTTCGATTTAGGGCCCATAACCAAAGTTGATTTGCTGATTGTGATGAAGGAGAATGTTATTTGTTTGGATACATTAAGCGACGCTCGCATATCTCGCTCGAAGTCAAAAAGTATGCCACCGGCTCAAGAAAACTAGCCTGATTGTGAAGATTCCAGTCAACGACACATCAATTATTCAACCTCAACAATCCCCAAAAAATCAAAGGTTTGGTACAACGAAATCAGACAATTGTGAATTTATGTGTTATGATTGATAGTACCATATGTATCACAAATTGTAACAAATGTGATCATGTGTGATTTCTGATTCTTGCCATATTATGTCAATTGATTGTGTATGATTATTGACATTTTGCCACAAATGTTATGTATCACGTGCTACAACTGCTATTATCATGTGTTTTATTATTTGTAGCATGAATTGTTACAAATGCGATATTGTTGATATTTTTGGGTCTTGCCATGATATGTTAACTGATTGCGTTGTGACAGTTTGTAACAAATGGTATGTAACATGAAATGATACAAAATGTTATGTATCATGAAGTGTTGCAAATGTTATTATCATGAGTTTCACTATATGTTGTACGAACTGTTACAAATGTGATCTTGTTGAGATTTTTGGTTCATGCCACTTTATGTTAGGTGATTGCGTTATGTTTACAAGTGGTTAATAGACGAGATCTTTTTTCGTGAAGAGAGATAATTTTTTTTTCAAACAAATATATCAAAGTAATATTTGGATGATTAAAACATTTATCCTATAATTAAAGAATCTGCAATCTTGGATTACAATGACTTTCTATTAATTAGCTTTCGATTATGGTATATAATATAATTACGAAACAAAATTACTAATTAAAAAAAAGACAGACCGAGTATATTTGAAATTTATGATTAATATATGTTTTTATCTAATTATTTTTAAATAGTAGCCTATTTGTATAAAATTTCCCCATAAGTATTGCCCAAGCCCAAGCCCAAGCCCAAGCCCATGACAAGACTTCTCTTTTATTAAAGACATAAACCCATAAATTGAACCATTTAAAACGTTTGGTTAATTGGTGAATATGGTTGGTGGTAGTAATTGGGGAAAATGTGCAAGAGTGCGGACAGCACTAGAGAGGAAAATGGAAGAATGTTCATTATCAACTAATAGAGGTGAAAAATTGGCCGGGCCATACATGAAGCAGAGTCGCCCAGCCCAGCCCAACCCAATTTTTATACGGGCCAGCAAATTATTGCTCATTCTAGCCCAGTGTCGGGCCATCGTACCAGCCCAACCGTAATTCTAATATTTTTATATATTATAAAAGTATATAATAAAACTAAAATATAATATAAATAATTAAATTTTGCAATTCGAATTAGTTCCATAACTAAAAAGCCACTAGACAATAAAATAGTCAAACATCAATGAAAATCTATGTATTACGAGTAAAAATGAGTTCCATAAGTAAAAGTCCATTAAAAATCGATCTCAAATGTAGAAATGTCACACAAACACAGTACATCAATCTAACAATCAACATATAATATGTTTGGGTGTGCTTATCAGCACTTATAAGTTGGTTAAACGTCATTTTTATCCACACATTTTTTAGGACCTACTATTTTTATTTATTTTTTATCCATACATTTCGTAGGACCCACTGCTTATAAGCATTTGTAAGCAAAGCCAAGCATGCACATAATCAACATTATCAGGAATGCGATTTGAATCTTGCATGGAGAAAGTTATATCCTCTGGAACTGGTCCATCTGCACCTACAGTTTACAATACAAGAAAAGTATGCAACTTCGCAAGTAAGAAAAAAAGAAGGCCGCTACACTTGTAATCCAATAATTAGTATTACCAGAAGGTCCAATTTCTTTGAAACTATATAACCAATTACGAGTCCAAATGAGGGCTTGCACATTTTTAGGGAGTATAGAACTTTTATACTTGTCTAAGACACGACCACCAATACTGAAAGTAGATTTTGAAGCTATCGTTGTGACTGGAACACTTAAAATATCACAAGCTATAATTGCAAGATCGGAGAATCAATATTTATCCATCTTCCAATATTGAAGAATTTCAAAGTCATTATCATTACTCACAACCTTTGTTCATCCAAGTAAATATTTAGTTGAGACTTGCCATTGTTTCTAGTCTCTTGACTCATTTCTTCTTTAAACTCCTAATATTTTACAAGCATATAAACAAAATGTAAACTAATTAGATACTTCAAAAGAAAAAAATAAATAATATGTGGCATAATTATCTAAACCCTAAACTTACTTCATATATGGATGCCAATGAGCTTGTCCCATTTCCTCCAATAGTTTGAGCGCTTGTGGATGAGATTGAGTCATATGATTCACATCATGTGAAGCAATTATGCTTGATGCCCCATTCTTTACATATTCAATACGAAGAATATACAAAATATTCTTTACTCTATCCACATTCTCTTGATAGCGACGTGGATAAAGTCTTCTATAGCAAAAGCTCAAGAACTTCAACTTGTGTGGGGGACAAGAACACACTCTAGTGAAAGAACCATACAATAGTCACTCTAATACTTATCAAATTTCACCATCATCCTTGCTGATCATCTCTTCTTCACTATTCAAACTTTGATTCAATATCATTTCTATAGTGTAAACTTGCAAGAAATACAAGTTAGAGGTGGGGTAAGATGACCCAGATATCAAGTTGGTAATTTGATAAAATGGGATCAAGAAAGCACATATCTTGTCCGCTCTTTTCCGCTCCTCATTAGAAGGGCAATGCTTGTAATTTCTATCATTGTAGGTCAAACTAGTGAAAGCATGACGATATTTAATTGCAGTTTCAAGCATAATATTACTAGAATTCCATCTAGTTGACACATCCAATATTAAGAAACTACCAATGTCATCTAAGTGCACTTCTTGAATACACATTTGAAATTGTTTCAACCTCCCTTTTGAAGCCCCCACATACAAGATATGTGCACAACATCTATTGGGAAAAAATCACCATACAACAAGCCATTTTGCATACTTAAGTATTTCTTTCAACAAATTTTGCATGCTATCATTGAAGTGACATTATCCAATGTTTGGAATTTTTTTTTTGTATCTATCTCCTAATCTTTTACGACTTATATTGCTGTCCCTAATAATTCAAGCCCTGTATGTGGACTATCCAACTCAAAAAAAGCAAGCACTTTACTATTCAACTTCCAATTATTATCAACAAAATTTGCAATCACATTCATTTAACTCTGAGTAGTTGCTACGTGAACAATAGAATTTTTTTGAATTGGTTGGAATATTGCAAATTTTTTGGGAACAACATAATTTTTAAGATTTGCATTTGTGAAGAATTTGAGACTATTCAAAGTTCTCTAAATCTATCGAATTCAATTAATAGCTAATTGGCAGTCAAAAAATACACTAAGGCAAACTTTTCTTTCCTTTTCTATCTTCCATATATTATATATAGGTATATGTATGTGTGAATTAAATTTGAATAAAATTTACTACATCGTACTAAAATTTCAGAAGAATATTGTATTATCACTTTTGAAGAAGTACAAATGTATAATCAATGTTCCAGAAAAATATTTATATGAATATTATAATATTGTCTTTGAAGAATTAAAAATTTAAATATGAATATTATGTTGTTCCCGAAGAAAGTACAACTTGATAGTTATTAATATTCTAGAAGAAAGCACAACTTGATAAGAATATAATATACACATTCTAAATAAGTAGAAATTTATACACATCAATTTTCGAGACGAATATGGCGTTGATGTTCTTGAAGAAACACAAACCGCATATATAAATATTCAAGAAAAATATTGTTTTGTTATTCTTGAAAAAGCACAACATTATAAAAACTAATTTTTACAAAAATATTGTGTTAATACTCCCGAAGAAACAATGTTCTCATACTATTACAATAAACAAATATTACGTAGTTGCTTTGAAGAAACACAACTTTATATATTAATAATTATATAAATATTACTGCTCTTGAAAAGTATAAACTATACTCTAACAACATTTTTGAAGAATATTGTATTGTTGCTCATGAAAAGTACTACTTTATAAAAATTAATAGTCTAGAATAATATCATTTTGTTCATAAAGAACAACTTTATATAGATCAGTATTTTTGAAAAATATGTGTTGATGTTCTTGAAGAAATATCATTTCATATATATCAATATTTTATTATCCAAGAAGAATTTTTTTTATTCAATATACCATCATATCCCCAGTGTGGTTGTTAGGCCTCTACCAGGAAAGGATGGGGGGTTCGGATACCCTAACCATATTATCCAAGAAGAATATTGTACTGTTGTCCAAGAAGAACAACTTTATACACATCTCTATTTCAAGAAAAAAAAAGAGATTCAAGATAAATTGTTGAGATGTTTGTTTAGTAGATAGTGCAACTACGCATACAATTCTTCAAAATAAAAGATATTTCTTAGTATTAAATTAGCAAAAAATAATGTTAATATGATATCAGGTTCATCGAATATTATCGAATACTCCAGTATACCTAATATTTTGTTACATAGATGAACAAAATTAAATATCATAGTTCTTTGTTCCCAAATAAATAAAAAATATACATGCTACATTGTATTGAACTAGAAATATGATCGTCCTAGAACAATAATAGTGTGAAATTTTATATGAAAATTCGTGTGTATATCGATTGAAGAACCAGAAGTGTCTTCAATATATTAAATTCTTATGTGTTGCTTGTTTTCATAGCAAATTGATCGTTCTATCACTATCTAAAATTGGGGCTGAATTACTAATATTTCTTAAAGAAATTTAAATGAAGTTTGTGGGTCTATTCACCATCCATTTGGACCATCAAAAAATTTTATGATATCAAAACATGGATCCACTAGATGGTCACACGTGTGTTTATTACACGGTCATAACGTGGCATTTGTGAGATTATTTGCTCAATTATTCGATTACTGACATAATTTTCAGATTATACAATTAAGACACTTCGTCTTGTTATTATTAGTGGTTTGCATTCCAAAAACTTTTGATGATTATTAGTTTGGGCTAATGGTGGAACATATTATTGCACATGATTTAGAATATTTATTAAACACTTTCAGAGAATTGCTAAACAATTACTATTGAGAACAAAATACTTCCATCTCTGCTTAAGAAATGATATTTTACATGCAGCTATATTGGTCATAAATCTTATATTTCCCATGTAATTGTTTTAGTTGTGCAATATATATCTTAATTTCTCCACCAGAGTGCACAAGATGGGTCCTTAAAAAAGTTGAGAATATATATTGAGTCCCTGACTAGTGATATTATTTGGTGTCATATGCCGACTATTATTTTCATAAGACATTTTTCTCAACATCAGGAGAAAAATTAAGTAGTTGAAAAGAACACATAAAAATGCATCATTTTATGTTTTCTATATCCTCACACAAGATAATATGAATTATAAGTTTGATAGATAATTCATTTGTAAGTTATACAATTGACAATGCATTTACTAAACAAAGAGATTAACCAAATCTCATATACAAGCTGTAAATGCTCAAACTTGGATTGACATCCAAGAAGGACAATCTGTTAATATTATAATGACTTAATCTAGGTCAGATTAGGGTTGTTGAATAAAGGAGAAAAGAGAGAGCACAAAGGAGAATGAAAGGAAGAACGACCAAGACATTGAAGATTGGACGTGAAGACGATGAATTCTTGATGCAAGATATTCAACATTTTCTCATCCTTTATTTAAATCTGGTTATGTATTCCAAACTCTTCATGTTTTTTTTCTTCCGACTTGTGAGTAGCTAAATTTATAGTTTGGATGAATGATGTAACATAGTTTAGATTCTTTGATTTCAATTCTCAAGTTTTGACTATAAATTAATTATGTATTGATCTTACTTCTTCTCGTAATGCTTGAAATAAGTGGTCATTATTCATTGAATTGTGGATTGTAAGAAACTGAGAGGTACGTTATTAATATAGACCACGTAGTAAAATCTGGCAATTGGATAAAAGGTAGATATACGCTTTTGTTATTATTGAGGTCTGAAATTGAATTCTTATGGGATTTAATGTATTTATTTAAGGATTATTTTGACTTCACATAGAGATATAGTAGTTGACTTAATTAGATAGGACTAATTTGAACTCGAGAGAGGTAAATTATGTTAAATTCGTGAATTAGATTGAGTACAACATTAGGATGAAATATTGAGAGGAGAGATTAGAGATGACAATAATGGTGAATTCGTGAATCTAAACACTTTAATTATATTTGTTAAATTCTTTATATTTGCATTCACACTATTTTCTTGAATTAATAGTTGTAGGTTAAATATTCCAATAAATGTATTTCAAAATGTTTTAAATAGATTAGGATTATGATTAATTGAACTAGTATATAAATAGGACAATCTTCGTGGGAACGATAATCTGGACTCATTAGGTCTACTTTATTACTTGTTAAAGATATTGTGCACTTACTATTATTTTTACAACAAGTTTTTGGTGCCATTGTTAGGGACTATTCTTATTTAATATTAGTATAGATTAATTTTTAGCGTTAATTTACTTTTTCTCTAGTTATTTTTTTTATATATATATACTACATAAAAAGTGTTTGTTGCATACTCTGTTCACAAGGCGGCAATCTTGAGCCTATCAATCCTGAGATTGAATGTACTTTCAAATGAAGACGCAAAGAACACAACCAAAAATAGAAAAATTTAGAACAACTTCCAATGGTAAATGCACAACTTAGAAGAGAAGCTAAACAAGAGGCTGCCAGGCCCACTGCTGTGGAAGCAACTCGATTGGCAATTCGGCAAATTCATCAAAATGACGATGAAGAAGAAGAAGACGACGATGTAAACATGCCAATGGCTCAGTTCTTAACTCCGGCGGCAACTTCTGATCGTGCAAGCATAGTTTATCCTACTTTTGATCGGCATGACTTTCAATTAAGGGCCGATCTGATCAATCTTTTCAGCAATAACTTACAATTCTATGGAAAGACACATGAAAATCTGAATACTCATCTTTCCAGATTCCTACGGATGTGCCGTAACTTTCAGTTTCAAGGGGTGAATGATGATGCCATCAGACTTAGGCTATTTTTCTACACATTGAGGGATGGAGCATTAAAATGATTGGACTCAGAACCACATGCTAGTATCACCACCTGGAATGACTTGGCTAGAAAATATCCAAATCATGGCATTAAAAAAGGATTACAGGCTGAATATTTTTGCTCTGGGCAATCTCCTCAATCCAAATCCATAGCTCTTCAGAAAATGGGTCCATTACAAATAAAAATGCAATGAAGCATGGGAGCTATTTGAATTAATTGCAAATACACATACCATATTTTCATCTGATCGTGTCACTCCAAGAAAAGTAGTAGGTATACACAAGTTTGACAATCTTTCAGCAACTAATCCACAAATTGCTGCATTGACAAAGCAGATATAACTATTGATCAAAACATAAACACATGGTGTGAATGCGGTCCATACAAGCTTGCTTTGTGAAAATTGTGGATAAAATCATTATACTGCAGATTGTATCTTGTTGGCCAGTCCAAACGAACAAGTAAATTTTGTGTAAAATAATTCAAGCCAGTAGTACAATCGATTCTCGCAAACGTAAAATCCAGGATGGAAACAACACCTAAATTTCAGGTGTTTTGAGAATCAACAAAGTGGCAATGCCAATAATGCTCAGCAAGAAAAAAAGATCAAGTTTGGGAGAGACGTTTCAATAGTATATACAGAAAATTGATAGAATATTAGAGTGGCAGGACACAAACTATCAGAATCAACTTGTGTGTATTAGAAAGTTAGATACTCAGATTGGCGAGTTAGCCCTACAACTGTCAGATAGGACACTAGGCACTTTGTTTAGCAATACATTGACAAATCCAAAAGAGCGGGTAAATGCAATAACTACTAGGAACAGGGTACAACTACCAAAGATTCACGTGAAAATGATAGAGAAAAAAGGATAAACAGTTGGTAATTGAAGAATAAAAGGCCAAAAAACAACATGGGCAATCAAAAGAAGAAGATTCAAATGTATCTACTGAATTATCAAAAGCGAAGGCGCCAATTCCTGTCAAAGCTTATGTGCCACAAATTCTTTTTCTTCAGAGGTTGCAGAAGCACAAGCTCGACAAGAAGTTTGAAAAATTTCTTAAAGTCTTCAAGAAACAACACATCAACATCTCCTTCGTCGAAGTGTTGGCCCAGATGCCATTATACTTAAAATTTATGAAGAAAATGTTGTCCACAAAGAGAAAACTTGAGAAATACGAGACAGTAGCTTTAACTGAGGAGTGTAGCGCTATTCTGCTAAATAAGTTACCTTCGAAGTTAAAAGATACAGGAAGTTTTAAATTACCTTGCACAGTTGAAAAATTCTATAATTTAATGCTTTATGTGATTTAGGTAAAGTGTTAATTTGATGCCCCTTCTGTCTACAAGATATTAAGTTTGGGAGAGGTAAAAGTAACAATTGTGTCTCTGCAGCTTATTGATAGATCAATCAAACTCCCACGGGGTGTGGATGAGGAAGTGCTCATCAAGGTGGATAAATTTATCTTTCTGGTTGACTTCATTGTCCTTGATATCGAACAGGACTGGGATATGTCAGTAATATTGGGCTGACCATTCTAAACGACAAGTCGAGCTCTTATTGATGTTGAAAAAGGTGAGTTGATGTTGAGGTTACAAGATGATAAACGAGCAGTATTCAGTATGTACACCGTACCCGAGCAACCAGTCAACCTCGAGGGGTGTTTTAGAGTGGATGAAGTGTTGAAAATTGACCAAGAAAAATACAAATCGGATGTCGAGATATGTGGACTAGTTGGAGCAATCAAAGATGAAAATGACCAATTTAAAATATGGAGAGCAAAGAAGAAATCTTGCAAATTTGGTAATTGCAAACAATGCAAGACTTCAAAAGCCCGATTCGAGCCTCCATAAGTGATACTTACGAAAAGTCGAGCTCGAGACACTAAACCGAGTGCTTAATGGGAGACAACCCATATTTCTATACCTTATTTGTTTATTGCATTGCACGTAAAATTTTAAGATTGCATTATGAATTAGAGCAAGTTTCCCAATTTTTAATAATTCAACAAATTTAAATTTTATGACTTTGGCTAGGCTTCGTTGTTAAAAAAGGTTTTTTGGATAACCTTGCCGGCTAATGACGATATTTATTTGAAACATTTATTGATTCATGAATTATGACGATGCTACTTATGCTTATTTTTTTATACTATGCTTATCCATGTGAGTGTGATTAATTATGAGCACAATAGTGATGAATATCATTTGGTTGGTTCACTGAATGGAATACAATACAATGAAAGAATAGTGAACCTAAGTTGTGATAACCAAGACCACCAATTGAAAACTCAATTACTTAACCAATGGAAAGGATAGTGTGGGAGTGGTTCGTCCAATGTAGAAAGTATTTAGATAGGTGTTGATTTCGTGCATGTGTAATATTTTTGTGGAGTGTATTTGGCTACCAGGTGGTATCTAGGTATTGACCGGATGCTAGGAATCTAATCTCTGCATATTTTATCTTGCACAAAAAAAAATAAAAGGCATTACACTTGCAATATCCTATTCCTCTCTTCGTAGCCTATTTGACTCGAGTGATAAAGCCCGTATGGGTCTCAAAACTCGATGCCCTAAGGTCTGTCAAACCTGAGAGCCATTGGCCTAAAACTCGCTACAAGGGTTATCTAGAAAGCTTAAAGGAGTGAGATTTTACATATAAGATGAAAAAAAGGGCAAGATTGAGCCTTTGTAAGTATATCTTGGGGGAGTAGATAACTAGTGGATTTGACTTGCATAGTGGAAGCTTGACGTCTAAAATACTCAATAAAGGGAGAATCATCATAGATCTAGATAGTTACTCTATTGGCTAGACCCAACCAAACTTGAGCGATAAAAGAATAAGTGTTTTAAGGACAACTTTAGAGTTAACACCCAGGGTGAGAGATTGAATATCATTATGGGAGTGTATATTCTTATGAGAGAGAAATGAAATATTTGACCATTGAGGAGTGGAATATTACCAAACTAAAGGTTTATGGTGATTGGATTGACTATGTGTACACACATACTTCGGCCGAGCATAAGATAAATAAAACTTGATTTTGGTAGCATGATTTATAAGTCTTTTATTAATTGTTTGATGTGTTTCAAAACCTGAGGCAAATACATCAAGCTATCTATTATAATAAATTTTAATATTATTTGCTTGATTGTTTAACTAAATAGTTATGTTCGAGGACGAACAAATGTTCAATTTTGGGGTATTTAGTAAGTGTAGTTTTACACTTATCTAGACCATCAAAAGTGGACGATTGTAAGTACTCTTGAGTAAATTTCTACTTAATTGTGTGTTGATTTGATTGCTTTACGTCAAAACCCGAGTTTGGATGGAATGGAGAAAAACAAAGCAAAATAGGCGAAGAAGGACTTAAAGTGTACGAATGTTTGGAAAGGGGACCGACATGTAATCTCATAAAAGTTGAAGGACTTGGTTGTAAATAAAAGAGCATGAAATTGAAATGAAAGAGGAAATACAAGGACCAAAGTGCATAACACTATAACAAGACACCATGAAACACATTTCAACAGAGTAAGTTTTAGAAATATGGTAGAATTGAAGATATTGATGCATAAGATATGAATGTCCTAATACAATGATTTTTATTTATTAAATTTAGAGGGAGTAGCTGTACTTTTTTTTCTTTGCCTATGTTTTGTTCCATTGAATTTTCTTGACAAGGTTTTATCTATACATTTTGTAGGACTCACAATTTTTATCTATTTTTATACACACATTTCGTTGGACTCACTGCTTATAATCTACAAAAAAATTTACCAAACATACACTAGTTACTCATAGCCACAAAATTTAATGAAATTGATTGTTTTATTTTGTGAAATCATTTTGAAAAAGTGAAAAACTAGAATATTTGTTCGCTTACAAGTTATGTGTACGTGTCGTACACCTAAGCATCTAGTTGATTTTATAGCGATTCCCTAAAGGAGAAAAATTCTAAATGTATCAAAAGATGTTTGTTTAGAAGATAGTGTAATTATGCACATAATTCTTCAAGACAGAAGGTTTCTTTAGAATTAACATTAGCAAAAATTAATATTAATACGATATCAGATGTATTAAATATCAATGAAGCTCTAGAATAGTTAGCATTATTATACCAAATAATACAAAATTATATATTGACGATGCACTTTATTCTAAAAAATTCAGAAAAAATTTGCTTAGTTTTAAAGATATCTTCTGCAATGGAAATCACATTGAGACAATACAGGGAAATAATGTTTAATATCTTTGTATAACTTATTTTGTATCTGACCAGCAAGGGATAAAAGAAAAACGCCCATCACTTCCATCCGAATGTATTATCCAATCATAAAATATTTTAATCAAACACTGCCACGAACCCAAAATTCGTTGACTTAAAAAACTTTATGCTTTAGCATGATTAGTTAGATCATCCTACGTTAATAATGATGTGAATAACTATTGAGATCATCTATTGAAAAGTATAAGATTTTTCAATGTAATGAATTCTCATGTTATGCTTGCTCTTATGGCATACTGGCTAGTAAATCTTCACTAGCTAAAGTGGGATGTATGTGGGACCACTTACACTTCACGTGGACCATCTAGATATATTATAATTTTAAAAGATGCATCTACTAGATAGTCACATGTGTGTCTATTTTTTTCGCAATTTGAAGTTTGTAAGACTAATTGCTAGATAATTACCCATAAGAACTAAGTTTCATGTTTCTACATTGTGACATGTTATTTTAACTATAGCAGCACTTGTACGCATTATGGCAAAGTATTATTATATATTCTCCCTACTACAATTGACTTTTGGTAAGAATGTTGAGAATATACGTTGGGTTTGAATTCTCCTTTTATATAAAATATCTTAATCCCTTGACGAGTGATATTTTACTAGAACTATTTTATGAGAAAATTATCTCAGCATTAGGGGTAGATAAGAAATAAAAAAAATGAATCGTAGTTATCCTCGTAAGACATTGTGGCTTTTAGTAACTATTTTCTATGCCATGTGTGCCTTTTAAATTCAAGCGTGATTTTATTTGAAATCTTGAAGTTGAATTCAAATAAGTTAGTGAACAACATAAACCTTTGTAATCATTATAAGTTCAATTTTCAATCAGAGGCATCTAAAATGGTTGTACCTTAAACTCTTAACATAATTTCCTCTGTGTTTCAAAAGTGTTTCAAAAGTTGAGAATGATAATTATATTTCTTATTATGAGATCGGTGGGATTTACTCGAGTTGAAAATTCTCTAGTAAATTGCTTCGTAAAGAGTTTACTGCCAAAAAATATTTACTAAATGATTTATCCTATGATTAGCTAAAAATCTTAAGCTTTGACTATTGTTTTGTATTAAATTTTCATTTTTTGAACTCTAATGATTTGTTTTTTGGTGTAGATATGAAGAAATTTCAAATCAAAAGAACAAGACCGCAGCAAAATTCAAGTACTCAAGCAAGTGTGGATATGGATCCACAAAATCTAAGTATATGCGTACTGATTTAGAAAGTATTCCAATAGATCCTAGGTTATGAAAGAAAATTTGTGATTATCATCCTAATGATAGAGATGAAATTCGAACAGCATATTTACTGAGAGGTCATGTCAACCTCGTGGACACGATTTTAAACAAAAAAAAGGAGAAAAAGCATTGTATTGTTTTCAACCTGAATGGTTTTGATGAGTTTAGTAATTGGTTAGAGTTTAGCATTGAAAAAAAAGCCGCATTCTGTTTGTGTTGTTATCTTATGAGAGAGAATGTTGGCGAGCAACGATTTGGAGGCAAGTCTTTTGTGTCAGGGGGATTTAAAAATTGGAAGAAAAAAGATAGACTCAAAAGCATATAGGAGGCCTTGCAAGTGCTCATAATCAAGCTTTAATAAATCAAATGCAACATATTGAACTTGCTTATTGTGGACAATCTGAACAAGCTCGAAAGGATTATCGGACTCGTTTGAATGCAATAGTAGACTGTATATGGTTTCTTTTATGTCAAGGGTTGGTATTTTGTGGTCACGATGAATCTGATGATTCATTTAATCAAGGTAAATTTTTGGAGCTTCTAAATTTTTTGCTGGTCACAATGATAGTATCAACAAGGTTGTGTTGAAAAATGCTCCAAAAAATCCTAAAGTAAGAACTCATGATATCCAAAAAATTGGTAAAAGCATCATCAAGTGAAACTACCAATGTAATAATCAATGATTTTGAACATGAATTTTTTTCTATCTTGATTGATGAGTCTCATGATGTGGCAGCCATAGAACAAATGGCAATACTATGGCATTATGTAAATAAAAAGGAAAGCGTCATTGAACAGTTTCTTGGAATAGTTCATGTTCATGATACAATTTCATTGTCACTTAAAGCATCAATACAATCATTATTCTCAAAGCATTGATTAAGTTTACATGGTCAAGGCTATGATGGAGCTAGTAACATGAAGGGAGAGTTCAATGATCTTAAAAGCCTTATCTTAAGAGAGAATCAATTTGCTTTCTATATTAATTATTTTTCACATCAATTTCAATTGGTTCTTGTAGCAGTTGCAAAAGGTCATAGTCAAATATCTATTCTTTTTATTGTCCTTAGTAACTTAGTTGAAATGTTGTTGGAGGTTCACGCAAGCATCGAGACATTTTAAGAGAAAAGCAAGTAAATAAAGTCGTTGAAGCATTGAGTAATGATGAAATTACAAGTCGACTTGGTTTGAATAAGGAAACTAGTTTCTAGAGGCCCTGTTATCACTATGGGGATCACATTATGGTACATTGATGAATTTGACTATTTTATTTTCCTCTGTTGTTGACATGCTGGAAATTGTTTCACATGGTGGTACAAGTTTAGAGCAAAAACGTGAAGTTTGTGCTTTATTAAGTTTAATTCAGTTTTTTTAGTTTGTATTCAACATGCATTTGATGAAAAATGTATTGGAAATTACAAACGAGTTGTCACAAGCACTCTAAAGAAAATATCAAGATATTGTAAACGCTATGAAATTGGTTAAATTTTCCAAACAACGTCTACACAAGATGAGGGATGGAACTCTTAATTAATGAACTTTCTCCTTTTAGTGAGAAGCATGAGATTGTTATTCTAAACATGGTTGCTATTTATGTTCTTCCAGGGAGATCACGGTGTAATGTTGAACATCATACTAATTTGCATCATTACAGAGTTGAACTATTTTATTGGGTGATAGACAAACAACTTCATGAGCTCAACAATCATTTCACGGAGATAAACACCGAGTTACTTCTTTGTGTGGCATGGTTGAATCCAAGTAATTCTTTCTATAATTTTGATAAGGATAAGTTGCTCCGACTTGCTTGGTTTTATTCATTAGAATTTTCTGAAGTTGATCTCTTGGTGCTTGATAATCAATTGGAGACTTATATAATTGATGTGCGGTCAGCTTATGAATTTTCAGAAGTTTATAGAATTGGTGGTCTTGCAAAGAAATCAGTTCAGACGAAAAAGAATGTTATATATGTATTGATGTACCT
The DNA here is from genome assembly GCA_030279155.1 of Forsythia viridissima. NCBI lineage: Eukaryota > Viridiplantae > Streptophyta > Magnoliopsida > Lamiales > Oleaceae > Forsythia > Forsythia viridissima. The sequence goes on along the minus strand of CM059041.1, from coordinate 26,723,489 downwards.
ACTTGTGAAGTTAGCCTTAATTCTGCATGTTACAATTGCAACTGTTGAAAGGGCATTCTCGGCAATGAAATAGTTAAGAATCATTTGTGCAATTGGATGGGTGATCAATGGATGAATGATTGTTTGGTTACATTTATTGAGAATGAAACATTTGATACTATCCAGCGGTTTTAGAATATGAAGACTCGGTGAGAGCGACTATGAAGACATAAATGTAAGTACTATAATAGTATAATTTACACTTTTTGTGCTAAAGATGTTTTTTGGGAAACTTATGTTGGAACTTGGAATTTTTGTATAAACAACTCAATGTTGTTTTGAATTTGATATATTAATGCTATGTTAATGTATTTTTTTAAGCAATGTCAATAATGTTTTTGGGACTTCAATTTTAATTTACATTAGCACATTATTTGCCCCCACAATACCAATATCCTGGCTCCGCCGTTGGTTACTGACATATATACTAGCTATAAATGCTCAAAAACATGCTCAAAGTATGCTAGGAAAATTCATTGTTGTTGAAGTTTGTAAGTCCAAGACATGCCTGAAGCATGTTAGAAAAACTGATTCACAAAGACAAAAAAATTTCAAAAGAAAAACTGAGCTAATAATTAAGATGATCTTATTGAGGAGACGATAATCTTAAAGAGACCGTAAGATGTAACTAATCAAATAACCCCACGAAAGGATCACATACACCGCAAAAGAGGTTTAGGTACCTGAAATTAGTGAAAGTAGAGAAATCTCGATAAAGTTATGTTACTCAAGGGAATAGAAAGAACTGAAAAGAAAAAGTTGTTGACAACATATGAAAAAATAAATGTAGTGCTTATTATTTTAATTGAAGGATATGATTTAGAATTTAAATCCGGTGAAGAATATTAACGTAGAAATCATTGGCCAAAAATGAAAAGAAGCCATATAGGCAAAATAACATTCTTTAAAATAATGTAAGCTATTTGGACATGTAATCCATGTAGGATATAAGTGAGTCTTTGTAAGGAAGATGAATGAGAACAATGAAATTATAAGAAACAAAGACCGACTTGTAGTCTAAGGTTTCTCGCAAAGATCTGATATCGATTATGAGGAAACATATTTCGTCACCATTACCTTTAGAATTTTAATTTGTTTGGCATTCTCTCAAAGGCATGGCACCTGTCTTATGGATGTAGTAACTGCATATCTATATAGTTTACTTGATAATGACATATATATAAAAATCTTTGAAGGATTTAAAATGCCAGAAGTAAATGATTCATTCTCTAAAATTACGTTTTCAATTAAATTGCAAAGATCATTATACGGATTAAAGCAATCTAGACACATGTGATATAATCACCTTAGTGAATATTTACTGAAAAAGGGTTATAAGAATGATGATGCTTGTCCATGTTTTTTCACAATGAAAATGAATATTGAATTTGCAATTGTGACAGTTTATGTTGATGCTTTAAATTTTATATGAACTCCTGAAGAGCTCAACAAAATTGTAGATTATTTGAGATGAAAGATTTGGAAAAAAGTAAATTTTGTCTTGGCTTGAAGATTGAACAATTTTCAGAAGGATTATTTGTTCATCAATCTTGTTACACAAAAAGTTTTAAAGAATTTGTATATTGATAAAGCATATCCACTAGCATAGTCTATAGTTGTTCCATCACTTGATGTAAATAATGATCAATTTCACTCACTTGAAGATGGAGAAAAGGTCCGTGGTCTTGAAGTACCATACCTTAGTGCAATTGGAGCATTAACCTGCCTTGCAAATTGCACTCGACCAAGACATGGTTTTTTTTGTAAATCTCCTTGCAAGATATAGTTATGCTTCAACTCAAAGTTATTGGAGTAGTGTTAAAACACATTTTTCGTTACGTAAGAGGTACTACTGACATGAGATTATTTTATTCACAAAATTAGGATCTTCTTTAGTAGGATATGCAGATGAATGTTATCTCTCTGATCGACATAAATCTAGATTACAAACAAAATATGTGTTTACATGTAGAGGAACAACTATATCATTGTGATTTGTGAAGCAAACTTTGACAACATCATCTTCAAATAATTCTAAAATTATTGTAATCCACGAAGCAAGTTGAGAATATGTATGGTTGAGGAATATGACCTATCATCACTACAAGAAAGGAGGGCAATAGCGGTGACATAAGTAGTCGCTAAATCATCCATAGTCGTCCATTTACATGTATAGAGACGACAAAGTCGTTGCTCAATGTCGCCGCAATAGTTTAGTGTCTCTAGATATATAGCGATGACAAATTCGTCGCAACATTGTCGTAGTTTATATCTCGAAAATACATATAAAGGGACGACAATGTCGTCGTTAAAGTCGTCGCTGTTAACTGAAATAGTAGCGACATGAAATTCGTCGCTATTATCTCGTCGCTATATGTACTTCTAATATAGAGACGACTCTGTCGTCGCTAAATCTAATTGATTTGTTTTCCTACAGCGACGACAATGTCACCGCTATAAACAATATGATTTTTTTTATTTAAATTTTTACTTTTCAAATAATTGAAATAATGTATAAAAAGTTCTAAAAATCTATAGATCCCCCAAACCCTCGTCCTCGTCCTCCTCAGGCACAACCACTGGTATGCTATTTTTCAGAAGCTCAATTTCCCGCTGCATTCGGTGTAACTGAGCCTCGTACATGGTAAACCGAGGATCGTTATTCTGGGGGTCTCCAGAGGTTCCTTGTGGGGCCTTCGATGCAGCAGTTGAATATAGGGAGGGAGAGGTGCCCTTCGGAACCCGTCCAACCCCACGGACGTGACCTTGTCATTCTCCGAGAACTTCCTTTGCAATAGCACGCTCTTCTGACGACGGGCCACTGGAGGCAACCTGTGTATGTTGAGTCTCTCTCAACTCAATAAGTTTATCCTGTTTAGTGAAAAAAATAATAAATAATAATATTATGTCAGATAAAATTATATTAACATAATTTAAAAGTCCTCACATAGTCGCCAGCTGCCTGCGGGTTCACCAATTGCCATCCTGGAAGCTGTGAAACGTCCGGAACGAATCAATAATCCCCGGCCACTGCTGGGTCTCGGGGTCCCGCTACGACAATTTAAACGTGAAATGTAACTTAGTAGACATTTTTACGTAATGTAGTGAAGATTTGTATAATGATATTGAAAATTTTAGTTGTACCTTATCGTAACGCGAGGCAGAGAAGCTCTTCGACCCCTGCACGCTTGGGTATTTAACCTTACCCCGATAGACCTTATTTTTCGAGGACCGTTCCTGAATGTATAAAAAATAATTGATTAACAGAAAACTTAATAGTTACAAAAATATAAAATTAATCGTAAAAAATAGATAAACAATACGTACCACGAAAGTAGGACTAGTGAAGAAGTCAATGCACTTCTGCTAGTCCTCGGCAGACATCTCGCCGTATGGTCGGCTGGGTCTATGCGCTTTTAAGTGATTATGTGCCTTGAGTTTGTAATCGCGATAACGATAGGCCGCCAGACGATCTACAGCGGCACAGATTGCCCGGTACTCGTCAGGCGACTAATCGCCCTACAGATCGAAGTAGCTCTGCAAGAGTGAAAAAAATTATGTTAATGTAGAAGTCATGGAACAATTATTTATTGACTGCACTAATAACAAAACTAATTTAAATTCATACATCGATAATGCTACGTAACTGTGCCCGCTGCTCTCCTGGAACCTCTGTCCATGAAGGGTAGCACGGGAGCACGGTGAATCTCACTTGGTTCCCAACCAAGCGCGTGAAGTACTTCGCGTTATTCCCGATCAGCTGCATTGTGTGTTCGACATTGTCGAACGCGATATGAAGTAGCATCTTCCCGTTAGCCTGCCAAACCCTCTCAAGGTTGATGCCTCGAGGGATACCCCGTCGCTTTGGCAGGGGCGCTGAAAATGAACAAATACGAACCATATTTATCATACGAAATTCAACGATATGTATAAAATACAAGAAAAATGATTTGAACGAAAATTATTACCAGACTCGTAGGTCGAAGCGTGCCAGTGAGATGACTGCTGTGGAGGATCTCCTGTACCACCACCTCCGTGCGACGTCACGTCAGCTATACTAACATATGAAATAATTGCGAACGTCAATTAGTGCGGAATAGGTCCCCACATTTAATGAAATTGATCCTAATAATTTTTTTTCTTTATTTCAAATAGGTCCCTGAACTTTGAAATTTTATGTAGTATCTAATAAGTGTGAAGTTGGTGATGAATTGGTCCTTAAACTTTTAATTTATATCTAATAGGTCCCTCAACTTTGAATTTTTTCTTAATTTCTAATAAGTTTCAATTTGTTGATTAATTGGTCCCTCAACTTATGAAATGTCAAATAGGTCCTTACAATTTGAATTTTAACGTAATTTCTAATATGTTTTAATTTTGTTATAAGTAGGTCCCTAATGATATTGTTCATTTCAAATATGTCCCTAAACTTTTACTTTATTGTAAATAGATCCATAAAAAATTTACTTTATTTCAAATATGTCCCTGAACTTTGAATTTGGTCATAGTATCAAATAAGTTTGAAGTTGTTGATGAATTGGTCTTTAAACTTCTAATTTATTTTAAAAAGGTCCCAAAACTTTGACTTTAGTTCAAATAGGTCCCTACACTTAGATTTTTTACGTAGTTTGTAACAAGTTTTAAGTTGTTGAAGAATTGGTCCTTAAAATTTTAATTTATATCTAATAGGTCCCTCAACTTTGAATTTTTTCGTAATTTCTAATAATTTTTAATTAGTTGATTAATTGGTCCCTAAACTTGTAAAATTTCAAATTGTTCCTTACACTTTGAAATTTAGCGTAATTTGTAATACTTTTTAATTTTTCTATGAATAGGTCCCTAATGAATTTTTTTATTTTACATAGGTCCCTCAACTTTGACATTTTCTGTAATTTCTAATAAGTTTCAATTTGTTGATTAATTGATCCCTAAACTTCTGAAATTTCAAATAGGTCCTTACACATCTAATAACTTTTGTTCTCAAAAGTTGTCAAACAAAACCAAATAGGTCCTTCCACCAACCTCATTAGTATTATTTTACTTGAAAATCCTAAATCATAATATTTTCTCAAAATTTAACTTTAGTCCCTAAAATTTACAACATTCCAAATTGCTCCTCAAACTTGCGCAAATTGCATCAATGGCTCTGAATGTCAATATTATCTTATGATCATCCTGAAAATGATACCTCAAGTCTAAAAATCATAAACATGCAACTTTTCTTAAATTGTAGTTTGATCCCTCAGCTTTGTAAATATGAAAATTAAGTCTCAAATGTCTTTCCAATCTGATTAAGACTCATATTTTCAACCATAATACTCAAGTGCAGCAATTAATTCGATTAGAAAATGGCAAAATAAGTGCTGGAATTCGGCAGAAAATAAAATGGAAAATGAAAATTAAAATCAAAAAGAAAAAAAAATTTAGAAAGTCGAACTTTGTCACTGCGGAGAAGACGGCGACAGACGGTGGAGAAGATGACAGCGAAGACATTGGAAGACGGAAGACGGCAACAAAGACGGGCAGGCCACGGTGCTAGAAGATGAATAACAGCCAAAATGGAGAAGAAGAAGTTCAGGCGTGAATTAAAAGGTCTGACTTTATAGCGAAGACTGATGTTGTCGCTATAGAGATGCTAAAGCGACGACATTTTTAGGGCTTTTTAAAACACGTACCTAAAACATGGCGCCTAATTTTCAGGAATATAGGGACGACATTTGTCGTCGCTATTGACAATAAAAAAATGTAAGTGACGACATTTTTTTTTGACTTTTTAGAACACGCACCTAAAACGTGGCACCCAATTTTCAGGAATCACTACAAGAAATATATACTTTCCCTACAAAATTTTCGCAGACAAATTGAGATTTGTCTACGGAATTAACTTTTCCCCACAAACAGATTTTTTTGTAGGGTTATGTTTTGTTCCAAAATTTTTAAAATGAGAGGACTTGTCCCCACGAATATGTGTATTTTTCTTGACAAAAAATTCGTCGGGTAAGATGTATCTTTGGCTGACAAAAAAATTGATCCGTTTGTAGGCTAATAATAAACGAAAAAAATTTCCACTTTTTATTTTTATTTTTTTTGTTATGTTTTAGTCCCCACAAATTCAATAATTGTAAGGAAAAAAAAAGTGGGAAGTTGCCGCTGCGCATTCATCTTTAAACAATTATACCAATTAAAATCTCTACCTCTCTGTAGAAGATGAAGCCCCAAACCACCAAATTAATTACCTTCTAAATTTTTTCTACCTAATTAAAAATCCCGCCTGCTGAAGCCCCAACAATTATACCAAATTAATTCCCTCCTAAAATTTTTCTGTGTAATTAGAAATCCCGCCTCCCTCTCTGTAGAATCTGTGAAGCCCAAAACTCTGACTCTTTGTTCTGCAGAAGCTGCACCGCCGTGTTCCCCAGTCTAAGGAGGAGAAAGTTAGGTTTGAAATCTTCCTTTTGATGGGCATAGATTGATTTTTATTATTTCTCTCAAATAAAGAAAATTTCATCAAAAAAATTGGGATTTTTCAATAAAGTATTTTGTTTTTCATTGTTTAAATTGTGTTTGAAAGGATATCCCTTTGCTACTAAGCTTAGCCATAAGGAATTCCATACAACATTAGATTAACTGTGCCTGTGATGATTATTTGATTCCATAATCCACAATATAGTTTGCAGGGTATAAAATTGTAAATGTCAGATGAAATACGATGTATTATTAATGATGATGAGGATTACAAAATGCATTATAAATGATGATGATGATTACAAAATGTATTATTAATGATGATGAGGATTACAAATATATAACATGTCAATGAGTTTGATAACTTGAGCCTTCTGCAGAACAATGTATTAGTGATGAATTGTAGTAGATAGTTTTCTTCATTGGTGGTTCTGATGTTAGGAAATTGAACATGACAAAACTAGAATATTGCTAAAGTGAAGTTGAGAAATTTGATACAGATGTATTTGATATGTAACAACTTAGGTATTTGTGCATAAGTAAGGTTTAGGGTAAATTGATTTTTAGTTTACCCTGCTGTTTTTAACCATATGTAGCTCCATCACTTTTGAGTTGTGCACAAAATACTCTCCCCTAGGGGAATTTCTCTAATGTAATCTATGTTCAGATTACATTAATCTAATGTTCCATACAACATTAGATTAATTGTGCCTATGATGATTATTTGATTCCATAATCCACAATATGGTCTGTAGGTTATAAAATTGTAAATTTCAGATGAAATGCGATGTATTATTAATGATGATGGGGATTACAAAATGCATTATTAATGATGATGAGGAATAGAAAATGTATTATTAATGATGATGAGGATTACAAAATGCATTATTAATGATGATGTGGATTACAAATATATAACCTGTCAAAGAGTTTGATAACTTGAGCCTTTTGCAGAACAATGTATTAGTGATGAATTGTAGTAGCTAGTTTTCTTGTCTTGGTGGTTCTGATGTTAGGAAATTGAACATGATAGAGCTAGAATATTGCTAAAGTGAAGTTGAGAAATTTGATACGGATGTAATTGATATGTAAGAACTTTGGTATTTGTGCATAAGTAAGGTTTAGGGTAAAATGATTTTTAACCATATGTAGCTCCATCACTTTTGAGTTGTGCACAAAATATTCTCTCCTGCATTTGACTACAGGGGAATTTCTCTAATGTAATCTATGTTCAGAGTTCCCCCTCCCCCCTCTCCAAAAAAAAAAAAAAAAAATTCAAAGTACAATTATATCCTAATTACTTTGGCTAATAAACCAAAGGTAGCAAGATTAAAGTAAACCTGATAGAAAATGAACTCATTTATGTAATATTGTAATCTGTTAAATCAATTATCCTTTTAAGACATTTTTTGGTAACTTTATTATATCTAAATAAGCTTGAATTTAGGTTTCAAAGTAATTTTTATTGGAAAAGGAAAATTCCTTAACTTGATATCTGTGAAAAGAATTTTGGATTGTAGAGCTTCCTTCAATTCAAATTCCAACAAGGTAAGTTCATATAATTCAAGTATTACACAGTGATAGTAATCATCGTTATACCTCTACACCAAAATCTTTCTTTTTAATGAATTTTATGTAATCAGGATAAATTTTTGGCTTATGGAATTCTATGTAATTTATATTAAAGGATAGAACGTTGCATGCATCTTTTTAATGAATTTTATGTCAAATTTATGTTATGTTGGTATATATTCTTATGTTCTATATGTCCATGTTAGGGTTCATTATAGCTACTATACTATGGACAGAAATTGGATACGTAATCCAGATAGAACTAGTGCTGAATATTTATTGGGAATTGAAGACTTTATTATAGTTGCAAGAAACCATGTGAATCATTGAGGTCATTCCGAGTGCCCGTGCCAGAAGTGTAATAACTGCAATTGGAGGCCAGTTAGTGAAATTCGACAACACTTGATCATGTATGGAATGTCATACAACTACACTAAATAGACTCGACACGGTGAACGATTGAGAGCTGCATCAATTTCTTCCACCGCTAACATATTTTCCATCTCGACTCCGAGTGATGATATTGATTGTGATAATGATCAAATAATGGATATAATCAAAGATGCGTATCCATATGGCTCGCGCCATTACGAGCAGAATGTTTTAGATGAAGATGATGTGTTGCTTGATGATGATACATTGGGTGACAATCTGATGTCGAACATGCGTAGGGAAGATATAGATATGTATGAACGTTTATTGAAACAAGCACAAAAAGAACTTTATCCTGGTTGTGAAAATTTCTCTGTACTAACAGCAATTGTGGAGTTGATGCAATTGAAAGTAAAGAATTTAATGACCAACAAATGCTTTGATGAGCTTATGAGCATCTTGAAAAGGATGCTTCCAAAAGGAAATCATTTACCTTTTACTCATCGACATGCTCATAAGGTTTTGAAAGATTTGGGACTGGGTTATGAAAAAATCCATGCATGTAAATACGATTGTGCTATATTTTACAAGGAAAATGAAGTGTTAGATAAGTGTCCTATTTGTAATGAACAGAGGTATCAAAATAGTTTAGGAGATACACAAAAGATTCCTCAAAAAGTGTTGCGTTATTTTCCACTGAAGCCGAGATTACAACGGCTATATATGTCAATGCATACGGCCAAAGATATGAAATGGCACAAAGATGGGCGAGTTGATGATGGTGAAATGAGGCATTCAGCAGACACAATTGCGTGGAAGGAATTTGATAAGATGTATCCCAATTTTGCAGCAGAGCCACGAAACATAAGATTGGGCCTTGCTACTGATGGTTTTAACCCTTTTGGGGATATGAACAAACTATATAGCATGTGGCGAGTGGTGGTCGTTCCTTATAATTTGCCTCCTTGGATGTGCATGAAAAAGGAATTTACCATGCTAACCTTACTAATTCCTGGCAAGCACGAACCTGGTAAGGACATTGCCCTCTAATTGATGAGCTAAAAGAATTATGGGAAATAGGTGTATATACATAAGATAAAGGGACTAATTCTACATTTAACTTGCGTGCTGCTGTGTTGTGGACAATTAATGATTTTCCTGCTTATGGGAATTTATCCGGATGGAGTACTAAGGGTTATAATGCATGCCCTGGATGTAATGACGATGGAACATCTGAATGGTTTAGTGACAAGGTTTGCTATATGGGACATCGACAATGGCTAGCGTGGGATCATGTATGACACACAATTATGGAGTCCTTTAATAGAAAAACTGAATTCCATGCGAGACCTACGCAATTATCTAGTGATGACATTTTGTCTCAAGTAGAGAACATAAACTTTGGTCAGATTGGTAAACATCCTAATAACCCAAACAAAAATAGGAAGAGGACACCTGAAGAACGGAATTTGACTAAAAAGAGTATATTCTTTGAGCTAGAGTATTGGTCAAAGTTAAAAATTAGACATAACCTAGATGTAATGCACATTGAGAAGAATGTTAGTGACATTATTGTTGGCACGATATTGGGTATAGAGGAAAAATTTAAAGACACAGCCAAGGCTCGCCAAGATTTGGAAGCCCTTGGAATAAAGAAGTCTTTATGGTTAAATTGGAATGGGGATAAGTGGGTTAAGAGCCATCCATTTTTCACAATGAAGCCAAATTTAAAGAAAGATTTCCTTCAATTTCTAAAATCTGTAAAATATCGAGATGGCTATGCTGCTAATATTTCTAGAAATGTGGCATTCGAAACTGGCAAAATTTCGGGATTGAAGAACCATGATCATCATGTATTATTCCATCACATACTTCCTGTTGGTATTCGAAAATATTTGTCGAAGGAAGTGGTTGAACCGATTGTTCAATTATCCCATTTTTTTCAACAGTCATGTGCAAAAACATTACGTATGGAGGACATTGAGAGGTTGGAGGATGATATTGTGTACATATTGTGCAAGTTTGAACAAATATTTCCACCGACTTTCTTTGTTTCAATGATTCATTTAATGGTGCATTTGCCCGAAGAGGCAAAATTAGCAGGTTCCGTGAGTTACCGGTGGATGTACCCAATAGAAAGGTACATGTTTATTAATTATCATTTATTTTAAGTTTCTAAATTACTGCTACTAGTTAAGCAACATGTCTTACAATGTTTATTGCGTTGTAGAATGTTGGGCACGTATAAAAAATATGTACGAAATCGAGCTCGACCTGAGGGGTCGATTGCAGAGGCATATGTTGCACATGAATCTCTCACTTTTTGTGCCATGTACCTTCGAAATATTGAGTTACCTTTTAATCAACCTGAAAGAAACTTTGATGGTGGCTCTAAACAAGAGAAACTTTTAGTTTTTTCCCAAGTAGCACGACCATTTATGAATAGTTCAAGTATTCCATTCACGAATGATGACATGGAGGTTGCTCAATGGTTCATATTGAACAACTGTGACGAGGTTCTTCCTTTCCTAATGTAAGAACACTACCTCTACATTTGGTTCAAGTAACTATATATATATATATATATATATATATATGCATGTCCTATGTACATGTAGTGTATACATTCGATTGCTGTATAGGGAGCATGATGAAATGATGAAAAGCAAAAGTAGTGTGAACGTACAGACAAGGCATAGAACATTGTTTCCTAATTGGTTTCGCGAATGCGTAAGTCATTTTCTAGTTGTAATGAGCTCCACAATTTTCCATGTATCTTATTAATTTTAATACTTAATTTGTCTTGATTATTTAATCTAAAATTAGGTGAGAAGTTTAGGGGAGACAAAATCACCTTTGTACAATGATGAGCTATTTGAGTTAGCAAGAGGTCCTCTTCGAGGTGAAACATACCAAGGTTGTATTGTGAACGGAGTAAAGTTTGTAGCTGCAGAACGAGATGATAAGTTGACCACGCAAAATAGTGGAGTCTTTGTACTAGGAAATCATGATACTGATGATGTAGACTTCTATGGAAAGTTGATGAGCGTGGTTGAATTGCTGTATAGGCAATGCTACAAGGTTGTTATGTTCAAGTGTCATTGGTTTAATACAAACCCTCATAGGATGGGATCAATTAAACGTGACTGCCACTTAATATCTGTGAATTCTAGTACTCGGTGGTATGATAGTGATCCTTACATTCTTGCAACAATGGCAAAACAAGTGTTTTATGTAAATGACCCCAAAGCGGGTGGTGGTTGGAAAGTAGTTCAAAATATGGATCACAGGAACATATACAATATACCACAGAAGGAGATTTATAATGACAATGATGACAATAATGATGTAGCATATCAAGAGACTTCTTCTTCAGATGTACCGAATATGGTTGAAGCTCGAAACTATGATGTTATTCAAACAATGTTTCATATAGATGATGTTCCACCCGTTTCGATTAATCCAGAAACGAATTATCGATCCTCTCTTAGAAGAAATGATGAAGACACAGATAACGAAAGTGATGGACAGGATGATGATGATTCGGTTGAGAAAATTAGTGAACGTAGTCTTGACAACAGTGATTTCGAATAGTAAGACCATTTCTTCTTTTGAGGATGATATGTATTAATTTTTGTCAATGTTACTGTATAATAATTTTTATTACGTTTTGTTCTCTATTTTTATTTTAGTCATTCTTTTGGTATAATACAATGTTAATTGTTTAATTATTATTTGGTTTTATTGCAGATGAATCTGATTTGTCATAAGAAACGTCCCATAAGTTCACATGTATCTCCAACACCTAAGATGTCCCGAGTGATGAGCACAAAAATGCCTCCAATACCTCAGACGTCACGATCTAATAGGACATCCACGAATAGGTTTGTAGCTCGTCTTTCGTTGCGACATTCGTTGCAAGCCAATAGGGTAGTACCTTCTTTGTCTCACACATCTCAATGCCCCAATACTTCTATACCTTCAACTCGCAAAATTGGGAATCAGTCAACCACTGAAACTATTGTCATTTGCACTGCTCCTTTTGAAAGTTCTAAAACCTAGATTAATTAAATTAACAACAAATTTTAATCTTAATTAAACAAGCAGTGGACAGAACGTAGTCAGAACTGGCAAGATATAGAGATAACAGTTCTGACTCGCACAACCGTGTTCGTTTACCTAATCTTGTCTAGTACAGAAATTAAAGGATTAAATACGAACACAAGATGTAACGTGGTAAACCCCTAAGGGAAACATCCACGGGCCCCCATGCCATGGGTAAAAACAATCTACTAATAATCTTGTTCAAAAGTACAATAGTATCGGTTTTTGTAATTTCGCAAAATTAACAAAATAACAATCAAAAGAAAACAGATCAACTCCCTGTGATACTTCTTCTTCTGACTTGTTGATGAAGTGGAATCAAACCCACCGGTTTTGACTTTATCGCCACTTCTCTATTGTACTTGACCGCAACCACCACTTGGATTAAGAACCCCCGTTCTTAACTTCATGCCAAGTAGCTTGAACAAGATATGAAATTGTTCGTTGAGTACCAATAAGTTCTTGATTCTTCAATGAGTTTGAAGAAAACTTTTTTGCTTTGAAAGTTGAATCAATGAAGCACCATGTCTTGTTCACCTTGAATGGATTCGGCTAGTTTGAAGCTTATGGAACAAGAACAAAAATATTTTCAAAGCCTTAATTCCTTATTGATTTCCACTCTTACTTATACTTAAAGTAGAAATCAAATTAGGAATTATTTCTTACCTAAGAATATGCAACAAGGATGGTAAGAGAATTAGTAAGAAAGAATATAGAAAGATATTCTTAGATTTGTAGAAGGAAAGAATTTAGGAAACTAAATATTTCCTTCCTAAACAAATCTAAAAGAATAAGAAAATATTCTTTAACCTACAAAAGGAGCTGTCAATAATATTCATGAGATCAGAATATATCAAATATAGAAACAGAATAAAACTGCAGCTTTTATTGATCTGGAAAAATAATCTGCTTATTAAGCCAGTCAGTCAGAACTACCGTTAATCAGACCAGTCAAAAACACAAATGTTGACCTGCTCTTTTATTATTAAAAATTAGTTATATTCATTAAGTTAGCCAAGATATAAAAAGTGAAAAATATGACACATATTTTTCCAACAATCTCTCCCTTTGGCGTTGCTTAATTACAAACACATAACTATCGAATTTTTAATATAAGTGTGATGTGTGTGAATAAGTAAAGAACCCATGAGCATCAACATACAAGGGTTATGGCTCCCCCTTAGTGTGTAAACCAAGAACTCCTGCAAAGAAGTTAACACCATATGCAAAAACCACACACATTAGCCATAACTTTAAAATTGCTTCCCCTTAGCAAGATATCATCTAAGTGTAATGATCAAACTACCATAAACCTAAAAATACTACTATTAAAGTTTAACCAACAAAGTGTCCATAGCAAGAAAAACCTAACAACCACAAAAAATAAAAATTACCTACTACTTCTCCTTTTGTAAGAGGAACGCCAAAGGAGGAGAAAAAATGAAAGTAAAGCAGTTGTTTGAAGGAAATAAAATAGAATTTAAGAGTTAAAACAGTCATCCATAGCCAAATAGTTAGAGGGTTAAGAGTTAGAACTGAGAAAAGTTAGTGCCGGGAGGATCTGGGCTTCTTTGTACTGGATCTGCATCCCTCCTGCGAGCATGGGTATCTGAAGGAGCATCAGCTGGAGGATCATCAACGAGAGGTGCAGAGGCTGGGACAGTAGTTGGCTCACCAACGGGATCAGAAGTCAGAATCTCCATTGGATCTCCAGGATGTGCAGAGAATTCTGGAGTAACTATTCGGAATGCAGATTTTATATGCTCATTGCCCAGAAATTCCAGTTTTCCTAACACCCTACACATGAAAGTAACATCATCAGAAAAACCTTTGGTTAGGGCAAAAATTTGATCTACCTGTGTTCGAACCAGCCCCAACTGAGTTTCTAGTGCATCCAGACGTCCAGAATGGTCCAACGAGGATAGAAAATGCCTGGGAACTCTAGGAGTGGGATGCGGTGCGCTACCCAAATTTATAAACTCATGAACACCTAGCGATGGAATGTCCTCAGAGAAGCGGTCTAAATCCATTGCAGGCACTTCTTGATGAACAAGAAAGTGATGAATCAGAGCTGGATGCGGTAGCCTGTACTGCTTGGCCCTCTTCGGCCCTTCATAAACAATTCTATCAAAAACTATTTTAACCCAGTCAATTGGCATCCTCATCACTAACTTGTATAGCATAACAGCCATGTCCCCCGAAATATCCGATTGATGAGTTAATGGATCGATATTGTTGATAAGAATCCGATGAAGAATTTTGTATTTGGGCAGTAGCCGAGAAGCAGTCAATTCTCCTGATTCCGGCCAGGTAGAGCCAGTCATTTCTTACACAATGCTGTCCTTGGTCAATTCTTCGTCACTTGTGACAGCCACAGTGGTCACCCCAAGCCAGTCCCTGAGGGAGTTAGGACTGAAGGTAACATGTCTTCCCCGGACATAAACCTTCCACCTGAATTCATTGCCAGCCTTCCCCAGATTCTTTGGAACATTGGCCATAAATTCCTTGACCAGAGTTTCATTGAACGGCCCAGAAAAACTTAACAGATTATGTAAGTTTTGAAAATCAACAATTTCAACCAAACCAAACGAACTAAATTCGGCAATTGCAACCTTGCACTCAATGATGAACTTACGGTAGATGGTAAATGACATAAACAGACTCTCAGCACTCTCCGATAGAAAACAGTAATTGAGGAGGTTAACAGAGTGTCTACCTCTAGTTAATGTGTCAAGTCTGAACATTTGGGGGTCTGAACTAGGAGTAGGCAGTACTCTGTAGGCACCTCCTGAGGCAGTGATAGGTCTGTTCTGACCAGCAGGCGTGGGCTTCTCAGCAACATCAGCCATTTTACCTTTTCCTTTCTCAGCCCTGGTGGCCCTTTTCGTTGGAGAAGGTGTCGGAGTAGATTTCGAAGATTCATCAAGGGCAACATCAAATCAAAATCAGATTTTTGAGAAGGGGGCTTACTTGAACCTTCTACGAATGGGGAAGGCTGTTCAGACTCCTCATCAGCAGCCCCTTCATCCTCACGAACTTTCTCTTCAATTTCAGCATTATCAGACCCACTGTCACCCACTGCATTGTCAGACTCATTGTCACCCGTAGATTCATCATCTTCATCTGGGTCTTGAGCACTTAAGGTGACTTTCTTGCTCAGAAAGGTGATTGGGTCGTTAGTTGTTGGACAGGGATGATTTTTAGAATGGCTGACCGGCAGTTGATATGCAACAATGTCCGTCGATTGGTCAGCCTGAGATGCAACTGCCGCTGGAGAAGTGTCCGGGTCTGAACTTGAGGGTTCCCGTCTTCTTGTACTTCGCCAGAGAGTCCTTGCCGGCGACATTTGTGGCCCCATCGCAGTTTCAGCACTAGACACCAGAGCAACAGTGTCCTTGGACGAATTTCCCGGATGTTTCTTCGATTTTAATATTTTAGTCTTCACCATTGTTTGAATCTGAAAAAGAAAACTCAAACACACCTTCGAGATCAAGTATGAGGGGCTTCGGAGTTAGGAATTGAAGATTGAGTGTGAGAAGGTGAAGAAGAAAACCCTAGATCACGGTTTAAAAAGGGGAAATTTTATTCAAAATTGCACAAGAAGGGAGCAGTTAATTTGGGACGTGTGGAAGGCAGTTACCAAAAATAAACTGATAAATGGCAGTTAATGACCACGAAACCTTCCTTAATCAGATAAGTTAAATTTGAATTAAACCGCCTAAGATGCTAATTTATGGAAAACAGAATTTTTTAAATTAGGAACAAAATGCGATTGGATTCCATAAACTAAGAATTCATCCAGATTTTTCTCAGTTAAAACTGATTGTGCTTCCAAAATTAGACTGTTGATTGAAATTTCTACGAAAAGGCCCATACAAGATACTCACACACAAATAATGAGAATATTTTATGAGATAAGATTGAATGGTTTATTTATGGGCAAACTTCATAGTTCTACAAATTATACAATTAGTCCAAAAATATCAAAATCAACTAGAATCTTCCAATCAGATATATGCGCATAATTAGATTCAATTAATTGGTCAGATTTACAACGTGAGTATGTGATAGGACGTACTGGATTAATCAATCATAACCTGTCCCACTAAGTCAAATTGAACCTAGTCAAGAAGATCAGTACTAAGATGTATTTCAAACCAGTCATCATCTGAACATATCTTTTTGAATAAAAATTATGAGCGTGCCAGACAGGAGTACCATAGCAATTTTTCTTTTTGAGTACTCAGAGTGTTGACTTTATTTGCATATATATATATATATATATATATATATATATATATATATATATATATATATATATATATATATATATATATATATAACTTTTTTTGTTTTGTCAAAGCACTGAATTTTTAAGATCATGGAGTTGACTGTCTCACAGCCATAAAGGTAGCCATTTTCTACATGATTTATGTTCATTATCAAGGACGGCTGCACACATTTATGGTGGTAGCCCTCCCCTCCATGAAATTGTCTGTTTAACACAACAACATACTATGGTACCGAGAGACATAGATCTGACCATAGGTCACAACAAAGTACGAAACTATTTTAAAGATAACAATCTAGTTAGTAGTAAGGTACAATCAAACAAGTCAATATGTCCTCAAAGTGTGCTTATCTGAACATATTTTACCTTAAGTATAATGAGCAAACCATACTGATTGGTTAATCCAAGTAAATCTCAAAATTCATAGATCAATCATACAATTATATCATATACTATTTGCAAGAAAATCTATTCTTCTCTCCCTTCTTTTTTTTTTAAATAAAAAAATAAGCTAATGCAAAAAAACACACATGATAAAATCAAAAAAAAAAAACGCTACTTCCAAATTTTTTTTTTTAAAAAAAATTAATGCATCAAGCAAATGCCCACGACCTTCTGTAGAGTCTCAAATCTAGCAGAATCTAAGGCTTTGGTGAACAAATCAGCCAACTGATACTCAGTCTGAATATGTTCCAAAGTAATAACTTTTTCTTCGACCAAATTTCTAATAAAGTGATGTCTAATATCAATATGTTTGGTCCTAGACTGCTGAACAGGATTTTTAGAAATATTGATAGTACTAGTGTTATCACAGAATATAGTAACAGAGTCCTGATCAATACCATAATCACATAGCATTTGTTTCATCCAAAGTAGCTGAGTCCAACAACTACCCGCTGCAATATATTCAGCTTTTGTAGTAGATAAGGAAATAAAGTTTTGTTTCTTACTTAACCATGCAATGAGATTGTTACCAATGTAGAAACATTCTCCACTTGTGCTTTTCCTATCATCCATGTTTCCAGTCCAGTCAGCATCAGTGTATCCTGCAAGATGAGAGTTAGTATCATTAGTATACCATAAACCATAATCAAAAGTACAGTTAATATAATGAATAATTCGCTTCACTGCCGCAATATGTGATTCTTTTGGTTTAGCTTGATAACGTGCACAAACTCCAACACTGAATGATATGTCAGGACGGCTTGCAGTCAGGTACAGCAAACTGTCTATCATGCTTCTGTACAAGCTGGAGTCAACCTCCTTTTCCTGGTCATCTCTAGAAATTTTCAGGGACGTGGCCATGGGAGTTCTGACTGACTTGGTTTGTTCAAGGCCGAACTTCTTTACCAGATTTTTAGCACACTTGGCCTGTGAGATGAAAATCCCTGATCTAACCTGTTTGATCTGCAAACCTAAAAAGAAATTTAGTTCACCAACCATACTCATTTCAAATTCATTTTGCATAAGTGTCACAAACTCCTTGGATTTTGTTTCTAGTGAAGAGCCAAACACAATGTCATCGACGTAGATTTGTGCAACAATTAATCCAGTTTTAAAATGTTTGATGAATAATGTTTTGTCAGCTCCTCTTCTCTTGTATCTCTGTTCCAACAAGAACATGGTTAATCGTTCATACCAAGCTCGTGGGGCTTGCTTTAGTCCGTACAGAGCCTTTTTGAGTTTGAACACATGGTCGGGAGAATAAGGATCAACAAATCCCTTAGGCTGCTCAACATAGACTTCTTCATTAAGAATTCTATTCAGTACTTTTGACATCCATTTGGTACAGCTTGAACCTCATTTGACATGTCACTGATAGTAAGAGTCTAATAGATTCAAGTCGAGCCACAGGTGCAAATGTTTCATTGAAATCAACTCCTTCTAGTTGAGTGTATCCCTGTGCAACCAAGCGTGCCTTGTTTCTGACTATGTTGCCATGTTCATCTGATTTATTTTTGAATATCCACTTTGTCCCGATTACATTTGTGTCCTTTGGCTGAGGTACAAGTTCCCACACTTCATTTCTATCAAATTGAGCTAGCTCTTCATGCATGGCTAGAACCCAATTGTCATCAATAATGGCTTCATTTATATTTTTGGGTTCAATTTGTGATGTGTAGCAAACATTTCCAAGTTCATTAGCAAGCCTCCTCCGAGTCATCATGTCGTCTCTAGAATCTGAGAGAACATTGTCTAATGGGTGTGCTTTCTGAATCCAAGAAGGAGGTTGCCTTCTCATGTCCTATTCGTTATTTGTATATGGTACGTCAGAACTTCCAGGAGCAGAACTTCCAGAGACATCAGAACTTGATGCTGGATGTTCCTTCTGTATATCACTGTCTGGTGCAGGTACATGATGGACTTGAGTAGGTTGATGTCCAGCAACCTGTTCTTCCAAATTTTGAATATTAGGCTCCTGTGAATAAGATGAAAAGTCATCAGTATCATCAATTTTTACATTGATTGATTCAATGATAGTTTGAGAACACATGTTATAAATTCTGTAAGCACGGCTGTTCTCAGAATAACCAATAAACACTCTCTCATCACTTTTTGAATCGAATTTACCCAAGTATTCCCGATCATTTAACACATAGCATTTGCTACCAAAGGTATGGAAATATTTGAGATTCGGTTTTCTTCTTTTCCAGATTTCATAAGGAGTTTGAGTGGTTCCTGTTCTCAAAGACACACGATTCAAAATATAACAAGCAATATTAATAGCTTCAGCCCATAATTTAACAGAGAGCTTCTTACTATTTAGCATAACTTTAGCCATTTCTTGTAGAGACCTATTTTTCCTTTCCACAACACTATTTTGTTCAGGAGTTTTGGGTGTAGAAAATTCATAAAAAATACCGTTTTGATCACAGAAAGTAGAGAAAGTAGCATTTTCAAACTCTTTCCCATGATCACTTCTAATCCTTAATATTTTTATTCCTTCAAAATATTTTTCTGTTGTTAATTTTAGGTGTAAAAATTTGAATCTTTCAAAAATATCAGATTTCTCTCTCAAGAAATCTACTCAAGTATATCTAGAAAAATCATCCACGCAAACAAAAATATATTTCTTGCCCCCAATACTTTCAGTTTGAATATGTCCCATCAAATCTATGTGAAGTAATTCTAATACATGAGCTGTAGTAAGAAACTTACCTTGCTTGTGAGTGCTTTTGGTTTGCTTATCTTTTATGCACGAACCACACAATTCTTTAGATTTTTCAGTAAGCTTAGGAACACCTCGTACTGCATTCAACTTTGTCAGTCTCAACAGATCACTATAGTTTAAATGTCCCAATCGTTTGTGCCACAAATCGGTTGAGTCAGTCTTTGAAATATGACAAGTAATTTTGGTGTCAAGAAGATAACATTTATCATTGGATCTAGTACCATGTAGAATACAACTACCATCATACTTCAAGACTTTACAGGAATTTTTTGAGAACATAACCAAGTGTTTATCATCACAGAGTTGGCCTATACTAATCAGGTTAGTTTTTAAACCTACAACAAAAAGTACTTCTTTTAACGGAGAGAAACCATCAATTAGAATAGTGCATACACCTTCAATTTTACCGTGTGCTCCATCACCAAAAGTAACCAGACCACCTTCATGACTTTTGTAGTTAGTTAGATAAGATCGATTACCAGTCATATGTCTAGAACAACCACTGTCAAAATACCAAGAGTTAGGAATAAAGGATCTATAGGCAACATCAACCATATAACAATTTAAATCACCTTTTTTGTCCAAATTTGTCTTACTTTAGTGTTGCTAAGGTGTCTCATTTGTCTATTAACCAAGTTTTTACTAAACAAACAATGAAAGGAGTCGTGTCCTAAATTACCACAGATGCAATATTTTACAAAGTACTTTGATTTACCTCTCTGTATTGGTTGTATACCTGATGGTCGTGACTGTTTTTTAGTCTTGGCATTGGTCAAAACTTGCATAGGCAGGTCAGCCTTAGTTCTGACGGTGATGGGAGTAGTTTTGTCTGAAAATACAGCAAACTTTGTTTCTTTGATGAAGTTGATCTGATTCCCAACTTTTCTTTCACCTTTTCCAACATATCCCAAACCTTCTTTGACGTTTGGAGTTCTTCCATAGCTTAGGGTTTCACTTAAGCGAACGGCTCCAATTGTTAATTGCTTGATCCTTTCTTTTGAGACTTTTAATTCATCTAGAAGATTAGCAATTTGATTATCCTTCTCTTTTAAGATGTTGGTAAGAGTATTATTTTGAGAATCAATTTCAGCCTTGTCATCTTCCAAAAATTCTATCATGACTTGAGTGGACAAGTTTTTCTCCTCTTCATCTTGTAATTTTTTATTCATGCTGCTGCAGTTATGACAGACACGGACTGGTTCTATATAAGTTGTCGCCAAGAAGTCAGAACCTGCAATCAAGTTTTGCACGGAATCAGTACGAGAGGTTAAGTTCACAGTTAAGGACGTTACCTGATCAACAGTGGTTCTGTCATCCTCGTCCTCATCTGAATCTTTTTCATCATCTTCACTCCAAGTGATATTCATGGCCTTCTTGGTATAAGATTTCTTTAAAGTATTTGCACATTCAGAGGCTATGTGACCAAAACCCTCACACTCATGGCATTGAATTCGATTGTCAGATCTAGTCATAGAGGTAGTGGGATTTTATTTAGTGTTGGTCGGAAATCTCTTCTTTTGTTGGAGAGAGGTATTCAAGTTCTTTCTCTTTTGATTTCCTTTTAGAAATTTTTTGAATTGTTTGGTGAGCATGGCCATGTTTTTATGTGTTTCGCTCTCCTCACAATCAACTTCATCTTCATGGTTGTTAATTTTGAAGGCAATACTGGATCCCTTTTCTTTCTTTCTCCTCTGTAGATGTAGCTCATATGTCATCAATGATCCTACCAATTCTTCAATCTTCATATTCTCAGTCTCCTTACTTTCTTCAATTGCAGTTACTTTAGAATGAAAACGATTAGGCAAGGATCTGAGAATTTTCTTTACAATTTTACTCTCCGAATATTTCTTTCCCAAGGTATAAGCAGTATTAGTGATGTCACTGAGTTTTGCATAGAAGTCCTTGAATTGTTCATCGTCTCTCATGGTTAGTTGTTCAAACTATAGAGTAAGAATTTGAAGCTTGAATGACTTGACCATATTGGTTCCTTCGTGAGCAATTCGTAAGATGTCCCAAGCATCTTTTGCAACCTGACAAGTAGAGATTAAACGAAATTGATTAGAGTCTACAAAAGAAAATATGGCATTTAAAGCTTTAGAATTCCAATTAGTATAATTAAAATCAGTTGTAGCCCACTCATATGCCTTTTTCTCTCTTTCTACACCATTTTCAGTAATGGTGGGAGTTTTATAGCCATGAACAATTGAGTGCCAAGCTTTTTCATCAAGGGATTGGATATACACTTGAATTCTAATTTTCCAATAGGCATAATTAGTACCATCTAAAACAGGTGGTCTAAATGGAGCTCCGTCCATAACTAGGTTTATATGGATCGCACTTAAAAAATGTACTCGATCTGATGCCAATTGAAAGTTCTAAAACCTAGATTAATTAAATTAACAACGAATTTTAATCTTAATTAAACAAGCAGTGGACAGAACGTAGTCAGAACTGGCAAGATATAGAGATAATAGTTCTGACTCGCACAACCGTGTTCGTTTACCTAATCTTGTCTAGTGCGAAAATTAAAGGATTAAATACGAACACAAGATGTAACGTGGTAAACTCCTAAGGGAAACATCCACGGGCCCCCATGCCATGGGTAAAAACAATCCACTAATAATCTTGTTCAAAAATACAATAGTATCGGTTTTTGTAATTTCGTAAAATTAACAAAATAACAATCAAAAGAAAACAGATCAACTCCCTGTGATACTTCTTCTTCTGACTTGTTGATGAAGTGGAATCAAACCCACCGGTCTTGACTTTATCGCCACTTCCCTATTGTTCTTGACCGCAACCACTACTTGGATTAAGAACCCCCGTTCTTAACTTCATGCCAAGTAGCTTGAACAAGATATGGAATTGTTCATTGAGTACCAATAAGTTCTTGATTCTTCAATGAGTTTGAAGAAAATCTTTTTGCTTTGAAAGTTGAATCAATGAAGCACCATGTCTTGTTCACCTTGAATGGATTCGGCTAGTTTGAAGCTTATGGAACAAGAACAAAAATATTTTCAAAGCCTTAATTCCTTATTGATTTCCACTCTTACTTATAGTTAAAGTAGAAATCAAATTAAGAATTATTTCTTACCAAAGAATATGCAACAAGGATGGTAAGAGAATTAGTAGGAAAGAATATAGAAAGATATTCTTAGATTTGTAGAAGAAAAGAATATAGGAAACTAAATATTTCCTTCCTAAACAAATCTAAAAGAATAAGAAAATATTTTTTAACCTACAAAAGGAGCTGTTAATAATATTCATGAGATCAGAATATATCAAATATAGAAACAGAATAAAATCGCAGCTTGTACTGATCTGAAAAAATAATCCGCTTATCAAGCCAGTCAATCAGAACTGGCGTTAATCAGACCAGTCAAAAACACAAATGTTGACCTGCTCTTTTATCATTAAAAATTAGTTATATTCATTAAGTTAGCCAAGATATAAAAAGTGAAAAATATGACACATACTTATGTAATATTTATATTCTTCCCTTAATAGAAGGCATCATTGGCAAACATAGAAAATCGGTCAAAGAAAAAGTATAATCATCTTACTGGTTCACGTCCTCTCTCATACATAGTGGATGAGATGGCAGTGGTAATGAATTTATATGTTATAAACATGTATTTTATTAGTTCGATTTGTTGAGAACTTGAATATATTGCTTGAAACATAATTTTTTTTTTAGTGTTAGGATGGTTCGAAGTTTCCCGATGTAGACACCTTTGAGTTCGCTTATGCAAGAAAGAACAAGCTTTGGATTGATAGTGCAGCTAAGGCTCAACATGTAAGAAACACCCTACTCTGTAATTTTTGTTTTCTTTACCATGCGTGTAGGCTCAATATTGGAGGATCAAATTCTAAACCATATAACCTCTTTAATCCTTTTGAAAAAAATCCCCAAACCCTTTTGAAAAATGGCAAAAAACAGATAAACTGGAGAGAAACCTTAGTTTTGATTTAAAGGAAAAACTTGAAGACAACCATGTTTGCCTATAAGAAAACTTAGGAACTATTAGGTTGTTAATTAGGTTTAAGAACTTAGGAACTTAAGAAAACCTGAAGACAACCATCGTTAATCCTTAGTTTCGTTAATCAGGTTGTTATCACGAAGTTGTTGAATTCCAGATTATTTCAATTTCTATTTTTTTATGATAAAATCTGATTATAAATGAAGTCCAGTAACTTGCATTTTTATTCATGTACTTCTTGAATTTTGCCAACTCAATTGTCAAAGATATGTGGTAGTTTTCCATGATATCAATTTGTCCTAGTCAAATTTCATCTAGATAATTAGACCTTCAAAGATAACTTTGATTGGAAGAATTGCGGTAAAGAAAAGGATATGAAGGAAAAAATCAGTGAGCCAATAAAATATTATTCCTGGTGTCTGCCTGATTGCATTTGCAATTGTGTGTAGGGTGCTTAATAGTTTTATTTGTGAGTTGAAATTCATGTCTGGATGGTTTATTGATTTGTGCTTAACGGTGATATTTGTAAGGTCCTTAATGGGGATATCTGTGAGTTGAAATTCACGCCTGGATGGTTTACTAAGGTTATATAGATGCCTGGATGGTTAATTTGTTGTAGGATGAGATGCTTGCTAAAGCTGATGAATATCTTGTAGAAAGGGCAAATAAGCAACAACTTCTTGAGGATACTCCTTTGGAGGAGATCCCTGTTGACGATCCAGATGCTGGATTGAAAATCATGATGTCTGTTCTAGGTGTGAAGCCTGGACGTCAAATTTGTGGGTTGGGAGATGGTCGTATTCGAGACATTGATAATTCTTCCAATGTGCGCCATATGGAGAAGGAGTTGGAAGAAGAACGCGTTGCTTGAAAGGCAACTGATGCAGCTCGAACTAAAATAGAACAAAGAATGAAAAGCAAGTTGAATGTTGTTGGAAAACAATTCAATTCTACACTTGAGTCTTGGTATCATTCTATGCAACAACTATGTAGACAAGTTTCTGGTTTCGTTTTACCACCATTCACACCATTGTCAGTAGAAGATGATGCCATTGGAGATGAAGAGAACGGCTTTGCTAAGGAGAACAACCTTGGTGAGGATGAGTAGCATATCTAAAAAATAGGATGAAGAGTTATGTTTATTTTTATTAGATGCATTATAATAGATAGAGAGCATGTTTGCTAAATTCTTTTTAAGTTTAGATGTAATCATATATACTTAGTGAACGGTTTTTATTTGTATTTTGGTACATTATTTTGGGTTCAATGTTATATTGATTGACATTTATAAAGGTTTTAATTTAATTTATTGTCTTTGTGCATCGTTGTATTATTTTCAATAATGTAAAAAAAATTATATAATATAAAAAAAAATTAAATATATAAAAATACACAATTTCTCCCTACAAATTCTATCATTGTTGAAAGAAATAATTTACTTAGCCCACAAATACAATTTCCCCACAAAATATCATTTGTAGAAAAAAAATTAAAACTTCGCCCACAAATTTTTTTTGACACAAATATTTATTTGTAGGGAAAACTACGATTTAGCCTACAAAATAATTTTTGACTTGTGCCTACACAAACTGATTCGTGGGCAAAAGTAATTTTAGTAGACGAATAATTTTTTCGAGAAAGAACTTTGACGACAAATTGTATTCGTCTCTAAAAGATTAGTAGGGAAAGACTTTAGCCCACAAATTTCGACCATTCGTCTTCTTATACCTTTTCCCACGATATTTGCCCCACAAACGTCCCTACAAAAAAAATTCGTCGGGAAAGGGTTTTCCCCACAAAAAATAACTTTTCCCTAAAAAAATTTTTTGTATGCAGAACATAAATTTCTTGTAGTGAATATAGCGACGACATGTGTCGTCACTATTGACAATAAAGGGGCCCTAAACTTTGAAATAATTGTTCATATGAGAAAGTTTTAATATTAAATATTATAAAAAAAATTTATTTTTAACAATATCAAAATAATTTATTTTGTAATTGTTAGTAATTAAAATATTAAAGTTTAAATTAACAAATTCAGTGATACAAAAAATATTGTACATTTGTTGGAGTCTAAAAAATATTCAAAAAATATTTCTCTTTTTAGGACATTTTTCATATTTAATTTAATATATTAAATGTTTTAAATATGTAATTGTATATTTATTAAATTATTTAACAATTAATGTACAATGATAGTAATGAACAACTCATAGTTATCTAAATAATTTATAAATAAATTAAGCACTTTATGATAGTTAACAATATTCTGTGGCGCTGTGAAAACATTCAATCTGATTCACTATCATAATACGGTTGATCTTCATCATCGTCACTGTCGTCCTCATTGATTTCACTCGATGTTTCGTCATCCTCGTATTCTGCATTTGTATCATCTTCCACATCATCGTCGTTGATAAACGAA
Source organism: Forsythia viridissima (assembly GCA_030279155.1). Classification (NCBI taxonomy): domain Eukaryota; kingdom Viridiplantae; phylum Streptophyta; class Magnoliopsida; order Lamiales; family Oleaceae; genus Forsythia; species Forsythia viridissima. The sequence continues at coordinate 26,697,069 of CM059041.1, read as the reverse complement.
GTTTCTCCTGGAGTATTAGACGAGGCTCTCCTAATAACCGATTCTTCTATTTCATCAGCTTCATCATATCCCGGTGTAAGGATATGTGCTATATGTTGCCAAGATCAACGATCAGAGATAAACCGGAAGATTAGTTATTGTGGAGCAGGTTAATCTCTGTGATGTTAGCTCCCACTGTGTCCCACGTGCTCCTGTGATGGACAATTTGTATTACTTGCCAGTTTGGACCACGAGATGAATCTTCAATGTAGAACACTTGTTGTACTTGGCTCGCAAGTATGAACTGATCATCCTTGAACGCCTCTGCACTGATGTCAATATTGGTAACGTTATTCTCAGTTACCATCCGTCTCCCATCACAGCTAAACCACTTGCATCGGAACATATAGATTGAAAGTTTTGGTCCATACTATAGCTCCAGTATATCTTGCAGCTGCCCGTAGTAAACCTCACCCCAGTCCCTGGGACGGACACACCACTGTTCTAAGTTTTTCTTCGAATATCACGATTATATGTCAAGAACCGAACTCCTTTAACAACACAAGCCGTGTATGACATAACCTGCTGGTAACATCCACTAACCAATGAAAACAACGCATGAGAAACTTGATGGCTGTAGCTTTGGCGCATTGCATATAGCTGCATGACGAGAATTATTCTCAGTTATTGAAAGAAATAATGTTGAAAACGTTGAAATTTATTCGGTCGTTGTTCGTTTACCTTTCTGTAGAACCACCGTGAAAGTCTTTTCTGTGCACTAGTTTGATGTTTGGACATCCATTGTTCAGTAGCTCCTGCCTATGTTCCATGTACAAAGTATGGAAGATCAAAGTTCATTAGTTTGTTTCAAATGACAAAGTTTATTCGAGATAAATGAATAATAATCAGGAATAAATGCCGTCTTACTGCAAGAATGGCTCAACTTCATAACAGTTGTTCAGGATGTAAAAAATCGCTTGATTTCGAACTTGAGTAGGAAACGTCGTTGGTGACTTCTTTCCAAGTGGGCGACACTGCGACTAAAAAACAGAAAGTTGTGTCTGTGGAACACTAGCATCCTCGTTTCTGTCTGGTCGGTTGACCCTTGTTCCTATGTTATCGAAGTACCTCGAACAAAAAGGCAATGCCTCGTCCACAACATACCCTTCAGCTATTGATCCCTCGGGCCGAGCTCGATTTTTGACGTAGCCCTTCAATTTCTTCAGGTATCGCTCGAATGAATACATCCATCTCATGTGCACCGGACCTCCAGGGATTGCTTCTTCTGGCAAATGCATTACGAGGTGAATCATGATGTCGAAGAAGGCTGGCGAAAAGATCCATTCCAACTTACAGAGAATGAGTACCAGGTGATTGTGGGAAGCCAACATGTCGCTAACCTTTAGTGTTCTTGCACAAAGCTGCTTGAAGAACGTGCACAGTTCAATAATTGCTGTAGAAATAGTTTTATTGAAGAACGTCCGACATCCGACTTGCAATAACCGTTGCATGATAATATGGCAATCATGTGACTTCAACCCGATAATACGGCTGTCATTAGGAGCAATATTCTTCCGAAGATTAGAAGCGAAGCCATCTGGAAACTCAACCGATCGGATGAATTTACAAAACTTCTTACGATTTGCAGACAACATGGTGTAACATGTGGCATGCTTCATCCACCTATTCCCGTTCTGATACAAGTGCAACTCTTTTTTGATCCCTAATTGCATCAGATCGCGCTTCGCATTGACTGTGTCCTTTGATTTGAATGGATCGTCCATAATTGTGCCGATCAAGCTATCACAAATATTCTTCTCTACGTGCATGACATCGATGTTATGTTTGAGCTCTGTAGAAGTCCAATACGGCAACTCATAGAAAATGCCCTTTTTTCTCCAATTTAGATCGTCATCACTTCTCCGAATTGTAGCACCCCCGTAGTTAGGGTGCTTTCCTGGACTTCTATAACTGACATGACTTAATTGTGCTAAAATGTCTGTAGGCGTTAACCGAAGAGGAGGTGGTCGCCTATCTGTCCTCCCATCGAAGTCTAAATTGCTTCGAAAATGATGCCTGGATGGCAGAAAATGACGGTGACCCACATAAGTTATCTTACCTATCACACGGACTGAAGGAGTATCCTCTTTGCACGTAGGACATGCCATGTACCCCTGACTACTCCAACCCGACAAACTTTTCTTGCTGGAAAATCGTTAACAGTCCACAACAACGCTGCACACAGTCTGAATACCGACCTATTGTTAGTTCTAGTGTCACTCGTGTTAATCCTATCGGCCCACAACTCCTTCAACTCGTCTACTAATGGTCGTAAAAATACATCAATATCCTTACCCGGTGCTTTAGGACCAGGTATCAACAGAGTAAGCATGAGGTATTCGGGCTTCATACATAACCATGGTGGCAAGTTGTAAACTGTTACAACTACTGGCTACATGTTGTACGCTAAACTCATGTCAACGAATGGATTTAATCTGTCTGCGGCCAAACCTAACCTGACATTCCTTATCTCACTTGCAAACAGTGGATGTTTCATGTCAAAATCCCGCCATGCCTTTCCATCAACGGGATGCTGCATTTCATCATCGTCCCTAGACCTTCCTATACTGTGCCACCGAATGAGTTTTGCAGTATCCTTCGTCGCGAACATACGTTTTAGTCTGGGGGCCAAGAAAAAATATCGCAACACCTTATGCAGAACATTCTTCCCATTCAGTGCACCCAACGACTTTCCTAGCAAATCGGACAAGTTTGTCTATCAGTATGTTCACCCCAAAACAGTGCACGGTCGTTCTTGTAGGAATGAATGGATTTGTAACCCAAACTAATCTTCGTCATCAGCTTCTTAGCTTCGTAGTGGAAGTCAACCAGGTTCATGTTTGGAAATGCTAACTTCAGCAATTTTAAAAGATCATCGACAGACTTGTTTGTCCATTTGTTCATAACCTTAATATGCATCAACTTGACTAAAAAATTTAGGGATGAAAATGATGAAACTCTCGGGTATAGTTCTGAATGTAGAGCCTGAAACAATTCGTCATAGTAACCATCGGTGCTTGTACCTGCATGCTCATCACCAGCTACGTCGTCCATGACATCCATCATCTCATCCTCCACACCAGCTCGCTCATTCTATCTATACACATTCGCAGTATGAACATCAGTCTCGCCATAATATATCCAGGTGACACAACTCTCTGCAAAACCATTACGAAATATGTGAGCCTCGACAATTTCCAATGGATGTGTGAGACCGTTTAAACATTTTTTGTACGGATATTTAATCCTTTCCCTATCATTTACGTATAGCCTCGCCATGTTTATAAATGCTTGCAAACCATTCCAAAAATCTGCAGATCTTGTGCGATTTTTAATTGTTGTCCAAGTTTTATTAATATCCATACTTGACAAATACTATATTTTCACAAATACAGTAACGATAATAAATGGAGATGAACAAATGAAATGTAAAGAATATGATTATGGAAGAAAACAATAGAATTGCAAGTACTTACGCTGATGGGGAGAAGATTAAATATTTTTGCAATGATACAATACAGAAATGCGGAGATGGGGAGAAGAAAAAGAAGACTCTATAGCGGCGACATTTGTTGCCGCTATTTGTCAACGTCGTCGCTACAGAATCCTTTCCATATTACGAGAAAATTAATAATTCACGTGCCTATCAAAATTATCAATGCATATATTACGACGACATATGTTGTCGCTACAGACAACAAATGGGCACCAATTTTCCTACTTAAATTGATATAGGTTTATAGCGACGACATATGTTGTCGCTATATATCTCATCACATTTTACGAGAAAAATCATGATTCACGTGACTGACAACATCATCCACAAATCTATTGCGACGACAAAGGTCGTCGCTATTTATGCATCAAAATGGCGACATTTGTTCCCGCCGTTTCTGAAAGTAATTAGCGACGACATTGAAAGACGTCGTTATAAATTCTAGGTAATGGCGACGATTCATAATTTATTGCGACGACATATGTCGTCGCTATAATTTTTGAATGTGTAGCGACGACATTTCTTTGTCATCTCTATTGTACAGAAGCAATAGAGGCGACTTGGTGTCGTCGCAATTGGTGTCGCCGCTATAGACACTATTTGTTGTAGCGCATATCCAAACGTCATGCGGATTAGCTTCAACAAAGGATAGCATAACAACATTGTATGAAGATAATGCAAACGTGTATTGTACAACTTGATAAATCACAGGGACTGGACAAAAAATGTTTTTGGAAAATTCTTCTATATACATGAGCTTTAGAAGAATTGTGACATCGATGTTCAAAAAATTCGTTTAAGTGATAATTTGGTTGACTTATTCACAAAACATTGCTGATGTCTACATTCATAAAATTGATACATGAGATAGGATTTCGTCGACTCAAAGATCTTCAATGATTGACATCAAGGGAATAGTTGTATTCTTTTTCTTTCGTCCAAGTTTTCTCCCATTGAGTTTTCCTGCCAAGATTTTAATGAGGCAACAATTTTATGTAATCCAAAATTTTAATAATTAACTGTATTCTTTTTTCATTCGTTTGATATTTTTGTCTCACTGACTTTTATCAAATAAGGTTTTTAATGAGACGACTATTCTGTAAATAATCATCAAAGGGAGGGGGGTTGTTGTTGTAAAATAATAGATAATAATTGATGATTATTTAGTCTTATCATGTAACTAACAAATAGTCCTAAGTACTCTAGAAATATGTATCTTGATTAGACTGTAACTTTCATTGAAACTTTATATATATATGAGTTTATGAAATACACATTTGAATATTATTCTCTCAGTCTCTCTTCATTTTTAATAGTTGAAAATAAATTTGAATTTTAACAAGGTAAACAATGTATATAATATGCAGCATAGCAATTTGACCTTCACTTATATTCACAACATAAGACAACATTGTTGGATTATTTATCTATATAATGGGTTACATATTGTATTGCAATTATATGGGTTATCTAATGAATAGGGCTATTATATGATCTGTTGATTGAGACTTGGAAACATCTAAACTGAGTACGGGTTTTGTAATGTGTAGAGACCGGATCCTAATCCAATTAGGATTGATGGACTTCTAATTGGACTAGGGTATACAGAATATTATAAATAGGGTCAATCACAAATTTTGTTCTTCTCTTCTACACCATTATAGACAGAGATTCTATTGAGCATTATTGAGGTGATTAGACCGCAGAATATCCAACCCTCTCAATTTCATCACCAATGGAGACATGTATTCTTCTGAATTAATCATACTTGATAATTTGGCATGGTATATAGATTCTTTAATTATGTGTATCTAATTAAAGAATATAGATTTTATTTCTAACAAAAATAACTAAACTCACTAAAGAACTTATTAATACACATTTTTTCTTAGGCTAGAACACCATAATTTATAATAGACGATTGAAATTATAGTTTTATTTACTAATGTAACTTGATTCAAAGCTTAGTTGTCTTCATTATGTGTTGCTATGATAAAAGTTTAACATTAGTGAGTGGTGACCATCTCCACGGGATACATCATCTGTACATTCATATACATTTCACCATAAACTAAAAAGGTGATCAAATAAGTAGTGCGAGTACTGGGACAACTTAACTCGATGAGTATTCCTTTGAGTGCAACGTTTACAATATATACACTTAGCATTGCTAAAGTTCAAGACTAATTATGTTCGATGAAGTGGGTATTACTATAATTATGTAGGTTAAAATTAACAATCAGTCTTAATCAACATTGCAGCTAGAAATTGATCATGCAAAGTTGTTCTACGCTCAAAGATGGCTCTCACAAAAGTATATACCGGGACTCCACATAGCTCATAAAAACATGACGCGACTAATGACATCTCCACTCCACTATTAATTACGGAGATTCTTCTAATTATTTCGACTCAATTACTCATTAAAAAGATAAACATGCAAACTACGAAGTTAAGATAAAATGCAACAACATCACAATGCGCCATGGTCAGTACTGGCATTAGCTTGTGGCTTTTCTATGAACAGTGAAACCCAGATTTAATTTATGAAGCAATTTGTCACGATAGTAAAATAAATTGTAAAATTTCATAATCCACACAATATGTCATAAGTATTCGCAAAAAAATATGTATTTAAATATTTTCTTACATAGTATTTTCTATCCATGTAGACCATGTCTACCTTGTCGAAAAAATATAACAAAATTAGTGACTCTTATATACAATTTATTCAACTCCCTTTTAAATTTTTTTTTTAACCGGATTAATCTTAAAAGAATAATTGAATAAAAAATGAAAATTGCGGTATTTTCAGAAAACTTGTTCTTGGTTTTTGGCTAAATGAAAACAAATTGAATAATTTCGATCCACAACTACTTGAATTATAATAGTTTGACAAATGGCTAGTTTGGAAAGGTCAAATCTGACCCAAAATAGAGTTGGGTCTCATGAGCTGGCTACGGTTTTCGCAAGCTCCGGTTATGACCATGCCAAAATAGATTGACAACATGTTTAAGTTTGAGTATGTTTCACTATTTATTTCACTATTGTAATTATATATATTGCTATATGTAATATAAAAGAGCCAATATTAGCTCCTTTGAACACTAGCATTGGTGTAGTGTTTCAAGGATGTTGTCAGTAGGGCACAAAGATATTTATTCTCTCCTTCGACTAACTTGCCTGATCCGCCATCTGTTAGGCAATTGTTAATTAATGGTTTAGGCAAACCAATGGCGTAATTATCGATAAAATTTTCATTGGACTCGGTAAATGGGACCAATAAATATTAATTAAAACAAGTACCAATGGCATAATTATCCATTAAAATACTTATTATCTTGTCTTTTGTGTTTCTGCATATTTTGTCGATGACGTTAATTTGATCAACACCCGTATTAGCAAGGGTCTTTTTCCGTCAAAGTTTTCAATTCAAGCGAACATCATAATTAAGTAGTATGTAGTCCCACACGTCGCGTTCTAAGGAGCACACACATACTTACGTCAAACACCACAAAGTGGTATGGACAAATATTTAGGTTACTATGAGGAAAAAATTGTAATTTCCGGAACTTTTTCGTAGCAACTCCCTCCGATGTCTCATTTTTGTTGGAACCTCAAAGTGACACTATTTCATTATATTCCACCGATATCCTATTCATCGATCAAATTAGATGGATTGAACCTATTACCTATGAAACAAGAAGTTTTGGGCCTGGAGAAATAATATCAATCACTTAACGTCTATTTGATGGATCTACTATGCATGATTATTTTATATCTCTTTTTCTTATCGTATGATTTTGCTTACTATATACTTGCTATTGTAGCATTATAAACTTTATTGTTAATCTTGCTTTTCCCCCACATCATATTAAAGGGATCCAAATCTATCACCAAATACATGCAACACCTTAAAAGCAAAGTAGACTAGTTGACCTTCATGGATGCTCCCATGAATAGTGAGGATCTCACAATTAAAATTCTTTAGGAACTACATTTGGACTTAAAAGATATAGCACCTGTTGTTCGTACCCGAGAACTACTATGCATGGTTATTTTATATCTTTTTTTCTTATAGTATGATTTTGCTTAATATATACTTGCTATTGTAGCATTATAAACTTTTTGTTTCCTTATTAATTTAGACTTCTTTTAGACTCCTTTTTTGATACAGATTGAAGCACAATTTGAGCTTATTCTTGGCTCTAAAATACACATTATTAGAGGAAAAAATGGGGATTTTTTGACAAGAAAAATATACAAAATTTTAGATATATTTTAAAAGAAAAATTCAAGTTTGGGAATGAGATTCAAGACGAAGGTAACACAAGATCATTGAAGGCTTTCAAGATTACGAGTTGTACTTATCTTTTCTCTTCATCTATTAGAACATGAATTATTATTTGATTTGTAATTTATTTTTCACCATATCCGACTAGGTTATTTGGTAAGGTAAACGATGTAGCTATTGACTTCAACTCATGTTCAATTATATATTTGGATTTATTTTCATATAAATTGTGTTGAATTGGTGTATTGATTTATTAATTTTTAGATTTTTTAACGAGAGTTAAAATTCATAACATTAGTTGCATGTTAATTGAGAAATTGCATGTAGAACCCTCAATATTGCTTTTTCATGAATAAGTTGTTAAATTGAGAAATTGTAACTTTGTTTATGTGGTTGTCCCAAGAAATTAAACATATTTCATATTGAATTATCACTCGAGGGAGATAAATTTGATATTGAGAGGTAGGTTAGCTAGATTTCGAAAGAGACGAATGTTAATATTTTAAATTGGATTTGTTGACCGGTAACACAATATTTATACCAAAATATGAATTGAGCATGAGTAGGGTTAACTAGTGAAACCGGGAGCCCTAACCATTTTCTCACGTTATTTTTTTCTCAAAAATCTATTGTACTTTCGTATTATTTATTTCTAGTTGTCTCTAGTTTAATTTTTAATTAAGTAAAAAATTAATATTTTATTGTGTGTTTGTTTGTTAAAGTTACTTAAAATTAAAGTAGTAATTAATAATCAATCATCGTGGGTTCGATACTCTACTTATCATTATAATACTTATTAATGATCCATCCACTTGCGGGATTAAAATCGACAACAAGTTTTTGGCGTCGTTGCCAGGGGATTGCTTTATTTGATTATTATTTTAATTAATTTTAGCTTTCACATTTTTTCTTTCTTTATATCTTTCTCTTTGGACACCAAATCCTCTTTATTCATCAGTTCAGGTCCACACTTGTGCATGCCCCGTTCGTTGAGTCTTGATCTAGTTGCTTGTGATCAGGAAATCAAAAGGACTTTTCACGGACGACAACGTGAACAAAGGGAATAGATACTACATCAAAAAAATATAATGGCTCACAACAACAACCAAGTCCAAGAACTACCAATAGCGAATGCAGCTTTGGGCAATCTTCTCGCCCCTGTTGTGCAAGCAGCAGTAGTTGAGGAAAGAGATGTGCTTATGGAATCGTACATGATGTCTCATGTTTTGGAAAATCGATCCAGTATAGTATATTTCCCATATGGGCATGACAAATGCCCAATTATGCCAAGTATATGAGCCAACTGCTTGTAAATAAGAAAAAGTAGGCAGAAGGAGAGACAATAAAACTTACAAGAGAAGTCGGTGCTATAGTGGAAAAAGCAGCTACCAGACAAAAATGATGATCCAGGCAGCTTTACAATTCCAATTACCATAGGTAGTCTCATGATCGACAGGGCATTGTGCGATCTTGGTGCAAGTATCAATCTAATGCCTCTTTCTATTTTCAAGGGATTGAGACTTGGTGAAGTTAAACCTGCAAAGTTAACTCTTCAACTGACCCAACGATCTATTAAAAAGCTATTTGGGATGGTAGAAGATGTGGTGATGAGAGTGGAAAAGTTCTTATTTTCCATTGACTTTGTTGTTCTTGATATGCCTGAGGATGCAGAAATCCTTATTATCTTGGGTAAGCCTTTCTTAGAAACTTCAGATGCTCTTATTAATGTTTCATGAGGTGTATTGACATTGAGGGTTCATGATGAAAGAGAGGTATTTCATATAATGGAAAAATTTGAGGCACCACTACCACCTCCTTATTGGACAGGATATCAAGTAGAGACCTTGAAGAAATTCAAGAAAAACTTCTTCAAAAAGTTTTGGGGGGCGAAGCCAGCAGTACAGGTGATAGACAATGGCAAACAGGTTGTTTAGATGCCAGAAGCTGACATGGATGAACATATAGTTGAAGTTAAAGAAGACATCCCTGACGCATAGGTTGTATTTGTTAAATAGAGGAAAGACAAGCCACAGAACAATGAAATAGAAATCAAGAGATCATTGGAGAGTGACCCATTCGATGATCTCGAAATCCCTTCTTCTTATATTTGAGCAATCAGACAAAAAGTCAGGCAAATGACTATAAATAAGCGTTGAATGGGAGGCAACCCATTGTTTTATGTCTGACTTTGTTTTGTATTGCATGTAGTTCTTTTTATTTTCATTTTTAGGGTTGCTTTAGTGACTTAGGCACGTTTCCTTTTTGTTTAGTATTTTAGCGTATCATCGTCGTCCTACTATCTTGATCTTATAATTGATTTATCTCTCAATATGTGTAGGTACAATGGCTTTAACAAAAGAATGTAAATAATAGCTCTACATGTATTTGGACCTTTAATTCAAGTTTGCCTCCACCACCCAAACCACCACAGAAGATTCCTTAACTCTTTTTCTCTTATGTCTATTTTTGCTTCTACAATGAGAACAATACAGATTTTAAGTTTGGGGGTGGCACAAAAAGAGTCGGGTAAAAAAAAAATCTTGCATGCTTGTGTGTTGTTAGATGGCCTTGTTGGCTAATGACGTGATTTATTTTGAACTGTTTTAGTTCATGACTTGTGAATAGGAATGCTACTTATGTTTTATGTTAAATTACTTATCTATGTTAGATCCTTGTTGGGCACAATAGTCATGATGGTCATTGGCGAGATGGTTGTACTTGTAGAAGGTAATATGTTGCCAATTGGAACTAGGAAGATTAAACCAATGCCATAAATATAATGCAATCACCAAACCATGTAAACGAATAGTTTGGATGTGGTCGAGTTGTGAAAGTAGCTACGTAGGACTGTATTGATTCCGTGCATGTTGAATATTGGCGTGGAGTGTTTTTGGTTAACAAGTGAAAGCTATGTAATGACCGTATGCTAGTAATGTAATCCCCGCATGTTATACCTTACTCTAAAAAAAAGACATTACACTTGTATTATCATATACCTCTCTTCGTAGCCTTTTTTACTCGAGTGATAAGCTCGTATGAGTTCTTAAAACTCGGTGCCCTAAGGTATGCAAAATCTGGGGGCCATCGGCCTAAAGCTCTCTACAAGGGTCATCTAGAAAGCTTAAGGGAGTGAGGTTTTACATATAAGATGAATATGAAAAAAAAAAAGTCTATGGAACAAATATGCAAAACTAGCAAGGTTTGAGCTTTTTTGTTTACAATTTGGGGATTTAGATAACTAGTGAGTTTGACTTGCCTAGTGGAAGCTTGTTGATTGAAACACTCAATAAAAAGAGAATCATTACAAACCTAGATAGTTGATATCATTGGATAAAGCCCACCAAACTTGAGTAAAAATAAAAAATAATAATAAGTGAATTGAGCGCAACCTTAGAATTAATACCTAGGGTTAGAGAGAAAATTTCAAGTTTGGAGGAGTGCATCTCACGAGTGGGTAATGAAAACGTGACCATTAAAGGTCGGGTTATCACCAACTGAACGGACTATAATGTTTCAGATTGACTATTCACACACAGAGATCGATCATGGAATAAGTTAAAAAAATAATTTTAAGTAGCATTGTCTGAAAACTTTCCATGATTTATGAGTAGTGAAAAAAGAAGAAGAGGCAATTGGCAAACTATCTAACTTATGGAGTGTTTGTTATTTTAGTATGTTTTGTTTTATTTTGTTTGCGCGTTCGTGTGTTTGTGATTAATTAATCTTGTTCGAGGACAAACAAGACTTCAAGTTTGGAAGCGTGATAAGTGTGATTTTACACTTACTTAGATCGTCAAAGTGCACTATTATGAGTGCATTTGAGTGTAATTTTATTTAATTATGTGTTGATTTTGTTATTGTAGGTCAAAACCCGAGTTTGGTGGTGTTTGGAGTAAAATTAGTGAAATAGGACTAAATTGATATAAAAGTGGAAGTATGAAGACCAACATGCAAATATCCAAATGTTTAAGGACCTGAGATGCAAATATATAAGGGCAAAATTAAAATAAAAAATTTTAACTTTGAGGTCTAAGTTGGCAATACTGTAAAGATTGGAGACTTATCATGCAAATAAAAAGAGACTAATATGCAATGTGAGGAAGAATTTGGCCCATGCGATCATATGGGCTAAGTCCATTGTGATCGCGGGCCATTAAAATTATAAGAAGATGCTTAATTTCTTCTTCTATGCAATCACGGGCCATTGGCCCATGCGATCGCATGGGCTTTCCAAGGATCTGGGCCAAGCAGATTGTTTTTGTTTCCTTATTAATTTGGACTACTTTTTGGACACGGATTGAAGCACGATTTGGGCTTATTCTTGGTTATATAAATACACATTATTAGAGAAGAAAAAAGGGGGATTTTTTTCACAAGAAAAATATACACAATTTTAGAGATATTTTAAGATAAAATTCAAGTTTGAGAAAGAGATTTAAGACAGAGGCAACATAAGATCATTGAAGGCTTTCAAGATTACGGATTGTACTTATCTTTTCTCTTCATCTACTAGAACATGAATTATTATTTGATTTGTACTTTATTTTTCACCATGTCCGGCTAGGTTATTTGTTAGGATAAACGATGTAGCTATTGACTTCAACTTATGTTTAATTCTATATTTTGGATTTATTTTCAAATAGATTGTGTTGAATTGGCGTATTGATTTATCTTTAGGGTTTTTTTAACGAGAGTTAAAATTCATAACATTAGTTGCATGTTAATTGAGAAATTGCATGTAGAACCTCCAATATTGCTTTTCATGAATAAGTTGTTAAATTGAGAAAATGCAAATTTGTTTATGCGGTTGTACTTAGGGATTAAAAAGCTTTGATCTACTCCCCACATAGAGAGTTCTTATAACCCCCAATTGGACAAGTGTCGAGTGGGGATTGAACAAGCAAAAGTAGTGGGGATTAAGGGCTTTGATCTACTCTCCACCACTTTTGCTTGTCCGAGAGGGGGGGCGGGGCCCGGGGGGGGGGGGGGTTAGAAGAACTCCCCATGGTGGGGAGTAGATCAAAACCCTAGGGATTAAACATCGTTCATATTGAATTATCAATCGATGGAGATAAATTTGATATTGAAAGATAGGTTAACTAGATTTCGAGAGAGACGATTGTTAATATTTTAAATTGGATTTGTTGACCGGTAACACAATATTTACACCAAAATATGAATTGAGCATGAGTAAGGTTAACTAGTGAAAATGGGAGTCATAACTATTTTCTCACTTTATTTTTTCTCAAAAATCTATTGTGCTTTCGTATTATTTATTTCTAGTAGTCTTTGGTTTAATTTTTAATTAAATAAAAAATCAACATTTTATTGTGTGTTTGTTTGTTAAAGTTACTTGAATCTAAAGTAGTAATTAATTATCAATTTTCGTAGGTTCGACACTCTACTTATCATTATATTACTTGTTAACGATCTGTCAACTTGCGGAATTAGAATCGACAACACTCCTCAAATCAAAAACAAAAGGACTGATTTAGACCATACACCACTGGTATATCACTCACAAAGAGAAATGGGTTCACAAAGAGAAAGAAAGAAGAAGATGAAGGCTAAAAACCAAGAGAAACACTAGCAGCCGACGGGTAAGAATGAATTAGGGCACAAAGCTCAATTTATCTTTTCTTTTATGTCTTGTGTTTTCTAAATAGTAATATAATACAAGATTATATAATGGTACTCACCATTGGATCAAACAAATGCCCTAGATCCAATGACCAATAGTAGATATGGGATAACTAAATTGAACACTAAACAACATCCCAAATGGTCGTTAATCCTCCAAGTGGTCCATTGAGTCATTTGATCCTTCTTTATTAATTGAGCCGACACATTGTGAAGTGGACTTTATAATTTGCTTTAATCCTGGGCTCAAAGCGTATGTAGATATAAATGTGTCTCGATTTATCATAACAACCCCGATGTTTATTTGGGATCAAAACCCAACAAATCTCTACCTTAATGCCAAATGAATGCAAACAACAAAGTTAATGATTGCTAAAATAATTTACCTAATATAAATGGAACTCACATGACCTTACCAATGTTTAAAAGGATAAGGCAACTTCTAAACTTTACACCAAGTTGAGCACTTTAGTGCCCATGTTTGTTGGATTTTATTCTGAAAGGATTTCTCAAGTTCTACGAAATCTTGATACACGACATATCTTAAGATCAATGTGTTAAGTACGATTATAAAAAATAGGATACTTGCAGAAATAAATAGGAGATTGATTATCTGAATATATAGTCACATAATCACTTAAGACACATTTCATTAAGTAAACCTTTAAACCACAAACCTTCATTGATTGCTTCGATAGAAGCTATATATTCAGATTCAGTAGTAGATAGAGCAACAATATGTTGAAGTTTTGAATTCCAACTAATGCATGAGTTACACAAAGTAAACACATAAGAGGGTGTAGATTTTCTATTATCTCTATCTCAAATGTAAGCTGCATGTGTGAAACATTTTAATTTCACACTCTGTACTAAACTTGTACATAAGTCCTATATCACTACGTCCTTTCAAATACTTAAGCACCTATTTTAAGCTTATCAATGATTTGGTCTTCGATTAGATATAAACCTGCTAAGTGTACTAATTGCAAAAGCTAAATTATATCTAGTACACACCATCAAATACATAACGAATCCAATTGCATTTGTATGATGAATTCTACCCATATATTCCATTTCTTCATCATTACTAGGTGATTGATCTTTAGACACAATGATTTGCTAAAGGCAACGTAACATGTTTACATTCATTAATACCAAACTTGTTCAATATCTTTAACACATATGGAGCTTGATATATGTCTTTCTATCTCTATGCCTAAGATTCTTTTAGTATTTCTTAGGTCTTTCATGTCAAATTCACTACTCAAAACTATTTTTATCCCATTTATCAATTTCATATTAGAGCCAATCAAGAGCATGCCATAAACATACAATAGTAAAATCACACAATCATTATTAGCATTGTGATGTTGATAGTATAAGCAATGATCAAATTTACTTCTTTAGAAACTAATGGTTAACACAAAAGAATCAAAACGTTTGTATCACTTTTTGGGAGATTTTTCTAAATCATATAGTGACCACTTAAGAAAATACACATGATCAAGTTTTTGTTTATCTTGAATACCTTGGGGTTGATTTTTTTTTTTTTTTTCCCATCAAGTTGACCATGCAAGAAATCAGTTTTAACATTAAGTTGTTTAAGTTCCTAGTCATATTATGCAACCAAAGAGAGCATGATCCTAATGGTGGTATACTTAACAACATGAGAAAAGATTTTGTTATAATCTACCAACTCTTTGTGTATAAATCTAGCTATAAATCTCAAATGTTCACTCTTAGTGGTTCACTCTTTAACATTAAAAACTCATTTACAGTCAACTATGAACTTATTTTTAGGTTTAGGAACTAGCTCCCTAGTTTGATTCTTAGCAAGACAACTCATCTCTTATTCATTGCTTTCAACCACTCTCAGATTACTCACTCTCTATAGATTCCTCATAAATGTTTGGCTTTTTATCAACTAGGTCTTGATAACTAATATAGGCTAGGAGAAAATATGATTCATGTCCTAGCCTTTGAGGCCCTCTATATTGTATTCTCACTCTATCTTTAGCTAACTTGTAATCAACAAAATGATTTTGATCATTTGAGTGTTCTTTTACTACTTCTTCATTTTTCTTTCATCTATAAGTTGCCGATTTCACTGATTTTGACTCTCCACCTCATTGAGGGTATGGGAATGTGGATACTCACGTTTTCCAACTCTACCTGGACTTGTCCACTATTATTTTCTTGTTGGTTTTCATTCGACAAGTCAAAATCTTACTTCAAACAAGGCATCAAATGTGACATATCGACTTATAATGATTCTGACTCCCTTTTGGCTTCTATCCTATAGCTTATACCCCTTAACACCCTCAAGAAACACTAGGCAAACATATTTTCTAGCCATTGATTCAAGTTTTCTCCTATTTTGATGAGAGAAAGCACTACAATCAAATATTCTAAGCATGGAATAATCAGCACATATACAAACCATCATGTGGAGTTTCACCATTCAATGCAACATATAGAGTCAAGTGAACCAAATACCATGCAGTCATAACAGCCTTACCCTAGAATGATTTTGGAATACCAGAACTTAACATTATGCATCTAATTTTATCAAGCAAAGTACGGTTAATCCTTTCTACAACCCTATTTTGTTGGGGTGTATAAGAAATAATTTTATGTCTGCTATACCACATTCGTTACACATACTATCAAAATCAACATTGCAAAAATCAAAGCCATTATCAGTTCTCAAATATTTAATCTTCTTTCTAGTTTATTTTCAACTTGCAATTTCCAATTTTTAAATTTTCTAAAAGTTTCAAAATTATCCTTTAAAAGATATACCCAAACTTTCCTAGAAAAAATATCATCAATTATGGACAAGAAGTATTTGTTACCACCTGAAGTAGAATTACTAGCAGGCTCCCATAGATATGAGTGTATATACTTCAAGACTCTAGTAGTGTTATGCACACCAAATCAGAAAGATAGTTTATGATGTTTTCCATCAACACAATGATCATAGAATGGTATGTCCGACACACAATCTTTACCAAAAAATACCTTTATTATTAAAGAGCTTAAGCCCCTTAAAACTTACATGTACAAGTCTATTTTGCCATTTGTGCGTGTCATCAATTTTGGTGAAGAGATGGAAGAATGTAAACCTCTTACTACTTCAGCACTACTGATTTATATGTAATTTTTTTCTCACTACTTTACTAAATCACAATATCACCCTTAATCATTTTTAACATCATATTTTTAACTTTACCAGTTTGTCTACTCTTTTCTAATTCTCCCACTGAAACAAGATTTCTAGCCATCTCAGAAATATATCTGACCCCTTTTTAAATTAAGCACATAGATACTATCAAATTTTACAGTAATGTCACATATCCAACCACTTTGTATGCAAGGTTATTATCCATCACCACATGTCCACACCGATATTCAAGTAAGTTTTCAAACTATTTTTTATGAGATGTAACATGGAAAGATGCACCATAATCAAGTATCCACTCATACAAATGGGATTTTACAATCAAATTTAATTAAGTAGATTCATAATTCATCAACACATAGGCCTCACAGGGACTGATGCAACATTAGCCTCATCTCTTACATTTTCTCTTCGTTTATTTTTTTTTTCCTCCATATTAGTCCTTTATGAAATGTCAAGTTTTACCACTTCCATAACATTTCTCACCTTTCAAATTTGCCTTTGACCTAGAACGACATCTACCATTCTTTTAACCACTTGATTCATACTATTTTGACCACCATCCTTCATAGTTTGAGACATACGTCTCATCATATAAACTTCACCACTTTTTCTCTCATTTTTTTCAATCTCAAATCCATTTCTTTACTCTTTAAAGAATCAATAATTATTTCAGGTATCATAGTCTCCCTTTGTACCTAATAGCATTTTTCACTTCTTTATCAGCATCATGAATAACATTTAGCAAAACCATAGCTTTATACTCTTTGGGCTCTTTTTCACCATAATTTGTAATACCTTAAACCAATTAATTAAAGATATTCAAATTTTATCATCAAAATCCTTAGAGGAGTTAATTTTAAAACTGAAATTTTTTTGAAGTAGAAATAGTTTGTTCGGAGTGGATTTTGCTAAATAAATCTCCTCCAATTTTTTTCAAAGTTCTTTTGTGGAATCACGTTTGCCAGCTTTTTTCAAAATGGAATGAAACAATTTTAAAATAATAGAAGTATAAGCCAATTCATTAAATTTTTTTCTTCTAATCTTTAGTTACCGTTGCAAGAAAAATGCTTTAATAGCTTTAGAAATTCTTTGTTGATCAAGAATACCTATCATTTTTTGTTGTCAAATTGAAAAATCACATTTTATATTAAAGAACCCTAAATCAAAAGGGTGTGTTGTCATTTTTATACAAAAAAATACATAGGACACAAAATGAGCAAGTAAGAACCTCAAGCAAGCAAATACGGGCTAATGCAGAATACCTTATAGTACACAGCAGGTAGCAAGGAAATCACACTTTCCTAAGGTCTCACAAGTATATTCCGAACTAAAACTTTAGGATTCTGTGATAATTGTGTTATCAGGTCAATGGTGGAGATTGAAACGGGTCAACTCCAGGTCAATACTAATGAAAAGATGAAATGTATATGGCAACAATAGCAACAGCAAGTTTAATGCACAATACATCAATCTCATGTAGAATTTAGGCACAAGTCACAGCATATCCTAGGCTAGCAACAAGCAATAGTTACCCCACACGGTATCCCTAATCCTGATGGTTACCCTCCATGATAACCTTTATAGCGAAAAGTAAATGGTTACACATCAAACAAATCTGATGTTTGTATTACCACAGAGATGCGAAACCTTAGGGTCACACACTATTCGTCCTATGGTGATAAACTAAACAGCAGAAGCAAACCAGAATTATCCATAGTGGCTGATAAACACCGTAAGCGTCCACCACAAGCTACTGTACGCACCACTACTGGACGTCAGAAACAACAATAGAATGTTGTCACCTTCAAGCAGTTATCGAACGGATCATGCACACACTCGCAGGCGTTGACCAGTTGCTTCTCTTCTTCTTCCCTTTCCACTGTAGATCATCTTCCTCAGCTTGTTCCTTCCACTGTGATTCTTCCTCTGCAGCTGGTCCATCTTCATAACATCAGAGACTTCTTGGACAATAAATAATGCTCCAAGCGGGGGCTCTAAAATGGGGGAAAAATGGAGATTTCTTACCTACCTCTGAATCCCCCTTTTTCTCTTCAAAATTCCCAGAAAATAGTATTTTCATTATCTTGTGCAGTAGCAGTGGACTTAAATTCATTTGATGTGTGAAAATTGGGTTCTGGGGAGAGTCTAGGTATGGAAGTGCGAATTCCCATTTGCTTTCTTTTCTGAAAAAAAAAAAAAAAAACTTCAATTTTATTCATCTGAATACTTCTCCTCCAATAACACAGTTTTCTTGAATATAAACCCTTCAAAGTTTTCTCAACTTTATATTAATTGTAAAAATAAAAATCAGGATTTTGTATCAATGCATAGAGTAGCTATAGCAGAATATGGAACATATAGGTGGATATCAGAAAGAATTGCAGGTTAAAAAATGTTAGTTTTGAAGTTGGGTAACAAAATAGGTTGTTATTGAAATTAGGAATTTTGGCTCAAAAAGTTCCTAATCTTTGATCTTGGTGTGGAAATGGTGCTTAATATTTATTTTTTGGCACAGAAGTTTCTAATCTATGTGTTTTGGTGTATAATTGGTCCTGAAAAAGACTAATATACCCTTAATTTTAATAACGAAATATTGTAGTTGGATTGCTAACCTTTGTAAAAAGTGTAAATGGGTTGATACTTTTAATTTTATATATATAAAAAAAAACTAACGAATTCTTTTTTATTTAATTAACACTTTTTTGACCAAATTGACAATATACTAAATTGTTTTGTATAGTTTACGAACTATTATAAAATAACTAAAATTTAAGCTTATAATTATTAATAAATATGTGAAATAAAATTATTATTTTTATTAAGTAATTACATTATTAAAAATTAAAATTTTATTTTATCGTTAAAATAAAAAAATAACTTTGTCACAAATTTAATGTTCAAATACTTTTATTTAATTGAGCTATATGTTTATTAACTATAAGTTTGAGAAATCCAACTGTATTGTTCATATTTTAATTAATTGCTTATATTCGTTCAAAAATAAACAACACATAATGTGTAAATTAATTTTAATTAGTATTTTTATGTTAAATAAAACTATAATAATATTGGTTCAATGTCATAAAATTATATATGTCATTTTATGATTTATTTAACTTAATTTTTATTCAAAAATTTCACATCACATAGAAAATACATATATTTAAAGCACGTTAATTTTATATTTTTCTCCTATGAAAAATTTAATTCGCACGACTATAATGATATATTTAGTATGCAAAATTAAATATTATTAAATTAAATATTATTTAATAAATATGCCAGACCCATTTTCACATTTTGTAAAGGTTATGAATCTAAATACAATTTTTTTCTAATTAAAACTATGGGCATATTTATATTTCTCATCAAATAAGGACGAATTGCGCACTAAAACACATAGATTAAGGATTTCTGTGCCAAAAAATAAACGTTATGGATCATTTCCACACTGAAGGCAAATGTTATTAACCATTTGCGTCAAATTTACATAAAATTAAGCGGAGATTGTAAATATTTATTCTTAAAAAGAAACTATTAACTCAAAGATTCACTTTAATGTTCTGATGTCAATAGAAATTTGTTGAACGTCAAAACATTACAGTGATCGTTTTGCACAGTTTGAGACATATAATAAAAATGGCGATTAAAGTAGTAAATAACACCAAATATAGCGTGATAAACTCCTAAGGGAAACATCTACGAGCCCACATACCACGGGTAAATAAATTCACTATTTTACAACAGGTTGCACACTTCTCAACTTTTTGAAATTACAATTTTAGACCTAATCTGAAACTTTATCAGCAATTTACAAAAACACAAAACATAGTCAACAAGAACAAAAAAACTCCCATGTTTTAGATCTTCTTAAATAGACTAGGAATGCAATCAAGTTCATCGGTCTTGATCTTGGTCCATTCCGCGAGTGTACTCGGATTGTCTCCACAAATTGGTATCTTGCAGTCGAAATGCCGTTTTCTCTTACATGGGATTTCTACACTACTCAGGTTTTTAGAATCTTTCACAAAATCGAAGTTTTGATCGGATTATGACTTTTGAATATTTCTTTAGAATGCACAACTCACATATTATTTTCTCATAGATGCTTGAGTATATTTGGTTTCAAAGTCAATGAAATCCTTGGTTCATCACTTGTCTTATAATTATATGCAAAAATAATTTTTCTAAACTCAATGACATGATATATATCTTATTTGGTGATAGGGTAGACTAAGTCTTTAAGTTTAAATACAAATCTTATTATAAAAAAATAGGATAAGTAATATCACAAGAATTAATTTTGAAAATAATTAACGAAGTCATTTAGTTATATACTTTCATTTAAAAAGATAAGAATTGTGAAAGAGATAATACTTAAAAACCTAATTCATATAAAGTGCTCAATATGCATTTAACTTAATCATTTATTTATCAGATAAAGAACAAGAGTTTTAGAACAACTAAGTTTCCAACTTGATAATTGGATTAGGATAAGAATAATTTTTCAATAGCATACAAATTTCCATTTAACTACTAGACAAAATTGACTTCCAGTTATCTTAACTCACATATACGAATTTAATTAAAATAATATATAATTAAGGATGTCAACAAAAACACAGATTCTCCAACAATCTCTCCCATTGGCATCTCTTAATTAAAAAACTCATATTAAGTTGTTTTGAAGTGAGCACACATGTTATGATGTAAAAACTAGCATACTAAGCATGGGGAATTAGATTTAAACCAAAAAGCTTAAGTAAAGCAATAAATCCTAATGACGAAGTTCAAGTTTTAAGCTACATAACTACTACTACTACTCTCCATTTTTGCAAAAAAAAGGGGGCCAAACAAAAAATGCGAACCATCCAACAGATCTAAAACGATATTCTAAGTTAACTAGAGAAAACAACCAACCAAATGAGAACAAGTTCCATCCTCGTCAGATTGGGGCAGCATCTTCATCAGTGGACTCTTCTTCATCTTCATTTTCATCTTCTACTTTGTCACTCTCCCTCTGACTTGTGACCTCGATGCTCTGAATGTGTGAGGCAGATTGAGTGATTTGAGGGCTAGGGCATGCCATTGATAATCTTCTACAAAACTTGCAAGATCAAGTGAGGTCAAGAATTCAAGAAATCAAATAAACAACTTATGTTTTTCAGTTGGAAGAGAATGGGAATGTGAGGTTTGATGTGTGAGGAAGATAGAGATATAAGTAACTCATTTGCAATTTTAATTGAAAGAGGACTAATTTTAGAATTGGACACCTAAGTATAAAAATTTTTTAGCTCTAAAATAAATAAATAAAAATCGCTGCAATTTTGTTTTTGTTTTTTTAAAAGTAATATTCATGAGAAATTTTGAAGAAACGTCAATTATCTTTTTGGTCAGCCATTTTCATAGATAGTTGTCAACACAGTTCAAAGTTACATATATTCAATCAAGAAGTAGAGTGTAGTGTGTGAATAAATAATCATAATAAAATCAATAATATCGAGACAAATCAATACCACCCTATAATTCACATAACTGTTTACAGAACAATGTTTCAAACCAGCCACTATCTTATTCGTCTTTTTGATTAAGAAATACTTGAACTGCTAAGCATGAGTGATATATATATATATATATATATATATATATATATATATATATATATATATATATATATATATATATATATTTCTTCTTTTATTTTCTTTTTTTTTTCCACTATTGGCATTTTGTACACACACATTTTTTTTTTCTGTTTGTGTTTACATAGCATGTTAAGTATACAAGAAATAACTTCCACACTTTCAAGGTAGCAACCTTTTTTTTCATGACTTTTTAATTATCAAGGATGGCTTTTCATCATCTAGAGAATTGGAGCTTGCCTTCGAGTCACCATAACGTTATCCCAATTTCTAATGGCATTAGATGTGGGTATGCTTTTTGTATCCAGGTAGGTGGTTGCCTTCGAGTGCTCTGTTCTTCAAGAGTATGTGTGATATCAGCTGTAACATCATTCTATTTGGTTTGATATGTCTGCTATGTTGCATCAATTTTAGCAACGTCTTCAGGAACATTCTGACTTCCGTCAGTGTTTTCTCCAACATTTTGATGTTCGTCTACTGCCTCAGATTTTTCTGTTAGGGATTGTATTACTTGTTCCTGTGACTACTCAGCAAAGTCATTAGTATTATCCACTACAACATTAACTGATTCAATTTTTTGTAGTACGTATGTTGTAGACCCGATAAGCTCGACTATTTTCTGAATATCTCAAAAACATCCTTTCATCACTTTTTGGATCCATCTTTCCTATTTGTTCACGATTATTTAGAATATAACACTTACTACTAGATGTGTGAAAATACTCAAGGTTAGGTTCTCTGCCTTTCCAAATTTCATAGGGTGTTTGAGATGTGTATGTCCTAATGGTAATACTATTCAAAACATGACAGTTCAAGTCAATTTTCTTCAATCATATTTGTCAAAATTTAGACCGACTTCTTCTATTCAGATTAAGGTTTCTCAAGTTCGTACTAGTTTTACAAATAGTTTTCTTGTGCTTTAAGTACTTAGGTGAATAATTTGAGAGGTTAGCACAATTTTGGTCTATCTTACCACGTGTTGGACAAGCAGGAGATGAATGTATGTTACTTTTAGATTTACCTTAAGTTATCTTGTTTCCATTTGTATCAGCAGTTCCTACAATACCTGATTCTTTCAACATCTGACCGTTAGTTACAAATTTAGTGGACATCAAAATAACATCTCGAACATCAGAATCTATTTTCTCATTCCTTTGACAAACATGATTCCATTCGTTTTATTGTCTTCCTCATGCTGAATATATCCTAATCTATGTCTGATATTGGTGGTTCTTCTATAGCTCAGCACTTCATTCAGTCGAGCATCTCCAATGGTTAATTGTTTGTTTTCTTCCCTAATTTATTTTAATTCTACGTGCAAATCACACAATTGTTTATTTTTGTCAGCCAACAATCTTTCAAAATGAGTTATTTTATCATTAAAGAAACATTGTTCTTTATCGGGCACAGTAGTCAAAGCCTTTAAGTTGGCTCTAACCTTCGGCTCTTTGTCAGAACGTTCATGAAAATGATTAGATAATTCGAAATCAGAGATACAACAAGCTGTAAATGAAATATCTTGAGTGTTAGAAACTTTTCCATCTCGTTATTGATCATCGGTTGATTCTTCATCATTGCTCCAAGTTACATTCTTAGACTTTTTACCAAATTTTCTTTTTTGATTATTAGCACATTTAGAGAAAAGGTGACCATATCCTCCACAAGTATGGAACTAGATACAATTGTTTGTTCTATTTGGAGGATTTGACTAATTCTGTCTATTTTGGATAGGATATTTATGGTCCCTAATTTTTAATTGATTTGAATGTTTGAGCCTATTTTAAGAATTTGCCAAACTGTTTAGTTACTAAGGCAATATCACTGTCTAAATCACTCTTATCACATTCATATTTTTCTTTCTTAATCCAGAATGCTATTCATGTAGCTTTTTCTTTCTTTTTTTGTACTGAGATTTAGTTAATAAGTTATTAATGACCCAACCAGCTCTTCAATTTTGATAACGTTGATGTCGTTGCTTTCTTCAATTGCAGTTACTTTGGAGTGGAACCTATTTGGCAAAGATCGCAGGACCTTTCTGACTAATTTTGACTCTGAATATTTTTCTCTAAGGACATGTGCTTGATTTGATATGTCACACAACCGAGAATATAAATATTTGAATGCTTCATCGTCCTTCATGAGTATGTTTTCAAATTATGTGGTGAGCATTTGTAGTTTACACAATTTCACCTTAGAAGTTTTTTCATGTGCAGTTTGTAGAATATCCCAAGCTTCATTTGCTACTCTGCAATTAGATATTAGCATCTACAAAACAAAAAATAGCATTCAAGGCTTTGTTATTCCAGCTAGCATTATTGAAATTAGCAATTACCCATTCTTCATACGATTTTTGCCTTTCTATATTATTTTCAGTGACTGGTTGGGGGGGGATTATAACCTCTAATGATAAAATGCCATGATTTTTCATCTAGAGCTTGAATGTAAACAATCATATGGATTTTACAATAATTATAATTAGTTCCATCCAAGATTGGTGGTCCAAAAGTAGTACCGTGCATACCTAGATTCATAGGATCTCACTTTCTAGAAGTGAACCCACTTTGATACCAATTATTAGTTTTAAACCGAGGTAACAAACCAAACTAGAAGGGGGGTTGAATAGGTTGTTATTGACATTAAGCAGAAGCTGTAAATATTTTTTTAAAAAAAGAAATTGTTAACTCGAAGGTTTACTTTAATATTATGATGTTTGGGAAAATTTGTTGATCGTTAGAACATCACAGTGAACAATTTACACATTTCAAGACAGATAAAAGAAATGGCGATTAAAGCAGTAAATAACACCAAATATAGCATCGTAAACCCTTAAGAGAAATATCAACGGGCTCCCATGTCATGGGTAAACAAATCCACAATTTTAGAACGGGTTACACAAGCCTCAGATTTTTGAAATTATAATTTTAGACCTAATCTAATACTTTATTAGTAATTTACAAAAAGCAAAACATAGTTAACAAGAACAATAAAACTCCCATGTTTTAGATTTTCTTAACTAGTCTAGGAATACAGTCAAGTTCATTGGTCTTGATCTCGGTCCATTCCACGAGTGTACCTAGACTGTCTCCACAAATCGGAATAAGGATCCAATCCTTATCTTGATGTCAAAATTCCATTCTCTCTCACATGATATTTCTACTCTACTCAGTTTTTCAGAATCTTTCACAAAACGGAGTTTTGATAGGTTTTGATTGGATTAGGACTTTCGAATATTTTTTTGGAATGCACAACCCACATATTATTTTCTCATAGATGCTTGAGTATATTTGGTTTCAAAGTCTATGAAATCCTTGATTCGTCACCTGTCTTATTTATATGCAAAAGTAATTTATCTAAACTCAATAACTTGATATCTATCATAGAACAATTAGGTTTCCAACTTGATAACTGGATTAGGATAAGAATGCTTTTTCAATAGCATGCAGATTTCTATTTAACTACCAAACAAGATTGACTCCCAGTTATCTTAACTCATTTTAATATGAATTTAATTAAAATAATATATAATAAGGATGCCAACAAAAATAATAAAATTTGGCCATGAAAGATTTATATCAAGAAAATCCAAAGCATTTTCTTGCCCTAAACCTCAGCATATCACCGCCATTCAAGATTAATGATGATATGGAAAATCTTGAAAATGGGAATAAAGAAAATTCAACTCCTCAGCTCTTCCCGATTTAGAGAAATGACCAGAGAACAACCCTTAATTTTATTAAAGAGGACAATGATTTTTTAAGCATGAAAATTACTCCAAATAAATTCTTTTGAGTTTCTTCCTCTGAAAAAATGATTATGGAAGCTTTTGTCATGTAGTAGTAATATTGGAATGGAAGATGTGTGAGGAATTGATGAATACATACATAGAAGAAATTAAATCTACAATTCTTATAAGCCTTATCAACCTTTTACTTAGATAGAATCCGTTCTAGAAAATTACCTTGATGAAGACCGATGAATCTGTTAATCTGATTAGCTGGAGTTGTCTCCTCGCGCATCGTCACTTTACGGAGTGCATTCATGTAGTAAGATCTAGATTCTACTTGGTTACCTTGTATCACGGCAATCCCACCAGGTGTTAGGAATTTTATTTCTAAGTGATGAACCAAGGTAACTACATGTAAGTCCTTTAGCACTGGTCCACCGAGGACTCTATGGTAGGTCGAACATATGTCGACTACCAAGAACTCCATAAATTTCTTAATTATGTATGGTAGCTCCCCAAAATCCACAGCGAGAGTAATTCAACTTTGCTGGATGAGGTTTTTGCCTATAAATTCGAACAATGGCTCTGAGATGGTCATCAATTCATGGTCCACCTCCATCTGGTCGAAGGCACTACCAAATAGAATATTCACAACATTGCCATCGTCGACCAACATTATGCTGAGTCCATTCCTAGCAACAACAGTACGTACCACCATAGCATCATAGTGTGGGTAGTAGACATCAACCTCATCCTCCTTTGTGAATATGATGGGTGGGGTCTTTGGTCAGTGTCCGTGTCCGTGTCCGTGTCTGTGTCTGTGTCTGTGTTTCTTCCACACAACTTTTGCGTAATTTCTCTGCGAGTTAATGGTATGTCTCCCGATATAAGGACATCTGATTATGGTATTAATCTCTCAGATCAGAGCTACTTTTGCAGGTTGGTCTTTCCTGGGTAGATCTATGTTCTTGTCATTTCTTCTATCATCATGGTGAGGATGGCCATCCTAATGCTTAAGAGGGGGTCCTTGACCACGGTTGGTAGGTCCTTGCCCTCATTGTGCTGGACAACGTCCTTCTCCATGTTTTCAATTTTCCTAATCGATCAATTCCCACACATCATAATAGTAATCTATATTGTGATCCCAAGTTCAATAGATGCGGTAGAATTTCGGGGCTAGAGCCGGTAGTGGAAGAAGGACCGTAGGTGGCCCGTTGGATGCCCTTAACCAAGTTCAATCTAACTAAACCTCCTATAGTGATTGTTACGAGGCTCAGAAAAGTGTCACCCTTTGCAGCGGCAGCATTTCTCTTTCTCTCTTTCAGCTTTCTCCCTGTTTTTAGTAGTTTCATCAAAGCGAATTTCTCGTTGAATGAGGTCTACCAACTGGGTGTATGTCTTTGGCTCTTTATTCTAAACATTCCTTCTATAAATTCTGGTTATCAACGTATCAAGTGCCTTGTTGTTTGGTGATGTGCTCAATTTTTTTGATAACCTTGTTGAATCGCTGAAAGTAGCTATTCACGAATTCACTCTCCTTTTGTCGAGTGTCATAGAGTTAAGCCACGTTTACTGCAGTCATTCAATTTTCGATAAAGATGTTTATAAACTCCTTCTTCAGCTGTGCCAGCTCCTGATACTTACAGGTATGAGTTTGTTATAACACTTCTTCGAGTCAGAGATGAGGGTGGTGTGAAATTTCTTGTACTTAACCATTTGGATACAACCATATAGCCTCGTCTTGTACACATTGATGTGGTCTGTAGGGACGCCTCACCCATTGTACTTTTCCATGTGAGGCATTTTGAAACCAG
The DNA here is from genome assembly GCA_030279155.1 of Forsythia viridissima. Lineage (NCBI taxonomy): Eukaryota > Viridiplantae > Streptophyta > Magnoliopsida > Lamiales > Oleaceae > Forsythia > Forsythia viridissima. Next base: position 26,669,236 of record CM059041.1, on the reverse strand, counting down.
CGGGCACTTTCCTAGCCAGTTCTTTGAAGAACGAGAGGTTCTCGTCATCGTCATCTAAATCGTAGGAACATACCGAATTTTCATCCTCAAATTTCACATCCATAGCCCAAGAGTCTTTCTTCCTCTATGGACAAGTCTCGTTGTGCTCACTATGTCGACTACTCTGTGATTGGGGCAATGCTATAAAGGATCTAGACCCAAGCCTATCAAATACACTGACAGACAGGACATGCTTGTTCTCTATATGGGGAGTTTTTCACATTGTTGTTCATACGAGAGCCTGATATTCTGATTTATAGTTCCGTCAATCATCTTGAGATTAATGGCTTTCGACAGAGTTGAACCTTGAAGGGCTTAGAAAGTCGCAGTGGCACTTGTTCCCTAATTGGGCAGGCTGATTTCCTAACCGCTTGATCATGGCCCTCATTCGAGCGTTCTCATCTTTCAAGTCAACGATGTTGTCCTGTTGTTTGTTTCTTGCATTGTTTCATTCTCCTGCGATGGGTCATATTCTGAAGATCCAAAATGCTTTCTTTTCTCTGCTCTTATTGGTGAGACTTAACTCATTCTTAAGAGTTCTCAATTTCCATGACTTTCCAGTAAGAGATCTGAACACGCTTTACCATAATTTTTCTTGTTGTATAACGTATTTTCAGTTTTCCATAGACGGTGTCAATATGTTGACCTCAAAAATTGCCTTATCTATGTGTCAACAGATGTCCAATCATTCTTCTGTCAACCTGTATATTATCTGCATACTTGGATAATCGTTAGGTACAAAGATTTGAGGAAAAAAAAAAGATGACCATTGGTACTCTGACGATCAAGTTAACTACCAGTATAAAAGTGTATGACGAAATATGGGTGTGGAAGAGACAGGCAAGCATAGATTTGACTAGAGTTTTGGGTTGAGAATAATGTGTATCTTAGACTTAAGGGAGGTTTTGTATTTATAAGGAGAGTCTTAATTGATTTAGAGAAGCAGTCAATTAGTTATTTGATTGGATACTTATTCCTTTTGGGGATAGGGTAGAATTGAATATAAACGCAATCTACTAGATTTCAGTCATAATCTGTGTTGATTTGTAAGATTACGTTGCTGATTCTTGACGATTGAGATGCAGTTTCCTTATGAACATGGTCTTCTTAATCAAATGCAACCCTTCTCCAAATTATATCTTTGGTTACCCAAAATATCATATTACAGAGGGGATTCCGTGGGGCACGAGAGCCTTCGAACAAGGACTGGGTTTGGAAAAGTGGCGAAGCACTCCTAGGGACTGGCTTGGCCAAATGTTGAAGGACAAGGGCCTTCCATTGCAAATAAGAGATTCTCCCTATCACGTGTGGCACATGTGAGTGCCAAGTGACATTCGTCGGGCCCCCTACTGATATGGAGCCTTCACCAAATTCAAGTGGTAACATATTTAACTTAATTTTGATTCAAGTTTTGCTCATCACATAGGAATTACATATACTTGAAGCACAATAATTTTAATTTTTTTAAAAAAAAAAATTAAATTGACATGACTATAATGTTGTATTTTAATATGCCAAATTAAGTATAAATTAATAAATATATCGAACCCATTTGTACTTTTACAAAGGTTGAGAATCTAATTGTAATTTTTTCTAATTAAAACTAAGGGCTTATTTGTCTTTTTTTTATCAAATAAGGAACAATGGCACACCAAAACACATAGGTTAGGGACTTTTGTATGCCAAAAAACAAATATTATGGACCATTTTTACACTGAGGGCAAAGGTTAGAGACCATTTGCACCAATTTCCCTAAAAGTATCCAAAAATTAAATAAAATAGAATTATTCAATGTAAGAAAATTTAACGAAGCTCGGTGAGATATAACGTTTCATATTCGTCAAATAAAATTTGAAGGCAAACACGTGCAACATTAGACATGACTAATATATTTTAAATATGAATAAGAAGTTCACAGCGACGCCAATAGTCAAAATTTTATTTTCATGAAATTAAATGACAAATTTTTTTCGATTGCTACAAAGTATTTCTTTAAAATGTTCAAACCTCCAAAAATAAATTTACTTTCGAGGTTGAAAGACTTAGCAGCAGCACGGCGGTAGAAGAATAGCAACAGAAAAATATATGTTTATAGAGATGTAAAATATTTGATTAGATTAACATTGTGTAAGAATTGCACGTCGATAGAAGAGTTATGTAAATTATCAATATGAACTAAGTATGAAAGTCCACTTTATGTGATAAAAAAATTTAGTTTTTGCCCCATTTTCAAAATAGCATAATTTCTTGTATACTGCAATTTTTTGAGTCATATAAGTGGTGTAAGATAGGTTGATAAGTTGTCTATTAGTAAAATTTGGAATCACCTTAAAATCAAGTTGGATGAATTAATTATTAATGTTTTCCTAGGCTGCGCCGAACTTTCCCGATGTACAATTTTCAGGCAACTTTAGCCACTTATTTCATAAACCAAATGACTTGATAAAATTCTAAATTTTGATATGTTGTTCTCTAAAGTATTATGTAGAATATTGGTAAAAAATCATAATTTTTGGAATACGTTAGGGTGGTCAAATAATATTTAGTGATATCTAGTGTTACTAGTAAAACTATAAAAAAAAATTACATCCCTTATAATTTATCTTGCGCGTGTCATATTTTTCCGCTGCAGATAAAATTTAAAATCACTCACGGGCTCAAAGAAAATTTAAATTGGATTTGTCAAGTATTATTTTAAGACTTTTAGTGACCCTATGGGTTAATAAAATTTGGTGCGTCACACTTCTCATTTTCTCACCAATTTCATCAATGTAACTTGAGTTTGGGGATTTCCATCCTATAATCACGAAAATGAATAAAACTTAATAGTTATTGACTCTAAAAGAATTAGAACTATATGAAAACTTTTCATTGAGAAGTTAATATAGCATAAATTACACTTATCAAACCCACAAACTTGAACTTTTGCTAGTCCGAGCAAAAACAAGACAAAACAAATACTCAAATACATACAAAGAAAAGATTGTGCACAACATTGGAATTCTTACCACACTCGCCTCCAATTTATATCTAAGCATTTAATTCAAGAAAAATGTCCAAATATTTCTATATAAATTCTTTTAACACTTATTCAATACTTGACTTGTGTGTGTGTGTGTGAATAGCTATTTCCAATCACCACTCTAACTCAGATAAAGATAAGCAAACAAATATATTCTTAAGTCTTTTTCAACCGCGACCCTCAATTGTCATATTTTCTTTTTCCCTTTCGTGAATTTCACACCATACTCAAGTGTCTATGACTTTTCCCTGAAGGTGTTCAACCGAGGTTAGAGCTTACTTATTTAACTTCACTATCACTCTCAAGATGGAATAATTTTTAAGCGTTTAAGGTGGTGGTTTAGATATGCAATGATCTTCCATGATGCAAGTGTTCTAGTCTCCAGGTCTTCAATAAGTAAGTCAAACTAACTAGGATCTAGATCCCTGAATTTGTGTCCAATACTTAGCCAGGCAAATGCAGTATTTTTATTTTACTTCTTGCTATTGTTTTCCTTTTATACTTTTTTTTATTCATCACAATACGTAGTTTTTTTTTTCTCTAATACTGAAACGACCCTCTTCTGTGATAGATCGTCTCCTACATATTGGGGATACATATGGCCAAATTAGTCAAGGTTAACTTTCACACATCAATATAAACAATTTTTCCTACTCGATGTACCTTGACTAGTGTAGTATCTTTCATTGTGACTGGAAGTTGGGGTGAGAATTCTAGCGAATAGCCAATGCCCAGCTCCTACCCGTCAACTTGAACTACTTATAAAAGATTTCCCTGAAAGCTCGAATAATTATTTCTCTAAACTAGACTTTTGTCAATTCAATCTCTCCCAAACTTGTTCTCAAATGTTGATTATGTGTATTTATCACCAAGTACTTGAAATTCATAAGTACTATTTACAGCCTTTAACCCAAGCTTCTATTCAAATAATTTAGTAAAACTAAGCACATTGTAGCAATACTCAATCATCTTTGAAAAACTAACTTTAGATCAAACAGAAATCATTATAAGTCGGCGAGTTGTCCAACTAAGTTACACAACTAAAATCTTTTTGACTTTTTCAAATTTTTCATTATTTTTTGTTTTTTTAACTTTTTGACACTATCAGATAAATCATATAACAAAGTTGACTCAACAAACCGACTCCACCCCCTGCCCCCCCCCCACCCCCACATAATCTACATTGTCCCAGTGTAAGCATAAATATAAATGAAGAAAGGGGTCACGATAGTCTCCCAAACTTGTAATGAATCCTAAAAGGCTACAATCTCTATTTGCTTGTTTGTGTATCTCCCTTTGAGGTTTTTCGGTGTCAAATGTGGCCGTTTTTTTTTTCTTGGAATTTTTCTTTGAAGAAGCCTTTCGTTTTCCTTGGCTTGGACTCGCATCTTGTGTTGTTTTCTTTGACTTGGACATCAAACCTATCACAAGAGAATGACAACATCATAATCTCAAAATTGAACAAGGTGTGGCAAGTTAAAACATTCAATTTTCATGCATCGGCTAAGGTTGTGTTCACGGTGTGTGTTTTGATATCATAGTAAGGTCCCAATGGCGTTAGAATATAGTGCTTACTACTATAGGTATGCCTATGTTCACAAGGCGTGCAATAGAAGTGAGAATGATGAACTAGGCATTTTATCAAACAATTGGTGGATACCAACCAAGAAGAGGACTAATAAGTGAAATCTAAGGCATCCAATACCCTAAAAAATTTCACAAAAAACTAAACCATAATCATCACCAATCCAATCAATAAATAAAGCCCAATCTCCTTAAACATTAATCTTGCACACAAATTTCAATTTTTTAAGAAATTTACCTTGAGAGAGTTGAATCAATTTTACTTTGAGGGAGTTGATGTGGATCTTGTAATGTGACTTGGTGATATGGATAATGCAATGATAAACTCTATCACACAATTTACTGTGTTGAAATATGTGCAAAGCTCAAGAATCACATTCCAACGAGCCTAGACTTCATATGGCCATAGACAATCGATTCTTTAACACACTTTCCAACTATCAAAAAGTTATGAAATGTACATGTACCCTAAATTTTCCATTCCTCTCCTTTATACATATTATTAATTGGAATTTAAATGAAGGCTAACCAAATGACTCTATGAATAGCAAACTAACATATGTTCAAAACACTTCACACAACTGGATGATGACAACCTAGACTCTAACGTTCTCAAAGTGCACTCTAAAGCAAAATTCTACCTAAAACGAAAGTAAATAAAAGGGTTAAAAATTGGGTTACCTCCCAATAAGCACTTGTTTAGAGTCGTTAACTTGACTTTGTTACAACGATCAATCAAGGCGGTTTGAGTTGGACTTTGGAAACCTTACACTTCTTACAATTTCTGAACTTGCAAGATTTTTCCTTCACCCTTCAAACTTTTACTTTTCCTTTCTCATCAAATTTGCTCCACCTAGACTTCCTAACTTTGCTTTCAGCCTAAACTCTTTACCTTCCCATCTTCACTTTCGGTATATATGTTGCATTGCCTATTATTTTCACCATTTTGTCAATCTAATGGCAATATTCAAGATTGAATGGTTGCTTGAGTGAAATAAACATATTGAACTTGGTTTTTCATCCTACACCATCAAGATCAGCCCACCTTTCTCCATATCGATCGGGACTAGACTTAAACTTGGAAGGTATATCTCGATCTTCTTCAATATCCAAGAATGTAAAATCTTCATCGAGTATAAAATTTCCTACTTTGATTAGCACATCCTCAACCATACCTCGAGGATTCTTGATTGACCTGTCAACTAATTGAAATGATATTGTAGTTTCTTTAGCTTTCCATTAACGTAATTTCCTATAAACAAAAATAGACAACAAGTTAATACTTATACCTAAATCACATAATGCATTAAAATTTAAACTGCTTATGGTGCAAGGAATTTTGAAGCTCCATGGTCCTTTAACTTTGAAGGTAGTTTATTCGACAATATAACACTACACCCATCTGTTAAAGTCACTATCTTGAACTCTTCAAGTTTATTCTTCTTTGATAAGATGTCCTTCAAGAATTTTAAATATACTGACATCTAAGCTAATGGTTCGGCGAATTAGATATTGATGTGAAACTTCTTGAAGACTTCGAGGAATTTTGTAAACTGCTAATTCAATTTGTGTTTTTGCAACCTTTGAAGATATGGTATACGTGGCACGTAAGTCTTGACAGGTACACTTTCCTTAACTTATGGAGTTTCTGAATTCTAGTATTGACTTTCTTCTAGTGTCCATTATGACTTTTCCACTTTTTCTTCGTCTGTGGCATGTACATTGTCTTCTTTAGCAACTAGTCTTTTCACATGTATCTTGGGTAGCTGAACTCCACTGAGTATGGTGATGGCAATAACCTGTTCTCGTAGATTTGTTTCGATGTTACTAGATAGAGTGCCATGTGTCCTTCTAAATAATACTGCAGCTATTTATCCCAACTGAGTCTCTAGATTCTTTATGGATGCACATTGGTGCTCCAAAGTGTTATCAATTTTTGTCATGTACTGAAAGATTAAGTCGTCCAATGAAGGTTTCATCTCGTGTTATTGATAGAACATGATGGTTTTCCTTAAGTTTGATTTTCTTAATTTTGATTATTACTCTAAGAAAAGTTGATGATTTATCCACTCCAGATTTTATATGTTTGAGTATAGATTATTTTGTTTTCATGAAAAATTATGTGCATAATTGACCACCTCAAGATTAGATGTAAAAGTTGCGGTCAATGGCCAGCTAATGTCTAGTGATTCACCCTGAACCCTTCACATACTAGAATAAGATTTTGTACTATGTTGACCGGTTGAGTTACGATGTCCATCTTCCTTGTCAAAGATTCCATTTGAGTAGATAATGTTGAAATGATGTCGACATTGTGAAAACCTATTGTTTTTCTTGGCATTTTCCTTTATAATGGCCATATAGCACTAGTTTCGGCCATTTTCTCAAACAACAAATATGACTGTATTTGTCTTAATCGACCCGTTGGATAATGAATCAACTACAGATCGATTTACTAGAAGTAACCCTATAGAGAAATATTGTACTTGAAGTCCGTTCTTGATGTCATGATTTGGGCACTTGTGTAGTAATTCCTTGAACTTTTTCCAAGATTTATGAAATTTTCTGAACCAAACTGCCTGAATATATAGATATGTCGTGCTTTAGTTTGACAACTTTAGCTGGTGGAACCAGTCCGTTCCACTTAGTAATACTTTTGGTGGCATGAAAGTCTAACCACTCTCTCGCTCCATCTCTTAGCGTATGTAGTAATAACCTCATCTTGATAGTGTCATCGTTCACTCTTTGGTAAGTGAAGTTACTACATAGCTCCAGAAAGTGGGATATATAAGCGTGTCTATTTTCATTTGACTTCCTATAAAATTGTAGATGATTCTGAAATAGATTGATCACATCCAGGTGTAATTGAATATTCTACTACCCCATATGGAGGGAATGCTATGCTTGACTGGTTTTGAACAACTGGCCTCATCAATCAATACTGGTTGTGGAATTTGAACAACTGTGTATGTCATTGTGTTTTGTTTCTTGTTACTTTTTGTTCATTTCTTCGTTGTCTAAAAGTCCTCTAGATCTCGAAATCAAATGGAAAGAGAATGAGATCCTCCAAATTTTGCATATACTGAATGCAAATGCTTGAAAAAATCAAAAAGAGCACGGTAGAAGAGTAACAAGAAATAGTAAAAAGAATAATAAAAGAAAAAGAAAATTGAAATTCAAGCTAAAATTTATAAAATTTTAGCTAAATATCTTAGTCTCCTGCAATGAAAAAAAAATGTGTAAAAATATATAATTCCCACGAAAATTAAGATTATAGCTTAATTTCGACTAATTCAAGCTTAAATAGAATACACACAATAAGTGATCGAATGAAGTGATTATGACGACACATATATTATGAATATGATTTAAACCATTTGCAAATATGATTTTTGGGGAAAAAACAAGTAAAGAAGTTATGCTAGAAATCCTTATAATTTTCAAACTCTTTAACTTTTAATCCAATTTATGCTTAAATTGACAATTAATAATCCTAACTTGTCTAACAATATCTCCCGAGTATTAAACTTATTTTCATATACGAACCAAAATATTCATATTATGAATTCAAATATATAAAAACACACTTAAGTACAAGACTATCAAATTTGATTACTCAAATCATAGAAAATTATGCCTAACTTCTATAGGACTCTGTGTTGGTTGCCAAGAATTAGCTAAACCTACTTGGAACCTCCTAGAAGCAAAATAAGTCAAAAATACGTTCAAAAGTTGACCAATCATTCCAATGGAAATTAAACATTGACACCGATCAATTAAACATAAATTAAGATTTAAAAAGTGTAATCCACGCGGTTGATATTCGATCAGTTATAACTCTTGTAGGAAACTCTAAATTGTAACCCATAAAAAAAGTTGGACTCGTAATTCAATTATCTTTTCTATGGTATATCACTACCTTGTGAACATTTCGGTACCAAACTTTATGCTCTAATTTTCCCACATGCTTCGATCATAGGTTTCTCAATTTACTTATTCGGCTTTTGAATGTTAGTTCCTTCATTTCAACCTTTATTATCACTCCAAAGAACCCTAAACTTCTTGATTGTATCATTTTTCTCATCTTTCAATGTTTAGTTCTTGATCCTCAATTTCTTCTCATTTTCTTGTCGATTTTTCCAATGTAACTCAAATTTGGGAATTCATCCTACAATCACGAAAATGACTGAAAACCAATAGTTATTGACTATAAAATACATAGAATTATAAAAAAACTATTTATTTTAAGAGTCAAGATAAGTGTATAAATTATACTTATCAACTTCGATAACTCTCGTCACTAAACTTAACGTCACAATTCTACGTCAGTGTTAAAATTAGATAGCAATCAGATGTCTTTTATGTCTTCAGGTGCTACCTAATTATGTCATGATTGTAAAATTTGGAAATAAATCTTGTTAAAAAAATCGACAGCAATTCATGTAATAGAGCATACTCAGAGCTTTATTCTTCCTCGATTTTAAGATTTTGCAACCGCGAAATGATAAGTAGCATATTTACCTAGAAACGGTAGTTAATCGAGGATTGGGACGTAAGATTAGTAATGAGACTAATAGAGTGACTATTATTGAAAGTAAATTGAAGTTGAGTGATCGGACTGTGACAAATTAAAGTTGGGGTGATATAATTAAGATTTCAATTGCATTGAGAAGCTATGACATGACCAACTCTGTTTGCCATCTTGGTACGGTGGGCTTATAAGCCATGACATGACTAACTCTGTTAGCCATCTTGGTACGGTGGTCTTATATATAAGCACGATTTAATACTTTTTTCCTCTTCATCTTACGACTGACCTTGAGATGTTGGGGACCTGAGCCCAACTTTTACAATTATATTAAACGTAGGCATTGCTTGAATATATACGTATAAAAAATTTTAAATGTACAATACGTAAATAATAAATATGAAAAACATATTTTTGAACATACCATTCAATACAATTAATTAAGTAAAATGTTGAAATTCTATTAAAAAAAGCAGAACCAAATAAATGCATAACTCGTACAAAAAAAATTAAATAACTAAGATTCGTAAACAACATTTGGATGTTGGTAAGTGATGTGGTAAAGTGACTATTTTTATATTTTTATTGAACTGCACCACTTCGAGAATTTGAACTGGACCAAACCCTAATTTTTAAAACTCGGCTTCAACTTTTTTACTGATGACTCAAAATCCAAATATTAAATAATTGTTTACAATTTGCTTATAACATCAAATAAAAAATAAAAAAAATAAGATTGGTGAAAAATTGAATAAAAATCTGGACGAATGTGTGAATAGTAAAAGAAAAAAAAATTAAGGAAACAAATAATAGCATTTATTTAGAATAATCTGTAACAAATAATTCAGTAAAAGTGAACTGAATCTAATTGTGTACAATTTGCTTAAAAGATTTAAAAAAAAGATTAGTAAAAAAATTGAATGAAAATTGGGTTAATTAGCTCATATACCTTTTTTTTTTTTTAATCAAAATATACTCCATTTGAAATTTTATTAATATATACTCTAAATAAATAAAAAAACTTAATAAAAAATACCTCTTTTATATTATATAAATATTTGCCAAACTCTAATTCTAATTTAATTACTTCAATAACCAAAATACTCAACACCCCATCTACTTCCACCTTCCACCATCTCCGGCGACTTCGACAACAACTACCGCCGATGTTTCCACCACCAATCATCACCATCTTGTTGATAATATGTTCAATGTTCTCATTTAATAGGGCGTAAATAAGAAACGAAACCAAAGAAGAGAGCTTTTAATTCGCGGAGCATATTATGTTATCCTTTTCGCGTATACTTTCCAATAGCATGGATCGGTACCAAAAGGTGGAGAAACCAAAGGCGGAAACACCAACCGATGAGAATGAGATACGGATTACGAGCCAGGGAAGGATGCGGAGCTATAGATACGAAAACACCATTTACACATCTGATGTTTAAACAAAGGCTATTATGCTATCATTTTCTACATATCTTGTTTTGCACAGTGAAGTTGATGTATTTCATTTTTTCTAATATGCTATCATTATCTACAGATCTTGTTATATATATATATATATATATATATATATATATATATATATATATATATATATATATATATATATATATATATATATATATATATATAAACACATACATGACGGTTTCATTCTATTATAATTTTAGTGTTCAATTAGAAGATTGGTGGGTTTTGTTGATTTGATTATAAGAAATTGATTAATTTTCTGTTGGCAAGAATGAGGGACTAGGGAATGAAAAGAAAAAATTGACTATGGAATGCATTTTTTTGCCCCAAAAAATATCAAGATTATTAAATTATTAAAATAAATTGATGTATTATTTATTGTTCAACAGATTTGAGAATTTATAGTATGAATTTGATGCTAAGGATTAGTTTGTTTGGAAATTCACGATGGAATAAATTTTAGGTGGTTTTTGTTTTATTTGGTGATTGTAGACTTTTTTAGGCTTTTAAGCATTTTAGATAGTTAGATTTTGCAATTTATTTGGTGAGATTCCTTTCGTTTTTTTTTTCTTGTTTTTGTTGGTGGTTTTGCCATTGGTTACTGGTGGTTTCGGGTGATGTTTTTGCGTGTCTGTGATGGTGCTTTATGCTGGAGGCGGATTTGAATCCAATTGTGGTGGTATTGGCGATGGGATAAGGCTATTGGTAGTGGTGGTGATGGTGGATAACAAGAAAAAACTCCTCTTACCATACAAGTAACACATGTGTTACCATAATTTAAATTAGGGTAACACGTGTGTTACTCTAGTTGTGGTGATGGTCATTATGGTTGTGGATAGTAGTGGCAGATCTGAACTCGGTTGTCGTGGTAGTGGTGGATAACAAGGTGAAAAATGTGTTAACCTACAAGTAACACATGTGTTACCTCCAGTTGTGGATGGTAGTGGTAGTGCTGCGCAGTGGTAGTAACACATGTGTTACCTTAATTTAATTAAAATTGGGTAGTTTGTGGCATTGGCAAATATAATGAGTTGCTGAAGGTAATAATTTTCAGGGTGGTGGAGGAGGAAAGATGGTGGTGGTGGTGGTGGTGGTAACACGTGTTATCCCATAAGTAACACAAGTGTTACTCTAAATTAAATTAGGGTAGCACACGCGTTACCATAATTTAAATTAGTTATGGTTTTAGAGTAGTGGTGGTAGTAACACATGTGTTACCCTCATTTAAAATATGGTAATACACATGTTACCCCCATTGTGGTGAAGTAATTATTGTTTTGGATGGTGTCAACGGATTTGAACCCGGTGGTGGTGGTGGGAATAAGGCGAATGGTAGTGGTGAAAGGCGATTAAAGAAATGAAAAAAAATTGAAAATTTGATTTTAAATGAAAATAATATATTTTTTAAAAAATTACAAAAATAGAGAAATTGTAAAATATTGATTTTAATGAAAAATAAAGAAGTAACATATAGTAACATATATGTTACCCATGTAAAAATATTGTATTTCAATGGAAAATTGAATTATTAATTTTAAATAAAAATAATATATTTTTAAAAAAATAATAAAATGAGTAAATTATAAAGCATTGATTTAAATGAAAATGATGAAGTAACACATATGTTACTCATGTAAAAATATTGTTTTTCAAATGAAAAAAACTAAAACATTGATTTTATGAAAACAATGTATTTTTAAATAATTATCAAAGAAAATAAATTGTAAAATATAATTATAATTATTATTATATTTGAAATAGTAGACAAATATGATAGTTGGTAGTAGTAACGCGTGTTAATCTAATTTAAATTAGAGTAACATATGTGTTACCAAAATTTAAATTAGTTGTGGTAGTAGAGTAGGGTAAATGATAGTAGTGGTGCTGGTATAAGACGAGTGGTAGTAATGGTAGAAGACGATTGGTAATAGTAATAGATATGTTACCAGTATAAAAATTATTGATTTTAATGAAAATGATAAAGTAACATATACGTTACTCGTGCAAAAATGTTGTTTTAAAAAAAATTGAATTATGAATTTAAAATGAAAATAATGTTGTTACCACCGGATTTCGTTAGGGCCTCCACGTCGGCAAGAGTCCAGCTAAAGCCCTGTATAGGCCCAAGTTAAGCCTTGTTAGGGCTTCATGGGCCCAACGAGGGCCTCCCAGATTTTTCAAGGCCTCAGATACTCAGCGAGGGCCTTGCGGATTCGCTTAAGGTCCGATAACACGTTAGCACCCTAGAGGTAGGTGGAGCGAAGCCCACAAAGGGCCTCAACATTCCCAACCAATCTGGAGCACTTCGCTGATCTTCGCATTCTCGTAATCCACAGGCAATCTCTTTACCTGGGATTACCATAGAAATAATTTGAAGACAGATTGTGTTTGATTGCAACAAAGATTCTCATAAGGAAACTGAATCTCGATCTCCTAAATATTAAGTAATGTGATCAACTCAAATAAGGACTGAAATCTTGGAGATTACCGTGACAATCCAATCAGATATCTAATTGATTGTTTTCCTAGATCAATTAGAACTCCGGTACTATAAATACAACGTCTCCAGTTATTCCAAGGTAGGCTCTCTTTGCACATTAATTTCACCTTTAAACTTTGCTCAAATCTCTGCCTGCTTGTCCCTCCACACCTAATTGTTTTTGTTCTCCATACATTATTCTATATACCGGCAGTTGACTTGATCGTCGGAGTACCAACGATCGCCGGACCCTTTTCTCCGAGTAATCTTGGTACCTAACGGTTGTCCTAGTTTGCAGATAACATACGGGTTGGCAGAGGATTGACTAGAGATCTGTTGACACGTGGACAGTACAGGTTTCGACGTCAACAGATTGGCGCCATCTGTAGGAATCGAAAAACGTTACACAACCTAAAACTTGTGGTAAAAACATGTTTTCTACCTGGAAGAGCATGGCAACCGAACACTCAATGGAAGAAGAAGTTGAGTCCCACAACACTGACTTGCGGTAGAAAAGCGTTCAAGATCTCTATAACGTAACCCGTCGTAAAAGGAGAAGACAATGACAAAAGCGAGCGGTTGAGCAGGAGAACCAGGAGCTGAAGCTAGACAATGCTCGGATGAAGGCATGGCTTGAACTGTTGGAAAACCAATCCCTCCAACATGGACTCAAGCGTAGCCATGCTCGGCGAAGCCCTTCGAGGTCTGGCTCAATAGAAATTCATCGATCTCAGGACGACCCGCCCGTTTCAAACGATAAGAACCCTCGAAACATCATTCCTAAGCCCTCGCAGGACAATCAGAAGGTGAGACCTCCTCCGGTGCGTGGAAACCAGCAAGCTCCTGTTGCTAGTGTGTTTGATAGGTTGGGTGTGGGATCTTCCATAGCACCATCCCCTACCAGTGAAAGTAGGCACAATGAGCACAACGAGGCCCGCACGGAAAGGATGAAGGACCTGAAACCTGTTCACGCGAGGCCCGAAGAAGCGAAGAAAATGTTAGAATGCTATGAGGATGACGACGACAAGAACCTCACATTCACCAATTACATGAAGGCCATGGAAGTGCCCGTTGTTGTCAAATTTTAATTACTTCGCAAGTGTACGAATCTATTGGAATATAGAAAAGTAGTAACAAGGTCGATCCCACAGAGACTGCAATGAGGAAGGTCTAATTTAATCCAAATTAACTATTATTTTAAGCTAGTTGAGTTGAAAAGAGTTAGGTTGAAATAATTTAACTGAAAGACTAATTAATTATGCTAAAAGGATGAATTCAAAATTCAAGAAGTTTAAAGTACCAAGGTTTCAGAATCCACCATTGTTTAACTAAGCAATTATCCAGTTATTGATTAATTCTCAAACCCAAACGACAATTCCAAATCAATCAATTGTCGTCTCAAGATATTTATCAATTAATTCCAAAAGAAGAAAATCAAATATAGGCTCCCCTTATACTTCAAACTTAAATTACTTAAGCGTTCCCCGTATCACATTCAATGAGAAGAAAACAAAGAATCAAAATTCTCCTAAGCATTCGATGTATCCCAAATTGATAAAAAGATAACGAAAAATCAAAAGAAATTAATAGACATGTTTAAGCACCAAGCATGAATTAATTAAATCAATAGCTAACTATCAGAAATACATGATATTTAAAATAAAAGAAATTTTATTTAATTAATCTAATCAAGAACAAACAACGAACGTTAAAGCTCTAAAAAGGAATTAAACGAATAACAAAATAATCACTTAATTAAAACAATGTTTCATCGTCTACCTTGGCTCAAGAAAATTAGAAGAACATAATCAAATCACAAAGAAAAGAATTGATAGAACCCGGTATGGATTTAATGAGAAGAAATCTTCGAAGAACTCTTGATCGCCAAGTCGTTATCTTCTCTTGTTTCTTCCGTCTTCTTCCAAGTTCGACTCCCAAAAATCCTCCATTTGTTATGAGTTAATACTCCTATTTATACTACCTTAATTGTGCCTCCCAAAAGATCTCAAAAATTTCCAAAATCCGAGGGCCAAAAGTTACCTAACTAAATTGGGACTCAAAAAAAGAAAGAAAATAGCGCAAAAAAAAAATACCGGGCGATCACCCAGCTTGTAGCTTTTCTTTTTTTGCAGTTTGGTCCTTCAAGTTTCCACACTCTTGCATTTTGGTCCTTAAACTTTAGGTCTTGGTAATTTTAGTCCTCAAACTTTCATATTATCTTCTTTAGTCTTCCCACTTTCCATAACCTCTAATTTGGCCCTTCAACTTTCAATTGAGTGCAATTGGATCCGCATTCTTTTGAAATATCTTCTAATTTATTGCTCTTTTCGTCCAATCTTCTCCAATTGTTCACAAACACGTCCAAAACTAAAATAGAAATAGTAATAAACTAGATTAAGTGGAAAATCAACTATATAACGGGATAAATGCTTAATTCAAAGGCCAAAATAAGTACACAAAACGCACTTATCAAACACCCCCAAACTAAACATTTGTTCGTTCTCGAACAAAAACAAAACTAAAATATAAATTTAAACTAAGTTAATAGAATCAACAGAAAATTAGTCAATGTTAAATTTCTTACCGTATGCCTCAAGTTCGAAAATAAAGCAACACTGTTAGAAAGATATTAAACAACAGCACAAAAAATTTTACTTATCCGATGCTCGACCTTTTATGAGTGTGTGAATAGCCAAAAATTAAACTTATACATGTATCAGACCACGACCAATATTGTGTTGTTGATATTTTTACCATCGCGAACCCTTTGTAGTCATTTATTCTTCATGCCTCGCATAAATTCTCACACTTCCAATATTTTTCTCTCCAATCCTGAAGTGTTCTAGCGAAATTGGTTCCTATTGATCAGCACAATACTTTTTTTCAAATAAAGTGGTAAAATCAGAACTTGTATTCTTAGAATTAGGATGGTGAGTGATTTCTAAATTCTCATCTTCAGTCTCTGAGGTTCTAACCTAGCAATCCTTACCGAGCACTTCTACTTCTTTTTTTATTTATTCAACTCATGCTAACAGTCTTACATCATGTGCAATACTTCTCTTTCACTAGCTTTCTATGTGACCCTTGTAGCGAGCTTTGGGCCGGTGACTCCCAAGTCAGATGACTATAGGGCATCAAGTTTTAAAATACCCTAACAGATTTAATTGCTCGAGTCCCACGGGCTAATAGAGAAGTGAAAATGTAAATATATAAATATTTTTTTTCAATTTTACATAGTTATATATATATATATATGACTTATGTAACGAGCTTTGGGCCGATGACTCCCAAGTCAGATGACCATAGGACACCAGGTTTTCAGATACCCTAACAGGCTTAATTGCTCAAGTCAGATATTTTTTTTTATTTTATCAGCAGTGAGTAGTGCTTAGTTTAGATTCATTGACTATAATTGATTCAACCAAAGATGAGACCCAGAAAATCCAAACTATCAAAATTCTCAGAACAAAAGTAGTAACATTAATACCCCCAAACTGTTCTCAAAATAGTTTGGTCACTAGCTTAAGGATGTAGGAATGGAATTTTTCATAATGATACTCAGTCAATAATATCAACACAAACACTCGAGTCATGTTTCCAATAAACGATAAGTCAATAGTGGTTATGTGTTTCCTTAATCAGGTCTAACATGGATAAGTATTCAGATAAAAGAACGAGTTCAATTGTTGTCTACTATTCTACTAAAAATGTGCTCGATTTTGAACAGATATCATCATTGGCGGTAGGATATTCAATAGTAACTAGACAAATAAACTATTAATTTTTTTTAAAATCAAAATTATTTCAGTTATACAGACCAGAGTGATAAGAAAATTCAAAAGAAGTGATAAGCAAGTTCAAAAGCACTTAAGTATCTTGATACTTTTTAACCCACCTCCAAACAAAAACATTACATTGTCCTCAATGTAATATGTAATAGTAAAATAAAGCAAATGAAGGAGGAAATATATCAGTTACTCTCCAGAGATAGATGTGGAGAAGATGGGTCTGGCTAGCCGAAAGTCCGATAGAACGGGCTCAAATGTAGTACTGGGACCCTTGGTCAAATGATGATTGCCTAGATATTATCCAAGCAGCTCGCAAAGTGTGACATGGTGAGACTTAATAAGTGCATTAAACAATAAAGAAAAATAGAAACTAATAAATTATTTAACATATCAAAAACTACTACATATAAAGCAAGTAAATAAAAGGGTTAGAAAATGGGTTGCCTCCCATTAAGCGCTTATTTATAGTCATTAGCTTGACTTATTGTCTGGTAGCTTTATGGCATTTTGAATAGTACTTTGGATGAACTGCTCTGCTTTCATCTATTGACTTTGCACCATTTTTTGTTTAGCCTCAAAAAGTTGAATATGTGCTCCTCGATTTTCTGTTTCCAGTTAGTTGTATCCATGACAGGTGCTGATTCAAGCAAAACATTCACTTCTTTTATAGCACTATCAACATCAAAATAAGAACCACAATGAGTTAAGCACATGTTTAAAGCATCATCACAATTAGTATAAACAAAAGAATCATTATCTAATGCTTCTATCATGTCAACATCAGCAACATCCTCATTGTGTTATGGTTGCTTGTTGACATTAAAAACATTCAATTCCATTGTCATGTCACTAAAAGATAGCTGCATAACTCTATTACTATAATTAATAATAGCATTAGATGTTGCTAGAAAAAGACGACCAAAAATTACAGGAATATGTCTTGTATAGTCTCGTACCGGTTGAGTATCAAGTACAATAAAATCAACAAGAAAATAAAACTTGTCAACCTGTATCAAAACATCCTCTACAATTCCACGGGGGACTTTTACAGATCTATCAACAAGTTGTAAAATCACAGATGTTGGTTTTAATTCGCCTAGTCCAAGTTGCATATACACAGAGTAAGGAAGAAGATTAACACCAGCTCCTAAATCTAGCAAAGCTTTCTCAATCTTATAGTTTCGTATGATGCATGAGATAGTAAGACAACCTGGATCTTTAAATTTTAGAGAGGTGTTGTTTTGAATTATAGAGCTAACCTATTCAGTTAAAAAGGCCTTTTTGCGCACATGTAATTGTCTTTTTTTCGAACATAAGTCCTTCAAGAACTTAGCATAAGCAGGAACTTGCTTAATAGCATCAAGTAAAGAAATATTTATACTTACCTGCCTGAAGATTTCTATCATATCATTAATAGAATTACCTTGCTTTACCTTTGTGAGCCTCTGAGGAAATGGGACTTTTGGAATGTAAGATGGCTCATTGTCCTCTTTGGAAGCTTCCTGGACTGAATCATCAGTTGGGACAGTATCTGGAGAAATTGGTTGAGATGTGTTTTGCATTAAAATATCCACTTTTTTGTCAAACAATTTGCCACATCTCAAAGTCATGATGAATTTAGCTTCTTCCTGTTGGTTGCTGGAATCAGTCCCAATAATGTGCACTCCTTTAGGATTAGAAAATGGCTGACTAGGAAACTTTCCTTTCTCAATGGTTGTTGCCAACTGTTAGACTGATGAGGCCAGTTGTCCCATCATGTTTTCTAGATTGGAGATGGATTGTGCCTGTGAGTTCTGGCTTGTGCGTACTTCATTCTTAAATTCAGCAATGGTGTGATTCTAGTACTCTAATGCAGCTTGTGTAGCTTTTGTCAAGTTTAAAATTACCTCCTCCTACGGTTGTGGCTATGAAAAATGTTGATTAAATTGTCTGGTAGTTTGCTGAGGGGCCTGACCTGCCGTACTATCCTGTTGAACACCCTGTGACCAAGAAAAATTGGGGTGGTCCATCCATCCTTGGTTATATGTGTTGGAATAAGGATTGTAAGGCTGTTTCCTCATCATGTTGAGGGCATTCGCTTGATTAGTACATGCATCTGGCTCTGTAGGACTATTGGCTGTCAACGAGGTCAACTTGCGAGAAATATCTTCTATCATGCATTTGACTTCTTTGATTTCTGAGCTAGGTTCACTACTGCGAATCTCATAAATTCTTCTTTTCTTTGGTTCAGTTCTAGAAGATCGACTCCGCTGTTGTGAATTGTCAGCCTGTTTTTGAAAGAAGCTCCAAATCTCTGTAGCATTCTTAGACATAAGCTCTCCACCGCTTGTGGCCATCAACCATTCTTGAATATGTGATAGTAATCCCTCCAAAAAATATTGGCATAAGTGCCATTTTTCATAACCATGATGTGGACATTTCATAAGAAGCCTATTGAATCTTTCCCAAGTTTCATAGAATGGTTCTTTGTCTCTCTGCACAAACTCTGAAATTTCCCTGCAAATAGCTTTAGTTTTGTGAACAAGAAAATATTTATTCAAAAATTTAGCAACCATTTGTTCCCAAGATATAATACTATTAGCAGGTAACGTATTAAACCATGATCTTGATCTATCTTTCAGAGAAAAAAGAAACAGACAAAGTTTAACATTATCAGGAGAAACATTCTCATATTTAAATGTCTCACATACATTATAAAAATCTGTCAGATGATTATAGGGTTCTTCACTATCTAAACCATAGAAAGATGGAAGACAATTTAGCACACTCGGTTTTAGCTCAAAATTCCTAGCAATTACTTGTGGGTATTGTATGCATGAGGTGCTCAAATTAGCCAATGGACTAAAATAGTCTCTAAAAGGCCTCTCCTCAATTTCATCACCCATAGCGATTATTGCTTCGGTCCCTTCAATTTTATCTAGATTAGTGGCTCGTTTTCGTTGGTGAAAAGTTCTTTCAATTTCACTATCTGGATGTTCTAGCTTAATTTTTAGAGATCTACGACCAAGCATGCACTATAAATATTTTTTAAAAAATATATATATATAAATAAATAAAATCCTAAATTATAACTAGTCAAAAATAAAATTAACTAAGATTAAATTAACCTTAAGACACAGTCTCCGACAACGGCACCAAAAATTTGTTATCAAATTTTAATTAACTCGCAAGTGTACGAATCTATTAGAATATAGAAAAGTAGTAACGAGGTCGATCCCACAGAGACTGCAATGAGGAAGGTCTAATTTAATCCAAATTAACTATTATTCTAAACTAGTTGAGTCGAAAAGAGTTTGGTTGAAATAATTTAACTGAAAGACTAATTAAATATGCTAAAAGAATGATTTGAAAATTCAAGAAGTTTAAAGTATCAAGGTTTCAGAATCCACCATTGTTTAACTCAGCAATTATCCAGTTATTGATTAATTCTCAAGCCCAAATGACAATTTGAAATTAATCAATTGCCGTCTCAAGATATTTATCAATTAATTCCAAATGAAGAAAATCAAATATAGGCTCCCCTTATACTTCAAACTTAAATTACTTAAGCGTTCCCCGTATCACATTCAATGAGAAGAAAACAAAGAATTCTATGTATCCCAAATTGATAAAAAGATAACGGAAAATTAAAATCAATTAATAGACATGTTTAAGCACCAAGCATGAATTAATTGAATCAATATCTAAATACCAGAAATACATGATATTTAAGATGAAAGAAATTTTATTTAATTAATCTAATCAAGAACAAACCATGAACGTTAAAGCTCTAAAAAGAAATTAAACGAATAACAAAATAATCACTTAATTAAAACAAAGTTTCATCGTCTACCTTGGCTCAAGAAAATTAGAAGAACATAATCAAATTACAAAGAAAAGAATTGATAGAACCCGGGATGGATTTAATGAAAAGAAATCTTCGAAGAACTCTTGATCGCCAGTCGTTATCTTCTCTTGTTTCTTCCGTCTTCTTCCAAGTTCGACTCCCAAAAATTTTCCCTTTGTTATGAGTTAATACTCCTATTTATACTAACCTAATTGTGCTCCAAAAGATCCCAAAAAGTTTCAAAATTCGCGGGCCAAAAGTTACCTAACTAAATTGAGACTCAAAAAAAGAAAGAAAATCGCGCGAAAAAAATAATACTGGGCGATCGCCGAGTGCTTTCCCGAGTGAACACCCAGGCAAAAGTTTTTGCTCTCTGCTTCTGTTCTGTGATGCTGGGCGCTTGCCCAGCTATAAGCTGGGAGATCGCCGAGCTTGTAGCTTTTCTTCTTTTGCAGTTTGGTCCTTCAATTTTTCACTCTTGCATTTTGGTCCTTAAACTTTGGGTCTTGGTAATTTTAGTCCTCAAAAATTTATGTTATCTTCTTTAGTCCTCCCACTTTCCATAATCTCCAATTTGGCCCTTCAACTTTCAATTGAGTGCAATTAGATCCATATATTTTTGAAATTTCTTCTAATTTATTGCTCTTTTCGTCTAATCTTCTCCAATTGTTCACAAACACATCCAAAATTGAAATAGAAATAGTAATAAACTAGATTAAGTAGAAAATCAAATATATGACGGGATAAATGCATAATTCAAAGGCTAAAATAAGTGAACAAAATGCACTTATCACCTGTGAATTTCAGAATGTCTCTGATGGACAAGTATAATAGGAGAGGCGACCCTACGGATCACATCAACGTATACAAGTTGAAGCTCCAGGGTCATTCTCTCGCAGTGAAGTGTTGAATTTCTATACCACGCTCACATCCGATGCAAAGAGGTAGTACAGTAAGCTGAAACCAGGAAGTATCAGAAGTTGGCCCCAGCTCAAGAGAGAATTCGTCAACGTTTTCATTGGCAACTGGGCCATGATAGCCGACATTGCTCAACTCTACGACATTCGGTAGAAGGAAAGAGAAATAGTAAAAAGTTATTTCAAGAGGTTCAACAGCGTCATCAACAAGATCGAGACTGTAACCGATGACAAAGCCCTAGATACACTGGTGACTGGACTTCACATACGCACTCCTTTCTAGAGTGACGTCCAGAATAGTCAAACTAAAACTTATAGTCAGTTGGTAGACTTGATCCAGCGTGAAATCTGATTGGATGAGACGATCAAAAACAGGGAGAAAGTTGAAAGAGATAGAGAGGACCGCTATCGAAGGGAGGGACGACGCTCTCCTGAACCCCATTTCAACCACTTTCAGGAAAAGTGCTCTCCTGGACCACAGAACAACCACTACAGGAGATTTAACCAGATGGAGGTGGCCTCTGTCCCCCATCCCAGGACACCTGCAGTGGCCCCTTTGCCGGTGGCCCCTCTACCCAAGTTCTGTCACATACACAGGACTATGGTGCATAACACAGAAGATTGCCCAAACAGGAACTGATCAGCTGCGAGAACCAGGGGTAAGGAGAGGATAATCGACCAATATGAAGAGATCGAGGGCTGCCCCATCAAGGGTGAAGACCTCCTCTTCAATGTCAGGACGATGGACCTGGTTGTAATGACGAAAGAAATGATAGAAACAAGGACCCGCTAAGGGCTGAAGGGCCCGCGGGAGCAGCCCCTCCCCCCTCTCCCCTCCCCCCTACCCCCTAGTTAGGAAAATCAATACAATTATAGGAGGGCCCTATGTCGGAGGGCACACGATGAACTCGTGAAGGAACTACACGAAGGCAACAAGAGAAGAACCCGTGGAGAGTTGGCAAGTTCACAGACATCGACCAAGAGCCCCACAGATCTCGTTCACTGAGGAAGATGAGGTCGGCATACACTATCCCCACTGCGATGCCTTGGTGGTCCATGCCGTAGTCGCTAGAAATGGACTGGGGCAGATGTTGGTCGATGACGGAAGCACTGTGAACATCTTATTCAGCAGTACCTTTGATCAGATGGACGTAGATCATGAATTAACGCCCATTTCTGAACCTTTGTTTGGTTTCACCGGGGATAGCCTTGTCCCACGGGAGAGGATCACCCTAGCGATGGAGCTCGGAGACCCCCCGTGTCATCTCAGGAAATTCATGGAGTTCCTGGTGGTAGATACTCGCTCTGCCTACCACGGAGTCCTGGGTAGGCCGCGCTGAAAGACCTACATGCGGTCATTTCCATACACCACTTGGCGATGAAGTTCTCTACCCCGGGTGGCGTCGCTAAGATTTGTGGTAATCAAACGGAGGCCAGGTCCTGCTATATGAAAGCACTCTGGAAGGCCGCGAATCATGAAAACCCCATCTCGGCAGTGATGATGATACACATGGAACCAATGGATGTCGACCCCAAAAATATTGAGGAGGAAATGATACTGGACGAGGACCTGGACCCTCGGATCATAGACTCAAATTCCTTAGCCTCTTCGGAAGAAGAACTGGAGACATCTCCTGTGAATCCTTCAGTCCCTACTCTACAAGTGGGGAAGAAGCTAGACGAGAAGATGAAGGAGAAAATAAAACAGTTCTTGCAAACAAAATCCATATTTTTGCATGGAAACATAGTGACATGATAGGGATCGACCCATTCGTGGCTTGTCATGTCCTGAAGGTGGACTCAAAAGTGCGGCCCAAGATATAGAAGAGAAAGCCTCTGAGCGCCGATAGGTATGGCCCCTTAAAAGAGGAGATTGACAAGTTGCTGGCGAACGGGTTTATCAGAGAAGCAGTCTACCCCCAGTGGGTATCCAACCCCGTGCTGGTAAGGAAGAGCACCAAGAAGTGGAGGGTGTGCATAGACTTCTCGGACCTGAATTAGGCATGCTCCAAGGATAGCTTCCCGCTATTGCGCATCGACTAATTGGTCGATGCGACTGCCAGCCATAAGCTACTCAATTTCATGGACGCCAGCCAGCCATAAGCTACTCAATTTCATGGACACCTACTCTGGTTATAATCAAATCCTAATGTTTACAAGAGATGAAGAACACACCTCATTCTTTATAGATCAAGGACTTTATTGCTACAAGATGATGCCCTTCAGCCTGAAGAACGTAGGAGCCACATATCAGCGGTTAGTGAACTGTATGTTTTCAGATCTGATCGAGAATTCTATGGAAGTCTATGTCGATGATATGTTCGTGAAGAGTGTGAATGCCGAGGACCACGTCGGGCACTTGAGATAGATGTTCGGAATACTCCATAAATACCGCATGAAGCTTAACCCCTCAAAGTATGCCTTCAAAGTCACGTCCGAGAAGTTTCTCAGCTATATAGTAAACCAAAGGGACAGGCTTTGGCAGACTTCATGGCTAAGTTCGCCCATATACCAGAGGGCCTGCTCGAAGCGGAGCCACGGGAAGTACCAACATGGAAGTTATATGTTGACGGGTCCTCAAGAGAAGCCGGGGCTGAGCTGGGATTTTGCTGGTTAGCTCCGATGGCCATAATCTCAACTGCGCGCTTCGCCTGGAGTTCAAAACCTTAAACAACACTACCAAATACGAGGCGCTCCTAGCAGGCTTGAGGTTGGTACAAGAGATGAAGGCAAGAAAACTCCAGATCTACAGTGATTCGCAGCTGGTGGTTAGTTATTTATATATGGTTGGGGTATCCGAACCCCCCCCAACCCAAATACTTTCCTGGTGGATGTGGTGGTGTGTTGAATAAAAAAATGATTGGAGGTCATATTTTATGCCTCCTTCCATGTATTTTTTATGAGTTATTTATATATAGTTGGGGTATCCGAACTCCCCTATCATTTCCTAATGGAGGCCTGACAACCACGCTGAGGATGTAATGGTGTGTTGACTAAAAAAAACCGAAACTATAGAAGTCAAAGGATTTTCTAAGATTTAATTATCAAACTACTCAATGCAAGATCTAATTTGATAATACGATTTAATTATAAAGATCAATATTCCTAATTTGTTTAACAATCTTTCTCAAAGAGAATCAAACATATTCCTATATATAACCTGACTATATCTCTATGACAAATGTGAACATATAAGAGAATGCATTAGAATTTATAAATACTTAAAGATAACGTAAAGTATAGTAGTATATCTCTATCATCTATCGGTCTCTATGACAATTGACACTATGTTTAACTTATTTTCAATCTCTTGATAGTAAAACAACCCACAGAAATCATACAATCATTGTTCATATAATTGTAGATGAAAAGAAATCAAAATTAAAAAATGCTTGAATATAACAAACCAGGTTCAAAGAATTAAAAGTTCATGATACAAGTTTTATCACAATCCTAGTACAAAATAAGCTAGCCTAGCATACTAAGATGAAGAAAACAAAATAAAAGATAAAATCCATCACCCGGATAAGAAAAACTTTCAATATGTAATCTTTGTTTTTCGTTCAATCTTGCTCGGATGATTCTTCATTCTTCGTTTCTTGTTTCTCTTCTTAAAATCTCCCAAACATTTGGCTCAGTTATTTAGAGTTAATCTCTCATATTTATAGCCGTCTCTATATATCCCAAAATATCCCAAAATATTGTAAAAATCGCGGTCCAAAAAGTTTCCTAGTTGGAGTAAAACTCAAAAAAGAAAAAAATCCACTGGCAGAAATTTGCACTGGGCGATCGCCCAAGCAAAAAAAATGGTTTCTGCTTAGCAAAATTAAGGCTAGGTGTTTGCCCAACTTAAATTTTCTGTTCTAAGCAAGTCAGTCCTCCAACTTTGGATTTTGGCTTCTTTAGTCCTCAAATATTTCTATAACCTCCAATGTGGTCCTTCAATCTTCAATTGAGTACAATTTGATCATTGTACTTCCTAAACATCTTCCAATTTGTTGCTATTTTCATCAATTCTTCTCTATTTGCTTATAAATAGGTCCAAACTGAAATATAAAAGAAAATACGCTAAATTAAATTGAAAATCTATAAAATAACAGGACAAAAGCTTAGTTTTAAAGTTTAAATAAGTGCGCAAAATTCACTTATTAAATACTCCCAAACTAAGTCTTTATTTGTCCTCGAATAAAAAAAAAAAACTAAAATACAAACTTAAGCTAAGCTAAGAGAATCACAAGAAACAGATTCAATGTTAAATTTCTTACCAAATGCCTCAGGTTCGAATACAAAGCAACACTTTCAGAAAGATATTAAACAACATCACAAATAAATTTTTATCTATCCAATGGTCGACATTTAGTGAGTGTGTGATTAACCAATATTGAACTTACACCTATATTAGACCACGACCAACATTGTGTTGTTGATATATTTATAATCTCGAACCCTTTGTAGTCATTCTTTTCTTACACCTCTCGTACATTATCAGACTTTTAATATTTTTCTCTCTAATCCCGAGGTGTTCTAGCGATTTTAATTCCTATTGATCAATACAATGGTTTTTTTTTCCTAAAAGAGTGATAAGAATTAGATACTTGTATTCTTAGAAGTAGGATGGTGAGTAATTTCTCAACTATCATCTCCAGTCTATGGGTCCTAGCCGTTATCAAGCACCTCTAATTATTTTTATTTATTTAACTAATGTAAACATTCTTACATCTTGTGTGCAAAAACTTCTCTCACGTAAGCTTTCTATGTCACCCATGTAGCGAGCTTTGGACTGATGACTCTCAGGTCAAACAACCATAGGGCACCAGATTTTAAGATACCCGAACATGTTTAATTGCTCGAGTCACACAGGCTATAAGAGAAGTGCAAGATGTAATTTCTTTTCTGTTTTTTTTTTTGCATGGTATTCGATTCTCATAAGTGATTAGTGCTCGGTTTAGATTTATTGACTAGAACCTATTCAACCAAAGATGAGACCCAAGTATCCAAAGCATCAGAATTCTACGAACACACGCATTAACTATAATACCCCAAACTATTCTCAAGCAGTTTGATTACTAGTTTAAGGATTTGGGAACGAGATTTTTTACAGTAATCCTATGTTAACAATATCAACACATAACCCCATACACTCAAGCCATATTCTCATATAAGTGATAAGTCAATAATAGCTACGTGTTCCATTAATATAATCTAACATGGATAACTATTCAAGTAAAAATACAAGTTAAAGTGTTGTCCGATATTCTAACTAAAAATATACTCAACTTCAAACAAATATTATCATCATTGGCGACAAGTCTTTCAACAATAATTAGACAATATTTTTAGATTTTTCAAAAATTTAATTTTTTAAACACTAATATGGCAGTTATACAGACCTGAATAGTAATTAATCAATGATCAAATAAGTATCCTAATACTTAAATCACTCCTAAACTAAAACACTACATTGTCCTCAATGTAATAGTAAAAATAAGCAAATATAAGTAAATATAAGCAAATAAAGAAAAAAAAGGATCAGGTACTCTCCGGAGGTAGCTGTGAAGATGATGGATCTGGCTGGTTAGACTGTCCGGCTGAAGTGGACATGTGGTGTGGTATGGATGGAGCTGAAGGTCGAGAGACGATGTCATAGATTTCATCCATGCAGCTCGCAAAGTGGAGTATCATGTGGTTGACATGATGAGGACTTAAGAGTGTAATCCATAATCTATAGAAAAATGTGTGCCTAACTTACGAATGTAAATCCTAAAACTACGTGTAATGCATTGTTTAATCTAACTTAATTGAAAAAGGCTATAAGAATGAGTTGTTTTCCATTAAGTACTTATTTATAGTTAATAACTTAACTTTTAATCCAGTTGCTCAAGTAGAAGAAGAAGGGATTTCAAGATCATCGAATGTATCACTCTCCAATAATCTCTTGATTTTCTTCTCCATATTCTGTGGCTTGTCCTTCATCTTTCATTTAACAACTGCAATCTGTGCATCAGAGATATCTTCTTCAACTTTAACCACATGTTTATCCATGGCAACTTCTTGCATTTGAATAATCTGTTTACCATTGTCTTTCACATGTATTGTTGGATTCGTCTCCCAAAATATTTTAAAGAAGCTTTTCTTGAATTTTTTTGGAACTCTCAACTTGATATCATGTCCAATAAGGAGGAGATGGTGGTGCCTCATCTCTACCCAACATATGAAATACCTCCATTTCATCCTGAACTCTCAATATCAATACACTTCGTGAACTATCAATGAGAGCATCTGAAGTAGCTAAGAAGGGCCGGCTCAAGATAATAGGGATATTGTATCCTCGGGAATATCAAGAACAACAAAGTCAATAGGAAATAAGAACTTTTCCACTCTCATCAACACATCTTCCACCATCCCAAAAGGTTTTATAATTGATCGATTGGCCAACTAAATAGTAAACTTTGCAGGTTTAACTTCATCAAGTCCTAATCGCTTAAAAATAGAAAGAGACATTAAATTGATACTTGCGCCAAGATCGCACAATGCCATGTTGATCACGAGACTACTGATGGTGATTGGAATTGTGAAGCTGCCTAGATAATTTCTTTTGTCTAGTAATTGCTTTTCCACTATAGCACTTACTTCTCCTGTAAATTTTATTATATTTTTTTCTGCCAACTTTTTCTTATTCACAAGCAGTTGTCTCATATACTTGAAGTAGTTGGGCATTTGAGTCAAGGCCTTCAAAAACGGTATGTTAATATGCAGCTTCCTTAGATGATCAAAAAATTGTGCACACTGATGATCCTGTTTCTTCTTCTATGAATTTAACCCTTGTGGAACAGTGTAGGTTGTACATATTTTTTAATTAGCTATTGAGCTTTTTTTTCTATGGTCTGCAACCTACTCATGATTAGTCCTACTCTTCAAAAACTTATTTTTTGTTGATTGGCCATTTTGCATGTATTTCATGCAACTGCACCCCACTTCTAATTGTTATTGCATGTACTTGCTCCCTGGAGTTGACCTCAATATTACTAGGCAAGGTACTCTGTGGTCTACCTGACATAGCGACTTTCATCTGACTCATCTTTGTCTCTAACTTTTTATTGAAGCACTCTGATTTGGAGGGTGGTCTCTGCCATCTACATGAACTGATTATTTGCTTCTATGTACTACTCAGTTTTTTCCACGAACTTACCAAATATATCTTCTAGTAAGACTCTCTTTTCTGTCTGTTGAAATTGAGAACCATGTAGTCTGCTGTTATTCTGATTATTCCTCCAAGAGAAATTTGGATAATTACACCAAATCAACTTGTGAAGAGTGTGGGCCTAATCACAACACATAAAAAATTTTGCTGGCATTGACCACCTTGAACATACTCGACTTGCTTAGGTTGCTATGATAGAATACACTATTCTGATGTGCTGTGATTAGCCCCACACTCTTCACAAGTTGATTTTTTCGTCTGCATCGCATTAATTGAATGCAACATGCTCTCCACTTTGTGTGCCAATGAATCTATTTTTGCAGATAACAGTGAAAGTGTTCACTTCATGTACTCCTATAGTTCTCTTGTGTATAGCTTGGTATGATGCCCACATAGTGGTGGTGGTAGCCATTCTCTCAAACAACTCCAAGCTTCAGCAATGGTTTTGGTGGATAATGAACCGTTGGATGAAAAATCTACCATATTTTTAAAAAATAGAAGCATACCTGCATAAAAATATTGAACTTGAAGCCCCCTACTAATGCCATGATGATGGCACCTCATTAGCATATTTTTGAATCTGTTCCATGCCTCATCAAAAGAATCAGATTCTGACGGCTGAAATATAGATATTTCATGCTTCAACTTTGCAATATTGACAGGTGGAAAGAATTTTATGCAGAATTTTTGGGCTAAGTTATTCCAAGTGGTGATGCTGACAATCAGCTATGAGTCCAACTACTAAAGAGCTTTGTCATAGAAAGTATGTAGGAACAAACGTAGCCAGATGGTGTCATCTGAAATCCCTTAATATTTGAAATGTTGGCACATTTCCAAGAATTGAGAAACATGTGTATGTAGATCCTCGTCGGCCCTGCCATATAACTAATGCACATTCTGAAAAAGATGAATAATATTGGTCTTTAATTGAAAGTTCGACTACCCAACGGTGGGTAGACAATGCTAGATTGGCTTGGAATGATCTGCGGAGTAATAAAATCACCCACTAACATATTTATTCGTTAATCACTATCTCCCGATTTTCTCGTCCTGCTAGAGCAATCTCATTGTTATCAATGGTGTCTTGCTGCGTTTTGTCTTTTTGGTGTGTTTTTCTTATTTCTCTTTGCCTACGATGGAAAGTACGTTCAATTTCTAGATCAGCTGCTGTTAGAGACCCGTGTCTCACACTTCTCATGCAAAGACCTGGGCGATCGCCCAGTGCAAATTTCTACCAACGGATATTTTCCCTTTTTAAGTTTTACTCCAACTAGGAAACCTATTGAGCCACGATTTTTACAATATTTTGAGATCTTTTGGGACACTTAGAGACGGCTATAAATAGGAGAGATTAAATCTAAATAAAGGAGTAAATTGTTTGGAAGATTTCAAGTGGAGAAACAAGAAACGAAGATTGAAAAATGACCCAGGCAAGATTGAACGAAGAACAAGGATTACATATTGAAATTTCTTCTTATTCAGGTGATGGATTTTATCTTTTCTTTTTGTTTTCTTCCTCTTAGTATGCTAGGCTAGATTATTTTGTGTTAGGATTGTGATGAAACTTGTATCATGAACCTTTAATTCTTTAAACCTAGTTTTAGATATTCAAGCATGTTTTTGATTTTGAACAATTGATATTGATTTCTTTTCATCTATAATATATATGCGTAATGATTATATAATTTTTGTGTCTTGTTTTACAATTGAGAGATTGAAAATAAGTTGAATATAGTATCAATTTTCGTAGAGTCTGATAGAAGATAGAGATATATCGATGTGCTTTACATGATCTTTAAGTATTTATAATTCTAATGCATTCTTGTATGTTCAAATCCATCATAGAGATATAGTCGAGTCATATATAGGGATATGTTTAATTCTACTCAAGAGAGATCGTTAAACAAATTAGGAATATTGATGTTCATAATTAAATCGTATTATCAAATTCAACAGTTCAGGTTAAATGAGATTGGTATAAGTGGATTTGGGATCCTAGTAAGTTTTTCTTTATTAAATTTATATCGCATTCGCATTCATCTCAATTTTACATTAATTTTACTTATTTTAGTTCTTGCATTGAATAGTTAGCTAAGTTGTTTGATGTCAACGGAACCTTCACGTCCCACGCATGGCATGCGAACAGTCCATGGTGGCATACCTGAAAAAGGCCAGAGACCTCCTATCCCACTTTGAGACATTCGAAATCCTCCAGATCCCACGAATTGAGAATGGTTATGCCGACGCCCTTTCAAAATTGGCAAGCACCAGATACTCTGACTTGATGAGGACTATCCCGATCGAAAAGCTCAGCCGATCGTCCACTAACGAGATTCTACCACCGAATACCATGACGATCTCCGAATCTCCTTAATGGATGAAGAAAATTATCACATATTTGACCAACTAGATTCTGCCAGACAATTGGGAGGAAGCACGAAAACTCTGCATGAGGGCAACAAAATTTGTACTACAGGATGGGATCTTGTATAAGAGAGGTTTTAGCCACCCCCTCCTATGCTGTGTATCACTCAAGAGGAGGCAAATTACGTGATGAAGGAAATATACGAGAAAATTTGTAGCAATCACTTAGGAGGAATGGCCCTCACACAAATGGCGTTGAAGTAAGGGTACTACAGGCCAACCATGAAAAAGGATTCGCATGCTTATGCAAGGAAATGCGACAAGTGCCAGAAATTCACTGTTACACCGAAGTTCCTATCTCAGAACCTCACCCCGGTCACCAGTCCTTAGCCTTTTGTCAAATGGAGGATCGACTTCATAGGTCTCCTCCCAACCGGGAGAGGTGGGGTTAAATTTGCGGTTGCAGCGGTGGATTATTTCACCAAGTGATGCGAAGCTGAGCCTCTGGCCAAAATCACGAAGGAAAACACATGGAAGTTTGTTTGGAAGAATATTGTCTGTCGTTTTAGGATACCCCACTCCCTTGTTTTCGACAATGGTACACAGTTCGTCGAGAAGAAATTCAACTTGAACTGCGAGGAGCTGTGCATTCAGAAAGACCTATCCACTCCCTACTATCCTCAGTCTAATGGCCAGGTAGAGGTCGTCAACAAGATCATCAAGCACACCCTGAAGAGGAAATTAGAATCCTCTAAAAGAGGATGGGCCTAAAAATTACCCAAGACTCTGTGGTCATATCGAACCACTTCTCGAACGGCAACAGGTGAAACTCCTTTTGCCATGGCATATAGGACGGAAGTAATGATTCTCGTCGAAGTAAGAATACCCTCTCCTAGGCATTTACACTTCGACGAAGTGACCAATGAGGATCTACGTAGGGCAAACCTGGACTTACAGGATGAAAGGCATGCAGACTCACAACTTCGCCTAGCGGTCTATCAAAGAAAAATGGTCAGATACTACAACTCGAAGGTTAAGAACAGGAATTTTCACATCAACGACTTCATCCTGAAAAAGGTGTTCCAACCTAACAAGAAGGTGAGAGTTGGAACCTTTGGACCCACTTGGGAAGGGCCTTACAAGATCATCGGAGAAATCCGACCTGGAACCTACAGATTGGAGGATTCAGAAGGAAGAGAGACGAGGCATTCCTGGAAGATTACTCACCTACATCTGTATTACCAGTAGTTTTCTTTTTTATTTCTCATTTTTTTAGTACTTTCTTCGGCATCGCTCAGATGCCACGTTCTTTTAATAAAATTCATTATTTTCCAAACCAAGATATTCTCTGCCCAACTATACCAGTAAAAAGAAATTTAGCAGCGAAGGAGTGTGGTTCGTGACCAACTCTGTCAACACGCTAGATAAACATTCAACGCGCATTCAAACAAGTAAGAGAATTCAGCAGGGAGAGAGTGTAGTTTGCAGCCAACTCTGTTAACTCGCTGAATAAACATTCAACCCGCATTCAAACAAGTAAAGAGAATTTGACAGCGAGTGAGTGTGGTTTGCGGCCAACTCTGTCAACTCGCTAGATAAACATTCAACGTGCATTCAAACAAGTAAAGCGAATTCAGTAGCGAGTGAGTGTAATTCACGGCCAACTCTGTCAACTTGCTGGATAAACATTCAACGCGCATTCACACAAGTAAAGAGAATTCGGTAGCGAGAGAGTGTGGTTCACGGCCAACTCTGTCAACTCGCTAGATAAACATTTAACGCTCATTCAAACAAGTAAAGAAAATTTGGCAGCAAGAGAGTGTGGTTTACGGTCAACTCGCTGGATATACATTCAACGCGCATTCAAACAAGTAAAGAGAATTCGGCAGCGATGGAGTGTGGTTCGCGACCAACTCTGTCAACTTGCTGGATAAACATTCAACGCGCATTCAAACAACTAAACAAAATTCGACAGCGAATGAGTGTGATTCGCGGACAACTTATTTTAACTCGCTGAACAAACAGCTAATGCATTTTTATCTAAACATTAACGTATGTCACACAGAACGACATTCTTAGTAAAAGATGTACTTCGTAAAAGTTTTACATTTCTGAAATTAGGAAAACAGCATTGACGTATTTTGTGAACATGACCCTTAAGTCCCGGTCGGACCCTTGGGATCGACATAACCAAGGACCCCAAGGTTAGCCAACAGATCTTTGGCCCTCGATAACTCCGTTAAAGCCCCGGTCAATTTTTTATCTTTGGCATGGATCATATTTTGACAAGCCCTCAGCTACGACTCAGCAGTCCTCTGAGCCTGTACACACGCCATTTGGATTGTTCCATCTTTGATTATGTCATATATGGCCCGTGCCCTCGCGTCTTTGGAAAAGGCGAGTTGTGCACGAAGGTCCTTGTTCTATGAATGCAACGCATCGATATCCTCGCCTCCCTCGACCGTTGAATGCAGTTCATCAACCTTAATCTCCAATACCTTGTACAACTCACAGTTAAGCACGTGACTTCGGGAGGTATACATCTCTGCCAATTTTAACAACTCCATTAATTCTACGTTATCTACGGCCTTCGCAAAAGTAGAAGTCCAATACTTATGAACTGAAGCCACTGCTATGGCGGCTGGAGCCGGTAGTTTTTCCAAAATGGCTCAGTCCAAATCATTCTGACGAGACCCAATATTGATATACTCGGACCTGCCAAGAGGAGAAGTATATTGATATACTCGGACATGCCAAGAGGAGCCTCCTGGCCCTGCCTAGCCCTCTAAGAATCCTTCATATCTTCATCATCCTCCATGCCCCTTCCTGGTATGGCCGTTTCTTCCTCACCATTAGCAACTGCTTTCTTCTTGTCTGATCGTTTGAAGTTTGACGATGAAGATAAAAAATCCAATAGGAGACAGCACGGAAGGAGCCCCTGCAGTTATTCTCGGCACCAACGAGATGAATGAGTGAATGCTCACCATTGCCTCCGGCACCTGCAAGACGGCAATCTCTGAAATGGACGCCGTGCGCGATACCGAAGGTTGAGGAGAAATATCATCCTTTTCACTCACAACTCCACCACGTCTTC
The DNA here is from genome assembly GCA_030279155.1 of Forsythia viridissima. NCBI lineage: Eukaryota > Viridiplantae > Streptophyta > Magnoliopsida > Lamiales > Oleaceae > Forsythia > Forsythia viridissima. The sequence goes on along the minus strand of CM059041.1, from coordinate 26,634,918 downwards.
TTTTGATCTTTGGAACACTGGAAAAATAAAAACCTGTCATGACAAGCAATGACTGGGATCCAATATTGTGGTAAGGAAATAAAAGTGAGAGAACTGAGAGTAAGTTCTGCAAGCGCATATATAAGCAAAGGGGAATGCAAACAGCCAGATAAATGGACATGTGTATAGGGGGGATGCACCCCAATAAACCCTAGGAAGGTATAAAGGCTGCGTGGGTTACACGCACTTCGTAAGTTGCACCATCATTGCATCATGATGGCGCTGCCAGTACACACTCCACGTGGAAACGCTCAACAAAGTCTGATAGCCCCGCCCAGGTTACGAAAGTATGTCAACCTGAGAGCCTCAAAATTACGCGAAGGCGAATGCGAACACCTTGACCACAGATGCTCGCGTTTGCAGCGACTTTTCTTTGATCGCCAGCAAAAAGTATCCGGTCAAGAAACTACATGTTATCCATTCAGATGTCTCTTTACTGAATAGATCATCTCAACTTCAATTGTACAACAATCAGGGATAATCAAACACATTTTTATTTCATTCATCACAATCCAAATTATAAGGCAAGAATGAACAAACATGACTATCATTCTACGACCCCGCCGCCTCTTAGGGTCAGCACATATCGGGAAAAATTAATACTCTAATCTTCGTCATCCTGAGTGTCGTCATTGGAGAAATCTGACTTCACCATGATGAGTCTTCCAAAATCAATACGAGTTGATTTGGTGACTAATTAGGCCACACCGCCCAAAAATGTTGTTGACACCTTTAGCAGATGGCTTTCAGCCCCATCATCCGAATCAGGATCATCGATGGATTTGGTCATCGATGTCTATTGTAGAAACACCATTCGGGACCTTCTGGCTAAGGCTACTAGGCCCAACCTTCTTGCACGTTTGGTCCTATGTACGTTGATTCTCTGGGCATTTGGTCTTCTGAATGTTGACTGTTTGGTCCTCTAGAAGCTGGATCTTTATCCGCGCTTTCGTAGTACATATGAGGTGAACGTTGGAACCTAATGAACGAGTATTAATAGATGCGCGTGTGCTTTTCCTACCACGAGAGGTTACAACCATAGAGATTAGTTGTCAAAATTTACTAGAGTTATGGACGCATGGGAAACGCAATGAAAGACCCTTGCTGTTTTTATAGGAACTGCACGGGAAACACAACACTCAGCCACATGGGAAACACAGTGCAATAAATGAGATGGTTAATGTATAGTCAACAAGTATGTATTTGGAACGCCACACGTCTCAAGCGCCTTTCCATTTACTGGGGCATTAATGACGCTGACTCTTCAGATTCAATAAAGAAGTCTAGGCCATTAATGTCCAGAAGAATGATTTCTCAATTTTAGGACCAATTTCTCATGCCCAGCAAATATAATCATTCATGAGGGTAACCTTTTTGAGGCATGCAATGGGATTCCATACGAAGGTGATATAGTATGAAATAAATTCGATTGATGATGCTGGAACATATGTGAAAAAGAAAACAAAATTACAAGTCTCGATGCCCTGCCGCCTCTCTAGGGGTCGGCACAACGCAGGTCTTTCCCTGTAACAGAAGGAGTGATTTGATCCTCGCTGGCCTTCATTGGGAAGAACCTCGGGTGCAGAGACCTCGACAGGAGCGTACCTAAAAAAAGAGATATCCCACTCTGGATGAGTTTCTGTGATCTGCTCCACCAACTGCTCCCTACCTATGGTCATCAAACGATGGGCGAGGTCTAGGTACTCGGGCGTATCCAGAAACGTGTCCTGATACGCCTCCACTGCCCTGGCCTCGGCATCCAAGCGTTTGGCCCTGAACCTCTCCACCTCTTCCCTTGCCGCGGCCAGCAACCTATCCTTCTCTGCAGCAACGACCTCTAAATTGCTATTAGCGGTGGCTACGACAGTCTCAACTGCGAGGGTCCAATCCTCGGCCAACTTCTGAGCCTCTTCACCACGTTTTTGGGAGGCTTTGGCAGCCCTCTTCTGATCTCGAGCTTGTTTCAAACTCTCTTTCGCGGCCTTCAGTTTGATTTCATACTTCCCCTTCTTGTCGGCCTCCTTTATCACAACCAAATCCAACTTGAATTGGAAAGCCCTCTTGTCCGACTCCAGCTGCGCCTTCTCGAAACTCATAGCCTTCAAGTCATCGGACAACTTCTTGGATTTGGCCTCTTTATCACTACACTGGCCGTCAAAATCCTCAATGGTACTGAACAACTCTTTGGTCAAGACCAACCTTCGTATCAAGTTCATCTCTGCCAGTTGCGGCCGCTCGCACATTGTGGCTTACTCAGCTGTTTTCTCCCATTTTTGGGTCCAGTACTTGTGGACACTTGCCGCCATTATTGCATGATGGGTAGGGAACAATTGTATCACAGAGGTTTCCAATTCGCCATGGCGTTAAGAAATGGGGATACGACTTCCTTGGCCGGTCGAAGAGGCAGAATTCATGGCATTTCCAACCCCTCTGTCAGGATGCGGTGAGGACTGGCGATTCTCTTCAGTCTGCCTCGTCTTGCAAACATCCTTCATAAACGTCTCCGTAGCCGCAGGAGCTTTCCTCTTCCGTTCGGTTACCTCACCCGTGTCTTCGATGATTCTCTTCTCCTTGTCCTTTGGGATAATGGGGTTAGGGAGAAGATGGGAGAACGACGGCGAGGATGGAGGAGGAGTAGCCTGGCCTAGAACCTGGACATCAGATGCCAGAGGGTGGATTGTCCTTAATGGCGTAGCATCCTAGACCTCTTGCGGCAGACATGGCGTCTCACGCGAAGGAGCCTGGGCTGAGGAACCCTCCCAGCCGGCAGGGCGAGCGAGACGAAGGAAAAGAACACTCTTAAACCTAAAAGCTGCTGACACAGTCACCAAGATGCAAATCATTAGGATAGCTTATCATAACGGGGCCAGTACAGTTTAGCTTGCGAGACTCACCCATTAGTCCGTAGCAAATTAGTAAGTTGTCATCTTTAAGCAAATTGCTAAGACTCTTGAAGTCGCTATCGAGCGCTCGAACCTTATTTCACTTCGATCTTAACTCCTCTTGATCTCTCTTTGGAATGGGTGGCTTCCTGCAGTCTGCAAATATAAATGAAACATTAAGTCGAGAACAACGATCAAAAACCCGCACAAAGATGACAAGATATACCAAGTTTCCCTAATTGACGGAAAATAGACATGTTGGGAAGAGGATCCTCCGGTATAAACTCCCAGTCCCCTCCGATGAAGATGAACCTCTCCTTCCAATTATGCACTTTGTTGGGACTGTCGGTGGTCGTTCTCCATTTATGGCCCGGCCGATGAGAGATATTAAACCAACCCGCAGACCGGCAGGGTCGGTAAATCGATTCAAATTCCCTAGGGGTTAAGTCCCCACCAACATTGGCAATACCCCACAATAGAAACGAAGCCGCCATTTGGCCCCATCCATTCGGTGTTATCTGGCAAGGGGCCAAATTCCAATCTCTCAAAACCTCACGGAAGAAATAGTGCATGGACAGGTGAAGACTTTGATGCATCGCCGGTTCGTAAATTACAACAAATTCCTCATGTGGGTCATCGGCACGCTCCTCGAGACCAGGAGCCCTGAGCTTACAAAGGTAGGAATATCGTAGGATAATCATATGTCTTTTAACTCTGCTTTCTTGATCTTCAAGCGAGCTATGGAAGCTTCGGTGCCCAAACGCTTGAGCTCCTCGTCGAGCGCCTGGGCCACCGGAGTATCTCTTTTGTCCAGCGACCCTCTCATCTCGGGTACTCCGGCGTCACGCTACCCCTTTCCTACGGTCGCCTTCGGCAATCTAGTTGGGCTTATCCATCTCCCGCTTGTGGACGCGGGGGGTAGACGAGCGATAGTGGGTGCTTGATTAACTTGTCCCATGCCCTTGACCGAATGAGAAGATGAAAAGGAGGACGACGCCTCACCCCGGATACTAGGGTTTGTCCAGGCGTCCGACCAGTTCTGCGAATCATCATGTCCAGACGACATTTCTACCCCTCTCAATTCTAGAAGAAGGTACCTCCATGATCGTCGAAAAATACAGCAGAAAATGGCGTCCAAAATAAGAAACCACGAAATGAAAACAATGGCTCTACGAATCAAAGCACATCAACTCTCGTAGTGCTTACCTCAAGATTACAGTTGAACCAATGAATACGTCTTGAATTTTCTTGATTATCGACGAAGTACTCCACAAAACCTGAAATGTGCGTAGAAGTAAGAAGAAGACAAATATGGAGGGGGCACAGGTTTATATAGATTGAGGCCCCTCAATCCCCACCGTCCGAACTCAAAACATGGCATCTAAACCATCGCTCAGAGGACGCGTGTTCAAAGTAGGGCAAAATGCAGTAAACGGAACCCTAGGCATTTATTGAAACAAAGAGATACGTCCCACATGCGCCCCCAATCACCCATCACGCGCCATTAGCATTGAATGCACACACTCTCTCACCCATGATTACCTGACTAACAGATTGACAACTTTGATTGACAGCTTGGACAAAATCACACTAACCAGGGACACGTCACTGGAAGCCCAACCAATCAAAACCCTCAACCGTCATAAATAATCGGCTTCGGACTTGGGGGACTATACTCAGTAATTAATTCAAAGATACAGGGACAAAATACTCAATAGTGTACTTGCAAAGACCGTATTCACGGGACCCCCCTCCTGCGGTCAAAAACTTTCTACCAAAGTCCAATGCCTACTATAAATAGTAGGCTTGGAATTGGGGGACTATTGTTACCACCAGATTTTGTTAGGGCCTTCACATCGACAAGAGTCCAGCTAAAGCCCTGTATAGGCTTGGAATTGGGGGACTATTGTTACCACCAGATTTTGTATAACTCCAATGCCTACTATAAATAATAGGCTTGGAATTGGGGGACTATTGTTACCACCAGATTTTGTTAGGGCCTCCACATCGACAAGAGTCCAGCTAAAGCCCTGTATAGGCCAAAGTTAGGCCTCGTTAGGGCTTCATGGGCCCAACGAGGCCCTCCCAGATTTGTCAAGGCCTCAGATACCCAGCGAGAGCCTCGCGAATACGTTTAAGGCCCGACAACACGTTAGCTCCCTCGAGTTAGGTGAAGCAAAGCCCACAAATGGCCTCGACATTCCCAGCCAATCTGGAGCACTTCGCTGGTCTTCGCATCCTCGTAATCCACAGGCAATCCCTTTACTTGGGATAACCAGAGAAGTAATTTGAAGACAGATTGTGTTTGATTGCAACAAGGATTCTCATAAGAAAACTGAATCTCGATCTCCTAAAGATTAGGTAATGTGATCAACTCAAATAAGGACTGAAATCTTGGAGATTGCCGTGACAACCGATTTCCCTTATCTCATAAGGAAGAAGGATCCAATCAGATATCTAATTGATTATTTCCCTAGATCAATTAGAATTCCGGTGCTATAAATACAACATCCCCGGTTATTCCAATGTATGCTCTTTTTCTACATTAATTTCACCTTTAAACTCTGCTTAAACCTCTGCCTGCTTGTCCCTCTCATACCTAATTATTTTTGTTCCCCATACATTATTCTATATACCGACAGTTTACTTGATCGTCGGAGTACCAATGATAGCCGGACCTTTTTCCCTAGTGATCTTGGTGCCTAACAGTTGTCCTAGTGTGTAGGTAACATACGGGTTGGCAGAGGATTGACTGGATATCTGTTTACACGTGGACAGTGCAGGTTCCGACGTCAACAAATGTATTTTCTTAAAAACTATAAAAAGAAGATAAATTATAAATTATTGATTTTAATGAAGACGAGGAAATAGCATATAATAACACATTTGTTACCCGTGTAAAAATGTTGTTTTTAAATAAAAAAATTTTAAAATATTGATTTTAAATGATCCTAATGATTTTTTTTTTAAATTATAAAAGGATATAAATTGTAAATTATTGATTTTAATAAAAATGATGAAGTAACACATATGGTAACACATATATTACACGTGTTTAAATCTGTTTTCAAATGAAAAATTGAAAACTTGATTTTAAATGAAAATAATATATTTTTAAAAAAATTATAAAAAAAGAGAAATTGTAAAATATTTGATTTTAATAAAAAATGAGGAAGTATATATGTTACCCATGTAAAAATGTTATTTTTCAAAGAAAATTTGAAATATTAATTTTAAATAAAAATAATATATTTTTTAAAAAATAACTAAATTATAAAGTATTGATTTCATTAAAAATGATGAAGTAACACATATGTTACTCGTGTAAAAATATTATTTTTCAAATGAGAAAATGAAAATATTAATTTTATGAAAGTAATGTATTTTTAAGCAATTATCAAAGAAAATAAATTGTAAAATATAATAATTATTATTGTTATATTTGAAATAGTATACAAATATAATAGTTGGTGGTGGTAACAAGTGTTAATCTAATTTAAATTAGAGTAACATATGTGTTACCATAATTTAAATTTAGTTGTGGTGGTAGAGTAGGATATATGGTGGTGGTGGTGGTGCTAGTTGTGGTGCTAGTATGAGACAAGTGATAGTAATGGTAGAAGACGATTGGTAATAGTAACGCATATGTTACCAGTATAAAAATTATTAATTTTAATAAAAATGAAGAAGTATATGTTACTCGTGTAAAAATTTTGTTTTCAAATAAAAAATTGAAATATGAATTTTAAATAAAAATAATATATTTTCTTAAAAACTATAAAAAGAAGATAAATTATAAATTATTGATTTTGATAAAGACGATAAAATAATATATGGTAACACATATGTTACCCGTGTAAAAATGTTGTTTTTAAATAAAAAAAAAATTGAAATATTGATTTTAAATGAAGCTAATGTATTTTTAAAAAAATTATAAAAGGATATGAATTGTAAACTATTTATTTTAATGAAAATAATGAAGTAACACGTACGGTAACACATATGTTATACGTGTTGAAATCTTTTTTCAAATGAAAAAATTGAAAATCTGACTTTAAATGAAAATAATATTTTTTAAAAAAATTATTAAAAGAGAGAAATTGTAGAATATTGATTTTAATGAAAAATGAGGAAGTAACATATAGTAACATATAGTAAAATATATATTACCCATGTAAAAATGTTGTTTTTCAATGAAAAATCGAAATATTATTTTTAAATGAAAATAATATATTTTTAAAAAAAATAATAAAATGACTAAATTATAAAGTATTGATTTTGAATGAAAATGATAAAGTAACACATATGTTACTCGTGTAAAAATATTGTTTTTCAAATAAAAAAATTAAATATCGATTTCAATGAAAATAATGTATTTTTAAACAATTATTAAATAAAATAAATTGTAAAATATAATTATAATTATTATTATATTTGAAATAGTATACAAATATGTTTTAAATAAAAAATAATATATATTTTTTTATAATTTTAGATAATAAAAAATGAAAATGTTCATTTTAAAAAAAATTAATATAATTTTAGATAATGAAAAACTGAAATATAGATTTTAAATGAAAATAATTTTTTTTTTATTAAATTATAAAATATTGGTTTTAATAGAATGTGGTATTTTTTAAAGCAAACTATGAACATGAGCTATTTTTTGAAAAATAAAAAAGAGGTATTTTTCAATTTTTTTTACAAAAAATAAAGCTCGTCAAGTTTGCCCATGAAAATTAAGTCTAAAAGAAAAATAAATAAGAATTTTTTTTTGTCCAAATGGACTAATTGGCACACACCACAATAAATAAAAATAAAGTAAAAAAGGGGCTAAAACCCATTAATGGCATGTGTGTGTAATAAAATAAAATAAAAGAAGAAAAGTTGAAAATGGGCCAAAGACTATTTATGGCATGTGTCACCAAAAAAAAAATCAAAATGTTGTTTGTCGAGCAGCTCGACAAACAACATAAAAAATTCAAATGTTATTGTGTTTGTCTGCTCGACAAGCACAACACAAAAAAAAATGATTTTTGTTGAGTAACTCGACAAATTCGTAATTTGACCCTATTTATCGAGTTACTCGACAAATGAGACCCTTATTTGTCCGCTCCACACATAAAAAATAAATTAGTATGGGGGCAGTGTCAAGCTACTTGACCAAAAATATGGTTTGGTCTTTTTGTCGAGCTGCTCGACAAAAAAAAAAAATTAGCCTTTTTGTCAAGTTGCTTGACAAAACTAAGGAAAAAAATTGGTATTTGACAGTATCGAGCTGCACGACAAAAAAAAAAATTGGCCTTTTTGTCGAGCTGCTTGACAAAACTAAGGGAGAAAAAATTGTTATTTAGCAGTGTCAAACTATTCAACAAAAAAAAACTACTAAATTGAATAAAATTGAATTTGTATATTAAATGGCTAAAAATGTCATTAGTCCAAAAATAACTGTGGAAATTTTAAGCCGTTTGGAATGGAGATTGTTCCAAACAAAATTGATTCTCGAATATCCTTCAACATATCTATTTAATAATATTTATTTAGAATAATTTGTAATAAATAATTCAGTAAAAGTGGTGTACAATTATTTTAAAAAATAAAAAAATAAAAAAATGATTAGTAAAAAATTAAATGAAAATTAGGTGTAAAAGAAAAATAAAATTAAAGGAATTTTTTTGGGTCAAAATTGGCTAATTGCCACACACCACAATAAATTAAATAAAAAAAAAGTAAAAAATAGGCTAAAGCCCATTTATGGCATGTGTGTGTAACACAAACACCATAATAAAATAAAATAAAATAAAAAGTTTAAAATGGGCCAAAACCCATTTATGTCATGTGTCACCAAAAAAAAAATCAAAATGTTGTTTGTCGAGCTGTTGGACAAACAACATAAAAAAAACAAAAAATTCAAATGTTATTGTGTTTGTCAAGCAGCTCGACAAACACATTAAAAAAAATTCAAAATGTGTTTGTCAAGCTGCTCGACAAACACAATATATATATATATATATATATATATATATATATATATATATATATATATATATATATATATATATATATTGGTCTTTGTCTAGTAACTTGACAAATTCGTAATTTGACTCAATTTGTCGTATTACTCTAACAAATGTAACTCATATTTGTCCGCTCGACAAAAAAAAAATGGTATTTAGACAGTGTCGAGCTACTTGACAAAAAAAATGGCCATTTTCTCGAGCTGCTAGACATAAGGAAAAAAAATTTGGTATTTGGTAGTATGGAGCTGCTCGGGAAAAAAAATTGGCCTTTTTGTCGAGCTGCTAAAAAAAAAACTTTTAAAGATTGGTGAAAAATTAAATAAAAATTTGTTTGGATTGGGATTGGAGAAAGAAAGAAAAAAAAAATGAGGAAAATGGGAAAAAAAAAAAAAAGAGGTATTTTTCAACTTTTTTTACAAAAAGTAAAGCTCGTCAAGTTTGCCCATGAAAATTAGGTGTAAAAGAAAAATAAATAAGAAATTTTTTTTTTGTCCAAATGGGCTAATTGGCACACACCACAATAAATAAAAATAAAAATAAAAATTTTAACCCATTTTATGGCATGTGTGTGTAATAAAATAAAATAAAAGAAGAAAAGTTGAAAATGGGCCAAAGCCTTTTTATGGCATGTGTCACCCAAAAAAAAAAAAAATCAAAATGTTGTTTGTCGAGCTGCTCGACAAACAACATAAAAAAATTTAAATGTTATTGTGTTTGTCTGCTCGACAAACACAACACAAAAAAATAATTTTTGTCGAGTAACTCGACAAATTTGTAATTTGACCCTATTTATCGAGTTACTCGACAAATGAGACTCTTATTTGTCTGCTCGACACATAAAAAAATAATAATTGGTATGAGGGCAGTGTCAAGCTACTTGACAAAAAATATGGTTTGACCTTTTTGTCGAGCTACTCAAAAAAAAAATGGGCCTTTTTGTCGAGTTGCTCAACAAAACTAAGGAAAAAAATTGGTATTTGGCAGTGTCGAGCTGCACGACAAAAAAAAAATTAGCTTTTTTGTCGAGCTGCTTGACAAAACTAAGGGAGAAAAAATTGTTATTTGGCAGTGTCAAACTATTCAACAAAAAAAAAACTAATAAATTGAATAAAATTGAATTTGTATATTAAATGGCTAAAAATGTCGAAAATTAGTCCAAAAATGGCTGTGGGAATTTTAAGCTGTTTGGAATGGAGATTGTTCTAAAAAAAACTGATTCTCAAATATCCTTCAACATATCTATTTAATAGCATTTATTTAGAATAATTTGTAATAAATAATTCAGTAAAAGTGAACTGAATCTAATTGTGTACAATTTTTTTAAAAAATAAAATAATAAAAAAAAGATTAGTAAAAAATTTAATGAAAATTAAGTGTAAAAGAAAAATAAAATTAAAGGAATTTTTTTGGGGTCAAAATTGGCTAATTGGCACACACTACATTAAATGTGGATATTACACCCACTACTTAACAATACTAAAATAATTCAAAATCTAACAACTTAGCTTATTTATTTTAAAAATAATTTATTTTAAAAATACTACATTCTTAAAAATAAATTAATTATTTTAATATTCAATTAATAATGGATTAAAACAGTTTTAAAACCGTAAATTACATATTACCAATTTAACATTCCTAGATTTACGCACCTTCTACAGTGAAAATACCACAACCGTGAAGAAACCTCTCCATTATCAAACATGTGCAAGTTTTTTCAAAATCTCTGCAAATCTTCAACCGGAAGCCCTAAATCGTAGTTCATTTTTCAACATTTTTCATCTCCTTTGAACAATGGAGACTCCAAGCCGTATATTGACAATGTTGAAGGGAGCGTCATCTAGTGGAGAAAATAAACCAGAGTTCAATGTTTACAATCTTCGGCGAATAACCTTCTCCATACCCACTAAAGATTCCAAAACGAAAGAGATAAGGAAGATGAAGGACAATCTAAAATCAATTAGACGAGAGAGAAATCTGTATGACCATTTTTTTATTATATAATATGTATCTATAGGTCTGTTACAGTACATTGTATATATTAATAGGAATTTGTTGAAATTTAGATTTGGTTTTAGCTGTTGTAATAGTTGTAACAGATTCTCTTTAATATCAATGTCTGATGCTGTTGTTACAAATGATATAGTGTATGAATGGTTGATACAGATATTAGGAATGATGTTGTGAATCAATTCTGATATAGATGCTACAATTGATATTTTATAACAATTAATATGTTATTGAATATGTTACAGATTGAGTTATGTTATTAAATCATGAGTTAAATTTGTTCTCACTGTTACATTCTGATGTTACAATGTGTCAATTTGTTTTAGAGTCCAGTATGTATGTAAATACGAAATTGTTGAAGTATATAGTTGGTTTTGGTGTTGTAACATTTGTAACAGATTCTTTTTGATATTATGGTCTGATACAGATGTTATAAATACTATAGTGTATCACTGTCTGATACATATGTTAATATGTTACAGATGATATGATGTTATTTTACCCAGCACATGTTACATGTATTGGTATTCTCTACTACTGAAGTTACATATGTTACAACTGATATTATCATGACTTTTAATATATATCATGATTGTTAATACGAAATTTGTTGAAGTTTATAATTAGTTTTGCAGTTGTAACATTTGTAACAGATTCTTTTTAATACAGATGTTACAAATGCTATAGTGTATCACTATTTGATACATATGTTACAAACGACATTCTGTATCACTGAATATGTTACAGATGATATCATATTATTTTACCCAACACATGTTACATGCATTGGTATTCTTTACCACTGACGTTACATATGTTACAACTGATAAAATCATGAGTTTTAATATGTATCATACTGAAATGTAACATACACAGATGTGCTAAATGTAATAAGCAGCTTCGCAAACCAGAAACTTCCAAATGTTACAAGATCATAACAGGAAAATAATGTAACATATGCAAATGTTCTCACTGTAACATAAACACAAAATATCATGAATTTTAAGATTTTTTTGTAACATTTGTTTTAGAGTGATGATAACAAAAAATAATATGTTACCAACATCTAAATGTAACACATGTAAATGTAACACACGCAAATGTAACATAAGAAAATGTAACATGTGCGATTGTAACATATACAAATATTCTAAATATAATACACGTCTCTGCAAACCAGAAACTTCCAAATGTTACAAGATCATAAATGAAATATAATATAACATGTGCAAATGTTCTCATTGTAACTTAAACATAAAATATCATGAATTTCAGAAATTTTTGTAACATATGCATTCAAATAAAGAATTTTTTGGACTGCTACATATAATCACATCTATTCAAAATCTGATTACATATATTTGGATTGATAAACATGTTACAATAATTAACATTATGTAATTATTTTGATAAAAAACTTTATGTTCTTCACGTTCTGATTTTCTTCACTGCATCTTCTTCACGGACAAAATTTTTTCACGGACTGATCTTCTTCACCGAATGATGTTATTAATGGATGTTTGCCTGATTTTCTGCAATTTTTTGTTTTATAGTTGGACAAAAAATCAATTGGGATATCTAATTTAATGGAAAAATCGAAAAATCCCCCTTTTTTAGCTTACCGTTATAGCTGGTAATTATGGCTGGTAATTAATATATGAAAATAGAATAAATATATTTAAAAAAACAGTATTTTTGGAATTTCTGCAACAAAATAAGCTTTTTGGAATTATTTTCAAAATGTGGCTCATTTATGAAAAAATCCCACATTAAATTAAATAAAAAAAAAGTAAAAAATGGGCTAAGGCCCATTTATGGCATGTGTGTGTAACACAAACAGTTTGTGTTACAATAAAATTTTGAAAAAATTGCCAATAAGTCATCTCCACGTGACTTGTTTCAAATTAGATCAAATTTTTTTTTTTAATTGTGATTAAGTCATACTTCACAGCAATATTTTATATTAATTCCAAATTTACTTTTTTAACCATATTTTTCATTGGCACAATCTTTCAACTCCACAAACCTCCTCTACCTCCGGCGACAACTTCTTCGACCTCCGGCGACCTCCGGGGATAACCTCCTCCACCTCCGGTGACCTCCAACGAGTGCTTCTACGGCGCAGTGTCACTTTTTAATTCCATATAGTAAAATATAGGCCATGTGCTATTGAAATTGTGAAGATATCTAAGCATTCATGGAATGAATGAAGGATTTGTGAAAGATTTTGGTGTAGCTAAACTAGTTTTGGGATTGGTTTTAGGCAGTTTTTTGGTGAAGATTTTGGATCAATTTCCAGTTGGGGGCTGAATGTTGTTAGCTGTGAAACTACAAAAATAAATGACAAGTTACTTCATAGAATCCAGATTGAGGTAACAAATTAACGTAGAAATATTGTTATTAATTTCTTTGTTTTAATCTTAATTCTTTTATTTGATCATTTTTTCAGGCTAGTGATCTAACGGCTAGCATTGATCTATCTGTGCTGCAAGAGAGGCTGACCAATATGATTAACCTCGGTTGAGTATTTTAGTAGTTATGTAAACAATGAGCATTTTTCAGTTATGTAAACAATGAGGTAACATCTGTTGTTGATACTGTATTATAGAATAGCAACTTGATATTGTATTAAGTTGGCCATTAGATTATTTCTTTGTGTTGTTAATTAGTCATGAAAGTTGTTTGATACTGTATTATACAAAACAGTATCACAAAAGAAATGGGCATAGAATGCTGTAAATATGAGTTTGAATGCTGTAAATATGAGCTTGAATACTCCACTATCTTATGTAAATAGGAGCTTGAATGTTCCACCATCTAAGGTTTAGTCATGGTATGTTGTTTGATACAGTATTATGTAAAACAGTATCACAAAAAACAGTATCACAGTAGAAATGATCATAGAATTTGCACACGTGCTCAGAATTTTTATTATAATATGTTTTCGGAATAGTCTCGACGAGACGGTCAAGACCAGTCGCTTTGCGACTGCGTATAATGGATTTTACTCGTTTGAAGTCGTCTCTTTAGTTTCAAATGGCAATCTTTAATTTTTTTTTTCTCAAAACAGTATCACAAATCCTCTAAAACAGTATCATGGATTAATGTACATCCTTTTACTGCAAATTAAAGCTCTTCCAAGGTATCTGAGTCCCTTAAAAGCAAACACATACTTTAGAGCAATGCCAAGATGAAGAAAGAAGAACTGTCAATCATTCTCAAGTTAATGGGAAGTCATGCGAAGGATTCTCATCTAAAATTATGAACAGTGTTTCTAATTCTTCCTTTGAATTAGAACATGTTTGAGATTCAATTAGGACATAGATTCTCATTGGATAGATAAATATAAATATATAATGTGTTTAATGGTAGGTAGACGAATTAATCATTAGAGAATAAATAAGAGAATAATATTATTCTTAAAATGTTTCATTAGTAGTACAAAATCATAGGTTTAACATTATCACAAAAAAATAGTATCATAACAAAACAGTATCACAAAAAACAGTATTACGACAAAACAGTATCACAATTAGCGTTTTTTTACAATTAAGGGTATGTTAGTCTTTTAGCTCTAAAATGTGACTTTAATTTAATTAAGTTTTAAGCATATGACTTTAGAGCCCATAAGTGCCCAAGCAGTGACTGACCCTGAATTTACCCTAAAATTTTTTAAAAAAGTTGAAAATAGGCCAAAACCCATTTATGGCATGTGTCACCAAAAACAAAAAAATCAAAATGTTGTTTGTCAAGCTGCTCGACAAACAACTAAAAAAAACAAAAAATTCAAATGTTATTGTGTTTGTCGAGCTGCTCAACAAACATATTAAAAAAAATTCAAAATGTGTTTGTCAAACTACTCGACAAACACAATATATATATATATATATATATATATATATATATATATATATATATATTGGTCTTTGTCTAGTAACTCGACAAATTCGTAATTTGACCCAATTTGTCGTGTTACTCTAACAAATGTGACTCTTATTTGTACACTCAACAAAAAAAAAAGGTATTTAGACAGTGTCGAGCTACTAGACATAAGAAAAAAAAATTTGGTATTTGACAGTGTGGAGCTGCTTGGGAAAAAATAAATTTGGCCTTTTTGTCGAGCTGCTAAAAAAAAAACTTTTAAAGATTGGTGAAAAATTAAATGAAAATTTGTTTGGATTGAGATTGGGATTGAGATTGGAGAAAGAAAGAAAAAAATGAGGAAAATGAAAAAAAAAAAAAAAAGTAGAAGAAGAAGGAATTATGTACAATTTGATTATAAGATCAAATAAAAAAATTGGTAAAAAATTGAATGAAAATATAGACAAATGTCTGAATAGTAAAAAAAACAAAAATAAGGAAAAAAAATATAATTCTCGAAATGGGCATTGCATGGCTTTCTAATCTTTAAAAAAAAAAAAATACCATATATCAAAGTTTTGCTTGGCTTTGGTTTGCCGAGTAGGCGTTAAAACAAAAAACAAAAAACAAAAAGGAGTCAAAAATTACGGCTATTGTCAAAATGGACAAAAGCCCATTTAATTTGCTTGGCTTTGATTTGTCAAGTTACTCAACAAACTACAAACCAAAGGCATTAATCAAAAAAAAAAAAAAAAAAGTAAGTCAAAAATTGCGGCTGTGTTCAATGTCAAAACGGTGCATTTTGGACAAAAAATCTACAGTGTCAAATTTATGACTCTTATATATATTAAAAGTATTAATATTATGGGTGCCCTCGCCTAAGTGGGGCCTTAACGACTTATATTGTCTATAATTAAAGTTGAACCAACTCTTCATAAGTAAAATTCGTAAGTTTATAAGCCCATTGAAAAATTAGCTACCAAAAATGAAATTAACTTCATGTGATATCAAATGAATGTAAACTGGAGAATACGGATTTAACAAGTAGAGTTGGACACCATATGTGAGCATGATACAACATTGCTTCAACACACAAAAGCACGTCTAACGTTGTAATCTTACGATAAATGTATAGTTTGGTCCATGCTTCCACTAATGTAACTTTCATATGCACACTTTTCGTGTCGTATTATGTTGTGCGTGAAAAACTTGTTATATACGTGTACGAATTTTAATGTAGAAACAGCATGCATGTAAGGTCACGCCAACAATCATTTTTACTTTCCTTGTACTCTGGTCCAATATGATTTATAAATAATAGTACATGCAAGTGAATTTTTTATGTTAATCAATTGCATAATTAATATTATTCATATGGGTGGTAAATGGATCGAACGGTTTGTACGTGGATTTGCTGGCTCGGCTTTCATCCAGTAGAAAAATTACAAGCCGAGATATGGACAACCTTACTCGTGTAATGGCTCAATTAGTTCAAAAATTATGCATTTTTAAGAAGAAAAAAAATTAAAAAACCTAATTTGGCTAGGGGGTGGCTCAGCTCGGCCCCATGAGACTCATGAACCATGGAACATCCGAGCAACCCTGTGGGAGACGAGCTTAGCAACACGGGCCGAGTTGGGCCCAGTGACAATGGACCGAGCAAGCTCAGCCAAGTACATTGCCACTCCTAGTTATTCATCATATGTAGCGATGTTGATGGATCGTGTAAATAGATACGTGAGTAATATACTAGTTAGGTTGTACAAAAACAAAACACGAAACGACGTGTAATAATGTTATTTCTGAAAAAGAGTATGACATAAAATGCGGTAGAAATGTTATATAAAAATGTAATTTATTTTTATACATTCAATAATTTACTTTAAAAAGAACTATTTAACTTATTATACGATAAAAAACACAATTAATTTAATCTAACTAAAAGTTTAACTAATCAAAGTTTGGAAGTCTATATGAATTATTCAAGCGATCGTTGCAACAGGAACTTGGAATTCAAAGTTTGAAAGTGAAGATATGAATTCTTCAAGTTATCGCTGGAATAGGAACATGGAATAGTGGCGGATGGCAAAAAGAATATTACCATGTTAATTTTTTGAGTATAAAATTTACATCTCAAAATTAAGGTAACATTTGGTTGAAACTTGTAAATAAGTTAATCTTAAAGTTCACAACGAAGTTTAATTTGCATTAAAGTTTTTGAATATTTAACACACAATTATTATAAATATTTGAGGGCGAGACCTTAATCCAGATATATTAACCATTTCAACTAAATTTTAAATTATCAAAGAACGCATATTTATTATAATCTTGTCTTTGAAAAGGATTAATTAACTTTAACTCAATCTATGTTTTTCCATAGATATGATTTAACGGAAGTGGCGGAGCCACACTTTTTATTGTGGAAGCAAAATTTAAGTTGTAATTTTTGTTAAAACATAATACTAATGAAAATATTTCCATACATTACTACGTATAGTTGGTTACGTGTTTTCATATTTTGAAAACATCGTATCATTATATTGTCATTAATATTGCCAAATATATTATACACAATGAAACAATCATTCATCCATTGATACTTAGACATGAGAAGAGAGGTGGCCTCATGGCTGAAAATTTGGGGTCAACACCGACACCAACAACCTGAGTATTAGCAAAAATGAAGGATTTTGTTAGAATTGGCAAAACCCTAGGTACTGGGGAGGAATGAGAAATTAATTGATGATTCAGGTATAGGTCTGGGTGTCGGGTGGGTCAATTTGAGTATTTCAATACCCGAAACTACTTATTAGAGTTCGAGTATTTCGTAAATGGAACAATTCGGTTCTACGTAATTATTGAAACCAAACCCGAACCGGAACTGTCGGTTTCGTTTTTCAGTTCGATTCTACCCATAACATTTTTTTAAAAAAAATCTTAAGTTGACAACATGTTTTGAAAAAAATTAAAAATTACAAGCCCATTAACATTAAAGTACATTAGATGTTAAAATAACGAAAGATATAAACATTAACTAGAAGAATAAACACCAAAATTGAAAATTCATAAATTAGGGTTATAAAAAGGAAAATTACCTCTCAAAATTGAGGATTCGTTTCGGTTATAGAGGAGTTTCGCCTTCACCGTCTCATTGTGTGTTGAGCGAGAGAGAGATGAGAGAAGTGCAAAACAGACGACAATGTTTATATTAGTATCTGAGCAAATAGCGATTGAGAATTTGAGATTTGAGAAATTGAAATTGGGTCAATTGAGTTTAAGTTTAAGAATTGTAGATTTTGTACTTTTGGTTTGGGTCTTGGACAGTTGGATTATTGTCCTTGGTACTGTAGTGTTGGGTTATGAGTTATTGGGTTAGGGTGAATGAATTGTAAAAAATAAAAAATTTATAAAAAATGACAAATTCGGTTCACTTCGGATACCCAGAGTCCTAGTTTAAGAACCAAGAATCGACCCGGCTCTGGTCGTTTCTCGGTTTTGATTCCTAATTTAATTTTTTGGAACCGAACCGAAACCTCTGGTTCAGTCGGGAGGTTTTATTCCGATTAAAATGCCCACCCATATTCAAGCCTTTGAGGGAAAAGACATGGACAACTCAAAAGAGGAGAAGAATAAAATTTTAATTTTTGAATAAAGTCAAAAAATATGTGGGGTCGGTGGCCCCATATGTAACCATGTGGTTCCGCCATTGGTTAATTGTCTACGGAAATTTTATTTCATTTCACGATTCGAGTAAATATAGTATTTGACAAAACTAAATAATGGGAAAAAAAGAAAAAAGAAAACAATCGTGTATTTTATTTTACCTTATTCAATGAAAAACATTTATTTTCTTAAGGCTGATCTCTTCTTCCGAGCACGGTGGTGATAATGGCGGAAACCTGCAAAAAGTAACAGGGCTTCTTTCCTCCGTGCCCACTCCAGTGTAATAATCAGTAAATGATAAAGTGAACTATACAGAATAGTTATGTGAAAATATGAGAGTTCCCTCTCTTACTTGGGGGATTTACTTCTATTTACAAGAGTTATCATGAGGGACACGTGTCAGTGTCTTTAATGACCAGTGTTCTTTTGCCTCACTCGTTACTCAGAGTTAATAAGGGACGTTATAGCTTCTTAATCGTCAGTAGTAACTATCACTTTGTAGATCGTGGGTCTCACTAATTAAACGACGGTCAGATTACCGCTATGCATATCCAACATATGAGCAATGAGACCATTAGGACAAACAAGTCGATGAGGTGGGCGTGCCAGGACACACTACATCATCCGACAAAATATATCAACTGTTATCGTTTCTATCATCATAAGTCCTCTACTTTCATAGACTATCTTCAATAGAAAGTAAAAATAATCTTCCGTACGTGCTCCTCTCTAACTTTAAGTTGACAACATGTTTTGAAAAAAATTAAAAATTACAAGTCCGTTAACATTAAAGTACGTTAGATGATAAAATAATGAAAGATATAAACACTATCTGGAAGAATAAACACAAAAATTGCAAATTCATTAATTAGGGTTACAAAAAAGAAAATTACCTCTCAAAATTGAGGATTCGTTTCAGTTATAGAGGAGTTTCGCCTTCGCCGTCCCACTGTTTGTTGAGAGAGAGAGAGATGAGAGAAATTGCAAGACAGACGACAATGTTTGTATTGAATATCTAAGCAAATAGCGATTGAAAATTGGAATTTGGTCAATTGAGTTTGAGTTTAAGAATGGTAGATAATATACTTTTGGTTTGGGTCTTGGACAGTTCGACTCTTGCCCTTGGTACTATAGTGTTGGGTTGTGGGTTATTGGGTTAGGATGAATGAATTGTAAAAAATATAAAATTTATAATAAATGACAAATTCGGTTCACATCGGGTACCCAGGATTCTAATTCAAGAACCAAGAATCGACCAGCTCTGGTCGGTTCTCGGTTTTGATTCCTAATTTTATTCTTTTAGAACTAGACCGGAACCTCCGATTCTAGTCGGGAGGTTTGATTCCGATTAAAATATTCAAGCCTTTGAGGGAAAAGACATGGACAACCCTTAAAAGAGGAGAAGAATAAAATTTTAATTTTTGAAAAAAGTCAAAAAGATCAAAAAAAGTCAAAATCTGTGGGGTCAGTGGCCCCATATGAAACCATGTGGTTCCGCCACTGGTTAATTGTCTACGGAAATTTTATTTTGTTTCACGATTCGAGTAAATATAGTATTTGACAAAACTAAATAATGGGAAAAAAAAGAAAAAAGAAAAAAGAAAAAAAAGAAAACAATCGTGTATTTTATTTTACTTTATTCAAAGAAAAAACATTTGTTTTCTTAAGGCTGATAATAAACGTTTTTCTCCTCTTCCGAGCGCGGTGATGATAATGGTGGAGACCTGCAAAAAGTGACAGGACTTCTATCCCCCGTGCCCACTTTGGTGTGATAATCAGTAAATGATGAAGTGACTATGCAGCATAGTTATGCAAAAATATGAGAGTTCACTCTCTTACCTGGGGGATTTGCTTCTATTTATAGGAGTTATCATGAGGGACACGTGTCACTGTATTTAATGACGAGTGCCCTTTTGCCTCCCTAGTTACCTGGAGTTAATGAGGGATGTTATAACTTCTTAATCGTCAGTAGTAACTACCACTTCGTAGATCGTGGGTCTGACTGATTAAACGACGGTCTGATTACAGCTATGCAGATCCAACAGACGAGCAATAAGACCATCAGGACGGACGAGTCGATGAGGTGGGCGTGCCAGGACGCACTACATCATCCGACAAAATATATCAACTGTTATCGTTTCTATCATCATAAGTCCTCTACTTTCATAGACTATCTTCAATGGAAAGTAAAAATAATCTTCCGCACATGCTCCTCTCTAACTTTTCCGATTTTCTACGCATCACCTTGTTTTTAAATTAAGGCTCGTCGTTTTGTTTTTAAACTAAGGCACTTCCACTTATTTTTAAACTAAAACTCGTCGCCTCATTTTTAAACTAAGGTTTGTCACCTTGTTTTTAAACTAAGGTCCATCGCCTTTTTTTTTTAACCAAGACTTGTCACCTTGTTTTTAAACTAAGGCTCGTCGCCTTGTTTGACAGTTGTAATAGTTGTTGAGAATGTTTGTGTCTCTTGGCTTACCCTTCATAAAGAATGTAGTGAAAATAAGAAGTTGCCACAGTTCGAGTTCAGTAAGTGTGCCAAGACTTCCCAGCTAGTCTGATCCTTCCTTAGCACCATCATCATTTATCCGCTTTAGATGGTTTAATTTTTTGCTTGCCTTTGTTATTTCGAGTCTTCCTTTTGTTAGAATCGGGCTCCTTTTGATCCATCATGCCTTTGGTAATAAAAAATGCTTCCTGAGCATCCATATACTTATTCACTCTCTTTAATACGTCATGCATTGTATCCTGCAAGTTATTGGAGAATGACACCTTGAAAGGGCGACTGCGAGTTCCACTCATCATGACAGTGACTACAGCAGACATTTGTAGATTCTTGATCTTTAGAGTGGCTCTATTGCAATGAAATCTTTCAGTAACTCATCATTTGTCCTGGGTCAATTGCATCAGTCCGATAGCTTTCTTCTTAGCCAACTTGCTTCTGGTAAAGTATGCAACAAACCTCTTGGAAAAGTCATCAAACGTGCAGATGGATTTTGGGGGAAGGGTTGCCACCTAGTCCATTGCCTTCCACCTAAGTGTTGGCGGGAAGGCCCTGGACATAATAGCATTAGGGATGGCTTGTAATCTCATAAAATCAACAAAGGTCTTGAGGTGATCAACAGAAGTGTCTCAGGTCCCAGAAGTGCATGATAAATACCGCCAAAGCCCAATACTGCAGAGGAAATTAAATGAAGTACTACAGATACAAAGTATGGAAAGGTGTCTATAACTTTAAAGGACCCGTCATACTTTCAGTAACTCATCCTTTGTCCTGGGTCAATTGCATAAGTCCGATAGCTTTCTTCTTAGCCAACTTGCTTCTGGTAAAGTATGCAACAAACCTCTTGGAAAAGTCATCAAACGTGCAGATGGATTTTGGGGGGAAGGGTTGTCATCTAGTCCATTGCCTCCCGCCTAAGTGTTGGCGGGAAGGCCCTGCACATAATAGCATTAGGGATGGCTTGTAATCTCATAAAATCAACAAAGGTCCTGAGGTGATCAACAGAAGTGTCTCAGGTCCCAGAAGTGCATGATAAATACCGCCAAAGCCCAATACTGCAGAGGAAATTAAATGAAGTACTCCAGATACAAAGTATGGAAAGGTGTCTATAACTTTAGAGGACCCGTCATACTCCTCTATCTTTAGCTGTTCAAAGTCCCGTGGCAAGGGAATGACCATTATTTCTAGGGCAAAAGGATTTTCTTCCAATACCAAAGATTATTGGTGTGACCTATCATATCTTCTAGATATAGCTTTTGCTATTTTGTGACATATCATATCTTCTAATCGCTGGTTGAGGCCTAACATTGGTGTCTCACCTAGCGTAAGCAGAGCCAACCATGACGGTTGTCTCCAGAGTCAAAAGTTCAAGTTAGATGTCAGTGAATGAATGTGGGGTGCAAATGATGGAGCCAAAGAACTTGGGGCCAGCAGTGGAGCCACTGTTTGTGGTGATTTCATTGGTGGAAGGTTAAGAACTTGGGGCAGAGCACCTAGTGGTAATGGTCCAGTAAGTGGAAGACTAAGAGCTTGGGGCAGAGCACCTAGTGGTGATGGTCCTGCCGGTGGGAGATTGAGAGCCTGGAGAGATTCAGAAGCAACAATGTTTTGATCCTGGAGTTGAGCTACCAAAGCCGCCACCTGTGCCCGCAGTGCCATAAGTTGAGCGGCGGGGGCAAACTCCTGCTGTGAGTGGTAAGTGGTGGCGTTGGACTCTGTCAACATCTTCGACAGGTCCTGGGGCGAAGGTAATATTCTTCGCACTTATAATTCTAACCATGACTTTGTGTGGTTTTCCACAGACGGCACCAATTGATAATAAACGTTTTTCTCCTCTTCCGAGCACGGCGGTGATAATGGTAGAGACCTACAAAAATTGGAATGACTTATATCCTTCGTGCCCACTCCGGTGTGATAATCAGTAAATGATGAAGTGAACTATGTAGAATATCTATGTAAAAATATGAGAGTTCTCTCTTTTACCTGGGAGATTTACCTATATTAATAGGAGTTATCATAAGGGACACGTGTCACTGTCTTTAATGGCGGGTGCCTTTTTTATCTCCCTCGTTACCCGGAATTAATAAGGAATGTTACAGTTTCTCAATCGTTACTAGTGACTATCATTTCGTGAATCGTGGGTTTGACTCATTCAACGACGGTTGAATTACTACTATCTAGATCCAAAAGGCAAGCTATGAGACTATTAAGACGGGTGAGTCGATGAGACGGATGAATTATTGAGGCATGTGTACCAAAATGCACCACCATCATCCAACAAAATATAACAATTATTATTGTTTCTACCATCAAAGGCAATTGTGCGTGAACGCTAAACTTTTTTTTTCTTAGTTTATTCTTTAATCTTTATCACTATAATACTATCCTGGAGCAATTACTTCTTTCCACATATACATATATATACTATTAAAAACATGTCAGCAACGTCCAATTATTATATTTCTTTTGCTTTGTTGACGATGCATAGATTCCGTACCTAATTTAATTAACATTCTATCATCGATTCACTCTCGTAAAATATTTTCAACCATCAATGATTACATTTTCTGTTGATGATTCCCTTTAATTTTTCAAATCGTGATATTCTAAATTAGATTTTAACCTCACTCTTCGTCTATTCATACTCCTCGTCTCTAGCTCATTAACTTAATAATATCCTCTCCACCATTAAAATTGAAGAGTTTTCCCCTTGGAGCCTTTTTAATGCTTGCACGGGATGTTACAAGTTTTGTTCAACAAAAGTTACAACATAGAATTATAATAAAAAAAAACTGAACTTATTTGGCTAAGGCATTTATGGCAGACAAAGTAGGAAATATGTTGGATTCTAGCTTGTCTTCCAAGTTTCCACTGGTATACCTTAACTATCTTTATTCACTTTTTCACACTTTTCCCACTCAAATCTTTTGTACTTTGAATTTTATATTATTTTTTTGATATTTTTATTGTCAAATGCCTTGCTTCCTTTTCTATCTCTCTTTCTGAATTTATGTAATTACATATTTATATTATTTGCTGCTTTATTCAGATACAGGTGGTACCTTTATTCCAACCCATCATTATTTTTCATTCTTGGTTTGCTCATAAATTAAATATTTAAAGTTAGAATTTATAATAATTCTAAAAAAGAATTAAAGAACACATTTATTAGAAATGATGAAGCCCATGAACATATGAAATTTCAAATTAAATAAACTGTAAAAAGTTATTAGACTAATTTTTACATCACTCAAATGATAGTGAATAAATCAATTCCATTTCTTTAGAACTTCAATTTTCCAAGTAGTATTTTGTTGAAAAATAATGTGAGTCCACGTAAATTATTTATGAAATTTGTACAGTTCAGAGCGGGATTTAAGATTTTTTGGAAAGATGACTACTTTTAAAAAAAAATTTACACTTCAAAATCAAACTACTACTGAAAAAAATAGCACTTCAAAAATTGCTTTATTCCAGAACTTCACCGGACTATAATTTGGTTCTATCCATGAGTACCATATTTTCACATGGGATATATTTGTAATTTGTCTTTCTTTATCGTGTTTCACTTTTCTATGTATAGTTTCATTTCGTATGGCGACAAAGACCCTTCTTTATTGTCAAAATAAGTCAATTACACTAAATACAAATAATTAAGGCTAAATAACATTCTTGAGAGAACTTTAATTAATCATTGCCAACTTAGAAGCAGAAAGAAGAATAGGGAATAAAAAGATTAAAGAGAGAAAGTGTAAATCATCATGTGGGTGCATGTAATTAATATAATAATTTGTTGACTAGATATTATAAGAGATCTATTTGTCTTTGGAGAAATATTTCTTTAAGGAAGAGGACAAGAACAAGGATAGGATCATAATTAATGTTGTTGTGGCTATGTTTTATAGGCAAAAGGTCCTGTCAATGGAGGATTGTCATGCACTTGTTTTGGTATACAATGCCAATAGTAGAAAGTTTCTACTACACTGATCTTGACTCCCACATTTCAACCACAAACATATGTTTGGTACACGTCAACTTATTAATCATCTCATTCAAAAATTTCAATCATTAAGAAATATCACATTAATTTATTTGAATTTAATTTTTAACATGTCTTTTTCCCGTGCTACCAGAATTAATTAAACTCACATGACAAGTACAAATTTTTTTTTTTCTTTTTTATGAGTAACGACAAGTAACTTAGGGTAACGAGAAGTAGCCTCATTTCCTTTATTTCTTTGAACGGAAATACACTAGAACTTACGTCTTTTTTCTATTTTTGATGTCATTTTACCTTAAAGTTAAAACTGTTAGAGCAAGTCACATTTAACAGATTTTTATAAGAATTGATGAAATATGTAGTTGAAAAGTTGATGAAAATTGTAAGTCCCATAAAATATGTAGTTAAAATTGATTGTTGACTTCGACTACAACTTTTTACTAGATTTTTAAACTCTGCCAAACAAGCTCTTAATCTCTTGGCGTATGATTGGATTCATCAAAGTCGTGACAGGTAGTCTTTATGATTGAGAATTCATATCTTTTTTCTAAGTGTGATATCATGTAAACCATCTCATCTAAAAGTTTCAACGATTAGAAATAGTTACAATAATTTATTTGAATTTAGTTTCAAGAATATTGGACAAAATTAGTACAGTATAGTAACAACTAAATGAGATAACAATATTGTGATAGATCAAAGATATTTTGATGATTTTGTGGTTGTAGTTTATCCCATCATTTCTCTCTGACTCTCTCTACCTAGCTCTCACACACATACACAAATAAAATAGTGAGATAATTAAAGGAGAAATGCATCAAAAGCATAAGAGTATCTCAATGATTAAAACCAAAAGCATTTGTATCTCATATGGTTCCAACTAAGAAAGAAAGACAAAGATGATCCTATACAGTATACTTTTGAACCCTTCTATTTCATTTCATGCCAATTAATGGTCCATTTCCCACCTTTTTGCTTCCCACTAATGCATGGTTGATACCTTGTGTGTCACAACTCAAAATTAATTGCCAATATAGACTTGAAATGAGAACAAATTGAAAAGGAAAACCCAACCACCATACCATTAATTCAAAATGTTTCAACGAGCAAGAAAATTGTATCTCTAGTAAAAAAATGTTGTAAATTTGAATTAATTTTTGAATTCACACCGAAAACCCTTTTCAAGAAATTAAAAAATAGAAAAAAATAACTATAAGACGAATACAAGAATTTACGTGAAAAACTCTAAGACGGAAATATTCATTTAGTTTTCAACACGATACCCTGATAATCGTTGATAACTCAAAGACGGAAAATTGTCTAGACCCAATCTACTAGAAATTAATTGATCTTGTAAGTAATATGTAAACCATTGTCATGGTTCCACAGTCAAAAAAGGATCGCTTACCATGTCTCATAATAAAGAAGCACATAAAAGTTTATAAAATGGAATAAAATAATTAATATATTACCAATTGGCCCATGTGTAAAATAAAGTTTATTAGTAGTCAATCCACTATGAGAGAGGAAAGTTTGCAACTTAATTATTTATCCACATTTGTAATAATTTAAAAAAAAAAAATCATAATTAGGTCATAAAACAATGAAAAAGGTCAAGTTGAGATTTTTTGTTCATATTTAGCTACCTCTCTATTTAAATTTTGATATCTCACTATATGAAACATAATAGCAAATAGTAAGACGTCAAATGTTTGAAGTTACGTCTTGTTATTTGCTATTCTGTTATGATGTAATTATATGACAAAATTTGAGTGGGGGGAATAGTCAAATGGAGACAATAGGTGTCAACTAAAATAGTCCTGCAAGAGTACATAATTTTTTGTAATATATTAAATTTAAACATTATGTTTTTGACAAATGGAATAATTTTTAACACGTAGGATATGTTCAATACAATTGTGTCAATAAACACGAAATAAATATTTGGACATAATAAATACTAGAGACAAAATTAACTAGTCTAATTGAACAATTTTCTTTTTTCATTAAATTACACGAAGGGGATGATAAAGGTATGATGAAGGCATGATGAAATTCTTGGAGTATCAGCAACTCTATACCCCACTTTAGACTAATTAATAAAATAGGAATATGCAAAAAAAAAAAAAAAAAAAAAAAAAAAAGAAGATACGAAGAGACATTTTTTTTTTTTTAAATTTAGTCTTCAAAGTATCGTTCAAATGCATAAGAGATTTATATTTTTAAACTTAGTCTTCAACGTGTCATTTATTAAATGTTTTTTATATAATAGTTTAACGTAGCATCAAATAAAAGTTCATGAATTAAAGTCTCCTCTATATTCATTTATTAAAATTATGCAATTCTCATACTTTTAATAAAATGATAATTCTAATTCCTTGTAAGGGGTGCTATGGATACACAATCTAAATAACAAGATCATTTATTAAAATTATGCAATTGTCGGACTTTTAATAAAATAATAAATTATAGTATGTTTGATAAAATTTTTATAGATTATAAGTAGTGGATCTTACGAAATGTGTGGATAAAAAATAGATAAAAATTGTGAGTCCTACAAAATGTGTGAATGAAAATAATTTTTAACTGACTTACAAGTACTTATAATCACACACAAACATAATCTAAGTTGTTGTGCGGGGTTCTATGGATACATAAATGTTTAAACTTTTAAATGAAACTGTTCAACACATTAAAGACGTGGAATCTTGGATAAACTACACATCTTTTTCACACAATGTCCTTTTTACACCTTATTATGTAAGAAATAACAAAGAAGATAACATTAGTTGGAAAGTAAATTATGAAACTAAAATGTTAATTTTAATTAGCTAATTCTGATAATTAAGCAGCATGTCGACCTGAGTCTCTGGATCGATCTTTATCCCCTAAATTCTCAACACTTCAACAAATTCATTCCCATAAGGAAAGGTCTTCAGGCAAGAATTCACTGTGAATAAACTCAGCACCAGCCAGCAGCCATGGCGGTGGCGCCCTTGTGTAGCAGAACCCATCAAGTTGGTGGCTGATGCCAAGGAAAAGATCAGGCAAATCAAGAAATATTGGATCGTCATTTTCATTTAAAGGAGAAGTACTTGATGAATCACTCGTACTATCGGCTACCGCCACTATACCCTTTCCACCGCCCTGATCCACCACTAGTGCCGCGGCTTTGGCAGCAGCAGCTTGGACGTCTTTCGGGGACTTGGAGGCTGCACGGGGAAGTTCCGGAGCCAGTTCTGGGAAGTTAAGAAAAGCTGAATGGCCTTTGATTGCAATTGCAGCTGCATCATGAGCTCGAGCAGCCATTTCTGCAGTGGCAAAAGTTCCTAGCCATATCCTGGATTTCTTTCTTGGCTCACGGATTTCGGACACCCATTTGCCCCAGCTTCTTTTGCGTACTCCTCGGTATATAGGGTGTTTGCCAACATCCATTTCCTTGGAATCATGGCACGATCTAATGTTATTACTTCCATTTTGTTTTGAATAATCAGTTCCAGTATTATTCTTGGTTGCACGGAACCAGGACGGAGAGATGGTGGCGCTCGACGTGGATTCATGCACAAACTTTAAGATGGTAGCTTCTTCCATAGGTAGGAGAGAGTGAGTGGTGGAGACTGGAGAGTGGTGGATGGTGATACTAAGAACTTGGGATGGTTTCCCTTTTTATATTTCTCTTGCCGAAAAGGGACTCTGTGCGTGTTGTTGTTGTTGTTTTTTTTTTTTTTTTTCAAAGGTTTGGAACTTCAGATTAGATAATGTGTGTTGGAATATTTCTCTCAAAATTTATCATAATCAAAGACGCATCAATTGTTGAAAAGGAAAGAAAATAAGAGGTCTTCAATTGTGAAAGGGAAAATTAATCAAATGGTTAATTACACTTATTGTTCCATTTTTTCAACTTTGTAACAATATCATCCTTATTCAATTTTATTCACAGATATCATCCTTATTCCTTCATTTTACTCATAAAAATAGTCACCAAATGATTTTTTTGACAATTTTACCTCTGAATTAAATAAATTAAAATAACAAGAAAAAAAAAATTATTGAAAAAAATTACAATTAGGACCCTAATCTTTTCAAAAGTACAAATAAATAATAATTTTATTATTATTATTATTATTTATTTTTTTTTTTTTACAGATTCTCACTTAAAAATAAAGTGTTATCATGTCTAAAACCCTCTAATTATATTCACCGAAAGGATCTTTGGAGTCTGGTCAGATTTCGTCCAGTGGTCCATTAATTGACAAACAAATCATGCACGTGACCTAAATTTGACCAATTTAACAAACACAAAATAGTCTATTTACATTCGATTATTTAAAATAATTAAAAAAAAGAAAAAAAGGACAATCTTCCCCGAACTCCCCCACCGGTTGCTCTTGTGAGGTCGGGGTGGGTTGTGGAAGAAGATCATTTTTGGTTTCTTTTTCTTTTAATTTGTAGAAATAAAATGTTTATGATTTATTTACATTTTTAAAAAGGATGAGAACTTCAAATGCAATTTTTTTCATTTTATTTTCTCTTTAATTTATTTAAGTCACTGGTAAAATTGTTAAAAAAATCATTTGAGGACCATATATATCAGTAAAATGAAATGATCGGGACAATATTTGCGAATAAAATTGAATGGAGATGATATTTTTAGAAAGCTGAAAGAATGGGGACTGTGAATATAATTAATTCTTAATCAAAAGGTTGTGTACGCATGTGTCTTTTTATTTTTGTAAGGTTTTTGAAGGTTTAGAACGTTTACAGTTTTAAGAGCATATTTGGGTGATCTTTTCTAAGCTTGTAAGTTGGTTAATATTATTTTTATTCATATATTTCGTAATATCTACTACTTTTATCCACTTTTTATTCACACTTTTAAAAAGATTTACTGTTTTTAATATACATTTTTTTAACCAACACAAGCACTTACTATTATCCAATCAATATGGAAACAAGTAGGAATATTAGAGAAGTGCAAACTTTTTAGATATATATTCATAAAGAAATATACACTTTCCAAAATGAGATTGAATTTTCCAACTGATTTGTTTGTATTAGCTTAAATTATAATTTAATCAAGTCAAATTGGTTAAATATATCTTTTATCTACATATTTTGTAGTACCCACAATTTACCATCATTTATTATCGACATATTCCATATAACCCACAATTTATAAGCACTTAAAAAATAATTTCAATACTACCAAACATGCGCTTGTGTTGTTTGTGTTAGCTTAAATTACAATTGAAGTTGGTTAAATTGGTTAAACATTCTTTTTATCCACATATTTTGTATAATCCACAACTTACTACTCACTTATTATCCACACATTCCGTAAGACTCACAACTTATAAGCACTTAAAAATTAATTACAACACCGCCAACTATGCACTAAGTGAATTGGGTCACTTCTCGTTTCATCATTGCCCCATGTTTATTTGGTCATCACGACCCAACAAACCTCTATCTTGATGCCAAAGAAATCCTATATAGAAGACTAAATCTTCTTATCCCCTTTCTTTAGCATCTTGTTCTTACCTACAAAAAAATTTCACAAGTTAGTAATTATTTAACAAAAAATCCAAAAAAATTGGAACATACTGACCTTTACCAATGTTCAAGAGATCCAAACAACTCTTAAACTTTAGTAAGAGCCCGTTTGGTATATTGACAAAGGTAAAATATAATAGATAAATTTTGTCTTATCTTGTTTGGGCAGGAGTGATGTAACACTCCAGATTTTCTCAGCCCCGAGGAGGGTCACCAAATAATCTTTAAATAATGTTTGAAGACTCCAAATAGATTTTCCGTGCCCTTGAATATTTTTAAAAATGTAACTATTACGGAAGATAACAAGCGTGCAAAGGAAAATAATTTTACTTCTAAATTCTAAAGTTTTTACTTATACCGTGATAGGTGTCACCACAATCTATTTGACAGTACAAACGAATTCCAAAAATTATAAAATTTGAACTATAGATATTTGGGATCTTGGACTAGGTCATGTTAAAATTTCAAACCTTAACTACGTTGTTTGGTAGGTGAAAACATTGGCCAAAGTTACTTGAAAAACTCTCATAGGTGCCTTAATGCAGCCCTCTAAAACATTCGTAATAAATTCATACGATGAAATTTTTGAATGATTACAATGGCTGCCATTATACTACATATAAGGATTTCCACATACACTGATTTCACTCAAAACCTCCAAACGTACATAGAGTTATGATTTTTCAAAGTAGGGGCAGAAGCTGAAATTTAGAATGTAAAACGCGACAATTTCTATCTTAAAAATTTAAATGATAATTAAACCAACATCTTGTTTTTCATGTACGTTACATAATAAAATATTGAAAGCCAACATCTAAATTATAG
Source organism: Forsythia viridissima (assembly GCA_030279155.1). NCBI lineage: Eukaryota > Viridiplantae > Streptophyta > Magnoliopsida > Lamiales > Oleaceae > Forsythia > Forsythia viridissima. The sequence continues at coordinate 26,603,559 of CM059041.1, read as the reverse complement.
TATTTACATCATGATCGACTCGATCATTTCGATGCCAAAACTTAATTTAAATAAAAGAAATTCACTTCATGTTCGCTAGCCTGCACCATTGCGTCAACGCTAACCATTCGAATCTGACAATTTATTCATTTTAAGGTGAGTATTTCATAAAAAACACTCAGTAGGACACATATACTAACATGTGAGAAAATATATAGAATTAAATTGCGACATGCCAAAACTTTTAAAACATACATAGGAACACATTCGTTAACTGGTACCACATGAAACTTAAAAGTGATTACCTTCAATCATTAACATACATATATAATTACCTTCAATCACAAATCATAAAATTTCGACTTTGACATTTAGCGTGGCAATCAATTTACATAATATTTTCTCAATTTAAAATCATGAAATTAAATCGATTGTACAAAAAACTACCTTGCAATAAAAAGAGTTTTTGCTCAATTGATTTGTGGTTCAAAATGGCTATTTATTTTCTTCAAATGATGAATCCATGATTGTCCTTTTTTGCTTTGAAAAATCCAAGGTTTGTAGTGTGATTTGAGTGATAAAAACAAATAAAGAAGAAGAAGGTAAAATCTGGTTTTTTGCTAGCCGAAAATAGGGACCTTTGGACTGATTGATGATTGAAAATGATATGTTGGTTGTCTACTTTTGAGGGCTGAAATTAATGTTGGAAGAAAGGGAAATGTTGAAGCAAATTAAAGGTGTTAGAAACTTACTGCTGTGGGCGAAACTTTGAGGAGAAAGGGACTGATTACTGCTTGATAAAGATTGGAAATTTTAAGCCTATTGCTGGGGTATTCTTTGGTGTTTGTAATGATGGAAATTAATAGAACTTAAGGGCTACAAATATAGATTGAAAGTGCAAGTATATGATGGGAAAATAAAAGGAGAAAAATGGACTTAAAGGGGGCCGAAAACTGGAGAGAAAATAGAGGCTGAAAAAGGAGACTTAAGAGATGGTTTTTCTTCAGGGGAAAAAGGAGGCTGATCAAGTCAGTTTGGGGTGGTTTTCTCGTAGAGTACATGGGTACAGTTGGCTGAGGTTTGAAGTGGGAAACATGGGATTAATAATGGTTGATCATGGAGTAGTGGAGGGGGCGGTTTCTTCCATATGCTAGGGTAACTTTCACCCTGTTTTGGGGTGTTCCTTAGGCACAGTTTTTGGCAGCTGAGGAGGTGGCTTGGGACATTTTTCTGAATGGTAAATGGCAAGTAGAGGGTGGATGATGTGAGGAAAATGGGTATGTAATGGGCTGAAGTGAGAGAGGTCATGGGTGGTTAAGTTTTTGGGTTTTATAGGCTGTTTGGGGGCTAATTTTGGCATGAGATTATGAGCTGTTGGGGTGTTTATTTTGGCATGAGGTTAGGAGCTGTTTGGGTGTTTAATTAGCATAATAAAATTAGTCTTGATGATTGACAAAAATCTTTTTTGTTTGACACAAAAGATAAGGCAAATACGTGAAAAAAACCTAAGGCGACTAAAGTGTTCAAAATGTACTAGGAAGTTCGCAACGACGTCGAAAATTAAAATTTATTTATTATTTTTTTGTGAAATTTTAAACGCCAACAAAAATATCCCAGTCGTTACAACGCTTCCCACTTAAAATAATTTCGTCCTCAAAATTTAACTTCCTTGGTTTATGAGGTCCAGGTACTTAGCTAAGACATCTTTTTCTATTTTCCATGTGATCCCATCTTCCTCGTGTCTACCCCATTGAACTTTGACTAAAAGGATCTCTCAGTTTCTCAAAACATGGACTTTTCTTCTAAGATCAATGCAGACACTTTTTTATAAGTCATATCATTCATATATCCAAAGACTCATATTTTACCACATGTGTAGGATCATGCACGTACTTTCTTAACATCGAAACATGGAATATGTCGTGCACTGCTGAGAGCTCGGGTGGCAATGCTAAACGATACGCCACATTTCCAATTTTTTCAAGAATCACAAATGGGCCGATGAAACACGGTCTCAGTTTTCTTTTATTACCAAAACGTAGTATTCCTTTCATATGGGGCCACCTTTAGAAAAACTTTTTCGCTAACCCCGAACTCTAATTCTTTTCTTCTTTGATCATCATAAGTTTTATGACGGTCTTGCACTGTCTTAATTCTAGACCTAGTCTTGAATATTGCTTCCACAGTTTTCTCAACCAAATTTGGTCCTAAAATTATTCTTTTGCCAACTTCATAACGACATCGATGACCATATAGTACCTCATACGGTGCCATGCCAATGGTAGATTGGTATATATTATTGTAAGTGAACTCCACCAACGATAGGTGACTTTTCTATTTACCACCCAAATCCAAGATGCATGCTCTCAACATATCCTCAAGGATTTAATTGCTCGTTCTGATTGCCCATCGGTTTGAAGATGATAAGAGTAGCTAAATTTCAATTTAGTACCAAAATCTCTTTGAAGACTTTTCCAGAAATTTGAGGTAAACCTTGGGTCTCGATCCGATACAATGGACGCAGTACTCCATGAAGTCTGACAATTTCATTGACATAAAAATGTGCTAACTGCTATAAACTAAAATTCATTATAATGGACAGAAAATGCTCAGATTTTGTTAAACTGTCTACTATAACCTAGATGGCATCATGACCTCTTATCAATCTAGAAAAACCCACAACAAACCATTGCGATTTTCTCCCATTTCCACTTTGGTATATCCATTGGATTTAATGACTCAGAATGCCTCTGATGCTCTATCCTCACTTGTTCACACATCAAACATTTTTACACAAAACAAGCTACAACTCTTTTCATATTTTTCCACCAAAATGTATTACGTAAATCTTCATACATTTTGGTTCCTCTTGCATGTGCAGCATAAAGAGCAGAATGAGCTTCTGATAAAATCTCATTACTCAGACTTTCATCTTTAGGTACACATATCCGACCTTTGAACATTAAAGATTTGTCCTCAGCTATTTTAAACACTTTCCTCTTTTCGGTTTCTCCTTCAGTCTTGATCTTTTCCAAGAATAGATCTTCCTTTTGAGCTGCCACAATTCTATCTCTGAGTAACTTTACTATTAGATTTTCTATCAATGCCGATGTACGCACCGGCAGTGCTAACACTTCAATTCTCATACTCTCAAAGTCCTTGATCAGATTATCTTGTGTCGATTGCAGTGCAGACAACAGACCCATATTCTTTCTGCTTAGAGCATCCACGACTACATTTTATTTACCTGAATGGTGCAGGATAGAGCAGTCGTAGTCTATTACTAATTCCAACCACCATCGTTGTCTCATATTCAACTCATTTTTGGGTGAAAAAGTACTTGAGGCTTTTATAGTCGGTATAAATCTTACACTTACTTCGATAGAGCTAATGGCACCAAATTTTTAAGGCGTGAACTACCGCCGCAAGTTCAAGCTCATGTGTCGGGTAACTCTGCTAATACTGCTTCAACTGTCTTGAAGCATAAGCTATTACCTTTCTGTTTTGCATCAACACACAGTCCAAACCGAGCTTTGATGCATCACTGTAAATTACATATCCTTCTGAACCTTCGAGTAAAGCTAATATTAGTGTAGACACTAGATTGTCCTTTAACTTTTGAAAACTCTTTTTTACACTTCTTAAACCAAACATACTTAACACCCTTTCGAGTCAATTGCATCATACGAACAAATAGTTTGAAAAATCCTTCTATGAAACGTCGATAATAATCGGCTAAACCAAGAAAACTTCTTACTTCTCCAACATTTAATGGTGCTGACCAATTTGACACAGCCTCCACTTTTGATAGATCTACTTCAATTCCCTTAGCTGTTACAACATGACCAAGGAATCATATTCGGTCCAGCCAAAATTCACATTTCTTGAATTTGGAATTTGGCATAAAACTTTTTCCTCTGCAAGGTCCCCAATACTGTCCTCAGGTGCTCTTGATGTTGCTCGAGATTTTTGGAATAAATCAGGATGTCATCGATTAATACAATGACGAACCGATCTAAATATTGATGAAAAACTCAGTTCTTTAAATCCATAAATATTGTCAGCGCAATTGTCAGTCCAAAGAACATTACTGTAAATTCATAATGCCCATATCAAGTTCAGAATGCTGACTTTGGTATATCTAATGGCCTAATCTTCAGTTGATGATAGCCCGACCTCAAGTCGATATTTGAGAACACTGAAGCACCCTTCAATTGATCAAAGAAATCTTTAATTCTTGGAAGTGGGTACTTATTCTTGATCGTCAATTTATTCAACTCACGATAGTTGATACACATTCTCATCGATCCATCCTTTTTATTCACGAAGAGAACTTGAGCTTCCTATGGAAAAACACTTGGTTTAATAAATCCTTTATCCAACAGCTTATCCAATTGCATTTTTAACTCTTGCAATTCTTTTGGTGCCATTTGATAGAGAGCCTTTGATATAGATGCAACTTCAGGTATCAGATCTATCATGAATTCTACTTGTCTATTAGCCAGGACGCCTACGAGGTCATCTGAAAACACATCAGCATACTCTCAAACTACTGGCACATTATCTAAAGATACTTCTTCAGATGAGGTACCAGTGAGATTGACAAGAAAACCTTGAATCTCTCTTCTTAAGCAACTTGTTTTCCTGCAAAGCTGAAATGAGGCGTGGAATAATATTTGAACTAATTCTCTATCGGTCTTCGAAAGATTACTTTCTTCTCAAAACATACAATGGTAGTGCGATTACTACCCAACCAATCCATTTCCAAGATAATATCAAAATCTCTCATAATTATAACATGTAGGTTCGTTGACAAAACTAACCCATCAAAATCTATCTAAACTGCCTTAGCTAATTTATTCGTTTCTATAGTTCCTCCTGATGGCATACTAACCTCTAGTACACTATCAATTTTCTAACATAAAATATTAAATTTAGCTAGGCATGCATGAGATATAAATGAATACATTGCACCAGAATCAATAAGAACATAAACAAGTACGCTAGAGATAGATAACATGCCCGTAATAACAATTGGATTGTGGGCGGCCTCTTTATGAATCATGTCGAACACTCTAGCTTTTCCTTTGTTCATCTGATACCTTTGCCAGCATTGCCCAACATTATGATACGTAGTGTCCTAGCTCACCACACCAATAGAAGATATTTTTTCCAAAGTGGCAATCACCACTATAATTATTCTTGCACTTAGGGCACTAAGGAATGAGATTACTCGACTGACCCTATTGGGACCTTGATTCTATCTTTTGAATTGGCCTGAATTCCAGTTCCTATTTTGATCTTGCCAATTTCTCTTTCTCGAGTCATTCTGTTGTTCTTGAACTTTGACCTTTAAACCCGAAAAGGACACAATATGGGCCATCTCGACCACTGCTCTAAAAGTAGAAAGCTCATGAGAACTAACAATCTGTCTGACCTCTGGACACAACCCTTTTTCATAACGTCTTGCCTTAATTAGTTCAGTGTTGACCAAATATGGAGCATAGCGCGACATTTCTTTAAATTTTTACCCATACTTGGTGATTTTTATCTATCTCTGAACTAAATGTAGAAACTCTGACTCCTTATAATCTCGCAGAGCCTGTGGAAAATATTTTTCCGTTAGCTCGACTTTGAACTGGGCCCATGAAAGATTTTTTTGTTCCTCCTTAATATTGGTACGAGATGTTGACTCACACCAGTGACCTACTCGGCCAATTAGCATGAACTCTGCACAAAAGACTTTCTGATTTTTTGAACATGCGATGTGCTGAAAAAGTTTCTAGATTGTCCGCAACCATTCATCGGCTACAAGAGGATCCTTCCCATTGTCGAATGTAGGAGGGCAGTACCTACGAAATTGCTCGATCACTGGCTCGATAGGGGCTGTGTGATGTGCATGTGGGGGTCTGATGCGCTTGGGGCACTTCCAGAGGTGGCATTTGAGCTGCCAACGCTCGTCTCATTTCTTCTATTGCTAGTTGTAAATCCATGATAGCTCTTACTTTCGTAGTAGGTGCCATTTCCTTTAGGAGAGAGAAAGCGCGTGGTGTCCAATTATGAGATTTAACAGAGAAAATGGATGGAAAGTGTGAAGAGGTACCTACGATGCCTATTTCTTCATATGTTGGAGACGTATGGTGCTATTTTTTTAGGTTAGGGGTATATCTCCAACGATTTTGAAACGTTGGGGACCTTTGATACAATTATCTCTATTAATTATATTACAGCCTCACCAACAAGTTTTTACTGCCCCATGTCTGGAAAATGGGTTGCAATCAAAATATTTTTGTATTGATGTTGGCCATAGATAGAATTCAACACATCTTATGCTTGAATCTTGTGAAGGTTACGAAGATTGTATTATTGTATATTATAACGCTCGACACTCACACGGCTCAGAATATCATTTGGAAGCATATGACTGAAAAATATTTGCTCATGTTAGAAAAATTTTGAAAGTTGTTTACGATGCAACAACTGCATGTTCTGGTGTATATTATCCAACTAATCTATTTGTTTTAAAATTTTCTATTATATTGCTAACAATTTTATTAAGCATAAGAATTTTGCTCTTTTTTCTAATATTATACAAGTTATGGAAGTTAAATTTAGAAAATATTGAGAACAATTGCCTATGTTATTTCTATTAGCATGTATTATGGATTCTAGACTTAACTTAGAGGGTACGAAAGTAATAATAATGGCAATTTCACAAAAATTAACTTACGGGAATCTAGTAACGTGTAGTAATTTAGAACAAACTTTATGCCAAATGTATGGGGTCTATGCTGAAAACGCCGGTACGAACGTCGTACGACCTCCTGTTCCAACATGTACTTCGTTATCAACTGATGACATTGACTTATGGAGTTACGTGAGTATACATAAGAGTGGTTAATGCCAACAATCAGTTGGTTTTTCTTCTAATTCTTCCATTCTCCGTTCTAGTGATACATCTGTAGAGTTAATTAGGTATTTTGCGCATGACATGCTGATTATTTTAGATGACGAAGAGAGAATTTTTTTGATAAACTATAATGGTGGAGACAATATCAACGTAGTTACCCAATTCTTTCAAAAAATAGTACGTGATCTACTAACACATTCGGTCTCAACTGTAGCATCGGAGGCTGCATTTAGTATAAGTGGCAGGGTTTTGTCTGATTTCAGGTCAAGACTCAAAACCGACATTTTAGAAAACTTAATGTGTCTAAATGATTGAGATGACGTTGAACTTCGAATCAAAGACAAAGTGGACAGAATAATCTCCGAAGAATTTGAAGATTTGAATATGGATTATTCAAATTTGTAGTAAGTATAATTTTGTATTAGTATTTGATATTTTTTTTGTCTTATTTTAATAAAAAATTGTACACGTAACATCTTGTTCGCATACAATTTTAACTCCGCATACTTTTAAAGTAACCGGTCCCAAGCCCGAAAAAAGGAGGAGGGTTTTTAATCTTTAATTTTTAACATAAATGATTCTCGATATTTTTTTTCTTTTTCAATTTCAAATTAACAAAATATATATATTCAGGGCCCAGCCGAGCTTGCCACAAGCTCGGCTTGGCCCGTTCGGCCCACGAGCTTGTCGGCCGAACCGAGCAGTGGATTTGGGGACGAGCTGAGCTTGTTTTTCATGGGCCGATACGTGCTAAGTGTTAGTTATCTTTATAACTATACAAAAATGTGAAAGACTTTGGCTTTTTCGCTTTTGCACATTCTTGTAAACCATTTTGTCACCGGTCTTAACCTTAGCATTAAACCACAATAGATATGATGACAATGTCTATAAATGATGTGCAAACTAAACGTCATATTCGCAAGCAGGCGGACAGGCCTTTGGTGCGCGACCTTTAATGGTAAACAAATTTAAAATGTAATCTATATTATAGTAACAATGATAATTAACATCATTATACAATCTAAACATACATTATATAAATATACATCTCAAAGAAAAAAGTTATTACAACAGTAAGCCCACAAAGTATATCCACAAAGGAACACACCCACATGTATCTTGAGATTTCAATTCCTTCAAAGCTCTCGACGAACAAGAAAGAAACAAGGAACAAATTATCCTCCACGCTCACCTAGAACACAAGACCATTGAGTTACAAACTCAACATGTAATTTATGTGCGTGATTATGAAATGAATAAGACTATAAATATTATCAAATGCTTCTCATGGCATCATAAAAATGTCCTCTTGCTTTAATGCACAAGAAATTATGGACATCATTCTAGAAAAAATCATTGACTCTATCATTTTCTTGAACCTCGTCATTCAATGCTAGGCTTATGCTTTGGCATAGTTGTAGATTAATTTGTAGACATGTTATCTTTCGTGATTGTTTGCAACTAATCAGGGATAAGAGTTGTAGATTGGGACAGAGCCAGTGGCATCATTTTAAAACTTTTGTAGGAGTTACATATAGCTTTTTTGATATATAGATACATATGTTTTGCCCACTCAACATATTTCCGCACCCATTTCGTGAAAATCCTGATTATGCCACTAGTTGTAGAGTCAACAGATTTGTCTGTCACCCTCAGCATTCGAAGGTTTCAATCTATAGAAGAAGCTACCAATGTCTGGAGTGATTGAAGCTATGTAACATATGGATTGTGTTAGTATGATGCCTATGTCTAATAGTTGTTAGAGCATAATGAATTTACTATTATTATCAAATGCAATTACTTCTTTATTGACATCTCCTACTATCTTAGTTGTTTGTTTAAAACTTTAAATACTTGTATAATTGAGTCTGAAGAATAAATGCGAGCTATGTGTAAATCACAAGAAGTTGTGATTGTGAGATACATATCATGTTGATTTCTTAAATTATCATTGACAATATAGACTGATGTGATAGAAATATGATTAGTTCGGGTAGATGACATATTGCACTTTTCTCTTTTGAAAAGTTAGTCGATTTCACGAACTAGTGTATGGGGACACTTGGAAATGAATATGTAGATGCTTGTTAGATGAACAAATTTATTGAATACCCGCCATAAAGATTCCACATGGATGCCTATCTCAGTATCATTGGATTATCTCTCAATCACAATTATAAAACTAATGCTTCAATTTGAGATCATCATGGAATCTTATGTGTAGATCGTCATACTTTGATGGTGTTGGATGTGAATCTATTTAGGAGTTCCTAATACAACACTAAATGAGGCAGAACGCTTGGACTACTGTGATATCAAAATTTGGAGGAAATGAATTGTTGCTGTGCAAAAGAATTCAAGATTCTGCATATTGTTTATTCAAGAGGTAATAATCTCCATTAGAGATCACGCGCGCTATAACAACATTGTAAATATGATGTACGGAATTAAAATTTTAAATTTCACTGTGCATGTTTGTTTAATTCCCAAGAGATTAATCTCGCTAGGCTCCAAACTAACTAGCTATATGGAACCGGAGACAAACCATCACTGTAGATTACCACATATAAACTAAATAAAATGGTAGAAATTTCATCGTATGGTCCGAGTCAGTGAAATTGTTATTCGTGGAAAAGGAAAGTTAGGGTAATTGACGGGTACAATTAAAACCTTTAAGGACGATGGCTCAACTTTTCAAAACTGAGATTCAGAAAACAAACTTAATTTTAGAATAAATAAAAGGGGGAAGGGAGTTGGATTATTCATTCATGGTGATGAATTTGCATTGTGTCTCTTGTCATTTCATATTTGTAATTTCATTTACAGTAGACTCACTGTTATCCACTAAAATATAAATTATTTCGCAATTTCTACAATTCGGTTGGGAGTCTATCATAGTCAACACTGTTAATTCATCTACCTTCTACCAGTATGTTATGTACCACATTAGATTTAGCAATGTAATAACACACAGACAGAGAAATTACAAATACAACACAGAATAGATGAGATTTGTCTTCAATTAATGGGTAATTGGCGCATGACATTTGTGTTTTTTGCCTTCTTTTGTACATTTCATCCCTATTGTTTCAATTTTTGAAATTAGCTCCTCAAATCCAGCAAATGTTGCACACTTCACCCATGCTGTCCAATTCCATCAGTGTTGGCCGTTAAATTGTCGCTTGATATACACCTGTTAAAAATGTCCCATGGCATTATCGTCACAAAATAAAGAAAAATCATTTCTCGCCAAATCCTTTTAAAAGTTGTTGTTAAATTGTCGTGTGATGATTAGTTTATCTGTTTTAAATTCGAGAGTGGAGATAGTTGCCTCACAATAGAGTCAATTATATGTTCGAACAACGATAGCCACAAGTTGTATTAGTAAGTTTAGAATACAAGTTTCTTGTTGAGTTCATATGTAGAGCTTTCCATCTTATATTTGTTTATTAATGAATCTTTCAATAAGAGGGAAGTACATTTCTTGTGTTATTCGAGACATATATATTATGAGAAAAAACTAAGAGTCTGTTGTCTTTGTCTTTCAGTTTTCAATTTTCCGTTTTGAATTCATTTTCAATTTTATGTTTTGATAGTCTATTTTAAGATTGCTGAAAACACGTTTGATTTGTCATTTTGAAAAATTATTTTTAAAAACAGAAACTAGAAAACACATTTTGTTTGGAATTTTAAAAAACATAAACTAGAAAACACTATTTTTTTCTATAACAAAAATAAAATGCAAACAAATAATAAATTGGCAAAATAGAAAAAAAAATATTAATGACGTGGAGTGAGAATTTTAATCTATTTTCATTTAAATTTTTTATTTAAATAACCAATACGAGCTCGAATAATTTGTTTAGTATTTTAGAATTTAAAATTTTTTATAATTTATAATTTAATAATTTTATTTTGTAGAATTTTATTTTCTTAGAAATTTTTATTAAAATAATTTTTTTTACATATTTTGAGTGTTTTCTATATTTTCTTCCATTTTGTAGGGTTTTAACAATGTTGATCCTATCAGAGGGAGAATTACTTGCATGAACTTAGTGTTATCAACTTCAAGAGACTGTCATTCTTGTCATTAGCAGGTTGTATAGGTGAAAGATGCAGATTCAACACTTGGAAAATTGAAAACAAAAAAATCACCTGTAATATTCCATCTTGACAGTGATAAATTTGCAACTAAACTCTAAAAATTACAACCAAGAACATTTATTTAACGTAACGTTGTAACAGAATTAGAACAGTGTTCAAGGAAGTCGAAAAATATTATTGAGAATTTGAATTTGATGACAAAATTACAATACCACATCCAGAGAACTCTATGTATATATGTTCATATACAATTTGAACTACAAGCAAGAAACAAAATACATTCCACGTAACAAACTTTCTAAAATAATCTACAGATTTCCCTGTTGAATTGTATTCATCACCCGCTTCTTTCATATCTTTTGCTCCATCGGCAATGCTTCGGCTTTGCAGATTGGGCAAATATTTTTCTGTAACAGCCACTTCGTTATGCAATCCACGTGGTATTCGTGTCCACAACGAAGGATTTCGATTCTCTCGTTTTCTTCATATTCACCTTGGCACACCACACAAATTTCGGGCTATTCCTCATTGTCGTTTGCCAATTTGACATTAACGTGTTAGGTGATTTTGTGTAAAGTGGCTGGAAACAAGAAAATGAAAATAGAGTAACGACAGAGTCGAGGCAAGTATTGAACATATTGTCCTTAAGTCGAATTTGCCCCGCAACGGTGTCTACAATTTATGGCAATCAACTCCCAAGATACAACGACTATCACTTATGTTTGTAGCACTTCAAAACACAAGTACAACGAACCAGAAAATGACTTTGTACTCCAAAGAATGAATATAAAATGAAAAAACCAGAATTTTGCAACAAAATGCAAGAAATTTGGTTCAAGAGAAGGAGATATGATGAATTTTACGTTTGCATATCATTTCTCTACTGAATAGGACGTCCCTAGAGTCCTATTTATAGTTGATGAAGTGTTGGGAACGAAGTGGTGTGGAGCCAAATCGTGCAACAGTTCAACAGTACGCGTCTAATCGTTAAGACCATGTGATCGCATGGCTTTGTCCCCTTAAAGTCAAGCTAATGACTTTAAAGAAGCGCTTAATGGGAGGCAGCCCATTTTTCTACCATTTTATTTAAATTTTCGTAAATTTTTAGATCTAAAATTTCAATTTACAAAGTGCACGTTTTATGCTTATAGGATTTTTTAAAGTAAGCTTTCAATTCTTAGGCAATGAGACTTTCATCATTGTCATTATGCGTTTTAGTAGAAAAAAAAATATCGATTTTAACAAATTTTGGACCATACGAACGTATGGTATATCCCTTTGCGATCGCATAGCCTGGGCAAAAAACTTTTTGCCCAGATTTTATATCCCTCACGATCGCAGGACATTTTGTCCTTGCGATCGCAACTGCATCCGAAAAAATAAAATAAAAATTATTTATTTATTTTATTATTATTAATAAGTTCTTTTTTTTTTTCCCTATTTAGAGTTGCAACCTGCAGGCTAGCTGGATGATATTCAAACAAAGATTTGCCGACCCCTTTTCTAGGTAGAACTCTTTTTCTTATATTCCTTTCCTTATTAGATTTCTATTAGTCTATATATATATCTTGTAACTCCATTCATTATACACATTACATCAATATACAGAGAATATTATTTCTCCACATATATGGTATCCTACTATATGGTATTCTAATGTAAATAGAATTCTAATACTCCTCCTCAAGTTGGAGCATGTATGTCAAAAGTACCCAACTTGTGAGTGAAATTGTGAAATGCCTCCTTCTCCAATGCTTTAGTAAATAAATTCGCAATCTAATTGTTGCTTGGAACATATGCAGTCTTGATCTCTCCCTTATCAATTCGTTCACGAACAATATGACAATCTATTTCAATGTGTTTTGTTCTTTCATAATATACTGGATTAGCGGCAATATGCATTGCTGCTTGATTATCACAATATAATATTGCTGCTTATGGATGATCTACACATAATTCTGTCAGCAATAGTCTCAACCATATAAGCTCATATGTAATGGAAGCCATTACCCTATACTCAGCTTCTGCTGAAGATTTGGACACAGTCGTTTGTTTCTTGCTTTTCCATGATATAAGTGCCTTTCTAAAAAATACACAATATCCTGTAACTGACCGTCGTGTAGTAATATCTCCGGTCCAATCTGCATCACAAAATCTTGCTAGCTGCAATTTCCCACTTGATGGGAAATATAATCCTCGTCCTGGTGCCCTTTCCAAGTATCGGAGCAATCGGTGAACTACATCAAGATGGAGTTGTCTAGGTGTCTGCATAAACTGACTGAGTGTATTGACTGAATATGAGATCTCTGGTCTGGTAATGGTGAGATAAATGAGCTTTCCTACCAACCTTCGATAGTATATGGGATCTTTCAATAACTTTCCATCAGTTAGATTAAATTTCAATGACTGCTCCACAGGAAATGATACAGGTTTTGATCCAAGTAATCTGGCTTCTTGAAGATGTTAAGAGTATACTTCATTTGGTTTATTGAAATCCCTGATCTTGAGAGAGCAATTTCTATTCCAAGAAAGTAATTTAATGTGCCAATGTCCTTCAACTTGAATTGAGATGCAAGTAATGTTTTTGTAGTAGAGATTACTTCTCTATTGTTTTCTGTAACAATCATATCATCCACATATAATAGAACTGCCGTAAATGAATTACCATTGACCTTTGTAAAGAGTGAGTAATCTGCATGTGACTGTTTGAACCCAAACTGAATAATAACAGATACAAATTTTTGAAACCAAGAACGAGATGCCTGTTTCAATCCATATAAAGATTTATGAAATCGACATACAATTGATATCTCCCCCTGTCGACAAAATCCAGGAGGGGGAGTCATATAGACTTCTTCATCAAGATTCAATGGAAAGGGCATAACGGGCAGCAGTTTGGCAGATTCGTGATGGGATTAAAACTCTACGAAGTTCATATTGATTCAACTACCTAAATCACGTCTTGGAAGGTTTGGAGAACATTATAAAAGGTAGATAATAGCCAGAACAAAGAGACAAAATTTGGAAACAAGATACAAGAAGAGAATCGAAGATCAAGGCACGAGATTGAAGATTCTTCAACTAGATTCACGGGTTTTACTTATTCTTTCTTCTTTTTCTTTTGCCGGAACATAATTAATACAATTCTTGTATTATTTTACATAATCATGTCCGGCTAATTTACTTATTTCTAGGATGAACGATGAAACCTCATGATTTTAATTAATTAGAAGTTTTTTCGTTTTAGTAATTAATTATTTTTGGGTTGATTATTCTTTATTCATTATTTCTATTATTTTAATGCCTGATCACCATTAGAATATATTGTTATCTATATTGAAGTCGAGAGATTTAATATAGATTAAACATGTGGTATTGAATAACATAGGGTCCAATAATAGATAGAAATTACTATTATGCTTTATGAAATCTATTTAGGTGTTCTTGAGATTTTAATGCATATGTTTATGTTCGAAGCTTAATTAGAGATAATTAGGTTCACATATCGTATAGAATTGATTGACCATCGAGAGATACTTTTGATTATTTTAGGATCACCGATTTTCAATTCAAGGTAATTATAAGCTAAATCGGTTAAATGGATAATTGATTAAAGAATGTATTGGTGGATTCACAAATCCTAGTGTTAGTACAATTCGAATTTTTTCTCATAAATTTACTTTAATTGTTTGATAATTTAGATTTAATTGAAATAAGTTTAGATTCACAAACCAAATCAAATATGTGTTTTTCATATTGTTAGAATTTAAGTTATAAATTAATTGGTTAAATTGATATCTAGTCTTCGTGGGTTCGACACTCTATTCATTACTTTATTACTTGTTAACGATCCGTCCACTTGTGGGATTATAACCGCACAACAAGTTTTTGGTGCCGTTGCCGGAGACTCAAACTGCTAAGAAAAGGAGACTCAAACTGCTAAGAAAAGATACTTCAGGGGCTTAGCATGCAAATATCAAAGAAAGAAAACTAGGAAGTGTTTCCAAGTTAACCATTCGATCGCATGGTTAACTATGGTTGCGATCGCAAGGGCATAACTGGCAGCAGTTTGGCAGATTCCTGATGGGATTAAAACTCTACGAAGTCCATATTGATTCAACTACCTAAATCACGTCTTGGAAGGTTTGGAGAACATTGTAAAAGGCAGATAATAGCCAGAACAAAGAGACGAAATTTTGGAGAACAAGATACAAGAAGAGAATCGAAGATCAAGACACGGGATTGAAGATTTTTCAGCCAGAGTCACGAGTTTTATTTATTTTTTCTTCTTTATCTTTCTCCGGATCATGATGAATTCAATTATTGTTAATTAACGAAATAATGTCCGGCTAATTTACTTATTTCTAGGATGAACGATGAAACCTCATGATTTTAATTAATTAGAAGTTTTTTCGTTTTAGTAGGTAATTGCTTTTGGATTGATTATTCTTTATTCTTTATTTCTATTATTCTAATGCCTGATCACCATTAGAATATAATTTGATCTATATTGAAGTCGAGAGATTCAATATAGATTAAGCACATGGTATTGAATAACATAGGGTCCAATAATAGATAGAAATTACTATTATGCTTTATGAAATCTATTTAGGTGTTCTTGAGATTTTAATGCATATGTTTATGTTTGAAGCTTAATTAGAGATAATTAGGTTCGTATATTGTATAGAATTGATTGACCATCGAGAGAGGCTTTTGATTAATTTAGGACCACCGATTTTCAATTCAATGTAATTATAGGCTAAAGCGATTAAACGAATAATTGATTAAAGAACATGTAGGTGGATTCGCGAATTCTAGTATTGGTAAAACTCAAATTCGTTCTCATAAATTTACTTTAATTGTCTGATAATTTAGATTTAATTAAAATAGTTTAAATAGCTTTACAATCACAAACCAAAACAAATCTGTGTTTTTCTTTTTATTGTTAAAATTTAAGTTATAAGTTAATAGGTTAAATTAATATCTAGTCATCGTGGGTTCGACACTCTACACATCACTTTATTACTTGTTAACGATTTGTCCACTTGCAAGATTATAATTGCACAACAAGTTTTTGGCGCCGTTGCCGGGGACTAATTTTATTAATTGCTACGTTAATTGATTATTTAGTTTTAACAATTTTTTAGTATTATTTATTTTTAGTATTATTTTATTTTATTTTTATTTTTATTTTCAATTCTTCATAATATTGCTGAATTTTATCTGTTTTGTAAATTTTCAGGTGTTAAGTGTGTATGCGCCGTACAAAAGATCTTGATTTATTTGATTTAGATCCAAAAATTGAACGGAGCTTTCATCGACGACAACGTGAAAAATGAGAAAAGACAAGACAGTGAAAAGACACTATGGTAGGCAATCAAGTACATGATCACTTAATTGTAGGTGTGATAAATAATCAAGCACCAATAGCTCGACCAGTTGAAGTCAGTGAACGAGATATTCTTATGGGTGAGTATATGATGCCACCGATTGTTGAAAATCGATCCAGCATAGTCTATCCACCTTATAGACACGATAATTCCAATTGAGGCCAGATGTGATGAATTTGTTCTCGAACAATCTGCCGTTCTATGGGATGACAGATGAAAATCCTCATACCATATTTCTTGCTTCGATGAATTCTGTGGCAATTTCAAATACGAAGGTGTTAATGAAGAGGCACTTAAGATGAGGCTATTTCTACACACACTGAAGGATAAAGCTAGAGAATGGTTAGATTCTCTACCGCCTGAGAGCATTACTACTTGGACATATCTGATTCAGAAATTCACACTGAAATATTTTCCTCCTGCCAGAGTAAACAGACTAAAATATGAAATTTCCAATTTCTAACAATCTGAGTTGGAAAACTTTCACGAGACATGGGAAAGATTCAAACAACTGCTCCGAAAGTGTCCAAGTCATGGTTTTCCCTTAGCAGCTCAGAATCATTATTTCTATTCTGGACTAGCTCAAACCAGTCGTTCTTCAGTAGATTCTGCAATAGGTGGCTCTATCCAAAATAGATCCTCCGGTGACCTTTACGATCTATTTGAAATCATGAGTGAACAGTTTATTATGTGGCCAGAAAGAGGATTACAGAAGAAAGCAATAGGAATACACGAAGTGGACACTAATTTACTTGTACTAGCAAAAATTGATGCATTGGCAAAGCAGATGGAAGTAATGAAATATTCTCACTCAGCCAATATGGTTCAGATCTTATTACCAATATGTGTAACATGCAGGGCAAATAATCAATCATCAGAATACCCCTTAACCAAAATTGATATGCCATCACCTGAACAAGCTGCATATACTCAGAACTTTCAGCGACAACAGAATAATCCATACTCACAAACTTACAATCCAGGATGGAGAAATCATCCAAACTTCTCCTATGGCAATACCCAAAACATTCAAAA
Source organism: Forsythia viridissima (assembly GCA_030279155.1). Taxonomy (NCBI): domain Eukaryota; kingdom Viridiplantae; phylum Streptophyta; class Magnoliopsida; order Lamiales; family Oleaceae; genus Forsythia; species Forsythia viridissima. The sequence goes on along the minus strand of CM059041.1, from coordinate 26,586,141 downwards.
TCCGCCAAATCAGAGAAGACCCCAGGAAAGAGAAGGAGGATTAGAAGAGATAGTTGCTAAATTGTCAGAATGCATGGATTCTGTACTAAAGGAAATGCAAAAAAGGACAGATGTCTCGATAAAGAATTTAGAAAATCAAATAGGACAATTGGCTAAATTGTTGACCGAGCGACAAACAAGCACATGGCCAAGCAATACAAAGGTCAATCCAAAAGAGCAAGTCAATGCAAACATCACGAGAAGCAGAGCTGAGTTGCCAGAGATTCATGTGACTAAACCAGGTGTAGAAAAAGAAACTGTGTCCAACAAAGAGAGAGAAAACAAATCAGATGCAGAAGTTGCACAAGAAAAATGGGACTCTCTACCAGATTATATTCCACCACCGGCTTACGTCCCTTCAATTCCATTTTCTCAAATGCTGCGAAAACATAAGATAGACCAGTAATTCAAGAAATTCTTAGATGTATTCAAAAAGCTTCACATCAACATACCATTCGCTGATGCCTTAGCTCAAATGCCTAGCTATGCCAAATTCATGAAGGAAATTCTTTCAAATAAGCGAAAGTTGGAGGAGCACGAAACATTTACGCTTACTGAAGAATGCAGTGCCATATTGCAAAACAAGCTACCACCAAAACTCAAAAATCTAGGGAGTTTTAATATTCTTTGCACTATTGGTAGTTTATTTTTTGACAAAGCTTTATGTGATTTGGGTGCTAGTGTGAATTTAATGCCTTACTCTATTTTTAAGCAGCTCGGTTTAGGAAAAGCAAAGCCAACAACAGTAACACTGCAACTTGCAGATAGGTCCATCAAACGTCCAAGGGGAATAGTTGAAGACATATTGGTGAAAGTGGGCAAGTTCATATTCCCTGCTGATTTTATTATTCTGGATATGTACGAAGACAGAGATGTACCACTCATTTTGGGTCGACCTTTCTTAGCTACTAGTCGGGCAGTAATTGACGTTCAAAAGGGAGGACTTATGCTGAGTGTGAATGATGAGCACATTACATTCAATGTATTCAAAGCAATTAAATTTCCAAGCTCTCAAGATTCCTATTTCGAGATTAATGCCATTGACCAGGAGAGTACAAACACTTCCATATTGAAAAGCTAGTCAGACCAAAAGAAACACTTACCAATTAATAAACCAATGAATGAAGAAAAATTGTCCGATGAGGAAAGTGCAATTTTCTTAATTGAGTTCGAGCAGGGCTCCAAAACAAAATCATATCAATATGATAAGGAAAAAATCAAGCTCTGGAAGGTAAACAAAAATTGGTCCGAAGTCAATCAAAGCAAGAAAAGCAAGTCCTCCAAAGATCTATTCAAAGTGTCCTGAGCGATCACCACGACAAAGTCAAGCTAATGACTTTAAAGAAGCGCTTAATGGGAGGCAGCCGATTTTTCTACCTTTTATTTAAATTTTCATAATTTTTTAGATCTAGGATTTCAATTTACAAAGTACACGTTTTATGCTTATAGGATTTTTTAAGCTTTCAATTCTTAGGCAATGAGGCTTTCATCATCATCATTCTGCGTTTTAGTAAAATATATATATATATATATATATATATATATATATATATATATATATATATCGATTTTAACAAATTTTGTACCATGCGATCGCATGGTATATCCCTCTACGATCGCATGGCAGTTTTCTGCCCAGATTTTATATCCCTCGCGATCGCAGGACATTTTGTCCTTGCAATCGCAACTGCATTCGAAAAAATAAAAATAAAAATTATTTATTTATTTTATTATTATTAATAAGTACTTTTTTTTTCTTTTTAGAGTTGCAACCTGCAGGCTAGCTGGATGATATTCAAACAAAGATTTGCCGACCAACATGTACAGATTTCTCTTCCAGTTGATCTTATATCACCTTTTCTTCCAGCACCATCTGATCTACCTCAGGAAAGTCTTTGATCTTTTGATTTTAAATTTTACATTGGGGACAATGTTTCTTTCAAGTTTGGAGGTGTCTAAAAAACTTGAAATTTGTTTGATCTGATTGTGATACTTGATAATGATTATTATCTTATTTTAAAAAAAAATTACTGCATGTTTATGTGATATGAATAGCCTTGCCGGTTAATGATGCAACTTTTTATTTAATTATTTCACTTTAATCTATGACTTGTGAACATATTATTACTATTGGTTAAATGTGAGACTATTTGACCATGTCTGATATTGTGTTGTGTCGGCTAGTTAGGATGATTTTTTTAGCTATGTTGGTGCACTTAAGTTGAAAACAATAGGATATCTTGTTTGAACTTAAAAATCATCTGTATCTCAACCAAGTAACCAATAGAGTGAGAAAGTGTGGTAGATAAGCTGTGATTGTGGCTATCTAAGTTATGATTGATTCCATGTATGTTGAAAAAATTGTGTGGAACACTTTAGACCAGTTAGAAGAAGCTAGGTATTGACCGAATGTTAGGAATCTAGTCCACTAGCATGAACTTATTGCACGCAAGGAACAAATTTATTATTATGACTGCTTAACTCTTTTCGTAGCCTAATTGACTTGAGTGAAAAGGCCCGTAAGGGTTTCTCAAAACCCGATGCCCTAAAGTTCGAAAGACCTGGGAGCCATGTCAAATAGGCTACGAAAAGAGTTATAAGATAATAATAAGGTGCAAAACTCAATTCATTAAGCTTTCTAAATGACTCATATAACAAGCTTGAGGTCGATGACTCCCAGGTCTTTCGAACCTTAAGGCATCGGATTTTGAGAAACCACTACGAGCCTTTTCACTCAAGTCAATTAGGCTACGAAAAGAGTTAAGCAATAATAATAATAAATTTGTTCCTTGCGTGCAATAAGTTCATGCTAGGGGACTAGATTCATAACATTCGGTCAATACCTATCTTCTTCTAACTAGTCTAAAGTGCTCCACACAATTTTTTCAACATACATGGTTGATATGATTTTGTTTTCAACACACAATTTTTTCAACATACAATTTTTTCCTTATCATATTGATATGATTTTGTTTTGCCGCCCTGCACGAACTCAACTAAGAAAATTTTACTGTTCTCATCGGCTTTGATCACAGAAGAAGGATGTAACTTTTCTTTCTCCACATACTCTTCTTCTCTAAGTGGTGCATCCTGATGTTGGATAACAACTTTTTCATCTAAGCTCCCAGTTTTTTGGTTAATGTCACCAATCTCAAAACAGGAATATGGAGAAGTTGGAAATTTAATTGCTTTGAACACATTGAATGTAATGTGTTCATCATTTACTTTCAACATAAGTTCTCTTTTTTGAACGTCAATTACTGCCCGACCAGTAGCCAAGAAAGGTCGACCCATAATAAGTGGTACATCCTTGTCTTCACACATATCCAATATAATGAAATCTGCAGGGAATATGAATTTGTCCACTTTCACTAATATGTCTTCAATGATTCCCCTTAGGTGCTTGATTGTCCTATCTGCAAGCTGCAATAATACTATTGTTGGTTTTGCTTCTCCCAGACCGAGCTGTTTAAAAATAGAATAATGCATTAGATTTACACTAGCACCCAAATCACATAAAGCTTTGTCAAAAAATAAACTACCAATAGTGCAAGAAATATTAAAACTCCCTGGATCTTTGAGTTTTGGTGGTAGCTTGTTTTGCAATATGGCACTGCATTCTTCAGTAAGCGTAACTGTTTCATGCTCCTCCAACTTTCGCTTATTTGAAAGAATTTCCTTCATGAATTTGGCATAGCTAGGCATTTGAGCTAAGGCATCAGCAAATGGTATGTTGATGTGAGGCTTTTTGAATACATCCAAGAATTTCTTGAATTGCTGATCTAGCTTATGTTTTCGCAGCCTTTGAGGAAATGGAATTGGAGGGACATAAACTGGTGGTGGAATATAATCTGGTGGAGAGTCCCATTTTTCTTGTGCAACTTCTGCATTTGATTTATTTTCTCTCTCTTTGCTAGACACAGTTTCCTTTTCTACACCTGGCCTTTTTACATGAATTTCTGGCAATTCAGCTCCACTTCTCGTGGTGATTGCATTGACTTGCTCTTTTGGATTGACCTCTGTATTGCTTGGCCATGTACCTGGTTGTCGCTCGGTCAACAGTTTAGCCAATTGTCCCAATTGATTTTCTATATTCTTTATCGAGACATCTGTCCTTTTTTACATTTCCTTTAGCGCAGAAACCATGCGTTCTGACAATTTAGCAACTATCTCTTCTAATCCTCATTCTCTTTCCTGGGGTCTTCCTTGATTTGGTGGATTTTGAATGTTTCAGGTATTGCCATAGGAGAAGTTTGGATGATTTCTCCATCCTGGATATTAAGTTTGTGAGTATGGATTATTCTGCTGTCGCTGAAAGTTCTGAGTATATGCAGCTTGTTTAGGTTATGGCATATCAACTTTGGTTAAGGGGCAGTCTGATGATTGATGTTTTATCCCGTATGTCACACATATTGGTAAGGACATCTGAACCATATTGGCTGAGTGAGAATATTTCATTGCTTCCATCTGCTTTGCCAATGCATCAATTTTTGCTAGTACAAGTGAATTAGTGTCCACTTCGTGTATTCCTGCTGCTTTCTTCTGCAATCCTCTTTCTGGCCACATAATAAATTGTTCACTCATGGTTTCAAATAGATCGTAAAGGTCATCGGTGGATCTATTTTGGATAGAGCCACCTGCTGCAGAATCTACTGAAGAACGACTAGTTTGAGCTAGCTGCTAAGGATAAACTATGACTTGGACACTTTCGGAGCAGTTGTTTGAATCTTTCCCATGCCTCGTGAAAGTTTTCCAACTCAGATTGTTGGAAATTGGAAATTTCATATTTCAGTCTATTTACTCTGGCAGGAGGAAAATATTTCAATGTGAATTTCTGAATTAGATCTGTCCAAGTAGTAATGCTCCCAGGCGGTAGAGAATCTAACCATTCTCTAGCTTTATCCTTCAGTGTGTGTGGAAATAGCCTCATCTTAAGTGCCTCTTCATTAACACCTTGGTATTTGAAATTGCTACAGAATTCATCATAGCGAGAAATATGGTAATGAGGATTTTCATCTGTCATCCAATAGAAAGGCAGATTGTTCAAGAACAAATTCATCACATCTGGCCTCAACTGGAAGTTATCATGTCCATAAGGCGGATAGACTATACTGGATCGATTCTCAACAATCGGTGGCATCATATACTCACCCATAAGAATATCTCGTTCACTGACTTCAACTGGTCGAGCTATTGGTGCTTGATTATTTATCACACTTGCAGGTAATTGATCATGTACTTGATTGCTTGCCATAGTCTCTTTCACACATGTCCGTCTTTATCCCTTAATTTTTTTTATTTTTTTCATATTTAGCCAATAAAATTAGGATTTTATGAAGAAGATGGGGTTTTTAATTGTGAAATTAGAAGTAGAGTTGTCTTATTGTTTTTTTTTTTTTTTGGTGATTAAAATTGAAATTTTTATTCGGTTGATTCTTAATCTTGATTATTTGTTTTGGATTAAAATTTGCAACTTGCTATTTCTTGATTAAATAGTTCTGCGTGCTATAAATGGTGGATTTTCTGTTAGCATTTCATAAATTTTTCCCCACAATCTTGGTTAATTTTTCCCCTGTTGCCCAGTTAATTTTCCCCTGTTAACTTTTCCCCACAAACCTGGAAATCACTTGACTATGTATGCTAAATGACAATTAGCACTTGATGAATTTTGTTGTACCGTGTGCTTATGGTTATATTCTATTTATGGAGTTATATAATTTGTATTGACTTGTATAACTTCTCTTATTCTTAATAGAATAATAGCTCAGTGGTTTATTTGATTTTTGATTGGAAACTGTGGATTTAAGGCTTAGCATTCACTTAGAGAGAAATGTGAAAAGTGCCGCTATTTCATATTTTACTTCAAACGTTTTTTGATTTTTAAAAAAGTTGATTTTGTTCAATAACAATTTTCTTGGAACCTTGACTCTGCTGCACATACTACTAACAATTTCTAATGTGTTGAATAAATGGCTTTAAAAGAATGAACATTGATGTATTATGCAACTTTCTTTTGATCTGAGGTTGTTGAAGTTTGAAACAAACTCCGTATCTATGTTTGGTCCTCTCTATCTCTATCATTTCTTTATTTTAACTTGGTGAGGAATGGTGCAGCATGTACTTAACATGTTCAGAGATGGTTTTTATGGAGCTGTTCTATTCCTGATCAAAATATTTTTGCTGCAGGTTAAACTGTCTGAGTATGTAGGGAAGAAATATGTTATTCTCTTCTTCTACCTACTGGACTTCACCTTTGTTTGTCCCACCAGTGAGTTTGGCACTGGACCTTGTGAATATTTCATTGTCCATTTTAGTTTCTAAGTGATAGTTTCTGACTATGCCATTTACATTTGCTTTCATTCTGGCTTCTATAGAGATCACTGCTTTCAGTGACCAGTATGAAGATTTTGAGAAATTGAACACAGAAATATTGGGTGTCTCTGTAGACAGTGTGGTAAGGTTTTTAATTTTATATGTAAGACTGGTTGAAAATTCTCGTGTTCGTGTCTGTCAATGTTTGTTTTATGTTGTTGCTCATATGCTAAAAGCTACCGTGGCATATGTTTGTTTGTGCCGTTTGCTCGTAGTAGTGTGCTTTTTCACTTGAATCTCTGCCATCATAGATGTTTCTTAACTCGACTTCTCTTTCCAGCAATCTTTTTAAGGGTTCCTCTATGTGAAGAGCCAAGATTTCCAATCTTGAGGAAATTCATCAAAGGAAGATTTTCTGAGGAAAATAGAGAGTTAATTTAAATTTTGGGTTGGACCACCTACCACTTGATACTTAATTCCTTTCTTTAATACAATTAGATTTCATTGGTTACTATTCTACTCTATTTGCAATTCCACGATGAATTCCTGGATGAAATAGAAATTTGTGCCTAGATACTGCTGTTCTGGATTTAGTGTATATCTCGGTCATATAATGTGCTGATTCCAGATCAGGTATTTATGATACTGTTTTCCATTTTCTGCATATGGAAATACCAATTTTTTGGTCAACTGTGGTTAAACATATCTTTCATCATTATGTGACCTTGCTATGTACTTTAATATCTGATGTTTGGGTACAACCATAAGATCTATATTTTCTCTCCCAATCATATATATCCAAGAGAAGAAAAAAGAAAACCGGATTTGTTCTCAAATAGAGTTTTGATTTGGTGTATAGTGCTTTGGTTGGCATGCAATCTTGCTTAGTTCAAGAAGTTAAATTTGAGAAATTGAAGAGACAGAGGGAGAGAAATTGATGCTTCGCATTTAATTTACTTCAAGTTAAACAAGTTTTGAACTATACAGTTTATATGATGATCATGTCTGTTTTGGATTATTGTAAATACTACTCTATCATGCTCCAATCTTTTAAAGCACAACCTAACATAATAATTTGTCCACAATTGTGAAGTTTAATTTAGGAACTGTCCCAGCTAATGTACTTGTGTAGCTCAATTATATTTCTCATACGGGAGAAGAAAATTTATAATAATAAGCTAACAATGCATGATAGAGTTTGTCATCAGCCATGGAATAATGTAGAGCTGTAAGAATATGGAAATCCTTGTAATTATGGTAAAGTCGATAGTGCACATGAATACAGCTTACACCTATTCATGATGTCTCTATATTTGAATAAGCAATCACCCTTCATGTTAATATTATACAACGTTTAAAATTTATGACGTTGATTGGGCTTGTCGTTTTGAGTCTATCTCGTAGTTAGGGCTACTGGAGTTTCTCTTTCTTAAACTCTTGAGGATGTATTTATCCTACTATCGGATATCTTCTTATGTAGTTGTGGTGCTGTCTCAGGAAATTTCATTAAGCGGACTTTTTATCATTGACAAGGAATGAGTGATTCAACACACCATGTTCAACAATCTTGCAATTGGCCAAGTCTTGATGAAACAATGAGAACTCTCCAGGTAACACTATATATATTCACTACAATAAACTAGACTCATGGGACTTGGTCCCGGGAAACCCATGATGCTATTTGGCACAATTTCATTAAAGTTCATAGGAAAATACTGTTGCAGTGTCTGGTACTATAAAAGGTAGCACTTGGTTATGATTCATAATGTTTAGCATTATAAAGTCAGCTTGGCCAATGGCGTGTCCATTGCCTAAATAACTCGACAGACGTTGTGGAAAATGGGAAAACTCATTCCAGAGAGTCTGGAAAATTGAAAAATGTTTAGCAGTATGTCTTTATTAATAAATTGGGATGCTAAATAACTCATTCTTGAAATTGGTTTCAATTCTTTTTATTAAATCTCTGAGGACAGAAAGTCTGTTATATTCTTTATATTGTAGGTGCATGTTGGATCGGCCTCTGATAGTTTTGTGCTCGAGAATGGGTGAATATAAGCTCTTGTAGCTCTGCGTAGTTAGACATCCTTGTGTTTTCTTAAAAAGATTAGCTGGGACCTTGATGAGTTTCCATGTATGCTATTTAATATATTTTTGTGGGTTGTTTTAATTTCTTGTAGAATGAGATGATTGCTAAAGTTGATGAATATCTTGGAGAAATGGCAAATAAGCAACAACTTTCTTAGGATACTCCTTTGGAGGAGATCCCTGTTGACGATCCAGATGTTGGATTGAAAATCATGATGTCTGTTCTAGGTGTGTGTAGCCAGAACGTCAAATTCATAGGTTGGGAGATAGTTGTCTTCGAAAATTTGGTACTTCTTCCAATGTGAGTCGTATGGAAAAGGAGCTGGAAGAAGAACGTTCTGCTCGAAAGGCAGCTGATGTAGCTCGAATTGAAATAGAACAAAGAATGAAAAGCAAGTCGAATGTTGTTGGACAACAATTCAATTCTACACTACAATTTTGGCATCATTCTATGCAACAACTATGTAGACAAGTTCTTGATTTCGAACTACTGCCATTTATGCTATTGTCAATAGAAGATGATGCTATTGGAGGTGAAGAGAACGGATTTGATGAAGATAACAATCTTGGTGAGGATATGTTGCATATCTAATTTACGAGGACGATGAGTTATGTTTTTTTAAGATGCATTATAGTTGACAAAGCTTATACTCTTTTTAAGTTTAACTTAATGAATGGTTTTCATTTGTATTTTGGTATAATATTTTGAGTTTAATGTTACATTGATCGACACTAATGAAGTCTTAATTTAATTTGTTGTCGTTTTTGCATTTTTATATTATTTTGAAGAAGGTAAAAATAATTAACATAATATTAAAAATTATATAAAAATAATTAATTTCTCCCTACAAATTATATCATTGTTGGAAAAAAATAATTTACTTAACCCACAAATACGCTTTTCCCACAAAATATCATTTGTAGGAAAAAGTAGAACTTGGCCACAAAATTTTTTCGACACAAAAATTTATTTGTAGGAAAAAGTACGATTTAGCCCACAAAATAATCTTTTCCTTGTGCCTACGGAAACTGTTTCGTGGGTCAAAGTGACTTTAGCAGACGAATAATTTTGTCGAGAAAAAGCTTAGACGACAAATCGTATTCGTCTCTAAAAGATTTGTAGGTAGAGACTTTAGCCCACAAATTTCCACCATTTGTCGTCTTATACCTTTCCCCACGATGTTTGCGCCACAAACGTCCCTACAAAAAAAATTTGTCGGGAAAAGTTTTTCCCCACAAAAATTAACATTTCCCTACAAATTCATTTTGTATGCGAAACATAAAATTCTTGTAGTGAACGTTGTAACAGAATTAGAACAGTGTTCAAGGAAGTCGAAAAATATTATTGAGAATTTGAATTTGATGACAAAATTACAATACCACATCCAGAGAACTCTATGTATATATGTTCATATACAATTTGAACTACAAGCAAGAAACAAAATACATTCCACGTAACAAACTTTCTAAAATAATCTACAGATTTCCCTGTTGAATTGTATTCATCACCCGCTTCTTTCATTTCTTTTGCTCCATTGGCAATGCTTCGGCTTTGCAGATTGGGCAAATATTTTTCTGTAACAGCCACTTCGTTATGCAATCCACGTGGTATTCGTGTCCACAACGAAGGATTCCGATTCTCTCGTTTTCTTCATATTCACCTTGGCACACCACACAAATTTCGGGCTATTCCTCATTGTCGTTTGCCAATTTGACATTAACGTGTTAGGTGATTTTGTGTAAAGTGGCTGGAAACAAGAAAATGAAAATAGAGTAACGGCAGAGTCGAGGCAAGTATTGAACATATTGTCCTTAAGTCGAATTTACCCCGCAACGGTGCCTACAATTTATGACAATCAACTCCCAAGATGAAACGACTATCACTTATATTTGTAGCACTTCAAAACACAAGTACAACGAACCAGAAAATGACTTTGTACTCCAAAGAATGAATATGAAATGAAAAAACCAGAATTTTGCAACAAAATGCAAGAAATTTGGTTCAAGAGAAGGAGATATGATGAATTTTACATTTGCATATCATTTCTCTACTGAATAGGATGTCCCTAGAGTCCTATTTACAGTTGATGAAGTATTGGGAACGAAGTGGTGTGGAGCCAAATCGTGCAACAGTTCAACAGTACGCGTCTAATCGTTAAGACCATGTGATCGCATGGCTTTGTCCCCTTAAAGTCAAGCTAATGACTTTAAAGAAGCGCTTAATGGGAGGCAGCCCATTTTTCTACTATTTTATTTAAATTTTCGTAATTTTTTAGATCTAAAATTTCAATTTACAAAGTGCACGTTTTATGCTTATAGGATTTTTTAAAGTAAGCTTTCAATTCTTAGGCAATGAGACTTTCATCATTGTCATTATGTGTTTTAGTAAAAAAAAAAAATATCGATTTTAACAAATTTTGGACCATGCGAACGTATGGTATATCCCTTTGCGATCGCATGGCCTGGGCAAAAAACTTTCTGCCCAGATTTTATATCCCTCACGATCGCACGACATTTTATCCTTGCGATCGCAACTGCATCCGAAAAAATAAAATAAAAATTATTTATTTATTTTATTATTATTAATAAGTTCTTTTTTTTTCTCCTATTTAGAGTTGCAACCTGCAGGCTAGCTGGATGATATTCAAACAAAGATTTGCTGACCCCTATTCTAGGCAGAACTCTTTTTCTTATATTCCTTTCCTTATTAGATTTCTATTAGTCTATATATATATCTTGTAACTCCATTCATTATACACATTACATCAATATACAGAGAGTATTATTTCTCCACATATATGGTATCCTACTACATGGTATTCTAATGTAAATAGAATTATAATACTCCTCATCAAGTTGGAGCATGCATGTCAAAAGTGCCCAACTTGTGAGTGAAATTGTGAAATGCCTCCTTCTCCAATGCTTTAGTAAATAAATCCGCAATCCGATTGTTGCTTGGAACATAGGCATTCTTGATCTCTCCCTTATCAATTCGTTCACGAACAATATGACAATCTATTTCAATGTGTTTTGTTCTTTCATGATATACTGGATTAGCGGCAATATGCATTGCTGTTTGATTATCACAATATAATATTGTTGCTTGTGGATGATGTACACATAATTCTGTCAGCAATAGTCTCAACCATATAAGCTCATATGTAATGGAAGCCATTGCCCTATACTCAGCTTCTGCTGAAGATTTGGACACAGTCGTATGTTTCTTGTTTTTCCATGATATAAGTGCCTTTCCCAAAAATACACAATAACCTGTAACTGACCCTCGTGTAGTAATATCTCCGGCCCAATCTGCATCACAAAATCCTGCTAGCTGCAATTTTCCACTTGATGGAAAATATAATCCTCGTCCTGGTGCCCCTTTCAAGTATCGGAGCAATCGGTAAACTGCATCAAGATGGAGTTGTCTAGGTGTCTACATAAACTGACTGAGTGTATTGACTGAATATGAGATCTCTGGTCTGGTAATGGTGAGATAAATGAGCTTTCCTACCAACCGTCGATAGTATATGGGATCTTTCAATAACTTTCCATCAGTCAGATTAAATTTCAATGACTGCTCCATAGGAAATGCTGCAGGTTTTGATCCAAGTAATCCGGCTTCTTGAGGATGTTAAGAGTATACTTAATTTGGTTTATTGAAATCTCTGATCTTGAGAGAGCAATTTCTATTCCAAGAAAGTATTTTAATGTGCCAATGTCCTTCAACTTAAATTGAGATGCAAGTAATGTTTTTTGTAGTAGAGATTACTTCTCTATTGTTTTCTGTAACAATCATATCATCCACATATAATAGAACTGCCGTAAATGAATTACCATTGACCTTTGTAAAGAGTGAGTAATTTGCATGTGACTGTTTGAACCCAAACTGAATAATAACAGATACAAATTTTTGAAACCAAGAACGAGATGCCTGTTTCAATCCATATAAAGATTTATGAAATCGACATACAATTGATATCTCCCCCTGTCGACAAAATCCAGGGGAGTCATATAGACTTCTTCATCAAGATTCAATGGAAAGGGCATAACGGGCAGCAGTTTGGCAGATTCGTGATGGGATTAAAACTCTACGAAGTTCATATTGATTCAACTACCTAAATCACGTCTTAGAAGGTTTGGAGAACATTATAAAAGGTAGATAATAGCCAGAACAAAGAGACAAAATTTGGAAACAAGATACAAGAAGAGAATCGATGATCAAGGAACGGGATTGAAGATTCTTCAGCCAGATTCACGGGTTTTACTTATTCTTTCTTCTTTTTCTTTTGCCGGAACATAATTAATACAATTCTTGTATTATTTTACATAATCATATCCGGCTAATGTACTTATTTCTAGGATGAACGATGAAACCTCATGATTTTAATTAATTAGAAGTTTTTCTGTTGTAGTAATTAATTATTTTTGGGTTGATTATTCTTTATTCATTATTTCTATTATTTTAATGCCTAATCACCATTAGAATATATTGTGATCTATATTGAAGTCGAGAGATTTAATATAGATTAAGCATGTGGTATTGAATAACATAGGGTCCAATAATAGATAGAAATTACTATTATGCTTTATGAAATCTATTTAGGTGTTCTTGAGATTTTAATGCATACGTTTATGTTCGAAGCTTAATTAGAGATAATTAGGTTCACATATCGTATAGAATTGATTGACCATCGAGAGATACTTTTGATTATTTTAGGATCACCGATTTTCAATTCAAGGTAATTATAAGCTAAAACGGTTAAATGGATAATTGATTAAAGAATGTATTGGTGGATTCACAAATCCTAGTGTTAGTACAATTCGAATTTGTTCTCATAAATTTACTTTAATTGTTTGATAATTTAGATTTAATTGAAATAGGTTTAGATTCACAAACCAAATCAAATATGTGTTTTTCATATTGCTAGAATTTAAGTTATAAATTAATTGGTTAAATTGATATCTAGTCTTCGTGGGTTCGACACTCTATTCATTACTTTATTACTTGTTAACGATCCGTCCACTTGTGGGATTATAAACGCACAACAAGTTTTTGGTGCCGTTGCCGGGGACTCAAACTGCTAAGAAAAGGAGACTCAAACTGCTAAGAAAAGATACTTCAGGGGCTTAGCATGCAAATATCAAAGAAAGAAAACCATGAACTGTTTCCAAGTTAACCATGTGATCGCATGGTTAACTATGGTTGCGATCGCATAAGCTTATGCCTTGCGATCGCAAGGCATAAGCCTATGCGATCGTTAGGGCATAACGGGCAGCAGTTTGGCAGATTCCTGATGGGATTAAAACTCTACGAAGTCCATATTGATTCAACTACCTAAATCACGTCTTGGAAGGTTTGGAGAACATTGAAAAGGCAGATAATAACCAGAACAAAGAGACGGAATTTTGGAGAACAAGATACAAGAAGAGAATCGAAGATCAAGACACGAGATTGAAGATTCTTGAGCCAGAGTCACGGGTTTTATTTATTTTTTCTTCTTTATCTTTCTCCGGATCATGATGAATTCAATTATTGTTAATTAACGAAATAATGTCCGGCTAATTTACTTATTTCTAGGATGAACGATGAAACCTCATGATTTTAATTAATTAGAAGTTTTTTCGTTTTAGTAGGTAATTGCTTTTGGATTGATTATTCTTTATTCCTTGTTTCTATTATTCTAATGCCTGATCACCATTAGAATATAATTTGATTTATATTGAAGTCGAGAGATTCAATATAGATTAAGCACGTGGTAAATAATAACATACGGTCCAATAATAGATATAAATTACTATTATGCTTTATAAGATCCATTTAGGTGTTCTTGAGATTTTAATGCATATGTTTATGTTTGAAGCTTAATTAGAGATAATTAGGTTCGTATATCGTATAGAATTAATTGATCATCGAGAGAGGCTTTTGATTATTTTAGGATCACCGATTTTCAATTCAATGTAATTATAGGCTAAAGCGATTAAATGAATAATTGATTAAAGAACATGTAGGTGGATTCGCGAATTCTAGTATTGGTAAAACTCAAATTCGTTCTCATAAATTTACTTTAATTGTCTGATAATTTAGATTTAATTAAAATAGTTTAAATAGCTTTACAATCACAAACCAAAACAAATCTGTGTTTTTCTTTTTATTGTTAAAATTTAAGTTATAAGTTAATAGGTTAAATTAATATCTAGTCATCGTGGGTTCGACACTCTACACATCACTTTATTACTTGTTAACGATCTGTCCACTTGCGGGATTATAATTGCACAACAAGTTTTTGGCGCCGTTGCCGGGGACTAGTTTTATTAATTGCTACGTTAATTGATAATTTAGTTTTAATAATTTTTTAGTATTATTTATTTTTAGTATTATTTTATTTTATTTTATTTTTATTTTTATTTTCAATTCTTCATAATACTGCTGAATTTTATCTGTTTTCTAAATTTTCATGTGTTAAGTGTGTATGTGCCGTACAAAAGATCTTGATTTATTTGATTTAGATCCAGAAATTGAACGGAGCTTTCACCGACGACAACGTGAAAAATGAGAAAAGACAAAACAGTGAAACGACACTATGGTAGGCAATCAAGTACATGATCACTTAATTGTAGGTGTGATAAATAATCAAGCACCAATAGCTCGACCAGTTGAAGTCAGTGAATGAGATATTCTTATGGGTGAGTATATGATGCCACCGATTGTTGAGAATCGATCCAGCATAGTCTATCCGCCTTATGGACACGATAATTCCAATTGAGGCCAGATGTGATGAATTTGTTCTCGAACAATTTGTCGTTCTATGGGATGACAGATGAAAATACTCATACCATATTTCTTGCTTCGATGAATTCTGTGACAATTTCAAATACGAAGGTGTTAATGAAGAGGCACTTAAGATGAGGCTATTTCTACACACACTGAAGGATAAAGCTAGAGAATGGTTAGATTCTCTACCGCCTGAGAGCATTACTACTTGGACATATCTGATTCAGAAATTCACACTGAAATATTTTCCTCCTGCCAGAGTAAACAGACTGAAATATGAAATTTCCAATTTCCAACAATCTGAGTTGGAAAGCTTTCACGAGGCATGAGAAAGATTCAAACAACTGCTCCGAAAGTGTCCAAGTCATGGTTTTCCCTTAGCAGCTCAGAATCATTATTTCTATTCTGGACTAGCTCAAACTAGTCGTTCTTCAGTAGATTCTGCAGTAGGTGGCTCTATCCAAAATAGATCCTCCGGTGACCTTTACGATCTATTTGAAACCATGAGTGAACAGTTTATTATGTGGCCAGAAAGAGGATTACAGAAGAAAGCAATAGGAATACACGAAGCGGACACTAATTTACTTGTACTAGCAAAAATTGATGCATTGGCAAAGCAGATGGAAGTAATGAAATATTCTCACTCAGCCAATATGGTTCAGATATTATTACCAATATGTGTAACATGCGGGGCAAACCATCAATCATCAGAATACCCCTTAAATAAATTGATATGCCATCACCTGAACAAGCTGCATATACTTAGAACTTTCAGCGACAACAGAATAATCCATACTCACAAACTTACAATTCAGGATGGAGAAATCATCCAAACTTCTCCTATGGCAATACCCAAAACATTCAAAATTCGCCAAATCAGAGAAGACCCCAGGAAAGAGAAGGAGGATTAGAAGAGATAGTTGCTAAATTGTCAGAATGCATGGATTCTGTACTAAAGGAAATGCAAAAAAGGACAGACGTCTCGATAAAGAATATAGAAAATCAAATGGGACAATTGGCTAAACTGTTGACCGAACGACAACTAGGCACATGGCCAAGCAATACAGAGGTCAATCCAAAAGATCAAGTCAATGCAAACACCACGAGAAGCGGAGCTGAGTTGCCAGAGATTCATGTGACTAAACCAGGTGTAGAAAAGGAAACTGTGGCCAACAAAGAGAGAGAAAACAAATCAGATGCAGAAGTTGCACAAGAAAAATAGGACTCTCCACCAGATTATATTCCACCACCGGCTTACGTCCCTCCAATTCCATTTTCTCAAAGGCTGCGAAAACATAAGATAGACCAGCAATTCAAGAAATTCTTAGATGTATTCAAAAAGCTTCACATCAACATACCATTCGCTGATGCCTTAGCTCAAATGCCTAGCTATGCCAAATTCATGAAGGAAATTCTTTCAAATAAGTGAAAGTTGGAGGAGCACGAAACATTTACGCTTACTGAAGAATGCAGTGCCATATTGCAAAACAAGCTACCACCAAAACTCAAAAATCCAGGAAGTTTTAATATTCTTTACACTATTGGTAGTTTATTTTTGGACAAAGCTTTATGTGATTTGGGTGCTAGTGTGAATTTAATGCCTTACTCTATTTTTAAACAGCTCGGTTTAGGAGAAGCAAAGCCAACAATAGTAACACTGCAACTTGCAGATAGGTCCATCAAACGTCCAAGGAGAATAGTTGAAGACATATTGGTGAAAGTGGGCAAGTTCATATTCCCTGCTGATTTTATTATTCTGGATATGTACGAAGACAGAGATGTACCACTCATTTTGGGTCAACCTTTCTTAGCTACTGGTCGGGTAGTAATTGACGTTCAAAAGGGAGAACTTATGCTGAGTGTGAATGATGAGCACATTACATTCAAAGTATTCAAAGCAATTAAATTTCCAAGCTCTCAAGATTCCTATTTTGAGATTGATGCCATTGACCAGGAGAGTACAAACACTTCCATATTGAAAAACTAGTCAGACCAAAAGAAACACTTACCAATCAATAAACCAATGAGTGAAGAAAAATTGTCCGATGAGGAAATTGAAATTTTCTTAATTGAGTTCGAGCAGGGCTCCAAAACAAAATCATGTCAATATGATAAGGAAAAAATCAAGCTCTGGAAGGTAAACAAAAATTGGTCCGAAGTCAATCAAAGCAAGAAAAGCAAGTCCTCCAAAGATCTATTCAATGTGTCCTGAGCGATCACTACGACAAAGTCAAGCTAATGACTTTAAAGAAGCGTTTAATGGGAGGCAGCCCATTTTTCTACCCTTTTATTTAAATTTTCGTAATTTTTTAGATCTAGGATTTCAATTTACAAAGTACACGTTTTATGCTTATAGGATTTTTTTAAGCTTTCAATTCTTAGGCAATGAGACTTTCATCATCATCATTCTACGTTTTAGTAAAATATATATATATATATATATATATATATATATATATATATATATATATATATATATATATATCGATTTTAACAAATTTTGTACCATGCGATCGCATGGTATATCCCTCTACGATCGCAGGACATTTTGTCCTTGCAATTGCAACTGCATTCGAAAAAATAAAAATAAAAATTATTTATTTATTTTATTATTATTGATAAGTACTTTTTTTTTCTTTTTAGAGTTGCAACCTACAGGCTAGCTGGATGATATTCAAACAAAGATTTGTCGACCAACATGTACAGATTTCTCTTCCAGTTGATCTTATATCACCTTTTCTTCCAGCACCATCTGATCTACCTCAGAAAAGTCTCTGATCTTTTGATTTTAAATTTTACATTGGGGACAATGTTTCTTTCAAGTTTGGAGGTGTATAAAAAATTTGAAATTTGTTTGATCTGATTGTGATACTTGATAATGATTATTATCTTATTTTAAAAAATAAATTACTGCATGTTTATGTGATATGAATAGCCTTACCGGTTAATGATGCAACTTTTTATTTAATTATTTCACTTTAATCCATGACTTGTGAACATATTATTACTATTGGTTAAATGTGAGACTATTTGACCATGTCTGATATTGTGTTGTGTCGGCTAGTTAGGATGATTTTTTTAGCTATGTTGGTGCACTTAAGTTGAAAATAATAGGATATCTTGTTTGAACTTAAAAATCATCTGTATCTCAACCAAGTAACCAATAGAGTGAAAAAGTGTGGTAGATAAGCTGTAATTGTGGCTATCTAGGTTATGATTGATTCCATGTATGTTGAAAAAATTGTGTGGAACACTTTAGACCATTTAGAAGAAGCTAGGTATTGACCGAATGTTAGGAATCTAGTCCACTAGCATGAACTTATTGCACGCAAGGAACAAATTTATTATTATTATTGCTTAACTCTTTTCGTAGCCTAATTGACTTGAGTGAAAAGGCCCGTAAGGGTTTCTCAAAACCCGATGCCCTAAAGTTCAAAACACCTGGGAGTCCTGTCAAATAGGCTACGAAAAGAGTTATAAGATAATAATAAAGTGCAAAACTCAATTCATTAAGCTTTCTAAACTACTCATATAACGAGCTTGAGGTCGATGACTCCCAGGTCTTTCGAACCTTAGGGCATCGGATTTTGAGAAACCACTACGAGCCTTTTCACTCAAGTCAATTAGGCTACGAAAAGAGTTAAGCAATAATAATAATAAATTTGTTCCTTGCGTGCAATAAGTTCATGCTAGAGGACTAGATTCATAACATTCGGTCAATACCTATCTTCTTCTAACTGGTCTAAAGTGCTCCACACAATTTTTTCAACATACATGGAATCAATCATAACCTAGATAACCACAATCACAGTTTATTTACCACACTTTCTCACTCTATTGGTTACTTGGTTCAGATACAGATGATTTTTAGGTCAAACAGGGTATCATATTGTTTTCAACTTAAGTGCACCAACATAGCTAAAAAAATCATCTTAACTGGCCGACACAACATAATATGAGACATGGTCAAATTGTCTCACATTTAACCAATAGTAATAATCTGTTCACAAGTCATGGTTTAAAGCGAAATAATTAAATAAAACGTTGCATCATTAGCCGGCAAGGCTATTCATATCACATAAACATACAATAAATTTTTTTGTAAATAAGATAATAATTATTATCAAGTATCACAATCAGATCAAACAAATTTCAAATTTTTTATACACCCCGAAACTTGAAAGAAACATTGTTCCCAATGTAAAATTTAAAATCAAAAGATCAGAGACTTCCCTGAGGTAGATCAGATGGTGCTGGAAGACAAGGTGATATAAGATCAGCTGGAGGAGAAATCTGTACATGTTGGTCGGCAAATTTTTGTTTGAATATCATCCAGCTAGCCTGCAGGTTGCAACTCTAAAAAGAAAAAAAAAAGAACTTTTTAATAATAATAAAATAAATAAATAATTTTTTTTTATTTTTTCGGATGCAATTGCGATCGCAAGGACAAAATGTCCTGTGATCGCGAGGGATATAAAATCTGGGTAGAAAGTTTTCTGCCCAGGCCATGAGATCGCAAAGGGATATACCATGTGATCGCATGGTACAAAATTTGTTAAAATCGATATTTTTTTTTACTAAAACGCAGAATGACGATGATGAAAGCCTCATTGCCTAAGAATTGAAACCTTACTTAAAAAAATCCTATTAGCATAAAACGTGTACTTTGTAAATTGAAATCCTAGATCTAAAAAATTATGAAAATTTAAATAAAAGGATAGAAAAATAGGCTGCCTCCCATTAAGCGCTTCTTTAAAGTCATTAGCTTAGCTTTGTCGTGGTGATCGCTCAAGACACTTTGAATAGATCTTTGGAGGACTTGCTTTTCTTGCTTTGATCGACTTCGGACCAATTTTTGTTTACCTTCCAGAGCTTGATTTTTTCCTTATAATATTGATATGATTTTGTTTTGCCGCCCTGCTCGAACTCAACTAAGAAAATTTCACTGTTCTCATCGGCTTTGATCACAGAAGAAGGATGTAACTTTTCTTTCTCCATATACTCTTCTTCTCTAAGTGGTGCATCTAGATGTTGGGTAACAACTTTTTCATCTAAGCTCCCAGTCTTCTGGTTAATGTCATCAATCTCAAAACAGGAATTTGGAGAAGTTGGAAATTTAATTGCTTTGAACACATTGAATGTAATGTGTTCATCATTTACTTTCAACATAAGTTCTCTTTTTTGAACGTCAATTACTGCCCGACCAGTAGCCAAGAAAGGTTGACCCATAATAAGTAGTACATCCTTGTCTTCACACATATCCAATATAATGAAATCTGCAGGGAATATGAATTTGTCCACTTTCACTAATATGTCTTCAATGATTCCTATTGGGTGCTTGATTGTCCTATCTGCAAGCTGCAATGATAATGTTGTTGGTTTTGCTTCTCCTAGACCGAGCTGCTTAAAAATAGAATAATGCATTAGATTTACACTAGCACCCAAATCACATAAAGCTTTGTCAAAAAATAAACTACCAATAGTGCAAGAAATATTAAAACTCCCTGGATCTTTGAGTTTTGGTGGTAGCTTGTTTTGCAATATGGCACTGCATTCTTCAGTAAGCGTAACTGTTTCGTGCTCCTCCAACTTTCGCTTATTTGAAAGAATTTCCTTCATGAATTTGGCATAGCTAGGCATTTGAGCTAAGGCATCAGCAAATGGTATGTTGATGTGAAGCTTTTTGAATACATCCAAGAATTTCTTGAATTGCTGATCTAGCTTATGTTTTCGCAGCCTTTGAAGAAATGGAATTGGAGGGACATAAGCTAGTGGTGGAATATAATGTGGTGAAGAGTCCCATTTTTATTGTGCAACTTTTGCATTTGATTTATTTTCTCTCTCTTTGCTAGACACAGTTTCCTTTTCTACACCTGACCTTTTTACATGAATTTCTAGCAATTCAGCTCCACTTCTCGTGGTGATTGCATTGACTTGCTCTTTTGAATTGACCTCTGTATTGCTTGGCCATGTACCTGGTTGTCGCTCGGTCAACAGTTTAGCCAATTGTCCCATTTGATTTTCTATATTCTTTATCGAGACATCTGTCCTTTTTTACATTTTTTTAGCGCAGAATCCATGCGTTCTGACAATTTAGCAACTATCTCTTCTAATCCTCATTCTCTTTCCTGGGGTCTTCCCTGATTTGGTGGATTTTGAATGTTTTAGGTATTGCCATAGGAGAATTTTGGATAATTTCTCCATCCTGGATTGTAAGTTTGTGAGTATGGATTATTCTGCTGTCGCTGAAAGTTCTGAGTATATGCAGCTTGTTTAGGTTATGGCATATCAACTTTGGTTAAGGGGCAGTCTGATGATTGATGGTTTATCCCGTATGTTACACATATTGGTAAGGACATCTGAACCATATTGGCTGAGTGAGAATATTTCATTGCTTCCATCTGCTTTGCCAATGCATCAATTTTTGCTAATACAAGTGAATTAGTGTCCACTTCGTGTATTCCTGCTGCTTTCTTCTGTAATCTTCTTTCTGGCCACATAATAAACTGTTCACTCATGGTTTCAAATAGATCGTAAAGGTCATCGGTGGATCTATTTTGGATAGAGCCACCTGCTGCAGAATATACTAAAGAACGACTAGTTTGAGCTAGCTGCTAAGGAGAAACAATGACTTGGACACTTTCGGAGCAGTTGTTTGAATCTTTCCCATGCCTCGTGAAATTTTTCCAACTCAGATTGTTGGAAATTGGAAATTTCATATTTCAGTCTGTTTACTCTGGCAGGAGTAAAATATTTCAGTGTGAATTTCTGAATTAGATCTGTCCAAGTAGTAATGCTCCCAGGCGGTAAAGAATCTAACCATTCTCTAGCTTTATCCTTCAGTGTGTGTGGAAATAGCCTCATCTTAAGTGCCTCTTCATTAAGACCTTGGTATTTGAAATTGCTACAGAATTCATCGAAGCGAGAAATATGGTAATGAGGATTTTCATCTGTCATCCAATAGAACGGCAGATTGTTCAAGAACAAATTCATCACATTTGGCCTCAACTGGAAGTTATCGTGTCCATAAGGCGGATAGACTATACTGAATCGATTCTCAACAATCGGTGGCATCATATACTCACCCATAAGAATATCTCGTTCACTAACTTCAACTGGTTGAGCTATTGGTGCTTGATTATTTATCACACTTGCAGGTAATTGATCATGTACTTGATTGCTTGCCATAGTCTCTTTCACACATGTTCGTCTTTATCCCTTAATTTTTTTTTATTTTTTTCACATTTAGCCAATAAAATTAGGATTTTATGAAGAAGATGGGGTTTTTAATTGTGAAATTAGAAGTAGAGTTGTCTTATTGTTTTTTTGTTTTTTTGTTTTGGTGATTAAAATTGAAATTTTTATTCGGTTGATTCTTAATCTTGATTATTTGTTTTGGATTAAAATTTGCAACTTGCTATTTCTTGATTAAATAGTTCTGCGTGCTATAAATGGTGGATTTTCTGTTAGCATTTCATAAATTTTTCCCCACAATCCCGGTTAATTTTTCCCCTGTTGCCCAGTTAATTTTTCCCCTGTTAACTTTCCCCCCACAAACCTGGAAATCACTTGACTATGTATGCTAAATGACAATTAGCACTTGATGAATTTTGTTGTACCGTGTGCTTATGGTTATATTCTATTTATGGAGTTATATAATTTGTATTGACTTGTATAACTTTTCTTATTCTTAATAGAATAATAGCTCAGTGGTTTATTTGATTTTTGATTGGAAACTGTGGATTTAAGGCTTAGCATTCACTTAGAGAGAAATGTGAAAAGTGCCGCTATTTCATATTTTAGTTCAAATGTTTTTTGATTTTTAAAAAAGTTGATTTTGTTCAATAACAATTTTCTTGGAACTTTGACTCTGCTGCACATACTACTAACAATTTCTAATGTGTTGAATAAATGGCTTTAAAAGAATGAACAATGATGTATTATGCAACTTTCTTTTGATATGAGGTTGTTGAAGTTTGAAACAAACTTCGTATCTATGTTTGGTCCTCTCTATCTCTATCATTTCTTTATTTTAACTTGGTGAGGAATGGTGCAGCATGTACTTAACATGTTCAGAGATGGTTTTTATGGAGCTGTTCTATTCCTGATCAAAATATTTTTGCTGCAGGTTAAACTGTCTGAGTATGTAGGGAAGAAATATGTTATTCTCTTCTTCTACCCACTGGACTTCACCTTTGTTTGTCCCACCAGTGAGTTTGGCACTGGACCTTGTGAATATTTCATTGTCCATTTCAGTTTCTAAGTGATAGTTTCTGACTATGCCATTTACATTTGCTTTCATTCTGGCTTCTATAGAGATCACTGCTTACAGCGACCAGTATGAAGATTTTGAGAAATTGAACACAGAAATATTGAGTGTCTCTGTAGACAGTGTGGTAAGGTTTTTAATTTTATATGTAAGACTGGTAGAAAATATATAAAATTCAGCAGTATCATGAAGAATTGAAAATAAAAATAAAAATAAAAATTAAATAAAATAAAAATTAAATTAAATAATACTAAAAAATTGGTAAAACTAAATTATCAATTAACGTAGCAATTAATAAAACTAGTCCCCGGCAACGACGTCAAAAATTTGTTGTGCGATTATAATCCCACAAGTGGACGGATCGTTAACAAGTAATAAAGTGATGTGTAGAGTGTCGAACCCACGAGGACTAGATATTAATTTAACCTATTAACTTATAACTTAAATTTTAACAATAAAAAGAAAAACACAGATTTGTTTTGGTTTGTGATTCTAAAGCTATTTAAACTATTTTAATTAAATCTAAATTATCAGACAATTAAAGTAAGTTTATGAGAACGAATTTGAGTTTTACCAATACTAGGATTCGCGAATCCACCTACATGTTCTTTAATCAATTATCCATTTAATCGCTTTAGCCTATAATTACATTGAATTGAAAATCGGTGATCCTAAAATAATCAAAAGCCTCTCCCGATGGTCAATCAATTCTATATGATATGCGAACCTAATTATCTCTAATTAAGCTTCGAACATAAACATATGCATTAAAATTTCAAAAACACCTAAACGGATTTCATAAAGCATAATAGTAATTTCTATCTATTATTGGACCATATGTTATTCAATACCACGTGCTTAATCTATATTGACTCTTTCGACTTCAATATAGATCACAATATATTCTAATGGTGACCAGACATTAAAATAATAGAAATAATAAATAAAGAATAATCATTCCAAAAGCAATTACCTACTAAAACGGAAAACTTCTAATTAATTAAAATTATGAGGTTTCATCGTCCATCCTAGAAATAAGTAAATTAGCCGGACATGATTATGTAAAATAATACAATGATTGTATTAATCATGTTCCGGCAAAGGAAATAGAAGAAAGAATAAATAAAACCCGCGCCTCTGTCTAAAGAATCTTCAATCCCATGCTTTGATCTTTGATTCTCTTCTTGTATCTTGTTCTCAAATTTCGTCTCTTTGTTCGGGCTATTATCTGCCTTTTATAATGTTCTCCAAACCTTCCAAGACGTGATTTAGGTAGTTGAATCAATATGGACTTCGTAGAGTTTAAATCCATCAGGAATCTGCCAAACTGCTGCCCGTTATGCCCTTGCGATCACATGGGCTTATGCTTTGCGATCGCAGCCATAGTTAACCATGCAATCGCATGGTTAACTTGGAAACAGTTACTGGTTTTCTTTCTTTGATATTTGCATACTAAGCTCCTGAAGTATCTTTTCTTAGCAGTTTGAGTTCATTTTCTTCTATTTGTTCTCTTTTCATCCGATTGACACTTGAATTTGATTATTTCCTAAATTAATAAGAAAACAACATGTAATTAAACTGAAAATAAATAAGAGTACTCATAATCGTCCCTTTTTGTGAGCTCAAATAAGTACAAAATTGTACTTATCAGACCTAAAAACATTCTGCTCAAAAATTCAGCAAGTTGCGATCGCATAATAAAAGACCCATAAGGAAAAATTGCATGATAAATTCAGCAAGTTGCGATCGCGTAGAAAATTCAGCAAGTTGCAACCCTGCGATCTGACCGGATAGGTCGATCCCCGTTTCGATGCCCCGAAGCGGTGAAGTGGCAAACTATTTTGCTTAAACGGATTGGTTCAGGTCTGAATATTTGGCCGAAGTTGACACGAAGTCACTTTAGTTGTTTTAGACACTTAGTCACTTTCTCGAATTCTTAAACCAATTTCCAACATAACGCAATTTCTTGTCTTCAAATGTTGCACAATAGTTTCTTCCAAGAAAACAATTTGACTAGGGCGATGAGAAGAATTGGCCTCGATAGACGAATTCGACCTCAAATGTGCAACATGGTCAGATTCATTCCATATAATTGTCTTATCATTTAGACTCGAACCCCGGTAGTACTCCTAAATTTCTGTTGTTGATCTTGTATGTGAAGGAACTCTGAAGACATTACGTTCTTGATCCAAGAAGGTAACTACTTGAGGGGCAGCATAGTACGAATAATTGTGAACAGCATTCCCGTAAGAGAAATTGTGAGCAGCGTGAAAATTTGGGACGAAAGTTGGGATGAATTGTTGATACTCAAAACGGCTTCGAATTTGTGGAGCAAAGTAGGCCGTGATTTTTCTTGACAGAAACTTATTGAATAACTAAGACTGGTGAAACAACGTAGGATTACTGTCCCTTTCATAGAGATAAGGCAATGAATTAAATAGGAAGGCAGATATACAATTTGGTAATATTTGATTATTTTTCTTAACGGCTATTTTAATCAAATTAATTGATGGAACTCAAATACGATTCAATGAAATTAATGGATGGTAAGTTTTTAAAAGGATCCTTCTTGAATTAAAATAATGATTTTGCCATTTTCAAAAAAGCCGCCTAAAAGTTGTGTACTGAGCACGGGCTTAATTGGATTTTCGAAAAAAACCGGCCTCTAATGGAATTTTTTTTAATTTAGTCCAACAAACATTAATTTTACCGGTATTTTTTTTTTAATATCAATTGGTAGAATAACACAATAACAATCATTCTTGGATAATCTTTCCTATTTTTATCTATTTTTTGTTGCATGAAATAAAAATTAAAACGAAATTATTTGGTATAATTATAATTTGATATGTCTCTATTATTCACAAATTAAGTCAAGTTCTTGAGAAGTATGAATTCTTGGGGGATCAATATTTTAAAATGTTGATTTAAATTACTTTTTTTTTTTAACATATCGAAATTAACAATATCTCAAATTTTTTTTTTAGTAGGCTCATAACAAGATTCATGGGTACAACATTCACAATATGGATAACAACGGATTTGTAACTGCATTGGTGACATTTATGGAAGGACCGGTATTTGCACGGGGCAATAATCTAGTCATTTCCACAATCAAATCCGACTATTACATCGTAGTTCAAGCATTGCCGATCTAGCCATTTCGACAATGAACTTACGATAGAAGGTGAAAGATAGAAACATGCTTTCAACACATTCAGTTAGGAAGTAGAAATTTTGGGAATTAACAGAGTGCCTACCTCTAGTCAGGGTTTCAAACCTGAACATCTCTGGGTCTGAACTAGGTGTAGGCAATAGTCTGTAAGCACCTCCAGAAGATGTAGGAGTGGGAGCCTGTTCTGACAAGTAGGAATGGACTCTTCGACACCTTCTCCAACTTTGACTTTGCCATTTTCAACCCTCGTGGCTCTTCTTGATGGTGGAGGGGTAGGATTAGATTTTAATGACTTCAAATTCAGAACCAGGCTTCAGGCGAGAGGGCTCATTCATGCTTTCAACATCCCCATCTCCTGTAGTAGGAGGTTTTGACCCCTCATCTCCAGTCTTTTCGTCGTTACGTTCACTATCACCAGTCCTAGAGTTTTTGTTTCCTTCTTCACCAGATCTCTCCAGTTCTGACTCATTACCTTTATTAGAGTCTTGAGTACATACTGAGACTTTCTTGCTTAGGTAACTGACTGGGTCTCCTGAAGTTTGAAAAGGATAAGACTTTGTGGAGCATTTTGGAAACCGATGACTTGTATAGTAGAATTTCAGTGGACACATCAACATTAGGCGTGATGTCAGTCAATCTTCAATGACATAGGCGGTCGAGTATATACAATCAATATTTTATATTTACTTGTTTGACCGGTCGAGTGTATATCATCTTTTGTTACATTACGCCTCGACCGAGTATATTGTAATTGTTATCTATAAATAAGTCGCTCCCCCTCACTAAAAAAGGGAGAGATATTCATTTTCTGACATTTCCAAATCTTAAAATTTCTCTTTCTAGAATTTATCAATTGGCGCCGTCTGTGGGAAACATTCTTTTCTCTTTCTCAAAAAAGAAGAACTAGGAGCCATGTCAAGAAGAACTAGAGGAAGGCCTAGGATAGAACATCTAGGGACTCCACCACCAGAAACAACATGAGAGGAGCAACTTTCGTCGCAATTCACCACCATCCAGCAAGTCACTATTCTGCAAGACCAGATGTCTACCATTATGGAGATGTTGTAGAGAATGGCCGCCCAACCTCGTACGTTAGAGGTGCCGCCGGCTGATGAAGTTTTTCCAACGACAGAAGTACTGCTAGCTATAGAAATTTCTCCAACAGTAGAGATACCACCATCCGAGACTATACAAACACATGAAATGACATCTACAACCCGTCATTCGATACCAGTCAATTGGGAGAGCATTTTGAACGATAAAGTGGAAGAAGCGTTCGCACAAAGAAAGAGCAGGAGGAGACCAATTTCTATAAAAGAAGGTCCGTTTACTGAGGACGTGATGAGTATATCTCTGCCGCTGAAATTCAAATAACCAACTGGAGAGTTTGATGGAACCGGTGATCCTATCGATCATATATGAACATTTCAAGACCGGGTAAGATTGCATGGCTGGCCAGATGCCATAGCATGTAGGGTGTTTCCCATGACGTTGCGAAAAGATGCAAGAGAGTGGTTTGACACATTACCTCCACGGTCAATATCGTCATTTGCAGATTTCGCTAATAAATTTGCAATCTGTTTTTCCAGTAGCGCGTGGAAAAGGAAGACGGTGATGGGGCTTATACAAGTAACACAGGACAAAGGAGAGTCACTGCGCAAATATATGTCGCGATTTAACCTTGCAACATTGGGTAGAAAAAAGTTGCAGATGTCGTCGGTAGTTACCACATTGCTGAGTGGATTGAGGAACCACAGTCTAAGAGCCAGCCTCTCAAAAAAACCAGTCGAGTCTATGACAGAACTACTTAGACGAGGAGAGGAGTATATTGATCAAGAAGAGGTGTTGAAGGCAACACGATGCGACCGAGATGTGTACGATAGTGGAAATAAGAAGAGACGACGTGAAGAGCCTTCGATAAACCAGCGTAACACCAGGAATATGACTGAGTATAAGTATCGATCGAGGCCAGAAGTGGTTAATACAATCTCACAGATACAGTTGAATGCACCTTTGTCAGTCATCCTTTGAGAAATATCCACGTTGAAGGAGTTACAATGGCCAGAGAAATTGAGATCCGATCTATCCATTCGAGACAGTAATCGCAGGTGCGAGTTTCATAAAGATCATGGCCATACCACAGATCAGTGCAGGATGCTACGAAGCGAGGTGGAGAGGCTGATTTCGGAAGGTCTGATAAAACACTTTGTGAAGAAAATAGACGGGCGTCCTGAACAGATAGTAACAGGGGTGATACATGTCATTGTTGGAGGATTAGCCAGTGGAGGAGATTCAAAAAATTCCAAAAAAGGTTACGTACGGTACCTACATGTAAACTCAATCAAAGTGTCCAGTAGATTTGCCCAGTCGGTCACCTTTGATGACGGAGATCTAGAGGGAGTGTCTTTGCCACACGACGACGCATTGGTAATTACGGAAGACATAGCTGGCTTCGATGTGAAAAGGATACTTGTAGACACTGGCAGTGCAGCAAACGTATTAAGCTGGGAGGCGTTCAAAGGTTTGAAAATACCAACTGATTGATTAAGGTCCATAAACACTGCGTTGCAAGGATTTGGAGGAGGGACGGTGATACCTGAAGGAATCGTTGACCTCCCAGTGGTCTTGGGAAAACATCCCTATTGTGTAACATTAATAACACCCTTTTTGATAGTCCACACACCCATGGCCTACAATTCCATCTATGGTCGTCCGATTATAAACTCGGCCAGGCAATCATATCTACCCAACACCAGTGTATGAAATTTCTTACCAGCCCAGGAATTGGAGTGGTTAGGGGTGACCAGTTGACGTCGAGGAGATGTTATGTATACAGCATTCGGCACGAAGCTAACCTAATAGTGTTAACTATCGAAAAAAATGAGTATCAGCAAGCACAACGTTTCGAGCCAGCGGAAGAGGTAGAGGTGGTGGAATTAAAAGAAGGCAGAAAGGTTAAAATTGGTAAATTGATGAGTGAAGGAGACAGAGAGAAACTTCTGGACATGCTTCGAGAGAATATCGAAGTTTTCGCATGGAGTATTGATGACCTGCCAGGCATCGATCCATTGATCGCTCAGCACCGATTGAACAATATAGCAGGCTTCAAACTCGTAAAGTAGCAAAAAAGACAGTTCGCACCTGAAAGACAGCAAGCCATAAATGAGGAGTTAGAAAAATTACTCAAAGCAGGTTTTATTAGAGAGGTGGAATATCCAGAATGGTTGGCCAACGTAGTTCTGGTAAAAAAATCGACTCGGAAGTGGAGATTGTGCATAGAATTTACCGACCTAAACAAGGTATGCCCGAAGGATTGTTTTCCTCTACCACGAATAGATGCGTTAATAGATGCCACTGCTGGAAAGAAAAGATTTAGTTTTCTTGATGCCTTTTCAGGGTATCACCAGATCTCATTAGATGCTGAGAAAACTTCTTTTATAATAGATTTTGGGACTTATTGCTACACAGCTATGCCCTTCGGGTTGAAGAACGCCGGGTCACATATCAATGCATGGTCAACAAAGTATTTGGCAGCCTGATCGGTCGAAAAATAGAAGCCTATGTAGATGATATGGTAGTACATAGTAACCAGGAAGAAGACCATGTGGAGGATTTGAGAGAGATTTTTCAAGTAGCAAAACAGAGTCATTTGAAATTTAATCCCGAGAAATGCACATTTGGCACTACAGGTGGTAAATTCCTAGGCTTCATGGTGACTCAAAGAGGGATAGAAGCCAACCCCTATAAAATTCGGGCGATCATTGATTTGACTAGTCCGAAAAGTGAGAATGAAGTACAAAGACTTACCGGTAGAGTATCAGCACTCAATCGATTTATGTCAAAGGTTGTCGACAGGTGCCACCCATTTTTTAAAGCCATCAAAAAAAGTAATGACTTTGAGTGGACGGCTGAGTGTGAAGAATCGTTGGCGAGTCTGAAGTCATTACTTCAACATCCTCCCATAAGCAGGCCGACTATAGGAGAAACGCTCAAGTTGTATCTTGTCGTGTCTCAGCATGCGGTCAGCTCCGTACTCATAAGAATAGAGGAAAAGGTTGAGTAGCCAGTTTACTATGTGAGTCACATTATGAAAGACGCTGAATCACGGTATAACCTAGCAGAGCAATTGGTCCTATGTCTGATCATTAGTGCAAGAAAATTAAGACCTTACTTCCAAGCACATCCGATTGAAGTTCTAACGAATCAGCCATTGAAGTAAATTCTTCATCGACCTGAGACATCCGGTCGATTAATGAAGTGGACAGTTGAATCGGGAGAATATGACATAGAATTCAAGGCACGATCTTCTATAAAAGGGCAGGTTCTAGCAAACTTTATAGCTGAATTATCACCCAGATCCGTGTTCAGGGAAAATCCTCTTTGGACACTATTCGTAGATGGATCATCCACCAAAGAGGGATAAGGAGCGGGAATTATATTGATAAAACCAAACGGAAAAGAAATAAGGCATGCTTTAAGGTTTGATTTCAAAGCCACTAATAATGATGCAGAATACAAGGCAGTCATTCTCAGATTGCAATACGTACTGAAAATAGGAGCGCGATCGATTAAAGTGCATAGCGACTTCCAGTTAGTGGTCGGACAAATTCAAGCTGAATTTGATGCTAAAGATGATCACATGGCCGCCTACCTGATGAGAACCAGAGATTTGCAACAGCGGTTCAAGGAATTTGAAATTGTGAAAATAGCTCGAGCTGACAATTCACGGGCAGATGCATTGTCTCAATTGGGTTCAGCTTGTATTACTACTCGGTCATGTTCTTTTCCACTCCAAACAATAACACGGCCGAGTTTTATAACAACGATCGAAATTGGTGAAATCGGAGAACAGTCTACCTGGATGGATCCTTTGAGAGCCTACTTAATTGAGGATGTCCAGCCTAAAGACCCAGTTGAGGCGAGAAGATTGAGAATACGGGCAGCTGGATTTGTAATAATAGACGGTCACTTGTTCAAGAAAGGTCTCTCAACTCCGTATTTGAAATGTATCGACGCTGATAGAGGATATGTAATACTTACAGAAATACACTTGGGAATGTGCAGAAATCACCAAAGGGCAAACATGTTGGCCTTCAGGATCATCCGGCAAGGATATTACTGG
The DNA here is from genome assembly GCA_030279155.1 of Forsythia viridissima. NCBI lineage: Eukaryota > Viridiplantae > Streptophyta > Magnoliopsida > Lamiales > Oleaceae > Forsythia > Forsythia viridissima. The sequence goes on along the minus strand of CM059041.1, from coordinate 26,554,367 downwards.
CCAACTATGAAAGCGGATGCCAAAGAGCTAGTCTAAAAGTGTGACGCCTGCCAGAGACATGCCAACCTTATTCATATTCCGGCCAAGTACCAAACTACAGTGTTTGGTATATGCCCATTTTTTCAGTGGGGAATTGACCTTCTAGGACCGTTCCCAATGGCTAGCCAGCAGAGAAAATTCCTAGTGGTTGCGATCGATTATTTCACGAAATGGGTAGAAGCAGAACCACTTGCCTCAATAACAGCCAGGAAAATACAGAGCTTCATTTGGAAGAACATTATTTGCAGATTTGGTATACCACGAGTGATTATATCAGACAATGGAAAGCAATTTGACAATCGGGAGTTTGAAGAATTTTGCAGTAGTTACAAGATTGATCTGAGGAAAACATCGGTCGGCCATCCTCGAGCAAATGGTCAAGTGGAAGTCACTAACTGTACAATTTTATGGGATATTAGGACCAGATTGGAAAAATGTAAAGGGCAATTGGCAGGAGAAATTCCGAACGTACTATGGGCATACCACACCACGCCGCAAGAGTCGACCGGGAAAACACCATACCGATTATGTTTTGGATTAGAAGCTGTCACACTGGCTGAGATATTGGAGCCTTCACCACGCATAATGATTCAGCAAGCTGATGTTGAATTACATAAATCTGAACTCGACTTGCTGGAGGGGGTAAGACAGAAAGCATTCACAAGGATGGTAAATTACAAACGGAGAACAGCTGCATATTTTGATAGGAAGGTAAAACATCGAAAGTTTGAAGAAGGAGATCTGGTCCTTAGAAATGCTGCAGCTGCAAGTCATCAGCTGGGCAAGTTAGATCCTAAATGTGAGGGGCCCTTTGAAGTCATCAGGGAAGTGAAGAAAGGAACGTACAGTCTAAAAAATCAGTACGAAAAATCCCTTAGCCGACCGTGGAATATCGAACACTTGAAGAAATATTATCAGTAAACTAACAGTTGTTCCATTAGCTGGATGTATCTTTTCTTTTGTCTTAGCTTTAGCTTGTTTGGTGTATCTCTACTTTTTCTTTCAGAATAAATAGATGGGGGTGAGGATAGATGATAAAGACGCTAAAGATATGGTCGATGACATGACCAAACCAGGTGCGGTCCCTGATTCCTCCCGACCACGAAGCCTTTCTATTTTGCAAGCGTTAGACGACGGTCGCGCGACAATAGACTACGATCGCACTACAATAGACTACAGTCGCAAGCGTTAGACTACGGTTGCACGACAATAGACTACGATCGCACTACAATAGACTACGGTCGCAAGCGTTAGACTACGGTCGCACGACAATAGACTACGGTCGTAACATTAGACTACGATCATTTAACAATAAAGTATGATTGACAACAAACGTTTAAAGAGAAGACGAAAAGAAAGAATTCCTTAATACTATTCATTCTGTGGTTGTATCTAGGCTTTGCAAACCAAGGCAAGGTCGGGCGAGGATAAACCACCTCTGAAAGAACAAAAGTAGATAACAGTATTTCAGATATCTCAGACAAAAGTAGATAAGTAAAGAGTGTTCTATGTTTTTAACAAATAAAGGAGTTAGTCTTCTTCCTCCTCCGATTCTTCATCATCTACCGATGGCATGAATGGGGTGCCCGTGAAGTCAGCATTGGGTAGTCATTCTAAGAGCCACTCTCGACTCTTCCTGTACGCCATAGCTCGACCACGTACTTCCACCATGCCCACAGTCGTCATATATTCTTCACTCTTTTTGAATTCTTCCACGGTCGCATCAACTTTAGCAATCATCTCCTGAGTAAGACGCTCGTTCGCTTCCTCTAGCCTGACAAGTTGGTCCCTCGTCTGTTGGAGTAAACATTCTCGATCTTGTAGAGATTTCTCCAGATCGGTCATCTTCATCCCTTGATCAGCTATTAAAGCATCTTTTTTGAACAGTTCTTTGCGACAGTCAAGCAAATCTTTACTTTTTACTTCAAGGGCACGGCTGGTCTGTTCGATCTTCTCAGCTTGGTCACGCATTTTATGAAAAGCAGTGTGGTGAAGAGAGAGAATCTGTCACGAAAAATGGCCATAAGAAATCATAAAAGAAAGAGAGAGAGAAAGAAAGAATAGAAGAAAACTGACAATACCCGCCGTTCTTCGACCATAATCGATCGTTTTAGACTTTTAGGGGATTTGTCTCTGCTTGCTTCGACTACCTCCTAGTCCAGACAAGAAGAAATAATTCTGCAATCCTCCGTCATCTTCTCAATCGAGCGTCGAAGATTACAAGTACGTCTATTCTCTGCAGATTGCGTCCCAGTAGTTGATCGATGAGTTTCAAGAGTACCAGCCGGCGCAATTATAATAGGAACAACAGCTGATGAACTAATTGGATTTGGTTCTTGCTGGCCAGTTGATGGAGCAATATTTGAGCGAGGTTCGGCAGGAGACCGGTCCCTGCCTCGCTTTCAGTTATCTCGAGCGTTCTTCCTAGCTAGCTCTTCCAGAAAGGCTTCACTAAACTGATTAGCAGACATATATGATAAAAAGAGAAGATCAGCGAGGGATCAGCGAATAACATTTTCCATAAAATAATAATAATAATAAAATAATCAATATATATATATATATAATAAACATCTTCTTCGTTTACCATATGGACGGCCGATGCTAGCAGTAACCAAGGCATCATAACGTCGTTCATCGAACGACCAAGTGGTTCAATCGCCTGTAAAATAATCATGGAATCAATTTCAGGTTCAGTAAGAACGGGAGTGCAATTAAAATCAGCGAGCGGAGGAGGACCCCAGTTCAAAGGAAATGCAAACATGCCATCGATTGGTTTGACAAAGAAATATCTATTTTTCCACCCACTATTAGAGGTAGGACAATTGGGTATCTTATAATGCTCGTGAGCAGGAAGACCCTGGTCGCGATGAGAGAACACTACGAAACAGTCATAGCGATCTAATAATTTCATTTCAAAAAGCAAGCAGAATATATCAATTGATGGCTCTAGGCCGTGGTGCAAACTTACAAGAAGATAATAATTTAACATCCTCAAGGCGTTTGGTACTAGCTGGCCGGGTGAAATATTAAAGGTGCAGAAAAATTCCACTAAGAAAAGGTGAATTGGAAATCGAAGACCAACCTTGAGGTTGTCTTGGTAAATCGCCACTTCTCCCGTCTGGCCGACACATAAATACTCGTTCGGTCTAGGAGCTCTATAAATATGGTTCCGAATAAAGAAAAAGTGATCGATTGTGTGTTTGAGGGTTGTCTCAGTATAGGTGCTTGGGTGCTTAGGGATGTTCTGAAGGGTGCATTGAGGCCGATCATCTACAGCGTCTTGACGCGGTCATGTAGGCCTAGGTGTTTGATTAGACTGACCTTTTATACTATTCCTAATACGCCTTACTACCATTTTCACTAAATCAAGACCGCGAAAGAAGCCTGGGGCATAGAATAAGAAAAACTCAAAACTAGAAGATAAACGGAGATGAATGGAACAATGTTGGTGAGATGAGAAACCTACCGGGTGTTGTTATTCCGGAGGGCTGATTGGCGATCAAAAGAAAACTATTCACTTCCGGCGCTGAATAATCTGGAGGTCCAAGGAATTCGATAGATTCCATAGAGTCAAAAGAAAATTCTACTTCAGCTAGAGTAACAGATTCTTGTTCGTCTGAAGAACTTGCCAAATTAATAACGTTCATGTGATGATGTACGAAAGAAAGAAGCAAAGTGAAGAAAAGATGTTACGCGAATTGATTCTAAAAGAAAAGGCTGTATGTTTGAAATTTTGTAACCAAAAAGGCGGCATAATGAGGCGCGTTTCCCAAAATGACTTTTCAGAAGTTGGTGACCTAGGGAATACGCGATCCATATAATGAAACCAGTCGTGTTTTTACGAAGTGACGTGCTGTCGCCAGGACTTGTTGTGAGTGGGGGCCTACTTGATAACTCTCAAGATATACAATTTTGTAAACTTGAGAGTTGGGGTCTACTGATGTCAGTCGATCTTCAATGACATAGGGGGTCGAGTATATACAATCAATGTTTTATTTTTACTTGTTTGACCGGTCGAGTGTATATCATCTTTTGTTACATTACGCCTCAACCGAGTATATTGTAATTGTTATTTATAAATAAGTTGCTCCCCCTCGCTATAAAAGGGAGAGATATTCATTTTCTGACATTTCCAAATCTGAAAATTTCTCTTTCTAGAATTGATCAAGGCGCATCAACTATTGTGGAAGTGTCTGGGTCTGAACTTTAGTGCTCCAGTCTTCTTGTTCTTTGCTGGATATTCTTCACTGGTGATACCTCTTCCCTTTCTTAGTTTCAGTCGTAGACACTGGAGCAACAACATCTATGGACAGCCCACCAGGGTTTTTCTTTGATTTGGGCATCTTAGTCCTTGCCATTTTTTTATCTGAAAGCTTAGCAAAACTTCGAAATCAAGTGAAAAATGGATGATTTTTGAATTTCTGAAGTAAACCCAAGAATGAACGAGGGGAGACAAACCCTAGGTGCAAAATAATTAGGAAGATTGAATAATTGCACAAGAGATAACCCTTATTTTTGAACATGTAAATGGTAGTTATCACTAAAATCGACTAATTAAAAGTTAAGGACAAAATAACTTTTCCTAGCAAGATATATTTTTTCAAAATTTGAATTTTAACCAGTTAATTTTTGAACAAAAAAGTCAGGTATAAGTCAAACTTAAGAATATGATTCAAAACTCCGCAAAGTTTAGAACGAGAAAAATTGCAACGCGATACAATTTTCTGAGCAGATTCATCTATCTTCATGAGATCTTCTTCGCTGAACATGATGTCATCTTCAAATAAATTATTGTTGGCTGGGAATTTTGGTTTTGGGGACCACACTAGTAACACTAACCTTCAGCTTATTCTTGATTCTGTTACCATGTCCATGTCACGTTCATTGCATAAGTCTAACTTAGATATTTAATCAACCAACTACACACAACAACCACTTGTAAGATAATTGATTGAAAATAATAGAAGTGAGACATAAATACATCACATGCTATTAGTAGGATAAAAAATTCATTAATATAATAAAACAATATGTGAAGGGATGGGATATCACCATATTAGAATTTCTGAACACGTGCGTATATAACATTTACCCTACAAATATTCAAATTCAAAATCACATTTAGTAAACTAACCACATTATCCACGGTTTGATCTATCTACCGGAAGTCATCATCTATAAACACCATTCCATCATATAGTAGAAGAATGTTCATTAGATGTATAATCTGTACCTAGATCAAATGAAAGAGTGTAAATCTCACAACTTGTTGAGGAAACACGGGTTCGATATTCTGTTCTTTCAGATACAAGCGACCTTGAGGTTCACACTCTTTCATAGCATTGAACTACCATTAACCATAAGAGTACGTGAAAGTATTAGAAAGAAGAATCAACTAAATATAGAAGCAATGTCAATAGTAAAATTTGGCAGATGGTTAAGGAATGTAGGACTGCAATATATTAAGTGGTGTATAACAGTCAACACATGATATATTTTTGCATTATACCTTTGCTTTCACAGCCTCTCTGGTTGTGTAGGAGCTACATTATCTAAAATATTGATTCTTGTCGTAAGATCTTGCATTGTCTTTACAATAGTGTCCCAAAATCATTTAGCATCCATTTTGTGGACATCTCGAGATTAAAATGTTAAGATAGTACATTATCGTGCTTCATTTGTATATCTCTGACTCGTTTCATAATAGATTCCTTGTACAATCATTATGAATGCAATTAGTTAAAACAATATCCATATAATATGTAAATGGTAATGGTAACATCAATAAGGGATATTAGTATAATCATGAAGTAAATCTGAATCTCACGTCCTTTATCATCAGTATGGTATTTGCATGTGAAGTCACCATTATGATCTTCAGTAGTAAAGGGTGCATTTGATTGTCACTTACAACATGGCGATCTCCAAGTTGATCATCATCACAGACGATCTCAACACCAGGTGCATGTAAAGTAGATGAATCGTTTATCTACTCCTCCATAGCCTTATGGCTGAGATTAATGAGAAACGCTTATACGATTATAAAATAGAGATGGAATCAAAATGGTTCATCAATAATTTATGAGGTATTGGGTTAATATAAAGGGAGAAGATATGTGAAATTGAAAACTATACAAATCCAGCATAAGTGCAATGTCACTCATGTTCACGTCACTGCGTGAATCTATTATAATTTCCAGAATGACGTAACAGTGGTGTGATATCTTTGTTTTCACTATCTTCAACTTGTTTTTCTAGAATATCCTCGTTGAAACAAGAAAAGTAGTTTTGTTACTTCTCTTCTTGATTAAAGACAATGGGAGTGACTGGCAACTTGGAGAACGAAAAATGTTTATAATGAAATGGTTATAAACTATAGATTCCAAATAAAAGAATTTATAATGACTTGGACTAGTTAGAATAAGAATGTTACACTTACATTAGGCCTGCTGATAAGTACAATTTTGTACTTATCTGGGCTCACAAAAAGGGACAATTATGAGTCATATTATTTGATTTCAGTTTAATTGCATGCTATTTTCTTATTAATTTAGGAAATAATCAAGTTCAAGTATCACTCGAATGAAAAGAAAGCAAAATGAAGAAAATGGGACTTAATTGCTAAGAAAAGAGACTTCAGGGTCTTGACGGGCAATTATCAAGGAGGGAAATTCAAATTTACCACCAAGATCAACTATGCGATCGCATGGGAAGACTTTGGTGTGATCGTAACATCTCCAGAAATTCAGCAGAATGTAAATTGATTTAACCTTGCGATCGCAAGGTGTTACACCATGCGATCGCATGGTTGTAACGCAGCAGAAATTGACAGTTTCCTGATAGAATTGAAACACTATCAAGCCCATATTGATCCAACTTCCTCAACCACGTTTTGGAGAGTTGGGGAAGAATATAAAAGGCGAAGAATAGATATCTCGCGCAGGGACGAATTTTGGGAGAACAAGATACAAAGCAAGAGACGAAGATTAAGGCACGGGATCGAAGATCATTGAGTCGGGATCACGGATTTTATTTTACTTTTTGTTTTTCTTTCTCGGGATCATGATGAACTCAGTTATTGTAATAATTGACGAAATCATGTCTGGCTAAACTTACGTTATCTAGGATGAACGATGAAACCTCGCATTTTTAATTAATAAGAAGTTTTTCCTTTTTCGTAATTGATTGCCATCGGGTTGATTATTCTTTATTCAGTTTTTATATTATTTTAATGCTTGATCACCATTAGAATATATTGTGATCTATATTAAAGTCGAGATATTCAATATCGATTAAGCACGTGGTATTGAATAACATAGGGTCCAATAATAGATAGAGATTACTATTATGCTTTATGAAATCCATGTAGGTGTTCTTGATATTTTAATGCATGTGTTTATGTTCGAAGCTTAATTAGAGATAATTAGGTTCGTATAACATATAGAATTGATTGACCATCGAGAGAGGCTTTCGATTAATTTAGGAATGCCGATTTTCAATCCAAGGTAATTAAAAGCTAAAAAGTGATTAACGGATAATTCATTATAAAACGTGTAGGTGGATTTGTGAATCCTAGTGTTGGTAAAATTCAAATTCATTTTCATAAAGTTTATTTAATTGTTTGATAATTTAGAGTTAATTAGATTAATTAAGAATCATAAATCCAAATCAAATCTGTGTTTATTCATTTTGTTAAAAGTTGAGTTATAAATTAATAGGTTAAATTGGTATCTAGTCCTCGTGGGTTCGACATTTCATTCATCACTTTATTACTTGTAAACGATCCGTCCACTTGCGGGATTATAATCGCACAATAAGTTTTTGACATCGTTGCCGGAGACTAGTTTTATTAATTGCTACGTTTATTTATAATTTGGTTTTTAACAATTCGTTTTAGTATTATTTATTTTTTTATTCATATTTTCAATTCGTCGTGATACTGCTAAATTTTATCTGTTTTCTAAATTTTCAGGTGTTAAGTGTGTATGTGCCGTACAAAAGATCTTGATCTATTTGATTTAGATCCATAAATTGAACAGAGCTTTCACCGACGACAACGTGAAAAAAGAGAAAAGAAACAACAACAGAAAGACACAATGGAGGATAACCGAATCCAGAATCCATTACCTGCAGATGGCAGAAATAATCAAGCACCAATAGCTCGACTAGTTGAAGTTAATGAGCGAGATATCCTTATGGGTGAATACATGATGCCACCGATTGTTGAAAATTGATCCAGTATAATCTATCCGCCTTATGGACACGACAACTTCCAGTTGATTAACTTGTTCTCAAACAATCTGCCGTTCTATGGTAGGACAGATGAAAACCCTCACTACCATATTTCTCGCTTCGATGAATACTGTGGAAACTTCAAATACCACGGTGTTAACGAAGAGGCATTTAAGATGAGGCTCTTTCCACACATATTGAAAGATAAAGCTCGAGAATGGTTAGATTCACTACCGCCTGGGAGCATCACAACTTGGGGTGATCTGATCCAAAAGTTCACACTAAAATACTTTCCTCCAGCCAGAGTGAACAGATTAAAGTATGAATTTCCAATTTCCAACAATCTGAGTTGGAAAACTTTCACGAGGCATGGAAAAGATTCAAGAAACTGCTCAGAAAGTGTCCAAGTCACGGTTTTCCTTTAGCAGCTCAAAATCATTTCTTCTACTCTGGTCTAGTTCCTAGCAGTCGTTCTTCAGTCGATTCTGGAGCAGGTGGCTCTATTCAAAATAGGTCTGCTGGTGACCTCTATGACTTGTATGAAACAATGAGTGAACAATTTGTTATGTGGCCAGACAGAGGGGTACAAAGGAAAGCAACAGGGGTACATGAGGTAGACACAAATTCGCTTGTACTGGCGAAAATCAATGCATTGGCAAAGCAGATGGAGACAATGAAATATTCTCATTCAGCTAATATGGTTCAGATGTCTGCTAATATGGTTCAGATGTCTTCACCAATTTGTGTAACATGCGGGGCAAACCATCAATCTTCAGAGTGTCCATTGACAAAGGTTGATATGCCTTCTCCTGAACAAGTTGCATATGCTCAAAATTTTCAGCGACAGCAGAATAATCCTTATTCACAGACTTACAATCCAGGATGGAGAAATCATCCAAACTTCTCCTATGGCAACAACCAAAATATTCAGAATCCGCCAAATCAAGGGAGGCCACAAGAGAAAAAAGGAGGACTGGAAGAAACTATCACGCGTATGGAATCTGAGTTGAATGAGATGCAGAAAAGACAAGATGTTGCTATAAAGAATATGGAAAATCAGATTAGGCAGTTGGCTAAATTATTAACCGAGCGATAACCAGTCACATGACCAAACAATACCGAGGTCAATCCAAAAGAGCAAGTAAATGCAATTACCACGAGGAGCGGAGCTCAGTTGCCAGAGATTCATGTGACTAGACTAGGTGTAGAAAAGGAAACTGTGTCCAACAAAGAGAGAGAAAACAAATTAGACGCAGAAGTTGCACCAGAAAGGGACTCTCCACCAACTTATATTCCACCACCGGCCTACGTCCCTACAATTCCATTTCCTCAAAAACTGCGTAAACACAAGCTAGACAAGCAATTCCAGAATTTTCTCGATGTGTTCAAGAAACTACAAATCAACATACCGTTTGCTGATGCTCTAGCACAGATGCCAAGTTATGCAAAATTCATGAAGGAAATCCTTTCAAATAAAAGAAAGTTGGAAGAGCACGAAACAGTTATGCTTACTGAGGAGTGTAGTGCTATCTTGCAAAACAAGCTACCACCGAAATTAAAAGATCCAGGGAGTTTCTCTATTCCTTGTACTGTTGGTAGTTCATTTTTCGAAAAAGCATTATGTGATTTAGGTGCTAGCATTAATTTGATGCCTTATTCTATTTTTAGGCAACTAGGTCTCGGAGAAGTAAAGCCAACTACAATATCATTACAGTTAGCTGATCGGTCAGTTAAACGCCCACGCGGAGTTATTGAAGATATTTTGGTAAAAGTGGACAAGTTCATATTCCTAGCTGACTTCATTATCCTGGATATGGTGGAGGATAGAGATGTGCCACTTATCTTGGGATGACCATTCTTAGCTACTGGACGAGCCCTAATTGATGTGCAAAAAGGGCAGCTAATGTTGAGATTGAATGAGGAGCAAGTCACTTTCAACGTGTTCAAGGCAATTCAGTATCCAAGCTCTCCTGACTCATGCTTTCAGATCGATATCATTGATCACAAGGCAGCCAACACATTTGCTTTGGAAAATCTTTCAAATCCATGGGAAGCGTGTATTATGCATTCTCAAGATGAAAATTCTAATTCTCCAGTTCTTGAAGAATGTGCCAGATATTTACAAGGAGCAGAACGGATTGAAAGAAGAAGTAGATATATGGATATAGGTACCACACCTCCTCAGCAGCCTCCTTCAGTTCAAAAGGCCCCAATTCTCGAGTTAAAGCAGTTACCTTCTCACCTTAGGTATGCTTATCTCAGGGAATCATCTACTCTTCCAGTCATCATTGTAAATTCTATTGATAAGGATCAAGAAGATAAACTACTCTGAGTTTTGAAGAATTACAAATCAGCCATCGGTTGGACTATACCAGACATCAGAGATATCAGCCCATCCATATGCATGCACAAGATTCTAATGGAAGAGGCATATAAACCAACAGTGCAACATCAATGCAGATTGAATCCTCATTTGCAAGAAGTAGTCTGATCTGAAGTGTTGAAACTACTTGACGCCGGTATCATCTATCCTATTTCAGATAGTACTTGGGTAAGCCCGGTTTAGGTAGTGCCAAAAAAAGGGAGGATTACAGTTGAGAAGAATGATAATAACCAGCTCGTACCAGTCAGACTGACTACTGGTTGGCGAGTTTGTATTGACTACAAAAAACTGAATGATGCCACTCGAAAAGACCATTTCCCTCTACCATTCATTGATCAGATGTTGGAACGTTTGGCAGGTCATTCTCATTATTGCTTTCTTGATGGGTATTCAAGCTACAATCAGATTCATATAGCGCCAGAAGATCAAGAAAAGACTACCTTTACTTGCCCTTATGGAACGTTTGTATATAGGCGTATGCCATTTGGCTTGTGCAACGCTCATGCCACATTCCAGCATTGTATGATGTCTATTTTCTCAGATATGGTCAAAAAAATCATTGAAGTTTTCATGGATGATTTTTCAGTTTTTGGAGCATCATTCGATGATTGCCTCAAAAATTTGACCCTGATACTTCAGCGTTGCGAGAAAACCAACTTGGTACTTAATTGGGAAAAATATCACTTTATGGTCCAAGAAGGCATCGTGTTGGGACACAGGATATCAGTGAAAGGCATTGAGGTCGACAAAGCAAAGATTCAGGTTATAGAGAAACTGCCTCCTCCGACAACAATTAAGGAAATTCGGTCTTTTTTGGGACATGCGGGTTTCTATAGACGGTTCATAAAGGATTTCTCAAAAATAACCAAACCATTGTGCAGTTTGCTAGAGAAGGAGGCCAGGTTCGAATTTTCTATTGACTGTCTTAAAGCTTTCAACATTCTCAAAGAAAGTCTAATCTCAGCACTTGTCATTGTACCACCTGATTGGGATCTACCGTTTGAACTCATGTGTGATGCAAGTGACTTTGCCATCGGGGCAGTTTTGGGGCAACGTAGAGCAAAAGTCATGCATGTCATATATTATGCCAGCCGAACTCTCAATGATGCTCAGATGAATTATGCCACTACAAAAAAAGAATTACTAGCAGTAGTATTTGCCTTCAAAAAATTTCGATCTTACCTCATTGGATCGAAAGTAATAGTGCACACGGATCATGCAGCGTTGAAATATCTTTTTGCTAAAAAAGATGCAAAACCAAGACTTATTCGATGGATCTTACTTCTCCAAGAATTCGACTTGGAAATTCAGGATAAAAAAGGGGTTGAAAATGTGGTAGCCGACCACTTGTCCAGAATAGAGCAGACAGAAGGGAATGAAGAAGGTGAAATAAATGAAAAATTTCCAGATGAGCAGATTTTTGGGATAGAGCAGATGGGAAGTGCACCGTGGTATGCAGATTATGTGAATTACCTTGCAAGCAATATCATGCCACCTGATTATGATCATCAACGCCGAAAAAAGTTCTTTTCAGAACTTAAATATTATTTTTGGGAAGATCCTATTCTTTACAGTAGGGGAGCTGATCAAGTAATTCGGAGATGCCTACCTGAAGAAGAAATGGAGACTGTCTTGGAGCAATGTCATTCTTCACCATACGGAGGTCATTTCGGTGCTACCAAAACAACAGCCAAAGTCTTACAATCTGGGTTTTATTGGCCGACATTATTCAAGGATGCCTACAGTCTGGTAAAAAAATGTGACAAGTGCCAAAGGACGGGAAACATATTTCGAAAGCAGGAAATGCCCCTAAGAAACATTCTAGAGGTTGAACTTTTCGATGTATGGGGTATTGACTTTATGGGACCGTTCCCACCATCATTCTCAAATTCCTACATTTTGGTGGCTGTGGATTATGTGTCTAAATGGGTAGAAGCTGTAGCCTTACCGACCAATGATGGCAAGGTGGTGGTGAATTTTCTCAAAAAGAATATTTTCACGCGTTTCGGGACTGCTCAGGCAATCATAATTGACGGAGGTAAGCATTTATGCAACAGACAGTTTGAAACTCTTTTGGCAAAATACGGTGTGAAACACCGTGTGGCTACTCCATACCATCCATAAACTAGCGGCCAGGTGGAAATCTCCAACCGGGAGTTGAAAAGGATCTTAGAGCTTACAGTGAGTACCTCGAGAAAAGATTGGTCGAGAAAACTGGATGATGCCCTTTAGGCATATCGAACTGCATTCAAAACACCTATTGGAATGTCACCTTATTGCCTAGTTTTTGAGAAGGCGTGCCATTTACCGGTTGAGTTGGAGCACTGAGCCTACTGGGCATTGCGGAAGTTGAATTTTGACTTGAAAGAAGCCGATGAGAAAAGACTACTTCAGTTGAACGAAATGGAAAAATTCAGGTTCGAGGCCAATGAAAATGCCAAACAGTACAAAGAGAAAACCAAGAATTGGCATGACAAAAATATTCAAAAAAGGCAGTTTGTGGCAGGACAAAAAGTTCCCTTATTCAACTCTTGACTCAAGCTCTTTCCTGGGAAACTGCGTTCAAAGTGGTCCGGGCCATTCACGGTAGTGAAAGTCTATCCACATGGAGCGGTAAAAGTGGCTCATGACACGAAGGGCAGGTTCAAAGTAAAGGGACAAAGACTAAAACAATACTTAGAGGGTGACTTTTAGAAAGAAAAGTCATATACCACTTTGAGCAATCCGGAGTGATCACCGCGACAAAGTCGAGCTAAAGACTTTAAACAAGCGCTCAATGGGAGGCAACCCATTTTTCTCCCTTTTATTTAAACTTTCGGCATTGTTTCAATTTTAGGAGTTTAATCACGTTTTTGCACGTTTTAGGTTTTTAAGTTTGGAATAGGTTTTTAATTCTTAGGTTTCGAGGTTTGTATCATCATCATTTTGCATATGCATGTTTTTTACTTATTTTAAAGTTATGTTTCAATTAAAAAAAAATTGAAATGAGGTTTAGGACTATGCGATCGCATGGTTACAACCATTGCGATCGCATAGACTGGGCAGATTACATTCTGCCCAGATTTTGGCATTACTGCGATCACAGGAACTTAATTCCATGCGATCGCATGGACCACCAGCGGACTTCAAAACCAGGAACAACCGTTCATTTCAAAACATTTAAGCTTTCACTTCCAAAACCGATCCTTCTTACATCCTTGATCCCCAAACACCATCCGAGCATCCTTGGACTTCAATTCCACACAATCAAGCTTTCTTACACATCTAAATCCACGAATTACACGGTAAGTTCCCATTTTTTTCATGCTAATTTCGGTTTTTACCTTTCATGTTTATAACTTTTACATTGTGATCAATATGGAGTGAAACGTGTTTAGATTAGGCTTGAATTGAAAGGGATACTTGAATTGGATTGGGTTTAGTTGCTTAGGATGTGAAAAATTTTGGCTTTGATGATTTCCCCATTTTATTCAATCTCTTGAAGATCAAGCATTGCCTACATAGTGTTTGATGAAATGTCCCGTCCAATTTCTTTGTCCAAATTGGTGGAAACTAGACCTTAGGCTAGCGTATTGACCAAATGTCATCATCTAGAAGCATTCACCTCGGCTTAGGCACGTTTTTATTGCTAGATCAATCCAACCGTTGTCTTATGGCCTGCAGCCTGCCATGGCAGCCCACAGGCATGCCACAGCAGCCTGCCTCCGTTAGCACCTTCGTCACCCATCCGTTTGGCCCAAATGACCTCGAAATCATGTGAAATTTGACTATGTGGTAGACCATATCATACACTTTCATACCACCTTTGTCCGTTTCACTTTTGCAAATTCTTAGGTAGATTTCTCAGAGCACGAAGTAGCCTAGTCTAACACGTTTTTCGAAAAATTTTACCTAATGTTTAAACTAGTTTGGGGGTGATTTCTTGAACCATTTATGTTGTTTTTCACATCTAACGTATTGTTGTTCATTTTACAGATTATGGCTCTAAAACGACCCCCAACCGCCGCCGTAAAAGGAAAGAAGAAGGCAACCGGCAGCACATCAAAAAGAGCACAGGTAGACACCGCCGACTCTCGCCATTATCTTTCCGAGGAACACAAGGAAAGATTCACCAAGGTCATTAGCCATTGGACCATTTGGGGAGAGCGGAGAGTGCATTTGGCCGACTTCCCTCACTCCGAGCTGTATAATCTCATTGATGTTTGCAGATGGACCAAAGTAGCTGATACACCTCATAAGGTCTACTCCCAGCTCGTCCATGAATTTTATACAAATTTCAACCAAGAGATCAACATTCAAGGGACGGAGCATTATGGACAGACGTGGGTGCGGGGTACATGGTTAATGTTTACCCCGAGGGTCATCAACGACTTCTACGGTCTCACCACTGATGATATTCATCCTCTGCCTTCCATTCAAGATATGGGTGAGGAGGCCCGGTTTCTATATGGCTGAGACGATGCATGGCCACTACCCGGGAGGGACCTAGAGCACAGCAAACTGACAGATTCCCTCTTTATCCTGAATGTTTTTGTGAGCCACAACATTGACCCGACCCAGTATCGTACTACTATCAATGATGCTAGGGCTCTTCTGTTATATCATCTTGCTCACGGGAGAAAGATAGACTTGGAGAACTACATCTACACCCTGATCAGCATACTGGGCTTCCAGACGGATAAGAGGCACACTGCCATCTTCCCAGCACTGATCAGTGGTATCTGTGAGGCAGCAGGGGTTCAGATCTCACTTGCAGAGCCAGTACTGAAAGCAAAGGGAACTATCAACAGATTTTCTTTGGAAAATACGAGACGGCATACTGCACGAGCTGAGGAGACAGCCCCAGCCGTCGACGAGCAACCTCAAGAAGATCATCCAGCCGCACCCCATCCAGCCGCACCCCAGCATGCCGCACCACCAGGAGACATAGCATCCATGCTACGTCACCTTCTGGAAGGTCAGGCTGAGCAGACCAAGCTCATTATCGAGACGCGGACTAAGCTACGAACAGTACAGCAAGAGCTGACGACGTTGCGGTCTCGAGTAGATACAGTTCGACACACTCAGATGACTATGGAGTTTATCCAGAGTCAGTCTTCCCTAGAGCAGAGTCGGATTCGAGCAGACTGCGACCAGGTAAAGAGGAAGCTTGACAGATGTGCAGGCAAGCTTGATGACATCCATGACCAAATCTGCCGCCCGACACCCATGCCAGCACCTCCACCGGTTGATCTTTCTACACTCCGTCTACCGGCACCCTCAGATCCACATCCAGGAAGTTCCTAAAATTTTTATGTGTTTATTTATTTTGCATGACACTGGGGACAATGTATGATTTAAGTTTGGGGGTGCTGTATGAAAATTTGCTCTTGACTTGATATGATATTTGATTTTTGATTTTGATTTTTCCTTTTTAGTATTAAAAAAAATTTAATTTATTTTTGTTTACATGTTTATGTGATATAAATAGCCTTGCCGGCTAATGATGAAACTTTTTATTTAATTTTAGCTTTAAATCATGACTTGTGAACATGGTATACTTTTGTTTAAATGTGAGGCCACTTAATCTTACGTGATATTGTGTTGTGTGGCCAGTTAAAATGATTTATAACTATGTTGGTGCACTTAAGTTGAAAACAATAGGATACTATTCTCTAAACCTTAGAATCATCTGTATATCAACCCAGTAACCAATATAGTGAGAAAATGTGGTATACCAGCAGTTATGGTGGCTATCTAGGTTGTGATGAATTCCATGTATGCTAAAAATAATAATTGTGTGGAGCACTGTAGACCACTTAGAGGAAGCTAGGTATTGACCGAATGTTAGGAATCTAATCCCCTAGCATGAACATATTGCGCGCAAGGAATATAATTATTTTTATTATTGCTTAACTCTTTTCGTAGTCTAATTGACTTGAGTGAAAAGGTCCGTAGGGGTTTCTCAAAACCTGATGCCCTAAGGTTCGAAAGACTTGGGAGTCATCGACCTCAAGCTCGTTACATGAGTCATTTAGAAATTTTAATGGACTAAGTTTTGCACCTTATTAATATCTTATAACTCCTTTCGTAGCCTATTTGACTCGAGTGAAAAGGTCCGTAGGGGTTTCTCAAAACCTTATGCCCTAAGGTTCGAAAGACCAGGGAGTCATCGACCTCAAACTCGTTACATGAGTCATTTAGAAAGCTTAATGGATTGAGTTTTGCACATAAGATCTAAAAATAAAATAAAATAAAATAAAAAATATTTTTTTTTTCAATAAATAATGTGTTATTTCTGTCGAATAAAAATTCCTTTGCAAAGTAAATTTGGGGATTAGATGACTAATGGGTTTGACTTACTTAGTAGAAACTTTTTGGTCGAAAGTACTCATAAATTAGAGAATCTTCACAAACCTAGGTTGTCACGATTGCTAGCTCTCAACAAGCCTCAAACAAGAAAAATTGTGAGTGAACTGTAACATTTTAACCGAAAATCTCGGGATTTGAGAGAAAACAATAATATTTGGAGAAGTGTACCTTACGAGAGGGAAAGGAAAAGTTGACCAAATGGTTGGGCTATCACCACCATAGAATTTAAGTTGATCAGGTTAACTGCTTTCACACACATCTCAAGTATGTTTTAGGTAGAATCACGTTTACAACTATATAACCTGAACACTCGTCATGAATTATAAGTTTTTCTTTTTTTTCAAAACCTGAAGCAAGAACGGAAAGCTATTTATATTGTGAACTTTATTATTGCTTATTTCATTAGGTGCATGATTATTTTTAGCTAGTTATTCGAGGACGAATAATAGTTCAAGTTTGGGGGTATTTGATAAGTACAATTTTGTACTTATCTGGGCTCACAAAAAGGGACAATTATGAGTCATATTATTTGATTTCAGTTTAATTGTATGCTATTTTCTTATTAATTTAGGAAATAATCAAGTTCAAGTATCACTCGGATGAAAAGAGAGCAAAATGAAGAAAATGGGACTTAATTGCAAAGAAAAGAGGCTTTAGGGGCTTGACGGGCAATTATCAAGGAGGGAAATTCAAATTCACCACCAAGATCAACTATGCAATCGCATGGGAAGACTTTGGTGCGATCGTAACATCTCCAAAAATTCAGCAGAATGTAAATTGATTTAACCTTGCGATCGCAAGGTGTTACACCATGCGATCGCATGGTTGTAACGCAGCAGAAATTGACAGTTTCCTGATAGAATTGAAACACTATCAAGCCCATATTGATCCAACTTCCTCAACCACGTTTTGGAGATTTGGGAAAGAATATAAAAGGCGAAGAATAGATATCTCGCGCAGGGACGAATTTTGGGAGAACAAGATACAAAGCAAGAGACGAAGATCAAGGCACGGGATCGAAGATCATTGAGCCGGGATCACGGGTTTTATTTTACTTTTTGTTTTTCTTTCTCGAGATCATGATGAACTTAGTTATTGTAATAATTGACGAAATCATGTCTGGCTAAACTTACGTTATCTAGGATGAACGATGAAACCTTGCATTTTTAATTAATTAGAAGTTTTTCCTGTTTAGTAATTGATTGCCATCAGGTTGATTATTCTTTATTCAGTTTTTATATTATTTTAATGGTTGATCACCATTAGAATATATTGTGATCTATATTGAAGTCGATTAAGCACGTGGTATTGAATAACATATGGTCCAATAATAGATAGAGATTACTATTATGCTTTATGAAATCCATGTAGGTGTTCTTGATATTTTAATGCATGTGTTTATGTTCGAAGCTTAATTAGAGATAATTAGGTTCGCACAACATATAGAATTGATTGACCATCGAGAGAGGCTTTCGATTAATTTAGGAACGCCGATTTTCAATCCAAGGTAATTAAAAGCTAAAAAGTGATTAACGGATAATTGATTATAAAACGTGTAGGTGGATTTGTGAATCCTAGTGTTGGTAAAATTCGAATTCATTTTCATAAAGTTATTTTAATTGTTTGATAATTTAGAGTTAATTAGATTAATTAAGAATCATAAATCCAAATCAAATCTGTGTTTATTCATTTTGTTAAAAGTTGAGTTATAAATTAATAGGTTAAATTGGTATCTAGTCCTCGTGGGTTCGACACTTCATTCATCACTTTATTACTTGTAAACGATCCGTCCACTTGCGGGATTATAATCGCTCAACACCTGCTAAAAATGTCCTTTCCCAAATTCAATTTAGGTAAGTCTCCATGCATAATAGACGTCTAGTTCAATATGCGCGGGCAGTGTGTCGCTATTTTGGTGCATATCTTCACTACCAACAGTGATATTGTTTCGTAAATCCATTTTTGAAAGACGTTAAGGAATCCATCAACTCTATAACGAATGTAGGGTTTGGCATCACCATCAGATATTAACGCCCCAGATTTTCTCAACCCAGAGGGTCACTAAAATAATCTCTAAAATATATTTGACGACTTCAGAAATTATTTCCCGTGCCCTTGAATGATTTTAAAAATATAACATCTACGGAAAAAACAAGCGCCAAGGAAATAATGATTTTTCATTAAGTTTCTATGGTTTTGCCTAAACCGTGATAGGTGTTGCCACAAATTATTTGACCATTCAACCGAATTCTTAAAATCCCAAAATTTTTACTGTAGATACTTGAGACTACATAATCCAACATGTTAAAATTTCAAACCTTATCTACATCGTTTGATAGGTGAAAAAGATAGCCGAAGTTGCTTGAAAAGCTATCCGCTAAAACGTTCACAACAATTTCATACGATGGTATTTTTGAGTGATTCCAGTTTTGGTTATTAGACCACATATAGGGCTTTATATAGCCACTGATTTCACTCAAAAATTCAAATCTTAACAAAAATTATGATTTTTCAAATTAGGGACAGTAAGCTAGAAATTTTAAAAACATGAAACTAAGTATTTCTAACTTGAAACTTTTAACGGCAAAGGAACCGACATCTCGTTTTTCATAAATATTACATAATTAAATACTAAATCAAAGACTTAAAAATATTGTATTTACATCATAATTGACTCGATTAACTCGACGTCAAAACTTAAGCTAAAAAGGAATTTCCATGACAAGCTCGCTAGCCTACGCCATCGCATCAACACCAATCAAATCAATATGAAAATTTATTCGTTTTGGGGGTTAGTATTTCATAAAAAACTCTCAGTAGCAATACATACAACATGTGGAAAAATTATACGTAAACATAAATGCTCATACATCATTTTTAAACGTACATAGGAACACATAAATTGGTAGCTGGCACTACATAACGTCATATGTAATCACCTTCAATCACTAACATATTAAAGTAATTACATTCAATCACTATCGTAACGTTCCTTCATCATAAATATTCATGACATTTATATCACATCATAATTTTTCAAACATCATTTAAAAATCATAGTAAAAGTAAAACTACCTCAAAATTTGGTTTTCGGTTGGAGTTTTGATGTACAAAATTTGTTTCTGCAGCTTCCAAATTCAAGACCCGTACACTATATATATATAAGGAGCTTTTGTGATTTAAAAAGTAAGGTTAACAACCTTCACTGCTGGCCAAAAATTAAAGAGAACTAGACCGAAGTTGCTGACAAAAATGGAGATGAAATCTGGACTATTCTGGGGCTGTTAAATATGAGCTATATGGACTAAATTTCCTTCTCAAAACAGAGGTTATTGATGGATGAAAAAGGAGGGTTAATAACTGGACTTTTGCTATAAAATATTGTAAAGAAGAAGCAAGGTTGCTGGCCGAATTTTGAGGGTAAAAGGAGAGAGATATGTCTACTATATTGCTTAAGAAATGATAGGGGATTAGAGTCATTTTCTGGAACTTTTGTGGCTAAATATTTGAGTGCAAAATTGGGGAAAAGTGCTAGAATGTTGGGGCCAAAACTGGGGGCCGAAAAGTGGAGTGTTAAATGAATCAAAACTGGAACTTATGGCTGAATCTGGGAGGAAGAAGTAGCAATTTTGTGGGTTAAAAGTGAGGGGAAAATGGGGTTAAAGGAGGGCCGAAATTTGGGACATTTTGGAGGGAGGGAGGGAGGGAGGGAGGGAGGGAGAGAGGAGGAGGAGGAAGGGGGGGGGGGGGGGAGGGGAAGAGCACTTATTTTGGTGGTTGAAAGGTGAGGGGAAATGAGAAGATTGTGGGGGCAGTTAGCTGATCATGGAAGGGCTCTTTTCAGGTGGAAGTGGGCGGTTAATTCTTGGCTGAAATCTGGGTCAGTTTTGGGCAGCATAGTGGATGAGTTAAAGGCTGAGATTTGGGTCTGAAATGTACCGGGTGTTGGGTCAATTATAGGTGGATCTTTGGGCCAAAAAATAAGTCGGGTGTTGGGCTAGAAGAGACCGGGTTTTTATTGGGTTTGAAATGGTTCGACAATAATAAAATAATGTTTAACATTCGTAGATGGTTGGCATAAATTTATCAAGACATCAACTCAAGATAATTTATCCGTTCTAAGAAAATTGACGAGGCTCGAAAAAAAATAATATTCCATATTCGTCAAATAAAATTTAAAGCGAACGTGGGCAACATTTAAGGTAACAAAAATTTAATTTTCTTAAAACATATTAGGAGTTTTGTAGCGACGCCGAAAGTAAATCTTTTATTTACTTGAAATTAAAATATGAAAAAATCTGGTTGTTACAACCCTCCCCACTTAAAATAATTTCGTCCTCGAAATTTAACTTACATGGTTTACAAGGTCTGGGTACTTATGTAAAATATCTTCTTCTCTTTCCCAAGTGACCCCATCTTCCTCATGTCTACTCCACTGAACTTTAACTAATGGGATCTCCCTTCAAAACATGGACCTTTCTTTCTAGGATCACTGTAGGCGCTTTCTCGTAAGTCATATCATTTCTTAAATTCAAAGACTCATATTTTACCACATGTGTAGGATCATGTACGTACTTCCTTAACATCGATATGTGGAAAACGTCGTGCACCACTGAGAGCTCGGGTGGCAATGCCAAACGATACGCCACATTTCCAATCTTTTCAAGGATTTCAAATGGGCCAAAGTTGGTCTTAACTTTCATTTCTTTCCAAAACGTAAAATTCTTTTCATTGAAGCCACTTTAAGAAATACTTTCACGCTGACTTCAAACTCTAACTCGTTCCTCTTTTGGTCGGCATAACTTTTTTGATGATTTTGCGCCGTCTTAATTCTAGATCTTATCTTGTCTATAGCTTCTACCATTTTCTCTAGAAAATTCAGGATCCAAAATTCTTCTTTTTCCAACCTCATCCCAACAAATTGGCGAATGACATCAATGACCATAAAGTGCCTCATATGGTGCTATGTCAATAATAGCTTGGGAACTATTATTATATGCAAACTCTACCAACGGTGAGTGACTTTCCTATTTACCACCTAGATCTAGAACACATGCCCTCAACATATCTTCCAGAATTTGAATGGTTTATTTTGATTGCCCGTCGGTTTGAGGATGATACGCAGTACTAAAATCCAATTAAGTTCTCATAGCTCCTTGAAGGCTTTTTCGATTTTTGAGGTAAATCTCTGGTCTCAATCCGATATAATGGACGATGGTACCCCTCGAAGTCTGACAATTTCTTTGACATACAAATGTGCTACCTATTCCAAACTAAAATTCATTCAAATTGGCGGAAAATTTAAGCAGATTTCGTCAAACGGTCTACTACAACCCTGATAGCATCATGACCTCTTACCGATTAAAGAAAACCCATAATGAAATTCATTGCGATTTTCTTCCATTTCGATTTTGGTATATCCACTAGATTTAACGGTCCTAACGGCCTTTGGTGTTTCTGCCTTTACTTGTTGACACACCAAACACTTAGACATAAATCGAGCTATAATCCCTTTCATGTTTCTCCACTAAAAAGTGTTACATAAATCCTTTTGTATTTTGGTTCCTTCTAGATGTGCGACGTAAGGAGGGAAATGAGCATCAGATAAAATCTCATTCATTAACCTCTCATCCTTGGGCATGCACAACCAATCTTTAATCATCAAAGTTTTGTCTTCAACTATTTTAAATCCTTTCCTCTTTTAATTCCCACGTTATCCCTGATTTTAATTTTTAAAAGGGATTCTCTTTCTTAGCTACCACGACTCTATTTTTGAGTGTCAGTTTTAATGTCAGACTTGATATCATTGTTGATGCCCGCATTGGTTGCGTCAACACTTTAATTCTTAAATTCTAGATCAATTTCTCTTGCTTCATTCACAACGCTAACAAATGACCTATGATCTTCCTGCTTAGAGCATCCACGACTACATTTGCCTTATCGGAATGGTACGGGATAATGTAGTCATAGTCCTTCACCATAGTCCTTCACCAACTCTAACCATCATCGTTGTCTTATTTTTAACTCCTTTTGATTGAAGAAGTACTTGAGACTCTTGTGGTTGGTGTAAATCTCACACTTGCTTCTACCGGCATATTATCCAGTATCGTCTCTTCCGATGAGGTGCCAGTAAGACGAAGAAGATATCCTTGATAGGATACCTTAACCCTCAACCGTAACACCTAAACTCTTCACCTCTTAGTTAACAAAACACAACTTTTCTATCCAAAACACAAAATTGCGGCAAGGTTATTTCTTAGCCAAAATATACCTAAAATTATATCAAAACATTTCATTCTACCACAATCAAGTCTTCTTCTAAGATATAACCATCAAAATTTTTCTGTACTTCCTTTGATATTTTATGTATGTCTATAGGTCCTACTAATGACATACTAACCTCAAGTACACTATTATAATCTATCAAATACACAACAATCATACTTGACAAAACTAATAATGAAGGAAAACTCACAAAGATGGAAAAAGATAATATCTTTTATCATTCACTTGATCCTTCAAGATAAATACAAATAAAGAAATAGCATTTGACGATCGAACAACTGGAAAGGAAAATCCTAATCCCTACTACTACTATCTAAAATTTATCTGAAATGGAAATCTTAATAGAGTTATCATATTTCTACTCCTCAACGTCTGAGATAGGCGACGGTGCATCTTCGTCGATTCTCATCTTTGATGGCACTCTTTCAGCCTCGGGAAACTCAAGTGCGTCATCTCGAGCCCCTTTCCATAGTGCCATCAACTATTTGCAAAAGGCCTCATAGTCAATCTCTCGTGGTAGGATGGGTATAGTTGACACCCATAATAGATCATAAACCATCTCAACCATGTCTTGCCACTCATCTGGTAATGTATCGATAAGATGGCACGTAGCCCAACGAAACCCAATCGACTTACCTCTATCCACATTACCAGCATCCTCTGGATGTGCTGGCCCATGCCGTGACTCGGATTCCACTGGTATTCTTTATATCGTCTGAGAATTTCATCCCTGCCTATTGGCCTAAACATGCACGTCTTTTTGGAGGTTATCTTAGTTCGTACCATGTCTTGAATACCAATTATGAAAAGTCCGATTATGGGGGTATCTAACATCTTTTAATTAAATTCCAAGAACTAAAAAATAAATTTTCGTGAAATTTGGTGTACTTAACATAAGAATTCTTCAAACTTTTCTTTACATCATAGTTGACGTAGTGTGGCGATGGCGAGTAGCGACACTTAAATTCTATAATCTTAACTTCTAAATTTTTAACTTGACATAACAAAATAAAGACCATACAAAATAAAATAAATTTTTAAATTTAAGCAACCACTCTCTGATACCAAGCTGTAACATCCTGGATTTTTTCAACCCGGAGGGTTGCTAAAATAATCTTCTAAAATATATTTGACGATTCCATAAATTATTTCCCATGCCCTTGAATGATTTTAAAAATATAACATTAGCAGAAAATACAAGCGTGCAAGGAAATAATGATTTTTCTTTAAGTTTCTATGATTTTGCCTAAACCGTAATAGGTGTCGCCACAAATTATTTGACAATTCAAACGAATTTAAAAAATCCTAATATTTTTACTGTAGATACTTGAGACTATATACTCCAATATTTTCAAATTTCAAACCTTAGCTGCATTGTTTGATAGGTGAAAAAGATAGCCGAAGTTGCTTGAAAAGCTGTCCTGGGTGCCTTAAGGCAGCCTGCTAAAACATTCACAAAACTTTCATATGATGGTATTTTTGTGTGATTCTAATTTATGTTATTACACCACATATAGGGCTTTACATAGCTACTGATTTCACTAAAAAATTCCAACCTTAGCAAAAGTTATAATTTTTCAAATTAGGGACACTAAGCTAGAAATTTTAGAAACATGAAAATATACATTTCTAACTTGAAAATTTTAACGGCAAAGGAACCTGTCGGAAATATAAATCACCAAACTCGTTTAGGCTCAAATTTAAGCTTAAACAATACTAGAAACTACAAATAAAGTTCGACCCACAAACACCTCTATTTTTCCCAAATGGTTAAGCTCACAAAGAACTAACTTAATCTCACAAAAGAGAGAAACCTACAATAACAATGGCAACCAGTGAAGAATGAAGAAGAAGAAGCCGTCTTCTCTCTTTCTCACACTCTCCACACACGCCCAAAAAAAAAAAACAATGCTGCTGGAATAAGGAACAAAAGGTTCCAACAATCATTTCTTGTGGACCAATAACACCAAAACCACTTACAACAACATAATTTGGGCCTATTAAATAGAGTAGGTCATTGAGCAACTATAAGATAAGTCGCTCCAAAATGGCCCGCTAAGTTTTGGGTCGAGCTTTAATTAGATTCACTAAGTGGTATCGTTTTTTCCCTTAATTTCAATCATCGGCTAACACCTATAATTTAATCTTAAATCATCATTGCCGTTTGAGGTTGTTTGGCAACAAATACCCAACAAACCTCCACCTTGGTGCCAAAGAACTCTTGAACAATAAAGTAGCACTTTCTTGTCTCCCTTCCTTGGCACCTTCACCTACAAAAAGAAAAATGCCACTCATTAGTGACAACTCTAAAAGGAGAACCAATAAAATTGAAAATTATTTACCTCCACCGATGTTTAGAAGATCCAATCAACTTCTAAACTTCTCCAAGGGCAACACCTTAGTTCCCATATTCTAGAGATTATATTGTATAGACACTTTCTCAAGCTTTATTACTTCTTGTGACACAATATCTCTAATGAAATGTAGTCTAATATCAATATGTTTGGTACGTTCATGAAAAACAGGATTTTTACACAATTGTATTGAAGATTGACTATCCAAATTTACTACCACATCATCATTCAAAACACAAAGTTCACTTAGCAATCTCCTAAGCCACAAAGCTTCTTTAATTGCTTCGGTGGTAGCAATATATTCGAATTCGGTAGTGGATAAAGCAACTATGTGTTGTAATTGAGACTTCCAACAAATGCAAGAATCAGACAAAGTAAACACATAAGAGAAAGTAGACTATCATTTTATACTGAGGCATTATGATGAGCAGAAACCGAAGCTTGGAAATACAGCAAGTTTAGCCTATTTGTTTTGTGGTATTAAACCCAGCAGAGCCGAAGCTAAACTGTGAAAGATTTGACCTCTTCTTTTTTCTGAGTCACCGTGTCGAGCAAAGACTGAAGTTAAAACAAGAATTAAGTTTGTTCTGTGGCATTATAACTAACAAGCCAAAGTTGAAAGTTATAATTTTAAAGATTTGGCTTCTTCCATATCCGATGCACTTTGTCAAGCGGAGGCTGAAGCTAGAATGAGACTGGTGCTGAACTTTTGTCCCCCAAGTCCGAGCCTCATATTCATACGAGGTGAAGGACTTCACAGAGGTAGACACATGTACTTTATGAACATGTGTTGTGGTTGTTGAGAATGAAGAGGCATGACCGATGTCTTTCACAGCTGTCAGAATAGCATGGGGTTGTGTATCCGATAGTTCACATTTTCTGATGCAATGATTACAACCGTCTTGAAAGTTCTTAAACCTAGATTAATTAAATCAAATTTAATTTAAACTCGTAAAACCAGTGTAGAGGTCTACAATCAGAATTGACGTGCAACGATGTTAACAGTTTTGACAAGTACAAGCAAGATCCAGTAGTGTTCGTTAACAAATGCAAAAATTAATGAATTAAACTAAACATGAACACTAGATATAACGTGGTAAATCTTGAAGAGAAATATCCACGGGCCACATGCCATAGGTAAAAACAATCCACTAATAATTTCAATCAATAATACAATCATATCTGATTTTTTTAATTGGCAAAATTATAAATATAATGAAAAAAACTCAAATCAACTCCCCTTTGATATTTCTTCCTTTGACTTGTTGATGAAGTTGAATCAAAACCACTGGTTTTGACTTCATCACCACTTTCCTATTGTACTTTACCGTAACTACCACTTGGATTAAAAAACCTCGTTCTTAACTTCACATCAAGTAGCTTGATTAAAGTATGAGACCGTTCTTTTATTCTTCAAAGTCTTTGAAGATATCGTTTGCTTTTAAAATAATCAAGAAATACCATGTCTTGTTCTTTCATCAATGGAGTGGGCCGAGGCTATGCTTAAAGATCAAGAACAAAAATTATATTTTTCAAAGCTTAATTTCTTAATGATTTTTAACCTTACTTATAGGTAAAGTAATAGTCAATAAAAAATTATTTATTACCAAAAGATCTGCAATAAAAGAGGTAAGAAAATTAGTAGACAAGATACTAAAGGATCTTGTATGATTGTATAAAGAAAACTATAAGGAAAGTTAATATTAATTGAATATCCATATAGATTTAAATCCAAAACAATATGAAATGAATATAAGGTGGTACATAACCTAAAATACACGAGTTGTACATGTCAGTTACAAAATCAGATCATAATATGTAAAGAAACAGAATAAAAGCCAATGTAATACACATAAAACTATGTGTCACTCATATTTTCCTACAATGTCTCCCTTTGGCATTGCTTAATTACAAAACTTAACACTCAGATTTTTAATGCCGTGTGTGATGTGTGCTATCATGTAAGCAATCAAGAATATGAGCATCATCATTTCATAAGCAATAATCACATAAACACTGTAACACCCCGAATCTTAAGGTACAGATTGTTACTTAACAAACTTGCATTCATTTGTATTTTAGAGCTTTGTCGCGGAAGCAAGATTGGTTGAGCCTCTTAAATTTGTGGAATTTAGTTTTTATTAAATATCTAAAATATATTCACATATTAATGCTTACACATTTGGCTCATCTTAAAATTCCATTATCTTCAAGGTAATGAACCGATGGTCGGTTTTAGCTAACGCGCACAAACTCCTACATTGAATGCTATGTCAGGACTGCTTGTTGTCAAGTACAACAGACTGCCTATTATGCTCCAGTAAAAATTCGACCTCCATACCCTAGTCATCTCTGGAGATCCTCAAGGATGCGGCCATGAGAGTTTTGACAGCCTTGGTCTTTTTCAAGTCAAACTTATTTACTAGATTTTTTGTATACTTGGCCTGGGAGATAAAAATTCCTGAGTCAACATGTCTGACCTGCAAACCTAGAAACAAATTTAGTTCACCAACCATACTCATCTCAAATTTATTTTGTATAAGTGTAACAAACTTCCTAGATTTTAGCTCTAAGGTAGAACGAAACACAATATCATCAACATAGATTTGTGTAATTGTTAATCTAGATTTAATATATTTGATTAACAAAGTTTTGTCGGATCTCGTTCTCTTATATCCTTTTTCTACCAAGAACATCTTAAGTCGTTCATACCAAGTACGTGGAGCTTATTTTAGTCCGTATAAAGCTTTTTTGAGTCTGAACATAGGGTTGGAAAAATAAAGATCAACAAATTCCTTAGGTTTCTCAACGTTTACTTCTTCATTCAGAAAGTCACTTTTGACATCTATTTGGTAGAGCTTGAACCAATTTGACATGCCACGAATAGTAGGAGTCTAATGGATTTAAGTCGAGCTACATGTGTGAATATTTTATCAAAATTCACTTATTCCACTTGAGTGTGTCCTTGTGCAACCAAGCGTGCCTTGTTCATGACTATGTTGCTATGTTCTTCAGATTTATTTTTGAAGATCCACTTTGTCCCGGTCACATTCGTGTCCTTAGGCCAATGTTCAAGTTCTCACACTTTAATTTTTTCAAATTGAGCTAACTCTTCTTGTATTGTAAGAACCCAAGTTTCATCTCCAATTGCTTCATTTATATTTTTGGGGTTCAATCTGTAAATTGTAGAAAATGCTTCCAAGTTCAGTAGCAAGCCTCTTCCTAGTCACTGTACCTTTACCGAAATTAGAAAGTACACTGTTCAAAAGATGTGCCTTATGTATCCAGAAAGGGAGTTGCCTTCTTATGTATTCGGTAGGTCATAACCTCTAGAAGTTGGGACAGAGATACTATAACCAGATTACGGTAGTTTAGTGTGTCTGTCACTGTCTGAGCCAGACACATGGTTGTCTTGAGTATTCTGACTTCTACCAATCTATTCTTCCAAGGTCTGAATTTGAAGTTCCTATGAATAAGATGAAAAGTCATCAGTGTCAAAATTTTTTACATTGATGGACTCAATGATAGTTTGAGTCCGAATGTTTTAAATTTTGTTAGCTCAGCTGTTTTTTGAATAGCCAATAAATATTACCTCATCAATTTTTGAATCGAATTTACCCAAGTGTTCCTAATCATTCAACATGTAGCACTTGTTACCAGAAGTATGGGAATATTCAAAATTCGATTTTCTTTCTTTCCAGATCTCATAGGGAGTTTGTGTGGTACCTGTTCTCAATGACACATGATTTAAAATATAACATGCAGTACTAATAACTTCAGGCCACAATTTTATAGAAAGTTTCTTACTATTTAGCATAAATCTAGCCGTCTCTTATAAATACCTATTTTTTCTTTCTACAACCCAATTTTGTTAAGGGATTTTAGGAGTAGAGAATTCATTAAATATACCATATTCTTCATAGAATGAAGAAAAACTAGCTTTTTCAAACTCTTTTCCATGATTATTCCTAATCCTCATTATTTTTATCTCCTCAAAGTGTTTCTCAATGTTAATTTTAGGTCCACAAAATAAATATTTCAAATACACTAGACTTTTCTCTCAAGAAATCCACCCGAATATATATAGAAAAGTCATCCACGTATTCATAGATATTTTTTTCCACCAATACTCTCAGTCTAAATAGGTCCCATCAAATCCATATGTAATAATTCCAATACATGAGATGTAGCAAGAAACTGAATTTGTTTGTGTGTACTTTTAGTTTGATTACCCTTTTGGCATGAACCACACACACCTTCAAGCTTTTTAGTGAGCCCAGGAACTCCTCGTATTGTATTCAATTTTGTTAGTCTCAAAAGATCACCATAGTTCAAATGTCCCAACCAATTGTGCCATAATTTTGAAGAATCAGTCTTTGAAACATGAGAAATAATTTTGTTGTCAAGAAGATAACATTTATCACTAGACCTAGTACCATGTAAGATACAATTACCATCATATTTCAATACTTTGCTTGAGTTTTTTAAGAGCATAACTAAGAGATTATCATCACATAATTGGCCTACACTAATTAGATTAGCTTTCAAACTTACAACAAACAAAAACTCTTTTAAAGGAGGCCATCCATCAACCATGATAGTACCAACGCCTTCAATTTTACCTTGTGCCATGTCACCAAAGGTAACCAATCTACCTGCATGACTCTTGTGATAGTCAGAAAAGAGCGATTTCCAGTTATATGTGTAGAGCATCCATTATCAAAATACCACAAGTTAAGAACAATTGTTCTATAGGCAACATCAACCATATAACAATTTAAATCACTTTTTCTGACCCAAACTTGCTTCACTTTAGTGTTACTACGATGTTTCATTTATCTACCAACCAAGTTCTTATTAGATAAATAATAAAAGAAGTCATGTCCAAACTTACCAAAGATGCTACATTTAACAAAGTATTGAGATTTACGTGTCCTCATTGGGGCTTGGTACATTGGTTGTTTGACTAATGAAAGAATCACATGTATAAGCGAGTCAAGCTAAACTCTGATTACCACGTGTGGAGTTCTGTCTGGGAAACAGCAGTCTGATTGGCACTGTAGGTTTATTAACAAATTTAATCTGGTCTGATGCCTTTTCTCATATCCCAAGCCTTGTTTGACTTTTGAAGTCCTTCCATAGCTTAGCATTTCACTTAGACAAGAGGCTCCAATTTTCACTAGCTTGACCATTTTCTTTGATTGATTTAATTCATCAAGTAATTCTATTTTCTCCATCTCTTTTAAGAGTTTTATTATATTATCCTTTTCAGCATCAACTGCCACCTTATCATCTTCCAAAAACTCTATCTTCACATGAAGAGTGGGATTCTTCTCTTATTCGTCTTCTAATTTTTTGTTCGAGCTAATACAGTTAGAATACACATGGCTTGTTCCTTTTGATGAGATATCCAAAGAGTCAAAACCTATAGTCAAGCTTTGTATGGAATCAGTACCAGAATGTAAATTCACAGTCAAAGAGATAACTTAGTTATCAACAGTTTTGTCGTCCTCATCTGAATTTGATTCTCTTTCATCATCTTCATTCCAATTAATATTCATGGCCTTCTTGATATGAGATTTCTTCAGTGTATTGGCACATTCAAAAGCTATGTGTCCAAATCTCTCACACTCATAACATTGAATTCAATTTTTAGATTTGTTCATAGATATAGTGGGATTTTGTCTTGTATTGTTTGGAATCTCTTCTTTTATTGTCGTGGAGCTTTCAAGTTCTTTCCTTTCTGATTGCTTTTTAGGAATCTCTTGAATTTTTGGTGAACATGGCCATGTGTTCATCAGTTTCACTCTCCTCTTCATCAAACTCTTCATCATTTTTTCAATTTTAAAGTCAATACTTGATCCATGTGTTCATCAGTTTCACTCTTCTCTTCATCAAACTCTTCATCATTTTTTCAATTTTAAAGTCAATACCCGATCTCTTGTATTTCTTCCTCCTATGTAAATGCAATTCATAAGTCATCAATGATCCCACTAATTTTTCAACCTTCATTTTCTCAATCTCCTTGCTTTCTTCAATGGCAGTTAATTTGGAGTGGAAACAATCAGGCAAGGATATGATAATCTTCTTTACAATTTTGCTCTTTGAGTATTTCTTTCCCAATGCATAGGTTGAATTTTTGATGTCACCGAGCTTGGCATAGAAGTCCTTGAACTATTCATCATCTCTCATGGTCATTAGTTCAAATTCTAGAGTAAGCATCTGAATCTTGGATGACTTGACAATAGAGGTTCTCTTATGAGCAATGTGTAGAATGTCCAAATCTTATTTAGCAACCTGACGTGTAGAGATCAAACGAAACTAATTAGAATCAACAAAAGAGAATATGATATTTAAAGCTTTACATTGCCAATTTGTATAATTAAAATCAGTTGTCGCCCACTCTTTTGCCTTTTAATCTCTTTCCGTACCATTTTCAACAGCAACAGAAGTTTTATAATCATAGACAATAAAGTGCCAAGCTTTTCAATCAAAAGATTGGATTAGACTTGATTTCTAATTTTCCAATATGCATAATTAGTTCCATCTAAAACCGGAGGTTTAAACGGTGCTTTGTCCATATCTAAGTTTTCGAATCACACTTATAAAAGTATACCTTCTTTGATACCAATTGAAATTTATTAAACCTAGGTTATTTATATTAAATTAAATTTAAACCCATAAAACCAGTAGACATGTCATTGTTTTACATCGAAAACGAAGAAGGCCGAGGATGGCCTACGGTGCGTCTTATGTGAAGGGAACATGCTTTTTTTACCACCGTGGTATGATTTGCCAGGCCCTCTCCTCGTTCTCCCGCTGGCCTATTGGGATAGCAACATCTAAACTATATTTCTCTCCTAACGTTGAGCGTGAAAGAAGTTCTGAACGGTCTATATTTGTGAGGATTGGGCTAGCTTATCTCTTCATCTGAAAGGATGGGTTTACAATATCCCCGTCAGCAAAGTCTAGTGTCAGAACTGACGTGCAACGATGATAACAGTTATGACATGCACAAGCAAGATCTAACAGTGTTCCTTAAGGAATGTAAAAATTAATGAATTAAACTAAACACGAACACCAGATGTAACATGGTAAACTCTGAAGGGAAAGATCCACGGGCCCTCATACCATGGGTAAAAAAAATCCACTAGTAATTTCATTCAATAATACAATAGTATCCGATTTTTATAATTTCTCAAAATTAACAAAATAACAATCAAAAGAACTCAGATCAACCCACCTTTGATATTTCTTCTTTTAACTTGTTGATAAAGTGGTATCAAATCCACCGGTCTTGACTTTATCACCACTTCCTTATTGTACTTTGCCACAACCACCACTTGGATTAAGAATCTTCGTTCTTAATTTCGCACCAACTAGCTTGAAAAAGTATCGTTCTTTTATCACCAATTGTTTTTTATTCTTCAATGTCTTTGAAGATATCATTTTCTTTAAAAATAATCAAGAAATCACCATGTCTTTTTCATTCATCAATGGAATCGGTTGAGCCTATGCTTAAAGATGAAGAACAAAAATTATATTTTTCAAAACTTAATTCCTTAATGATTTTGACCTTATTTATAGGTAAAGTAATAGTTAATAATGAATTATTACTTTCCAAAAGATCTGCAATAAAAGAGGCAAAAAAATTAATAGAAAATATATCAAAGGGTCTTCTATGATTGTAGAAAGAAACTATAAGGAAAGTTAATATTAGTTGAACATCAATATAGATTTTCTTCCTAAAAAAATCCAAAATATTATAAGATGGTACATAACCTAAAATACATGAGTTGTACATGTCAGTTACGAAATCAGATCATAATATCTAAAGAAATAGAATAAAAATCGTAACTTGCATCGTCTAAAAAAATTCTACTTACCATCTCAGCCAGTTTGAATTGGCAACATCGTATTCAGTCAGAACGTGCTTGACAATAAAAATCAGCAAGATAAATTAAGTAAGCCAATTTAAAACATGTAACAAAGTATGCCTCTATAAGACGCGTGCTTGAGGTGCGTAAAGAATCTGGAGAGTACATTTAAAATGAAAATCTGGCATTTTTTGAATTCTAAGGTACAGATTATGTTTTGAATTGGCGGTTAAGATTTAGCCCAAGTGAATCCAACGCATGGTGTTTAGGCTTTGAAATCTACTAAAGGGCAAATAACTTATACTTTTACATTCCGCATTATCAGAACCTTGCATTTTTTACCGCTGTAGCTTGGGAGAAAGAAAGAACTTTTGGTGATAAAGCAACATAGGTATGATACTTTTTCCCATACTTTTCTTAAATTTTATAGCTTACATTACTTAGTGCCATCTTTTCTTCCCCAACAAGAATGTTGCATCATGAAATCCTTGTTTGACAAGTGGAAGAGTGCAATGAGAGTAGTGACAACGAAGATGCCAGGGTTATTGCACTTCCTTAATCTAATGCGGCTTCGTTAATTGTCCTATCTAGTTAAGTAGTTTACCTTTGTGGGGTAGTCTTGGAGAGTGACAACATTGTTACCGTAGTGAGTGGAGAACTGGCATTTAGGAACTGGAGTATAAACTGGGATGGTATCCGTATGGTTAGGAGACCCATTGTTGAGTGTAGAGATGAACTTGATTCCAACTGCTATGCTATTTCAACTGGACATGAAGCCTAATCAGCATTAGCATATACAGCTATGTCTAGATTGTCACAAATCTTAATCATCAGTACTTGATCAATTGTTCCCTTCAAGTACCTGAAAGTTCTCTTCAATGCCTTCCAATGAGCATTAGTAGGTAGTTGTAAGAATTGGCTTGCTTTATTTACTGCAAATGTGATATCAGGTCTAGTGTGAGCTAAGTACTGTAGACCTCATACTACACTTCTATATAATGAGGGATTTTTCATTAGTTCTCCCTCATTTTTGGACAACATTCCAACTGATATGCTGGTTGCAAGAATTGTCTTGCTTTATTTACAACAAATGTGATATCAGGCCTAGTGTGAGCTAAGTATTGTATACATACTACTATATTTCTGTATAATGGGGGATTTTTCATTAGTTCTCCTTCATTTTTGGACAATAGAGGTAAAATAGACTTATGTATAATGAGGTAAACTCCGATTCTCCTGTCATTGAGAAATGTGTTAGATATGTGCAAGGTTATGAGCCAAGAAGAATTATATGGAATTGGGCACTAGACCTCCGCAACAAATGCATTCTATTCAACAAGTCTCTACACTTGAGCTGAAATAGTTACTTCTCATCTTCGATATGTATATCTCAGTGAATCATCTACTCTTTTCGTAATAATTGCAAATTCTATTAACCTATGAAAATGAAGATAAGTTACTACGGGTGCTTCGAGCACACAAATCAGCTATTGGATGGACTATCACTGATACCATCTATTTGCATGCACAAAATACTATTGGAAAAAGCATATAAGTTGGCCAATACAGCATCAACGTAGATTAAATCCTCATTTACAAGAAGTGGTCAAGGCAGAGGTTTTGAAACTACTTGATGCCGGGATCATCTATCCAATTTCAGATAGTACATGGGTTAGTTTAGTTCAGTTCAGGTGGTGCCAAAGAAAGGAGGGATTACATTTGAAAAGAATGACAATAACGAGCTCATACCAGTCAGGTTAACTACAGGATAGCGGGTTTGGATTAACTATCGTACGTTGAATAATGAAACTTTAAAAGATCATTTTTCTCTACTATTCATTGAACAGATGTTGGAGCGACTAGCAGGTCATTCTCACTATTGCTTCCTTGATAGATATTCGGGATACAATCAAATCCAAATAACCTCACAAGATCAGGAGAAAACAACGTTTACATGTCCATGTGGCATGTTTTCGTATTGAAGAATGCCTTTTGGCCTATACAATGCCCCTGCCACATTTCAGTGTTGCATAATGTCCATCTTCTAAAATATGGTAGAGAAATCTATTGAAGTCTTAGTAGATGACTTTTCAATTTTTGGATCGTCATTTGATGAGTGTCTCAAAAATTTGACCATCGTACTACAGCGTTGTGAAAAAAAATTGGTACTTCATTGGGAAAAGTGTCACTTCATGGTTGAAGAAGGGATTGTGTTGGGACATCAGATTACAAGTAAGGGTATTGAGGTAGAGAAGGTAAAAATTCAAGTTATAGAGAAACTCAATCTGCCAACATCACTCAAAGTATTAAGTGCTATTTAAGACGTTCGGGGTTTTACAAACGATTCATCAAGGATTTTTTCAAGATTACAATGCCATTATGTAACTTGTTGGAAAAGGACGCCAAGTTCGACTTCTCTAAAGAATGTCTAAATGCTTTCAACATCCTTAGAGACAAGTTAATCTCGGCTCCTGTAATTGTGGCACCGGAATGGGACTTCCCCTTTGAGCTCATGTGTGATGCCAGTGATTATGCAATAGGGATGGTTTTGGGGTAGCGTAGGGATAAAATTATACACATCATCTATTATGCCAGCCGGACTCTTAATGATGCTCAATTGAACTATGCCAACAAAAAAAGAGTTACTAATTGTAGTCTTTGCCTTCAAGAATTTTTTTTTCTTATCTCATTATGTCGAAGGTGATTGTATACACGGACCATGCAGCATTGAAGTACCTTTTTTCCAAGAAGGATGCAGAACCGAATCTAATATGTTGGATACTACTTCTTCAAGAATTTCTTCTAAATATTCGGGATAAAAAAGAAAGTGGAAATGTCGTAGCCGATCACTTATCAAGATTAGATCAGCCATAATAGACTAAGAAAGATGAAATCAATGAACAATTTTCAGATGAACGGATTTTGTAATGCCCATGATTTTCTCAACTAGAAGGGTCACTAAAATAATCTCTAAAAATATTTGACGACTCCAAATAATATTTGCCGTGCCCATGAATGGTTTTAAAAATATAACTTTGGTAGAAAATAACGAGCACACGAGAGAAAAAGAATTCTTCTTCGAATTTCCATAGTTTTGCCTTTACCGTGATAAGTGTCGTCACAATTTATTTGACCATTGAAACAAATTCTAAAAAATTGAACTGTAGATACTTGGGACTACAAACTACAACATGTTAAAATTTCAAACCTTAGCTACATATTTTGGTGGGTGAAAATGTTAGCCGACGTTGCTTAAAAAACTGTCACGGGTGTCTTAAAGCAGCCCGCTAAAATATTTATAATAAATTCATACTATCGAATTTTTGAGTGATTTCAAATGTTGCAATTAGAAAACATATAAAGATTTCCATATCCATGGATTTCACTTAAAAACTCTGAACGTACATAGAGTTATGATTTTCAAAGTAGGGGCAGTAAGCAATAAAATTCTAAAATATAGAACTAAACATTTCTAACCTGAAACTTTTAACGGCAAAGGGACCAACATATCTTTTTTCATAAATATTACATAATTAAATACTGAAATAAATAACTTAAAAATATCTTACATCATAATTGACTTGATCATCTCTACATCAAAACTTCAACTAAATAAGGAAATTTCATGTCATGCTCACTAGCCTACGACATCCCATCAATGCCAACTAATTCATTCTGAAAATTTGTTTGTTTTAGGGTGAGTATTTTATAAGAAACACTCAGTAGCAATACATACTAACATGTGGGAAAATCATACGGTAACATAGATACGACATGCCATCATTTTTAAACGTACATAGGAACACCTAAATAGGTAATGGGCACCATTAACTTAAGTGTGATTTTCTTCAATCACCGTCATGCATATGTGATTACCTTCAATCACAATCATAATATTCCTTCCTAAATCATTTTCATGGCATTTATAAAACAATATAATTTTCCAAAAAACATTAAGAAAATCATTGCAAAGTAGTAAGTAAAATTACCTCTTAAAATAGTTTTCAGTTGAATTTGTGGAGGAGAATAAATCATTTCCGCAGCTTCCAAAAATCAAAACCCGCTCACTATATATATAGATGTATATATATAGAGCTTTTGTAAATTAAAAATCAAGGTTAAAAACTTTCACTGCTAGCTGAAAACTGGCCGAAAACTAGACTGGAAGTGAGGAAAAATGTTGGAAATTTGGGGCTGAAATTGCAGAAATTCAAGAATGTATATGGGCCAAAAATCTGGACAGTAATTATTGAAATCTTTGTGACTTAAATTTCAAGAAATGGAGAGAGTATGTTGTTCAAAAAGAAGAAAGAAAATGGAACTTACTGCTGACTTTTGGAGGGTAAAATCTGGCGAGAAAGGTGAGTGAAAATTGCTTGAATTTTCATAAGTACTGGAGCCATTTAGCCAAATTCTTAGACAAGAATGGGAGATGTTTTTCTTCTGAATTTTTTGTGCTGAAATTGGAATACTAACAAGGGAGGATGTTGTTGGAATAAGTGGCTGGAAAATAGGTAATATTTACGGGACATGAAGCCAATTTTTGAAGAGGAAAAGGAGAGGTTTTTGCTTAAGTTCAATGTCTGATTTTTGGCTCTTGAAACCTTATGATGTAGGGATCGGATTTGGGTGGACTTGGAGAGAGAAATCAATTGGATTGAGGGCTGAAAGATGGAGGGAAAGTGGGAGAAAGAAAGTGGTAAAGAACATGGTTGATCATGAGGGCTAAGAGACGGTTTTATAGCTGTTGGGTGGGCAGTCTGAATGGCTGAAGATGGAGAGTTGGGGAATAGTTTCTGGGAAGGGAATAAATGAAATCTGGGCTAATATTAGGAGGGAAGATGAGGGAAGAAAATGGTAAGGAACAAGGCTGAACATGGGGCTGGGTGTTTGAGATCATGGGAGACAATTTTATTTTGCTATTGTAGGGGCTGTTTGGTTGATGGAAAATGGCAGAAATTAAGGGATTGTTTGGCTAAGATTTTCAGTGCTTTTAAGGTGTTGTTTGGGTCGGGTTTTTGGTTGAATTTTTGAGTCGAAATGAACCGGGTTTTGGGCTAAATAAAATTGAGAATAAATGGTCAAGATTTTTAATTAAACAAGGCAAACCAAAATAATAAACCATGCGAGCCGCATTTATTTTTATACCACTTAAAATATAAAATTACCAAAACTCAAAAATTTGAACAAAGGTCGTTTTCAAATTAATATTCCATATCCGTCGAACTTAAAATTTAAAGCAAACGTGTGCAATATTTAATGTGACAAAAAATTTAAAAATTATTAGGAGGTTCGTATTGACGCCGAAAGTAAAATTTTATTTATTTGAAATTAAAAGCTAAAAAAATTTCGGCCGTTAGAACCCTCCCCACTTAAAATAATTTCGTCCTCGAAATTTAACTTACTTAGTTTACAAGGTCCAGGTATCTCGCTAAAATATCTTTTTCTCTTTCCCAAGTAACCCCATCTTACTCGTGTCTACTCCACTGAACTTTAACTAAAGGGATGGACTTTTCTTTCTAGGATAGTCACATGTGCTTTCTTGTAAGTCATATCATTCATTAAATCCAACGACTTATATTTTACTACATGCGTAGGATCTTGCACGTACTTCCTTAACATCGAAACATGGAAAATGTCGTGCACTATGAGAGCTAGGTGGCAATGCCAAACGACATGCCACATTTTCAATTTTTTCAAGAATCTCAAATAGGCCAATCAAACGCGGTCTTAGTTTCTCTTTATTACCAAAACGTAGTATCCCTTTCATAGGAGTCACATTTAGAAAAACTTTTTCGCCGAGCCCGAAGTCTAATTTCTATCATCTTTTAATTTAAAATATAAGGACTAACATAAATTTTCATCTCAACTTAACATTTTATCATAAATGAAACTTTAAAAAGTTTCCCATAAATTTTGGTTCCATTTATCATACTAAACCACATAAAAATAAATTTTTAATTAATCCCTCATTTTACCTCAAAATTGGCGTAGCGCGACGATGGCGAGTAGCGACACTTAAATTCTAAAATTCTTAACTTCTAAAATTTCATATTGACATAATAAAATATAGAATAAAAATAAAAATAAATTAAATAAATTTTAAATTTTAAAAATTTTCGCGAGCCTCAGAAAAGTAAAATCGCTATATGATACCAAGCTGTAACGTCCTGGATTTTCTCAACCTTGAGGGTCACTAAAATAATTTCTAAAAATATTTGACGAATCCAAATAATATTTCTCGTGCCTTTGAATGGTTTTAAAAATATAACTTTTGAAAAAAATAACAAGCGCGTAGGGGAAAATGGATTTTTCTTCGAATTTCCATGGTTTTGCTTCTACCGTGATAGGTGATGCCACAATTTATTTGACCATTCAAACGAATTCCAAAAATTCCAAAAATTGAACTGCAGATACATGGGTCTACAGACTACATCGTTTGGTGGGTGAAAATATTAGCCGATGTTTCTTGAGAAACTGTCTCAGGTGCCTTAAGACAGCTTGCTAAAATATTTATAATAAATTCATACAATTGAATTTTTGAGTGATTTCAAATGTTTCCATTAGACCAAATATAAGGCTTTCCGTAGCCTCTAATTTCACTTAAACTCCAAACGTACAAATAGTTGTGATTTTTCAAAGTAGGGGCAGTAAGCAATAAAATTCTGAAAAATAGGACTAGGTATTTCTAACTTGAAACTTTTAATGGCAAAGGAACCAACATCTCGTTTTTCATAAATATTACATAATTAAATACTAAAATCAATTACTAAAAATTATCTTATTTACATCAAAATTGACTCTATCATCTCGACGTCAAAACTTAAACTAAACAAGAAAATTTCACGTCATGCTCACTAGCTTGCGTAATCGCATCAAACTGCAACTAGAGTGTTGCAATCTGAATTCTATTAATCAATATTGTTTAAAAATGCATACGGCTTGGTGACTAAGTGTGATCGATGCCAAGGACCCGAAACATACCAAGAAAGCAAGAGATGTCTCTTCATAGTATTGTGAAAGTGAGTTATTCGATATATGGAGAATTTATTTTATGGGACCTTTTTCACCTCCGTTCTCGAATTTATATATGTTAGTGGTTGTGGACTATGTCTCAAAGTGGATAGAAGCTGTAGCTTTACCTACTAATGATAGCTATGTGGCAGTGAATTTCCTTAAAAAGAATTTTTACTCGTTTTGGAACCCCTAGGCCATTATAAGTGATTGGGAAAAACACTTTTGTAACTGGAAATCTCAAACCAGAAGTTGAAGAGAATTTTAGAACTGACCGTGAGATCTTCAAGGAATGATTGGTCTAACAAGCTTAATGATGCTCTATGGGCTTATTGTACATCATTCAAGACTCCAATTGGTATATCACCACACTGACTTGTTTTTGGAAAGCGTGTCATTTACCGGTTGAGTTGGAGCATTGGGCTAATTAGACAATGCGAAAATTAGTGAGAAGATGATGCTTTAATTGATCGAGATGGATGAATTCCGGTTCGAGGCTTATGAAAATGCTAAGTTATACAAAGAGAGAACCATAAAGTGGCATAACAGTCATATCCAGCATTAGCCCTTCGAGGCGGGACAAAAAGGTTTTATTATTTAATTCCTGCCTTAAGTTCTTTCCGAGAAAGTTGCGTTCAAGATGGTCCGGGCCATTCACGATAGTGAAAGTGTACCCACACGGTGCAGTTGAATTCAATCGTAATACAAAAAGGCGGATTTAAAGTGAATATACCAAGATTTAAACCATATTTGGAGGGCGATTTTTCACACGAAAAGTTTTTCACCAAGTTAGGCAATCCGGAATGATCGCCATGACAAAATCAAGCTTATGACTGTAAATAAGCACTTAATAGGAGGCAACTCATCTTTTCTACCTACTTGAGTTTGCATTGCATATAGTACTCTAGAAATGCATTAATCACTTAGGCATGTTTCACGATTTTAGAACTTACTAGTGTTGTACCCGTGCGATGTACGGGAGGCGCAATCACTTCGAAACTTATCTATGAAAGTTAATTAGTTATAATAAAATCAAATACTAAATCTTAATTAGTATTAAACACATGCATACGTTGACCAAAACGAAAATAAGATTAATTAATTAATTAAATTTAAAACGTATTGAAAAATTAATTTTTGCAATGATAACAAAACTTTGAAAATATAAATTTTGACTTATTTTTCTTTCACTTCGCATTTATTATATTCCATAATAATCTTGAAAATACAATATTTTAAATGTGATCTCTTAAATCTTAATTAGCATTGAAAAACCCATGCATATTTTGACCAAAATGAAGATAAGATTAATTAATTATTAATTAATTAAATTACATGCATATTTTGACCAAAATGAAGATAAGATTAAATAATTAATTATTAATTAATTAAATTAAATTATTTAAGTATTTAAAATATGGATAATTAAATTAAAATGCATTTAAAAATATAAATTTAGACTTATTTTTCTTTCAATATGCATTGATTGTTTTCCATAATAATCTTGAAAATAATTTTGAAAATGTAATCTCTTGAATCTTAATTAGTATTAGAAAATCCATGTATTTATTTTTTTACCAAAACAAAGATAAGATTAATTAATTAAATATTTTAAATATAGATAATTAAATTAAAATGCATTGGATAATTAATTTTTGCAAAAACAACGAAACCAAATTAGTTTTTTGCAATGATAAATAAATGAGAAGGTAGATAGAAGGACTCCAATTGGAATAATAAAAATCAGACAGTTATTAAATGTAGTATTAAGAATGAACATTTAATAGCTATTAAAAACATCAATTTCCGAAAATTGGGAAAAAAAAAAACAGAAATTCTAAATAGAAAAGTACTTTGGCGGAAAAATAGATTTTGACTACAATTCTGTTTTTATATATGTTATAAATGTTATCTCTGATATATAAAAAAATATTGCAACTGCGATCGCAAGGGTATAGCAGATTAAATTCTGATAAGCAAAATCCTAACTTGCGATCGAAGGCTTTTATTGCCTTGTGATCCCAAGACACGCACACTGAGGAATAAAACGCACGCACACACCAAAAATTGAAAAGACCATTTTTTCCCTCTCCAACTCCGACACACCCTCAATTCAAGTCCAACATCTTTCAAGTCGTATCTTCGATGCATCTTCATGCGGTAATCACCCCAATTTGCATCTCATTTACCCATTCATTGGCAAACTCAAGGTATGCTTTCATTTTAGATTTTTTTTTTTTATTTCTTTCCCCAAAAATCTTGTACTCAATAGTTGGGAATTTCATGATGATAGTATACTATATTTGTTGTCGACATTGAGATTAGTTAGGATTGGTTTTTTGGATGATTGTGGAGGTTGAAATTTTGGGTTTACATGGATTGCCCCAAATTACTTGAAT
Source organism: Forsythia viridissima (assembly GCA_030279155.1). Taxonomy (NCBI): domain Eukaryota; kingdom Viridiplantae; phylum Streptophyta; class Magnoliopsida; order Lamiales; family Oleaceae; genus Forsythia; species Forsythia viridissima. Next base: position 26,511,430 of record CM059041.1, on the reverse strand, counting down.
ATATGAGGAAATGACTTGCACGGTAAGTGTTCGATCAAATGTTTCAACCAGCTTCTTTGTACAATTAGGCAATATGAAACCATTTAATGGAAACATTAGATGCTCTTATCGTTTAGAATTGTTCTCCAGGTTGGGCATGGTTTTATCTTGGAAAATTGAGACTTGGGCATTGGGCACCTCACAGCCTGTTGTGGGCTTACTGCATACCTAGTTTCTTCCTCACTTTCGTTCTCTACATTAGATGCTCTTATCGTATAGGATTGTTCGCCGGGTTGGGCATGGTTTTATCTTGGAAAATTGAGACTTGGGCATTGGGCACCTCACGGCCTGCTGTGGGCTTGCTGCATAACCTAGTTTCTTCCTCACTTTCGTTCTCTCCCCTCGGTTAGGTCCAAATGACATTGAAATGGATTGAAATTTGAATATGTGATAAAACTAAGCATGCACTTTCATATGTTGACTTGCCAGTTGACATTCACATATTACTGCATCAATCCCGAGTTTGAAAGAAAACGTCAATTTTGGAGGGGTGTGTATCTAACGAGTGGGAAAGGAAAATTTGACCATTGAGGGTTGGGTGTTTCAGGTTAACTGTTCGCACACATACATATCGAGTATGGATTAAGTTAAAAACTTTTGCGGTAGCATTGTCTCGAAACTTTTCATAATTTTTGAATAGTATCAAAAACTGAGGAAAAAATGGCAAGCTATTTAACTTGTGAAGTGTTTGTTCTTTTAGTTATTGTTATTTCATTTTGTTTGTGTGGTTGAGTAATCGTTAGTAGATAGTGTTATTCGAGGACGAATAAAAGTTCAAGTTTAGGGGTGTTTGATAAGTGCAATTTTACACTTACTGGGGCCCACCAAAAGTGAATAATTTTGAGTGCTCTCAAGTATATTTTTACATAATTGCATATTGATTTGATCATTTTTGCTAAAACCCGAGTTTTCGATGGTGATTGGACGAAAACAAAGCAAAATAGATGATTAAAGAATGAAAGCGTATGAAAGATTGGAATTGGGGACCTACATATAAGCTCATGAGAGATGATGGACCTGGGTTAAAAATAAAATAGGACTAAACTGAAATGAAAGAGAAAATTCAGGGACTAAAATAGAAACTGAAGAAAGATAGAGGACTTTCTGTACAAATGTGGAAAGAACCTTGGCCATCCGATTGCATGAGCCATCAGGCCTATGATCGCAAGGCCTTACCTATGCGATCGCACGGGTATTTCAGATCTAGAAGACTTATTTCCTTATTAAAACGGGACGGGACTCTTTTTGATAGTTGAAAGAGACATAAATTGTGGGGGTGTTTTTAGGGTTCTTTGGAGACTCATAAAAGGATAGAAATATACATATTCAAGGGAGAGAAAAATTGGAGCAAGAGCACAAATCAAGAAAAGGATGTTGAAGGGAGCACACTTCGAGACTTTTGAAAAATAATCTTTAATCTTTCATCTTAATTTCTCGGGCTATGATTTACTTTTATCTAATAATATTTTGTTGAATTATGTCCGACTAAATTACTTGTATCTAGGATGGACCGTGAAGTCTCATGTTTTTTATTAATTAGAAGTTACTTATTTTCATAAGATTATTGATTCCCATTTGATTGTTTATTATTTATTAATTTCGTTTTGATGTTTGATCGTTATTATAACGAGTTTGTGGTCTAAATTGCTTACAAGAGATTCAATCTAGATGAGCACGTGGTAATAAACAACATAAAGTCCAATAATATATATAGATACTATTATGGTTTATGCAATCTTTCGTGAACATCTTTGTGAGTTAGTGCATGCGTTTATGTTTGTAATTTAACTAGAGATAGTTAGATTGATATATATGTATAGAATCACTTGACCGTCGAAAAAGGCTTTTGATTATATTATAATCATTGATTTTTAATCTAGGGTGATAAGTTACAACAATGAGTAACAAATAATTAATTTATGGAATATGATGGTGGATTTGTGAATTTTAGTACCCGTACAACTTGAATATTATAAATACTTAATTTTGTTTGCATAGTAATTTAGATTGGATTGCGTTGAGAATAAATCCTTGTTATACTAATTCATAAATTGTGTGTGTTTACTTTTTTAAGGTTAAGTACAATTAAAGTAGTAATTAATTAGCAATCCTCGTGGATACGACACTTTTCTCATTATTATATTACTTGTTAACGACTTGTCCACTTGTGGGATAAAATCGACAACATGCATGGCAGAGGATCTTTTCTAAGAATTTTGACTCTTAAGGTGTGTTTGATTCAAACATTTTCCATGGAAAATGTCACTTCCATAGAAAATCTTGTCAAATGAAACACTTTTATTTTTCCACTTTGTTGTTTGATTGGCACATGGAAAAGCAAATACATTTTCTAGGTACAAGCATTTAAAGCATGGATTTGCCTTCTTTCTTGAAAAAAATTTTCTTGCCTAGATAGTAGAATTTATTTTTCCACTTCCATAGAAAATATTTTCATTTTCCACCCTTTTTCCATGCTACCAATAAAACACACCCTTACCTCATCAAGTTCCTTGTTAAGACCAGCTAGAAACTTAAAAATGTGATCTCTTTCAACAGCCTTTAGATCATTTGGACATGATCATCCCATATCATAGAAGAGATCTAATTCCTGCCATAAATTCTTCAATGTTTTATAATACTTTGTAACACTTTGATCCCCATGTGTCATATGTCTCGAATCTTCGTACGGATCTCACAAATTTGTGCTGGGTTACCCAGGTTTGAATGAGTCTCTAAAACTGCATCACGTAGCTCCTTTGCTGTAGGAAGGAAGAGATGGATTTGACCAATTTCAAGTTCCATTGAATTGATCAACCATGAAATTATAATGAAATTTTCACTATCTCAGGTTTTATAAGTTGGATCATCTTCCTTATGTGCCTTAATTGAACCAGTTACATAGCCCAATTTTCCTTTTCCCCTTAGGAAAATTGTTACAGATTGTGACCACTGAAGAAATTTCTAGCCATTCATTCTATGGGTTGTAATCTGAAGTTGTCAAGAATGTTGTTCCTCCCTGTTGGTGACAGACTGACATTTTCACAGCTTTTTTCAGCCAATTCCAATAGGGAATGGCTTTGATACCATGAAGTTAAATTGCAGAAGTAAAATTTTCTATTTTAGCACACAAAATAAAACATATACACCATTGAATATATACATCAGTATTCAGCTACATATTGTTGTCATCGAATCTAAAAAATAGCTAACTAATCCTATAGAAAAAGATATCTGATATTAGCTCTTAAAATCCAGAAACTAACACCAAGAAAATAGGAAAAACAAAATACTATTAAACATCTTCAACACGGAGTATAGATCTCTCATATCCCCAGAGTAATGTGATTTTGAAGTATCACGGTAAAATAATGACAGGAAATAGTGATGACAATTGACAATAGGTGTCTGTAATTTCTCCTTGCAAGGATTTTGCTATAGCCAAATTACATTATTCAACTCTTCTATGAACTAATCCATTGTTCAAGTTGTACAATGCAGCTTCATTCCTACTGTCATATTTGCAAAATCAAAATTGTCAAATCGTCTAACTCTCCTTATACTGTAGCTTCTCATTTCTACAACTGGCTTTTGGTTAAATCTGATGTGAATACATAAACTTGGCTTTCATGGTTGAGTATTTAACCCCGTAGTTGGAACCGATTTTTCTGTATCTATTTTCTTCCCCCGACATGTCTTATACTTTTGTGATCTTATTTATGTTGTTAATGCATTATAGATCTCTCCTATTCCCGGATTAATGTGTTTTTGAAGTGTCATTGTAAAATAATGATAGGAGATAATGACCAGATGTGTCGTAATTTTTTATTGCGAGGGCCGTCCCTTGGAGCATAGGGAGGATACACACCTCTGCCTGGTTGCCTGGTGTCAGCAGATCGGTCCTTTCTACAATGAGATCATCCAAGGCAACCTTAATTTCTTGATGCTCGGTGGTGTTGTGATCATGTGTATGGTGGTACCTGCAATACTTATCCAACGGGGATGAGGTTCTCATATCATTGGAACACTGGCTAGAACCTCTAGTGTAATATGTCATCCCAGGATTAACAACGTTCACCTCAGTAGCACGATAGTTATACCTCAGGCGAGGCGGTCGCGAAGCCCTTTGACTGGGCATCGGGGCCTTCCTTTTGTCCATAGGACGGCCCTGCCGCAGTTGCCCATCCTCTAGTCCAACCATTTCTTGATCATGAATTTCTTCCTTAATCAAGTCTACCAGTTCATCTTGTGATGTAGGCCTATTTCTTGGCGGACTACAAAGTAGAGTAAAAAATGTCATGTATATTGATTGATTAAGGAATGAAAATAATCTTCCTTGTATAGACAGATTACAACTAGAAAATATAAAAAATAACTTTTATCAACTCAAACTAAATATACACATCCAGATTATAGGAATGGTAAACTCTTTAAATTTAAAATATTTAACAATTTATCCCTAAAAATCAGGTAACAATCAAATCAGAATTTCTCTTATTACATCAAGATTCTCAACACTCCCCTCAAGCTAGCCTGAAGATATAACTCATGGACAGCGTGCTTACTAAATCAAAAAATTGCTTCTTTAGCAATCCCTTAGTGAGCATATCTGCAACCTGTTAAACCATAGAAATATAGGGCATAACAATCAATCCATTTCCAGTTTCTCCTTGATAATATTTTTGTCAACCTCGATGCTTAGTTCTATCATGGAGTACTCGATTGTGTGCAATGGCAATGGCGGCTATATTATCACAAAATACCTTCATAGGTAAATGACTAGTAGTTTTAAGTTCTTTAAGTAACTGTTTAATGCACAACTTTACCAATGCCATGGGCTATTGCTCTAAACTCAGCTTCTGTACTACTTCTAGCCACAACAATTTTCTTTTTACTCCTCCAAGTCATAAGATTGCCTCCAACAAAAGTACAATACCCTAAAGTTGATCTCCTATCAGTTACACTTCCTGGCCCTGGAGATGTACTCAGTTCTCATATAGAAGTCCTTTTCCTTGAATCTCCTTTAAGTACCTTAAAATTTTGTACACAATATCAAAGTGTCCTTGATTTGGCGAGTGCATGAATTGACTCATCATACTTACTGCAAATGCAATATCGGGACGAGTATGAGAGAGATAAATAAGTCTCCTAGCTAAGTGTTGATATTTCTTCGTGTCAATCACCTCTTACGAACTTGCTGGTTGGAGTTTCAAATTTGATTCTATAGGAGTTTATGCTGCCTCATACCTCGGTAAATATGTTTCACCTACTAAATCAAGTATGTATTTCCTTTGAGAAATGAAGATACCTTTCTTGGATCTAGAAAACACCATACCAATAAAGTATTTCAAGGAACTAAATTCTTTAATCTCAAATTCATAGTTGGAGCTTTCTTCAATCTCTCGAGTTATGGAATGTCGTCACCAATTATGATTAGGTCGTCCACATAAACTATTAACACATCAATCTTCCCTGCTCTTGGGTATTTGTAAAACAGTGTATGATCAGTTTGACTTTGAATATATCCTTGAAGCTTGACTGATTTCCAAATCTCTTGAATCAAGCTCTAGGAGATTGTTTAAGGCCATACAATGACATCTTTAATCTACAAACTTTTCTTTTCCCAGCTTTTCTTTGAAACCGGGTGGCAAATCTATAAACACTTCTTCCTCCAAATTGTCATTTAAGAAGGCGTTCTTCACATCTAATTGGTGTAAATACCACCCGATGGAATTGAACTTTACAACACGTGCAAAGGTTTGCTGGTAGTCAATTCCATAGGTTTGTGTGAAACATTTGACTACTAATCTTGCTTTGTGTCTTTCAATGCTACCATTGGGCTTACACTTGACTTTGAAAATTCACTTGTAATCTCATTGTCTTCTTCTCCTTAGGTAGATCAACAATGTCATAGGTTCTATTTTTCTAAAGAGCATTCATTTCTTCTTGAACTGCTAACCTCCACCCTCCACCTTCCACCTTCCTAGTGCTACCTATATAGTTCTAGGAATAAATAAGCAAGAAACATTTGAAGTGAAAGTTCTATATTTTTGTGGGAGTTTTGATATGACAAATATTTGGCAATGGGATATTTGGTACAATTCTTATCTCCTTTTTCAGATTGCAATAGGGATATCAACATCAGAAACAGGTAAGGAGTGGAGTCCATAGGAAGATTACCTGGACTTTGAGAACTATGAGGTGATGATTGACCATGCCCAATATTGTGTGGATTATTCTCAGTATTAGAGTTAAACCTACACCTGGTATAAACATGGAGCTTAGTGGACATAGGTTGTAGAGTTTTTCCCACTGTTTGTGTTACAATCTTATTTGGCATGGATACGTAAGTACTTCCACTTTTTCACTAGTTAAAACATCTATTTTTTTATTTATGTCAGGAAATAAAACAACAGTGGGTTTCGGTTGTTCTTGTTGCCAAAAACTAGTCTTTATTGGAACTCTCCCCCTGAAGAGTAGTTTTTTTTATAAAAATGAATACATTAAAGAAAGTGTATATCCATACTAACATGTATTTGCCTAGAGGTATGATTAAAACACTTAATACCGTTTTTTTATTAGGATCATAGCCTAGAAAAATATATTTTTCGGCTTTTGGATCAAATTTGGATTAGAGATGTGTTTATACAACCAAAAATTTTAATGGTAAATTGGAGATGAGAAATGTGTTTGGAAAGGTATGCTTAAGAGATTGTACAGGTATTAATTTCATAGTTTAAAACCGAGTATGCATCTATTAATCAAATAACAACTTGTTAAAATTGCATCCACCAAAGATATTTAGGAACCTTATATGAAATATAAGAGCTCTACTTACTTCAAGTGTCTGTTTTTACATTCTGTAATTCCATTTTATTGAGGAGTTTTCCTACAAGTTGATTGTTGTAAAATACTTTTATTTAGCAAAATATCACCTAAACACTCATTATAAAATTTTGTTCCATTGTCACTCCCAAGAATACTTGTGTTGGTTTGAAATTGGTTTTCGACCATAGAATTAAATTCCTTAAGAGGTTTGCAACCTCATATTTAGAATGCATTAGATAAAGCAGGCGCAGGCGTGCGTGATCATCAATCAATGTCACCAACCATTTTTTCTCAGTTAAAGTGGTAATTCTAGATGGTTCTCAAACATCACTATGTATCAAATAAAAAAGTTTTGATGCACAATACGGTTTTATTGGATAAGAATTTCAGTGGCTGTTGGCCAAAAAACAAGCTTCACAATTAAAAGAAGTACAACCTAATATTTTAAATAAATCTGAAAACAAATGTTTTACCAAAAGAAATCCGAGCGATACGCTTGGCTAAGCCCATAATTTTCTGGGCTTTAGACCAATCCATAATTGCCAAAAATACTGATAATGTCGAGCCCATAGTCTACTTCCCAGAATATGGGCCGGATGCTGAAGTTGATTTCAAATAATCAGCCCAAACAATACAAACATCAAACAAAGTGAAAATTACATCCATTACTTATCACTATAAAAATAATTCTAATTTTATCAACTTAACAAGTTTATTTTAAAAATAGTGTCATAATTAATATTATATTAATTAATAAAATAATGAATTAAAATCAAATATGGACCTCAACCCTTAAAGATCACGAATTTTGACTCAAATTTGCTGCTTGAGTTCTTGATTATTTTCATGGTAAGTTATTTATCTTTATAAGATCTCCATTTTAGTTCATGTACTTCATTTCAATTTCGTCCTCTTTTATTTGCAATCAAGTCCTTCAACTTTTAGATATTTGCAAGTTGATCATCATATTTATACTTTTATGTCAATTTAGTCATTTTCGCCAATTTTGATCAAAACACCAACAAACTCGACTTTTGACTTACAATAACAAAATCAATACATAATTAAATAAAATTATATTCAAAAGAATTCATAATAATACACTTTTGACGGTCTAGATAAGTGTAAAAATATACTTATCACACCCTAAACTTGAACTCTTGTTCGTCCTTGATTAAGTATAATTTAAAGTTTTGTTTAATATCATTATTTGATATAGATATTACAAATAATATTGTGTATCAATGTTTGATACAGATGTTACAAATGATATTTTGTATCACTGAATATGTTATAGATTATATTATGTTATTTACCAGAGCACGTGTTACATGAATTGATATTCTGTATCACTGATGTTACATATGTTACAAATAATAAAATCACGAGTATTATTTGTTAAATTTAACATTGTATTACATATCTATATCATATTGATATTACACAGTATCAATAAGTTTTTAGAGTCCAATGTGTATATTAATACAAACTTATTGAAGTTTAGAGTTGGTTTTACAATTGTAACAGTTTCTTTTTAGTAACACAATCTTATATAGATGTTACAAATGATATTGTGTATCATTGTCTGATACAAATGTTATAAATGATATTTTGTATCACTGAATATGTTACATATTATATTATGTTATTTTAAACAGCACATGTTACATGAATTAGTATTCTGTATCACTAATGTTTTACATCTCAATTTGTAATATACATTGTTACAAATGTTGTAATTGAAAAGAACATGAATTTTATTTGTGTTTGTTACAGATATTTCTAATACAAATAATATATATTTGACATTTATAACAATAAAAGATTGTGTTATATATATTTCAATCAACTCCGATTTTTAAGGATTCGGTTATTATAATTAACAATAAAAGATTCTATAATATATGAATTTCCATCAAATCCGGTAATTAATGATTTAGTTACTATATGGAATATATAATATAACAAATTAAAATAATAGTATTTAAAAAATAGTATTTACAGAATAAATGAAATAATAATGACTTTTTGGAATTATTTTTAAAAGTGGCTTATTTATTAAAAAAAAAAAAAAAACCCCCTCAAACAAAATCCAGTTTGAAGATTGAATAATTTGATCTAATCACTTTTTCATTAATGAAAAATGAAAACAACAAGTTGAAAGATTAAAAAAAAATTCCCACATTTTTCAATTCTGGTGACGAATATTTTTCTCCAATAATCTTGCCTTTTTTGTTCATTTGGAAATTTTGGAAATTCTCAAATTGCTTTTGTGGAATCACCATTGAAGGTTCGTTTTTTTAACGAAAGAAGGTTTATCAGAGCCACGGTGGGAAATGTTAGATTGTTTTATCCAAATTGCTTAATCCAGATCACATGTTGAATTCAAGAATTAGGCCAAGATACAATCAAGAACTGAGGAGGAAATTCAAGAATGGCAGGAGGTATGAGATTGAGAAATTTGATGGAAAAGGGGTATTTTCTTAAAAAGTACATTGAAACAACTCAAGTCTTTTTAAGGTCTAACTTATTTTTCATGTCTTTTTAAGACCTCTTTTGTAGAAAAAGTTTATAATACTCCTACTATATTTTTATAATAACTGAAATGACATTGACACAAAAGATCCAAAAACCCTAAGTGTTGATCTTACTCCGTTAACGACGTGAAATTGGTAAATTGAAGAAATCCTACTCCCTTCAATTTCTCTACTGTAATCTTGGGTTTCTTCCTTCATTTTCTGTGGGCGAAGAGAAAGACTTGCCGCCATTTGTTGTTACCGTGAAGAGAATTACTTCTCACTCCATTTGTTGTTGCAAATTCGTCATTGGTAATATATTCTATTCCCTTTCATTATTTCATATGTACATGGCATTCTTTTGTGTCTGTTCGAAATGGATGTTGAGGAATATTATTCATCTGAAATGGTTGAGCTGGGGAAGAAGCTGCATTATTTCTAATTTCTGGAACTTTTGAAGCTATTGTGGAACGTTTTAAACTACTGTAGTCTTGTTGAATGACAGGAGACGTTTTAAACGATGATGGTTGTTTTATGTTGAATGACATGAATCGTTTAAAACAACGGCAGTTGTTTTAAGATGGGCATCTGTCGTTTTAAACAACGAAACACATTTTGAACTACTATTGCAGCGTAGTTGAGGTTGTTTGAATTACAGTATTTGATTTTTTGATAAACAAATTTTTTTTAGATTAAGTAATCAAAGTTTTAATGTATTGCAGGAATGGAGTCACCATTATGGATTGCTGTATTTTATTTTATTGATTTGTTAAGGATGATCAGGGAAAGTGGAATTGGAAACGGGGTGATAGTCATGTTGTGGATGGACTTGAAATTGTTATTGAGATTTCATATAAAGAGTTGTATGGTAAACTACTGGACTTGTGCAATGTTGACTCTTCCTTGCATGAATTGGAGATGAGGTTTCTTCTACCTGGTGATGCAATATTTACGGAGCCAATCCAGATTACATTAGACAAACATGTGCACTGGTATGTAGGTCTCAATAAACAAGGTCAGCCTCGTCCCATTTGCGTAACCCGTGTGAGCAAAGGTCCATCACTGGTTAATGATAAAACTATGCAGTCGAACCGGGTGAACTCGAGCGTGAAATCAAAACGGAGACATTGTCATTCAACAATGTTCAATCACAAAGGACTGACTATTGGCAAGACTTGGAGATACTTCCAGAAAACGATATACGATTGCAAGCCAACAACGATAATGAAGTGGATGAAAATGTAAATGATTATCGGGATGGGATGGATATAAATGCAGATGATCAGAATGTCGAAAGTCCAGCTAGAAATTCTAAGAATACTGCCAGTAGCTATTCTTCTAGACCTGAGGTGGTTGAAGACAATCAGTTCACAAATGAGTAACTTCTGGCTTTATCTTCACCTATTACAACGCATGTGATTCCAACGGATGAAGATGTGCCAGATGACAAAGTCTTTAAGTCAAAAAAAGATCTGATGTTGGAGTTGCACTTGCTTGCAATGAAGTATGACTTTGAATTCAGAGTGAAGAAATCAAACAAGCAGACATACACCATTGTTTGCTTTGACCAGAATTGCAAATGCCGTTTGCGAGCAATGAAGTTCGCACAATGTGAATACTTTAAAGTTCGCAAGTACAAACGTGAACATACTTGCTTTCTAAGCATTCGCGGCAATGATCATAGATAGGCAGTATCGTGGGTTGTAGGGAGACACATAGTGCTAAAGTTTCTAAACCCCAACATATGTCATTAATGACATGCGAAACGACTTCGGGTTAGACATGAGCTATCAGAAGGTATGGAAGTCTAGAGAATTTGCCCTTAGAGATCTAAGAGGGTCACCTGAGGAAAGCTGCGCTAAATTGGCCTCGTATGCTCACAACTTGTCCATTAACAATCCTAGTACGGTAACACGTCTACAGATTGATAGTGATAGCAGATTTCTATATTTTTTTATGGCTCTCGGACCTTGTATTCGTGGATTTCACAATTTCATACGGCCAGTAATTATTGTAGACGGAACATCGCTGAAAGAAAGATATAAAAGTACGCTGATTGTTGCTACATGTCAAGATGCGAACATGCAGATATATCCTATTGCATGGAGAATAGTTGATTCGAAAAATGATGCATCGTGGAACTGGTTTTTATCACAGTTGAAGGAAGTAACTAGTGACCAATCGGACCTTGTTTTGATATCTGACCGAGGGCAGAGTATCATCAATGGAGTCGAAGTTGTATACCCGAACATGTACCATGGCCACTGCATCTATCACATAAAGGGCAACTTGAGACTGAAGACGAAAAATTCAGAGGTTTTATCATTGTTCAAGAAAGTGGCGGAGGCCTATATTGTGAAAGAGTGTGACAATTATATGACTCAAATTAAGAATATACATAAATGTAGTTGGGATTATTTACAGAAAGCAAAGTATGAATGTTGGGCCAAGTCACACTTTAAGGAGAACCGCTACAACATTATGACATCGAACAATGCAGAGTCAATCAACTCGTTGTTGATCGAGAGTTACCAGTCCTTGGACTGATTGTAAAAATCTGAAGAAAGCTGCAGAAATGGTTTTACAAATGACGCATGATTGCACAAGGTTGCACCAGCACTCTAACTCCAGCACTCTAACTCCATCAATGGAAGAAAAACTCATTAAGAATCATGGTAAGGCCAGAAAGTACCTGGCGGATCCATTGATCTAATAAGGTATGATGTGAGCAACGGAATGTCGAGGTATACTATAAACTTGGACGAGAAAACATGTACATGTAGACGGTTTCAGTTGGAGCGGTTACAGTGCGAGCATGCAATCGCAGCGGCGAAGGTGAGTGGGCATTCGGTTTATCTATTATGTTCGTTGTATTACACGACTAATTATTGGAGAGCGGCGTATGCTGAAAAAATATTCCATGTGCCTAATGAAGTTGATTGGGTTGTTCCTAAGTATATCAGGGCTTTAATAGTCTTGCCGACAGTAGTTAAGCGCCAAGCTAGACGTAAGAGAACATGGAGGATACCATATGCTGGAAAGTTTCCCAAGAGGCATAAATGTAACAGGTGCAGAGCAACAGGACACAACCGTCTAAGATGCACACACCATATTCGAATTGGTGACAGTAGAGCGAAATAGTAGTGCAGGTCTATGGTTTTGTTTTAATTTGTTCAATGGACAACAAATGTGAACGTAATATATTTGATTTATCGTTATGTCGAATGCAAATGTTGTGTTTATATTGTTTATCTTTAGTTTGGACTACATATGTTGTGTTTTTTAGCTACTTACTATCCCTTCTGTGTGTTAAAAATAGTATAACGACACCAGTCATTTTAAACAATCATCAACGTTTAGTACATAACAAGTAGAGTTGTTTTAACGACACTAGACGTTTTTTGGTGCAATTGACAAACCAATGAATTGAACATCTTGTGAAACGTATACTGTTATTGAAAACAACCAACGACGTTTAGTATGTTAGTATAGACGAACATAACAAGTACAGTTGTTTTAAACAATCAATGACGTTTAATATAGAACAACTGAAGTTGTTTTAAATAACCACCGACGTTTAGTATAGAACGACTACAGTTGTTTTAAACGTCTATAGACGTTTTTTTTTAAAAAAAACCTTCAATGATGTACAATCAATTGTGCATTACTTTGATCGAGTCGATCAATCAATTGTACATTACTTCGATCGTCGAACTCGATCGTGTCGATCAATCAATTGTACATTACTTCGATCGTTGAACTTGATCATGTCGATCATATAGTTGTACATTACTTTGATTGTTGAACTCGATAATGTTGATCAATCAATTGTACATTACTTCGATCCTCGAACACGATCAATCAATTGTACATTACTTCGATCGTCGAACTCGATCGTGTCGATCAATCAATTGTACATTACTTCGATCATTGAAGTCAATTGTGTCGATCAATCAATTGTACATTACTTCGATCTTCGAACTTGATCGTGTCGATAATATAGTTGTACATGAGTTCGACCATCGAACTCGATCGTGTCAATCAATCAATTGTACATTACTTCGATCATCGAACTTGATCGTGTCGATCAATCAATTGTACATTTCTTCGATCGTTGAACTTGATCGTGTCGATCATATAGTTGTACATTACTTTAATCGTTGAACTTGATCGTGTCGATCATATAGTTGTACATTACTTCAATCGTCGAACTCGATCATGTCGATCAATCAATTATGCATTACTTCGATCGTCGAACTCGATCGTGTCGATCATATAGTTGTACATGAGTTCGATCGTGTTGATCAATCAATTGTACATGAGTTCGATCATCGAACTCGATTGTGTCGATCAATCAATTGTACATTACTTTGATCGTCAAACTCGATCGTGTCGATCAATCAATCATGTCGATCATATTGTATAACGACTTAGTTGTTTTAAAATGATTGAAATCATGTTGGAAACATCTCTATACGTTTTTGAAAAACCATAGTATAGTTTACGATGACATGTATAAAACGTCTCTAGACGTTTTTTTAAAACTACCACTTTTATACTTTTGTACTCATATTTTACTTTAATATATACGATACATTCACCCACTTACTGAACGAATGTAAAAAAAAAAAGAGAAAGTTCACGACGTAAAACCTCACAGCTGTTCGCTCGCAACTGTACTAGTGAAGTTCCACACTATAACTCCCATTGTTAAGAAGCAAAGTTAGGTTACTAGATTGTCATAAAGATTCCAAATCTCCACTATTAGGGTTGTTGTCAAATTAATTTCAAAATTAGAGGTTATTTGTGTAGTTGTTTTAGAAAATATGGTGTGTTTTGGTAAAGTTGATTTTGAAATTAGGGTTTTTTTAGGTAAAATCACAATATCTCAATGTTTGGAAAGTTGTGGGTTCCAAACATTTGTTGACATTCCTGTAAGAAAGTCATCTCAAACACATCTTTATGAGGAATGACAGTGATTCGTCCACAATATTCTCACTTGTACAAGTTTACAACGTACAATTGCATTTATTTCACACGTGATTGTATTTGTCGCTGAACGACTACATGACATTACAGAACGAATGTTATTGTTCCAAAAAGTATGTGGTCTTTCTAGAACTATACCCGATGTTTCACTAACTGATTGTGTTATGTTATTTGTAAGATGGAGTATTACATAGACAAAACTTTTGTAACTGAATCTAAGGTGTCATCGAGATCCACACAACCAAAAATTGATGCAGTATACGATGCATTAGATGATGAACACAATGAACTATTCATCAACTCATGTTTTGGGAAGTTGTACAATGTGAGGTTTATGCAAATATCTCCAAAGCTAATTCACAACCTGTTAATCAGGAGGGTACATTCAGAAAATACAGACGAGCTCTGGTTTTGTTTGGGGAATGAGCAAGCTGTCCGATTATTTTTTCAAGTTTGCGCTTGTGACCAGCTTTAAGCCAGGAGATGAGGTTGAATACAAAAATAGGATAGTGCAGAGTGGGCGGTTGTTTGAGAAATACTTTGGAGATGAGGATAAGATCACCCCTAGTCGTTTGTATGAAGCATTTGACAATGAGGAAGATGATATGGACGACAAGTACAAGTTAGGCATGGCATGCATCTATGAGTTTGTGCTGAGAGCCAAAGAACTGAACACAAAGATAGACAATCACATATTGGATTTAGTTGACGACTTGGATTTATTCAATGAATATCTATGGGGGCGGAAGATTTATGACCTAACAATGCATGCATTTATAAGAAGTTGGGAAGAACAGAATGAGAGGTATTCTTTGTGAGGGTCTCCATTGGTGGTGTGGGTAATGGTCACTGAATCTAAAATTTCCATTAAGTGAAAAAATTAGATATAAAAAATTGGTAAGTAAATGACAAGTACATCTATCTGTAGGTTTAGGCATTTGAGGTAATACCACACATAGCACACTTGTTCCATGCTCAGATGCAAGAAAGGAGACTCCCGAGGATGTGCTCGTGGAATTTGCGCTTAACGCCTGAATCTAGAGACATTGCAGAAGTCTTGGACGATCCACAACATTGCAGAAGTCTTGGACGATCCACAGCTACACGTCTGGTGCACATTGCATGCTAGTCCCGAAGAGATGGAAAAAGAGTATATGAGATTGTTTGTCTCCGGCCCTAGAAGGGAAGATACAATCCTCGATGCCTATCTTCACAAGGACGGAGCAGACAATGCTGCTGGAGATGAAGAGCCCGATGATATATTCGAACAAGTACGAGAGGATGACCACCCACGCTCTCCAGTTGCACAGGATGAGCATGATGTATGTATACTATAATAAATTAATTGCATCCAATCCTGCCACTTGCATTCGTTTGTAACACTCTATTTTTGTTATTCCTTGTCATGTCCAGGCAGGTCAATCATCGCCTGCTGCAGCACCTCGTGCACCTTTACAGAGGAGCCATCTGTGTTGCGAACACAGAAATATGTTGAGGCAAATACTTGAACAAATTAAAAAACTAACGGATCAAGTTGGCGAGCAGAAGAGGAAGGTGGACATGTCAGAAGAATGGAGATAGCGTAGCCTACATTTGCATGGAGAATATATGGGCGTCGAGAAAGGAATGAACTGGGATGCGGCTAACGTATCATTTGGTGATCAGGGGCAGATGGGTGCAGAGGAGGTAGATGATAGAGAAGTGGATACAGGGATAGATGGAATAGGGCATGAGAGTGTAGAAGAGCCGGTAAATGTAGGTGTGGAAACAACTGTGGAGGGTGAAGCGGATACGGCTGTAGATACAGGGGTCAGGGCAGATCGTGTCGAGGGTGAAGTGGCCCTTGTAGATACAGAGATGGGGACAACAGTAAAGGGTGATCAGGAGGAGGCCGTAAATACATGTGTAGACACAATGGTGGAGGCTGAAGCGGAAGTGGCTGTAGATACAGGGGTTGGGACAACAGTGAAGGGTGATGTGGATGAGGCGGATAAACCACGTAAGCGGACTACGCGATCTGTTAGACGGAAGGATGTACAAGAAAAACCTAAGGTGTTCCTACGTAGGAGTAAGAGGAAAGCCATAGAAAAGCCTGACGTAGACGAACAGCCACGGGAAATGAGAGTTAAAAAGCCTTCACAGTGGGTGACTTCTCCATACACGACTGAAGGTCAGTGGAGAAAGCACGTTGATGCTACGACGTTTGATCTTTTCCGAGATGTTGACCTTTGAAGGATAAAGAGTTGTCTGCATGGTACAACCAATTAGGTGACAGGTAAACATCGTTTCCAACTTAGTGGACTTATTATTAAGCTATAATTATTATTTTTGTTTTTTCTTCATTCATATTTTTTCCATTATTGATTTACACCCATTGTTAGCCACCAATTGGACCATTTAAAGTTGAAGGATGCAAAAAAATGGTTCCATAATGTATTCACAGAGGGAGCTTGGATTTTAGATGAGGTAAGTAGCCTCAACGTGTGAAATATATGTTCAACATACTTAATTACTTTGGCTAACACTTGCTTATTTTGAAGCACGTTGATTTGGCAATGCAATTGTTGCGTCAGCGGACGATAAAATATCTGAAATCTTTTGACCGTTCGTGCATCATTCTAGACGTCAACTTCTACGTCAACTGCATGCTAGTGATACTTGAGTTAGATGCAACAGATCATCCGACAGAGCTGCTAGAAGGGTTCGACAATTCCTCGAAGACGAGTTTCCAAAACATGGTCAGAAGTGGGAGGGGTGCACCCATTTATATTTTCTAGTTTGCAGTTGTAGTCACTAGTATGCTGTCGAGGTGGATATCACCAAATTGATGATGTTCATATACGATCCAGATAGGAGCTGCTCTACGGATTATCAAATTAGAGCTGACTTGAAGCCCATGACAACGATTCTTCCCATGCTTCTGAAGAAAATCAACATTGTCATCGATGTTCTAGCAATAGAACGGATAACGACAACCTCGAAACAATCCAACTCGTAAGTTTTATATAACAATAAGCAACTGCTCAACTACGATCATCTATTTTAATTTGCACTATTAATGCCCAACTTCGAAATTATGTTGCAGGGGTGATTGTGGTGTTTACGCCATCAAAATACATAGAATTCTTTAGCATCGACAGACAAGCAGAGCTAGTTAATAGATTCCACATGCAGAAGTGGAGGAGAAAACTGGTTGTTGAATTATATACCCTTGATTGTACTCCATAAAAAAATAATTTCTCGTTTGTTTTGGTTATTTATTTTGATATGCTTTTTGTTCAGTTTAATGATGTTGATATCGGGGTAGGACAGTTGCAAACATTGTTTAAGATGTATATTTTAGGCCGATAGCATACTGAAACGACTTCAGTAGTTTATAAACGATGGAAGTAGTTTTAGAACAACAACAGTAGTTCAAAAACATGTGTTGTTTTAAAAATCTTCTATGCCTTTTAAAACATCATTACTCGTTTTAGACTTTCGTGAACTAACTTTGGCAGATCCTTTTGTAAGTTTTATGTACTTATGGGATTACGACTTTTGTTGGTTAAATAATAGTGTTTGGGATTCAATTTGTCAATGAGATTCTACAAAGTTTTTATTTTACGTTATATCTCGTGTTCATTGTTATTATACAGTTTTTACTACGACCATAATTGTGTGAAACTCTAATAAGAAATTGATGTTACTATTATCATTGAAAACTGATTTTACATCCATTCAAACAAAACTGTAAAACAAAACCAAAACTTCATCAATGCTAAATTACTAAAAAAAAAAGGCAATACAACAAAATCAACGTAAACATAATTTTTTCAAAACAATACAAAAAGAAAAACTGTAACAACCATTCCAACTTCAAAAGCGACCAACATAAATCCCCTTCTCCCTGACTGCTTAATCTCCTTCCTCTGAACCCGACAGCTCAATCTTGTCCTCCATCTCATCAGTCTCCAAATAGTGAAAGTAGACTTCATTAAAATACTCATAAGAGTACAAAAACATGTCAAGCAAAGCTTCTACTTTCCAATGCGCAACAATATTTGGTGGGTATTTCTAAACTTTCCACTGGCGTTCATGCTTGTCAAGAAAGACATCAAATATGCTCTCGTCTAACTGCATCTTAACTGGAGTCAATGAAATATGAGGGTTGAAGAAGAAAAGATCAAAATGATCCCTACCACCAATGGATACTCTTACCACATTGTCAAGGCAGTTTTCATGTGCGAGAGATGGACGAATTGTGTAGCATTGAAATAATTCTGGTGCCTCCGTATAAGTAAATGGAGTTGATGCTCCCTAGGGTTGAATTGGTTGGAGAAGAGGTCTGTTACCTACCATCAGTATGATAGAAGTAGACTACAAGAAAATACCAAGAGTAGCAAGTAATGATAAAATAATTAGAAAACATGCGTACCTTATAGCACATAATAAAGCAGACCAAGAGTCATTAACACAGCAGGAAGGGGAAAAGCCTCAGTCCAAGGGTGATCAATCGAATTATTCTTTACCAAAAAAATTTAACACAAAGGGGATGTGAAAAACTTTAGTGTCTCATTGGTCATTCGATTTATTTACTGCCATATGTTCAAATGTTAAAAAATTAGCATGGTCGTTCCAAAACGACGAATGTCGTTCCATGACGAATGCAGTTTCACATATCGTTTTGCACATCTGAGTTTTCTATAAACCACACCTTCAACAAATATCCAGCATTAGAGGCAATTGCACATGGCTAACATTACCCATGAAGTTTCGACTTAGATCAACGATAAACAGAAAAAAAAAAAAAAAGCTTTACATAGTTTCTAAAAAAATCAATAACAAATAAACAGTGTACATCAGCCATACAAATTAATATCATATTCTTCTTTGCGCCTCGAAGATTTACAGAAATATTGTCGAATTTGAATAGCAGTGTTGTTGCAATTTTTTCACTTCTTTGAATGGGTCTAACGTCATGAGGAAAGATGGACGTTAAGTGGATGGAGATGAAATATGAGAATTAAAATCACGTTGAAAGTAGGGGCAAAATGGAAAAATACAAACTAAACAATTTCTTCCTTTTTTTTTCTCTCTTTAATTCAGGTCAAAGGCCTCAAAAATCTATTGACTATTTTCAAAGGCTATTTGAGTTGATTCCCACAAGAAAAAAAAAAGACTTTTCTTTGGGGTGATTGAAGATGCACGCAATTATATCTGAACAGAAAATTTAGACGGCTTTAGAAGATCGAACCATGTTTCCTTCCACAAACACAAACCAATATAATAAAGAAAAAATAAAATAGCCTGCAGCACCCCAATCTTACATTTATCAGACAGATACAAAGTCTGATCTAAATATGGAAGAAGTCGAAAGATTATTACTTGAAAAAACTGATAAAACACTCAAATGATTGGAATTAGATCATCCTCCAAGGAATTATCATCACATATTTATACTAAAAATTTACAAAATTACAGCCCATAATTATGGGTGATTACAAAGCATAATTGTATGGATATTACACCAGATTATATAGCAGAATTATAGAGATATTACAGTAGATTATGTAGCAGATTTGTAGGGATATTACAGTATAATGAGATTTTCTTGACACCCTCTCTCAAATTGATGCCAGAGAATCAAGAAATATCAATTTTCTAACCAAAAAATGATGTATGGGTCGTGACAGACCCTTTGTAAGAATATCTGCAAGTTGAAGTTCTGTGGATATGTAAGGAAGACAGATGGTATGTTGTGAAAATTCATCGCGAATTAAATGACAGTCAACTTCAATGTGTTTTGTACGTTCATAGAAAAGTGAATTTTCAGTTATATGAATGGCACTCGTGTTATCAGCATGTAGCGGGGTTAGGATGTGCTGGTCAAAACCAAGTTCAGACAATAATCAGCAAAGCAGAGTATCTCAAAGAATGCAGATGACATAGCACGATATTCTACTTTGGTTGATGATTTTGAAACCTTACCCTGTTTTTTCCATTCCCAAGAGATTAAAGTGTGGCCAAGATACATGCATCATCCTATCGTTGAACGACTAGTTTTTGGACAACCACCCAGTCAGCATCAGAATAAGTAGAAAATGTAACGGCATTGCCAATAGGAAAAAAAACCACGAGTTGAAGTCCCAATAAGATACCGAATTATACGTTTAACCATAGCCAAATGAAGGTGTCACAATGCAGTCATAAACTGACTCATCAAATTTACAGCAAAGGAAATGTCTGGCCGAGTAATAGTCAAGTAAACAAGGCTACCTACCAACTGTCTATAGAATGAAGGATCGGGAAGAAGGTGACCTTCATTTTGGTGATATTTCACATTGACTTCCAGATGAGTATCTACAGTAGTTGAGTTCTGAAGTCTGACAAGATAGATAAGGTCTGAGAGATACTTTTGCTGATTTAGAAAAATGCCTTTAGCTGAGTGATGTACCTCTAAACCCAGGAAATATGTAAGAGGTCCCAAATCCTTTATATGAAAAGAACTATGAAGCTTCGTTTGTAAGTGACGAATCATGTCTTCATCAATTCCAAAAATAATGATGTCGTCAACATAAACAAGAAATATAGTGATTTCCATGGAAGACCGATGAATAAACATAGTTGCATCATAGGTGCTATGAAGAAATCCAATAGAAAGCAGAGCTTGGCAAAATTTATCAAACCATGCTAGAGGAGCTTGTTTCAGCCAATAGAGAAAACGTTTTAACCTGGCTACAAAATTTGGAGATGTAGTATGAATGCTTTGTGGTAGCTGTATATACACTTCTTCTTTAAGATCCCTATGTAGAAATGCATTCTTAACATCCATCTGGTATAAAGGTCATGATTGTGAAGTAGATATAGCTAGAATGGTTCGAACGGTTGTCATCTTTGCAATAGGAGCAAAGGTTTCATGATAGTTTATGCCATATTCCTGTTGGTTCCCCAAGGCAACTAGTCGTGCTTTATACCATTCCAAAGATCCATCAGATTTTAACTTAATGTTGTAGACCCATTTGCAACTGATAGGTTTCACAAAAGGCAGACATGAAATAATTTCCCAGGCGTCATTCTTCTTAAGGGCATCTAGTTCATCCTGCATAGCCTATAGCCAACTGTCGTGCTTAACAGCCTGAGAATAATAGTTAGGAAAAACAATAAAAGACAGCGTAGTAAGTAAAGAGGTGTTAGAACAACAATAATGATGAGGTGGATGAGGAGATCGAGTAGAATGACGAAGAGCGAGTACCTGAAGTGGATCTGGTGCTGGGGTGAAAGAGTAGGCCTGAGTGTGGAAGATTATGTCGTTGACGCCTACTATACACAAATTGAGGTTGAAACCTTGTTGGAGATGAAGTTTGGGGCTCAAAAAAATTTGGAAGATGAGATTCGAAAATAGATGGTGATTCTCTAATCATGGGTTCAAAAAACTGTTGAAAATAAATGTGTCCAAAAAATTGACATTACGAGACACACGTACTCTTTTAATCTCTGGATCATATCATAAATATCCTTTTTGATGGGATGCATATCCAAGAAACACACATTTGGTAGATTGAGCTGAAAATTTTGTACGCTCAGTAAAAGGAAGATGAACAAAACATACATATTCAAAAGGATGAAGATGAGCATAGGAGGGTTGGGTTTTATACAACCTGAAATATGGAGATTCATGCTGTAGTGAAACAGAGGGCAACCGATTGATTAAGTTGACAGCTGTAGATAAAGCTTCTGGCCAAAATGTAGCAAGGATAGAAGATTCGATAAGTAAGGAACAAACAACATCTAAGAGAAGTTGTTTCTTCCTTTCAGCAACTCTATTTTGTTGTGGGGGTATGGGGACAAATCCGTTGATATATAAGGCCTTTTTGTTGTAAAAAAAAACTTGAAATTTGTTAGACATATATTCTCCACTGGAATCAGAACGAGGGATTTTAATAGATTTAGTAAACTGATTTTCAACATATGCTGTAAAATTTTATAAAGCGTTGAAAACATCAGATTTAGCTTTTAAAAAATAAATCCTTGTGAACCTACTATAGTCATCAATAAATGTGACAAAATATTGGTAATGATCACGAGATACAACAAGTGCAACACTCTCAAAAATCAGTATAAATGATTTTAAAATAGTGTGTAGAGAGTGAGTAATTACTAACAAGAAAATGAATAGTTTCACTTTTAGCTAGTTTGTAACTAGAACAGTCAAAAATGAGAAAAGAAGGAGATACTTTTGATGCATTTGGTAACATACCAAAGTTCAACAAAAGTTGTAAAATCTTGAAATTAGGATGGCCTAATTTATTGTGCCACGATTTTACATTATTTTGATCCACATTAAAAAAAAAAATACTACATTCCCAATCGATAAAGTAAGAGGAAATAACCGTCCATGCTTAGGGCCCTTTGCAATCACCTTCCCCGACACCTGATCCTGCACAGCACAACCAGGATAAGAGAATGAGATCTAACAATTTTGATCAACCAATTGTCCAACTAACAAAAGGTTGGTGTCAGTCAAATATGGAGAGTAAAAAAAAATTGCGAAAAGGTAAAGAATATGTTAAATCACAAATTCCTAAAATAGGTAGTTTGTGACCATTGGTTGTATGTATTTGAAGAGTACCATCAAATGTTTTAGATTCGAGAGATGATTAGAAGAGAAAGTCGTGTGATTGAAAGCACCTGAATCAAAATACCAAAGAGAAGGAAACTTTTTTTTACCCGAAACACCAAGTGCAGAAAAAGCATTAAGAATCATTTGGTTGATTACTTCTTGAGTGATTGGTGAAGAAGATGATGGATGTGCAGACATGGATGCAGGCTGTGCAAAAGAACTAGAATGAGATTCCCCAGTAGTTATTGAAAATCTTGTGGTTGACAATTTTGTAGCCTTTTACGACATTATGTGAGCATTTGGCCAGAGATTTTGCAATAATTACAAAAATTTTGTTGACACTGAGCATCAATGTGCCCAAACTACTTACAGCTGTAACATTGAATTTTGCTCATATCTCGTCATTGAGAATGACCTGCATATGTAACATTTCTAAGACTGGGATTAGTTCGTTCTTCCATGTGGGATTGTGTGGCAAGCTGCTATTCTTCGCAATAGGTCATTAAGACAAACATCCAACGATGGTGAAGGAGTTTGACACATTAAACTGGATCGAACCATCTCAAAATTAGAATAGAGATGCATCAGAAATTGGTCTCGTTGACTTGTTTCATGAATAGCTTGAATATCAGTTAAAACATTGGAGGTATTGGTGGCATAAATAATTTTTGTGTATTCATTCCAGAGGGCCATAAATCCATAATAATAATCCTGAATAGACAAAGGCCCTTGAATATATTGAGCAAGTTCGTGTTGCAAGTGGAATCGACGAGCCGAATTTTCTTATTGATAGAGTCGGTGAACATATTCCTACATGTCTTTGGCGGTTTTGCAAGGTCACAGATTGAAGATGAATTTAGGCTCAACAGAACCTAAAATCCTGATCATCTGCGCACCTTTCATTACCTATTTAAGAAGTTGGGTATTATCAGTGGGTTTAGAAGTGGTACCATCAATATGACCCCATAGTTCATTGCCCGTAACATATATTTGGATCTAAAATGCCCAAGAGGCATAATTTTTGCCTGTAAACCGAATAGATGAATGCTCTCAGTTTTTTCCATGAGGGAATGCTAGACTGCTAGAAACAATAGTGAGGGCTAGAGCTTCAAATTATCAAGATCTAGAAAGAAAAACTTCTAGATGAATCAAGGGTGAGGTAAAGTAAGGAACCCACACGTAAAACTCATAAAACTCTTGGTGCAGTTAAAGAAGATGCATGTTGGAATAGTGAAGACTCTCACTTCTGTAAGGTATATCCCAACATTGAAATATAACTTTTTCTTCGTTGGGAATACTTGGCAGAAGCAGGTACACAAGAACTATGAAAGTTCAATGAGAAAGGATTACAAGAGTTATATATCCAGGACTTGTTTGGAGATGATCAGATTGGTGGGGGTGGGCTATAGAAAAGTAAAAAGCCAATCCTTGATAAGGTAAACCAGGTTAAGTTTTGTAAGAAGGCAATGCACATAACCACAAAACACCTAAGACATATGCACACGGACTCGCAGGTGCCATCCAGGACTAGTCTACACATATTGGAGGAGACAGATTCTTCATGTACATTGTAATTGAATATTTTAGAAAATTCTAAGTTTATGTGCCCAAACATACAGACCAAATCCTTAACAAGTTCAGAGAATGGAAAGTCCTAGTTGAAAATAAGATATTAAGAAAACTAAAGAATCTAAGGACTGATATAGGCATGGAGTTCTCCAAGGAGGACTTCAATAGAATGGATTGGCAGAAAGGATGAATAAGACACTCTTGGAGATAGTGAGATGTGTGTCCTTATCGCAAGGTGTCAAACGCTTTAAAATGTGGGATTTAAAACTAGAATCACAAAATACCTTAATCAATGATGATGCAACATTTGCATCAACTTGTGTGTCTCAAAAGCTCCATTCCACAAAGTAACCAATACCAAGACAATTAGATTTGAAGTGGAGACTAATAACTTGAACAAGAATAGAGAAATCACAGGGACTAGGCAATGGGCTGAAACTAATGATTCAGCCCATTTACAAGAATGTAACATAGAAATTGAGTATTTTGTTATTACATATTTTTTAAATGAGAAATTGTCAAGAAGTCATCCGTATGTGGCTTATTCTAAATTAGGTCCAAACACTTTCTAAAATTATCAATAAGTCATACTAATTCAGCCATATTTTAATGAATGTCGTAATTACTCCTATAATCCAAATTAAATTGAATTAAACCAAATTTAAGCTGCAGCAATGCACACGGGTACTGTCTTCTCTCGAGCTCTCCATCGGCATTACGTGACTCGCCGTCAGTTACCCAAACCTTATATACTCTTTTCGTAAGTGATAATTTATGAATTTTCATGGTTTTTCTAGTGTTGTTTTTTTTCTCAATCATAGAAGGTTGCCTAATTTTACTTTGTAAGTATATTTTAGACACACTTTCCATTAAGGTTACTGATTGTGAGGGTTCTAATGGTACTTTGTGAAAATTGTGTGATAATTGGAGTTAATTAGAAGTTGACAATATTTTATTGTGTTATTCTATTCCTGGACATGATAGGTGTTTTCTAAGAAATGAAAAATAATTTAAGACCATGATTTTATTGATTTCTGCGTTTGATTTGAAATTTGTTGATATTAGTGTTTCAGATTTCAAAACAGTAACACTTGATTGTAAAACAATATCACATGATTGTGATACTTTTTGTGAAAATGATAGAAATATGATAACTACATATTGTTCTTCAACAAATAGTAGGACATTACTTTCATCTAGTTGGTCAAGTGTAATCACTCATGTTGGACAGAGGTTCAAGAGAGGGTAGCTGAATTTAGAGATGCTTTATGCAAATATTCGATTGAGAGAGGATTCAAGTTTGTTAACATGAGAAATAACAATGGTAGGGTAGAGGCGCGGTGTTCAAAAAAATATTCTGATGATTGTAGGTGGTATGTTTATACAACAGTATCAAAGGTTAGCAGTTTTTGTTACATACGAAAGCTTATTAATGAACATAGTTTCACTGTAGTGTTGAAAAAAGAAAAAAGTGATAGATTAAGTTGTAAGGTAATTTCTGGTTTGATTGTAGATATTTTGAGGGAGAAGTTAACATTGTGTTCTAACGACGTTGTTTCACATATTTTAACAAGTTACAGTTACACGATAAGCTATGAGAAGGCTTGAAATGCATTGGAAAGAGCGATCGAATTGATTTTTGGTGGCGCATTTGAATCTTTCAAGCAGTTACATTGGTACATTGAGGCCGCAAGGTCATTTAGTCATGAAAATTATATTGATATAGAGGTGGACCGAGTTTCCAAAAGATTCTAAAGATTGTTTGTTTCTTTCCATGCGTGCATTCATGAGTTCAATCATTGTCGTCCCATACTGTTTATCGATGAAATATTTTTGGAATGAAGGTTCAAAGGTAACTTCTTGTCTGCAACCGCAAAAAAGGTAACCAAGGTAAGATACTATTTTTCTGATGTTTTGATATCGTTAGTGATATTATTATTTTGTGTATAGACATGTATCCATTGGCTTATGCCGTTAAAGATTCCGAGAAATACGATAATTGATTGTGGTTCTTGGAACATCTGCGCAGTATTGTTCAAAGTACTCGGCAGCTTACATTTGTGTTTGATCAGAATGTTGGGTTAACGAAACCATTGCCTAAGGAATTCCCTACAGTGAGTCATTTTTTCTATTTACAACACGTTAAAAGAAATTTGAGGGATAAATTCACGGTGGTAGCTTCTTAATTATAGAGAGCATATGGTCTGGTTGTTCCAGAAATGTGCACATGCTCCATCAATTGCATTATTTAACCAGAAATTATAGGCATTGAAACGTGATGGAGGAGCTATTATTCAAAGGTTTCTAGATGGGTTACCGTTTGAAAATTAGTCGAACGCTCATAGTGTTGGATGTCAGTAAGGAGAGATGTCGTCAAATGCAACTGAGTCTTTCAACGCATGGATAGTTGACTGTAGTAGTTTGCCCATAACCCAGATGGTTGACATGTTAAGGATAAAACTGATGAATATGTTTGTTACAAGAAGAACTAATTCTGGTAATGTTATGCTACTATTTTTTTACTATTATGATACTGTTTTTATTTTCTATATAATATTGTTCTTATAGCTCTATGATACTGCTGTTTTCTGATTTTTGATACTATTCTTTGCTATATGATACTGTTCAACTATAATATATTGATTTTGTTTGAGTTTTGAATGATACAAGTGAGTATATTGGGGTTGTCTACATGAAGATGATAGAGAAGTTGTAGGAATATGCAAATGAATGTCAATCATGGAATATCAAGCGGTCTTCTGAAACTATTTTTGAAGTTTTTTCAGATCCATCGGCTTGTGTGGATATCTGTAAAAGCACATGTTCTTGTTTCCAGTGGCAGCTGAATGTGTTTCATTGTGTACATGCAATTGCTGCAATTAATAGGTCTGAAAGGCCCATTGATGAATTTGTTTATTATTATTTTCATGTTGCAGCATTCCGCAAATCCTATGAAGAAACTATACATCCTATCCCCACTTCAATGAGGTTGGAATATGAAAATTCTGCCGAGTTTGACATTTTGCCTCCACCTACAAAGAGACCAACTGGAAGACCTAAAAAGAAGTTAATTAGATCAAGGGAGAAACAAGTACAGATGATACGGTGTAGAAAATGTGGAAAGTTGGGTAATCACAATAAGAAAACTTGCAATGAGTCATTGGCCCAAGGGCCTCTTCCCGTGAAGGATATTATTGTTTCTTTTTTTAAAAAAAATTGATGGAGAGAAATATTGTTTTTTTAATATATAGGAACACAATTCTGTTGTAATCATTTGTTGGTCCAATTAATGAAAGCAACATTTATTTTACAAAACAGTATCACAAAATATTTATCTTAATAAAATAGTATCACAAGCATTATCTTATTATGTTATCACAAATGACTATAATCCCTAGTGTTTTTAAGATACTGTTTTCAATAAGATACTTTTGTTCTATCATGTTCAACATTCTAGAGTTCAAATGCAATATTTTAAATGCCATTCAAACTCGAAACTACATAATTGCAACTAAAAAATGTATTCAGTATCAAACAAAACTGCAAATACATTATACAATATCAAACCAAAATTTGCAACTAGAAAATCTATTCCTCTAGAAATGCATGTATCTAAAATATATTCATTCATCTACAACGAAATCCCTAATAAAGTGAGAAACAATATTTGCTTTATATTATCTTACTTCCTTCATTGTCATGATTTCTTATAGCTCTTCATTCTTTGCCAGTCTCTCCATTACATGGCACACATGTATTCCACAATCAACACTGTGAAATAAAATTCAGGAATACATAGTAAATGTCAGTGTATATAGTCATTTAAAACAAGATAATACAAATAGTGAATTTGAAGGAGTAGTTGCTTCTTACGTCCCAATGTATTGTTGCGAACATTTCTCGTAGGAGATCAATGGATGATTGAATTCTTCTTCATTGTACTCAGCAGTTTTTGTAATAAGAGATTTCATAAACAGCTCATTTTGTTTGCTTTCGATATATTCTTTCTACACGTATTTGGAAAAAAAACAACAATGTAAAATCTTAGATTTGTATTTTAAAATTTATTCTAGAAACAGTACATGGGACTGTAACAACTCATTATCTTACCAGTATAGCATCCTAAATATATTTGTTTGAGGTCCCGTCTCTTATCAAATTACTATTGTAATGTATCTATCGACCTGCTTCCAATCGAATGTGAGCAGCGTCCAATGGTTTGGAACTACGTCAAATCATTTACCTTTATTTAAGTTCATCAGGAACAACAATTGTCGAGGTTGTCTGGTGTTATGGAGGTGTTCCAACACTACAACGTTTCTTTGTGTTCTTGGAATTGACATTTCATCATTTGTGATGTATAGCTACAGTATTCAAGTACAATATCAAGATAAAAAACTATGTTGTTATAGAACTAAGTTGGTAATTGAAATATTTATGCAGCGGTTTATGTTGAGATTAAACAACTCACCCAGCATAAAGAATCAAAATTGACAAATCTTGTATTGTAAGTGTTTTCTACAATCGGGTTATTAGCCTTCAGAATTTCTCCGTATGCGTCAATTATCTACAGATAAAGTATCATAGTTATGTTTTGTATAAGTTTATAATTTGGGAATACAATTTTACTTTTTACAATCTTACATTGTTCGGTATTGCTCATCCCTAAGAATATCAAACAATTCACCCAATGTCACAAAGTAATATTCTGTTCCGGTCGGCTTGTAAACTGTTGTTCTACAATATAAAACAGCATTAAGCAATGAAATAGTATCACAATATCAAAAGTAAAACAGTTTCAGTAATTGAAATAGTATCACAATATTTAAACAATATTATGAAAACAATGTCACTATCAAAACATCAACAATTAGTGTATGGAAGAGACTTACGATGGTTTTGGCTTTTTCCCCATCTTTACAATCTTCTTTCTGTCTGCTGCACTCGACTGTTTTGTTGTCAACTATTTTGCATTGATTTTGGTTGGTACTTTGTTCTCTTTCCTCGTCGGAAGATCGGGAAGGTCCTCAACGTTGAAGATAGAATCGTCATTCTCTCCTTCTAACACCTGAGATTTACCTTTTTTTACCCCTTGCAACCCTTTTTTTCAAAGGACAATAGATGAAATTGTCGTCCTTCTTTCTTTTTCTCGTTTTTTTTTCTTTTTATTCCTTTCACCATTGAAGTTTTCTATCCTCTTCCTCAGTCAACGCTTGGGTGACTTCATGTACCACCCTCTCAGTTAGCTCCTTTACAAGCGAGGTATTCTCTTTATCTAATGACGTGTTCTCCCTTGCAAAGTTTTCTGTAGCTTTTTCAGTTCTTCGGTGGCCTTATGCTTTTCCTCCAAAACTGCTGCATGTAAAGAAATTACCTTTCGTAGTTTATCTTGTATATCGCTTATCCCTGTGCTCATCTCCTTAAGCTTCTCTAAATTCCTTTTATTTTGTAAAGTACCAAAAGTACTTATTATCAATATCAAAATATGAAAATCACATTATTATCAGTATCTTAATTAAACAATATCATAATAAACCAGTATTATAGATAATAGTACATCATTAAAACAGTATCATAGATTGAAACAGTATCAAAGATGAAACATTATTAAAGATAAAAGAATACATAGATAAGATAATATTAATATCATAATAAAACAATATCTGTATTATAACAAAATAGTATCAAAAAGCACATTATCATCAATATCAGAAGTATCAAAATCACATTATTATCAGTATCTTAATTAAACAGTGTCATAAATAATAGTTTCTCAATAAAACAATATCATAGATAAAATAGTACCATAGGTAAAATAATATCATATTAGTATAAAAAAAATAGTATCATAAATAACAGTATCATAGGTAGTTGTATCAAAAATACTATTACCTTTCATTTTGCGAGATGCTTTCATCCAACGCAGCTTGTAAGATACGCTTTTTTTCCTTAGAGTCTCGTAATTCATCACGGAGTCTGGATGAAATGTTTATGGCTTTCTTGGATGATGAATCCTTGATTGCAACTTCTGCTAGATGACTCAGGGTCAAGTATAGGCAACTGTAATCCTCTTCTTCAATGTTTTCAAAACTGTCATATCCTTCTTCATTGACCCTGCCATTCTCACTTTCTTCCTTTTTCTTGAATCGTGCTCTTTTTTTGTATCATCATTACTCTCTTCTTTTTCACTCTCTTGTGTTTTCTTCTGAACTTCATCTTCGTCAGACTCTTCATCTGTTTAATCTTCAACTTCATCAACTTGCAATGGAGTAGTATTTGTAGAATAAACTAGATATTTGTATGTTGTATTGTGTACTGTATACTGTAGTTGAATAACTGTTCATGTAAGATTTTGTATAATATGAATTGGTGATACTGTTATTACTTTTTTTATAGTTCGTGAACGGTCGTAGTTTTTAGACTATGTGCCACATCTCTCAAGTCCCATTTAATACATTTTGATTCTACATTCTTCTTTAAAGCTTTGCAGACTTTGAGTTTTTCCAATAACCAATACTAGCTTTTCACAACAAAAAAAATTCTTAGTGCAAATAGAAAATAGTATCACAAATAAAATAGTATCAACAGAAAAGTATACAAAAATCAAATAGCTTACTGGTAAAGCCATCACACAGCCTATGACGTCCGTTGGGTCTTCATTTTTGCATAGGGAGGAAATGAGGTATTCGAAGATGTGCTTCGACCTATTGTAAGTCTTGATCTCATCGACATCTTCAACATATTTTATATATTTCCAGCTCAAAGTCAGAAATTTATTTAGCACAAAGAACGATGCCATTAGGAAGAGTACCATCGACCTAAAAACATCGTCGATGTCTTCTTTTTTATTTCTATTTGCCGCAGCTCTTAATTGTGTAGAGATTACAGTTTTGGTCAATTTACCCTCTAGGTTGGCTTCTGTTTTTCAATTGCAATCTGATTTTCACTGTTGGCGATGTTAAATATACCCTTCACATCATGCTTCTTGAACTTAAGATGGGATTTATTTGTCAAAAAATCCTTTTTTGACCTATTGAAGCACTCGATGATCTTGTACAGATCCACATCACTCTGATGACAGCAATGTTTGTCAATTTTGTCATCCCAGATCAACTTGACAAGATTCCAAAATGGCAATTTCTTCAATCCAATTCTTTGTGCTTTTGTTAACAATATTCCTTTCACCTCCATGGTCACTGTTTAGAGGTTAGACCGATACTGTGGGTGGACCTTCTTCTCCACTTTTATTTTTCTTCGTATAGAAACAACCTTCTTTTTTTCTATTATTTTGTAATTGATTGTTTTTTATCCAATGGCTTTTTGTTTTGTTGCATCATAAATAACAACAGTATCAAAAGTATCAAAACACATTATTATCAGTATCATATAAGACAATATCATATAAACATTATCATAATATATCAGTATCATAGATAAAACAGTATCAAATATAAAAGTATGGTATTAGTATATCATAGCACATTATCTAAATAAAATAGTATCATAGATAATATATCAATAATATAGAAAACAGTATCATAATATATCATAAATTATCAGTATCATAATAATAAACAATATTATATAAACAGTATTACAATATTTCAGTATCATAAATAAAACGGTATCACAGATAAAGCATAGTATAAGTATGACATTGCACATATATTGAAATAGTATCATAGATAAAACTAAGTATAAGATATTTTTAATGATTGAAGTAATGATATTGTTTTAAAATACTCCATTAGTAGTAGAAGATCATTGATACTGTCATCAGTATCATATATAAAAATATGGTGTAAGTATACCATAACACATTATCTAAATAAAACACTATCATAAATAAAACTAAGTACAAGATATTTTAATGATTGAATTAATAATATTGTTCTTAAAATGCTCTAATAGTAGTACATGATCATTGATACTGTTTATATTCAATAACAATATCATAGATTGAAACATTATCATAATAAAATTGTATCAAAGATAAAAGCATGGTTTAATTATACCATATTATATTATCTAAATAAAACAGTATCGTAGATAAAAGTGGCTAAAGATATCAATATATTAAGGTATCTTAATATTTCACTATCATTGGAAACAAGTAAAATATTAGACACACTCAACATAAAAAAGTCTACTCCAATAGAAGAACAATATCATTATCGAAACAGTCTCAAGCATTTTCCATGAGTAAATCACACATTCTAACAAAAAACCAAAAAAATCAGCAAAACATTAACACATAGTATACAATATCACGCATTTCAAAGTCCTATATCATATGTTCTGACAGAAAATCCTAACTCACAGCAACTACATTATCAAAAACTAGTCAAAACAGTTAATCCAAAATCTAATCATTAACATCATTGCACATGTTTCAATTGGAACGGTATCTCAACATTTTCATGGTTATTTTTAATCGAAAATGATTGCTTTAAACAAAATAAATTTACCTTTGCCATTGAAATAGCAACCTTCGAATTATTTGTATACGGTTTTGGTGAGAATAGTCAAATACAAGAAGAAAATTAAAATTGCTAAAAATAAATGAAGGGGTTTCTAAAAAGGTAGTGAGATTAATTAGTGGGTCTTTTGCGTTTGAATGAGCAGTTTTTACAATTGTAAGGGTACATTGGTCTTTTAGCAGTAAAGTATGACTTTAATTGAATTAAGTTTGGACAATATGACTTTGAAGCCCACGACGGCATCATCAGTGACAGGCTAAAAAATTCCTTTTTAAACCTACTACTTTATAAGAAAAAATATAATTCATTGGACCGACAAGGCACAGCCCCATCAAAGGGACGTACTGGGCCCAACTACCCTAAGGGCCGAGTCGGACCTTGGCCCAACTTAAGTGGTCATATGAAGAATAAAGCCTACATAGACGCTGATTAGGCATGAAGTAACAATGATAGTTTATAGTAAGGCTGATGCAGAGTTTTATGTTGTTGCTCATCAAATTTGTGACCTTTTTTAGTTTAAACGAATTCTTTGAGAGTTGACAATTCAAAGAGAAAAGGCCAATGAAGTTGTAGTGTGACAATCAATATAGAACACAACCAAGGGCGGAATTTGGGGGGGGGGGTCCGGGGCTGCCCAAAAATTAGGCCCAGTTGTATTAAAAAAAATTGGAATAAAGCCCAAATGTTTGAGCCCATGGTTGCCAAAAAATTAAGCCTTATTAAAAAACATAATTTTGAAATGAGCCCAAATATCCAAATAGACCAAATCCAATTAATAGTGTGTGAAACTGTGAATCATTCATCCAGGCTCCAGCATCCATCTTCACTCATGCTGCGGCGATTTCTGTGGTTTCTTCTCCGCCTCTTTTCTTCGCGTCATTTGGTAAGTAATTTTTTTTTTATTGAAATTTATAAAATCTCCGTCCACTCCAAGTATTACAACACATAAATCTTTTATTAGCATCTAGGGATTCAATTTTTTACCCAATTGGAAGATGAGGTTTTGAAGAAACTAGAGTATGCAGCGCTTGAATCATTTATATTGAACGATTTTGCTGTTTTATTATTGATGGTGAATCTGGTGCCCACAGCCTTGACACGAATCTGGTGCCCACTACCTTGAAATTTGAATGAAATTTATCCTAGTTTTTCAGTGGAATTTGTATCAATTGGGTGGTAATGTGGTATATTTATGTTTCAAATTTGTATCATTAGTTTCGGTTGGTTCCAGTTTTTGTAGTTTATGTAATTTTCAATTTTTTTAGTTTCAACTTTCAATTGATATTTTTTGGACAAAAAAAGAATATGAATATCATTCCAATTAACTACATTATGTAATTTAAACTTGAGGCTTAACATTTGTTGTTGTCTTGTTGATACTATATATCAGGCTTGCTCTTTATTGCTCCAACTCCAAGTCACAATCAATTTGACGTTGCAACAAGCTACGTAGGACAGATACTTCACTTGTCTTTTGAATATTGAATTGTATTTATATTGGATAATGGGTTAAATTATGATTTATTGGATTTGGTGTTTGATAGTTGATTGGTTAGATATTGAATATGTTGAATATTGTTGAATTGTTAGATAGTTGACTGGGTTATTGATTTTATTTTTTGTAATTTTAGATTTTGAAATGGAATAACCTTCAGCCAAGAAAGGAAAAACGTTGCTATCTTTTTAAAAAAAAAAAAAAGAGATCCATCTGAGGGTACTTCAATTCCTACTGTGCCTCCTCTTCCAATCTTATCTCTTGAAATGGAACCCCCTTCATCCTCTAATCATGAATTGGAACCATCTACTTGTATTGAAAGAGATCCGGGAAAAAGAAAGCAAATATGTAAACATTCAGTTAATGAACGAGATCAAATTAGACGGGCATATCTAAAGGCTAAGTCTTATCAACCGAAACTTTTAGAGTATCTGAGTAAATAATGTGGAAAGCAGAAACGTCGGTTTCAGGAGCATTGGTATAATCATTATAATTGGTTGGAATATTCGCCTTCAATAGATAAGGCATATTATTTTTACTGCTTCCTGTTTCTAAATGACAACGCTCCAGCAAATATTTCGTCATTGGTTACGGTTAGATTTAATAGTTGGAAGTGGGTTAGCCAAGGAAAAGATTGTGCATTTCTTGCCCATATTGGTACAACACCTTCATCACATCATAATATGTGTAGGAGAAGAGCTGAAGATTTAATGAAACCGTCTCAACATATTAACAAGGTGATGCATGTTGTATCTAGAGAAGAAGTTCAGAA
Organism: Forsythia viridissima; assembly: GCA_030279155.1. NCBI lineage: Eukaryota > Viridiplantae > Streptophyta > Magnoliopsida > Lamiales > Oleaceae > Forsythia > Forsythia viridissima. The sequence continues at coordinate 26,476,143 of CM059041.1, read as the reverse complement.
AAATCGTTTGAGGCTAAAGACCACAATAATTAGTGTTCGATGGCTAGCACTACAAGGTTGTGCCTTTAAGGGTCATAATGAATCTTCGTCTTCATTGAACCGTGGAAATTTTCTTGAAATGGTGGATGCTTTTGGAAGAATGAATACAGAAATTGGACAGTTGTACTTGGCAATGCTCCCAAAAATGCTACAAACTGTTCTCCTGAAATTCAAAAAGAGATTTTGAACATTATGGCCAACAAAGTACAAAATATAATTCGTCAGGAAGTTGGAGATTTAAGATTTTGTATTCTTGTTGATGAAGCACAAGATCAATCTAAACGAGAGCAAATGGCCATTATGTTGAGGTTTGTCAACAAAGATGGAATTCTATTAGAACGTTTTTTTGCGGTCAAAAGTGTTAATGACACTACCTCATTGAATCTCAAAAATCAAATATCTAATGTTCTTGTTCGTCACAACCTTCAAGTTCAAAACATGAGAGGCCAAGGGTATGATGGTGCTAGTAATATGAGAGGTGCTTGGAATGGACTTCAAGCATTATTTCTCAGAGATTGTCTATACGCATATTATGTCCACTGTTTTGCCCACAGATTACAGCTTACAGCTTACTTTGGTTTCTGCAGCTAAGGATGTCCGTGATATTTGGGAATTCTTTTCTCACTTGGACACTGTTGTTAATATTATTACGTCTTCTCCTAAGCGTATTAATGAGTTGCAAACTGCACAAAGACAAGAAATTGAACATTTGTTGGCAATTGGAGAACGCGAGTCAGGGAGTGGAGCTAATCAGATTGGTAATTTGCAATGATCGGGAGCTACTCGTTGGAGTTCTCATTACAACTCTGTAACGAGCTTGATAGAAATGTACGTTGCAACTTGCAAGGTGCTTGAGTCTCTTAGTGAACATTCTCCAAATACAAGATGTCAAGCTGAAGTTGGTGGTGTATACAAAAATATTACAAGCTTCGAATTTGTGTTTGTTTTGCATTTCATGCGTAGAATTTTGTCAATCGCTGATGTTCTTTGTCAGGCCGTTCAAAAAAAAACCCAAGACATCTTATGTGCTATGAGATTTGTCTATACTATAAAAACTGTCCTTCAAGAATTGAGAGAATGGCCGGGAAGAATTTCTTAAGGAAGTGAAAAGTTTTTGCTCAAGAAATGATATTTATATACCTGACTTTGAAAGTTCATATATGGTTGGTCGTTACCGTGGCCATGAGCATCCTATAGTTGAGCATCATTACCACTTTGATGTTTTCAATAAAGCAATAGATTTCCTATTGATGGAACTAAATACAAGATTTATGAGATATCAGTAGAACTCATTTCTCTCAGTGCTATTTTGGATTCTAAAAATTCTTTTGAATCATTTAACATGGATAATATTTGCAAGCTCGCAGAGAAGTTTTATCCTCAAGATTTTACATCTCAAGATATTTATTGTTTGAAAGTTGAGTTGCAACATTATTAAATTAATGTGATTTCTGAACCTCGGTTTCAAGTACCAACACTTTCTGAATTATGCCGGCAATTGGTAGCAAGCAGAAGGTCGGACCATTATATTATGTTGACTCGATTGATTCGCCTTGTATTAACTCTACCTGTTTCTAAAGCAACTGTTGAGCGAGCATTTTCATCAATGAAGCATGTGAAGACGGCAATTCGTAACAAAATAGATGATGATTTTCTTGCTGACTGTATGACACTCTACATTGAACGAGAATTTACTGTAAATATAGATATAGATTCTATTATTGATGAATTTTATGTTGTAAAAGATCATCGAGCACCACTTCAATAGGTAAAACCGTATTGTGATTTTTTCTGTTGAATATGAATTTTGTTTGTACATTAACTTTTTAGAAATTTTTGCCCCCACCCCCACCCCCACCCCCACCCCCACCCCCACCGTCACCGTAGATCCCTGGCTCCGCCCCTGAACACAACCCAGTTCACCATGATAGGGTTGGTCATCATTTCATCAAATGATCACTGTCATTGTTTCCTATGTGAGACTGTACCATAAATAGTATAGCATCTATTTTTTTATTGAACAATTAGCTCTAATATTTGGAGATAGGTCAAGAAATGGCTAGGCATCACAAGGTCCATGACGACAATTAGTAGTGCACTCAAATGGATTTAAAAAGAGGCGAGAAGAACATCTTGGCAAAACAAAGCAACAGTTTATCGGATTTGGACTTCATGTAATAAGAAAATTTTTGAAGATTTAATTCTCCATCCTGATTGTATTACCAGATTAAAACACAAGTATACAAGATCTTATTTTCTTTGTATCCTAATGTTTTAATTCATTATGAATATATTGTTTTGCACATTTCACGATGATTTCTTTGCAATCTTGAATATACCCAATGTATTTTGTACATATCTTTTTTATCTATAAGACATTACATTTACCGATAAAAAAAACAAACAAACAATTGGCATGGATTTTCACTAAAAGGCTACAGAGAACATTTGAAGTGCTGACAAGCTCAAGCTTAGGATATTTGATACCATTTAACCAGCTTGGGGAGTGTAAATTTGTGCACATATGTGATCTTTCGTGATTTTGTGCAACTAGTCAAAGGTGAAGAGAGAGTTTTCTATTTTGAAATTATTTTGTTCTTGGTTTGTAGAATTTCTCAATATAGTCATTATTCTTAAGTTTTGCTATAAGTAACTGTAAACCAAACCTACACAATACATGATATTACATTTCAGTCTCAAATCTATGCAATAATCGTAGTAATGGTCATATATTATAATCCTAAAATAACATGGTGTCCGTAGACTTATCCTCGTGAAAACACGTATGATCATCCCACTGCCTCTCCTCCCGTAGGATGAACTGTACAGTACAAGACAAAATTAAGGTATAAAAAAGCCGCAAAATATTGTCCTTTGTAGTGTCAGTATTGTCCAGTGCATACCAAACATGGACTAAATGAAGATGGAGGTCGGGACAAAAAATTGAAGATAGCATACTCCATCAAATATCCAAACATACAAGACGCTAGCCAGAGACATTAGTCAAAGCATTAACTCTCCTATCATCCGAGCAGCAGCATTCCTCGTTCTCAGAAGCACTTTCTATCTACAGAACAGAACCTCTGTGATAACATTGAAACTATAAAGGAAAAGCTTCGGAGAGGTCCTTGTGCCATATCAATTTTGCTCTTGTGCCATATCAATTTTGCTTCTTGCTGAATTGAGTATCATGACACAACATGCGGACGAAATTCTGATACTGAATTTTTTTACTTGCAACTCAAATTATTTACTTCTGACTTGGCAAGTATGCTTGATTACGAGTGCACTGAAACCATGAGTACATTCTTCACGGTGAAACAATGTACACATCACAGATACAAATTTGTTGCTCAAGAATCTGACACTGATGGTGAATTGGAATTTCATGGCGAACATATGCTATTTTTCCTCATCAATTCTATGCTTTCGGCAATGGTTGACCCGGCAGTCCCAACCAAACCTAGACGAGCACAGCTGCAAACAGTTTCTTCCACAAAAAGAAGAATATCAGACAATGATTGAGGATTGCAATTCTTAGCAGACTGAAATTTTGCATTACGTCCTCCACTCACAAGTTTCTTAGCAGTTTCCATTACTAGCTTGTCTCCCTCTCTAAGAATAAACAGCTTAAAAGCATCCGAATCTTTTGCCAGATCCCCCAAGTAGGTTCCAGTCCAATTGCTCATAGGAAGGTCAGTCATCACAAATACATGAATCGGGAGAGGGCCCTTCTCTTTTAAAAAGTCCAGCTTTTCTTTCAATGCCCGAAAAGTAGCTCTCCAATGGTTCTTGAATTGACCGTCCAATAATCTAAGCTGTGCACAAAGAAAAGGAGCTTTAATTGTCTGGAGAGCAAACTTCTTCCCAGAATTTATTATTTCTGGAACAAATGGAATAAATTCAATTTTCTGAATCAATGACTGAATCCTTTGATCCTGTGGAGCTTCATGGATGTCAATATGGGACTCAGAGCCCTTATAAGGAGCAGTAAAAAGGCTCCCAAATGCCAAAACACTAGCCGATCCAGCTTCAGATCCAGGACCAAAGGTCCTATGGACATCTCTCCTTTTCCTCACAAATGTAATTTTCTTCTTCTTCTTGAGTTCATCATCAGGTTGAAATGAATCCAAAATCCCATCTTCACCATCTTTTTGGTATGTCCACACTGTCATTGTACAATCTTCCTCTGAAGCGTATAAACAATTCTTTACATTGCCACTCAACCCAGAGAGTAAGGACCCACATTGTCTCAGGCTTTCATGTAAAGAAGAATGCTTACTTAAGTCCTCAGAGCAAACCAAGTTGATATTCACCCCACACCACATGGATACAAAAACTCTGAAATCTATAAACTTGACAGATGAAATGGAAATCAGAGATGAAAGATCAATTATATCTGCCATGGATGTGTACCTGCAACCACCAAGATAGAAAAACTTTTGAATATTCACATAAAGTACTTATATAGCAATTACTAAGAACAAGGTTTAGGAAATAATTTTTATTTGTTGGTGTAAATATCTATAAAGATGCATTTTTTTTCTTTGTAAGCCAACAATAAGTATACAAACAACAAATCAATTGGATGGAATAATGATAACTTAGCCACTTGACATGGTGGTAGAACAAGATGGTTCAAATGATGGTTAATGCTAAAAGAGAATTCCATACAGATTTACCAAAGTATAAAAATGCCGAAGTATAAGTCAGCCAAAAAGAAAGTTAAATGGTGATTCAGAAGTTTCAAGCAAGAGTCTACTTGAAGTTGCATAGTATCTTGGAACCAAAGATGGGAAGAAAGTTGCTCAAAAAATATCTCAAAAAGGAAACGCTGTATTGGTCTAAACCAAGTGAAAGTTAAAAAAATCAGGGATGAAACGACAAAAAGATTGTGAAATTATTTGGACCAATTATCTGCTCAAAAGGCATAATGTGGATCTTGAGACCTGACAAGCTCAGTAGAAGATATAAATGTTAACTACACTAGAAGGATCCCTTTCACAAAGTGAGGAAGTCTACGAAAAGGAAGAAGATAAATTAACACACTTAGTTTAGGTGAAATATCTACTCAAGTGTGGAAGTAATGGAGACAACATTCGATACCTACCCAGTGGGAAAAAAATGTTTCTTAACAACAGAGATCTCATGCCAAAAATACACTTATTCCAGGAGTAAATATAGAAAGTCGATTTTGTTTTCTTGTAATAATTATAAGTTCCAAAGTTAGGAAATTTGTCAATTTGTTATTGTAGTAACTTTCCATTTTTGTTAGGGATTCAGAATAAATAGGACTAGTATTATTGAATTATGTAGACATGCATTAGTGATATTCATAGATATTGAAATTTCTCTCAAAAAAATTTCCCATTCTCTTTCAACTGTCCAGTTCCGATTTGCCTTCACCCTATGGTTCACCCATTTTGGGCATTTGGGTCCCTCAGGTATTTTCACTTCAAAGCATGGAACTAATGAATGATGGTAGTTTGTCTATGCTGCTGATAGATCCGATCAAAAGCTGTGGTTTCTTTTCGAAAGAGAAAAATAGGCCAAGAAGGGGCTATTGTGACCATCGTGCAGAATAGTCTAGGCCCTTTTGTGTCTTGATAAATTGGGCCAAGAGGAACTAGAGAAATTGTACACGCCTCTATAAAAAAGATTCTCTAGTCACTTATAACTTAATCCTGACAAAGCAAGGGCTTTAGCGTTCCATTCCTATTGGGAAAAGGGGGTGAACAAAGGGCTTTAGTGTCAGGAAGGACGAGAATAAGTGCTTATGCTTATAGATAGAGAGAGAGAAAGATACGGCCAGACATTGATGAAAAAAGTCAGCCTTATCTGAAACCTGAACACTCACTGTCCCTGATCCTGAATTCATCTTCTCTCTTTCAGTCTTTTTCTCCTCTTTATTGTTCTAAATTGACGGGTATCAGAGCATACTCTAGTGCTAGACCTAACCCTTCTAAAAGAAGGCTACATTTCATGGAATTGTTCATCAGCAAAAAAATTTAACTTATCATGGTACCATATTAGCAAAGTTTATTGGTCACTTACTGTTCACATTTTTCGAGCTTTAACAACTGGTTGAGATTTTTTTCCCCTGTTATCCCTTACCTTGTGATATTAGTTTAGTTGGGTATGTTCCAAAGAGAAGAAATTGCTAGGATTCTTGGCTTTTTTTTCTTATTTTGTTGCCATTCTCTTTAATCCAAACAAGTAGTAGCAAAATGAACAGAAATATCAAAATCATTAAAAAAATACTTACATCCTTTTATTGTTCTTTGTTAGCTATTATTTTCTCTCTAATGATTATTTCCTTCCCTTTATTTTGCATATTTTCTTCCTTATCCCTTGCAATATTTTTATTAGACTCACTACATAATTCATTATATGAATTTTCCTACTTGGGTGCATTAGTGAAAGACACAACTCAAAATTGGTTAAAATAATTTACATTCCAAGATATGTTCTCCTTTCAATTCCACATTATCCTAATTTATTTAACTACAAAAATTGTCGAACTCAAAGAATCCAATTTCACCCTTCAAGAAAAAGTCTAAACCCATACAGCCAGTAAAACACACTTTAACTACAATTACTGATGACCAACAAATTGATTTAAAAAATGTAAAAGACACTTTAACTACACCTACTGATGACCAGCACCATTTGTTAAGGACCCTCACAGGCACTGTGAGGGAGAAAAACAAAAAGGTCCACCACAAGACAATGTTGGGCATTTCTCAAACCAGAGTTAATTGAGGAATCATAGGCACTCTATCACCAACACCACTATTACTTGTTCAAGAGTCACCCAGAGGCATTGTCTACGCTGATGATACTTTTCACGGAGATGCCTTTAGTGCCCCATTGCCTATGCCTTGCGAATCTAGAACACAATTTGTCCATGAAGTTCCTAGAATACTTTTCAGCGTTTGAACCCTGAGATGAGTGGCATCACTAGTGGAGTCAAATTAGAATCACCAAAATGTGAGGTGATTTTGAAGGGTTTCTTGATTGGACAAATACTCTTGATGACTACTTTGAGTGGTATGACGCGAACATCATTCAACATGTTCGCTTTGCTAGGTTGAAACTCGTATCGTATGTCAAACTCTCACTTTCTGGGTCAAAGTGAAGCAAAAACTGAAAGAAAGGCACATGGGAGATCTTTCTAGTGAAGAAAATTACTTTCTTAAACATGGGAGATCACGTGTTTGGTTGCCATTTGTTTTAGGCATAAACTGGAAAGTAGATTTTGATTTATTTTCTTCAAATATTAATAGACCTAAGTTGGGAAATTTTCTAATTTGTTATTTTGGGAAATTTCTTTTTCGTTACCAATTAAAGTATAATTAGGACATGAATCATAGAGACCTTGAATAGTGATAGTCATGTATATTTTGATCTCTCTTTATATTTCTCTTTCCTAATACCTTAATTCTTCTTCTCCCTCTGTCATTTTCTTTCTTTCTTTCTCTATTCTCTTTAATGCTCTAGTTCATATCAAGGCTCTTTCTTCTTTCTTCTTTCTTCTTTCTTCTCTTTTTATGTTCTCTTTAATGTTGTACCTCGGGAAATATCAAGGTGAGTTGGATATTTTAGAGTTGATGGAATTATCCAATGAGATCTTAATAGTAAAAAATGGTATATCGGTTGAGGAAGATTCTTACATTGCCTAGTCAGAATTAAGGTGATATTCAAAATTCCACTAACTATAGAGGTAAAATGTATTTAAATCACACAATGCCATTATGGTAGAGTATGATCAATGTGACATCCAAAACTTTGCCTCTAGCCATTTAATTTGGATTTAGGACTTTATGAAAGTATAAGGACATAGTAGTGTGTGATAATTAGTTGAAGGACTATAGTACACTATATATATATATATATATATATATATATATATATATATACTTATATATATATACATATATATATATATATATAAGTTAAATATGTTAAATGGATTTCCTTATATATGTGTATTTATGTAAATAGGAAAGAAATATGTAATTATGTAAAGAATATATATAGGATTGTTAAATGATTTAAATTAGGTACATTAAATATGGAATAATGTGTGTGTAATTGAGCAACAAATATTACTGTTCACGTGAACAGTATTCACTATTCACGTGAACAGTAAACAAGAATTTATTTTTACCATATAGAGATGATATGATTTGACCTAGCTCTACTTATTTAAAGACACCAAAATATAGACCTTTACACCACTTTTCATTACACACTCTTTCTCCCTCTCTATTTCTCCCATTCATATACGCTTACAATTGGTATACGCACAAATAAATCACTATCCACGCGTATAGTGCAAGATCAGAAGTACAACCAACACTTTATTGTTATCATTGTCTATCCTCACGCAAGGTAAGCGTGTATTTATGTTTACGTATAAGAGAACAAATTTCTTCATGTATTTCACGGCTATGGATCCATGTTATGTAAGAATGGATCGGAGTCTAGTAGCGCTACGCACGAAAACTGGCATCATCTAAGTTCGATCCAATTTTCGTGTCTCCCTATGCAAGTATGATTTTCCCGTTGAAATATATATGTATGAATTAGCTATGCATGCACGCTTATTGAGATTTATTTTTCTCACCCCTCTTACGTTTCCCCATTTCAGATGATTGACGATTCGAGACCGTTGGCTCGGGGTGGTATATGGCTGAGAGAGTTTTCTATCAAGAAATAAATTGTTTAAATATATAAACAAACTATTTTGTCGTGTGGTCAATTTCTTTATTTTTCCTTCCTTTTCAGAAATTCTTATCAGACTCTAAAATGTTAAGAGTTGTTTATCTCTTATGAATCTAAGTTATTTAAGTTCATTGTTTCAAGATATATGTTTATTATGAATAATTTCTTGAATTTATTATTTAAGTACCTCAATGAGAATCTTAAAGGTATGATTGGTGACATTCGAACCTTCAAGGATTTGGGATGTCACAGTTGGTATCAGAGCCCTTTACGATTCTCGGAGATTTTCAAAATTTTTGGACATCAACCACTTCACTGTTCACGTGTACAATACATGAACAGTGAGTGAACAGTATGTAAACAGCTCCCAATCATGGCCAACTATTCACGTGAACAGTAAAATAATGTACTATTCACTGATTGCTTTTCTAAGTTATGGTATGTAGTATATATATATATATATATTACCTTTTATTAAGTTAAGTTTATGAGTAATTTAAGTTATATATATATATTACCTTTTTAAGATAAGTTTATGAGTAATTTAAATTATATTTGAATTTTATTGTGCAATAATTTAAGTTATTATTTATTATTACTTTTTTTAAAGTTATATATTTGAGCAACAAATGTTACTGTTCACGTGAACAGTATTCACTATTCACGTGAACAGTAAACAAGACTATTCACTAGTTTATATATATATATATATAGGAGTAATTTAAGTTATATTTGAATTTTATTGTGCAATAATTTAAGTTATTATTTGTTATTACCTCTTAAAGTTATATATTTGAGCAACAAACGTTACTGTTCACGTGAACAGTATTCACTATTCACGTGAACAGTAAACAAGACTATTCACTAGTTTATATATATATAATTTAAGTCACCCAACTACACCATACCCCAAGCCACGGCTCTTCGAATCAGGTAACTTATGTACCAATGTACGAAATTTTTATTTTGTTTCATCATGTATAATTATGTAGAAATTATGATTATGAAAGCATGAATAGAAGACGATAGGAAGATGTGTTAAAGGGTCCAAACGCATAAGTTTAATTGTTTATATGTTAGCAATTCATGTATAGTTGTCATAGCCAAAATGTTTGTGATTAAATATAGGCTGCTTAAATAAGTATATGTTATGTTCTCAATTAATTATGTGTTACTCTCATCTAAATTAATTCTAGAGAATCATAACATGATGAATACTACTATGCGAAGACTTTAAGTTGAAAGTGCCGATTAGGGATTAACCATGTAAAAAAAAATAAAATAATAATAATAATAATAAAATAAAATAAAATAAAAAAAAAATTGTTTACCTTAGACATCTTCACCTATTGTCTGAGTTTTTCTAATTTGTATATTCGCAAAATTGTGAGGCTTTGTCAAAAGGACCTAAACTGTCTAAGGAGAGCTTGGGATTTAAGTGGCCCACTTGTGGCCCCCCTCCTCACCTGGAAGCCTCTCAAAATGCGCTATTCAAATCAGCAAAACAAAGAAAAAAAAAAAGTGTTCGAACTAAAGTACTTAGTAGTTTTCATACCTCTTTTTTTTTTATAGATGCCTAGTGTTTCAGCTCAAATAAGAAGAGAGAAGGTCAGAAGACAGAACCTATCAAGATTTTTACACCTCCTTAGGTTTTATACAAAAAACCCAAACCATAACCTCATGGAACATCTGGAAGCTATTGAAGAAATTCATCGGGGAGCTAGCCTAAATGGTCACGATCTTTGTAGAGACGAGGCGGTCTTCCACCTCCTTAGAACCCTCACGGGATATTGGAGAGACAGGACTATGCTAAGAAGGGCAAAGTAGGGCCAACCCAAGGTGGAGATAAGAGCTACCCACTTTGCAATAAATGCCAGAAACACCACTTGGGGGTTTGTCGTATGGGGACGAATGCGTGTTTCCGGTGTGGAGAACAAGGGCACGTGGCCATATTTTGCCCGAAAAACAAACAACAAGGAAATACACAACAAAAGCAGGGATATGAACCTAAGGGACAAGCAAGGATCTTCGCACTAACAGAACAAGAGGAGAGTCAGAACCGTAACATTTTAGCAGGTAACGTCTTCATATCTGACTTACTTGCCTATGTACTAATAGATTCTGGTGCCACCCACTCCTTTATATCTCTTAAGTTTGCACGAAAACTTGATGTGACTATTGAACATGCATGTTCTCCCATAGAAGTATCTATCCCTTCCGGAAGTGTACTGAATACAGATAACATAGTTAAGGCAGCAAGAATAGAAATTGGCGGTAGATCTTTAGAGATGGAACTGTATGTATTGGATTTGCATGAATTTGATGTTATTCTTGGAATGGACTGGTTATCCACAAATCATGCAACCATTCGTTGTTTCGAGAAAGAAGTGGTCTTTCAAAAGCCAGGAGAAGAAGAATTTCGATTATCTGTGACAAATAGAAAATCCTCACCACGTGTAATTTCTGCATTTCAAGCGCGACAAATCTTACGATCGGAAGGTAGTGTGGGATTTCTTATGTCGGTAGTAAGCTGCAAAGGAAATAAAGATTTGACTGTCAATGATTATAGAATAGTACGGGAATACCCTGACGTTTTCCCAGACGAATTACCAGGCGTGCCACCGGAACGAGAAGTGAAATTCACAATCGATCTCATCCCTGGGTCAGCACCAATTTCTAAAGCTCCTTATAGGATGGCACCTAAAGAACTACAAGAATTAAAAGTACAGTTAGAAGAACTCTTAGAAAGAGGTTTCATCCGCCCCAGTGTATCACCTTGGGGAGCACCAGTATTATTTGTTAAGAAGAAAGATGGATCGATGAGGATGTGCATCGATTATCGAGAGTTGAACAAAATCACTATCAAGAACAAGTATCCTCTTCCCAGGATTGAAGACTTATTTGACCAACTTCAAGGTACGGTAGTATTTTCCAAAATTGACCTTCGATCCGGCTACCATCAGTTAAGGATCAAGACCAGCGATATTCCAAAGACGGCTTTTAGAACTCGATACGGTCACTATGAGTTCTTAGTTATGCCATTTGGTCTAACGAATGCTCCTGGAGTATTCATGGATTTGATGAATCGTGTCTTTCATGAATACCTGGATCGTTTTGTCATCGTATTCATCGATGATATCTTAGTCTACTCCAGAAGCGAGAACGAGCACGAGGAACACTTGAGGATCGTACTGGAAACTTTGAGGAAGGAGAAATTGTACGCTAAGCTTAAGAAATGTGAGTTTTGGTTGGAACGAGTAGCATTTCTCGGACATGTCGTCACAGCACGAGGAATAGAAGTGGATCCAAGTAAAGTGGAAGCAGTTCTAAATTGGTCGAGGCCAACTAATGTAGGAGAAATTCGTAGCTTTCTGGGCCTAGCCGGATATTACAGGAGGTTCATTGAGGGGTTTTCAAAAATATCTGGGCCATTGACACAGCTAATTCGTAAGGGTACAAAGTTCGACTGGACCGAAAAATGCGAGCATAGTTTTGAAAAATTAAAAGAAAAGTTGGTGAGTGCACCAGTGTTAACTATACCGAAGGGATCGGAAGGTTTTGTAATCTATAGTGATGCATCTAAGCAAGGCCTTGGTTGCGTCTTGATGCAACAAGGCAAGGTGGTTGCATACGCCTCAAGGCAATTGAAGCCATATGAACAAAACTACCCCACACATGATTTAGAACTTGCTGCGGTAGTTCACGCCCTAAAAATTTGGAGGCACTACCTCTACGGGAGAAGGTGTGACATCTATACGGACCACAAGAGCCTCAAGTACATCTTCACTCAAAAAGAATTGAACATGAGGCAAAGGAGATGGCTCGAGTTGGTAAAGGATTATGACTGTGAAATCCATTATCACCCCGGCAAGGCGAATGTGGTAGCTGATGCCCTAAGTAGGAAAACGACTGGTCAAGTGGCAATGTTGACCATGCAGAGACCTCTGTGGAAAGAATTTGAACGGTTGAGTCTCGAAATTGTCATTGCTCCGTCTGATGCCGTCGCTAGGATGACAGCACTTTCGATCCGACCAACACTCTGTGACAGAATTAAAAGTTATCAAAAGGGCGACCAATCTTTTGAGTTTATCAAATCTGAAATTGATACAGGAAAACGAAAGGACTTCACCATAGCCGAAGATAAGTCGTTGTATTGTCAAGGACGATTGTGCGTCCCGGATTTCAGGGAATTGAAAGAGGAAATTCTAGAAGAGGCTCACTCTGCTCCCTATGCAGTGCACCCTGGAAGTACAAAGATGTATCGAGACCTAAAAATGGTATTTTGGTGAAAGGGAATGAAGAGAGATATAGCTAAACATGTTGAGAAGTGTCTAGTTTGCCAGCAAGTGAAGGCCGAACACCAACGACCTTCTGGGTTGCTTGAACCTTTAGAAGTTCCAGAATGGAAATGGGAACATGTGACGATGGACTTTGTTGTCGGCTTTCCAAAGTCAACAAAAGGTCACGAGGCCATTTGGGTAATTGTGGATCGACTCACCAAATCAGCTCATTTTCTACCAGTACGAATGACATTTTCTATGGACCAATTAGCACAGCTGTATGTGAATGAGATAGTTAAATTGCATGGGGTTCCCATTTCAATTGTTTCAGACAGAGACCCAAGGTTCACATCAAATTTTTGGAAGGGTCTACACCGAGCATTGGGGACTAAGTTGAAATTTAGCACAGCCTTCCATCCGCAGACAGACGGGCAATCTGAGAGGACGATTCAAACATTGGAGGACATGCTTAGGATCTGTATCCTTGATTTTGGAGGGCATTGGGAGAGACATTTACCATTAATTGAGTTTGCTTACAACAATAGTTACCACTCATCTATTAGCATGGCACCTTATGAAGCATTGTATGGGAGAAAATGCAGATCGCCAGTTCATTGGGATGAGGTTGGTGAGCGTAAGATTTTGGGCCCAGAGATTATTGAACAGACAGTGCAAGCTATCGAGAAAATTCGAAGCAATATGAAAATAGCTCAGGACAGACAGAAGAGCTATGCAGATAAGAGAAGGAAGGAGTTGGAATTTTCAGAGGGCGACAAAGTGTTTCTCAAAGTTGCGCCCATGAAAAGAGTATTACGTTTTGGCAAGAAAGGGAAGTTACAACCAAGATTTATTGGCCCATTTGAAATCTTGAAACGCGTTGGAAAGGTAGCATATCAGTTAGCCTTGCCCCCCAGATCTTTCAGCAGTACATGACGTTTTTCACGTATCTATGCTCAGAATGTACGTACATGATCCGAGCCATGTAATTAATCACCAGTCGATTGAGTTACAACGTGGCTTGAGTTACGAAGAGTTTCCGGTGAGAATCATTAATCAAAAATTTCAGGCGCTCCGAAACAGAGTGATTCCTTTAGTAAAGGTGCAGTGGCGTAACCACTCGGCTGAAGAAGCAACTTGGGAGCGAGAAGTGGAAATGCGCGCCAAATTTCCACAACTCTTTGAAGAATTTCAAGGTAAATTCCGAGGACGAAATTTATTTTAAGGGGGATAGATTGTGACATCCAGAACTTTGCCTCTAGCCATTTAATTTGGATTTAGGACTTTATGAAAGTATAAGGACATAGTAGTGTGTGATAATTAGTTGAAGGACTATAGTACACTATATATATATATATATATATATATATATATATAAGTTAAATATGTTAAATGGATTTCCTTATATATGTGTATTTATGTAAATAGGAAAGAAATATGTAATTATATAAAGAATATATATAGGATTGTTAAATGATTTAAATTAGGTACATTAAATATGGAATAATGTGTGTGTAATTGAGCAACAAATATTACTGTTCACGTGAACAGTATTCACTATTCACGTGAACAGTAAACAAGAATTTATTTTTACCATATAGAGATGATATGATTTGACCTAGCTCTACCTATTTAAAGACACCAAAATATAGACCTTTACACCACTTTTCATTACACACTCTTTCTCCCTCTCTATTTCTCCCATTCATATACGCTTACAATTGGTATACGCACAAATAAATCACTATCCACGCGTATAGTGCAAGATCAGAAGTACAACCAACACTTTATTGTTATCATTGTCTATCCTCACGCAAGGTAAGCGTGTATTTATGTTTACGTATAAGAGAACAAATTTCTTCATGTATTTCACGGCTATGGATCCATGTTATGTAAGAATGGATCGGAGTCTAGTAGCGCTACGCACGAAAACTGGCATCATCTAAGTTCGATCCAATTTTCGTGTCTCCCTATGCAAGTATGATTTTCCCGTTGAAATATATATGTATGAATTAGCTATGCATGCACGCTTATTGAGATTTATTTTTCTCACCCCTCTTACGTTTCCCCATTTCAGATGATTGACGATTCGAGACCGTTGGCTCGGGGTGGTATATGGCTGAGAGAGTTTTCTATCAAGAAATAAATTGTTTAAATATATAAACAAACTATTTTGTCGTGTGGTCAATTTCTTTATTTTTCCTTCCTTTTCAGAAATTCTTATCAGACTCTAAAATGTTAAGAGTTGTTTATCTCTTATGAATCTAAGTTATTTAAGTTCATTGTTTCAAGATATATGTTTATTATGAATAATTTCTTGAATTTATTATTTAAGTACCTCAATGAGAATCTTAAAGGTATGATTGGTGACATTCGAACCTTCAAGGATTTGGGATGTCACAATCAAGCTTAGAATAAGTTGTCATTCAAAGATCTGGCAGCACCAGTTTGACTTAGTTCTAGAAAGATTCACTATGAAAGTCATTAACCCACTTTGCAAATTGATGGAAAATATAAAGAAAAAACAAAAATTGCATGCACTTTTATTGATTTATGAAAAAACATATGATTGGACTATCTCCGGTGACTGAGAGAAAAAGAAACATTAGATATAACTAATTATTATAGATATCATATATGTGAAATCTAGGATTCAAGAGTGTAGGTTTAGTGGGGATAGTAGTAAGTTTTAATAGGAAAGCTTGATTCCTTACCATTTTGCTGTATTCATTACTGAGTTTCTGAGACACATCTAAGATGAGGTCCCTTGGTATACGTTGTTCAGTTTTTACATAGTTCTAGTTCATATTATGCAGGAGGAATAAATTATAAATTACAATTTTCGGCAAGTAATTTAGATCTTAAATGGTTTATGTTAAGTCAAACTAAGAGGGAGTATATCAAATTCTTTTTAGTCCTCACAGGAATAAAGATGATAATAAAATTATACTAGAGGATCATGTTATCCAAAAGATTGGTTATTTTAGGTATTTAAATTCATTTATAAATAAGGAATGAGGATGGAAGTGTTTACGCTTAAAATTAGGGTGAAAAACACTTAAGAGTCACTTAACTTAGAATGAAATTTGATATTAGTCACCAAAGTTTATTTTGTTACTAAATGGTCTGAGCCTGCTTTTTGTTTCCAATTGGTCACAATTAAATTCTGTTAATTTTTCTAATGGAATGTTTGACAAGGAGACCTCAACATTGACACCAAGTTGGATTGCTGTCTACACATCAGGCATTCGAAAAACTAATGGATTAATTGAATGACCAAACTGAAAGCAAAAATAAACTTCTGTGACTACTTTAAAACATAAAAGTTCAGTAAACTTCATTATAAATCGAGTGACTAACAATGTTTTTAACCCAAATAAAACAGTGAATATAAAATCAAGAAGTTCTACATTGATTTTGTGATCAAAGGACACTTGCCAAGTTAAAATACAAGTGCTACACAAAGGGTTTTAGACAACTATGCTTCCTAGTAGTGAATCTTAGGCAGTAAAGGACAAAATAGTATATAAGATCACAATAGCATAAATGAGCATACTAAGATAAATGTATAGCTACACTAGTGTGGATAACATAAAAAATAAGGACAAACATCAATAAATGGAGAACGACTTAGATGGCTTAAAGAAGCTCTCATTCACAAGAGCAAAGCAATCGGACAGGTTAGGAGAGGAAAATCTAGCTTAAAATAATATGGCCTCATATGGTCGCAAAAAGTATTATTGCATTGGACATTTCATTAGATGCATTGCTGGATTTGAACCAGGGGACAAAAAGAAACATGTAACAGATCCAAAGTTTACCGGGAATAAGGTTTAGATGATGCTGCAATCACTACGCTTGAGTGATGCTTTATCTTATTCTTTTTCTTTTTTCTCCTTTGTGTCATAACACATATTTACATGTTTAGAGAATTGAATCTATGAAAACTGAGACGAAATTTGACAAGCCCCCAACTATTGATAGGAAAAGAACAAAAACTAATCACAATCAAAATTTTCAATTAATACACAAGTTAGGGGCCAATGCCAAACCCCCCTTCTAAGTTTAGGTTGAGGCCTAAAGATCTCGCCTAAACATAGATGGTGTTTAGAGAAAAGAAACAAGAAAAAAGAAAAAGAAAAGCAAATCACACAAACCAGATACACCATATTCACATATTTTCATTGAAGTTTGAGTAAACATGTTATATAATAAATAATAATGCACTAAAACTAGTACACATCATTTTTCCACAAGACCCCAAATATTATTATGAACCATCTGTCCGTATGTTTTGAAATTAAAATTAAGATTTAGCACCCAAAATGCAATTCTTGATAAACCCCCAAATATTTGATGCAAAAACTTCGTAGATAAACGTATCAGCATTTTTCGTACATAACAAATTCGAAAGACGGCAATTATCTAGGTCAAGTGAGTAAATAACCACGACTCAGGTCCAGATTTGTCCCAAAAAAATCATATTTATTTAAAATTCTAACTTGCCTGCGATCAATGATGAGCTCAATACTGTGATTCCACACTTTGAATCTCAAGTCATTAGCATTCAAAACCCGGAATTTCGGACAACTCCCGAGGGCAACCGCATGGTGATCCAGTACAGGAGGAACGATTAACGTTCGATTCAGAATCGCAGCCATTATAATGGCGTTCTTGAACTCAGAGAGCTGGTTGCTGAACCCACTATGCGGTGCGTACCAGAGGAAATTTTCCGATGAACCGCCGGTGCCGATGGTGGTGGTGCATTGTAGGGGGAAATCTGATTTGGAATTTGTGGAAGTTTGGAGGATTGAAATGGAAAAGAGGGATTTGGATGAGATGAAAAATACAGTGCAGAAGAGGAGTATGAAGAAGGTGAGAAGAGTGGTTTTGCAATTTGGGGGATTGGGTCTCTTTTTCCATTTGGTTCTGTTGAAGTGAAGAGTGGAATCCATTTCTGCGTTTGTGTGTTAGAAAATTGGAGTTATCTGTCTTTATTGTGTAAATTGCATCTGTGGTCGCTGAACTTCCAGAGAATTTTCAATTGGATAGCTAAACTTGTCTTGGGTGCTGAAATTTACGAGCATGATCAGGAAATTTTTCGCCCACTGCTAGCGTGGCATGCTCCAAGTCAGTGGAGTATCCACGCCAGCAGGGGCGTTTTATTCAAAATGGGCAGACCAAATTTGCGTACAATTCGATTTGGTCCCTCTCCGATTTTCCCGTCCAGCTTTAAATCCATCTCCGATTTTCCTCTCCGCCGCTGCCCATCTGAGGTTACGCCAGCAATCAAACATTCACGCTCCGGTGTGTTCAAGCGTGAATCTCTATGACTTGGGGCTTCCTCCTACCTCTCTTAAATCGCGATTTCGCAGCACCCATTTTGCTCGCTGTGTAATTGCTCCCACCGTCGGAGTTGCTCGCTGCCCATTTTCCTTCCACCATCTAAGTTGACCGCTGGACGCTGTGGTAAAGCGTGCGCGACTGTCTGAAAGTTGCTCACATTTCGCCCCACCGGTAACATTACATTACGCCTAACCTGCCGAATCGGTATGTACCTTCATATTTAATCGGATTGTATGTTTCATATGAATGAGGATAGTGGAAGATGCCTTCCTCTTACCCGATGATGTTGTTACCCCTTTTGGCAGATAGGGGCTGTATGTTGAAGATAGGGACCATATGAATTTATTATTTGGTTAACAATGAATATGTTGTGCTAGCTGTGATGAATGGTGAATTAATGAGGTTGTGAAGATATTTTCAATTGTCGTAAATGAGTTCATGATTTAGGATTAGGAGACAATCGAAATCGTATATTGGCTTAGCAACTCGGATGGTGTGGGAATAGAGGTTATTCCAACCTAGGTTCTAAAATGCAACCGGTGATTGCACCCATGGCGGTGACGATTGTGTCTTGAACGGTTGAAATTATGTTTGAGCCTGTTATTAGTATCTTGTATAATGTAAAAAATAAAAATTTGATGTCTTAAATAGATAATGGATAATTTATGTTGTTTGGTGTGAACTCCGAAAAAAAAAAATAGGTACCAATCAATGTCTTCGTCCAGTGTTAATGATGCTCAATCCCGTCTTAGATGTATATGTGGTACGTATATGAAGACACACACATCGCACACTGCACGTAATCCTTTTTGTAGGTATTAGAGATACCATAATGTAACGGTATGTGCCATTATAATTAATCTCATGTCTTCCGAATGAATTTTTGAATTGACTTTCTTTTATATTTTACTTTCGTAGGATGGTGTATTGTGTGAAGGGTTTACTTGGGTCGATGAAGTTGAACCACAACTTGGTAGCCACTTGTTAGAATCCGAAATGTGTGTAAGAGCGTTGAATAACTTGAATGTTCATGCCATGAAGTTATCGGAGAGGCTTGACAAGGTGGAAGATGAAATCAAGTCCATCAGACGCGCTACTAATTTGAGAACAAGTTGATGGGATGTGTCAACATATGTTTGTATCATTTTAATATGTTGTTTATTGGTCAAATTCCCTTTCTAATTTGTAATGAAACCAAATGTGATTTGGGAATGTATAAACTTTCGTTTTGATTAAATGCAATGAAATTGTATCCCATTTTAGGATGGCAAGATTAGCATAATACAAACTCATATTGTATGTGGTTGCTGGAAAGATATGTGACATATAATAATATATGATATGCAATTTTCAAACCCATATTTTCTTTGATCAACTTAAGGAGAATGCTGGATATTGAGGACATATCATGTAAGGAAAAATACATGATATTTAATAAAGTTTTACAAAAACCAATTGACGACATCACATTGACTACTAACATTAAACGCAATTGTAGCCTCGTATCTTCCCTCATCTTGCGTCCATGCGTGGTCATTAATTTCTGGCTGATAAATATCCACATTCGACCTAACAAAACCAAAAAAATAAACGATGTTAACAAACAAAATTAAATAATCAGTAACTATTATAAATATACCTAATAAATTACAGAGATATACCTACTAAATTACATGTAATTCAATGTAGAATATGTAGACCATTTTGTCCACATGCAGAACACTGTCGGATGTTCTTTGACAGTGATTTCTCTTTCGAGGATTTTAATCTTTTTCTCCAACCTTTAGCTCTAACTACACTTGGATCATGTACTGTATCACTTTCTTCTCGAGTTTTGCTCCTGGTTCTGCTCATTTCAACATTTCTTCCATCGTCTATCTCTTTGATATGTATATGCAATGTTTCGAACTCTCCTATTAGGAATTCGATTCGAGCATCAGTCAAAGCCGCATTATCAACCAACAACGAAGACTTATGGGCCAACATCCCATGACATGCCATCAACGACATACTCAAACTTCCTTCATCGGAGTATACCACATTCGCTTTGGCATTCTTACTCCATCTACGTAAGATGTATTTGTCTGGTAGAAGCAGCACTTGTTTTTTCTTCAAGTAACTAATCATATGGCGACATCGAAATCCTCAAATTCGAAAGTTCAAAAACTGCAGCGAATCATATCACTCTCTGTATAATAAATAAGTTGTCGATGTCCATCAAATGTTTTTCCTTGTTCACGTCTCTCTACCATGTATACATTCGCATCGACGATCCCTGATTTCTTCTAGCAAATGTAGTAATTACTTTGATCAACATCCGTTTGGAACAACAACAAAATCTTCTTCGTATATATATTAACCATCTACTGCTCCATCTGAAATTTGGACGTTAGTCTTGGTTGTTCAGTTATGTCAATGTGGTTGGCAACTAATTTCTCGTACCGTTGATGGTGTAATGCCATATTGAAACGGATAATAAAATCCATAAGTGAATTCTTGCGATTCACGTACTTCTTGAAAAATGAGTGACCACTTTCTGACCTTTGACTACTAGACATTTCCGCACTGAAAATGTGTTTCACATATGCTGGGACCCACTGACTGTGTGGATCATACATGCTACACAACCATTCATTAAACCCCAAATTTGTAGATTCCATAATGGCAGACCAATGGCCCTTAAACTCATCAGGTGACTCCAAATTTTTAATAATATTCACTAACATATAGTACTGCTCGTTATACACCATAACATTCATTTTCTCAGAAAACTTGTTTAAAATGTGCCACAAACAGTACCGATGGAATGTCGAAGGCATGACCATTGAAATAGCTTTGGCAATTGCCGCATCCTGATCAATAATAATTATTTGGGGGCGCTGGGTTTAGGACGGCTACCAAGAATTTCGTCAACAACCACACAAATGACTCGGTCGTCTCGTCGCTCGTTAATCCACATGCAAATAGAATCGTTTGTCCATGATGGTTAACTCCAACAAAAGGTGCAAAAATCATCAAGTACTTGTTGGTGTTGTAGGTTGTGTCGAACACTACGGTATCACCAAAAAAAGCATATGATCTACGTGACTCGGAATCAGCCCAAAAATATCAAACAAATTTATTGTCCGAGTCAATCTCGTAATCGAAAAAGAAATTTGGAATTTTTTCTTTTTCAAATGTAAAATACTCAATGAGTGTCTCCGCATCGTGACCCATGAGCTCTTCACGAATATTCTTTTCATGATTCCTCAAATCTCATTCTACACACCCAACTGATGACGGACCTCCTGCATCTATCTCCATCATTCGCACATGCTGACAAGTAGGAATGTTCGCTTCTGAAAACTATTACCTTAGTGTCTTCATTGTGGCTGATACATTCCGATGTGATCGTAGCAAATGTACTATGCTAGGCCTAGTGAGATGATGGTTATGTTCCTCTACAAACTTGTTTACAACCCATAAATTTTCTGTTTGTTGCTTCACAATAGACAATCTTGAATTGCAACCAATACTTGTATTTCTTCGATTTCTCTACACAGAATCATTCTTTTTATTGTGATACGTCTCGTCTGTTTTTCCTTCCTTTGAGAACACAAAGAGTTTCCAATAAGTTTCATTTGTTTCATTCTTCTTTTTAATATTGGCTATTCATGCACTAAATCCTGCCTCCCTTGCATATTGATTGTAGAAATTATATGCCTCCTCACGTGATTCGAATTCTTGGCCAACCTTTGGAATTTGGTATATGGAAACTTGTGGAACGAAGACATTATATGCACTTTCACCCTCCATACTACGAACAAATGAAATAATTAATACTATGAGATTGTATAATCAGATCAATGTTTCTAACTCTTTACAGCAAATTTAATGAACAATGAATAAAACAGCAGCATACAAATTTCTTTCCCAAGCATGTCATTAGTCAGATTATTAGGTTGTCTGCCCATTTTTTTCCCAAGCATGTCATTAATCAGATTAGGCTATATTTGTTCATTAATCTTCTCATTTTAAGGTTGTCTGATTATTAGGCTACATTAGTAGATTAATATGCCGATTTTAAAGTTGATGAAAATACCTATAAACGAACAGAAATTTAGAAACAACAGCAAAATGGCAGCGGTCAACTCCGACAGTGGAAGGAAAATAGGCAGCGAGCAACTCCGACGGTGGGAGCAATTACATAGCGAACAAAATGGGTGCTGCGAAATCGCGATTTAGGACATGTAGGAGGGAGCCACAAATCATAGATATTCACTCTTGAACACACCAGAGCGTGAATGTTTGACTGCTAGCGTAACCTCAGATGGCCAGCGACGAAGAGGAAAATCAGAGATGGGGGAGGGCGATTTAGAGCTGGAAGAAAATCGGAGAGAGACCAAATCGGATTGCACACAAATGGGCAGGCCAAATTGGGCCTGCCCATTTTGAATAAAACGCCCCTGCTAGCGTGGATGCTCCACTGATGTGGAGCATGCAACACCAGCGGTGGACGAAAAATTTCCTGCCCGAGATCAAGCCCGCTGAAATTTAATGTTTTAGTTTCAAAATTCACGAATAATTTCAGCACTACCAAACATACACTCAATTACATTCCCTCAAATAGATAAAAATTACTCAATTGACCATCATCTAAGATAGATATTCTACTTAATTGCTAGACATACCAATTTATTACTACATTAGTAACACTACATCATAAAAGTGTTAAAATTTTAAAAATACAATTTTTAACTTTTTAATTTAAAGACATTATCATAAATTTGGTTTACCATTTTTGTTTCCAAGGTACAGCTAAGCAATTTATGTCAGTGTGGAGAATGATACTTGACATTGTGACGAGATTTGAAATTCAATTAATAAAGTTTAGTAATCAAACTAAAATATCACAAAAAGTGTATTTATTTGTCTTGCTTGATGTTGGACACACCAGCAAGTTGGTTCCAAACTATGAACCTAAGTTTCTAGCTTTACTAAACTGAGTACTGGCATAATATTTCCTCAACCGGGTTCTAATCACTTTTAGAAATTGACTGATCTTTAATGATTTTCGAACTTGGTCCACCTGTCTCGAACAACTTTACTGCCACATCAGATAACACGGTGCATGGTCAATTTTTCGTAGGTTCGCATCAGTTGGTATCAAAGCTTTGGCTCTAAAATCTGGTTCTAAATTTTTTCTTTTTTTTGCTTCCATCAGATTCATCTTGAATCAAATCATAATATATACATATAGACACACACACACATATATAATTCTTTCGTTGAAGAACATTCAAGAATTGTTTAGGCAAATTCTATCAAGGCACCAAATTTTTTTTTCTTCTCGTTCTTGTCCTGAGTTAATTTTTTTAGTCCTTTGTTTTGGATAAAAAAATAATAAAAAAAATCAAGAAAACACATTCTTTTGAGTTTCTTGTGTAATATTAGGCAAAAAAATCAAGTGGCACCTTCCTTTGAGATTCTTGTATCATAATTGTTATCCGGTGCTTATATCTTATTTTTGTTTTGCTTTTCTTCTTAGGATGTCCCACTTTGCGAGCCGCTTGGATAATATCTATGACATTATCTTTTGACCAAGAGTCGCAGCACTACATCTGAGTCTACTTCAACCAGACCTTCAACTAGCCAGATTCATCTTCTCCACATCTATCTCTGTGGAGTAACTGGTATTTTTCCTCCTTTATTTGCTTTATTTTGTTATTACATTGAGGACAATGTAATGTTTTAGTTTGGGGGTGAGTTAAGTATCACGATACTTAATTATTTTGAATTTGCTTATTATTCGAGTCTATATACAAAAAAAAAAAATCATTTCATTTTAAAAAAAATTATTATTATTATTTCATTTTTCTTAAAAAAAAATAATTCTAGCTATTGTTGAATATCTTACCGCCAATAATAATATTGTTTGAATTTAAGTACGTTTTTAGTTAGAATATTAGACAACACTTTAACTCGTACTTTTACATGTATACTTATCCATGTTAGACTAGATTTGAAACACTTAGCCACTATTGACTTATCACTTATTGAAAACATGACTTGAGTGTATGAGTTGATATTATTGACTTAGTATTATTGTGAAAAAATTCGTTCCTAAATTCTTAGATTAGTAACCAAACTGTTTGAGAACAGTTTTGGGGTGTTAAAGTTAGTTCATGTTTTTATAGAATTTTGATGGTTTGAGTTTTCTGGATCTCATCTTTGGTTGAATAGGTTGTAGTCAAAGAATCTAAATCGAGCACTACTCGCAGAAAAAAAAATTAAAATAAAATATCTGACTCGAGCAATTAAGCATGTTAGGTTATCATAAAATCCGGTGCCCTATAGTCATCATATATATATGTATATATATACATATGTATATGTATATATATATATACATATACGTCTTCACTTCTCTATTAGCCTGTGAGACTCGAGCAATTAAGTCTGTTATGGTATTTTAAAATTTGGTGCCCTATAGTCATCTAACTTGGGAGTCATCGGCCCAAAACTCGCTACAAGGGTCACATAGAAAGCTAGTGAGAGAGAAGTATTGCACAGGATGTAAGATCGTTTATATTGGTTAAATAAAATAAAAAGAGTTAAAGTACTCGGTAAGGATTGCTAGGTTAGACTCTCGAAGACTAAGGATGAGAATTTAGAAATCACTCACCATCCTAGTTCTAAGAATACAAGATTCTAATTTTTATCACTTTATTTAAAAAAGTATTGTGTTGATCAGTAGAGATCAAATTTGCTAGAACACATCGGGATTGGAGAGAAAAGCATTAGAAATGTGTAATTTACGAGAGGTATAAGGAATAAATGATTACAATGGGTTTGGGATTGTAAATATATTAACAACACCATATTGGTTGTCGTCTAATACACGTATAAGTTCAATTTTTGACTAAGCACACACTCACTAAGGGTTAAGCATCGAATAAGTGAAAAACTTTTGTGTTGTTGTTTAATCTCTTTTAGAAAGTGTTGGTTTATTTTCAAACTTGAGGCATATGGTAAGAAATTTAACATAGACTCAATTCTTGTTAATTCTTTTCGCTTAGTTTAAATCTATAGTGTATTTTTATTTTTGTTCGAGGACGAACAAATGTTTAGTTTGGGAGTGTTTGATAAATGCATTTTGTGCACTTATTCGAGCCTTTAAACTAAGTTTTTATCACGTTATTTTATTGAATTTTTACTTAATTTAGTGTATTATTGCTTCTATTTCAGTTTTGGATCCGTCTGTGAGCAGTTGGAGAAGATTGGACGAAAAGAACAATAATTTGACAAGTATTTAGAGAATATGTGAACTCAATTGAAAGTTAAAGGACCAAATTGGAGCTATTGGAAAGTTGAAAGACCAAATTGGAGCTATTGGAAGATTTGAGGACCAAAATTTAAGTTGGAGGATCATAGGCGCAGATATGAACAAAATAGGTGATCGCCTGGGAATGACCCGGGCGATCACCTAGGCTATTTTCAAACACGGATTTTTTTATTTCCTTTTCGAGTCCTAGTACACTTAGGAAACCTTTTGGACCGCAGATTTTGCAATATTTTGAGATCTTTTGTGGCACAATTAGAGAAATATAAATATGAGTTCTTAACTCACAACAAGTGTAGAGTTTTAGAGACCGATTTTTGGGAGAAAAACAAGAACGAAGATAAAGATTTATCTTTGTAATAATTTAAAGAAGATCAAGTTCAAGATTTCTTCTCTTTCAAGTTTTCTTCCGATCCGGGTGATGGCTTCCATATTTTATTTCTCTTTTTATTTTCTTCTTCTTAGTATGTTAGGTTAAACCTTTTAGTGCTAGGATCATGATGAAACTTGTATCATGATCCTTTAATTCATTGAACCTAGTTTTTGATATTTAAGCACCTTTTTAATTTTGAATAATTAATATTGATTCTCTTCATCTACAATTATGTGCGCAATTGTTGTATAATTCTTGTGGCTTGTTTTACCTTCAAGAGATGGAAAATAGGTTATACATCGTATCAATTATCGTAGAATCCGATATGGATAGAGATATACCGTTATGCTTTACGTGATCTTTAAGTATTCACAAATTCTAATGCATTCTTGTATGTTCGCATTCGTCATAGAGATATAGTCGAGTCACATATATGGATAAGTTTAATTCTACTCGAGAGAGATTGTTAAACAAATTAAAAATATTGATCTTCATAATTAAATCATGTTATCAAATTCAACGATTCAGGTTAAAGAAAATTGGTATAAGTGGATTCGGGATCCTAGTACGCTTTTCTTTTCTTTTCCAATTTTAATGTAATTCTTCTCTAATCTAATCTTTGGCTTACTTGAATTATAATTAGTTTAAGAAACGAACTTTCAAAAGTAATTTGATTCGGTTAAGGTTAGTATAATTGAAATTGAACTATCTAAATCTCTGTGGGTACGATACTTGGACTCAATATCCACTTTATTGCTTGTGTGATCTGTACACTTACTGAATATTAAACAAATAAAATCCCTGACATGAGGCAAATATTTTTTTCCTTTTTTTTTCCTAATTTTTTTTATTATTCTGTTAAAAAAATGTCTAATAACGATGAAACCACACCTGTGGAAGAAAACAACTAGTTCTTTTTGTTAAGGGCCATGCAACAATAATTTGATTGAATGAACACGGTATTTGATGAAATGAGAGTGAGCAATAATGCATTGAGGGTTAATATGGATAGGCATGATACAATGTTTACTACTTTACTAGGAGAACAACAACCCAGGGTTCCTCATGATAGGAAATAGGATAGACATAATCATAATCCTATGGCCGATTTTGAGAATGAGACTGTAGTGAGAAGTGAGGATGAAGAAGCCTATAACTATGGGGCTGAGATGGGTAGAATGAGGCCTCGAAGAGATAGGCGTGAGAGGCCACCTAGAGTAGTAGATTATAGAGGCCAATGTGGGATAGATAGAAACCTTGGAAATATTAAAATGAAAATACCTTCATTCCAAGGTAAAAATAACCCTGACGCCTATTTACAGTAGGAAATACGGATGGAATTAATATTTGATTTTCATATCTATTTGGAAGAAAAGAAGGTGAAATTAGCAGTAATTGAGTTCACTGATTATGCTAAAATGTAGTGGGATCAATTGGTGACAAATAGGAGGAAAAATCATGAGAGGCCTATAGAAACTTAGGGTGATTTAAAGGCTCTCATGAGGAGGAGATTTGTACCTAGTCATTACTATAGAGACCTCTATCAAAAATTGTAGAGCCTTACTCAAGGTTCAAATAGTGTAGATGATTACCATAAGGAGATGGAGATGACTATGATTAGGGAAAATGTTGAGGAGGATAGGGAGGCTACTTTAGCCAGATTTTTGAATAGGTTAAATAGGGATATAGCCAATATAGTTGAATTACAACATTATTTAGAGTTGGAGGACATTGTACACATGGCTATGAATGTAGAGAGGCAGATGAAAAGAAAATGGACATCTAGGTTTTCTTCAGGATCTAACCCTCATTGGAAACTGAAGTGGGATAGTAATGATGTAAGTAATAGGGTTGTTTCAAAGGGAGAGACCGAACCACCTAAGGGAAATGAGGATGTCACTAGCAACAATAGGGATTTCAAATGTTTAGGATCCTGGCACATTGCATCACAATGCCCAAACAAAAGGGTAATGATTTTGCGTAATAATGGAGAAGTGAAGACTGAGGATGATAGTGATAGTGATGAGATGCCTGAGTTGGAGGATGATGGTATCGAGTACCCTGTAGATGGTGAAGTCCTATTTGCGAGGCATGCTCTTCATGCGCAAATTAAAGTAGAGGATTTAGATATACAAGAAACGACAACAAGGGAGGGAAAAAAATCAACAAATGCTTTTGCTAGTATACAAAGAATACCATATTGTACTACGAAAAACTAACCAATCCCTCCTCAGTTTGGTTATTTCTTTACTGCGAGAATTGGAGGACGTATCTTCAGAAGAGATGTCTAGTAGGTTATTGCCTATTCGAGATATTGCACATCAACTTCACTTTGTACTTGGAGCTGTTCTTCTAAAATGACCAACCCATAGAAGCAATCTAGATGAGAGGAATGAGCTTCAAAGACATCAAATTATAGCCAACAAAGTTTGTATATTCATCTTTGAGCCTGGTGATTGGGTTTAGGTACACATGAGGATGGAAGGTGATCTTTATCCCTTTGATGCCAGTGGTGATTTGAGGTCGAATCCTTTTGAAGAATGAGGGGATGATGCGATCCATGCAAGCCATGGACCTTTAGTACATTTAACTCAAGCTAAAGACCATATTGAATGCATATCGGAGGCTAATGGAAGATTGAAGGGCCAAAATAAGCATAAAACGAAGTTTGTAGGTCAAAACCACGAGAGCAAAACCTTGGGCGATCGCCCAAGTTCTCTTTTTAAAAACATAATCGTTTTTGCTAAGCCTGGGCGATCTCAATTTTCGGGGAAAAATCATATTTTTTTATTGTTGTTTTCTTTTTCATTTAGAACTATATTTTGATTAGTTTCTAGTTATATTTTCGAATTAGACTAGGTTTTCATTAATTTTACTATTTAAGTACTTTTCATTGTAAACAACTTCAACTTTGAAACTTTATTTTGAGAGATTAATTATAAGTGAGAATTCACTTTTCTTCTGAGTTCTTAATTGAACTAACCTAAAACTCATCAAAGATTTCGCAAACATTTGTAACGTTCATAACTTTGGTTCTTTGATTCAAGTAATCATTGGGTCAAGTTCTTGCGACCAAATTTTAGCTTTCTTATGGTTCAGATCAAACCTTTTGTAGGTTCTGGGAATTCAATTCTTCATGAGTTCGCATCAATTAGTCTAATCTAACATAGATAGGCATTCAGGTAAAAGCATGAGTTAAAGTATTGTCTAATATTCTAACTAAAAACGTGCTCAACTTCAAACTAATATCATCATTGGCGGTAAGATGTTCAACAATGACTAGACAAATAATTTGATTTTTTTTAAACAAATATTTCAATTATACAGACTCGAATAATAAGCAAATTCAAAATTCATCAATTAAGTATTCTGATACTTAACCTACCCCAAACTAAAATATTACATTATCCCCAATGTAATAGCAAAATAGAGCAAAAATAAAGGAGGAAAGAGATCAGTTACTCTCCGGAGGTAGATGTGGAGAATATGGTCTAGGCTGATCAGACGGATTAGCTAAAGTAAACTCGGGTGTTGTGCTGGGACTCATGGTCAAAAGATGATGTCATAGATATCATCCATGCGCCTTGCAAAGTGGAGCATCCTGCGATTGACATGGTAAGGCTTTACGAATGTAATAAACAATGTACTACAAAAACTACTAATGCATTATTTAACCTAAATTAATTAATAAAGATATAAGAATGGATTTTCTCTCATTAAGCGCTTATTTATAGTCATTAGATTGACTTATTGTCTGGTTGCTCAAATAGAAGAGGAAGGGATCTCGAAATTATCAAAGGTGTCACTCTCCAATAATCTCTTGATTTTCTTCTCCATGTTTTGTGGCTTGTCCTTCATCTTCCATTTAACAGCTCCAACCTATGCCTCAAGGATGACTTCTTCAGCTTCAACCATATATTCACCAATGTCAGCTTCTTTCATATGATCAATCTGGTTGCCATTGTTTTTCACCTGTACTTTTGGCTCCATCTCCCAAAACTTTTTAAAGAAGTTTTTCTTGAATTTTTGCAATGTCTCAACCTGATATCATGTCCAATAAGAAAGAGAAGGTGGTGCCATATTTCTACCCAACATATAAAATACCTCTCTTTCATGTTGAACTCTCAGTGTCAATACACCTCGTGAAACATCAATGAGAGCATTCGAAGTAGCTAAGAAGGGCCAGCCCAAGATAATAGGGTTTCTGCATCCTCATCAAGAACAACGAAGTCAATGAAAAATAATAACTTCTCCACTCTCATCACCGCATCTTCCACCATTCCAAATGAATTTTTATTAGATCGGGAATTTTGCAGATTTAGCTTCACCAAGTCCTAATTGCCTAAAAATAGAAAGAGACATTAAATTAATACTTGCACCAACATCACACAATGGGTTGTCAATCACGAGATTACCGATGGTAGTTGGAATTGTGAAGATGTCTGGATCATTTCTTTTGTCTGGTAGTTACTTATCCACTATAGCACTTACTTCTCTTGTAAGTTTTCTTATATCTTTTCTACCAACTTTTTTTTATTTAAAAGCAGTTGTTTCATATACTTGGCGTAGCTAGGCATTTGAGTCAAGGCCTCCACAATTGGTATGTTAATATGCAGCTTTCTTAGATGATCTAGAAATTCTGCACACTGCTGATGCTACTTCTTCTTCTATAAATTTAACCTCTGTGGAAAAGGAATGGGAGATTCATATGGTTTGATAGGAACGGTTGTCTTAACCTGTGGTGTACTGAAACTCTCTTTAATCTACTGTCTACTCAATATGTTCCACGTGCTCATCATCAGTGGACAGTACCTTTCTTTATTTGCAACTGGTCTCTTTACATAGATTTCTCTTAACTGAACTCCACTTCTCATATTTGTTGCACGTACTTGCTCTTTAGGGTTAACTTTGGTGTTGCTTGGCAAGGTACCATGCGGTCTACTCGACATATCAAATGCCGTCTAACCTACCTGCGTCTCTAAATTCTTTATTGAAACACTCTGATTTTGGAGAGTGGTCTTTGTCCTCCTCATGAATTGATTATTTGCTTCCATCTATTGCTCAGTTTTTTCCACAAACTTACCAAACATATCTTCCAGTAAAACTCTCTTTATGGCTACTGAAACTGAAAACTCTGTGGTCTGTTGTTATTGTGATTATCCCTCCACGAAAAATTTGGATGATTATGCTAACCTATATTAAATGTATTGGAGAATGGATTATTTTGTTGATATTGACCACCTTGAACATATTCGTCTTGCTTGGGTTGCTGTGATAAAATAGGGCATTCTGATGTGCTGTGAATTGTCCCACACTCTTTACAAGTTGATTTCTTCGTTTGCATCGCATTGACTGAATGCGACATGCTCTCCACTTTGTGTGCCAAATAATCTATTTTTGCAGATAACACTGTGAAAGTGTCTACTTCATGTACCCCTACAGTTGTGTTGTGTATAGCTCGGTCTGATGCCCACATGACAGTGGTGGTAACCATTCTCTCAAACAGCTCCAAGGCTTCAGCAATGGTTTTGGTGGATAGTGAACCATTGGATGAAGAATCTACCATGCTTTTACAAGAAGGAAGTAGTCGTACATATAAATATTGAACTTGTAGGCCCTTACTAATGCCATGATGAGGGCACTTCCTTAGCATGTTTTTAAATATGTTCCACGCCTCATCAACAGATTCAGATTCTGCGTTTGTTGAAATATTGATATGTCATGCTTCAACTTTGCAATCTTGACTGGTGGAAAAAAAAATTTGCAAAACTTTTGGGCTAAGTCATTCCAAGTCGTGATGCTGGCAATCGGCTGTAAGTTCAACCACTCAAGAGCTCTATCACGAAAAGTATGTAGGAATAAACGTAGACATATTGCATCATCTGAGATCCCTTGATATTTGAAATGTTGGCACATTTCTAAGAATCACGAGACATGTGTATGTGGATTCTCGTCGGCCTTGCCATAGAATTAATGCCCATTCTGAAAAAGATGAATAACATTGGTCTTTAACTGAAAGTTCGACTGCCCAAAAAGTGGGTAGACAATGCTAGATTGGATCTGGATGATATGTGGAGTCATAAAGTCTTCAACTAGCATATTATCTTCGTTAATGGCTATCTCTCTGTTTTCCCGTCTCGTCGGAGCAATCTCATTATTATTCATGGTGTCTTGCTTCTTCTTCTTTTTGACTTTTTGGTGTGTCTTTCTTGCTCTCTTTGTCTGAAAAAAAACAATTCAAACATTAAAATAAATTAAAATAATTAAATAATAAATAAAGTTCGAATTAGTGTTAATATAATTGAAAAAGAACTAAAACAAAATCCTCGACAACTGCGCCAAAAACTTGTTAGCAACTTATTTTGTACCGCAAGTATATGAATCGCACAAGTAATAAAGTGGATTTGAGTCCAAGTATCATACCCACCAGGATTTTGGTAATTCAATTGCAATTATAATAACCTTAACTGAATCAAATTACTTTTGAAATTTAGTGTTTTAAACTAATTAAAATATGAACTAAGAATAATTAAATAATTATAACTCAAATAATTAAAAATTAAATTAATGAAGAATCACTTTAAATTTGAGAAAGAAAAGCGTATTAGGATCCCGAATCCACTTATACCAATCCCCTTTAAATTGAATCGTTGAATTTAATAACAAAAATTAATTATGAAGATCAATATTCCTAATTTGTTTAACAATCTCATTCGAGTAGATTTAAACATATCACTATATGTGACCCGGTTATATTTCTATGACAGATGCGAACATACAAGAATGTATTAAAAATTATGAATATTTAAAGATCACGTAAAGCATAGCGATGTATTTCTATCCCCTATCGAACTCTACGATAATTGATATTATGTTTAACCTATTTTCAATCTTTCAATCGTAAAATAAGTCACAAAACTCATACAACTATTGTGCATATAGTTATAGAGAAGAAGAAAGCAATGTCAATTATTAAAAATTAAAAATATGCTTGAATAAAAAAAACTCGGTTCAAATAATTAAAGATTCATGATACAAGTTTCATCACGATCCTAGCACTAAAAGAATTTAGCCTAACATACTAAGAAGAAGAGAATAAAAATAAGAAGAGAATATAGAAGTCATCACCCGGATAAGAAAAAAACTCAAAAGATGAAATCTTGATCTTGATCTTCATTGAATTCTTGAAAGAATAAATATTGATCTTTGTTTCTTGTTTCGTCTATTGTTTTTCTCTTCAAATTCAGCTCTCTAATTATGATTTAATAACTCATATTTATATTTCCATAATAGTACCCAAAAGCATCCCAAAAAATCATTAAAATCGTGTTCCAAAAAATTTCCGAATTGGGGTTAAACATAAAAAAAGAAACAAAAAATCCGCATGAAATTTTATACTCGGCGATCACCCAGTGCATTACCTGGCGATCGCCCAGAGATGAT
Source organism: Forsythia viridissima (assembly GCA_030279155.1). Classification (NCBI taxonomy): domain Eukaryota; kingdom Viridiplantae; phylum Streptophyta; class Magnoliopsida; order Lamiales; family Oleaceae; genus Forsythia; species Forsythia viridissima. The sequence goes on along the minus strand of CM059041.1, from coordinate 26,442,617 downwards.
TATGTTTCTCTGTTGTTTGTTTGAGGTGTTGATCACATATCTTAAGCTTTTTAAATTTGCGTATTTAGTCTTCCCAACTTTGAATTTTAGTCATTTTAGTCCTCAAACCTTCCAATAGCCTCCAAAATAGTCCTTCAAGTTCCAATTGAGTGAAATTGAGTTCTCATACTTTCTAAATATTCGTCAAATTGTGCTATTTCCGTCAATTCTTCTTCAATTTCTTATAAACATGTCTAAAACTGAAATATAAAGAATAATACACTAAATTAAGTAGAAAATCTATAAAATAATGGGATAAAAGCTTAGTTTAAAAGCCTGAATAAGTGCACAAAATACACTTATCAATAATCACAATAGATTTTCAAATTTTCTCAATTTTCGCACCGCTTTCTAAACATATATTCTTTTGTAGATTAAGAATTCACATATAATCTCTAAAGGGATCAATCAAATCGAGTATGTATATTTTATTGAGAATTGAGACAAATTCTTCTATTGTTCATAAGATCCTTGTTAAAAAAAATAATGAAACAGAAAAAATATAAAACGATTGAAAAAAATTTATGGATTGTTAAAACTTTTTACTATGAAAAATTATTACAATCATATAGAATTTCACTCATTTAATTCTCCGAAATATCGTAAGAAAAATAATTCTAAATTTTATCATACCCACTCATTTAATTCTCCTAAGAGAGTATTCTAAATTTTATCACACCCAATCATGTGAAGATGATTTGAGAACCTACTTACTCCAAATAAGATTTTGAGGCCTCTTTTATGTTAAAAGGTCTCAACTATTCTTTTTTATATTGTGAAAATTTCTTAAATATCTTTTACGCCAAATGACAATAATACCTTTTTTTTCAAGAAGTTAACATTTTTTTCACAACACATCTTATCCATTAACAATTTCAAAAAATTATAACAACAAACTACTTATCCATTCAATCTTCTTCTTTGAATTGTCTTTCTTCTTTTTCTTTAGATTAAGTCACTTATAAGGAAGAACGTGCAAGATAACAAACTCTAACTTTTATACATTTGTAATGGTAATATATTCTTCTCACTTTTGTACATTTTCATTTTGGTGTTGCTTTGATTTGTACATGGCCATTGCTTTTTCTGTTTATTTTAGTGAGTTTGACTAAATTTTTTGAGCTAAAACAATATTCAAAAGCAAAATCTCGTGTGCGTGAGCTAATGTTGTAGTTACAGTCTGTTTAAATGACTGCAAGTCGTTTTAAACGACTTCGGTCATTTTGTACGAGTTCGATCATTTTAAACAATTGTCTTCTTAAATAAAGCAATAAGATTACTTAGTTCGACTTCCTATGAACATCACCTCTTTAGATATAGCATCCTCAATAAGGCATTTGGAAAAATCAAATTTAATAAGATAACATTTATCACATAATTAACTAATATTAAGCAAATTATGTTTGAGGTTATCAACTAAAAGCACATTTTCTATGGAATTAGATGAATGATTACCAATATTTCTAATGCCAATGATTTTTCCTTTAGCATTATCTCCAAAGGTGACATGACTTTCATCCTTCCTTTTGAGGCTTGATAATAATATTTGATCACCGGTCATATGTTTTGAACATCCATTATCCAAGAACTAATTGCTCTTCATTTTCTTTGGTACTAACAAAATATTTTTTAATTTTTTAATTTTTTTACCCACATAACTTTGGGTCCTTGATAGTTAGTGTTAGTGGACTCTTTAACCCACTTATTTTTGCTTTCAAAGTGTAATATCTTTTTTATTAAACAATTAAAAGCTACATGAACATCTTTCTTACAAAAACTACATGTAACACGATAATAAGAAGAATTAGATGCTTTGACAAAGATATTTTTGGAGGAATTTTGTTTCAATAATGGTTTGGATCCAATCCCTTTTTTATTGAAGACACATTTTTTTTGTTCACCAAACATTAAGTCAAATTCTTTCTTTGAGTGATTTTGTGGACAATATTAGTCAAGTCTATAATCTTTTCATTTAAAGATAAATTTTCTTTGATTAAGAATTTGTGACCAAAGGTTTTTCAAAATCTTATGCTACTAAAAGTTTCTTTATTATATTTTTCAATAAAGAATGTTTATTGTTGAGAGTAGAGTATTTTATAGCAAGTTTTTTAAATTCTTCAAGAATTTGATAAAAGGTAGATAATTCATCATATGAACAATTGTTATTAGAATTTACCTCATTTTCAAGGCCTGAAGTACATGTTGGCAACTTCCTCTTGACTCCCATTTTCTTCTTAGTCTTCATCTTCACTATCATCCAATGTTGCTTGGAGTACTTTCTTTTTGATGAATTTCTTCTTGTTTGGACATTCGGTTGTTTTGTGACCGGATTTGTCACAATCATAACAAACAATCTTTTCACTCTCTTCTTCGCCATTTTCTTATTTCCTTTGAAATTGGCAATTGTTGCAAAAACCTCTCAATTTCTTCACAAGAAGAACTAGATCATCAAGTTCATCATCACTCATGTTCATGTTTGAGGAGCATTCATCATTTGTTGATTTTAAAGCAATTTGTCGCTTAGGAGGTTCCTTCGTTACCTCTTCATTGCTTTTTCTTATTTTCTCATTTGTCTCGACATGGTTTAACTCATATCTCATCAATGTTCCATAGAGTTCCTCTAATAGATATGTGTTGACATCTTTTGTATTATCTATGAACATCCTCAATAAGCTCCAATCTTCCAAGAGAGACCTAAGCATTTTACTTACAAGTTCACCGTTAGTAAATTTTCGATCAAAACCTTTAAGACCATTAACAATATCGGTAAAGCGAGTAATCATATCAATAATGCGTTCATTTTGTTTCATAAAGAAATTTAAAAAATCTTTAATCAAAAGTTTGATCTTAGTTTTTTTCACTTTGCTAGTACCCATGTGAGTGATTTCTAAAATATTATAAGCGGAATCACATGTGCTAATAAGATTAAATTCATTTTTTATCTAAAGCACGATAAAGTAGATTTTTTGTTCTAGCATTTAAAGATAATTTTCGTTTATCTTCTTCAAAATACTCTTCTCTAAGTTTTGAAATGGTTTGATCTGGTTTATCATTAATCTTAATAATTTTTGTAGGCACATAAGGACCAAATTCAATAACTTTCCAAATATTATAATTTATTGATTAAATGTATATCATCATTCTAGCCTTCCAATAGTTATAATGAGTGCCATTAAAGAAACAAGGAAGATTTGTAGAATGCTCCTCAAGATTGTAAAATCTTAATTTCAAAGTGAGCAATTTGCTCTGATACCAATTGATATCCCAAGAATAACTAACCAAAAGGGGGGTGAATTGGTTTTTACAAAGAAGGGGGTGAATTGGTTTTTACAAATTTTTTCGAAAAACAATATCAAAATAAGAAACTTAAGAAATATAGATTAATCAAGTAATAAATGTAAGAACAATATAAATAAATGAAAGGGCAGAGAGAAAATGCAAACGATATGTTTATGCATGTTTGTTCCAAAACAATGATTTACGTTCCTGTTACCAAGTTCTATGTCACAAGCAAGACCTTTCTACTATATTGATTAACTTATGGTGCAATCAAAATCTTTACAATACTTCCGGTGACTTATAAACAAGAAGTATTGATCCTTATATTATATTGAGCTTTAAGGGACCTCAATATGACCCAAATATATGAAGAAATTGATTTACAATAATTTTTCGCTCTTAATAAATGATAGATACAAATTAAGTACCAAGAGATACTAACACTTCAATAAGTAGCATTGAATAAAAAACTCAAGTGTTAAGAAGAAACTTTGATGAAAACAATGATTTAAAAGTTTGATTCAATCAATCAAATTTTTTCAATGAAAGAATAGAAGAAGTAAATGCAATAAAAGTTCAATGATTATCTCAAGATAATTTTTTCTTTAATGCTCTTGTTGGTGTATACATTGATTGCAAAAGAAAAACAATTTATAGAGAACAATCTATAAAAAAATTTGTCAAGTCGGATGAGAGGTCGGTCGACCTACATAAGTTCGGATGATCAAAAAGTAGCCGTTTGAATAGTACAATGTCAGAATTAGAATGGTCAAATTTTTTTATCAAGGATAGTTCGGTCGACCGGTCGACGAAGTTTGGTTGATCAAAAAATCTGACCTGAAAAGTTTTAAAAAATTAATTTTAAACTTTGGTCAAAATATTTTATGCATGTGATATTAATATAACTTTTGGTGCATAAATTGTTTTTGAGCTTTTATCATTTAATGATAAGATCGAAGTATTTGTACATTTACATTTGATCTAAAAATCTAATCTTTGACCTTTCTTGAAATTGAATCTTAAGCTCTCGTTTTGAATGATTGAATGAAGTGACTTTAATCTTGACCTTCTTTGAGAGTCCGATTTGTAATGCTAGTCTTGATCTTGATCTTGGTTTAAAATTGAATGATTTTAAGATTATAAACATTTTAAACCAGTTATTAGCAAAATAAGATTAACTTACTTGTTTCTTATAATCAAAACATTAGGGTTAAAGTCAACCATATGTTAACAATAATACATAAAGAACGCAGAGTTACTAAACTTGGAGTTTAAGAAACATCGGCAGACTCCGATACTTGCATTGGTTGAGAGTATTATATAGAAGTTGCAGAAATTGTTTCATGAGATGCGTGTAAATGCACAAAGCTGTACAAGCACTCTAACACCAACAATCAAAGAGAAATTGAGTAAGAATCTTGATAAAGCCAAGAATTTTGTTTCCTATCCGATCAATCAATTCAGGCATGATATAAGGAATGAAACCATGAATTATACTGTTGAAAAATCTTGAACAAGTAAACGGTTTTAATTAGAAATATTGTGCAAGCATGCTGTAGGAACTGCAAAAAAAATAGAGGGTATTCAGTTTACTTGTTGTACTCTTTGTATTATAGTGTTGATTATTGAAGACAACCATATGCTGAAACTATTTTCCCTTTATTGAATAAAGTTGATTGGAAAATTCTTGAAAATATTAAGTCTCCTAATGTGTTGTCTCCATTAGTCCGACTACAGGGTAGATGTAATAGAAGAACAAGAATATCATCAACTAGAAAGTTCCCAAGACACATAGATGTAGCAGGTGTGGCGCAACTAGGCACAATCGAATAACATACAGAAGTCATATAGAAGATCGAAAGATTAGTATAAAGTTTGTTATTTGTGGATTGCACTTGGTCTCTATGAACATTTAAGGAAGTGAATGTGTATTTGTATGTTGTTTAGTGTTAATACCTCGTACTTATTAGGTGGATATTTTTATATTATATGATTTGATTATTGTGAGTTTTGGTGGACAATCAATACTCAATTTATTTCTTATATTTGTAATTTTGGAATGTTATGTTATTTTTTATTTAGTTGATGTTACAAGAGAGTTCAGATATCATTTTTTTTAATATAAGATTGGGCTCCTTTAAACAACTCTAGTCAATCTGAAAAATAATACAACATTTTAAAAATACAAATATACAAAATAAATTAGGTACCAAATACCCACCAAAACTCACAACAATTAAATCATATCACATAAACAAATTTCGACCTAAAAAGTACAAGGTATTTACACAAAACAACATACAAATACATATCAAAAAGTCATTTGGGTCATATAATCAAGTGCAAATAATTGTGCAGACATCTTTTTTCTCCACTTAGCCATATGAAAATTATTAACTTGTACTATTGGACGGTCGATGATCAGGAATTATATATATATTTTATTACATAAACACCACAATCATACATGAAAGACAATAAAACAATGGCCAACATTAATACCACAACTAAATAAATATGAACAATTGCATATTTATTTGTAATAGGAAAATTACGAAATACCTTGTTTAGTAGATTAGTCGACCATTTCTATTACAAAAGTATCTGACCCCAAAGAAATGTTGGTTTCCTTTAAAATTATCATAACAATAATACTAATGGACTTTAAATCATCTTTAAGTTGACCGTTTGTAAGGCAACTCTTGTTAGCATCATACACAAACATTGTCGATTTGCAAAAGTCGACTTCAACTGCGAACCAGAGTGAACGACTACATACCCGAAAAATATAAACATAGACACTCCTCTAATTTCCTGCTCAGTAATGGCAACTTGCCGGTGACATATTGGATTAGGTCTTCTGGTATCTTGAACCTATCGCCTTTATCATGTAAATCGAGCATTTGAAAGGTCACTCTGTTATAAAATTGTACATCGAGTATAGCTCGCAAACCATCGAATGACTAGGGATATTTTGATACATGGACCCACAACAAATGCAATGCCAAATCAACATATTGCAAAATAAATACGTAGTTATGGACAAAGTAATTGAATAACATAGTTAATAAACTAAAAATCCTTACATCATTTACAAGCTAATTCCTAGGTGTCATAACTTCGCAAAACTATTTTTTCGCGTCTTTCAAATTGATATCACCCAACTTAAAGGAGACACTAATAAAAAACACAATAATGTAAAAGAATACAAGTAAGTACAAAGTGCAATGAATTGGTAAAGATATTTACCCATAACCTAACTTGAAGTACCATTTGAAGAATTGTTTTTCCTTCACCACATCAACCTCTTGAAAGAGATCAACCTTCATGTTATCAACATATTTTGTCCACTTTGCTCTAGTCGTGTATGGAGAGCACACCAATTGCGGAGGTATTTTTAGTCTCTTATGTCTCAACTAAATATCATTTTACGGATATGTTTACCCATTTTTCTCTTTCTATGTGTAAAAACCTGAATCTGTCTTTCCGTCTGCCCATCTGCCATGTGTCTCTTTTCATACCGTCCCTACCTCTCCCTAGCTTGTACCCCGTATGCACCTCTCTGCACACCAGTATACCTCACTATTATTTTTCTTTCTCCTTCTCAATCTCTCCTTCTATCATCCCTATGTGCATCTCAGTATCTCTGTCTACACATTTATATGTACACCATTATGTACATATATCTCCCTCTAAGTCTAACCTTCTACTAACCCTGGGTGCATCTCAGTATGCACCTTCGTCTACACATCCCTCACTCCAAAGTGCACATCCGCCTTAACCTCTCCACAATTATCTCTCTTGGTCCCTAATACTCCATCAGCCCCATCTTAGTGAATATCTTTGTAATCCTCCATATAGCCTCTCTCAGTATGTGAGCATGGTCGCATCTACTCAATTATGTTTTCTACCTTCATATTTATCTCTTCATATTGACCCTTTAACCTCTCCATGTGTTGCGGTAGTTGTCTCATTATATCCTCATGAACGCAAGAAGATTGACGCGTGCATAGAGATATCTAATTAGTAGGATGATAAGATTGATGCCTACGAGTAGTCCCTAGACTTTGCATCTAAGGGAACAATAGAACAAATAATTAGCACAAATTTATCGTAAAGAAGATTACAAAGTAACATTAGAAATATACGTACATCATCATCACGCGTATTGGGAGATATTATCTCCCTCTTCTCTGTGGTGGATCGAGATCATCATCTCATTCTTCATCACCAATACCCCCATATCCTCCGTCCTCATAAAGTTAAACATCTAGGTTTGGATCTTATTTTTTAGGTTCATGAACAAAAAAAAATCACATAATATTACTCAGTCTCATTAGGAGTAGCTGTCAACGAGCAACTGACTTTGAGCTAACAAATCGACAAGCAAAATTATTTTAATAATAATTGAAGTACCGTGTGAAGTAATTACTAATATCGAAGATATACTCACTCGTGGATCATCCAAAACTTTAGCAATATCATAAGAATTAGGTGTAAGACCCGAATTTCAACAACGCATCCTTGGGAGTCTATTGTCGGGTAACCTTGCATGATGCATGTTTGGTATACGAGGAATAGACTCGAACACCCACAATTAAAAAATATCTATAAGTTATTTACAAATATTTTAAATTAAATAAAAACATCATCTAAATCATAAGTTTTTATCATTTACTTGGTGGAAACTCCCATAAAGAATATTTGGGATTCGAATCCTTGCACCCTCTAAAAAATGTGTAATGTAAACTTAAATTTTTTTCTTTCCCATGTCTATTTATTGAATATTTTCAAATCATCTATTATATACAAGGTCAGAAGATCAATACACGCATTCTTTTCTTTGAATCTTAGCACCGTCTCGTAAATAAATACTAAACCCAACTTGTATTTGTCATCCATATCTTTTATCTCTTTTTTCAAAATAATCATTTAAATCTTTAGACTTAAACTTATTAGCTTCTGGAATGTATTTACGAACCAATCTCTTGTTTTCAATGATTTGACTTTTGTATTCTTCCTCATAAGCAGGGTATAATCATGTAATGAGCGTAAACTAGTAAAGGAAGAACCATGAGCTTTTCATCCCCCAAACAAAACCATAATCCGTCCACATTGACACTATTAACCCTCCATAGCAATAAGTTGTGAATCCGTTGGGCTGGAATTTTCATGTTCATAATGTCATACAATTTTTCGAAGCATGACTTCAGGAACATCTCTTTATACGCATCATCTAGAGCATTATACTTTATTGACGTTGGACACAATAGAACGTGTTGAAACCTTCGCATCAAATCTATCACCAATGTCAAATACAGCACAAGACTATTATTAACTTAGTTGAAGTAAGTGATATTATGTAAACCCAAGAAGTAACTAATCAAAATGAGAAATGAGCAAAAAAAATTAACATTACATATACACAAATAAAAATGGTGAATACTTTTACTTTTAACATGGACAAGTGGGTGGAGTGGAAACAATGTCATTTATTAGCAAATCTAAGGTCTAATATTTATTTCCATCAGCAATCAATTAGCATATAAATTTGCTTAACGCCCATTAACAATGCATGGATGTTGCAACTTGTAAGAAATAACCACTCTCTGCCTCATAAGGTAACTTTTCAACATCAATTTATAGAAGCATCCAGTTGAACTAATTATATCAATGTCCTATGTGCCAATATCTAACACATTCTTCTCAATCCAAGCACAAAAATATTTCTCAAAACATACATTAGCGCTTACATACACAAATCTAAGACTGTTCCATTATGGCCAAAATATTTTGATTGAAAATTCTCATTTAAGCACTCATTGTCAACAAATCCGGTTTCATAAATTTGAAGTCATAAAATTACATTAAAAAAAAAACTTAAACCCCAGAGGCATGAAAGTTGTTACGCCTCCCAAAAATACACCCACGTGGCACAAGACAAATAAGCTCCATATAATGACTCAGCACCAAAGTAGATACATCTGGCGACACGTAGGAAGACACCTTTAGAACCATCCAAACTATTTTTAATGAATGCAGTCTAGAAACTCCACGATAACCGAACCGCTCTGACTGATTGATAAGACAGAAATAAGGTAGCACTATTAGCCTGACATAAATGAAGAGTGTAAAAAAGGATAAGGCAGTGTCTGCAAATCCAAAGTCAGATACAAAAGAAAACGGCGACACTGACAGTTTGATAGGACGTGAGTCAATCATTCACTCAGAAATCTGACTCATGTCAACTGAACTTCAGAGGTATATAAGAGGAAAGAAAACGAGAAAGGAGGTAAGTATTCTCACAAAACTATTGGCTTTTCTTAAATTCAATTAGTCCGGCCAAAGTATAAATTCTAATTTGAGCGTCGGAGTGCATACGGAAAACTCATAGATCGCGTATGCTAACTGACAATCTTAGTATTAAGTGTGCAGGATCTTCATAGCTAGAAAAAGAAAGGCAATTCAATGTCGATTGTGGATCCAACTAGGATTTGTGTAGAATGAACAATAACAAAATGAAAGAAAATCACAAGTAAAGAGACAAATAACTTGGAACATGAAAATCAGAAAATGTTTATATCATTCCAACAACGTGTCTGAAATGCCGAAAAAAAAAAGGCATTTCAGTGTTGATTGTGGATCCAGCTAGGATTTGTGGTCAACATTTTGGTGCCGTCTGTAGGAACACATGAAAAATCTTAGGCCATTCAGGAATGAAGAATCTAAACTCATGTGGAAGAAATTGAAACTTATTGTTTGAAGTCGCAAAAATTTCCCTTTGAAGAAAAGGAGAAGTTTTACTTAAAGATTTGAAGTTTCAAAAATTTCTCCTTGAGGAAGGAAAAGCTAAAATTTTGTTTGGAGATCTAAAATTAATTGACTCCTCTTGAAAAAGGTAGAATCCTGTTCAAACCCAGTAGTCACAAAGCACGTTGTTTAGAGACAGAAACGAGATTTGATCCACATTCTGCGGATTGTGGATTTTTTCCTTTACAAAAAGGAAGAAACTGCATCTAATCTCTGGATTGTAACATCTCCCTTTGAATAAAAGGTAGAAGATAACAACGTGATGAGTGACGAAGATAGAAATACTAGAACGAGACAAATTGGTGAACAACCAGAAGGAGGAGACGAAAGAGCTCGTGAAGTTACACAACCACCTAGGCGTGGAAGGTGCTCTAGGGCACGCATGGCACGCAATATGGAAGTTATGGCAGAACAAATGCTGGAAATGCAAAGGCAACAAGTTGTGCAAACTACTGTCCTAAATGCATACTTACAACAGGGACTTGTGCCCCATGCACCACCCGCATATCCGCCTTACTAGTCCCAAGGATACGAGTACCAATGCAATGGTGAAGAAGATGACCCATACTCATACGCTTCGTTGGACCGACTAGGGACCCCATTTCGGGAAAATGATGGAATGGATCCATCTCAATACCCATATCATGGGTTCAACCTGGAGAAAAACCATGGAAACCCAAACCTCCCTCCTGAATACTTTCAAGAACTAGAAACCTCACAAGGGTCCAGTGTCTTCGACAGATTGGGAAATAGACCTCTTAGAAATATGAGAGAAAGGTAGGCAGCAGCTGCTGCCATTGCCTAAGCGCCACACATGTCTACGCCATATCAATACAACACTCCGTAAAATCCCGACAAAAGACCGGTGCGTGAACCCGATGAAGAGCACAGATGAACCCAACGGGTTCACTCTCCTGTAGTAATCTCTCTGCCCCAACTTTGGTCCTATGAGATGGATGATGATGAGGAGACAGATCCCTTCTCATAAGGGATATAGTGGTGCAAAGTCCCTAGTGATTTTGAGATGCCTGAAAGTGGAAAATACACTGACCGGAGAGATCCAGATAATCATCTCTTAAACTACAATGCCAGCATGGGAATTGCTGGAGACACCCTAGCATTAAAATGCAAAGCATTCCCTCTAACGTTGGAAGGAAGTGCACTCAAGTGGTATAAGAAACTGCCCCCAAGAGCATCCATAGTTGGAAGGACCTGAAGACAGCTTTTAGAAACGGATTTGTATCCTCAAAACCTGGACAACTTCTGGTCCAATTCCTACAGGACCTAAGACAAGGGACATATGAGTCGCTGAAAAGCTACTTATCCCGATTCACGAAGGACATGCACAACTGCAAAAATATTATGAAAGCAGAGATGTTCGAAGCCAAAAACCCAGGGACTACAATGCATTGGTAGACATGATGAAAGAAGAGATCGTATCAGAAGAAATGGCTAGAGTCAGGGACAATCATACCCAACAACGTTATAATCATGGAGGCCACGCAAATGCCAAATCATCTGATGACAACATGCATCGTCAGACCGGGCGCCACCAAGGTACTCATCCTCGTCCCTTTTCGGGGATCGGATCCAGTTACGCAGTAGAGATCACCGAAACAATCCCTAACTTGCACATTGGCTTGGATGCCCCCAATCAAGGGATGGTTGTTGGACAAGCAAGTCCCAACAAATCTAAAAAGCCATTTACCGGCCCATAATGCGCTTATCATCGGTTCTATGGACATAGCAACGAAGACTGCTGTGACATACAAACACTAGTAGAACAAAGAACCCAAAAAAATGATCGAGCCTCTTCCAAGAGAAGTCGAAGCAGAAACAACTCACCATTTTGATCCAACGAGTTGCGTCGTCTAGGCTAGAAATAGCAGACCAAGAAGAGAGACAGAATTGAGAGAGTGTGGTTGGAGAAACGACAGAGAAAACACTCAAACGACAGGAGCACCAAAAAGGGATCAGCCTCTGCCACTGACCCAGTAGGCCCTCATTAGGGAGATTGACACGATTATTGGGAGCCTCTATCCTAGGAGGCCAAAGGGCCCACAAACGTAAACTATCACCTACATACATACTCGGCAGAGACGGATAGAAGTGACCCTATCACCTTCACCCTCTCTGATGCTACCAGAGTACATTTTCTCCGTAATGACACTCTAGTCGTTCGAGCAGTAGTGGCTAAAAACGAACTAGAAAGAATGTTGGCTGATGATGGAAGTTCTGTCAACATTATTTATAGAGCCACGTATGACAAAATGGGCATAGATACCTCTCTTATCCGAGCCACTTATCCTAATTATGGCTTCACTGGGGACTTCATCGACCCTAGAGAAATAATCATTTTGATGACTAAAATGGGCGAACCACCAGCCAGCGTAAGGACTCCCATGGAATAATTGATAGTTGATAAAAGCTCCTCTTATCACGGTGTACTTGGGAGACAGGCCCTTATTGACTTAGGAGCGGTGACTCATACAAAGTTTTATGCATAAAGTTTCCCACAAACCATAGGATTGCCACAGTCAAGAGAAACCAATCTGAATCCAAAGTATGCTATACCAAAACCATGAGAAAATTTGTGGACCGAGAAGTCAATGTGATCGATGTGGAAATGAAGAAGGCCCCACTCAGATCCTGAAAGACTGGATAACATGATCAAGAAAGAAGATAAAAAAATGATTGAGCAGAAAGATCCAGAAAATCTAGATCTACGAGTGGTCGAAGATGAGCCTCAAGCTTCTACGGCTGAAAAGCTGGCATGCTTCTATGTGGATCCCGATGATCTAATGAATGAACTATAGTTGGAGAGTGAATCCCTAGAAGAATTCAAGGACTGTCTGAAACGGTTCTTATCTAAAAATATGGACGTATTCCACATAGAGACATGGTAGGGATTGACCCTAATGTCTCATTCCACAAACTGCAAATAGAAGCAAAACATCTGGGGCACAGACAGAAAAGCCAGCCATAGCTCTCAAAAGTATGCAGCACTAGAAGAAGAAGTGTCCAAGCTGTTGAAAATGGCTTTATAAGAGAATTCCATTATCCAAAATGGGTTTCCAACCCGATGCTGGTGCCAAAGCCCAATGAAAAGATGAGGGTGTGTATTGATTTCTGTATTGTCAACCAGGCTTGCCCTAAAGACAGTTTTCTCCTTCTCCACATAGACCAGCTGGTAGATGCCACGGCTGGTCATGATATGCTTAGTTTTATGGATGCTTATTCAGGATACAACCAAATCTCCATGTACCTCCCGGACGAGGAACACACATCCTTCATTACTGATAGGGACTTATATTGTTACAAAGTTATGTCCTTCAGTTTGAAAAACGTTGAAGCTACATATCAAAGGCTAGTAAACAAGATGTTCACCAAACAATTGGGCGCCACGATGGAAGTTTATGTAGATGATATTCTGGTTAAAAGCTTGATAAAAGCTAACCACATTGGCCACCTGAAAAAAATGTTTGAAGTACTGAGAAAGTACAAGATGAAGCTAAATTTCCTTAAATGTGCTTCCGGAGTATCCTCCAGAAAATTCTTGGGATTCATGGTGAACCAAATGGATATTGAAGCAGACCCTAAAGAAGATGCAAAGTCTGACAGATAGGATGGCTACTTTGAGCTGCTTTATCTCAAAATCAACTGACAAGTGCCTATCCCACTTCAAGGCTCTGAAAGGGAAGAAGAGATTCGAATGACCTCTCGAATGCGAAGACGCTTTCCAAGCCTTGAAACGATACTTAGGAAAAGCACCGCTTCTGTCCAAGCCATCAAACAAGGAAACTTTAATGCTATATCTAGTTGTCTTAGGAGAAGCCGTCAATGCAGTCCTCATCAGGAAAGATGACAGCAATCAGCGCCCCGTCTATTATGTAAGCAAGGTCCTACTGGATGCTGAAACACGCTATCCAGATATGGAAAAACTAGCTTTGGCCATGATTGTACCAAGAAGCTCTGGTCTTATTTCTAGTCACACACCATATATGTACTGACTACGTTTCTTCTGAAATAGGGGTTGCAGAAACCTGACGCGTCTGGAAGACTAATAAAGTGGGCAATAGAGCTAAGCTAGTTTGAAATTCATTACCAGCCCCGAGGGTCAAGCTTTAGCTAATTTTGTAGTCGACTTTGCCCATCCTCCAGAGATAAAGATGGCTGATCAAGCTAGACCTACCAAACGTTGAAATCTGTTTGTGGATAGATCATCGGGTGAGAATGGGTCCGGGGCAGGCATAACGCTAATCAGTCTAGAAGAGCACAAATTGCACAGCGCCTTGCACTTCAGGTTCAAAGCCTCCAACAATATTGCAGAATACGAAGCTCTCCTAGCTAGCATGAGGTTAGCTAAATCATTACAAGTCCATGTTGACCTATGGTTAACTTTAAACCTTAATGTTTTGATTATAACAAACATATTAGTTGTGTTTACTAACAATCTATTTTCAAGTAATATTCAAAGTGCTACAAATCGAACTCTCATGCAATGTCAAGATCAAGTCAAAATCAATACAAGAGTTCAAGTATCTCAAGATCCAAAATTCAAAATTCGAAGATCAAGATCAAAGAATAGATTTCTAGATAAAATTGTAAAAGTATTAACTCTTTGATTTTTAGCAATTAAATAATTAAAAGATCAAAAATATTTTTATGCACAAAACGTATGTCATTATCACTTGCATAAAATACGTTTATCAAAGTCAAAAATCAATTTTTTAAAATTGTAGAATTGGTCATCCGTTTGATGAACCGGTCTAATCGGTTGACCATTTGGGTGAACTAGTCGACCGTCTGATTGTCACTTTCCAAAAAGTGTCCGTTTTGATTTTTTTCTGTTCCAACGGCTAGTTCTGACAGTCTGACCGGTTGACCGTTTTCTCATCCGTTTCAATAGAAAGTGACGAAAATTGATCTATATAAATACCTCTTCATTTATTATCATTCAACAACACTTACAAGAGCATCTATAGATAGAATCATATTGAGAAAATCCATTCAAAGCTTCATTGTATTTATATCTTCAATATCATTCATTGAAAAACTTTGTTTGATCAAATCAAACTTTTAATTCATCATTATCAACGAAGTTTTCTTCTAACACTTGAGCTTTCGCATCTATTGCTATTCATTAAAGTGTTAGTCTCTCTTAGAACCAAACTTATATTTATCATTCATCAAGAGAGAAATATATTCTCAAATCTATTTCTTTATATCTTTGGATCGTATTGAGGTCCCTTGAAAGCTCAATATTGTATACGGATCGGTGCTCTTTGTTTGTAAGTCACCGGATACATTGTAAGGGTTTGGATTGCACCATAAGTCAATCAAGATAGTGGAAAGGATATGCTCGTGTTGGAGAGCTTGGTAACAGAGAACGTAGATCATTGGTTGTATCTAATCTCCATAAAAATATTGTTTGCACTCTCTCTACCCTTTTATTTATTTACATTTTGCTCATATCTTTGTGCATAAATTTTTATTTCTTAAATTTCTTAATTTAAGAATATTTTACGAAAAAGTTTGAGAAAACCAATTCACCCCCCCCCCTCTTAGTTAGTTATTCTTAGGCTATCAGTCCAGACTAAAATTGCACACAGCAACTCCCAGCTAATTGTCAGCCAGGTAAACGGCAATTTTGAAGCGAAAGATAAGAATATGGCTACTTATCTTCAGAAGGTCCGGGACCTGATACCACATTTTGAAGGCTTCAAAATTGTCCAAATATCCCGGACTAATAATCAAAGTGTAGATGCACTCTCCAAACTGGCTAGCAACAAGGACTCAGACCTTCTCAGATGTGTCCAAATTGAGTTCCTCCCCAAGCCTACCACTGAACAGGATGATGTTGTATTCTTTATTGAAGAAAGAAATTCATGGATGAGGCCTGTCTCTCCATATTTGGAAGAACAAATCCTCCCAGAAAATAAAGACGAAGAGCGAAAAATTTTAAAAATACATATAGGAGAGAGTGCTTTACAAAAAGGGTTATTCTTCCTCCCATCCCTCCCTCCCTCCCTCCTCAGATGTGTTGGGCTAGACGAAGTGAACTACATTATAAAAGAAATCCACGAAAGAACGTGTGGCAATCACTCCAGAGCAAACTTGTTGGCTCACAAGATCCTTCGACAAGGATATTATTGGCCTAATATTAAAAATGATACACTTGAGTTTGTACACAAGTGTGACAAATGCCAGCGTTTCGCCTACATGTAAAAACAGCCTCCACGAGAATTGCAAGTAGTGTCCAGCCCTTGGCCATTCGATAAATGGAGAATAGATATAATCGGATCAATGCCCCGGGGTCGAAGCAATCACTATTATTCGATTGTGGCTATCGATTACTTTACCAAATGGGTAGAGGCCGAACCCGTGATGAAAATCACATAAGCCAATACTTTCAAATTCATATAGAAAAATATCATTTGCCAGTTTGGTGTGCCCCGCTCACTCGTTTCAGACAACGCAAAGCAGTTCAAAAACTACCAAATCAAAAAGATGTGTAGCAATTTGGGGATAAGGCATCACTTTTCGTCCCCACACCATCCACAAGCTAATGGTCAAGTAGAGGCCATAAACAACACCATAAAATATACTTTGAAAAAGAAGTTGGAATCAGCGAAAGGGGTATGGGTAGAGAGCTGCCTCAGGTGTTATGGACGATAAGCACCACCACCCGAACGGCCAATGGAGAAACCCGATTCTCAATTGCGTATGGTGCTGAAGTAGTGTGTCCGGTGGAGATCGGAGTGCCTTCCCATAGGAAAATCCATTTTGATGAAATTTCTAATGAAGATTCTCGAAAACAGAGTTGGACCTACTCTAAGAGCGAAGAGACGACACACAAGTGAAACTAAGGCGTTACCAACAAAAGATGACCCGTTAATATAATAAAAAGGTAAAGGTCCGCTCATTCCAAGTAAGGGACTAGGTCCTAAGGAAAGTGTCTGTCGCTACACAGGAGCCCAATGTGGGGACTTTGTGCCCAAACTAGGAAGGTCTTTACAAGGTTATAAGCGAAGTAGTCTCGGGGACTTATGTGTTAGAAGACCAGCCAGGCAAGCGTTTGTCACACCCATGGAACACAGAGCACCTCCGTAGATATTATCAATAAAATTCTAATTGCAAGCAGTAGGGACGTGGGTAGACGAGCTGCCTCAGGTGTTATGGGCGATACGCACCACCACCCGAACGGCCACTGGAGAAACCCCATTCTCAATGGCGTATGGTGTTGAAGCAGTGTGTCCAGTGGAGATCGGAGTGCCTTCCCATAGGCAAATCCATTTTGATGAAATTTCCAATGAAGATTCTCGAAAAATAGAGTTGGACCTACTCCAATAGTGGAGAGACGATGCGCAAGTAAAACTAAGGCGTTACCAACAAAAGATGACCCGTTATTATAATAAAAGGGTAAAGGTTCGCTCATTCCAAGTAGGGGACTGGGTCCTAAGAAAAGTGTCTATCGCTACACAAGAGTCCGGTGTGGAGACTTTGGGTCCCAACCAGAAAGGTCCTTACAAGGTTCTAAGCGAAGCAGTCCCGAGGACTTATGTGTTAGAACACCAGTCAGGCAAGCGTTTGCCACACCCATGGAACATGGAGCACCTCCACAGATATTATCAATAAAATTCTAATTGCAAGCAGTAGGGGCTTTTATCAGTTGTATTAAAGTTTTGCATCTATGAAACATAGAGGTTCAGTCAGTTGGTTCCTTTAAGCCAATGATGTAAATTTAGTTCATCCCTTAAGTTCACTCCATTTCGAATTTCTGAGATGCCTCACATATCGTACTTATTCCAGAGTGCTCATCGATGATAGAATACATCAAGATAAATATCTTGAAATTTACTCATGAATACTAAGAATCTAATAAGAGAACACAAACAAACATTGAAACACAAACAGTGTAATCAAACTTTATCTTTTATTCAATAAAAACCAAGCTTCATATCGAGTAAAGAGAAACTGTAAAATCCTACTGCCCCGCCGCCTCTTCAGGACCAACACAAGAAAGGACACTTAGACTGATTAACTTTTACTTGGTCTTCACAAATTTCATCTCTTCTTTGCTTTTTGTAGCTCCTACCGAGGCATCAGCAACATAAACCTGACTTCACTACGATAACCTATCCTGGTGAAGTCAGATTTATGTTGTTGATTACCCGACATCTTTTCAAAATTTGCCACCCATTCTGAAACCAAATATGGAGTAAGGATCCTAATCTAAGAACTAGCTACCTATCTTCACGAATTGTTCTACCCAGCTTTCAGCTTGCAACTCAAAACTTTGTGAACCACCAAAGAAAAAAACAAACTTAAAAATGGAGTAGAACAATTCGCGAAATAGAGTGCTAGATACAAAATGAAACCAAAAATGAGGATTTCTGTTGATTTATATAAGAACGAGATCTGAAACAGCATACGAGATGCCAAGTGTCAGGCAGACATTAAAAAAATGTGTTATTCAAGGGGGAATGTGAACCGTCACTCTCTTGAACAATGGAAATGTACCATTAATGCATTGAAAACTTATTCTTCAAATTTGAATATAACTCTTCGAATTCTACGAAAATGTTGCACCATTAAGGCTATTAAAAACAAATTCCTCCTAACAGAGTTCAAGTATCCGGAACCTACAGCATAGTCAAAGCAACTTAAATCTTATATTTCATTCAAAAAAAGAATATTACAATTAACTTTAGAACAAAATAGCATGAAAATCCTATCCTAAGCCCCCTCAACAGGAGGTTGGTCAGCACCATCTTCAGCCTCGTCGAGAGTTGGATAGTTCGCCTCAATAGCGGAGAGGTCTATGTTAGGGTAGAGCCCTTCACCTCGGTTAATACCTGCCGGGCCCCAAAATTGACGAAGAAATCCTGGAGGTTCTCATAGTCCAAGGTAAATTCAAACTGATTCCTAAACTTCTCCACTCCAACCTTCACTGCCTCTTCAATCCCCAACTTCAGTTTAAGGTTCTCACCCTGCAGCTCGTTGACCTCCAACCTTAATTTCTAGTTTTCATCCCTCAAATCATAGTCCTCAGCTCGCAATTTTTCGGTCGTCTCTTCCAATTGGGTGATCTTATCTATCAATGCATCCCGTTAGACATTGGCTTCTGCCAAAGACTAAGTTGTAACCTCTTGAGCCAGATTAGCTAAATCATACCTCTTCAAGAACTCGGCCACATCGGACTTAGCAGCCGCCACGTCTGCCTTGAGCTTATCCCTCTCATCACTCAAGAGTCTGATCTCCTTAAGGACCCCCTGCAACCAATTAGTCCGCTCCTTGAAACGATCCCAGTCATTAATTATGTTCTCAACATTACAGAGGACAGTATCCACACTCGTTCTATTCAACTCCATGTCCCAAACGCTAGATTATGCCTCCTTAATCAAAACCAAAGATCGGGCAATGAGAGCTTTGACAGTACTCAACTTAACTCTAGCAGATGACTTGACAGAATAATTGGTCCAACCGTGGGTCCAATACGAGTCAACAGTAGTGAACACCCATTGAAGGTGTGGATGAATCATATTGAAAACCTCAGGATTAATGTTAGAAGGCTCACCCTCTAGGATTTTTCTGATATGGACCAACTGATTATAGTCCGACCCCTCCGAATTCTATGCTTCCATTGCTTTGTCGCTTTCTGCACTTTCACCAGCCTCGATAGCTAAATTCTGAGATGATTTAGAGGATGCAGTCTGAGACTTTTTGGCCTTTCTAGTAAACGTCGATTCCTACAAAATTTCTACATCTTTCCCTTCCCTCATAGACGGTCTCGAGGACACTCCTACTTTAGAACCTACCCCATTTTCCTTTTTCTTCTCTGTCCTCTTGATACCCAACTCTTGCTTTTGTACCATAATTTGCAAGCCCTTTGGTGAAGCAGAAGAAACCAAGATAGTTTGCCTCAGATCAAAAGAGGCGGGAGGGGCATCTTGATCTTTATCTCCACCCTTAAGGCTTAACCTGGCCAGGATCATTGTCTAAAGACTTCTTTTTCGCCATCGAAAGAATCTTCTTAGCGGCTAAGCCCACCAGACTAATCTTGGGTAACGAACTCGATCCTAAGATGTCCACAGCAATCATTTTAGTAACTTCAAAGGCAGAAACTAAATAAATAAATCCATCAGTATGCAGTGGAAATTACATTGTCTCTTCATCAGATTATATTTCACGAAAAGATGGTCCGACACAATAACTCCGTAAAAGTCCCCTTCATAGGAAAAAATCCAACCAATCACAGCCAAGTCTTTCTCAATCAAGAAGGAAGCTAGCACATCCCCTACATAAAAACAAATCCAGTTAAAACTCTAAAGAAGTACTTATGAAAATAACATGACACTCAAGCAGTTTGCAGCACCGCAATATAAGGATAAAGTTAGACTCACGCTGAAGGGAGAGAGTCCAGAGAACAGTAATCTTAGGGACCAGATCGGAAGAAAAGCCTTGCCAATCTGCAGCGGCCCATAACTATTGGCTCCTCCAATGTTTGATAGACGAAGGATGACCGGTAATAACTAGGCTATGTGTCTCTCTAGGAGTCAAGTAATACCAATCCTTCACTCCTTCTCTAGGCTCCCCATCCCTTCTTGCACACTTATTCAATTTAAATAAGGTATGAAATACATATAAGGGCATACGGTAGTCCGAGCTTATTTCTTGCCATAGAAACCAGGTCCCGATAGCCTGGGTCCAAAAATTTGGGGATAATTGATATGGACAGAGGTTGTAACTCCTAAGTATGGCCCTAAAGAAAGGATGGTAGGAAAATCTCATCCCACAAGCCAAGGCATCACTCATAATAGCCACATAACCTTCTGTCGGAGAGCAAGGCCTGTCAATTTTGTTTGGGTGGATTAACCTCACACTATCTGGAATCCTATACTGGTCCCTGAGCTTAGTGAAGTTAGGAATGCTAAGTTATGAAGGATACTCACTACATACCCAATCCTCTGGTCCGGCCTCAGGATCTTCATGTCCTCTTGACAATTCCATGACATATTTACCCAGCCCTCTATTAGGTCCATTTCATCGAGGGTTAACCCGAGGTTTACCCTATGGGTCCTGGGGCTAACTAATTCTCCATCACCACCAAATTCCACTGCTTCAAAAGGGTCGGCTATTCCTTTGCCTTTCCGCTGTCAAATGCTTTCCTCTTTTTGCTTCTGCAAGTCAGCAGCCTCTTATGTTGTTAGTCTTGCCATCATTAAAGGATTTCCTTCTGCTTCACTATCAGAATCACTTAGATTAATTATTTCATATAATTGTTCAAGACGTTTTTTTCTATGTATTTTAAAATAATTGGCGTTAAAAGCTATTTTTTAGACAGAGCAAATGGCCCTAACAAGCTCAGCCACGGCCACTATTTACCAGAAGTAGGCCTTCCAACCTCTTCCAAATCACTACCACCATTGTCGTTCATCTTGCGGTGGCAAAAAAATTGTACTTCTATATTAAGGGTGAAAAAAGCAAATTAAAAATCAAGTAAAACTTAATCAAGAACACGCACGCGGTCCAGAGGTGTACATTTAAAGATGAAGAAAATGCTTCTACGAACGATAATCTTCCTGAAAGAAACAAAGTTATCCAAATAACTAACCGAAAATGGAAGAGGTATAATGCAGCGGCTGGAAGAAAGTCCACTTTTTCAACTTAAGATAATTTCAGTGGATTTACTCAAACTTTGAAATGGAGTAAAAGGTTTTTGGCTAACGCTTCGAGCCTTTTTGTAAAAAGAAAAGATCCATCTCTATCATCTGATAATGATGATCGACATATCTAGACCTTTCATATATCTTCTGATCTTGGCTGTTGGAAGTGAATAGCGGGAAACTACAAAAGAATCCCATGGCTAAAATTCACCAGTGCACTACATGTGCGCATATAACGTCATTGCCTTAAGGTTCATTAATTAACACTATCATCATCATTGCATTTGCACTTCTCCACGTTATCATTATCAGCTGTATCACTAGCCTAGGAATGCGGAACAACAAACCTACCTACAACTCGCCAGCTCACCTAACAGTCATTCTTTTACAAATTTAAAAATAGTTTCGAAAGTCCCCAGGCTCCAGATCCCTTCTACAACTCCTCAGCTCCGGCGCGTAATAATGGACCAGATTGGGCAATATTGACACTACAAATATAACCTTCGCCAGAATAAGGTCCAACAATTCAAGTTACATCTCAATAAGCCTATGGCCTCACATGAATGATAAAGTCTAAGGCTTAGGAAACTGAATGTTACACTTCTCAAAAATACGCCCATGTGGCATAAGACTAGTAAGCTCCATATATTACTCAGCACCAAAGTAGATACATCTGGCGACACGTAGGAAAACACTTTTAAAACCATCCAGACTACTTTTAATGAAGGCAGTCCAGAAACTCCACGATAGCTAAACCACTCTGAATGATTGATAAGATAGAAATAAGATAGCATTGTTAGCCTGACACAAAGGAAGAGTGTAAAAAAGGATAAGGCGGATGTCTGCAAATCCAAAGTCATACGCAAAAGAGAACGGCGACACTAATAGTTTGATAGGACGTGAGTCAATCACTCACTCAGAAATCTGACTCATGTCAACTGAACTTCAGAGGTATATAAGAAGAAAGAAAACGAGAAAGAATGTAAGTATTCTTACAAAACTTTATTTGATATTAGCTTTTCTTAAATTCAATTAGTCCGGCAAAAGTATAAATTCTAATTTGAGCATCGGAGTGCATACAGCAATCTCTCAGGTCGCCTATACTAACTAACAATCTTAGTGTTAAGTGTGCAGGATCTTCATAGCTGGAAAAAGGAAGGCATTTCAGTGTCGATTGTGTATCCAGCTAAGATTTGTGGTCAACAAAAGTATCGTCAAAACAAACATAGTGAGTAATAACATCAAAGAATGAACAGTAACAAAATGAAAGAAAATCACAATTAAAGAGACAGATCACTTGGAACTTGAAAATCAGAAAATGTTTATATAATTCCAACAACGTGTTCGAAATGCCGATATAAAGTTTCGTCCCTTGTTCTTAGTGCATAGCAGTTCACACTCTTGTGTGTTTCAACTCGAGGAGTTTATAGCATATGTTTGTCATTGCTTAAATTATAATTTCAATCGGTCAAACTGATCAAACATACTTTTTATCTATACATTTCATAGGACCCACAACTAACAACTCACTTTCCATTCATACATTCACCCACAACTTATAATATAAGTATTAAAATATAATTTCAGCACTACCAAACATATGCTATAGTATACAAGTAATTTTGAAACTTGAGGGACCTCTATTGTTTTTTACCCATGCATAAAACACAATCTTATAACAATCTTGGAAGTTCAAATCGAGAATGCCTCTATTTTCAAGATTTTGTTGGAACTTTAAAAGTTTTACCTTTGAGCTAGTTTAGATCAATGTCATATGTGCTAACATCCACCACATTCTTCTCAATCAATGCATACAATATTTTCAAAACATACATTAGCGCGTCCATACATTTTGCAAGTTGAGGGACCATAGATCTAAGACTGTTGCATTATGGCCAAAAAAGTGTGATTGAAAATTCACATTTAGGATCGCATGGCCAACAAACTAGGCTTGATAAATTTAAAGTCAAAAAATTATATCAAAATGAACTAATACAGTCGGAAGTTCAAAAATAGTGCCGAAACAGACATAGAGAATAATAATACTGAAGAATTAATATAACAAACTGTCAGAAAATCACAAGTATAGATAGAGATGAGTTGGAACTTGAAAATTAGAAAATTGATGTATAATTCCCACAACGTTTGACAAAAGTCAGTAAAAAAATTCGACCCTTACACATTTGTGTTGAGTTGGTATTACCAATTTTAATAGAATGAGTTAAATTAATTTTGAGAGAGGCGGCCTTCACTTTGGGATTGGACTTCTTGTCGACGGCCTACCCAAGCTGATCGAAAATTGCTTTGGTTGAGGACGATTCATTTGATAAGTGCATTTTGTGCACTTATTCTGTCTTTAAAACTAAGTTTGTGTTCTGTTATGTTATAGATTTTCTACTTAATTTAGTGTAATTATCCTCTATTTTAGTTTTGAACCCATTTAATAGCAAGTGAGAAAGAATGGAGGAAAAGAACAATAAATTATAAGATATTTTGGAAGTATGAAGATCCAATTGTACTCAATTGAAGCTTGAAGGACCACATTGGACATTATGAAAAATTTTGAGGACTAAAGAAACCAAAATCTAAAGTTTGAGGACTAAAGTTGTAGATTTGAATTGCTTAAGCTGGGCGACCGCCCAGTACCAAAATGCACCAATAGAATGCTTAAAACAAACCTGTGCGATCGCCCAGTGTATTTTCGGAAGATCGAAAATTTGGCTTTTTAAGTCCTAATCCCATTAGAAAACTTTTTGGCCCGCGAATTTTATAATATTTTGGAGATCTTTTGGGAGACAATGAGGATACTATATATATGAGTTCTTAACTCATAATTAGATAGCCGAATTTTGAGAAAAAAACAATGGAAGAAACACGAAACGAAGATCAAGATTTATTTTTTCAAGAATTCAATAACGATCAAGATCAAGATTCATCTTTTGAGTTATTTTCTTCTCCAGGTGATGAATTATCTATTTTCTTTTGCTTTTTATGTCTTCTTAGTATGTTAGGCTAAATCCTTCTTGTGCTAGGATTACGATAAAATTTGTAGTTTAATTCTTCTATTTAGAAACTTGATTTTTGAAATTTTGCATTAATATAGTTTTAAATAATTAATTTTGATTTTTTTTCATCTACAATTATATACATAGTAATTGTATGATTCTTGTAGTTTATTTTACTATCGAGAGATTGAAAATAGGCTAGACATAATTTTAATTATTTTAGAGTCTGATAGGGGATAGAGATATACCGCTATGCTTTATGTGATCTTTAATTATCCATTGCAACTTAATACATGCTTGTGTATTCGTATTCGTCATAGAGATATAGTCGAGTCATACATATGAATAGGTTTGATTTTATTCGAGAACAACTATTAAACAATTTAATGATATTGATCGTTATAACTGATGTACTTTGTCAAATTCAAGAATCCAGTTAGAGGAATTAACAACTGCAAGTGAATTCAGGATCCTAGTACTTTTCTTTCTCAAATTTAAAGTAAATCGTCATAAATTTAATCTTTTAATTATTTGAGTTATAATTATTTAATTATACTTAGTTCATATTTTAGTTAGATTAAGAAACCAAATTTTAAAAATTAATTTGATTCGATTAATGTTGATTTAATTGTGTAAAACTATCTAAATCCTTGTGAGTACGATACTTGGACTCTAAATCAATTATATTACTTGTGTGGTTCATACACTTGCAATACAAAATAAATTGCTAACACAGCCTCCAGGTGAGAGAGAAGGAAGTTGCTCTTCAATTTGGAGAGTTAGATGTTATAGTGAAAGGATAGGGGAGGGTTTACTGTTTGGTGGGTGTTTATTGTTTAGTGGGTGTTACAAGGATGAGGGTACTTTGGGAAAATTATAAAAAGATATTTTAAAAGTTTTCTCTTTTAATATATTTCAAGTCAAAGGCTAAAAGAAAATATTGTACAGGTCAACTGGCCATTTATACATATTTCTACAAAAACTAGGATAATAGGCTTATGATTTTTTCTCTAAAAAACCTCAAGAGACGTATAAGAAAAGAGATAGAAGAACACGTTATTTAGGGCTCATTTGATTTGTGGATAAAACTATTTATCGGGATAATAGTTATTCTAATAACAAATTTATCATTATCCTGTTTAGTTCAACTTATATTTTTTAAAAAATTGACTATAAGTCACTTGTGGGTGACTTGTTTCAAATTAGGTCAAAATATTTTTCAAAATTGTCATTAAGTCATACTTTTCATCAATATTTCAAATTAATCCTAAAATTACCCTTGTGATCCATATTTTCCATCGTACTGCCGGTCCTGAGATCCAACTTCACAGTACGGTGGCAACCTTCTTCCAACTCCACAACTACATCCGTCGCAGCTGAGCAACATACGTTGAGGACCCCTGAATTGAAGTGGGTACCCATGATTGGAATTTGATTATTCACGCCTTTTGTAAAGCTGGGCGGTTAGAAGATGCAAGAAGAACTTTCAGGAAGATGACTTTCCTACTGTTTGAACCGAATGAGTAGACATATCTTTCCCTCATTAATGGATATGTGGATGCAGTGAAATACTTCAACTTGTTGATGCTATGGAATGAGGTGAAGATGAAGGTTTCAATTGAATGAGAGAAGAGGTTCAAATTGGATACTAGCTTGGTTGATGATTTCCTCTATGCTTTGGTTAATGGTGGGTTCTTTGATGCTGTGATGCAAGTTGTCGAGAAATCTCAAGAGATGAAAATATTTGTTGATAAGTGGAGGTACAAGCAAGCATTCATGGAGATGCAAAAGAAGCTAAAAGTATCAAAGTTGAGGAAGAGAAGCTTTAGGAAAATGGGAGCATTGGTTGCCTTCAAAACTGGGCTGGGTTGACTATTTGATGACTAATTATATCTATATCGGCTTCTTATTATTCTCACTAAAGTTTTTGTATAATCTACATGCTTACATGACAACAATCTAAATAAAACACTATCATAGATAAAACTAAGTCCAAGATGTTTTACTGGTTGAAGTAATGATACTGTTCTTAAAATGCACCATTAGTAGTACAAGATTATTAATACTGTTTGTATTCAATAACAGTATCATAGGTTGGAACAGTATCATAGGTTGAATTATTGTCATAATAAAACAGTATCAAAGATAAAAGCATGGTATAAGTATACCATAGCACATTATCTAAATAAAACAGTATCATAAATAAAACTAAGTACAATATGTTTTAATGGTTGAAGTAATGATATTGTTCTTAAAATGCTCCATTAATAGTACTGGATCATTTATATTGTTTGCATTCAATATCAGTATCATGTATTGAAACAGTATCATAGGTTGAAATATTAATCATAATAAAACTATATCAAAAATAAAAGCATGGTATAAATATACTATAGCACATTATCTAAATAAAACAATATCATAGATAAAACTAAGTTCAATATGTTTTTAATGGTTGAAGTAATGATACTGTTCTTAAAATGATACATTATTAGTACAAGATCATTGATACTGTTTGCATTCAATAACAGTATTATAGGTTGAAATATTATCATAATAAAACAGTATCAAAGATAAAAACATGGTATAATTATACCATATTATATTATCTATATAAAACAGTATCATAAATAAATGTATCTTAATATATCAGTATCATACATAAAAGTATATTAATAAAACAATATCACATACACAAACTACAACCCAATAAAATATCAGTATCTATGATGGCATTTTAAATAAAAACAGTATCAATGATCTCATAGTACTAATGGAGCATTTTGAACAGTATGATTACTTCAACCATAAAATATTTAATTTTGAATGTACGTTTATTTTGTAAAGTTTAAAAGTAGTTTTTTTTTATTTTTTTGTGAATGTGGTTGAAAATAAGTTCGAAAAAAAAAAGAGTTAGTAAACTTGGCCAAACATGCTATAATGTAATAAAAATTAGTGTACAATATTAAAAGTAAAACAATATCAAGCATTTTCTGCAAAATAGTTTCTTAATAAAACAGTATCATCAAAAACAATATTTCAATAAAACAGTATCATAGAATTAGTGTTTTTTTACAATTGCAGGGGTATGTTGGTCTTTTAGTGCTGAAATGTGACTTTAATTGAATTAAGTTTGGGTCATATGACTTAAGAGCCCATAAGAGCATGAACAGTGACCGACCCTAAATTTACCCTATATTTTGTCCTCTAAAAAACTTCAGGTGACGTTTAAAAACAGAGATAAAAGAACATGTTATTTAAGGCCCATTTGATTTGTAGATAAAATTATTTATCTTGATAATAGTTACTTGGATAACAAGTTTATCATTATCATATTTGGATTAACTAGGTATAAGAATGAAAAAAGTCAATGTTAAAAAGTCAGATTTTCGTAAAAATAAAATTATACCATTAATCTTAATTAAAAGAAAATAAATAAAATAAAAATGTTCGTCTTCTTCAATCTTGAACCAAAATCACCTTCAGGCAAACTTCAAAAATTTACAAGCAAAGAAATAAAATTATTAGTTGGTAGCTCAAAGAGCTGAAACTAAAATTCAACCACAAAAAAGAAGACTTAAAAGAAATATCAGAAGAAGTCCGGAATTTTTACATATTTAATAAAATGAATTCAAATCATTTGAAAAATTGAATCGAGCAAAGATTTGAAGCGTAATTGACGATTGAAGATACACAACGGAGATTACGAGTGCGGATGTAACGATTCGAAAATTCGTAACTTTAATTATTTATTTTCAAAGATAAAAAATAGAATAAAATAAGAAACTTATTTGAGTAGTTCAGAAAAGTACATCAAAAGTCATAACATTTAGTATTTAATTTAAATTCAAAAAATAAAAAGGGAAAAATAGGATTTAATAAATGTAGGGACTATTGTGAAATCAGTTAAGATTTAATAATTCATGTTAGGACTTGATTGATTGAAAGTGTAAAAGTTGGATTAGGACCCAAAAAGTTGAAAAAGTGAAGTTTCAAGCCTTTTTAAAAAAATCAAGTAGCCATCTTTAAGGCAATCATACGAGTTTCATGTTGGTCAAAATTTTACAACTCTTATGGAGTTTCAAAGTACGCGACAAGACTTTTAAAATAGTACCAAATATACATACATTCGACTAAGAAATCATCTCCAAAATCTAGTGCCAAAAGTGTTCCTGAAATTGAAAAAATCTGGAAAGACTTGGGAATTTCAACAGCTATTGCTCGAACAGTCATTTTTTGAACGATCATATAACCGCTGTGGTAGTACGTTTTTTATGATTCAAAGTGCATTGTGAAGATCTTCGAAACGGTATAAGAGACATTGAAAAATAATCGTGAATCGACCTCAAAATCAAGGCTAAAAAAGGGCCTAAGAAACAAGAAATCTGTCAAATTTGTATTAAACAATTGGGAAGTGGGCCTTTGTGCAGAGATTTATCCACTATTGTCCTTATTATATCCAACAAAAACTATAGAAGAATGTGAAGGGATTGCTTGGGGGCCAAGTTAAAATATTTAAATAAATCAAGCAAATCTTACAAGTGGCCCAATGAAAATAATTGAAATCATGAAGGAAAATATATATACATAAGAATATATATAAATATAGAAATGATCTCCTAAGCACCGGTGCTTAGCTTATGCTAAACACCAATGACATGGCATGTCTATTTAATGGATAATGGTGGATCCCACATATTCAATGTATAAATAAAATAGACATTAAATAGACATGTCATATCACCAATACTTAGCATAAGCTAAACACCGGTACTTAAGAAATCATTTCTATACACACACACACACACACACACACACACACACACACACACACACACACACACACACATGTACAACCATGTGTATATGTAGTATATGAGATGATTGATTTTCTTTTTTTTTTTTATACAAATACCCCCAAACAAAGGCAATATTTTACCTTCTAATTGTCTATAACTATTATAATCATATACATATACATAAACTCATTTACTAACATTTAAAGAATGAGAGAATAACTTATCTAAGAGAGAAATGTGAGTCAAGATCTAAAATCCTAATAAAAGAACTTGGTGTGGAGGTCCCTTAAGTTAATAGAATATCCTCCACATCCGAGTATTAGGAACCTTAAAAGGGCAAAAGCCAAATGAGACCAAAAATCTCAGGTTTCATGATGGAGGGGAAGTTTGGATTTAAGGGGCTAAAACTTAGTTTTTCAAAACAAAAACACACTTCAAACTTCCCTAGTCCAGAGAGTATTGGTGCATCAGATCTTCTGTTTAAAAATAGGATATCAGTATCCCCGAAATTCTCTGCACCGTAAAGGCATGAGATTCGTTCTGCAAGTTCCCAGTACCCCTGCCTAAAGGCTTAATTAATACTCATCTTCCACAAAGTTGTAACATGTATATACCTTTTATTTTCAGTTTTATCAATATCATTTCCAACAAGTTTTGAGTAAATTACGTTATTTGTTTTATATGCAATATGATAAGTATATATGTGCATAAATTTTATGTACTTCAAAATGATTTATTTTAATGAGATTGATTCAAGTAAAAATATAAAATATTGTGATCAATTTGAGCCTACTTATTGTTTATACAAAAAGAAGAAGAAATAAGTATGAGAAGCTAATTTTTGTGATATACAAGTTCAACTTGAGTTGAGAAAATAAAATGCATACACAAAGATAAAATTGTTTTATAATACAATAAGGTTCATAAGCCTATTTGTACACCATAAGAGGACACGAGTTCCAAAGAAAAAGAATTGATCAACTATAGTCAAGGATTAAAGTAACACTTAAGAGGATGCGATGTCCAATTAAAATTTAATTAGCTATGGCCAAGAACATGAGTAGCACATAAGAGGACACGAGGTCCATAGAAAAGAGTTGATCAACTATAGTCAAATAAGGGCGGAACTATAAATTTTTGGAGACTGAACACTAAAAAACAAAAATTTTCGGGACGGGACCGGACTCCTGTCCCCCCTAAATCCGTCCATGTGGCCAAAGGTGAATAGCCCATATGAGAACGAGAGTTGTCCACCAAGTTTGGCCAAAGTGCGGAAATTGCACAAAGATTTTTATGTTTGAGCGCTCGGTGTACAAATATTGCTTGTGAGAAAGACCCTAAGAAAGAGGAAATATACATTTATGTGCAAAATCACTCATGCACTGTATTTACTCATTGAATGTAACTATTCATAGTCGTTTTATGACTCTTGTAGGAAACGGATCGAAATTTTTTTGAAGTCGTGGAGGCAAAGCTCGGAGTTAACTTCGGATCACCAAGAATACCATTTGATCATCGAGATAGATGTATGGTCAAACTACTCCCATCGACCCGGGTTACAAAAATATGATGTAAACTATCTTTTTGTAGACGTTTATGATGCTTGGACTATGGAGTATCTCGTAACCCGCTTTAATGTGATGTAATACAAAATTGGATGAATTCATTTTTTGGTTAACTATATCTGGATATCAATTCCGTCCAAATAAAATAAGATAAATTTTATCTATTATCTTTAATCATTGACAATATACCAAATGGGCTTATAATCAATGTGCACTAAACCACTTTACCTAAAATATTAGTTTGCCAAATTAACGATTCAATTCGTCGGCCAGTGATTGATGCCAAACTTGCCTTTCCCAAGATTCAAAGTCTGCTTTCAAATAAAACAAAGGACAACTAATTCAAAAAGGTTGGTTTCACCATAAGATTTTATTTGCTCTTTGCAATTGAGGCCTTTTACTTTTGATATTTGAGGCAAATTCCTAACATATTTCTCCGACTTCTTTTACTTACCTGATCAAAATGGAGTCGTTCACTTGTACTCAAAGACGAGAAGAAAAAATGTCGACTACATAACATTTACACCATAAACTCTGCCCGAGGAAAAATACAGAAGCTTTTACTCCCGCTGCAAGTAATTATACAACTCTTAACTGCCATGAAATTTCTAAGAATAACTTACTGGACTATAATTACATTCAACTGTACAAAGCATGTATAGACATGAGTAATGATGCATCTCGGAAACGCCATGAACGGACAATGGTCTTCACTGTCACTTCTACAGTTCTACTTCCGGCAGTAAAATCCAATGACTCCAAACATTACTGATCAGTATAATGAATGCTGCTGCAGATGCAATGGATCATGATCGTTAAAACACAAACGTAGAATTATTTTCTGGCAACTATATGGCTGAGGCAAATGTCTATACCTGAAATACATTTAATGATTGCAGAAATAAAGAAAGCTGTACAGATGTGGAATTTGGGAAGGCAAATAAGTCTGGTGCTGATTTGTTGAAGGCCATGTTCGCAAATTTTCTTTTCCTAACGAATGTTGACCATCCTTCCATGCCATAAATCAGGCAGTAAGTTTCTTAATTAATTGATCAACTTCTGTTCTAATGCACATTCTTTTTACAGAAGTAATTGGGCCCCAAATCGATATGATCTAGCGTCCTTTTATCACACATTCGATCTACTCTTGAAACTGTTGCGCCAATATTAACCTTAAAGAATGGACAACACCTATCCAGTCACATATTAAACGGACTATTCCTTCAGCAGGAGAACGCAAAGAAGAAAATGCTGCAGGGGTTTATGACGACCGTGTTACCTGAATCTGGTTTAGCCTACTGGACCAAATCGAATGTAGAATCATGTGGAACAGATCATATCGAACGGGTTTTGCATTCCAGTGGAAATGCTTCTGCAACATTTTCACATTGGTTTGCATGGAAAGATATTTTCTCAAAGGGATAGATAAGAGTATCTCCTTTAGCTTTGGGATATCCTTTTCAGCAACAACGACAGAAAACGAGCTCCAATTGAGCACTTCGTTGAATGGAGGGATAAAGTTATCAGCAATGATAACTGGGACACACTCGTAATAGATGGCCTCGACAATCCTTGGGCTATTGACTTCGTAGCCCATTGGGCAAATGCAATATTTGCTTGATTTCATGTGTTCAGGATAAGACATTACTCTTGTTATTCTATTGGATAAAATCTCATAAATCCTCATGTCTTCATCTCTGTCTTTCCAGTACTTGAGAAGTACCGGACGAACCCTACCATGCATGTGTCCAGCATAAAAGGCAAGAATTGGGCGCTGTGACACTTTTTTCCCACCAATATTTCTAAGAGGCCTTCTGGGATTTCTTATAGTAGTTTCCGGCAGCGAAACATCCTTTCCAGCAACAAAGATTCCTTCTGAGACATCTGCGTTGCAAAGAGCTTTAATAGTGTTTCTTTGTAGCTCCTCGTGCTCCTTCAAAATATATGGTCCCTTTAAGCAATAATTAAAAAGACATGAGGTTAGAAAAAATGGGAGATCAATCTAAAATAAATGGAACTGCAAAAAGATTAAGAGAAGAAATGGAAGCTGAGAATTCCAAATTAAAATGACTACTTTCTCTGGGTTAGTAAAATTATGTGCACGGGGGAGTGCAAATAAGAAGGTAGTAATGTTTAGCACATGTATATACATGTCATGGAGCATAAATAAGAAGGTAGAAATGTTTAGCTCTTATATATACAAGTCATATAGCTACCATACCCAATCATGACAAGCTACAAGAAAATGATTTGACCCATGAGTGAGGTTCCAGAAAGGATACTTTGCGGCAAGCATATTCACATAGTCTCGAAGAATGATTGACAATGGCTTTAGATCATGTGAGTCGGGGACGTAGAGAGCCTTCTGTAACTGGCGTGCACTATATGGAAGATAGAACAAGTGAGCCTTTTCTGGGTCCTTTGTTATAAATTGCCTGTTTTCTTCCATCAACTTCATAAACCATCCTTCAGATGAGTAAATTCCTCTGAGATAAGGATGGTGGAAAATAGGCCTTTTTCCTTCTTGGTAAATGTAAACTTTAAGTATTCGTTCCATCAACTCGTAGCTCCTGGAATTTCAAAAATATAATAATTTACAAAAGAAAATTTATCCTGAAAAACAGTCATCCCACTCATTTTCATAAGCAGTAATCTATATTTGCATGTCAAATACTGGGAATAGATATAAACATTCTTCACAAAGTTTGACCTTTCAATCAGTGCTCACACATTAGCAGTGGTAGCTTTAAGAAACCAACGACCACCTAAATCAATTAGAGATTCTACATGTCACCAGTTCCACTTTGTGCCAGTACTCACCAATACCGTAAACCGATCGACCAGTACCTGGTTCTACAAACTAAAGCTGAACTGTATCAGTGCCTTCCAAAATTCCAACCAAATTCTTAGGCCAATTAGCTAGAAGTAAAAGAAAGTCCAAGACTCATACTCGTCTGAGGGTGCTATATGAGGAGAAATGCTGAGAAGGGCACACAATAATCTCACTGCCAAACTCCTGATACCACGAAGGATTATCAACAGAAAACCATACATGGCCCAAATTTTAAGACAATAATAATTTGTTTCATATACTCTTCCTAACAGAGTTTCTAACAAAAGTGGAATCAGTCCAATCTGACACAAATCGCTCTCACCCTTAAAGAACCCAATGGAAAATAGAAGAAGAAACAAACTATTTTCTTGCATTCGTCAAAGTAATATAAATCAAAAATAGACCTCAATAAGAAGTGTAGAGCAAAAGTTTATTTTTGAAGCCTAAAAGTTGATTTAAGAAAAATACCGTGATTTTAAGGCAGTGTCTATATATATCAGACACTACTGTTAAAATGCTCCTTGTACGAAAAGGAAACATGTTAATATAATCAAACTCCACCATAAGATCTATAAAAAATTTGGCTAAATACTAGAAGATAACAGGAAAGGCGTGCCAAATGCTAAATTGTAGACATGTGAAGAAAAGGATTAAAACTGTTGCTGCCTACTGAATATTTGCACCGTGATTAGACAATGACTCATTGTGATATGCTATAACAGAAATAATATGCTCACTCAACACTATCATTCTATTATGTCCATAAATAATTGTATATATACATGAATGCATACATACATGACATCTATATACTATTACAAGACCGTATTAACTTTCAGCATTATGTTTTTTTTTTTCCTTTCTTCTTTGGGAGCATTAATGTACTCGGGCTACCAAATACAACTTAGCATTAATTGATTAATTTATATTTAGTATATATTTAGATTAACTTTCTTTATGTATCTCATGTTTCCTCCTTGCTCTTTTTCTGGGCACTTCTTCACCTATGAAATAATGTCTCTTTGTTAAATTATCCTGATTATATCACCAATATAATCAATGCACAAGTGACCTCAATTTCGTCTAATTTTCTACTTATTCATATGCACCAAGTGCATGTTTGGTATAGAGTATTGAACACGACTAGAAAGTATAATAAACAAGATTATAGCCTTTCTTCATTAATGTTGTCCAGTGTTATGCAGTCTAACTCACCAAACAAGCTATAAGTGTTGGCAAAGAAAATTGCTTCCACCAAGTAATGACATTACTTAACAGTCACTGTAGTAAAAACACACAGACCGCCTTTCAAATAAAGGAGTGGCATTTAGAAGGTACCAACTTTTGAATTTCCCAGACTTCAAAACTGATAATCTCATGCCTGTGTAACTTGAACAGCCCAAAGAGGTGGACAAGTGGTTTAACAAACATTTCAAATGGTTTCCTAAATGCTAATGTATTCATTAACTTGTAGTAATCTACAAGAAACAACTTTTACGAAATGCCAAATAGCTCTGAAAGGTAAATGATCAAGTAAATATCAATTGAGAGGAGATTTTGTTTTATTCCTGACTCTAAGAGTTCTTATTTTGTTGAATTTCCTCGTCCATATTTCCAATGCCTGCAGATATGATGTTGTCAAAGCTCAAATCAAACAGAAGTCGGTATTTGATTTCAATTCATTTCAACTCTCCACAAAAACTTTTCCTTGTACCAAGTCCGCATAACAAGGGTTCTTAATAGATGAAAAGATAATCCTGGCACGCACTCTACAGAAAAGAAGGTAATGACATACCTGCTATGAATTAAAATCCTAATGAATATAAATGAACCTCACAAGCATTATGTACTGAGAATGAGCTAAAGACAACAAAATATCTTCGATAACAATTACAAACAAGAGAAACCGTGATGTTAGCAACCTCTAGGTGAACGCCATTTCACTCCTCATATAGCTATGGTTTCAATATAGACACAGTTCGTTAAATAAAGAATTTTGTCGCTACAAGAGCACATTAAATATGGGACTTTTACTATGATGTTTAATATCTATTCTTTATCTATAATTCTATTTTCACACAAGTGATAATAGAGTTCTGAAGTTCACTATCAACTTATACTTAATAATAAGTGATACTTTTCAGCAAGTCAAGCCACAGAGGAACAAAGCCTTTTATTGATGGTTGTTCTAATTTGGACAGGTGGGTAATTTACGCTTAAGCCTCACTAGATATTAATAATGTATTATTTTCCCCACTAATTATCCGAATGCCTGAGTGGTATGGCAAAAAATGCTACACAATGGCATATACTTCAGTCAAAATTTCTAACAGTAATATTTTGGCCAGTACATCACACAATAGCCCCCCTCCTCTGATTTTCAAATGAAGTCAGCTTTTGATAAGTCGAACTAGATCCTACATTTTACGTCTCCAGGTTGTATTATTTTATCTACATTTTTCATAATCCATTTTCTTTCCTATGGATAGTCTCCATCACAATTCTTCAATACCAGTTTTGATAAAACAAAAATGTGCTTGAATGATGAAAACTAGTTATAACTTCTTAAAGTTCTTCTCATCAACTATATTAGGACAGTGGTAGTATTATGAAATTTATTAAGTACGACTTCTGCCTTTTTGCCTGACAATAGGACTCATCATATCACTTAAGATTAAAAAGTTCTGATTGTGGAATCTTCTTTGCTCACTTCATAAATTCTTAACCAATGAAACACGAGAATATATTTTTATGTTTACAAATATGCTCCCACAGCCAAGAATGGAAATATCTCGTATATCATCAATATCTTCCTCTCAATTTATCTTCAACTTCAAGTTGTATCTTGAATATATCTCAAGTTAACCTATATCATCAGTTTGAAATACCAATAACACAACTGTGTACTTCATTTATTGCTCAAGTTAATATCTACCAGTTACTAGTTTCTTACAAGATGCAGTATAATATATTAGCAAAAGAACAGATCATGAGATACCTTTTGAAAGTAGAAACATTCCGGAATAGGGGGGCATACAGTTCTGGATCATCACCAACCAGTGTGGCATTTTCAATATTTCTTTTAGCAAATGCAAGAGCCTCATCTGGTGTCAAAGATGATTGGTGTCTCTGCATATAGTGAAATAGTTCTGAGGAAGAAAATAACACGAGCACTTGAAATTCCAAAGTATCATTATCACAACAATTAGGAACTTACCGGCAAGTGATTAGCATTGTTTCTGACAGGTGGAGGTGAAGATGGTGGATAAAATGTACTTGTCGACTTTGTATTGGTTCTTTGCTTTCTCCTCCTAAAATTTTTTTCTCCCTCCTTGGTTACTAGTGCTAATTCATTGACTTTGGCAGAAGAATTAAGTGCAATTACAGGAGCATTATGAACAGTTTCAAACTGGTCACCGATTGTAGTAGTGTTAAGAGGTTCAAATGATGAAACTGTTGTGTGTGGTGGGAAAATCCATTCTTTTAGTGGGTAAGGAAGTGTAGAAATTTGTATTACAACACTGGTTATTGTAAGAACTGAACCAATTAAAAACAATTTTCTCCAGTCAATTCTGAACATCAGACAAACCATTATATGCCGCAGCAACTTAGTCATCTCTACAGAACTTCATCACTTGCAGGTAGTATCTAACTGGAAGATCAAATATCACTGTATAAAGAACTCTTAGGAACAAGAATGGTTGCCAATACAAAAAATTCAGAGTCTGCATTCAAAAAGGAGAGAAAAAGGGTTACTTTTTGTTGCATACAGGGGCATAGCTGCTGCACATATGCCTTATTTTTTCTCAATTAGCTGGAAAAAGGAAAAAAAAAAAAAAAAGTAGCCTATATTAAAATTGTAGTGAATCAAGTAAAATTGTTTCTTTTTCTGATAAACAGGATATCTAATTTAAATTTCCTCTCTTATTAGCAGGGTCAATCTTCTTCTGAAGGGAGAAAACAACCCACAAGAACAAAGAAAATGTACTGAATTAAGCTATATATTGCAAGCCCAATAGCAACAAATGAGCAATTGAGCAAGCAAGCTATTAAACTGACATATTAAGCAACCATGTAAAATATGCACCAAGGATTTAATCAAAATTTGTTATACTAAACATAATCAATACTCAAAAATTGGAAATCAAATGAAAAACCACCAAAGGATAATAAGTATATGCGTCTATTCTGTTAAAAACCAAAACGCCATAAATATGTTACCTTGAAATAAAGAGCAGACGAATTGATGCAGAATTTCAGGAAGAGAATGAGATTGAGTGAAACAAGGGAAAGGAATGGAAAATGGGAAGGAAAATGAAGAAAAGGAATTTTCCCGAGGGGATGAAAAGGGAAGGAAAATGGTGGGGAAGGAAACCGCGGCGCTATCTTTTTTTATTTTTCCTTTCTCCTTTCGGTCGTTTGGTAGTTAGTACTGATCAAACGTGGACTTTGTCTTAAGCATTCCGTTTTTCCTTCTCTTTTATTTGAATTTTTCATGCAATGCCAACTGGCTCTGGATTGACCAATATAAGAAGGCTTAATTTAATGGAAGCCACCCAGCTTTGAGAAAGGTATTAATTGGTAACCTAACTTTAAATATCTCAATTAAATCACCAAATTTTATAATTTCAATTAAAATCACTTTGTCAGTTATTAAAACTAACACAACTTGCTTGTGTAGATGTTAAAACCTGACAAAATGTCGACGTAGGATGAAGTCACTCTTATTGGTGAAAGAATCATATTTGTCCACTTTTAGTGCTTGTTTAATTTTGTTAAAAATTATTTTTTAACAGATTTTGATAAAAGTTGATGAAATGTATGATTAAAATTAATTTTTAACTTTGATTCAATTTTTTATCAATTTCTTAAACAAAATCAATCAAAGGCTTAGTTGAAAATCGTGTATAGCCTAATACTAGAAAATTCATCAACGTCAAAATTCCATTAGATTTTAACATCCATGCAAGCAAGTTTCGTCAGTTTTAGTAAAATGGGTTATGTAGTGACCTCAATTGAAATAATTATGAAGTTTGGTGATATGAATAAAATATTTGAAAGTTATGCTCTCTAATAAAATTAACCCATTCAAAGACAGGTTTTATAATTGGGTACCCAATTAGTCACTTAACTTATATGAGTAGTGTTGTCTTACACACCAGTGGGTAAGATGTAATTGCCTATTAATGATATGGAGGCAGGCATTTTGCCCACAAGATGAAATGGTCCACTATCACAAGATGTGATAAGATGCATCCACATCACCAGTAGACAATTACATCTTGTCCACTGGTATATAGGAGCACTCTAACTTATATTGTTGTTTCGTTTTGAGTCACGAAACTTTATTTTGTTCTAAGTTAGTTGCCCACCTTTCTTTATTGTTTCAAATTAGGTACTCTATCTGTTTTCTTCATCCGCTTTAATGGAATTGACGACACAAGTGACTACATAATTCATGGGGTTTGAAGTCAGCTGCCCCAACTTTTTTATTGTTTCAAATTAGGTACTGTATTTGTTTTCTTCGTCAAATTTAATGGACTTGACGACACAACTATGAAGTAACTGCATAATTCATGGCATAGCTCATGGAATTGATGACCAAGCACAAAAATCAAAAAAAATTATTATTTTTCTCATTTAATTAGAAATTACATAATTGATGATCTAACATATATAATTTGTCGAGTTGAAAACACCAATTGTTTGACGGATTTTATCACAACATTATCAATTTTGTGGGCCGCCATCATTTCTTTTGACATAGAGTGGCTGAGACAAATAAGTGTTTGAAAAAAAAAAAAAAGGTTAAGTGATCAATTTGGAACAAAAATGAAAGGTAGATGAATAATTTGAACAAAATAAAGTTTATAAACTATATATTATAAGTTCGGTGAGTAACTGTGTTTTTAGCCCTTTTTAAATTTGTATATTTCCGTTTGACTAACATGTGTATCGCCAAATAATTATTTTTGCAAAAAAAAAATTGAAGAATCTTCCAACTTATAATTTAATATACACCTCCATCTGCTAGTCAATGGTGCACGCAACATCATATATATTTTATGAAAATTTGCTCTTTTTCGTCTCTAATCTTTACTATTTGTTAATAATCTAGCCTTAACTTTTCTTTTAGTGCCAGACATTTCCAACATTTCGCTTCATTGCAAATTACATTTATATTGACCAATGTTCTAAAAAACGTAAAGCGTGGCTAGGCGTGGAGGCCGAGATTCAAGCTTTTCGGACCTAGACGAGTCCAAAGCGAGAGCGAGATAATAGTAAGGCGAGGGCGATGCGTGATACGTGGTTAGGCGTGGAGGCCGAGCTTCAAGCCTAAGCGAGGCTTAGGCGGACTTTTTAGAACAGTGATATTGACAGATAATGACGGATTTGTCGTCCTCTTTAAGTAAACAAAAATAAAAGAAAACTAAAAACAAAAAAAAAATTAAAAAAAAATCTCATAATTTTTCAAAAATTACAAAATATCTTCTTTCTCACTCACCGTGTTCTTACCCATCCATCCCACCTCAGACACCACCACCACCACC
Organism: Forsythia viridissima; assembly: GCA_030279155.1. Classification (NCBI taxonomy): domain Eukaryota; kingdom Viridiplantae; phylum Streptophyta; class Magnoliopsida; order Lamiales; family Oleaceae; genus Forsythia; species Forsythia viridissima. Next base: position 26,402,067 of record CM059041.1, on the reverse strand, counting down.
ACCACCTCCACCTCCCAAATGCCACAAAATTCGGCAAAGCAAAGTAAATACGCTAAAAAATATACGATTTAAGTTCAGGGGGAGACATCAAACAAAGGGACCTAACCCATTTCTTTATCCACCACAAGAACTTCACCCAGATAAACCTCTCTCTCATACGTAGCTTTAATTAAGTCTAAAACACAAGTCTCATAAATAGAAACCACAGCACCATTAGTCCTAGGAATGGCAAAAATATCCGATTTGTCCCGAACCCGATGGATACTCGATCCGAATGGAGCGAAAATTTTTCGATCCGCAGATCAGCGGAGCGGATCGCGGGGTAGATCAGATCATGTGTGATATGATCCGATCCGCCCCGTTTGAAAAATAAATAGGATTAAATAATAAATAAATGAAATATTTGGGGCTTTAATTACAATTTAGAGGTGGTTGGAATTGGCTAAAAAAAACAAATAAGTATACGGATCAGGGCTCTGATCTGCCCCGAAAAATGGCAGATCAATCCGCAGATTTGGATCTCCTACAATTATTGCGGGACAGATATGAATAAGGCTGATCCGCCCCGTTGTCATCACTAGTTAGTCCTCCTACCCATAACCAATGACCTAAATCTAAAAGGGTCCCTAACTACAACTAGTTTATTCCCTGCCAAAAACACCATAGAATAAGTCCCATCAAACTTATTACAAGCCTCCACAATCCTAAAAAACAAGTGCCTCTCATTCGATATCGCAATCAAATGAAGAACCACATGCAGTACATTATCTAACATGGCTTATTGCCATATATCCAAACAATTGATCTAACTTCAATTCATTAAACACATCTGACACAAGTCTCACACCCGTAATTGACTAAAGCACATTATCGTGCATCGCTACGATTCCTGCACCCTCCTAAGTGCAGTGTTGGAGTGCATGAAGGGCTAAATAGTAGAGGCGTGAGACCTCAAGATCTTCGTAGATTCTCACCACTCTACACTCTTCATGTGGTTTATCGCCATCATCATCTTCCAATATAAAGAAATTGTTTTCTGAGTTTTTTAATGCTTTGTATGAGAAGATAACCTCATATATGAGGATTATGTGGAGCGATTTGTGGGGTGGGTACTTTTTAAAAAGTTATGTAACTTTTTTTTGTTGCAATTTTGTCTTCTTTTTTTTTTTAATTGTTTTTAGCTTTTTTTTATTTATTTAAAGAGAATGACAAATATGTCATTATTTGTCAATAGGGACATGATTTGCAATTAAGTGAAAGGTAGTGGATGTCTGGTGCTAAAAAAAGGTTAAAGGTAGATTAGTAACAAACAACAAAGATTGGAGATGAAAAGTGCAATTTTCCCTATATTTTAAAACATATTTGTTTTGTATGTTTAGGTATTATTCTAAGGGTTTATTACACACACAATTCTCATTTTTTTAGCTTTGTAAAAATATCATTTCCATTCAATTTTATTCGCAAATATTGTCACCATTCTTTCATTTATTTGTACAGATAGTTTCCAAATAATTTTTTCGACAATTTTATCCCTACTTAAATAAATTAAAGAGAAAATAAAATGAAAAATTTGCATTTGAAAAACTATCATTTTTAAAAGTGTAAATAAATCATAAACATTTTACTTTTACAAAATAAAATTAAAAAAATAAAAAGAAACCAAAAAAGGTCTTTCCCCCAACCCATCCCCGCCCTCGCCCTCGCCCTCGCCCTCGCAACTGGTGGGATTTTTCCCCCCGTTTGCCGGCCTAAACTGTTGGGATTTGGGTCAACGACAATTGGAGAGGATAAATCCTTCTCGATGCACGAAGACCAGAGATGATTTCTCTATGGTTTTCGTGAAAACCAACTTGGGCGTGGGGTGGGTTTCTTTTTCTACTTTTTTCCTTTTCCTTTTTTTTTTAATTATTTTAAATAATAGAGTTTGAATAGACTATTTTGCCTTTGTTAAATTGGTCAAATTTAAGTCACGAATTTGATTTTTTGTCAATTCACGGACCTCTGGACAAAATCTGACCAAACTTTAAATGTCCTTTCGGTGAACAAAATTAGAATGTTTTGGACTTGATGACACATTTTTATTATTTTAAGTGATATTTTGTAGTGTATATATATATATATATACACGATTTATTTGTATTTTTGAAAAAGTTAGAGTCCCAATTGTAATTCTTTTTATTGTATTTTTTTTTTTTTGTTATTTTACTTTATTTAAGTTCGGAGCAAAATTGTTAAAAAATTATTGGGGATCATCTGTGCTAATAAATGAAAGGATGATAATGATATCTATTAATAAAATTAAATAAGAATAATATTGTTATAAGGTTGAACGAATAGGGACTGTAAATGTAATTAAACTTTATTTTAATTTAAATTACAAATATCGACCCTTTGAAAATTTCACAAATAAAAAGGAAACCACAGTGAAAAATATATTCTTTTCATAATTGACTGTACTAAGAAAATTTATAACAAATGGAACTTCATTTTTTGTGATTTGAGGGTGTTCTATTTTCTTTCACTTTTTTATGCATTTACAGTTTGTTTCACTAAGCTTAAATTATAATTTAAACTGACTAAATTAGTTAAATATATTTTTTATACACATATTTCGTAAACTCGCAACTTACTATTAACTTATTAGCTACACATATTTTATAAGACCCACAACTTAAAAGCATTTAAAAAATAATTTCAACACTATCAAACACTTACTCTCTTTATAGAATTTCATCATTAAAAGTAAAACTAATTAATTTATTTGAGTACAATAAATCTTGAAAATCTTCTTATTATGACACAACTTCTATCACGCTAACTTGTTTATACTTTATAGATGAGTTGTCTCCTAATAGTGAATTGCTCACAAACTTGGGTATTTAGGGTTAATTTTACTAATGGTGACTGAACTTTGTACTTTGTGTCACTTTGACTTATGAACTTTTGCCCAATTTCGTCATTGAACTGTACAAAATATGAAAATTGTGTGTTCGAGTGCCAAGTCAACAAACCATTAGTCACGTAAGATTTTGTATTACAAAATACATGTCAAATTGAATTTGTGATTTGACTGAAATATTTTGTAGGGTTCAATAATAAATATTAAACAAATTAAAATTTCAATGATGGAGATGACACTAACAATGTATTTTTATTATTATGTTTTTTAAGAAAATAAGAAAAAGGCAGCCACATTTATGGTCCCCCAATACAGAACATGCCAATGATTATTGCTATTATCCCCTAATATTGCATGTGGGCTTCGAATGTCCCTTTCGACCGGGCATCATATGAAATTAGTGTATGTTGGCTGTCATCGCATGATTTTTTGCTGCTAGCTTTCAATGATTCTCCTATGCATAGATTGGGGGGTGATGATAAAAACAATAACAGTTATTATATTTTGTCGAAAGATGATGGTGCGTCTTGGCACACTTGTCTCAATAATTCGCACACCTCATCGACAAGTTTGGTCTTATGGTCTCATAACTCGTCTCTTGGATCTAGATAGTAATAATTCGACTATTGTTGAATCGGTCAGACCCACGATCTACAAATATTAATTGAGAAGATGTAACGTCCCTCATTAACTTCGAATAACGAGGGAGGTAAAAGGGCACCCATCATTAAAAACAGTGACACATGTCCCTCATAATAACCCCTATAAACAGATGTAAATCCCCCAGGTAAGACAGCTCCCATATTTTACATAGCTACCCTGCACAGTTATCTTTTTGGATATCTCATTCATCATTTACTGATTATCACATTGGAGTGGACATGGAAGACAGAGGTTCTGCCACTTTTTACAGGTCTCTACCACTATCACCGCCGCACTCGGAAGAGGAGAAAAATAAAACCACACTATCACCGCCGTAATTAGAGGAGGAGAAAAACTTGTATCATCAATTGGCGCTGTCTATGGAAACCCGCACAAAAAGTCATGGCTTGAACTAGAAAAGCGAAGAATATTACCTTCGCCCCAGGCCCGTCGGAGATGTTGACATTGCATCCAACGCCGCCACTCACCACCTGCAGCAGGAGTTTTTCCCTACCGCTCAACTTATAGCACTGCAGGCTCAGGTGGTGGCTTTGGTAGCTCAACTCCAAGATTGAAACAATGTTGCTTCTCAACCGATCCAGGATTCCAATCTCCCACCGACGGGACCATCACCAATAGGTGCTCTATCTCATGCTTCTAGTCTTCCACCGACGGGACCATCACCATTAGGTGCTCCGCCCAGGCACTAACCTTCTACCAATGGAACCACCGCTAACAATGGCTCCACCACTGGCCTAGGTTCTTTGGCTCCATCATTTGCGCCCTACATACATTAACTAACGTCTGGCCGGAACTTTTCACTCTGGGGACAACCGTCATGGTTGGCTCCTACGCTAGGTGAGACTCCAATGATAGGCCTCGAGCAATGGTTAGAAAATATAATGGGTCGTAAAATAGCATAAGCTGTATCTAAGAAAAGTGGCAGGTAACAATCTTTGGTATTGGAAGAACATCATTTTGCCCCAGAAGCAATGGTCATTTCCTTGCCACGAGACTTTGAATAACCAAAGATGGAAAAGTACGACGGGTCCTCTAACCCTATTGATCACCTCAGGGCCTTTGTTGATTTGAAAAGGTTATGAGCCACCATTGATGTTATTATGTGCAGGGCCTTCTCGCCAACACTTAGACGGGAGGCAAAGAACTGGGTAAAAACTCTTCCCTAAAATCCATCTGCACATTTGATGACTTTTCTAAGCAGTTTGCTGCATACTTTGCTAGCAGCAAGTGGGCTAAGAAGATAGCTATCAGACTCATGCAATTAACCCATGACAAGGACGAGCTACTGAAAGATTCCATTGCCTAGTTCAATAGTGCCACTCTAGGGATCAAAGATCAACAGATATCTGATGTAGTCACTGTCATGATGAGTGAAACTCGTAGTCACCTTTTCAAGATGTCACTCTCCAAGAACCTGTTGGATACGATGCATAAGTTACTAAGAATGGGGGATAAGTATGTGGATGCTTAGGAAGCAATTTTCATTACCAAAGGCTTGAAGGATCGAAAGGAGCCTGAGTCAAGGAAGACTCGGGACGAGCCCAAGCCCTGAGATAACAAAGGCAAGTAGAAAATGAACCATCTAAGACGGATAAATGATGAGGCTACTAAGAAAGGATCAACCTAGCCGGAAAGTCCTGGTGCACCTACTTGGGGTGGGCATTTTATCCGGAACCGAGGTTTTCTAACCGAAACCAGACCAGAACTGGGGGATCCGGTCCATTTCCTATCACTAAATAACTGGATACGGTTCTATAGAACCGAGACCCGACAGTTCTGGACCGTTTCCAGATACCCAGTTAAGAACTAAAAATTTGAATTTTTTTTTATCTTCAGATTTTCATTTTTTTTTAACTTTTCATATTATTCTTTACCAAATTAACGCCATTACATATTATTCCCAAAGTCCAAATGAAAAACCAATTAACCCATGACCCATTGTGATGAATCCGACATTACCCAAGTCCAATAAATCATTTGCATTGCCAAATGCCCATTTTCAAAATTGACTCATAGATCAGGGACCAAAAGTATGAAAATGACTATTAAATAATAATTTAATTCACAATTCCAATGGCAAAAGGGCAAATTCTTGCAATTTGTAAATAAAAACCAAAACTCCAGTAGTGTAGTCTCCAAACGTCCAAAAATGAAAAGCCTCAAAGTGAAACCCTAAAATCCCTAAAATCTCCAAAATCTAAATCCTTAACTTTCATTTTTCAATACAAAATAGCTAAATAGAGAGATAAAAGAGAGATTAAGAAGAAGAGGTGAAGCATATCGGCACCATTCTAGTCGACGGTGGCACCCACATCTGGTATTTATTGAACGATTCGAAAAAATTCACTTTTTTTTTGTTTTTACCTTCTTTTCAACATTTTCACTTATATTTATTTGTTACCTTTTATTTTTTGTCAGATTTTTCGACCTACAAGCTGAAATGGAGGTAAAACTTCAATTAAATTTTTTTTTTTAAATTATAGATTGTTTTATGATTTTCAGATATTATGTATTTATGTTGGTGTGAAATTATTAAATTTCCATTTTTGTTTCAGTTTGTGTGAAATTTTTAGATTATTAATTTTTTATTGTTCTAATTTTTATTTTTTGTGTGTTGATACAATCATAAAATATTTGATTGTTGTCTCGTTGATTTGTTGTAGATGAATATCAATACAGTTGGAAATAAAAAGAATGGAAAGACAAGATCCGCAATTTGGTTGCATTTTACTAAGATTAATGGAGAGAAAATTCAAAATATAATTATTGCGGAAAAGTCCTTCAAAGTAATTCATCTAAGGTTGGAACTTCTAGTATGTGGAAGCATCTTCATAGTTGTTACACATATAAGAGTCTTCAATTTGATGAAAAGCAAAAGACCTTAAATGGGAAAAGAATAAATACTGGTAATGGTGAGGGTGCCATGTTGAATCTTACAACTTCGGTATTCAATAAAGAAGAGTGTAGAAGATATCTGGTTAGGATGATTGTAATTGATGACTTCCCTTTTACTTTTGTGGAGGGTGAGGGGTTTAGGGACTTTGTGCAAAAATTGTGCCCTAGGTTTGAAGTTATCTCGAAGAACAATTGCTAGGGATGTGTTGTATCTATACAACGAGACGAAAGAATCATTAAGGAATAAACTTATTGAGAATAGGCAAAAGGTTGCTCTTACCACAGATTGTTGGACATCAATTCAAAATATCAATTACATGGTAATCACGACATACTTTATTGATAGTAAGTGGAAATTGCTTAAGAGGACTTTGAGCTTTTCAGTTGTTCCAAATCATAAAGGGGAGACAATAGAAAAACTTGTTGAAAAATGTTTGCTTGATTGGGGGATAGAGAACGTGTCGACCATTACTGTTGACAATGCAAATGCAAATGCAAATGATACGGAAGTCATTTATGTGAAAAATAAATTGAAGAATTGGAAAGTCGATGGCATGATTTTAGGTGGTGCGTATTTACATGGTAGGTGTTCAGCGTACATCATCAATTTGATTGTTAATGATGGGTTGAAAGAGTTTAATCGCTCCATAGCAAGTATTCGAAATGCAATCAAGTATTTTAGATCATCTCCATCTAGGTATATGAAGTTCAAAGCTTGTGTTGAAAGGGAGAAGATTGGTTGCAAAAAGCTTGTTGTTCTAGATGTGCCTACTAGATGGAATTCAACTTTTTTAATGTTGGACAGTGCATTAAATTTTGAGAAAGCATTTGACCGAATGGAGGAAGGTGATGGATTGTATTACAGATATTTTGATGAGCGTGAAAGTGGACAAGAAAGAGAGGGGCCACCGACTAGTGATGATTGGGAAAAAGCTAGAAAGTTTGCCAAATTTTTGAAAATATTTTATGAAGTCACTTTGAAGTTTAGTTCGTCATTACATATTACTTCTAATCTTTACTTCAAAGAAGTTTGTAACAATGAACATGCGCTCACAACATTGAGTAATAATGATGATGGTATGTTAAGTAGTATGGCACGCAATATGAAAGTGAAGTTTGACAAGTATAGGGGTACGGTTGAGAAAATGAACAAGACGTTAATTTTAGTATTTGTGCCTGATCCTATGTACAAATTCGAGTATGTTACATATTACGCGGGCATTTTGTATGATGCGAACAAGGTCAATGATTTGAAAAATGAAGTGATGAAATTATTGTATGCTCTCTACAATGAATACAGGGATAGTATGCTGTTATTGGTGAGAGTAGTATTAATATTGAAAGTTTGATTGATGTTTCGAATTATGATGATGATTTGGATGCATTTCATAAAGTTGACATGGGTACAAGAAAATGAAAAATAATATTAGTTCAGTTGAAAAAGATGAGATTCAAAAATATTTGGTAGAAAGTACTGAAGATCCTGCAAATCCTAATTTTGATATTTTATATTGGTGGAAAATTAATAGTTCAAGATTTAAAATTTTGTCTGACATTGCAAAAGATGTGCTTGCCATTCCCGTCTCTACAGTTGCTTCTGAGTCGGCATTTAGCACTGGTGGACGAATTCTTGATTCATTTAGGAGTATTTTAACTCCTAAAACTGTTGAGGCCTTAATTTGTACATAAAATTGGTTACGGAAGAATCTAGACTTTTAAGAGTACCTCTAGATGAAGTTTGTATTGAAGAGACGGAGTTCTACGAGAAAATTGAGACAGGCGATTAATTATATTTTCAATTTTTCGTATTCCATGTTAGTGATATGATAAGTTCAATTATTTTACACTTTTTTAATTATAATATTTTCATTATATTTTGTAGAGTTTGGGAAAGACACAAATCAAATAATTGTTGATTAAATGATCCGTATAATGGTAAGTAAATTATATAATTCATTTATATTGTTTATATCTTTATAGTCACACTTCATTTTTTTTCCATGTAGTGTGGACAACTAGGTGAATGAGGATGCAAACGAGACGATGTCATGGTCCATGGATGATGGAGAGAAATTTGTCTATGTTTGTTGTTTGTTTATTGCTTTTGTTTTTCGAAGGTTCTTAAGCTTTTTGTAATGACTTATTTATGTTGTTTATCCCGTACTTCTTTATTGTTGATTTTTAGTTTTTGGTTCACTTTTTGGATGCTTATTAGATGTAATATTGTTGGATTATTGGATGTTTTTCATGCTATTAGATGTAGTTCTGGTACCGTAAATTTTATTAATTATTATCATAGAGTATGATTGAATTATTAGATATTTTTCATGCTATTTTTTGGTGCCTATGATTTACAAAATTTGTTTAATTGTGCATTTAATTTGAAATGACAATTATTATAAAAAAAATGGGTAGAACCGGAACCAATAGTACTGGATCCGGTTTGGTTCCAGTTGAAAGTAGGTGATTTCAGTTCTTTTTACAAAATACCCGAACATGAACGGGTGGTTCCGGTTCTTCCATTATTCGAACCGAACCACCCAACGCCCACCCCTAGCACCTACTGAACCTGACCTGCAAAAACTTCTTATTTTCACTACAGTCTTTATTAATGGTAAGCCTAGCGACACATATATTCTCAACAACTACTACAATGGTCAAACAAGACAACGATCCTTAATTTAAAAACAAGGCGACAGGCCCTAGTTTAAAAATAAGACAACAAGCCTTGGTTAAATAAAATAAAAAACAAGGTGATGAACCCTAGTTTAAAAAAAGTAACAAGACTTAGTTTAAAAACAAGGCGAGGAGCCTTAACTTAAAAACAAGGCTTCGACTCTTAGTTAAAAAACAAGGTAACCAGCCTTAGTTTAAAAACATGGCGATGAGCCTTAATTTAAAAACAAGGCGATGAACTTTAGTTAAATAAACAAAGATATGAGCTTTAGCTTAAAATTTAAATGACAAGTCTGCCTAAACAAACTTCTAATGGAATGAGTACATGAAGTGACAGGGACACCAAAGGGCAGGAGCACGCCCGTCCCACCTGCGGCGTGGAAAATTTCGTGCGCCCGCCCCCGTCCTCTACCTATGGCTTGGAAAATCCCACGCCGAAGGGCGGGCGCACCTACCACGACGTAGGAAGACCCGCCCACGCCCACGCCCACGCCCACGCCCACGCCCACGCCCACGCCCACATATACCTATTTTTACGAACTACTTCACCTTGACAATATTAGCTTGGGGCTATACGTACTTATAACACACAACATACAAATAATTATTCGTCTCACTTGAAAATCGAAAAACTTAGAGAATAGCAGGTACGGAAGATTATTTCTACTTTTCATTGACGATAGTCTATGAAAAGTAGAGGCGCGTATGATGATAGAAATGATAATAGTTGCTATATTTTGTCAGATGGTGGTGGCGCGTCCTGGCACGCTCGCTTTAATGATTCGTCCGCCTCATCGAGTAGCCCATCCTAATGGTCTCATAGCTCGCCTCTTAGATCTGGATAGCAGTAATCCAACCGTCGTTGAATCAGTCAGACACACAATCCACAAAGTGACAGTTATTATTATTGATTGAGAAGTTGTAACGCCCTTCATTAACTCAAGAGCACAATGACACATATCCCTGATGATAACCCTTATAAATAGAGTGATAACCCTTATGAATAGAGATAAATCCCTCAGGTAAGACAACTCCCATATTTTACATAGCTAACCTTTACAGTTCCCTTTTCGGATACCTCATTCATCATTTACTAATTATCACACCGGAATAGGCACGGGAGACAAAAACCCGTCACTTTTTGCAAGTCTCCACCACTATCACCGCCGCACTTGGAGGAGGAGAATAACTTTTATCATCAGTGGGTTATAGGAATCATAACTTTTGTTATATCTCGTGCATTATAGAGTACGAATCTCGCCCACAACTCATGTTATGTATTAGCATGGCTTGGTACATTTTGGACTCTATTTTTGAATTTTTTTTATAATTGCATTGTTGTGTTTATAGCTTAAAGATAGTTCAATGTCAATGTGCTCATTGATGGCTGATTTTGAAATGTGGCTATTGAGTTGTACAATCCAAGTGAGTTACGTATGACAGTAAAAATTTGTGGGTTCTTGGAGGGGAAGGAATTGGTTTTTACGCTTAAAAATTTTTAGATTTATTATCTGTATATATGCCATCTCGTTCATATTAATTTTTGTCACATGTGTGTATTGAACCATCACATGTGCTATACACTTGAGTTGTTTAGTTTTTCATTTGTAAGTGCATGTTTCGTAGTGTTGAAATTGTTTTTTAAGTGCTTTTAAGTTGTGGTTCTTATGAAATGTTTGGATAAAAAGTAGATAGTAAGTCGTGGTCCTACAGAATATGTGAATAAAAATATGTTTGATCAATTTGACCAACTAAAATTGTAATTTAAACTTGCCAAATACGCACTAAATCCACTTATTATGAAAGTAAGTTTAACCCCTTGTTTTAGCAAATAATGTAGGAGTTCATTTCCATTCTAGAGTTGCATTTAAATTATTATTTTTATACAAATTTTTCAATGATTTACCTAGGAAAATGATATAAACTTGGGGGTATGGATAGCAAAATACTCCAATCTCACCTCACCCTGCACCGCATTGCCCGACTCCGAATGAAGCGAGAACGATAGGTAATCGAGACGGAGACGAGAACATGGTCCCCTTTTAGAATTCTCTAAACTCGCTCCGAATATTTTTATTTTATTTTATGCTTTGAAATTCAAATCATATTTAAAAAATAAAAATTAATAATATTAAAAATAAATAATTAATTGAACGGGATGGTAAATAAGAATATTTTTAATCTCCACCCCCGATTAGGAAAGGTGATCGCTAGGAGTGGGGGCTAAAAGGAATTGAAAATTGGACATTGCGCCTTCCAGTGAATCAGAATCAATTAATTAAGAACTAAAAAACTTTTTTTATGGAACAGACATATCAATATGCATGGTTCATGAGTTGAAGATAAGTGGACTCGAACCGCTAACATCCGCCGCAGGGTAAACCACCGCCTCTCCTCATAGTTGAACTAGTATGTGTTTGTTTTCTCGAGTTTGCTCGCATTTGAGAGCCTTACCTCTTCAATATTTATAATTCTGAAGTGAGTCCTACGAGATATATCAGATCGTTAGGAATGGGCACATCTACTCATCAATGATCTTAATTTAGGAAGTAGTCTTCTTCCTGACTATAGTGCTTTTTTGCGCACAACAAGACAAAGAAGCTAAGAGCACACCAGAGGAATATGTGCATCTAAAAGATCTATGATACTATGTCCAATCCTGAAATTTGTTCGATAAATATGACCAGCAACTTTCTAATTTCTTTTCTAGCAGAGTGTGAGAGATTACCTTTTGATTTACCAGGCCTCCCAAAAATCCCTGATGGGAAGGAGCCCAAGTGGCCCTGATATGTTGCCATCCCTAAATTGGGGTAAATATACATAATGTTCATTATAATGCTTCATTAGATAATACAATTCGCTTACTTTGGTGGTAAATGTGTGACTTAAGCTTCGATTCCAATGTAATTTCCTTCTAACTTGGAAATTAAATACGAGCTTGTATCAACGAAAACTATACAACCATTATGGTCGATTGAGTTCCAGATGAGGGTTTCATGGGTGATCCAAAAAACAAGTAAGTTACACGGGGCAGTACAATGTTGAGATATTTTCTCAAAATTTGCCAAAATCAAAATATGCACCAATTGTTGAAAATGGAAATATACTATATTATATTATATTTGGTGACTAAATTTGAACAAGTTTCTAAATCTTGGACACATTGGCAGTCGAAACTTAGAAGAAAATTAAGTTATACGTTAACTATAAATTGACGTATTTTTCTTCTCTTTTGTGTACGTGACTTGAGAGTTTTTTAGAGAAAAATTATAAACCTAGCATTCTAGTTATTTTTCTTTTCTCTTTGTAGTTTGTACAAAGAGTAGAAATTGGTGGGTGTGGTAAAGTTTAGGATATTATTTTTCTTAAGATACTTAATAAATTTGGTTGAGTGAAATCTATATAATTGTAATAATTTTTCATACAGTGAAAGTTCTGACAGTTTATAAATTTTTCTCTATTTTTTGTATTTTTTGTCTCATTATTTTTTTCTGAACAAGGATCTTGTGGACTATAAAAAAATTAGTATCAATTCCCAACAGTGGTGTCAGAGCCAGGTTATTCAGAGTGTTGGCATACAGAGAAAATATGTCTATCAAATATGATGTGGAGAAATTTGACGGAACAATCAATTTTGGCTTGACGCAAATACAAGTCAATAATTGTTTTATTCAATCTGGACTGTACAAAGTTTTGAAAGGAAAACGAACCCTATTTTCGACAAAGATACTAAAAGGATAGTATCTTGCTGGAATTGTGGACAACCTGGTCATGTAAGAAAAAATTGTTGAAAAGGTGGAGTAGGTTTGACTAACTGCTTAATATCAGACACGAACAACTTGTCTCTCTTTATGGGAGACGATGATGTCGCTTGAGTAAATATTTACATCATCGTGGCATGCGCTAGTTGTCATGATAGAGGATGTGTTACTACTAACAGGTCTACATGTTTGTACACATGCATTAGCTTGATATTAATGCAAGGTGTGTGATGACATTGATGTCGATGGTTGATAAACTTCCGGGTAGGTCAAGTAAAGGAGTTGCATCATAATTTTTCAGTAAATTTATTCGAAATGAGCTGATGAAATTCTTAGAATTCGTTTTTTAAGTGATTATACTTATATAGTAGAGTATGCTGATTCTCTGTTTGAGAATTGGGATTGTCAAAGTTTACCAGTTTTTTTTTTAAATATCGAGATGAAGAACTGCATAAGAGATGATTGAGTTTTGACTTATTTTTCGTCAAGGTGGAGATTGTTGGGATATTTTTTCAAAACTTGTCAAAATCAAAAGATGCATCAATTGTTGAAAAGAAAAAGATATTATATTATATTATATTTGGTGACTAAAATTGAACAAGTTTTCAAATCTTGGACACATTGGCAATCGAAACTTGGAAGAAAATTAGACCATACATTAACTATAAATTGACGTGTTTTTCTTCTCTTTTGTGTACGTGACTTGAGGACTTTTGAAAGAAAAATTGTAAGCCTAGTATCCTATTTGTTTTTCTTGTTCTCTTTGTAGGTTGTATAAAGAGTAGAAATTGGTGAGTGTGGTAAAGCTTAGAATATTATTTTTCTTAAGATACTTGGAGAATTTGAGTGAGTGAAATCTATATGATTGTAACGATTTTTCATATAGTGAAAATTTTGACAGTCCATAAATGTTTCTCTATCTTTTATATTATTTCTGTCTCGTTATTTTTCTCTGAACAAGGATCGTGTGGGCTATAAAAAAAATTGGTCTCAATTTCCAACACACAATGGTGGAGGACGGCGGCAATGGATTTCAGCTCGAGGATGACACCCGACCGTAAGAAGAAGTGGTGTTGGTAGAAGCATAGTAAACAAGTACGTCAAAGATGGGCATGGGTAATACAAACTTGGTAGTGGTGGTGGTGTTGATGGAGGTTTTAGCAGGGTTCATGGTGGTTATCAGACAGTAAAAGTAACAGTAGAAAAAATACATAAAACCAGAAGTCGAAGTGCGGTGAGATGGTGATGAAACTGCAGATGCCCTCTGCATCCACTGGTTGGCTTGTGAATTGAATGATGGAGAACTATAAATTTTGCACTAGTTTACATTGTACACCTTATTGTTTAATTTGCTTTCTGTTCTTCACTTGGAAGTGTAGAGAAAGATAGAAGATTTGTGCAAAAGGGCACGGTTTACTATATATGTAATATATACATAATTATGTAAATGGTTTTTCTTTTCTTTCTTTCTTTTTTTGAACAAATTATGCAAAAGGAATGATGAGGCCAATTAGGTTTGTCTTGATCTTATATAAGAGTTCATGAAAAAGAAAAGTTCTTTTTGGCCTTTATAGAGTGGAACAACAAGGTATGTTATAGGCAATTGTATTTGTCTTTCTGAGGCGTGTTGGGAAATAGTAAAGGAACTCTTTACTGCATTGATGAGTTGGACTAAGGTTGTTTCATATTTCTTTAAGAAAGCCATGATCTTTATAGGATCTCCTTGCCTGAGACCCCTACTTGATTTAAGAAAACCAGCATATTCCTTGTTGATGATGATGCAAAACTAGCAGTGTGAACACCTCTAATTTTATCAATCCAGGATCAGTTGAAGACAAATTAGGATATGAGTTGGAATAGTAATTTCCATGAGACCCTATTATAACCATTGGTCATGTCAAGCTTTAAGATCTTGCTGTCCTATCTCACTCTTCTATCAATATGATGAACTAGTTCTTAAGTAAGAAGAATGTTTTCACTTATTTCTCTACTTGGGGTGAAACCACTTTGTTTGGGAAGATAATATTGGGTAGAACTTTCTTAAGTCTAAAAGCCAATGTTTAAGTGATTATTTTATTCAAAACATTGCATAAACTAATGGACCTATGATCTATCCATTGATTGTTACTACATGTACGATTATGTTGATGATGATTAAGATATACAATTAGCAATAAAAGCTATGACTTTGAAAAAGGAAGATCCCATTTTTTTACGTAGACTCGGGTGCAATGGCACACATGACCAACAAATGAGGTAACTTAAACTACTCAACCTATCTTTGCACGAACATTGTTGTTATATCTAAAAATGTATACAACCTATATGGATACTAAGGACAAGAGTAGAGAGGGCATGAAATTAAGAGCCTACCAGGTGATTCAGGCAAGTGCTTGCGTGTTAGAACCGAGGCTTCACTTCATATGCTTTAAGCCTAACTGACAAAGTGAAGTTTGTAGCCTCGCTTGGGAAAGGAAAAATAAAGCAACAAAATTTGAGATAAATTGAGATTTGAGGAATAGAACATATATAGCCTCATCTCAGCCTTGGATATGGACGAAGCTTTATAGTATCGGTTCCAATAATCTCACTCTGGTTTTTTAACACCATATCTTTGCATGCATAACACAATATTCGTGCTTACACACAAATTGAGGGACATTGGGAATTGAATTATGACCATATTCTTGGATCAAATGATGAAAAATGTCTGAAAAATGACTTGAATACCTCTGTCCAATTAACTATTTATAAATATATTATTTCTTATTTAATTGAAGGTACATTTATATGAACAAAAAATTAAACACAAAATACATTTTGAGCCAATTTACTATTCATCTTAGCTTGAGCCAATTTACTATTTACGTTTAGATAAACAAAAATTTAAACTCAAAATACATCTTGAGCGAATTTACTATTCACCTTATCTTATATTTATATTCCAATCACCAATTTGATCGTCGGAGTGCTTATAGTCATTGCACATCCCTGTTGTTGACCTAGATGTGGCAAATGGGTCAAGCCGCTTGTGGGCTCGCCGGCTCGGCCCATCTAGGCTCAAACAATAGACGAGACCCTCCAAAAAAAAAAGATGAGCTAGCTCATGGGCCGGCCCAACGAGCCGACTCGTCAAGGCCCGTGCTCGTAAAAAAGAGCTCGTGGGCAATGCCCACAAAAAAGTGACCGTTTGAGCAATGGTCACTTTTGTAAGTGATTTATTTATTTATTTATTTTTCAATATCAAAATTTATTCCTATAAATACCTCTTTTAAACTCATTTTTTTCACACATCAATCTCTCAATCTATTATGTACTCAAATTCAACAACAATTCTCAAATCTCGTTATCTCTCAATAATAGTTTATAATTATTTATCTCAAATCTCGTTATTTCAATATTAGTCTATATTTCTAATTTTCTACTTCTTCTACTACACTTCTAAATTTCTATTACATCTTCTACTCTTATCTTTATAATTTATTCGAAATGGTGTACAATCGAAGTGTTGATGATTTTAGTAGTCTTAATGACATTCCAATTCTTGGTGATATGGTTGAAGAGTTTGGTAGCATTGATCCGATTGATTTAGATGACACTCAAGAAGATGTTGACACACATATAAATACAACTACTAGTTCTAACACTAAACGAAAGCCAAAAAACAAAATGCTAGGTGTTGGCAGCATGTTGAGTTAGTGCCAATTAGTAAACTAATAGACGGAGTTCCTGAGCACAAAGTACAGTGTAAACATTATAAAGAGAAGTTAACATGGCAAAAGGAGATAGGCACGACTTATCTAAACAGATACTTCAAAAAATGTATGTTCAAACACAAAACGTTGGAATCAAATCAGGTACAACTCCAGTTTAGAGCTCCAGTGATACTCCCATCTAAACAATTGGGTATGTTCACAAGACGGCATGCGTCGCGAAGGAATGCCGCAATTGGTGGCAAATGCCGAGTTTCCACTGAGCTTGGTAGAAAAACTTCATTTCACGAACTTCATAGAAAAATATTTCCAACCAAGATACGTATATGTTGCTAGAAATACTCTTCGAAAATAAACTATTATTTTATTTAATACAAATAAAGAAGCAATTATAAGTGATATTAATAATTATAACAGTGTTTTATCTTTCATTACGGATTTATGGGCTGGTAATAACCAAAAAAGATATATGGTTGCAACTAAAAAATTAATTCAACATTTCCATCCAAAATTTGATAGTATATTATTTTTATATTCGTTGTGTATGTCATATTTTTAATTTAATCGTGAAAGATGAGTTAAAATAATAAATGTACAATTACAAAAAAATTAGATACGCTATTAATTATATTCGGTCTCACCAGCTAGAAAATAATTTTTTACTGCTCTATGTGTTGAAAATGGACTTCAAGTTGCACTGATGTAGGCCATAAGTAGAATTCACCATATCTCATGCTTAAATCTTGTGAACGGTACAAATATTGCATTACTGCATATTATAACGGCCAACACTCACACGACCTAAAATATGATTTACAAATATATGACTGAGAAATATGTGCTAATGTTAGAAAAATTTTAAAGTTTTTATCGATGCAAAAAATGCATGTTCATGTGTATATCATCCTACCACTCCACTAATTTTCAATCATTTCTATTATATTTTTACCAATTTTAATAAGTATAAGGATTTTGCTATTTTTTCTAATATTATATATGTGATGGAGGCTAAATTTAGAAAATAATAGAAAGAGTTGCTTATGTTATTTTCATTAGCATCTATTATAGATCTCAGACTTAACTTAGAGAGTATGAAAGTAACCATAATGGCAATTTCACAAAAAAATAACGTACGAAAATCTACTAATATATGGTAATTTAAAAAAAATTATATCAAATTTATGAGATCTATGCTGAAAAGGCCGGCACGAACGTCATACAACCCCCTGTTCCAACAAAGTGTTGTTGATTGCACCATAAGTCAATCAATATATTGAAAATTCCTTGCTCATGATGGAAAGCTATATAACAGTGGACGTAGATTATTGGTTTGGATCGAACATATATAAATATATCGTTTGCATTCTTTCAACTCTTTTATTAATCTATAGTTTGCTTACGATTGTTACTTAATTCTACATATCTTAAATTGCTTATTTTGAGATTAACTTTCAAAAAAGTTTTTAAAAACCAATTCACCAACTTCTTGGTTAGTTATTCTTGGGCTATCACCTGTGAGATCGGTCGTCAGTAGTTTAATGTGTACTTCAAGTGTGCATGTTAACAGTGATGTGGCTTATTCCTATCGGCGTTGAAGTCAATCCAAATTTTGAGGACAATAGACTGGCACCATTTATGGTAAACATACAAAAACCACGAGATAAAATACCAGTGAAGAAGAAGAAAAGCTAAGCCAAAATAGAATAGGGAAAAAGTGAGTAGAAGGGGATCAAACATCGATGAAAACTGTGAAAAGTTTGGGATGCAAGTCATGTAGTGTCAGCAGAAGAGAGTGCATCACGAAGAAGAAATCATAAGTAGTCAAGAGCAGTAGTCTACTAGTCATTGACATAGCGGTCGGCATGCAACGTTTTGCTGATGAAAATGCTGCAATGAGAATTTTTCACGCAACAAGGATATGTAGTCCCTCATCTACAAGTTAATGAAAGAGAAATTGGAGAAGACACAATGCCACAACATTCTGGGTTATAGAATTCCTCAAAAAAGAGATGACGATGTGAAAAAGTCACTCCTCCAAGGTACAGGGGCAATAACCCACAATCTCGTTTCCAGGCAGCTGATTAACATGCTGACCTGCAGTGTATGGGAGGAATACAATACTCTCATGTGAGCGAGAGCAGAGACCTTATAAGTCCACCAGTGTTTTTAGCAAGTTGGAGGCGTCAGAGCTTTCAGAAGAGAAATGGATCAAAAATTAAAGAAAGTGATCAAGCCACCCTTCCTCTTTCAGTCGAATGAATGGAAGATAGACCACTTCTTCCAAATGAGTTAGATGATAATGATGAATATGCTCCATTTCTAAAGCAAAATAAGAATTGGGAGAGCTTACTGATGTCAAATTTTAATTAACTCGCAAGTGTACGAATCTACTGGAATATAGATAGGTAAAAACGAGGTCGATCCCACAGAGACTGCTATGAGGAAGGTGTAATTTAATCCCAATTAACTGTTATTCTAGGCTAGTTGAGTCGAAAAGATTTGTTGTTGAAATTGTTTAATTAAAAGACTAACTAATTATGCGAAAATAATAAGATTGAATAATCAAGAAGTGTAAAACACCAAGGTTTCGGAATCCACCATTGTCTAACTTAGCAATCATCTAATCATTCATTAATTCCCAAAGAAAACACATACGACAACACGAAATCAATCTATTGTCGTCCCTAAAGATTTATCAATTAAGTCCAAAAGAAGAGAATCAAATATAGGCTCCCCTTATGCTTCAAACATAAATTACTTAAGCGTTTTTCATATCAAATTCCATTGAAAGAAGACAAAGAATCAAAGATTACCTAAGCATTCTATGTATCCCAATAAGAATAAAAAAAGATGAAAAATGAAAAGAAATTAATAGAAACTATTTAAGCATCAAGCATGGATTAATTAAACCAATATCTAACTATCAAAAATACATGATATTTAAGATGAAAGAAATTATATTTAATTAATCTAGTTAAGAACGAACCATGAACGTTAAAGCTCTAAAGAGGAATCAAACGAATAACAAAATAATCACTTAATTAAAACAAGGTTTCATCGTCTACCTTGGCTAAGGAAAATTAGAAAAACATAATTAAACTAGAAAAACAAGAATTGATAGAACCCGGCATGGATTGAAGGAGAAGAAATCTTCAAAAACTCTTGATTGTCAGTCAGTTGTCTTCTCTTGTTTTCTTCCGTCTTCCCTTCATTCGGCTCCCAAAAATCCTCTCCTCTTATGAGAATATATCTCATATTTATACTACCCTAATTGTGCCCCAAAATATCTCAAAAGAGTACAAAATTCGTGGGTCAAACGTTACCTAACGAAATTAGGGCTAAAAAAGGAAAGAAAATAAACAATAAAAACGCAGACCAAAAATTGCACTGGGCGATCGCCCAGTGCTTTCCCGGGCGATCGCCCAGGCGCGTCCATGTGGTCTCTGT
Organism: Forsythia viridissima; assembly: GCA_030279155.1. NCBI lineage: Eukaryota > Viridiplantae > Streptophyta > Magnoliopsida > Lamiales > Oleaceae > Forsythia > Forsythia viridissima. The sequence goes on along the minus strand of CM059041.1, from coordinate 26,382,013 downwards.
TTCTGGCCAGGGTTGCTGGGCGTTCGCCCAGCATTAAGCCGGGCGATCGCCCAGCTTGTTGCCTTTAAAGGTTTGCAGCTTGGTCCTTTTTGTTTCAACGGTCACTGATTTGGTCCTTCCACTTTAGGTTTTGGTAATTTCAGTCCTCCATCTTTTCATAACATCAAATTTGGTCCTTCAACTTTACATCATCTCCAGTTTAGTCCCTCAACTTTGCATCATCTCCAGTTTAGTCCCTCAACTTTGGGTTGAGTGCAATTGAGTCCTTGAACTTATGAGATATCTTCTAAATCATTGCTCTTTTTGCCCAAACTTCTCCAATTGTTCACCAACAAGTTCAAAACTGAAATAAAACAATAATAAACTAGATTAAGTAGAAAAGCAACTATTTGACGACATAAATGATTAATTAAAAGGCCAAAATAAGTGCATAAAACGCACTTATCAAACTTGATGTCAAATTTTAATTAACTCGCAAGTGTACGAATCTACTGGAATATAGATAAGCAAAAATGAGGTCGATCCCACAGAGACTGCTATGAGGAAGGTGTAATTTAATCCCAATTAACTGTTATTCTAGGCTAGTTGGGTCGAAAAGAGTTTTGTTGAAATTATTTAATTTAAAGAATAACTAATTATGCGAAAATAATGAGATTGAATAATCAAGAAGTGTAAAACACCAAGGTTTCAGAATCCACAATTGTCTAACTTAGCAATCATCCAATCATTCATTAATTCTCACAAACACACGACAATACGAAATCAATCTATTGTCGTCCCTAAAGATTTATCAATTAAGTCCAAAAGAAGAAAATCAAATATAGGCTCCCCTTATGCTTCAAACATAAATTACTTAAGCATTTTTCATATCAAATTCCATTGAAAGAAGACAAAGAATCAAAGATTACCTAAGCATTCCATGTATCCCAATACGAATAAAAGAAGATGAAAAATCAAAAGCAATTAATAAAACTTATTTAAGCATCAAGCATGGATTAATTAAACCAATATCTAACTATCAAAAATACATGATATTTAAGATGAAAGAAATTATATTTAATTAATCTAGTTAAGAACGAACCATGAACGTTAAAACTCTAAAAAGGAATTAAACGAATGATGAAATAATTACTTAATTAAAACAAGGTTTCATCGTCTACCTTGGATAAAGAAAATTAGAAGAACATAATTAAATTAAAAATACAAGAATTGATAGAACCCGGCATGGATTGAAGGAGAAGAAATCTTCAAAAACTCTTGATTGTCAGTCAGTTGTCTTCTCTTGTTTTCTTCCGTCTTCCCTTCATTCGGCTCCCAAAAATCCTCTCCTCTTATGAGAATATATCTCATATTTATACTACCCTAATTGTGCCCCAAAATATCTCAAAAGAGTACAAAATTCGTGGGTCAAACGTTACCTAACGAAATTAGGGCTAAAAAAGGAAAGAAAATAAACAATAAAAACGCAGACCAAAAATTGCACTGGGCGATCGCCCAGTGCTTTCCCGGGCGATCGCCCAGGCGCGGCCATGTGGTCTCTGTTTCTGGCCTCAGTTGCTGGGCGTTCGCCCAGCATTAAGCCGGGCGATCGCCCAGCTTGTTGCCTTTAAAGGTTTGCAGCTTGGTCCTTTTTGTTTCAACGGTCACTGATTTGGTCCTTCCACTTTAAGTCTTGATCATTTCAGTCCTCCATCTTTTCATAACATCGAATTTGGTCCTTAAACTTTACATCATCTCCAGTTTAGTCCCTCAACTTTGGATCATCTCTAGTTTAGTCCCTCAACTTTGGGTTGAGTGCAATTTAGTCCTCGAACTTATGAGATATCTTCTAAATCATTGCTCTTTTTGCCCAAACTTCTCCAGTTGTTCACCAATAAGTCCAAAACTGAAATAAAACAATAATAAACTAGATTAAGTAGAAAGGCAACTATTTGACGACATAAATGATTAATTAAAAGGTCAAAATAAGTGCATAAAACGCACTTATCAAACACCCCCAAACTAAACCTTTGTTCGTCCTCGAACAACAACAAAACTAAAATATAATTTAAACTAAGCTAATTGAATCAACGAAGAATTAGTCAATGTTAAACTCCTTACCATATGCCTCAGGTTCAAAAATAAAGCAACACTATTAGAAGGATATCAAACAACAGCACAAAAATTTTCACTTATCCGATGTTCGACCTTGTGTGAGTGTGTGAATAGCCAAACATTGAACTTATACACGTATTAGACCATGACCAATATTGTGTTGTTGATATTTTAGCAATCCCGAACCCTTTGTAGTCATTAATTCCTTACACCTCTCGTAAGTTATCACACTTCTAAAGCTTTTCTCTCAAATCCCGAGGTGTTCTAGCGAAGTTGGTTTCTATTGATCATCACAATGCTCTTTCTTTTCAACGAAAGTGGTAAAACTTAGCACTTGTATTCTGAGAATTAGGATGGTGAGAGGTTTCTAAATTCTCATCTTCAGTCTCTAAGGTTCTAATCTAGCAATCCTTCCTGAGCACTTCTACCCTTTTTTTTTATTTAACTCCTGTTAACAGTCTTACATCCTGTGCAATACTTCTCTTTCACTAGCTTTCTGTGTGACCCTTGTAGCGAGCTTTGGGTCGATGACTCCCAAGTCAGATGACCATAGGGCACCAGGTTTGAAAATACCCTAGCAGACTTAATTGCTCGAGTCCCACAGGCTAATAGAGGAGTGAAGATGTAAATTTATAAATGTCGCTCTCTTTTCTTTTTCTTTTTTTTCTTTTTTTTTTTTTGTTTTCTTATTTTAGATACATGACTCATGTAGCGAGCTTTGGGCCGATGACTCCCAAGTCAGATGACCATAGGGCACCAGGTTTCAAGATACCCTTACAGGCTTAATTGCTCGAGTCAGATATTTCATTTAATTTTATCAGTTGCGAGTAGTGCTCAGTTGAGATTCCTTGACTATAACCCATTCAACCAAAGATGAGATCCAGAAAACCCAAACCATCAAAAGTCTTAGAACAAAAGTAGTAACTTTAACACCCCCAAACTGTTCTCAAAACAGTTTAGTCACTAGCTCTAAGAATGTAGGGATGGAATTTTTATCATGATACTCAGTCAATAATATCAACACAAACACTCAAGTCATGTCTCCAATAAACGATAAGTCAATAGTGGCTATGTGCTTCCTTAATCAGGTCTAACATAGATAAGAATTCATATAAAAGAACGAGTTCAAGTGTTGTCTAATAGTCTACTAAAAATGTACTCAATTTTGAACATATATCATCATTGGCGGCAAGATATTCAACAGTAACTAGAATTTTTTTTTTTCTTTTTCTTTTTTTTTTTTTCTTTTTTTTTTTTTTTTTTTTCAAAACCATTTCAGTTACACAGACCAGAATGATAAGCAAATCAGAAGTTCTTAAGTAACACGATATTTTATAACCCACCCCCAAACAAAAACCTTACATTGTCCCCAATGTAAGAATAACATAAAGCACAGAGTAGGAGAGAAAAGATCAGTTACTCCCCAGGGATAGATGTGGAGAAGAAGGATCTGCCTAGTATGTAGTGGACTCAGAAGTAGTGCCGGGACCCTTGGTCAAAAGATGATTGCCTACATAATATCCAAGCGGCTCGCAAAGTGGGACATCCTGCGCGTGACAAGGTGAGACCTAATAAGTGCAATAAAATAAAAACTAATAAATTATTTAAACTATCTAAAACTACTACATATAATGCAAGTAAATAAAAGAGTAAGAAAATGGGTTGCCTCCCATTAAGCGCTTATTTATAGTCATTAGCTTGACTTATTGTCTGATTGCCTTACGGCACTCTGAATAATGCTTTGGAGGACCTGCTTTGCTTGCACCTATTGACTTTGGCATTCGTTGGAAGTGGCTCAATTTTCTGTTTCTATTTAGTTGTACCTATGACAGGTGCTGATTCAAGCAAAACATTAACTTCTTTTATAGCACTCTCAATATCAAAATAAGAACCCAAATGAGTTAAGCACATGTTTAACGCATCATCACAATTAGTATAAGCAAGACAATCATCATCTAATGCTTCTATCATGTCCACATCAGCAACATCCTCATTATCATGTGGTAGCCTGTTGACATTAAAAATATTTAGTTCTACTGTCATGTTGCCAAAGGATAGTTGCATAACTCCATTCCTGCAATTAATGATAGCATTAGATGTAGCCAGAAAAGGACGACCAAAAATTACAGGAATATGTTTTGTAGAGTCTCGTACTGGTTGAGTGTCAAGTACAACAAAATCAACAGGAAAATAAAACTTGTCAACCTGTATCAAAACATCCTCTACAATTCCTCGGGGTACTTTCACAGATCTATCAGCAAGTTGTAAAATCATAGATGTTGGTTTTAACTCGCCTAGTCCAAGTTGCATATACACAGAATAAGGAAGAAGATTAACACTAGCTCCTAAATCTAGCAAAGCTCGCTCAATTTTATGGTTTCCTAAGATACAAGAGATAGTAGGACAACCTGGATCTTTAAATTTCGGAGGAGTGTTGCTTTGAATTATAGAGCTAACTTGTTCAGTTAAAAATGCCTTCTTGCGCATATGTAGTTGTCTCTTTGTTGTACATAGATCTTTCAAAAATTTAGCATAGGCAGGAACTTGCTTAATAGCATCAAGTAAAGGAATATTTATGCTTACCTGCTTGAAGATGTCCATCATGTCATTGATGGAATTACCTTGCTTTACCTTTGTGAGCCTCTGAGGATATGGGGCTTTTGGAATGTAAGATGACTCATTGTCCTCTTTGGGAGCTTCTTGGATTGAATCATCAGTTGGAACAGTACCTGGAGAAAGTGGTTGAGAAGTGGTTTGCTTTGAGATGTCCACTTTGTTGTCAAACAGTTTTCCACGTCGCAAAGTCATGATTGATTTTGCCTCTTCATGTTGCACTCCTTTAGGATTAGGAAATGGCTGACTGGGGAACCTTCCTTTCTCAATGGTTGTTGCCAACTGTTGGACTGATGAAGCAAGTTGTCCCATCATGTTTTCAAGATTGGAGATGGATTGTGCCTGAGAGTTCTGGCTGGCGCGTACTTCATTCTTAAACTCAGTAATTGTGTGGTTCTGGCGCTCTAATGCAGCTTGTGTAGCTTTTGTCAAGTTATGAATTGCTTCCTCCCATGGTTGTGGCTGTGAAAAATTGTGATTGAATTGTTGAGTAGCCTGCTGGGGGGCTTGACTTGCCGTACTATCCTGTTGAACACCCTGTGACCAAGAAAAATTGGGATGGTCCCTCCATCCTGGGTTGTATGTGTTTGAATACGGATTGTAGGGCTGTTTCCTCATCATGTTGAGGGCATTAGCTTGATCAGTACATGCTTCTGGCTCTGTAGGACTATTGGCTGTCAATGAGGTCAACTTGCGAGAAATGTCTTCTATCATGCACTTGACTTCTTTGATTTCTGAGATAGGTTCACTGCTGCGAATTTCATAGATACCCCTTTTCTTAGGTTCAGTTCTAGAGGATCGGCTCCGCTGTTGTGAATTGTCAGCCTGTTTCTGAAAGAAGCTCCAAATCTCCGTAGCATTTTTAGACATCAGCTCTCCACCACTTGTGGCCATCAACCACTCTTGAATATGTGGTAGCAATCCCTCCAAAAAGTATTGGCATAAATGCCATTTTTCATAGCCGTGGTGTGGACATTTCATGAGAAGCCCGTTGAATCTCTCCCAAGTTTCATAGAATGGCTCATCGTCTCTTTGCATGAACTCTGAAATTTCCCTGCGAATAGCATTAGTTTTGTGAACAGGAAAGTATTTGTTCAAAAATTTAGCAACCATTTGTTCCCAAGAAGTAATACTATTTGCAGGCAATGTATTAAACCAAGATCTAGATCTATCTTTCAGAGAAAAAGGAAATAGACGAAGTTTTACATTATCAGGAGACACATTCTCATATTTAAATGTTTCACATACAGCATAGAAGTCCGTGAGATGATTGTAGGGTTTTTCACTATCTAAACCATAGAAGGATGGGAGACAGTTAAGCACACTCGGTTTAAGCTCAAAATTCCTAGCTGTGACCTGAGGGTATTGTATGCATGAGGTGCTCAAATTAGCCAATGGACTAAAATAGTCCCTAAAAGGTCTCTCATCAATTTCATCACTCATAACTACTATTGCTTCGGTTCCTCCAATCTTATCTAAATTAGTAGGTCGTTTTCTCTAGTGAAAAGTTCTTTCAATTTCACTATCTAGATGTTCTAGCTTAAGTTCTAGGGATCTACGACCAAGCATGCACAATGCAGATTTTTGATTTTTGAAATTTTTTTTTTTTTTTTTAAATAAATAAAAAAAAACGAAAATAAAATAAACAAAATAAAATCCTAAATTATAACTAGTCAAGAATAAAATTAACTAAAATTAAATTAACCTTCAGACGCAGTCCCCGGCAACGGCGCCAAAAATTTGATGTCAAATTTTAATTAACTCGCAAGTGTACGAATCTACTGGAATATAGATAGGTAAAAACGAGGTCGATCCCACAGAGACTGCTATGAGGAAGGTGTAATTTAATCCCAATTAACTGTTATTCTAGGCTAGTTGAGTCGAAAAGATTTGTTGTTGAAATTGTTTAATTAAAAGACTAACTAATTATGCGAAAATAATAAGATTGAATAATCAAGAAGTGTAAAACACCAAGGTTTCGGAATCCACCATTGTCTAACTTAGCAATCATCTAATCATTCATTAATTCCCAAAGAAAACACATACGACAACACGAAATCAATCTATTGTCGTCCCTAAAGATTTATCAATTAAGTCCAAAAGAAGAGAATCAAATATAGGCTCCCCTTATGCTTCAAACATAAATTACTTAAGCATTTTTCATATCAAATTCCATTGAAAAAAGACAAAGAATCAAAGATTACCTAAGCATTCTATGTATCCCAATAAGAATAAAAAAAGATGAAAAATGAAAAGAAATTAATAGAAACTATTTAAGCATCAAGCATGGATTAATTAAACCAATATCTAACTATCAAAAATACATGATATTTAAGATGAAAGAAATTATATTTAATTAATCTAGTTAAGAACGAACCATGAACGTTAAAGCTCTAAAGAGGAATCAAACGAATAACAAAATAATCACTTAATTAAAACAAGGTTTCATCGTCTACCTTGGCTAAGGAAAATTAGAAAAACATAATTAAACTAGAAAAACAAGAATTGATAGAACCCGGCATGGATTGAAGGAGAAGAAATCTTCAAAAACTCTTGATTGTCAGTCAGTTGTCTTCTCTTGTTTTCTTCCGTCTTCCCTTCATTCGGCTCCCAAAAATCCTCTCCTCTTATGAGAATATATCTCATATTTATACTACCCTAATTGTGCCCCAAAATATCTCAAAAGAGTACAAAATTCGTGGGTCAAACGTTACCTAACGAAATTAGGGCTAAAAAAGGAAAGAAAATAAACAATAAAAACGCAGACCAAAAATTGCACTGGGCGATCGCCCAGTGCTTTCCCGGGCGATCGCCCAGGCGCGTCCATGTGGTCTCTGTTTCTGGCCAGGGTTGCTGGGCGTTCGCCCAGCATTAAGCCGGGCGATCGCCCAGCTTGTTGCCTTTAAAGGTTTGCAGCTTGGTCCTTTTTGTTTCAACGGTCACTGATTTGGTCCTTCCACTTTAGGTTTTGGTAATTTCAGTCCTCCATCTTTTCATAACATCAAATTTGGTCCTTCAACTTTACATCATCTCCAGTTTAGTCCCTCAACTTTGCATCATCTCCAGTTTAGTCCCTCAACTTTGGGTTGAGTGCAATTGAGTCCTTGAACTTATGAGATATCTTCTAAATCATTGCTCTTTTTGCCCAAACTTCTCCAATTGTTCACCAACAAGTCCAAAACTGAAATAAAACAATAATAAACTAGATTAAGTAGAAAAGCAACTATTTGACGACATAAATGATTAATTAAAAGGCCAAAATAAGTGCATAAAACGCACTTATCACTTACCCTATAACAAAAATGCAAAAGTACAACATGAAGGGTAATTCCGCTTTGCCCCGCCCCGTTAGTAATCGGGATGGAGACGAGAATCATGGTCCCCATCCCAAATTCCCCAAACACATCCTAAATATTTTTATTTTTATGTTTTAAAATGTAAATCGTATTTAAAAAAATAAAAAATAATATTACAAATTAATTAATTAATTAAACGATCCGATAAATTGACATTTTTCAATTCTGCCCCGCATTCCAAAAATCTCCGATGGAACGGAGATGGTAATGGTCATCCCATCCTGCCCCGTTATCATCTCTAGGTAATACCATCAATCGTGTCCAGTAGTACAACACCCACATGAACTTCCTAGGAACAAGCCCGACATACAAGTGCCAAGGCTTCGATATCACCATTTCTGGAGGAGCTAGTATAATAAGTTGACACCAAGTAGTATATATAGATGGCCAGACCTGAAGAATTAGTTAATTAATATGTTCACTACGGGAACACTAGGTTCATTCCCAGCTGGGAAAATTCATGATATGAGACAAAGGGCCGAAGAGTCTCTCAAAAGCCATCTCAATCGTTTTACCCAGAAAATGGTTGATGTGGAAAATATTCCACAAATCACTTTCTAGGATTTGAGATCCAATTTGAATGGGTCAACTCCCTTTATGGAGGAATGTTTGCAACTGGAGATCCACAACGTACGATGAATTAGTAGATTTGATCAAAGAGGAAATTTATGAAAAAGAAATGGTCTAACCAGAGGACACGCAGCAGAGACAAGGTCGTGCAATGGATAAAGAAAAGGCTCTTATGTCTACTCAAAGGCGTCAAGACCCCCTTGACGAGGTATAGTTATTGGAAAATCGAGGTAAATGCTATCAATTTGAGAGTACCATACATTGCTGGACGTTCAAGTTAATATTTAGAGGACAAGATAACCCCGTCTCCAACAAAATATTGTCAATATCATCATGTATGTGATCATGACACCAACAAGTGTATGGATGTCAAGGCAGCAGTAGACAATCTTGTTGCTAAAAAAACCAGTCGATTGAGGCTAGACAACTTGGACAGGATGGCATCATCCCTATACTTCAAGAGGATGGCCCACGTATCTAAGACATCAGCAACCGCAAAGGAGTCTTTTTCCTCAAAGAGAAGACCATCCAAAGCAAAACTATCATAATAATCAAAGTGGTAATGGCTAATATAAAAAACCCAAACAATATTTTTAGGTCCTTATATTAGGGGACAATCAATAAATACCCAACAAAACTATGCCATTGAAGCAAGAGACCCACCAATGATATGTTAATCATAAGGAGTAATGATTGTGAAATACATATCATGTTGATTTCTTCTTGAACTATCCCTAGTCATATGGACTAATGAGATACGGCTATCATTAGTCCGGATAGGCTATTACATATTGCATTTCTCTCTTTTTGAAGAGAGTAGTGATCTCACAAACTAAAATATGGAGATACTCAAGTAAATATTAGATGATTGTTAGATGCACAAGTTCATTGGAGACCCACCATAGAGATTCCATTAGAGTGACTATTCAGTATCAATGTATTATCTCTCAATGACGTTTGTGGAACTGATAATTAGACTTAAGATCATCATAGAATCTTATGTGTGGATTGTCATACTTTGATATAGTTGGATGTGTCTCTATTTTAGGATTGTTAATACAATACTAATTGGGTATGACATAAATCACATAAAGATTGATGAATGATCAAGATGGGATTCATCACTCCTACATAGTACATAGTAGGAGAATATATCATGATTCTTAGACTTAAGTATTGATAATGGAAGTCCTTGGCCAAGGTCGAGTTATGATTTGAAAGGAATCAATAGCTCAAATTAACGAAGAACATAATTAGTCTAATAAGATTTACACTAATTATACATCTCTTAACCAATAGTTGATGAAGGAATTGTATTTTAAGCTAACTGGACATAGGTCTTGTCATACCACATGACTTATTCCGTTACATAGGTAGCCTTGACAAAGTACTAGATGTCAATCTTGAATGTTTAATGTGGATTAATTAATTAGTTGAGTTCATTGATAAATTAAAATGAGTTTTAATTTATCTTATCCTGATTTGATCTGGATAATAATCCATATTAATTTCCATTGTGAATAAGATCCTAATAGGTCACACACAAATGGTGAATAGTAGAAGATAAAAGTGAAGACTTAATTAATTCATAGATGTGAGACAATTATACAATTAATTAATTAGTGGATTAGACTAATGAACCAAAATTATTTAATATAATTAGTTTAATTTTGAGTTTAGATAATGAGTTAAAGTGATTAATTAATTTTGGACCCAATGACCTTAGGAATTTTATTGTCCTAACATGATTAGGATTATTAAGTCTTTTACCATCATAATAGGATTAAGATTACTAAATTCTATATATAGTTCAACATTAGTGTTGAAAGATTAATGGATTTTTGCTAGCACAAAAATAATTTCCAAACCCTATTCTAGACAATGGAAATCTCTCATCTCATAACTCCTTGTTTAGGAATTTTTGTCTTCCAACTTTCTCCCATGGATTACTGTTAGAGGAAGAACGCTTAGGCTGTTTTGGTAGAGTAAGATCAGGAATAAAGGAGTTGTTCTTATTGAGGAGAAATTAGTTCCTATAATCTGGATCATTATGAGGTAATGATTTCTATTCCAATACATGTTATGACATCAAAGTTGATCATTCACAAAGAATTACATGTTTAAATTTCCGTTTGTGCATGTCTGTTTAATTCTCAACATGAAAATCTTTACCAATGACTCATACAGTTAAAGTTTGAAGAAAGAAGATCCCACTTTCTACACAGACTTTAGTAAAATGACACACATGACCAACCAATGAGGTAACCTAAAATACTTAAAATCTTATCTTGGCGCTAACGCTGTTTTTGTTGGTAATGGAGAAGCTTTACCAAAAACTCAAACATGTAAAGTTTCTCTAAAAACCTCACGATACAAATTGCATCTTAATAAAATGTCTTAGTTGAGACTAATCTAAAAAAGAATTTATTGTATGTGAGTCATCTTGTCAATGATACTTCTTTTACCTTTGAGTTTAACGGTAATGGTTTTGTTATCAGTGACCAAAATCAATATATCCTAGCCAAAGGCTGTAATGAAATCTTTATTTACTTGAAGAATGAGAACTTGAAAGTGTCACTACGACCAAATGTTCATTTCATATATATGACATGCGTGTTTAGGGCACCCAAATTTTAATTTTTTAAAGCTTTAGAAAATAAAATAGAGATCAATGTTTCAAACTCATTAACTAAAAATACTCTTTGTACCAGTTGCCAATCTAAAAAACATTGTAAACTTCCCATTAATATATGTGATTCAATTCCTAAATTTCCTTTGAAAAGATTTCATAGTGATTTATGGAGTCATGCACTTATACCATGTTCTAAAAATTTTGAATATTATGTAATATTTATTTATGACCTGACCTTATACATGGTTGTATCCGTTAATAATAAAAATATATTGTTTATAACTATTTCATTAACTTTTAAACTTTTATTGAGAATCATTTTGACAGCAAGAGTGACACAGAGAATTCACATGAGAGGACTTCACAGACCATCTTGCTTGGTGTGGGTAGCTCAACAACTCTCTTCTCCTTATATATCGAAGGAAAATGGGCTTGCAAAACGCAAACATTAACATATTGTTGAAATATCTTTAACCTTACTTTTTCATACTAATATTCCTTTAAATGTTTGGGTAGATGCCTTTTTCACTATAGTTTATCTAGTAAATAGATTGCCTCACTCTTCAATTAGTAAGAAAACACAATCTTTTAAACTATGTGGTAAAAATCCTCTTTATATTAATGGATTACGTAATTTTGGTTCTCAATGCTTTCTATATTTGAAAACTCTACCTATGCATAAATTTTCAAGAAAGATTGCACCATGTATTTTCTTAAGATATAGACTTCTACACAAATTTTAAATGTTTAGACTCTTGTACTCAGGTTTATATATCTCAACATGTTGTTTTCAATTAAAATTAATTTTCTTACTCATCGAGTCGCAAGTCTACACTTTTCAATCTTCTTAATTTATCTCGTACCATTTTTCCTAACGTGGATAAATGTTTTTCATGAAAGAGAGATCCTCCTACATACTCAATAAATGCCTCTAGGGAGGGTGACCCTCCAAAACTACCAAATTTCAATTTTAACCATCCTTTTCCAAAACCACGAGAAACCAAACATGTACCATTAAACTCACCTCATTCACCATCTTCATTACCTTATTCATCACCACCAATTGAAATACTCCTCCATTGTCCGTACATAACAATCCTAAGTCTCCTCTAACATCTTCTTATTCTTTACAGTCTTTACAACATTCATATACCACATCTCCTTTAGAAGAACCTAGATAGGCTGCTCACCCCAGTCAAGAAATGATGACCTCCATTCTACATCAAAGATTATGATTGCCATTTAAAAATGCCTCAAAATCCCATGCTTTGGAGAGATGCCATTCAAAAGAAGATTGATGCGTTGTATAAAAGTGTATGTTTTGTGTGCTGAAATTATTTTTTAAGTGCTTATAAATTGTTGATCCTATGGAATGTGTAGATAAAAAGTGAGTCGTAAGTTACGGGTCTTACAAAATGTGTGGATAAAAAGTATGTTTGATTAGTTTGACCAACTGAAATTATAATTTAAGCATCCCCAAACAAGAACAAAATCAAACCTAGACACTTATCCCGAGACCTATCAATGCTACTATTACTAGTTTCAAATGGACATTTTCGTACTAAACTATAACTAGATAGTACCATTGATCGTTATAGGGCACGTCTTTTTGCGAAAGGCTACTAACAGATTCGTGGGCTTGATATTGGACAAATTTTTAGTCATGTTGCCAAGGCCACAACAATTCGTGTTATAATATCTCTTGTTGTCCACTTTCAATGGCCTCTCAAACAACTAGACGTTAATAACATCTTCTTTCATGGAATACTCAATGAACGATTCTAAATGGAACAACCACATGGTTTTGTGCATCCAAAGTTTTCGAACTATGATTACCTCCTTCAAACATCTATGGTCTTAAACATTGTGCTTGGTTTGCAATATTTCGCTCATCACTTTTCTCTATTGGCTTTATTTGTAGAAAAGCAGATACATGTCTATTTGTTTATCGTCATAGATCTAATTTTATACTTTTACTTGTTTGAGTAGATGACATATTTCTCACAGAAAATTCCCTAGCTGTTATGACTCGTGTAATTGAGCACCTCAATAAAGAATTTGCTATCAAGGATTTAGGTTGTTGACATTATTTTCTTAGCTTGAAGTTAAATTATTTTTTAGTGGCCTCTTTAAAACAAACCAAATATGCTAGTGATCTTGTCAAAACAAAAATCCTTCAATTATCCAAAATTAACACTCCCATAGCCACAAAGTCCAATCTCTTACCTAAAAACAATGAGCCAACAAGTCCTACTCAATATTGTCAATCATGTGGCTCTCTCAAATGTCTCGCTCTCATCGAGACCAAACCTCACTCATGCTATAAATTTACTTTGTCATCATACTCTTAAAGACCTTGATCCGTTTTAACATATCTTACGTTATATCAATGGTATATTAACTTATTGTCTTGAATAATTATCTCAAAGCTCTCTTAATTTGAATGCTTTTTGTGATGTTGATTGGGCTGGTGGTCCAATGACTAGACGAAGCACTACTAGATATGCATCTTCCTAATGGACCAATTATATTTCTTGGTTATCAAATAAGCAATTTACAATCTCTTTTTAGCACCGAAGTAGAATATCGAGCTTTGACAACAACAACTACTAAACTTTCATAATTCTTTTCCATGATCTTGGTCTTCCACTCGAATGTCGCCCTCGCATATGTTTGGCATCACTTAAATTATAATTTCAGCTGGTCAAACTGGTCAAACATAATTTTCATCCACACATTTCATGGGACCCACAACTTACAACCACTTTGTATCCACACATTCACCAACTGCTTATAATATAAGCACTTAAATTATAATTTTAGCACCTCCAAACATATGCCTCATCTCTTCCGTGACAACAAAAGTACCATACATTTAGCTTGCAATCCGGTATTTCATGCCCGCACAAAGCACATTGAAGTTCATTACTACTTCATGCAAGAAAAAGTTGTTGTTATCACCATTTTATATTTGCTACTTGCCTACCAAAGCCAAAGTACAAATTTACTAACCAAAGCTTTAACAAAAGAACATTTCAGACACAATTTAATGCCCCGAGATCACAATCCCGAGGGTTAACTACCTAATTACGGGTTATTCAATTACATGATTTGCTTGATCTTTTTTGTCTTACTTTCCTTTTTTTCCTTTTGTTGCTTTAGGTTTATTAAATTAAAATAAGGGTAAAGATATTCTTCTAAATAGAATTTTGATTTTTAAAGTGAAATTAATGGATTCCGTGAGAAAGGATGATGGTTGCAAACATTTCATAAATTAGGGACTTGAGATGCCAAAAATGAAAGGTTCAGGATCCATCATTTAAAAGGTTAAAAGATTCGGACCAAGTAGAATTTCCCAAATCAAAATTGTAAGAGGGCCAGAGGCATTTCCAAGAGATGCCACGTCTACAGGAAGGCTCCATCCAATAGAATATAGCCACGTCATTAACTGCTGATGTGGATTCCGACCAGTGAACGAACCCCGATGGCTGACTTCGATAAATCCTTAACCTCGTCCGTTTTCGTAATCGTAATTTTTAATGAACAATTCGACATTGACAAAGTTGGCTTCACAGTAAAATTGCACATAAGACAGCAAAACAATAAAAAATCACATGCGTTCTATCAAGATTTCGACGCCTACACCCATTTTCATCAGACAGTAGAAACCAAAAAGAAAAAAAAAAAAAAACTGGGCATTCTTTTGATCTGCAAATTTTGAGCTCCGATCCCCCTTTTTGGCAGAATGGCGGCACCTTTCTTTTCCACACCTTTTCAACCCTTTGTCTATCAGGTATTGTATATATCTGATTCCAGTTCGAGTTTTTTTTTTTTTTTTTTTGGTTTTGATTTTCCTGTTCAATGATATGATCATGATTCCCTGCAAATGAATAAAACAGATGATGTCTATATTACTAGTGTGGTAGCTTCTGCTTTAATTTTGTATTTGTGGGTATGACTGTTGATTGTTTACTTGAACAAATAGTGGCATGTCATTTAAGCTTCGTAGTTAAGTAGTTGGATTTGGTTTATGTTGGAAAGTGAACTTGATGGAAAGAAAAAATATGATTATTGGTGGGAGAAAATGTTCAGATCACCTGAATTAAGGTGCCGGAGATGAGCTCAAGTCGGAAATTTGCAACTGGTTAGAATCCAATCCATGTCTCATTTGTGCACCTATAAAGCATGAAAGAGCTGGCATGACAACATGTTTAAGAGTTGCAGCATCACATATTCAGGACTTATAAATTCGTTACATGTTTATATATAGAGTTACTCCCTTTTCTTCTCTTTACGGCCGCGACAATTTTCTTTTTTGATACATTTGACCTGTCTGCTTTAAACCAATCTATAAAGCACAATTCCGATGGTACAGTTCAGGGTGCCTATGGAGCAGATATTATCCATTTCAGATTGTAACTGCCTTTTTTTTGCGTCCGAGGGTTATGCGCCAACCCGCACCTTTGCCGGTGCCTTCATTAAGAGCCTTGAAGCTTACACTTTATGCTTTGACTTAGTCAGGTCACCTCAGGCACTTCAAGTATATCCTCCTTTGTCTTGCCCCTTCAGAGTTATTTATTATTGCTTTTTTCCACAGCCTATAATGCTTTAAGAGTTTTTTGGGTTATTTTAAACACAACTTAACCCTCAAGACTAGAAAAGGAGTTGGAGATTTGGAGAAGATAATAAATTAAGAATCAGACATTCCCTAGCTTCCTATAATTGATGTGTGATAACCTCACACCAAATGACAGAGACCTATGACGCATAACCTCACTTTTTTTCTTTAACAATTTCCCTTTCGTTCTCTTTGTATTTTTTTATTTCTTTCTAGGGATTCTCTTTTATTTTCTTTTAAAATCGAAGCAAAGAAAAATTCTTAATTACTTGGTAGTTGTTTCATTTGTTTTAGTTTTATAGCGGTCTTGTTATGGACCACTATTATAACTTATTATTTGCGACTTTTTCTATCCACTTTAAGTTCCTTTTGAATTAGTTGTTCAATTTTGTTGAAATGTTTATTATGAATTTTTGGATGATACATGGTTTATCATGAGTACAACATTGTACTTTTCTAAATTTTTTGATTGTTCAGTTGATTCATATTGAGACTTATGCCTTAAATCGTTTTGAGGCTCACGACTTGCCTCACGGATGCATAACATCTCGTTACCCAATTTAGCCGTTTCAAACATGGCAGAAACCAAGTCATATACACTGCAGGAAATTTTTACAGTTCCTAAACTTTATATAAGAATAAATTGGCACCGCACCCTAACCCTCTGGTCACTTCCACTTGTGCCCTCATATGTAGGTCTTAGTTAGTTACTGTCAATGGTGATTTGACATCTCATACGAAGTCTTTTCATATTTCATAGTAAGTTTGGTTACATTTACTGATAGAAGTATAATATATTCCACTCTTATGGACTTATATGGAGACCATGTTAGTTATCCATCAAACTTATATCCAAAGAGTTCAATTATAGTCACTTATCTAGTGGTCGATGCACCCTCAAAAATTAATGGACAGGTATTTGAAACAAAGATCTATCACTCATTTAAGTTTCTTTAACATGGACATGGTGAAACTTCTTTGGACGCTACAGTTCTAGCAATTGTTAGTGTTCATATTTACTTGACATGGATAAGTTGCCTTCTTGCTACTTGCTAATTTTAGTGACTTAGTGCTACTGAACCCAAACCAAATGTATGTGTCCTACTCTAAATGATTAATTTTTTACTTGATGATCAGTATGAAGCACCACGAGTGCAAAACTTTGAGAGCCTAAACCATTCTATGAAAAAGATTTTACCATCTTAGTTTTTAAACTATATTAAAAATTCAATTACATTACTTAATGAATACAGTGCTTACTAGTTTCAAATTCTGCGAACGTGCTTTTATGCCCCAAAATCACTAGCATCATTTGTTTTGAGTTTTCTAAGCAATTGTTCACACTTCATCACCTTATATTTATGACTTAGGTTGTCCATGACTACCAAGTTTTTGCATTGTAAACTGTATGTGCACGGAGCAGTACATCCATCCTTTGCCCTGATTGTTCTAATGCTAATATCAAGTCTTTGTGACTGCTATATTTCTTTTGGAAATGAAATGGAAACGAAAAGAAAATATGGATAGAAAAAATGGAGATGAATTAAAGCACTTCTTATTACTGTATATTATGTGGTATAAAGTTGAGCATTTTAAATTAGTAAGTGTAGTAAATAATTAGCTTAAGAGATTGGTATTGATTATAGACCATGCAATTAAGATACCAAGAATAATATGCAATGTAGGAAATAAGGATTGATAATATATCTTTCCATTAAATCAACGTTCTCAGTCATGGTTATCCAATTACGTGTATAGTAATAAACAGTTATGTTTGATTAAACATTTTAATTTATCTCTTCCTTGTAACTTTATTTAGGTCCTTTTTGTGAAATTTGGAAATAAAGAGCTGGTCATTCCAATTCCTTAAAATGGAACTCTAGGAAGGATTTAGAATAGGAGAATTTTGAAATTTACCCAAAAGTAAAGAGTGGATTGGAAATATGACAATTTTTTATAACATTTGTAAATATGTCATTTTTTAGTAAAATTTCAAATATAACCTTTTTTAAATTACTTTTTTATGTGGTTAAGATTTACTGGTAGTTGAAAGTCATACAATAGTTTTTAAGAGAAAATAGCAATCCAAATATTTCGATATCAAAAAATACATTGACAATATTTAATCGACATCAACCAAATAATGTCAATGTCGATAATTTTTTTGTCAATGTTGTCGAAAAAATAGGCACATACAAAATAGACACTAAATTAATACCCTTTTTATATCGCCTATTTTGTCGATGTCAAAAAATTTGGCTCCCATTTTATCGATGTCAAAAAATTGGCTCCTATTTTGTTGCTATCTTTTGTCGATAATATCGACATAATGATCGGAAAAAAAATGATCAACAAATATTAAAAAAAAATTACCCAACAATATAAAATATATGACAAAAAAAATAAAGATACAGTATGTCAAATTTGAATTTCATGTAATCTACATAAAAAATACACTAATTTTCTCTATTTTTAATATCTTATAACTGAATGTTAAATTCAAAATTTATATCACTTATTCTAAAAACTTATTTAATTTTAACTTTTAATTACTGAATGTCAATTTGAACTGAACATAAAAAAAAATTATCTCAAAACAAATATTTCGACATGAAAAACTTTATAGATGTTGACAAAAAATTTGTCGACATCGATGTCAACAAATTTTTTGTCAATGTTTTATGATGATATCGACAAAATAGGTATAAATTAATGTTCATTTTGTCGATAGACAAAATAGACACCAATTTGGTGTCATTTTTATATCGACAAAAAAATGGGCACCAAATAGTGTCCATTTGTTGATATAAAAATAGATGCCAAATTGGTGCCCATTTCATCGACAAATGGGCACCAAATGCCATTTCATCGACAATGGTGCCATTAAAATGGACACATCGACAATGGTGCCATTGAAATGGGCATCACATCGACAAATGGGCATCGTTTGTCAATGAAACTATTTTGATATCGTTAAATTTGTCCATTGACTGCCCATTTGTCGATGAAACCATTTTGATATTGAAAAATTTGTCCATCGACAAAATGGTCAGATGAGTTTCATGTCCACTATTTTGTTCCTATTTTTCTGCATGTTTTCAATCAAATGAAATCATTTTTATTTTCTGTACATCGACAACAAAATATATCAACGAATTAGATCGACAAAAATTGTAAATTAAACTTATTATCTAATATAATCTACTAATATACAAATTAATTCGATAAAAAATTATCAAACAACATAAGATATACCGACAAAAAAATAAAGATACAGAATATCAAATTTAAATTTCATATAATCTACAATAAAAATACACTAAGGTTGTGTTTGATTGGCACATTTTTCATGAAAATATCACATCCATAGAAAATGTTGTCACATCCATGGATTTTCTTTTCCACCTTTGGTTGTTTGATTGCACGTGAAAAAGAAAATTGATTTTCAATGTACAATCACTTAGAGTGTGTTTAATTGCCACATTTTCCATGAAAAATGTTGTCATATCCATGGATTTTCTTTTTTACTTTTGGTTGTTTGATTGCACATGGAAAAAAAAATTGATTTTCAATGTACAATCACTTAAAGCACATTTTTTTCCACTTTCTTAGAAAACATTTTCTCACCTATATAGTAGAATTTATTTTCCACCTTAGATGGAAAATATTTTCATTTTCCATGCACACCAATCAAACACACCCTTAAAGCACATTTTTTCTCACTTTCTTGAAAAATATTTTCTCACCTATTAAGTAGATTTTATTTTCCACCTTAGATGGAAAATATTTTCATTTTCCACCATTTTCCATGCACACCAATTAAACACACCCTTAAAGCACATTTTTTCTCATTTTCTTGGAAAACATTTTCTCACCTATTAAGTAGATTTTATTTTCTACTTTAGATGGAAAATATTTTCATTTTCCACCATTTTTCATGCACACCAATCAAACACACCCTAATTTCTCAATTTTTAATAGCTTATAATTGACTTCAAAATTTTCAAATCGGTAGACTTCTTCATATGGTTAAAAAACCGGCAATAGAGCTGACAATATATTTGAATTTGGAATAATAATGAGAGAATTCGATCACAAAAATAACAAACGAGATTGGGAAAATGGAACTTATGGCAGCGGCAATGGTGGAGGAAGTGAGGAGAGAGAGTGTTTAAGTTAGAGAAAGAAAGAGTACGCTTGGCAAGATAAGAAAATGGATATAATAGATATTCAGGGGTAATTTTGTCTAAATTTTTTAAATTTGGTCAATTCATCAAATGTTATGAAAAATAGGCGTATTTCAAAATACACTTCTAGATTTAGGTAGTTTGTCCAATTCCCTCTTTAGAATATCATCTAAAATCCTTTTGAGTTGGGGTAGCATAGCAAGCATGCTTTATATGTCATTAGAAACTGAGAGCATTGATAAGGCCCAAACCAATATTTTTCTGGACTGGGCAACTTGCATTTTTGTGCTCATGTGGGAATTGTACGAGGAGATGCTGAGCTTATATGCATGTATCATTCTATTTCAATGACATTAATCTTTTTTTTTTTTTTTGTAGAGCCCACAAGACGCTGTGACTCCTTTTCAGATTTTAGGTAGTGAAGCTCAGATAGTTCAGGTATTTTCATTTGATAAATAGCCTTTTTTTTTTTTGTTGGTTGCAAAAGGTAATTCTATGTTCCACCTAATTGATGTTTTGCTCTCCTTTTATCTCTAGATAATGTTGAAGCCACAGGAAAAGGTGGTCGCAAAGCCTGGTATTGTATCATTGCAATTATATACTGGTTGACCTTTAATAATTGAAACTTTGCCTTGATTGACCTTTGTTGATTGCCCATTTCACTTTATGTAAATCCAAAACTTATACACTCAAAACTCCAAGCCTCCACACCTTCCCCCTTTCCTTTTGGCTAGGGGTGGGCAGAACTGAGATGCATATTAGTATTGCATTTAGCAATTGCTGAAATTTTTTAGATTTACCAGCAGTAAGAATGATCATTGCATGCTAAATTCAATTAATGTGATGTGTCATTTATTTAGTTTGAGTGTTAATAATTTGGACATGAGACTGGGCACAACTTAAGCTAAGTTGAGTTTAGGGCCATTTGTGCTCGGCTTGTCTACTTTTGGGTGTTCTCAACTTTTGGCTTCCTAGAAGCAAGTGAAATGGACAATGTATGTGCTTCAACTATTTATTTATTATTTATTTTGCAAACATGAGGGATCGATTCGTTCTACCTTATGTACACAATGGCAGAAAGGGGAAGAAAACAAAAATAACCTCAAGCCAAATAAAATAAACCCATGATGTGGCACCTTGTACTCTCAAGCTTTGGAGTATAATGGCAAAATAAAATTTTGTATGATGTTAAGCACGAGATGCAGGTTTTGACACGAAAGACTAGACACTTGTATAAATCTAAAAATTACGAGAACTGGACCATGGTAGTTGGACTTCATCATGACATTCAGAAACCCTGCCACACTTTTTTTATTACTTTGTTTATTTCCCTTACTCCTTCACAGTTTTCAATCTCATTGGAATTCTGGGTGTTGATCCTCAAAATGGGGAAAACGATTTCGAGAACAGTATATGAAAATAATCAGGAAAAGTTGTGTGAAGCAATAAAGATTTGTTCCATGTTATGGGGAACGGTACTAAAATCCTTGCCTTAATTGCATGTTTCCTCGCCTTGAGATTAATCAACTCAACTCAGCAAAACCTAATCCGGTTTTTCTCTGGTCACCTAACGTCTGTTCTCTTCTCCACTCCTCTCTATGAAGGGTCATTTCCGAAGTCAAACCATATAGGCCATTTCTGAAGTCAAACCATAAAGGCTCAAGTCCAGTAGTGTTTATATTAGTGCTATCACTTTTCTTAATGGGTTCATCTACTGGCTTTCTTTATAGTGCCCGAGACCATCTCAATTGGTTTACATGTTATTTGTCTTCAACTGCACCACTTGGTTTCTTCCATTGTTTGACCGCAAACCTATCTCAGCCTCACTAAGCTTATGAAGATGTTCTTTTAAATAGCCCAACTTTTCATCCAATATAACATCATATGGCTTGGAATCCCCGAGAATTCTCATATTAATCCTATGGGAATTCATTTATTGCACGAAAGATCATATAGGAGTTTATCGATCACACTATCTAAAGCCACTTCGCTTAATGCAAACACTTGCGTTCTTTGGGGAACACCAGCTCTTATATCTCTCTTCTGATTCATCAAGCGTCAAAGCTCTCACACGTTGTGGTATTTCATGACCTATAATCTCAACTACGTTTGGCTGAGCTTAAAAATGGTAAAGTTAATTTGAAGTAACTTACATGTCCAAACATGTTTGGATAAGTTACTTTTTCTTTTAAGTACAAAATTTTATTTAATTAGAAACTTATTCCAACTTTAATCAATAACAAAATTATTTATATAAAACTTATTTACTTGTTAATTTGCTCATAAGTAAACTTTTTAAGCTTAGCCAGACATGTTCTATCTTTGCATGTAATTGGCTTAATATGTTTTATGCAATCAATCTTACTCAGACTAGTCCTACATCTTTATATTTTAAGATCTTTACCACTACAATTTAGAAATGAATCTATTCTAGTCTCATCCACCACGACAATATCATCCTCAAGAATATCTGGTATCCCATCTTGTATGTCCTTAGTCAATTCATCCACAAGTAAAACAAACAAATATGGGCTTAGAGTGGTCTGTTGATGCATACATGTTAGATTATCATGTATGGTTCTCAGATCCCTCGTGCATATCATCAAGAACATCAATAACTTAATTAGGCTAATTTAACTCCTTTCCTTTCTAAAGATCACCATCATACCTCTTGAGGAACCTATCGCACTCCTTTTCTAGATAGGAGATTACACATATGAAGGTCTTTCTTTTCCTCCTATGTAGTTTCATTAGTCTTCTTAATAAATATAATTTCCGCATTTTATCTCCTTGTCATGAATTCAAATTCCAAATTGAAACTGAATATTATTTCAATCTCAAGTCGTTTGTCAATCAGCCTCTCCAAAAGTTTCATTTGTTACTTAATGCCACAATAATTTGCAGAAAATATTTCCCTTATTTTTATAAATGTAACTTATATGCTCTTTCTCCATTTATCTGGACTTTTGTTGCTTAAAATGATTTTGTTCTATCATTCATTGAACAAGATATGTCAATTTCTCCAACACATTCCAATCTTTAATAAGAATACCAACTGGTCCCAAACGATTACCAAGTTTCATCTTTATTTGAGGGCTTCTTTCACATTTGTAATCCTAGTTATATAGAACAAAATATACTGACCTTCCTTAGTCAATAGCTTCTCCTACTTCTTATAAATAGGCTAAAATATCTTCAAATAGCATGTCCACTAGCCTTTAATGCCTTTGCCCCTTACCAAAACTCTTGAATCCTTGTCCTTAATGCACTTGACATTTGAGAGGTCCCTAGTTTTCTACTCCTTTAGTTTAGTTAGGAATTTCAAAAGTGCTTGAGGTGCACCTTGTCTGAGGCATTTATTAGGAGTCTCAAACCTTACTCTTTGAGTTCCCTTTTTCAAGACTCACACAACGCTCCTAAGGCGCTCGCTTTAAGGCATAAGCCTACAGATGGCACCTAGCCCTGGACATGTGCTCCTTGGTCTTGCTCTTTCTTTGATTTTTTACCTCTAAAATTTTTAGGTTTTTTTTTCCCCTTCCCTAGAATATTTTTTATGTTTCTTTTTAATTATTTTAAACACAACCCTTATCCAAAGAAAGCAACTAAAAATTAAAGAAGAAAGGAAAGAGTCAACAAGTACCTTTAATAGCCTTTTTGGCTTCCTTTCTTGCCCATATATCCTTTTCAAGATCAGTTTCATTCCTAGTCTTTTGCCGCCCCTTGTAATGCTCATTCTCTCCTGGTTGCACCTTGAACATTGTTATTGACTATCATGACTCCATGATGGAAGATTTCCACCATTTGTCACATATTCACAGATTATTCAGGATTTGGAAGAATGTTCTCTCTTTCTGATGTTCTTTATGCTGTCAAACATCCCATTCCACGTACATTTAGCAGAATGTCCAAATCCCAGTTAGACGCTCTAAATACCTTCTCTTCAAATAAGGTAGCTTGTTGTCCTCTTTTAGGTCCCCTCCATTTAACATTACAGTCTTGCATGGTCATTTTTACTTAAAACAAAATTCGAAACTCTCTCCTTGGATGACCTTGTTATCTTCAGATGTAGTTTTCTTTGAAGAAAGAAAACAAATGTACAACTTTAGAGGGGGGCTAGGCCAAAGCTCTGTGAAAGAGGCAACAAACTCCAACTGACTTCAAGGGACATCCTAGGAATACACAAAATGGAGGTATCCCCTCCTAACTAGTCTAAATTCCAATCCTCACAAGCAACAAAATTAAACATAAACATATAGTAAAATGAACTATCAGTACAAAGGAGACCCGACACTTTTCCATGGAGTTCAACAGTAAATCATTAATCTATCCATTCTCCTTGTGAGAAGAGAACTTTTGTAGGAGTGGAGAGACTTTCATACAGGAAGCATCTTAGGTATGTGGTGGCTATTTCTATAGTTTGCAGTCGTGCCCGTTTAGTTTCCTGCAAGTAGAAAACATCACCTCTTCTTCTGATTATAGTGTCTACTAATTCCATTTTTTCCAAGTCACAATCCTAAGCTTATTAACCTGAACTATCTTCTATATGTGCAGTCGCCAAGAATGGTGAAAAAACCCTTGCTTACTTCTGCTGCAACTGGGTGCCAACTCTCACTCATTTTCGATGCACCTCGAGGAAGTTGCAAAGCCCTTGCATTTTTCTTGAGAACCCATTTCCTTTTTGGAGTTTAACCATTTCTATGTGAGGTTTTAAACAACAGAGTCGATTTGAAGGTTATAGATAGACGGATAAGGCATTAAAAGCTGCATCTTCTTATTATCACGAACACATAAAAACTGAACATAAAGTTTCTATAGTTTGGGTCATTAATGAAGCTTGTCTAATTTAGTGTTTTCAAGTTTAGCTAATTCTTGCGTTTGTACTGTGACATGTCTAAATTGGGGTTATAAGTCCAGTTTTGACCATCAATTGTCTCTCCACATAACAGTTTTGACTGAACTTCTACCAATCCTATTTTTTTGCAACATTAATTGACAATTCGTTGGTGACACACTGTTCTATGCATAAATATTTTATAGGTTCAATGTGCTACATGTCTGGATCTATCCAAATGGAAAATGTTTATGCACCTGAAAACGAAGCCGGCGTGTGGCAGTGGCTTTTTGGAAAGAGTGTGACAAGCATAGTTCTACACAACACAGGTTCAACTGATGGATTTGTCGGAATTGCTGCACCTATTATAGCAAGAATTCTCCCGGTTTGCATCATTGTCCCCTATATTGTTTCATTAAACAATTCCATCAAGCATTCTAGTACCAATAGTTCCTGATTTATGTTACTCATTTGCATTTATATGCAGATTGATTTAGCAATATTTGGTGGTCAAATGTTATGCCAGGTATGTATCATTGGAGAACAACATGCTAAATATTTGATTCAAATTTTCTCGTTTCTTCCCACTTCTCCTCTCTTCCTGTTAGCAATCTTTTGCTGGATAGAGTATGACTTCGCAAATATTATTTGTAGCCAGATGCATTTCTTTGCTCAATTAATGATGTCAAAGTCAACAACACCATTGATCAGAGGGCACGTAATGTTGTTACTAGTGCTGAGGTGAGATTGTGAGATGTCACACCTTTTGTAGATTAAGCTCAATGGTTACATGTATATTGGTAATAAATATAATGGGGCATATTTGATTGTAAATGAATGATATTTGCAGGGATTCTTGAGGCAAAAGATATCTGGCCAAGGCCTTGCATTTTTAGTTGGTGGTGGATCTGGTATGTTTCTTTTACTAATGTTACTCACTTATAACCTCCTATAGGACTCTCCCATGAGCACATGATTTGGACATGAAGACTAATTAATTTAGGGAAGTGTGAGCTTGGTCCCTGGACCTTCCACTACAGGAGCATCAAGAATATGATATTCTGGCTGTGCAGTTATGATTTTTACGGGTAACACTAAGTAGTAGATTGATTTGATTCCTTTTTTTCTTTTAATAATACGATAGAAATGGTTAATAAACTGGGACATTTTTAAACTTTAAAGTAACAGGAACAAAAATTATGATTCCGCCACCCCACTCCCCAAAATGTAGAGAAAGTTAAGTGAATACGATAATATCCACAACGATAGACTCAGTTATAAAATTGATGTTGGCATCTATTAAAGATAATTTAAGAGAATGTCTAATCTTTATTCTCAATGAATTTTGTGTACAAGATTCAAGAGAATTTATAGGAAAATAGCAGCTGGTCTGCTGTACAAATCTCCCTAAATAAGGAAATAAATAAATGAAAATAACAATTCCTTAAAGCAAGGGATGAACAATAAAACTGCTAATCTACCATATTATTGACTAATTTGTTTATTTCAACCAATTAAGCCCTAAAAAACATAACAATAAATCTAAATTTTCCTCACTCCCCCTCAAGCTGGGGAGTAAATGTCAATCATTCCCAGTTTGGATATTAGTGGTTCGAATTTAACTATTGGAAGGCCTTTTGTAAGAACATCAGCTATTTGAAGATCTGTTGAAGTGTGGTTGAGACTTAGTATGCCACCCTTAATCTTCTCTTTGATAAAATGTCGATCCAACTCCACATGTTTTGTTCTATCATGATGGACTGGATTTTTAGCAATACTGATTGCAGCCATGTTATCACAAAATACCTTCATTGAAGTGTTTGTGATTTTCAATTCTTCAAAAATTCTCTACAGCCACATTCCTTGTACTAAAGCTCGAAATTCTGCTTCGGCACTACTCCTTGCTACCATTGTCTGCTTTTTACTCCTTCATGTAACTAAATTTCCCCAAACATAGGTACAATAGCCAGTTGTAGATCTTCTATCAGTAATGTTTCCAGCCCAATCAGCATCAGTGAAGATCTCAATCTCTTTGTTGGTATTCTTTTTGAAAAACAACCCTTTTTCTGGCGACATTTTTAGATACCTCAGAATTCTATTTGCTGCCTCTTTGTGAACTTCTTTCGGATCATTCATAAACTGACTTACAAAGCTAACAGCGAACCCTATGTCGGGCCTAGTGTGGGAGAGATAGATGAGTTTTCCCACTACGCGTTGGTACTCACCTTTATCAACGGGTAGACTATCTTCTTCTAAGCATGCTTTGTAACCTGGTTCCATAGGCGTATCGGCTGGCTTACATCCTAACATACCAATCTCCTTAAGTAGGTCCAAGACATACTTTCGTTCAGAAATTACAATACCTGCTCTTGATTTTGTTACCTCCATGCCTAAGAAATATTTGAGATATCCTAGGTCTTTAATTTCAAATTCTTTAGCGAGTCCCTTCTTTAGATTTTCAATTTCTTCATGGAAATCTCTGGTAATAATTATATCATCCACATAAACATTTAAGATAGAAATCATCCCACCTGTAGAGTGTTTGACAAACATGGTATGATCGGCTTGCCCTTGTATGTATCCATGTTGCTTGACTGCCTTTGTGAATCTATCAAACCAAGCTCTTGGTTATTGTTTGAGCCCATAAAGTGATTTTCGAAGTTTGCACACTTTGTGGACATTTTACCTGGTCTCAAAACTTGGTGGAATCTCCATATACACTTCTTCCTCTACGTCTCCATTTAAAAAGGCATTCTTGATATCCATTTGATGTAGGGGCATGTCAAGATTAGTAGCTAGTGAGAGTAGAACACGAACGGTATTTAACTTGGCAACTGGTGAGAAGGTTTCTTGGTAGTCGATACCGTAAGTTTGAGTAAATTCTTTTGCTACCAATCTGGCTTTATACTGATCTATACTTCCATCTGGTTTGTATTTGACGTTGAAGACCTATTTATATCCCACATGTCATTTTCCTTGTGGCAGGTCGGAGAGTTCCCATGTGCCATTCTTCTTAAGAGCTCTGATCTCTTCTCTAATAGCTGTCCTCCACTCAAGTTTTCCTAGAGCTTCTTGAACGCTTCTAGGTATTTCAACAGTAGATAGATTCGTAAACAAAGGCACGATATTGAGAAGACAATCCCTTATTTGAAATGAACTGATGTAGATGTTGTGTGCAGGATCTTACTCCTTTCCTTAATGCAATAGGAATACTTAAGTCATTATCAGAGTTATGAATTATGTTACCTGGAATATTTGAACTTGGATTAGTCGAATTGGACTCTTGAATTTGCTCAGGTAGTATGGGAGACTCCTCTTCTAGGACTCTTTTCCTCCTAGAATAAACACATAACTCTTTGTTGGTAGTAGTCTGATTGTGGATTTCTGGAGTGAGTGTGCTAGGGAGCATTTTTTAACTTTCAGGTGTGAGGATATGAAGGCAAAGTAGTAGACTCAGATGAAGAGTTATATGGCTCATAGGATGACTCTTTTGAAGAAGGCTCAGTTCCCAACTTATTAGATGTAGGAGTAAAGATAGACTCGAGTGATGTGCTAGGTAGCCAAAAACCACATTCATTTGTGTTTGAGTTCTTTTTCTGAATGTGAGTTTTTTCATAATAAGGTTGATTTTCAAAGAAGGTTACATCCATAGTGACATAGGTTTTCTTGGCGACAGGAGAGTAACATTTATACCCTTTTTGTGTGGAGGAATATCCTAGAAACAAACATTTTATAGCTCTAAGATCAAGTTTGCTAGAGTTAGGTTAGTGGTTATGGACAAAAGTAGTGCACCCAAATATTTTTAGTGGAAGAGAAGAGAGTATTCGAACCTGAGGATAGGATTGATAGAGGGTTTGCCATGGTGTTTGAAATTGGATAACTCTAGAAAGTATTCTATTGATGAGATAGGTAGCCGTGAGGATGGCCTCTCTTCAAAAATAACTTGGGACATTCATGGTGTACATAAAGGATCGGGCCACCTCCATAATGTGTCTGTTCTTTCTTTCTGTTACCCCATTTTATTGAGGTGTATTCACACAAGAACTCTGGCAGATTATTCCAAGAGTAGAAAGATAGTGTCTTAGGATTGAATTGAAATAATCTGTGGCATTATCAGTCCTAAGGATATTGATTTTAGCCTGAAATTGATTTTGGACCATACTAAAGAAATTTTTCAAGATAATACCTGCATCTGATTTGTCTTATTAAATACACCCACGTTACTCTTGTATGATCATCAATAAATGACATAAACCATTTAAATCCAGAAATGTTATTGACCCGAGAAGGTCCCCAAATATCACTATGAATGATAGAAAAGGGATGGGATGTTTTATAACCTTGGATTAGATAATTGTTTCTCACATGTTTTGAAATTTGACATGCCTCACATTGAAAGTGTTTGACATTTTTATTATTGAATAAACTAGGAAACAACTTTTTCAAGTAGAGAAAATTAGGATGTCATAATCTATAATGCCACAACATAATAGCATTTTCTTTATTGGACAAAACGGGAAATGAAACGCTACTAGTAGATAGAGTTTGTTCATCATGATTACTAGGAGTCTTAAGAAGATAGAGTCCACCACACTCCTTAGCATTGCCAATTGTTCTCCCCGATTCCAAGTCCTGAAATTCACAATGAGTAGAGAAAAATTTAGTAACACAGTTCATATCCCTCGTAAGTTTACTAATAGACAATAGGCTACAAGATAATTTGGGAACGAACAGAACAAATTTTAGGATCATGTTATTGGAAATGACCACCAAACCCATTCCTACCACCTTAGATAGAGACCCATCAGCTATTCTCACCATAAAGTCTCCTGAATAAGGTTTGTACATATGGAAAAGCGAAGCATTACCAGTCATGTAGTCATGTGGTCTGATGCACCAGAATCTATTATCCGAGGAGTTGAAATCTCCATATGTGATTTTAAAGCTAATGCTGAATTACCTCTTTGTGCCACCAAACATGTGCTCGCGGTAGGATCATGTTGAGGGGACCGTGGTGCTATTGAAGAAGAACTAAACATTTTTTGAAGCATCTCTAACTGTCCTTTGCTGAACAGATTTATCTTAGGTGTAGGCTGTGGTGTATCTCCAGCTGAGGTAAACCTACAACTCTCTGATGCTCCCCTTGGCTTCCAATTTGGAGGTTTGCCGTGGAGTTTCCAACACTTCTCACGGGTATGACCAGGTCTACTGCAGTGATCACACCAAAGTCGTTCACCTCGCTTGTTCATGCGTGGATCATGGTTGGACCTCCCATTTGGAGTAAAGTTCTTGGCTGCCAAAGCTGACCCCTCTGAGTTAGATGAGTGAGGAGGAGGATCATCAGATAACATCACCTTACGACATCCCTCTTCATGTTGAACTTCAGCAAATGCCTCCTCAGTCGAAGGAAAAGGAGCTCGAGCCACCACACGACCACGAACTTCATCAAGATTCCGATTAAGCCCAGCCAGAAAATCATACACCCTCTCACTCTCAAGCTTGCGCCGTTGTTTGACAATACACTCAGCACAACTGGAATCATCACTAAATAGGTCAAGTTCTTGCCATAAATCTTGGAGATCAGAAAAATACTGAGTCGCTGAATTTGTACCTTGTGATAAATCTTTTAGCTTTGTCCGGAGTTCAAATATTTGAGAAGCATTTCCAAGATCTGAATACATTATACGAGCTGTGTCCCATACTTCTTTTGCTGTTTTGAAGAACAGATAGCGACGACTAATCTTTGGCTCCATAGAGTTGATAAGCCATGCGAGAACAATAGAGTTTTCAGCCATCCAAACGTTGTAGGTAGGACTGGTTGGTGAGTGAGCAGCAAGATGTAACCAAGTTTGCCTCGGTCACATATTACAATCTTGACAGATTGTTCCCACTGCAGATAGTTTTTTCCATCCAACTTGTGGGTTGTGATATGAAGAGAAGAAAGATCACTACCAGAAAGAGTAGTGATGAAAAAAGGTTAGGTGTCTCAACTTGGACTTGGGACTGGTTGGAAGTTGGAGATTTAGAGTAATCTCTGGCCATGGCAGCACCGTATTTCACCATTTTAGAGAAGTGGAATCAGATTTCCAGCTCTGATACCATAAAGATAATTTAAGAGAATGTCTAATCTTTATTCTCAATGAATTTTCAGTACAAGATTCAAAGAAATTTATAGAAAAAGAGAAGTTGGTCTGCTGTACAAATCTCCCTAAATAAGGAAATAAATAAATGAAAATAACAATCCCTTAATTTAAGGGATGCACAACAAAACTGTTAATGTACCAGATTTAGTCAATGACTAAATCTGTTTATTTCAGTCAATTAAGCCCTAAAAATATAACAATAAATCAAGATTTTCCACATCTATAAACTTTCAATGGCAGTTATTCACAATTAAGATCATGTCCTGCATGTAGTTTTGGTGCTCATGAGCTCACTGACAGTAAACAAAAATGCACTGCTTGGTAAAACTCGCATTTGACACGTGACTCATCTTTTTAGTGAAATAGTAGACATCAGTTCATAATTTTAATCAAGATGATATGTTTCAAAATATAGAATTTGATTTGGGATGAACTTAACTTAACATTTTCGTGTAAGACCTTGATTTGGTCAAACAATAATTGTTGTCCTCTTGATTGAAAGGCTGATAAACTAATGAGATCTATGGGACCAATTATATATTCAAATAGTGGGAAAAATAAGTCTTTAAATTTGCTAGGTCACTCTGATTCGAGTTCTGGTCATTTCTAGGCCCAATCATATAACATTAATTGTGATGAATTTTCTTTCTTCTCTTTTGTCTTTGTTAGTTGTACAGAAAAATCTCGTGGTCGGTGAAGTACTTGCTGTTGATGTGTCCAACATTGTTGCATTATCAGCATCAGTTAATGTGCAAATCAAATATAATGGTCCCATGAGAAGGGTGGTATTTGGGGTGAGTTGTTCTTTTGTTATTTTCCCTCCAGACATGATTGTTGTACTTGATTTGATTCGCCTGTTGTGACTTGCAACCTACACATTTTGTTTGCTTATTAATTGTAACTATTTCACAGGCACCTTTTCATAAGTACATTCTAGTTTTAGTTGTATGTCAAATTTTGTGAACCATGCATCAGGTCGTGATCAGCCCATGAAATATGCTTTGAAAGTGCTAATAATCCGTCTCTATTATATTTGGATTTGGGTTGTACAATGAGGAGAGGTTTATGGAATGCCCTCAAGTTTGAATGAAAAAAAAAAAATCAATTCTGGTCAGGGTAAAACAAAGACTTCTAAGTTTGATTTTGTTCGATCACAGAGGCTGAAATGAGAAGTACAATAGTGTTTTAAAGAATATCTGGTGGATATTAGATACGTGAAGACTCGGTTATCAAACAGGCAAGCCCATTGGGGCTGTTCTTGGTTTCTTTGAATAGGTGAAGGGCGTGGGATTGGGAAATATTGATTGTGTTGACTATTTATATAATTTGTTTTGGATGTCTGGGAACACATTTTAATGTGTCTAATGAAAACAAGAAAAAAGTAAAGTGAAAAAACTCGATGCATCAAACCTCTGGCCTGAAGTTGCATCATAAAATCCGAAAGGCGCAAAAACCTCCCCAAATATCAGTGGAACTGTTCAGATACCTGCCATTATGTAGTTTTCGACTATTAATTCTACCCTAAAACAGGAATCTCACTCTCTTGATATATATTTGGCTTCCTAATACTGGAAATACTTTTGAGAAAAGTGAAGCGTATATGTGATTTGGATTCTCCATCACCTCTCCTTTTGCTGGTTGTAGACTGCTGTGATTTTGATTAGCAAAAGTTTTATTAATTGTATTTTCAAGATAGATTTTGAGTCGTATTGACATCACAACAATAATCACAATAAGTTAAAACAGTAGTGAACTTGGTTGGAAAATAGTGCTAATATGTTAGTTTTGGTCCTTTCGGATAACTCAATCTTCAGAATTAGAATTGATTATCAATCACCTTGTAACTGTAGATACTGGAATTTATTGCGCTTACGGTGTCTTTTCCTCTAACTGAATGTGCTTTAAGGAATCAGTTCCAATGCCCAAATTTATTTTTCCTATGGTATTTGCACATTTTTGGTTAGTAGAGGGAAAGGTGGGTCAATTTATTTTTCGAGAGATTGCAGTGTTGCTGAAATCATTATTATTTCAATTTAATTTTTGTCAGATTTCTGGATTTTTGTCTGACCTATACGTGCCAAGCTGTGCATGCCTCTGTTTTTTATGAGAAGTGAAATGGTAGATCTTAGTTCTTGGGCCCTTAAGAGCTAAAAGAGCCATGTCAAGCATTTTGAATTTCGATCCGACCATGTGATTATGGAAACTAGCCATTGTATTTTACTTATCCATGGTCTGCTTGCATTTCTTGTATTCATTTCAAGCTTTTAAGTTCCTCAATAGTTGATAAATTGTTGTTCGACTGCGTGTTATTTAGAGTGATTTTATCCACATAATTTGATATTCCTGTTTGGATCTTGCAAAAAGTTATATTTGCTGTCTTTGGCTTTATGTAATCATCTTTCCTTAAAAACTATAAAGTAACAAAATTAATGCAAGCAACACGGACAATTTATTTTTCGATTTTCTATTGTGTGATCCCATTTGTTATCGATCAGACGAGTCTAACCATTTTAACTGCTGTTGATGTGGCAAGTTTCTCAAACTATTTCTAATGTCATTTTGTTTCTTTCTAAGTTTGCGGTAGTATTTTAACCATTGTTTCTCACCTGCAGGGTGACAATCTAGTGACTGCTGTCCTAACTGGACCTGGTATTGTCTTCATCCAAAGTATGCCCTTCCAACGCCTTTCTCAGCGCATTGCTAGGTAACATCTCGTACCCGTATTAGAGCATGTTTGGCTAAGTTTAAAGAGTTCACTTATAAGCTGACATTCAAATAGTTTAACAAAGAATCAATATTTTTCTATGTCGAAGAAAAAAGTAAGTTCTCCAAACATGTATGGAGACAAAGTTACTTGCAACTTTTGCGTTTTTTTAAGCTTAGCCGAGCATGCTCTCAGTCTTTGAATCAGCTGTATGGACACCACTTTTATCACTCTGTTTGTACATTAATTCCTCGTACGTCTGCTAAAATGGCTAATTTCTATGTTACAGGGCTGTTACATCTCCAAACATGAGGGATAATCCGAAATTCTTCCTTCAAATAGCAATCTTCTTCTTCATAGCTTATGCTATCGTCGTGTCATCACTAATCTTGACCGATATATAATGCTTTTTTTCTTTTTTTCTTTTTTTGTCCAATTATTTTTAGAATTTTGGATATGATTATTATCCTTTTTCTCAATTTTCGCGGTGAGGCTTATATTTGGAATTATAGATATAGAGACATTTGAAAAGTGGGTTTTCTAATGTGCGGAATGAGGTGGTATCATGATGGAATTTTAAGAATAATAATTTATAAGTTCTAAATTACTGCAAGGAGCACGACTTGGCCAAATTTAAAAGTCTAACTTATTTTTTAACAAATTTTTGTTTCTAAAAATGTTGTATAAATTACACTTAGGGTGTTCATTCTTTCAGTTTTGTAACAATATTATTCTCATTCAATTTTATTTGTAGATATTGTCTCCAACCATTAATTAATTTGCATAGATGATTTATTTGAATAATTTTGTCCTTAACTTAAATAAATTAAAGAAAATAAAATAAAATAAATTATAGTTGAAGTTTTTAATCTTTTTAAAAGTATAAATAAATTATAAATTTTTTATTTTTAAAAATTAGAACAAAAGGATCATCTTCCCAACTTGGGTTGGGTTGGGTTGGGGTGGGGTGGGGTGGGGCGGGGCGGGGTGGGGTGGGAAAGATGAATTTTTTTTTCTTTTAATTATTTTAAATAATAGAATGTTAAGATATTATTTGTCTTTGTTAAATTGATCAAATTTAGCTTATGGATTTAATTTTTTTGTCAATTAACAGACATCTGAACGAAATTTGTCTAGTCTTGAAATGTTCTTTTTGTGAACATAATTAGAAAGTTAAGGATTTGATGACGCATCTTTTATTATTTTAAGTGAAAATTGTAAAGATAAAAATAAAAAGTGTATTACACTTTTGAAAATATTAGAGATGTCAATTGCAATTTTTTCATTGTGTTTTCTTTTGTGTTATTTTAATTTATTTAAGCTTGGGGCAATCATAAAAAAGAACCATTTTAAAATTATTTGTGTAAATTAATGAAATAATAGAGATGATAGTTGCAAACAAAATTAAATAAATATTATATTGTTATAAAGATGAAAAAATCATACTCAGTGTAATTTATCCAAAAATGTTTGAACAAATGACCCTTTTTCTTGCTTTACACGGGCACTGCACAATTGCACATCTCCTTCACACATTAGCAACTCACCACCAGCTTGACCAGCCGTAACACCCCAGCACAGTTGCCCACAGCAATCCCTTTCCCAAAGCCCAACTTTGTCCCCTAGTGCGTGGCCCCTCTCATACGCCTACAATGGTGCAGGAGTTTTAAAAAATGAATATTACACCCACTACTTATAAATATTAAAATAATTTTAAATCTAATAATTTAGTTTATTTATTTTAAACATACTACATAATTACTATTATATTAATTAATAAAATAATGAATTAAAATCAAAGAACGTGAATTTCCAAATTTGTTAATTGAGTCATTGATTATTTAATAAGTCCTTCATTTTTATAATATCTCCACTTTAGTCCTCATACTTTCTCTTTCATTTCAATTTCGTCTTTTTTTATTTGCAATACAAGTCCTTCAACTTTTAAATTTGTACAAGTTGATCCACATATTTATACTTTTATATCAATTTAGTCCTTTGTATCACTGAATATGTTACATATTATATTATGTTATTTTATACATCACATGTTACATAAATTGGTATTCTGTATCACTGATGTTACGTATGTTACAAATGATGAAATCAATAGTTTTATTTGTTAAATTTAACATTGTGTTACATATATATATCATACTATAACAAACTTATTGAAGTTTAGAGTTGATTTTACACTTGTAACAGTTGTAACAATTTCTGTTTAGTATCACAATTTGATATAGATGTTACAAATCATATTGTTTATCACTGTTTGATACAAATGTTACAAATAATATTTTGTATCACTGAATATGTTACATATTATATTCTGTTATTTTACACAACACATATTACATGAATTGATATTTTGTATCATGGATGTTTTACATTTTAATTTGTAAAACAGATTATTACAAAATATCATTTGTAACATTTGTATCAAACATTGATACACAATATCATTTGTAACATATGTATCAAATAGTGATACTATAAAGGACTAAATTGATATAAAAGTATAAATATGGGGATCAAGTTGTAAGAATTTAAAAGTTTAAGGACTTAAGTTACAAATAAAAGAGGACGAAATTGAAATGAAAGATGAAGTATATGGACTATAGTGAAAATATTATAAAGATGAAGGACTTATTGTGCAAATAATTAAGGACTCAAAAGCAAATTTGAGTGAATTCGAATGGAAATATATTTTGTGGTATAGATTTGATTTTAATTTATTATTTTATTAATTAATATAATTTTAAGAATGTAGTATTTTTAGAATAAATTTGTTAAGTTGGTAAAATTAAAATTATTTTTAAAAAGTGGTTTCTTTATGAAAAAATTCCTTTAAGAACATGTTTGGTTTAGTTATTATTAATTTTTTTTTATACTCATTTTTAAACATATATTTGTGGGACTTATAATTTTTATCATTTTTTTAACTATATATTTCATCAAATTTTTTTAAAATCTCCTTAAAAAATTATTTTTAAACTCTATCAAACATACACTAAAAATTGGACTACACACGATGATCGGGGGGTGGGGATGGGGACAATTTCATACATTTGTTTATTTATTATTTAATCATCATGTCTATTTTCACATAGATTTAAAAATTTTAGTTATGGGAACCGTTCTTCCTACCAATAAATTTGACAAATAATTATAACTATTAATTAAAATTGATTTAATGGTCTCTATTTACCCTTTATTTATTATAGTTTCTTTTGGTACGTGTGGGCTCTATTGGAGGTGGCAATGGGCTGGACCGAGCCAGCTTGGCCCGTTGCCTACCTTGCTCGGCTCGTCCCTAGAAAGGGCATTCGGTTAAACATGTAGGCTCGTGGGCCGAACTAGCCGAGCGACACACGATCCCCACTCTTTTTTTTCCTCACTTTCACTTTGAATTTTGATTTAGAGAATTTAAAAAAAAAACAAAATATGATAATTTTTTTCTGTTGAAAACCCTCCTTTATCTGAGTTTGAGACTGGTTGCTTCGAACATAGGCGAAGTTAAAATTGTACACAAATAAGTTATTACATATACAATTTTTTGTAAAAGTAAGACAAAAAAAATATCAAATATTTATGCAAACAATAATAATTCAAGTAACTGTTGGACACGAACCACAAGTCGAGAGACTCGTGGCTTGTGGAATGCCCACGAGCCTTTTGACGATCTGGCTCATGGGCAATGCCCACATGGTCCGACTCGTCTTTTTGCCGAGCCCAAAAGGCTCGGCCCAAGCTCGAGCTCGTCCCACGACAAGTTCATTATGGGCCAAATCTAGATGGACCGAGTCGACGAGCTTACAAACCGCTCGTCCCACTTACTAGGCTCCACTTTCGCAAGGAGAGCACACCCTACAAATTTGTACCGCAATGAACTCAATCAACTTAAATAAGAGGGACATTTCAGTCATTTTCTTTTCTTTTCTACCGTCTATGGAGAGTTGCATTAATATATTCCATAGAAAGTTGTTTCTGAAACATTGT
Source organism: Forsythia viridissima (assembly GCA_030279155.1). Lineage (NCBI taxonomy): Eukaryota > Viridiplantae > Streptophyta > Magnoliopsida > Lamiales > Oleaceae > Forsythia > Forsythia viridissima. The sequence goes on along the minus strand of CM059041.1, from coordinate 26,344,266 downwards.
TCCACTACATAAAATATTCCCAACATAAAAGCCTAAAACAAAGGCCCAAGCATGAAGCTTGAGCGAATTATCAAGACAAGGTCCAGAATTGAGCGAAGCATGTAAAAGCCTGAACGACAGGACAAAATGGAGGCAAAGCTTGGGCGAATGAAATAATAACTACATCGCCCAAATAATGGAGCAGTTTTACACGTAGCCTATAATCCAAAGTAACCGTTAGTTAATGGAAAAGACATTATGGGAAGTTATGGAAAGTTATGACAGTTATGGGAAGTTATGAGAAGTTATGGCAGTCATGGAAAGTTATGTGAAGTTATGGCAATCATGGGAAGTTATAGAAAGTTATAAGAAGTTATTTGAGGAGTAGTGTTATAGAGTAGCGGTCAGTTATGGACGAAAATGGTGATCGACTATAAATAAAGCAGAGCAAGTGAAGAAAGAAAACAAGAACAACTCTCTCAAAAAGAAATATGTGAATTTACATTTAAGTATTTTTTGCTTTCTATTTACGAACCTTGTAATTTTGTGTGCTTGCGCTCCTTGGAGTCAAGTTGCATAATGTAGTCTTTCAATTCAAATACCCCTCGTTGAGACATTGTCTCAAGAGGTCTCGTCTCTTATACATCATCTGAGTAATCTTTTAATTGTTAGCACGAATAAAAAACACGCGAAACAATTTGGCACGCCCAACAGGACCTTTGGTGTTAGAAAGATTGGAAGTATCATGCCTCAAGAGAATTCCGGCAAAGAGCCAGCAAACCAACAGTCTATCCATTCTATGATCGAGCAATTTGAGGATCAACAAGGTACCCCAGAGATGGAGAAACCAAGTACTAGTCGTTATGAGTCAATGACGGAGTTGAGCCCCCGCACCATGTGTACATTGCTGGGTGAACTCACGCAAGACATCATTGAACAGGTAAGTCTGCAAAACATTCATAATATAGAAAGACTCACTCAAAATGGAAACAATCATTATGACAATATGGCTAAACAATTGAGTATGTTGAATGAACTTATGAACAAAATGGTAAGCCAAGTATGTCAATCAAATCCTTTGGGTGTGGAAAATCATTTCCAAACCAGAAATCTTATAGGTAATGGCTCACCAATTGCAAACACGAGCCAAAGGAGTAGAAGTGCCTCACATACGACCAACCAAAGTCGACTTAGGGGGTACTAGGACATCTTACATGGGGGGTAGCCCTAACATAAGAGAAAACATTCAATATATGGGACAAAATGCTACACGTGTTAACGAATGAGGGAACCCACATATCAATGGCTATAATGAACCAAATAATGGCGCGTTCATACCCAATACATGGCCAAACCTCATTAGGCCTCAGTCAATGCCATACGTACATCAACCCATTGGAGTTCCTTTTGATCCCAATGCTATATTAAGAGATCAAGTTGTAAAAATCATGCAAACGTACAAAAAGCCTTACCCATATTGGGTAGATCAAGCGTATCCTTGGCCTAGAGGTTATAAGGTGCCCGAATTTTCTTTGTTCACTAGCTTAGGAGAAGTATCAACTTTGGAACATGTAGGGTGTTTTACACTGCAATGTGGCGAGGTTACTGATTTCCACAAAATGAGACTATTCCCAAATTCGCTAACCGGTATAGCCTTTTCATGGTTCATTAACTTGCAAGCAAATTCTGTCCAACTTGACAACAATTGGAACAATTATTTCATGCCCAGTTTTACAAAACTGAATCCGAAGTCACTTTGGCAGATTTAGCAAATTTGCGTCAAATGCCAAATGAATGGGCTGAATCCTGTCTTCAAAGGTTTAAAACGGCACGAAAAAGTGCTTTGTTCCTTTGTTTGAAAAAGAGTTTGTCAAAATTGTTCAAAGTTGTTTGAATTTTGATTTTAAAAAGAAGTTCCAAGATAGGAAATTCTCCTATCTCTTTCAACTTAGCACAAATGTGATAAGATATGAGCGATTGTTAACAGATGAGGAACAAATGAAGAATTCTAGTAAAATGACCTATTAAAGAGATCCAAATTTTGACATCCACGCTATTGGCACTAGTCAAGATCAGGCCGAAACTGAAGTATATCTGAACAAATTTGTCAAAGTAGATGCTTATGCGTGCCATATGTTGACCAAGTTAGAAGTGCCTATTAAAAATGAGCCAACAAAAGAAGAAAACAAAAAGGCTAGAATATTCTCATATGATGTAACAAAAGTCGATGTAATAATTGATCGGTTATAAAAAGATAAAAAAAAAAAATGAATATGGAAAAATTAATTATTAACATTGATTCAGCCATATTATGGGGTAATTGTTGATGCATAAAATATTCCTAACATAAAGACTTAAAACAAAGGCCCAAAATAGGAGGCTCAAGCATAGAGATGACAATGCCCGTGCCATGAAGGGTCCGACTCGGCCCGTCTTAAGAAAGTGGGTTCGAACCGACCCGTGGTCTGCGGGCCACACGGGAGGAGCCACGGGCCGATCCGCGGACCCAAGTGAATTTTTTTTTTTTTTTGTAAAGTTAAAAAGAAAATAAGAAATAAGTTAATATAAAATTATAAATTCAAACCCTTATCCTTTTTTCGGGCTTGGGGCCGGCTACTATTAGCATAGGCAAAGTTAAAATTATACACGAACAAAGTTCTTACGAGCATAATTTTTTCTAAATTTAAATATCAACACTTAAAAATAAAAATAAATAAAAATAAAATTAATTTATACAAAATATACTTACATTTTATGTACTCAGTTCGTCCATCTCTTTGCCCAATATCAAGCTTACTTTATCTTGGATTCGAAGTTCTGCATCCTCCCAATCTTTCAAAAACATTAAACTCTCTAATATGTCTGGTTTAAGTTTTAATCTCATATCATTAAGAATCCTACCACTTGTACTAAAAGCAGACTCCGATGCTACAGTTGATACCGGAGATGTTAGTAGATCACGTACTATAATAGAAACAATTGGGTGTTGATACTCGTTTTGTCTCCACCACCTAAGTATATCAAAATTATTCATGTCATCTTTATCTAACAAATTAAGCATGTCGTGACCAAAATATCTAGCTAACTCTAACGGTACGTCTCTAATATTTGTTTCTACATTTGTGGCAAGGGAAAGCGAAGAAGAATAAAAAGAACTAGCATTTTGAGTTCCCTTAAGAATAAAGAAACTCCAATAACCATTAGGATTAGGGTTATTTGAAGAAGAAGAAGAAGTGTTTGGTGCAGGAGGTCTTCTAATGTTTCTAACGATTTTTTTCGCATAAAATTCGTACATTTCACATAATATTTTTTTTTCTAAATTATCATAAGTTAATGGATTATCGTAACTTAAATTATTAGAAATTTCAAAAATTGTATGTTTAGTTAGAGGTGTCAATCCGGGTCAGGCTCGCCTCTGATGAAGCTCGGTGACGGCCTGCATTAGAAAAAGTCCGCGCCACGACGGGTTGCGGGCCTGGTCAACCCAGCCCACAAAAATTGAACACGAGCCCGGCCCACCCGTTGGCCCATCCGAGTCGAGCCCATGTGGGCCGCGGTTCGACCCAATTCGACCCGTATAAATAAAAAATTAATTTTTTTTGAAATTACTAAAAAAATTTAGTTACTTATTGTAATTAAAAAAAAATGTTTACATATATAACAAAAAATGAGTTAAATTACTAAATAAAAAATAAATAACAATGATAAATTCACATTTTTTAATTTTTTAATTCAATTTCTATTTTTTATTTATATATTTAAAGACTAAAACATCACGCATTTTTCACTTTAAACGGCTCTTTGCCATTTGTTTTTTTTTATTTTTTTTAAAATATCATTTCAAATATGAAAGTTTGAATTTTCTGCCCATTTTTTTTAAAAAAACAAAGCGGTTCACGGGCCGGCCCGCGGTTCGGCCTTTTCGGCCCGTGAACGGCCCGCAGGTTGGCCTCCTCGGCCCGTGAACAGCCTGCCCGGTTCACAGGCCGGCCCGCGATTTCGGGTCGAGGCGGGTGGGCCGATGCGGGTTCGACCGACCCGCCCGTCTTGACACCTCTATGTTTAGTACCTTGTAAATTTACTCTAGGGTCCATAATTGACGCTAACGGAAACAACATAGGCAGTTCTTCCCAATATTTTCTAAACTTTATTTCCATTGCTTCTACAATATTTGAAAATTTTGCATACGTCTTATATCTATTAAAATTATTTACAATAAAATAAAAATGATTTAAAACTAATGGACTAGTAAAGTAGTACATATTACCGCATGCGTTTGTGGCGTCGTAAAATACTTTCAAAAAATTTCGAATATGAAATGCAATTTGCTAATCATATGGTTGCAAATCGTATTGGACTGTGTGAATGTCGGCCATTATAATAAGCAGTTACACAATGTTCATAACGTTCACATGATTCAAGCATTAAATAAGTAGAGTTCCACCTATTACGTATTACGTATGTCTGCAGTCTATACATATGGATTTTGTTGGAAGGGAATTTTCTACGGATAATTCATCAAATAATTGTTTTCTAGCATGTGAAGCAGTAATATAATTTAAGGCATGCCTAATTTTTTTTAATTGTGGGCCTATATACTTTAAACCATCTTGGACAATTAAATTAAAAATATGACACATCTAATATGAAACAAAATTCCACCGAAATCCGGATGTAATTCTTCAATTAATTTATCTATTATAATATTGTTAGGCGCATCATTGTCAAATGTGATACTGCAAATTTTAGATTCGCAATTAAATTCTCTAATAATTACCATTAAATAATTAAAAATGTGTATCCCATTTTAAAAGCAATTATTCTTTTATGTATAACCCATAGTTTATCAATATAATGTAAAGTAGCCGCAATATATCCTTTATGATTTAGATCAGACCATAAGTCCTAAGTGAATAATACAATACTAGCATATTTACTTAAATCATTTTTTATATTTTGTTTTCTTTTATTATATGCAGCAATAGTATAGAATGAATAGTATTTCTAGCAAAAGGTAAATACTTTGGTTGAAGATACTTTTGTACAAACTGTGTGAAGTGAGGACTTTCCACAATGCTAAGAGAGAACTCACCACTGGCCACCAACTGACACATGCCTTCTCGGCGCATAGAGTCTTGTGAATAAACCCAGTCATTAAGATTGAAAGAAGAACTAGAGATCCGCCCAAAGATCTGAACTGCAGTTGAGCTTGATTGGTATCAACTCATCCATGCTTTTGCATACACTTAGGAAAATGTCGGTTTAGATTGCTCGTTCTACCATCTTTTTGCCATGAAAACTGTTGTTTACAATATTTACAAACTGCCTTGAAAATTGGTTGTCCATCTGCAGATGCACCAGTTTGCACTAATTTAAAATGATCCCAACATCGAGCCTTTTGTTTTGAGACTCTTCGCTTAGTAGTTGATTGAGTAGTGCTGGTCGTTTCTAACTCTTCGTCGATATCATCTAAATTGGAATATTATTTAAACCACTAAAATTATCATGAATTTAGTTTTCGACAGACTTACGTTTCCTTGAAAATTGTATTGATCTATGAAGAATTGTAGATAATAGAAAATAAGAAATGTAGAATGTAGAAATGTAGAAATGTAGAATGTAGAACGTAGAATTGTAGATAACTAAAATTATAGGAATGTAGAAGTCTAGAAGATTAGAAATGTGAAAATTCAACAATAAATTGTACAATAAAAGAGCTTATATTGACAATATAATTTTTTTCGAATTGTTGTAGGAATATAAGTTGATAGATTTTTGAATTTGTGAAAAATATGGAAAGTTTATGAGGTATTTATAGGGAAAAAAAATAGCTGTTGGGGGGGAAGAGGGGGAAATTTATGGGGGACCAAAGTGCAACGGTCAAAATTCAAACCGTTTTAAATTGCATATGCTGGGGACCAATTTGGTCCTCCTTTTGGCCCACGAGTCGGGCTGGCTTGTGGGCTAAGTCCGTGGACCAGGCCCACCGACCAGTCTATGACTTCATAGGCTCGGCCCGTGTTGTTTTTTTTAATCCGGCCCTGGTTCGAATTTTTAAGGGCCGGGCCCACAGGCAGCCTGACCCTTTTGCCATCCCTATCCAAGCATGAAGCTTGAGTAAATTATCAAGATGAAGTCCATAATTGAGTGAAGCATGTAAAAGCCTGAACGACAGGACGAAATGGGGGCAAGGTTGGGCGAATGAAGTAATAACTGCATCGCGCGGATAATGGAGCAGTTTTACACGTGGCCTATAATCTAAAGTAACTGTTAGTTAATGGAAAAGACATTATAGGAAGTTATGGAAGTTATGGGAAGTTATGTGAAGTTATGACAGTCATGTGAAGTTATAAGGAGTTATTTGAAGAGTAGTGCTATAGAGTAGTGGTCAGTTATGGGCGAAAATGGGGATTGACTATAAATAAAGCGAAGCAAGTGAAGAAAGAAAACAAGAACAATTCTCTCACAAAGAAATATGTAAATTTATGTTTAAGTATTTTTTATTTTTTATTTACGAACCTTGTAATTTTGTGTGCTTGCGCCATTTGGAGGCAAGTTGCATAATATAGTTTTTCAATTCAAACACCTCTTGTTGAGACATTGTCTCAAGAGGTATCGCCTCTTACACATTGTCTAAATAATCTTTTAATTGTTAGTACGAATAAAAACGCGCAAAACATTATGATGTCTTCCACATAATCATAAATTATCCAAGCAATTGCATTTAAAGATAGTAGTATACTGTGAGCAAAATCATAGATTATGATGACATTACCTGAGACCACCTGAGTTTATATTTTACATATGGGAATTGGAAGATTACTGTATTATAATATCTACATCTCAGGCTCTCAGCACAATCACCAAAACCCAACTTTTAAAATACATCTAGACGATTAAATCCATTTTAATTAATGATTATAATTATTTATCAAATATATTTATTTATAAGAGAAACAGTTTTTTTAATTATTATAGTTGGAATAATACTTACATTTTTTTTAAATATATTTCTGTATTAATATAATGATAGTTCATATTTGTTGATAACAAGACACATTAAATACAAACATATTTTAAAAATTAAAATATTAACTATATTAACGACGAAAAAAGTAGACTATAATTTGAAACAATTAAATAAAAAAAAATTAAACATATTTTTATAGGGTAGAGTGGCAGAGGGAGTATAATATATTAAATATTACATGAGTTAAAAATTATTTTATGAATCATTTTATTCAACTTATATTTAAAATAATTCGGTGATACCTTTTTGATAGATTTAATTTAATGCAAGAAATAAAACGAACTGTTTTACAAAAAATAATGCAAAAAATGTCATTTTGTAGTGCACGTTAACATTTGGAACTAAAATTTTAATGGTTTGGAGCTGAAATTCACGAAAATCATTAATTGCAAGTATTCATTTGCAACTAAAATTCAAAGAAATGATCAAATGGTTGTTTATCATTGTGGAAATTATAGCAAAAGTGTTTTTTTTTTTTTTTTTTTTGCAGGTGATACATTTAAAAAATAGCAACTTCTAAAATAAGTTGAAAATGATTATTTTGGACAGATATAATTCTAAATAATTACTTAAACACCTACTATATTATAGTCAAATCTAATCTAAAATCATATATATATATATATATATATATATATATATATATATATATATATATATATATATATATATATTATTTTACTAAAATTAAATATTGCTCTACCACCCACTGGCTCGAGCCACCGCCTTTTCGCCACCATTCGCTACCAACTAACTCACACTAACTAATTAGTGACTATTTTAATATATTAATTTAGATTATAAAAGAATAAAAATTCAATAGGTTTTGTGCTAAATTAGTTTGATTATTTTTAAATCTGAAAATATGTTCAATATTGTTCAAAACTTGTTGGAAGAGATTGAGTTCATGGATTAATATCTGATTGAAGAAGAAAAATGTGAAAACGGAAAAAATAAACGAATTGGGTTGAGTAAATGTCGTTTGAACTATCTAGAAGAAGGGGGAAAAAAATTAAAAGAATTAAATTAATTTTTTTCCCTCTTCTTCCTTCATTTCTTTTATATTCGACAGTTGAATGACAAAAAAAAAACCACAAACAAACGACAGTTGAAGACAGTTCAACTATTTTCCCCTAAAATTGTATACATGACTTTTTGTTCCAAAAAGTTGCTATTTTTGTAAATCTATACTACATCTAAAAGACCATAAAAATGAGAAACATTTTTGGACAATTCTACCCTTACAAAAATTTTAAAATCTCATATTCACCATTATTATTCATTAATGTATAATTATTTTTTAATATTTTATTTATTAATCTTTTATTGTTCATTATTATTGTACATTAAATTTTCAACAATGTATTAAATGTACAATTAAGTTTTTTAAACATTTAATATATTAAATATATATATAAATGTAAACAGATGATCTCAAAAAAAAAAAAAAAAATCACGTTACATAGATGAAAGGAATGCGAAATGGGTTTCAACAAAAAAAAAAAAAAAGAATAGGAAAAGTTGTATATTTGTTTATTACCGTATTAAAATTCAAATCAGAGTTGTCAAAACTGAAATGAGATAAAAAGATTATTTTTAATACATTAGATTACAATGATTATGAGCATGTTTGCTTCAGTTTTTTATTTAGATTATTTTTTTCTCAAATTCATTTTCAACTACATATTTTGTGGGACCTACAATTTTTTACTTGTCAACCACATATTTTACCAATTTTTTTCAAAATCTTTAAATTTCACCAAACATATACTATAGTTTAGAACTAACGTGTGAAATTTTTTATATTTTTAATTTTATTTTATTAATATATATAGAACGTTCTTTTAATCATACTTCTGTCCCTCAATAATATTCTTACAACATAGACAGTCACTGACACTTCTTTAATTTTTGTTTCTTATTTACATTTATGACGTTTTCATTTACGACGGCAAATCAGACACGTTTAATAAAAAAAAAGAACATACACAAAAAAAATTATTCACAAAGAACTACTACTCCAACAAATATACAATATTATATAGTCAATCATTACATTTTCTCACAATAAAATTAATAATTATTAATTTTATTCTTCAGAAAATGCAGTCTTCGAGATCATTAATTTCATAAGATTTGATATCAAGAGTTTGTCAATCATCAAAATTTAAATCACCAAAAAGTCTTCACTGGGTTTAAGTTATTGTTGGTATTATCACCATATAAAACTCATCTTTGATTGTAATTGTACTTATATGAATACAATTATCTTTTACTATTTATTTATTATTCTTTTATTGTTCATTCTTATCGTATATTAAATTTTTAACAGTTTATTAAATGTACAATTAAAATTTGTAAATATTTAATATATTAAATTAAATATGAAGGTGAAAAATGATCTCAATTTTTTTTTTTTTTTTTTTTTGCATTACGTAGATTGAAAGAAATGAGGAATGGATTTTTATCAAAAAAAAAAAAAATGGAATGGAAAAATTGTAATTTTTTTATTACCGCATTAAAATTCAAATCGGTTGTCAAAACTGAAATGGATATGAAAAGATTGTTTTTAATACATTGGATTATAGTGAGACTAGTTCACAACTAACATTTGTATCTGTTTTAAATTTTAATTTAATTTAATTTAATTAATAATTTTATATATATATATATATATAGAGAGAGAGAGAGAGAGAGAGAGAGAGAGCGCGTTGACATTTCTTTAGTTTTTATTTTTTACTTACATTTATGTTGTTTTCATTTACATCGTTAAATCAGGTGCGTTTAACAAAAAGATAATACATACAGAATATTGTTTATAATGAGTCACTACACTAACAAATGTACAATATTATATAGTCAAACATTACATACTCTCACAATAAAATTAATAATAATTATTATTATTTCGTAAAATACAACTTGAAAGATCCGTACTAATACATCATTAATTTCAATATCAATGGTTCGTCAATCGTCAAATCTCAAATCACCAAAAACTCTTTACTGGGTTTAACTTATTATTCGTATTACCACTATATAAAACTCATATTCGATCGCAATTGTACTTCTATGGATGTAAATAAAATATCAACATCGAACATTACAATACAACATGTTATCAAGAACTATATTTTCTATCTTTATTGCTATTGCTACTTTAACATTTTAATTATTAACAATTAAAAATAAAATTTTTAAAAATATTAAATATTGACAATATGATTACCAACAAACGTGCAACGCACGCGTGTCTAACTAGTGTTATTAAAAATTGTCATTTTTAAAAATCATCCACTGCATTTGACTAGAATTTTTAAATTTTCCTTTATCATTTGGTTTTAGTGGCACAAAAACACCCAATAGTCAAATGGTAGATTTAATGCAAAAAAATAAAAGGTTAATTTTGCAAGATAGATGTTAATGATAAATATTTTTTTCTTCCTCCGAGAGCAGTGGCGGCAGTGATGGAGACCTGTAAAATAGTGGTGAGACTTCTATCCCCCGATGATCAACCTTTTTTTATAGGGGTGATTGAGAGAGTCTGTCTTTAATGGCATGTACCATTTTATCTTGCTCATTAATCGGAGTTAATGAGAGACGTTACACATTTTCAAAAGCCAATGGTAACTTTCATTCCATGGGTCATGGGTATGACTAATTCAATGACAGTCGGTTTATCATTGTCCACCTGTTAGAGGTGAGCTATGAGACCATCGGGGCGTGCGAGCTAGTGAGGCGGGCGTGCCAGGACGTGCCATTATTGACAGACAGCATATAACAATTGTAATCGTTTCTATCATTATAAGCTCCTCTATTTTTCTTGTCAATGGGAAGTAGAAATAATCTACCGCACATGCTCTTCTCTAACTTTTTCAATTTTCTATTGAGACGAATATTTGTTTGTATGTTGTGTGCTATAAGTGCGTATAGCTCCAGTCAATATCGAGACGGTGAAGTAGTTCGTAAAAATAGGTATGAGTAGGGCGAATGAGAGGCGGAGCGAGTGTACGCCCGCGTTCTTTTGGTGGGTAGGATGAGCGAACACCCGCCATTTGGTTGGTTCTCCCGCCCCATTTGTCGTGGGGTGGGTGGACGTGCGGGCGGTTGCGCCCACCCCTAGGCGCAGGTCTTCCATTTCATTCTGTGTTCTCGTTCCATTGGAGTTTTGCTTATTTTGACTAAGGTTATTCGCCTTATTTTTCAAATTGAGGCTCATCGCCCTATTTATAAACCGTGGCTCATCTCCTTGTTTTTTTTTAACTGAGGTTCATTGTCATGTTTTTAAATAGAGGCTCATCGCCTTGATTTTAAACATAGGCTTATCGCCTTGCAGATGCTCATTGTCTTTATTTTTTAAACAGAGGCTCATCGTCTTTATTTTTTAAACCAGTTCGACATTGATTCGACATTTTGACTCTTGACCCGTTGTCTTTTCCAAGTCGATGGTCTGTCCATTTTTTGAACAATTGTTAATACTTTAATTAGTTATTAGGCACCCAAATTTCAAAAGTAAAATTGATTCGGTTAAAATTAATTTAATTGTGTAGGAGCTATTTAAATTCTTGATGGTACAATATTTGGACTCTAAAATTTACTTTATTACTTGTACAATCCGTACTCTTGCGGAATAATTTTGTTAACACTGGGAAAAATTAATTTTTGACAAAAGTGTAATCCACATACATTTACTTTAATTAAAAAGTGAAATAAAAGAAATAAATTTCTTTAAATTTAAAGTGTCCTCTATTCAAATTTAAATAGATTTTAAAAATTCGTATAAATTAAAATAATAAGTATATTTAAATTAATAATAATGAAGTGAAAAAGTCTTGCCAATTTGAGAAAAGATGGTTTAATTCCTAATACGAAAACAAAATGGTGTACTAAAACATGTACATTCGTTTTCGCTTATTTCCTATAATTTTTGAAAAAGAAAATTTTTCATTTTGCTATTTTTAGGTTATGCTAAGGGTACGTTTGATTACAAGCATTGAATTAGGGTGAAAAGAAAACGAATTTCATGGAATTGAATTGCCAAGAAAGAAATTGTTTAACCGACAACTGTCAATTGAATGCAAAATTTACTTAGAAAATAAAACATCCCCCTAAGAATTGGTTGTCTCTCCCTACGCTTCTGTCTAAAAAGCTTTGTCTACCTCACCACTGTGGACTGGTCGTGTTTCCCAAAAACGGCCACCTGCCTGAAGGTACTCTTGTTGACCTTTGTCCTGTATGGATCTGTATAGTCTCTGCTTTCAATTGTTTAACCGGTAATTGTCGATTGAAGGAAAAATTTACTTAGAAAATAAACTCTCCTTAAGAAAATATTTTCTTTATTTTCAAGAAAAATAGGGTACTTTATGTAGAAATGAGAAAACGTTTTACCTGGAAAAAAATGACCATCAAACACCCTATTAGTTGAAAAATATGTAGAAAAAGATTTTTTCTATGGAAAATTTTGGCAACCATAGTCAATATGTGAAAAATAGGTGAATTTTATTTTTCCATAAAATAGTAGTTGCAATCAAACACACCTACAGGTGTGGTGAAGCTTCCTAGAAATCGTTTAACCGGTTCACTGTCGTGTAAAATATAGAACGGAAACCGGTTCACCCGTTGCATAAACGTACCCCTACACACGCGTTTGAGCGAAGTATCAATTATCGTCTTTTAAAACGCGTTTTCAGGTCTTTGTATAATTACCGACTTACCATCTCTATGAAAACCTAGAGTCCCTTCAAAATTTTCCCCAAAAACGTTAGACATTGTCCCATTTTAGCATATTACCATATTCCCTTTATCGCTAATCTTCTCGTGTCTCTTCGAGTCTGTAGATTGAAGATTTCAGTTTCTTCAACTGTTGATTGCGTTTTCTGAATCAGTTCTCGAAGATTCAGTGGATTGGTACTGCTTTGACGGGAGAGAACGCTATTTCGCACTCTCTGTCGAGTTCGCGTGCGTTTGCCGAAGATTTCGGGTGATTGTTCGAGACTTTTCTGCGAAACATATGATCTGAAGCCGTTCGAAGGAATTTTCGTGTGATCAAGAATACGGTGTTGACGTTATTCATCCGCTTGGAGATTTGATTTGTCGTTCGAAGGAGAGGAGGTTTTTTCTGTTCATCGGCATCGGATCTACAAGATCCATATAATACCTGATCTGGCGGTGGAGTTTAGAGGTCATATCCAGATGGTCAAGCGTCTCGTCTGAGGATTTGTGGTTTACTTTGAAGAATTCCTGTCAACTGCGGAATATTTGAAAGATTTAGAAGGCGATTGAATTTGTGGCGGAGTGCGAGTGCAATAATAGTCGGTTTGAATCTCTGAGTTCCTGGAAAAGAAAAAAAGAGAAAAAAGAGCTTAGATTTCTATTGTATTTTTCTTGTTATTTTTCTTCTCTTGTTTGAGTTGAATGCGAGGCCTTCAATTTTGTATTTGACGGCCTTTTTTGTTATTGTTTTCCATTTAGAGAAAAAGAAATTTTAAAGCAAGGGAAAAAATGGCAGTGTACTATAAATTTAAAAGTGCAAAAGATTACGATTCGGTTGCAATTGATGGCCACTTTATTTCCGTTGGACACTTGAAAGAAAAAATATTTGAATCAAAGCATTTGGGCAAGGGTACTGATTTTGACCTCCTTATCACCAACGCCCAGACTAATGAAGGTTGGTTTGATTCTCTAAGAAATTTTTTCGGACTTTTCAATCCTTAAACAAGTTCTCGCCGTGTGATTAATTTATACAGTTCCTGTGTCATTAGAGCGCTCGGTTTTATAATGTTTTAAATTATAATAGTAAAACTATGAACCAGGTTATGATTACCAAGCTTTTTGGTTCTTTTATGTATTTTTGAATGCAACTCGTTTCTCTACCACCTTTATATGCGATTCTTTTGTGCTATTCTTGAAAGCCAACTAATTGGTGATTATATATTGAATAAAGTGTGTTTTTCATTTAACTTACGGTTCTTAGATTTGTGTCCTTGAATGTGGCTGGCACAATGTTAAGAGTGTGGACTTTACTGATGTATTTGGTTTTGTCATCAGTTCTCTTATGTGATTTTTAATTCTCAGACTGTTTTAAATAGGCAAAAAGAAATGGAAGCTCTGACGTTCCAGTATTGTAAATGTTATAGTGATTGTACGAAGTAGGCCTTTTTCATTCAATAAGGAGTTGGTTCCTTCTTTAGCAGTACATAAATCGATGTCCATAAGCAACATCTGCCTTGACATATGGAAGAAAGTACTTTGAGATTAAATATAATGAGAATTGAAACTTGTAATTCTTGTGATGGGGCAAAATTATTTTCATGTTGGTGAAGTTATGGGTTGCTTGTATTGAAACTACAGGGTTTTGCTTCCTGGTTAATGGGAGATCAGGATAGTGGCATGGGTTTGATAGTAATGTTAACATTTGGGATAATGAGTCAATGACTATGGGATGTGCCTTCTGGGGGGTTAAATGTAGTTGTGCCTTATTGCTTGTATTTATATATAGTTTTGCAGGTTTTTGTAAGCTCTTTTCAATGTTTGTAATTTGTAATTTCAGAGTATCTTGATGAGGGGATGTTAATTCCCAAAAATACTTCAGTTTTAATACGCCGAGTTCCTGGACGGCCTCGCATGCCCATAGTAACTGCACCAGCTACTGAACACGAAGAGTATTGTCTCGATCCTTTTAACTTTGTTCATTTCGTTTAATTTTCTGGTGGAGAAACATTTGTCAAGTTGGAGAAAAACAAACGTCAAATTACAATCATGGTCCCAAGCCCACTTATTTTGGAGTTGTGGAACCTTTTGGTGGCGCTTTGAGCCTTTAAAAGTTCTACAAAATATAATGGCCTTGTCATGTATAAACAAAAAGGACATGGAAAAGATAAAAGTTACACTCCCAGCATTTCTCTTAATCTGTAAGGGTTACTTGAGCTTTTCTTATCTCAACTGTAGGTCAAAGGTGGAAAATAATTCTGAGGATGTTCAAGCTGTAAAAATTGGCTTTGCGGGATTGGATCCATCTGCCATGAAATATGTAAGATTTAATTAGCTATTTCATCAAAAAGAATCTTAAAATCTTAGTTTTGGACAGAAGAATTCGGATATAACAATTGTGTCAGTTCAAGTAACTAAATGTAGTAAAATTTCAATGCTTGGTCCCTGAAGGCTGAAGATTTTGAATGGGATGAATTTGGAAATGATCTTTATGCGATTCCAGAAATGTTGCCCATCCAGTCTAGCAATCCAGTTCAGGATGCTCTACCTACCAGCAAAGAGGACGAAGATATGAAGATCAAGGCTTTGATTGACACTCCAACTTTAGATTGGCAGCGGTGAGAAGTCCTCTTGTGGTGTTACTACACTTTGGCATGAGTGTTTTCTACTAGTTGATTTGTTAGGCTCTTAGGTGTTGTAATTGTTTTGTTTGCAGTCAATCTTCCGATGGCTTTGGTCCTGGTAGAGGTTTTGGACGGGGCATGGGTGGACGAATGATAGGCGGCCGTGGTTTTGGTGATTCTCGTCACTTATCTAATAATTTTTTAAACTAGTTTTAGTGCTCTTCTATGTCTTGGTTTTCATTCAATTATAAAATATTGTTATTTACCCTGAGTCCCTATCCTTTGAAAGCCATTTTCTGGAGACGAAGCACATTATTAAAATAGCACTAAAGTTGCTAGGTTCTTTTTCTGGAAGATATCAAAGCACATTATTAAAATAGCACAAAAGTTGCTAGGTTCTTTCTCTGGAAGATATCAAAATATTTGACTAGTCATTCACTGTTCGGGACTTTAAGTCTATTAATGCTTTTATTCATTCTTTTAGTTTTGTTCTCTACAAATGCCTGAAAACTAAAAGCTATTCTCGATTCTTTAGGACGAGGTATATTGGATCGGAAAACACCGCCACAAGGCTACATATGTCACAGGTGCAAGGTACCTGGTATGTTCATTTACCTGCTGTTATGCCAGATTATTTTATCTCCGGTGGGAACTAAGGAAGATTGATCTTAAATTGGTGAAAAGTATGCTCTTAAAGAGATCTTTCTAAATTATATCCTTCTTTTTAGGGCATTTTATTCAGCACTGCCCAACAAATGGTGATCCTAATTTTGACATCAGAAGGGTGAAACCTCCTACTGGAATTCCGAAGTCTATGTTAATGGCTACTCCAGATGGTTCTTATGCATTACCAAGTGGGGCTGTTGCAGTTTTGAAGCCAAATGAGTAAGCTTTTTCAGTGAATTCCAATTTATACCACTGATTGTTTGCGATGAAGAATTTTTTTATAACTGGGGTTTATTACAGGGCTGCCTTTGAGAAAGAGATTGAGGGAATGCCATCAACGCGTTCTGTTGGTGATCTTCCTCCTGAACTACACTGCCCCTTGTGTAAAGAAGTAATGAAAGATGCTGTGCTTACGAGCAAGTGTTGTTTTAAAAGCTTTTGTGATAAATGTAAGATATCTATTGCTGTAATAAAAAACGATACTTCATTTCCACCGTGATATTGAATTTTGGCTATCATTGTTGTGTGCCATCTCAATGGTACCACATTTCTTCTGTTCCTTCTGTTTTATGGGGACATGGGTAGCATGAGGGAGTTTGTGGTTAGTATTGGGGAAAGGAAGGTGTACGACTTCTTTTTATGCAGCTATTAGGTGTTATGAAAATGCTTGTTTTTCTTATATATGATTTCTGGATTTTTCTTTAGGTATAAGAGATCACATCATTTCTAAATCAATGTGTGTCTGTGGGGCCACAAATATTCTTGCGGATGATCTTTTGCCCAACAAGACAGTGAGGGAAACTATTCACCGAATTTTAGAGTCCAATAACAGCAGTGGTGAAAATGGTGGGAGTGTATTTCAAGTCCAAGGTATGTTCTATATCGAGTTAATATTCTCTTTTACAATATCATTATTCTCCCCGTGACATTATTTTGTTTTCAGATATGGAGTCACGGAATCCACAGGCTATGGCTCCATCGCCCACACAATCTGCTGCCTCAAAAGGACAGCAAGTGCCTGCATTACCGCCTGAAAAGGAAGAGACTTCGAAGGTTGCAGAAACTGTTGAAGAGGGGAAAGCTGTGAATGCTCCACAGAATCAGGAGAAAGCGAGAACTCCAAAAGTACCAGACATTTCAGAAGCTACACATGGGTCATTAAGTGTTAAGGAACAAGCATCACATGGACGTGCTCCATTGGCTGATGAAGAAGTGCAGGAGATGCCAGTGTCTGGGGAGGCAGGTAATTGATGTAAATGCATTATTGTAGATATGGTACTTCATAGCAAATCTGCTGACGCTAGTGTGATGTTGCCTCCCAAAGGCATAATTGTAGATAATGGTACTTTATAGCGAATGTGCCGATGCTAGTGTGATGTTCCCTCGCCCTCTCTCCTTTCATGTTTGTGTATATTAACTCATAGGATAAGAATGCACTGCGACGTATTCATTGGTTGCTTTTTACCCTAGGCTGGACCCTGATCCTGATCCTTTCATATGTATATATATTTTTTGCTTTACAGGAAAGAAGAAGAAAAAGAAGAAAATTCGCATGCTTCCTAATGGTATGGATTTATGATTTGAGTCCAGTCCTTATTTGCAGTAAATTGAAGTGTTTACTATTATTAGGTTTATCGTGGATGGAATTTTAGCTCAATTTAGTAGTTGGGTATAATTTAACTTTTGTATTTTAAGATAATGATTATTTTGTTAAAATCTTGGAATGCCCTGCAGCAGCAGAGATGCAGTGGACTGGCCAGGACCTTGCAGCAGAGAATTATATGATGCCTTTTGGCCCTTCTGCTTTTAATCCATACTGGACAGGCATGCAACCTGGAATGGATGGGTTCATGCCTCCATATAATGGTCCTATGCACTATATGGGTTATGGGCTCAGTCCTATGGATGTTGCATTTGGTGGTGTCATGCCACAGGATCCATTTGGAGGACCGGGGTTTATGATGCCATATGGTGGCCCGCCTCAGAGGTGTGCTTCAGTTTTCCTTCTGATGATCTCTCGCACAAGCACACGCACACGCACACGCACACGCACACCCTTGATGGGGATAACGTGGGTGTCTTGTTCTATAGTTGAGTAGAAGCTTGCCCCGGTGATTGATAACATTGTTGTCTTATACTAAATTTTGATTCTGATTATTTCATATATTTTCCTGGATTCCAGGGACCTTGCAGATTTAGCAATGGGATTCAATGCTCGACCACCACCCGGTCCACCCATAATGTCCAGAGAGGAATTTGAAGCTCGCAAAGCTGATTTGAAGAGGAAGCGTGAAATGGAGAGACGTGTTGATAGGTAGAAGAAAAACTGTTTTTAAATTTATTTCAGCTTGCTTAAATTTGACATTCCTGTTGACATGATCTTTCTTGATGGTGTTGAATTCTTGAATTACTAATATTTTTTGTCTGAGGCATGTGCTTTGACTTTTGCCCTTTGAGCCTGATCCTTTTCTGTTGCACAGGGAGTCATCTAAAGATCGGGAATATGGTAGGGAAGCAAGCAGTGCGGGCAATGTTTCTGCAATGAAATCAAAATCTGTATGTACTTTTGTCATCCAGACATTGTTATTTTATTTTTGTGCGCTCCTGCAGGTAGACTTGACAGTTTGGCACAACGGTTTTCTGGCAAGAAAACAGCATTTTTGCAAAGATATTGTTTTTCAGTTTCTCCTTTCAATAATTAGGAGAGGGCAAATTGTTTGTTTGGTAGTTAAAAGCAATTTTCTTTAATATTTAACTTAATGCTTAGTTTAATTGCCAAAAACCGGGGACAATGAGCATTAACTACTCGTGAGATTGCAAGTTTGACATCGTATTGACAGCGAAATGGAAGCTCAAGTGTAAATATAAAGTAGATTAAGATTAGTTTATTATCTGTACAATTTTTCGAGCCCCCACCCCATCCGTTCATACTGAATTTTTGAGTTTCTTCCTCTCCCGTTTCTGCTATATACTTGCGCCTCTGCATTTTTTGTTGATGATAATTAGTAATTGACTACATATTGCATTAGTTTGTACTGAACTGGACATTAATTTTGATTCAAAATCAATATTTTCTGTTTCACTAATATAATTTTTATAATTACGACGACTATTTTATTTTTAAATTGGCGTGCCACTTGGTAAAAAATTCTATTCATACATCAGTAAACAAATAAATAACAAGAAAAAGTAGCTAGGCAAAACAAATCGCTGGACAGCTTCAAATCCTTGATTTTTGCACATGAAAAAGACTATTCGAACTTTTCTTCTCATGTATAAATTGATTAACCTCGAGTGTAAATTTTGCTCAATAATATATGCCTTTGTTTTAAGACATGTAATTTGTGCCAAAAAATGCAAGATTATAATTATAATAATTACGAGAATGATATAAAAAGCTCGGATTTCACTTTCGGTATTATTGACAACAATAATTTACTTTGTACAAGGCCGCTTTTTTGTTCTGTTAACTAAATTCATGTGTGATGTGGACTCATTTCCTTTTTTCCTTTAGCTGATGCAGAAGTCTATACCCCCTCCATCAAGCTCCGACCATCACCGCTACCAAGGCCACTTGTTTGAGAGACATTCCCCCGATCGTCGCTCCCGTGATCCTGAGCTTCTGCGCCATTCGTCCAAGAGGAAATCATTGGACTTTGACCACGGAGAGGACATTGAAGAAAAGCAGCACCAGCAGCACCGCCGTGACCATTATCATGATGATCACCGCCACAGAGATCGTTTCCATCGTCCTGAGTCAGCCACTGCCAAGGCATCTGATGATCACCGCCGTCGCCCTGAGTCGTCCACTGCCAAGGTATCTCCAGAACCACCCGTGGCGCGGCCCAAGTCCACGACCTCCACAGCTGCTGACAAGAAACAAAAAGCCAGTGTCTTCTCTCGCATTAGCTTCCCCAGAGAAGACTCAGCGGCCTCTAAGAAAAGAAAACTGTCTTCTTCCTCTACAGAAGCTCCAGTTAGTGCCTCTTTGAACCATCTCCGTGCAGCTGCGTCTAATGGATACCATGAAGAGCACAAGGGGCCAGTATCGAGTTCAAGGAAGAGCACAGCAACAACAAAAGCTTCCGGAAGTGCTGTAGATTATGAGAGCAGTGATGATGATAGGCATTTCAAGAGAAAGCCGTCAAAGTACACCTCGTCTCCTTCCCCAGCCGCTGTGACGGAGTGGGACGAGGAGGAGCCTCGGCATTCCAAAGCTTCAAGGGAGAAGGAGCGTGGAAGGGATCGTGCAGGCTATAACAAACATAAATGATTTAATTACAATGCCGAAAGGGAGGAGCTATTCACATTTAGCCCCCAAATTTGCTTTTTATAATGTAATAATCAAACAAATGTTACCTTGTATTTTGTCAAAATGAAATTAGCTTGTTCTATTTCAATTTGGCATATCAATTGTTTTATTCTTGTCTCTCCAATTTGTATATTCGTTTTAACGTTTCAACACAAGTCCCACTAGTTAAATATTAATTCGAACCACTAAAGTCAATTTACAAAGTGCAATGGTAAGCGTAAAGACGCTCAACATCTATTTAAATATCGGCTCTTTTGTTACTATTGAGATGGGAAGAAAAATGGCTATTTAAAAACAATTTACCATAAACATTCGTGCACATGTAATGAAAAATAAGCTAATAAGAGTTCATCATATAATGAACGAGTGTAAGAGCAATAAAAGTTTTCTTAAATACGTAGGTGAGTCACAAATATTTTAAGACGATATTTAAAAAAAATTAGCTCGTGAGTTAAAATTTAAAAAATAAAGCTTCATTTTATTATTTATGTAAATATTTTTTTTTTCGATTTATATTCTTAAAACACGATTGTCTTCTTCCTTCATCACCTGTTTCGTGCGTTTTTGGTTCGCGCTAACAATTAAAAGATTACTTAGACGACGTATAAGGAACAAGACCTATTGAGACAATGTCTCAACAAGAGGTGTTTGAATTGAAAGATTATATTATGCAAATTACTTCCAAGGAGCACAAGCACACAAAGTTACAAGATTTGTAAATAGAGAGTAAAAAAAACTTAAACGTAATTTCACATATTTCTTTGTGAGATAGTTGTTCTTCCTTTCTTCAATTGCTTCGCCTTATTTATACATTGATCACCATTTGCACAATTCTCGCCCATGACTAACTATTATCTCATGGTAATTCTTCTAAATAACTTTCCATGACTGCCATAACTTCCATAACGTTCCATAATGTATTTTTCATTAACTAACGATTACTTTGGATTATGAGCCACGTATAAAACTGCTTCATTACCTGTGTGATGCAGTTATCACTTCATTCGCCCAAACCCTGCTCCGTTGTGCCATATCGTCCAGACCTTTGTACGTTTTGAGTGATTCTTATCTTGACAATTCGCTCAAACTCCATTTTTGGGCTTCCTGTTTTGGGCATTTGTTTTAAGCCTTTATTTTGAGAATATTTTGTGTGTCAACAATTACCCCATAATATGGCTTAATTAAAGTTAATCATTAATTTTGTCATATTAAAAACTTTACACCTTTTCCCATGTCTTTTGAAATTCCAAAAAGTACAAAATCCTTGGTATCCTCCTTTTGGCAACGTTGACGTGCGTCCCCCTTTTTTGGCAATAACTTCGTCACGCCACTCTTCTATAAAACCTCCACTATTTATTATTCTTCTTCACACTTCCATTTCTTTTACCCTTTCACTAAGAAAAAACTATTGTTACTCTTGCTCTTACTTACAATGGCATCAACAAATTCTCTTTCTTTTGAAGATTTTCAAACTTTACTTTCTCAATCATTCGTCAATCCTGGTTGTTTACTACCAGCAAATACTTGAAATCATAAATTCTATTTAGGCCCAGCGTTTAACACTAATGACGCTGTTGGGCGTTCTCTCATCTTTGGCAAAAAATATTCACTCTTAATAATTAACCATTTCATTTTTTGGCCAGCTTGGTGTGTCCCTCATATTCATTCGTGCACTTCTGCCATAATTGTTTTGGCATCGACCAAATTGACACATTTTAACAAAACTCCATCTGCGCATTTCTTATACAAGTCTCTATCTATTAATACATAATTTAGGGCGCGCAACCTAATTATCCTCTCACTCTTTTTGTCAGGCTTCTCTAGAAACTCAGTTATTTTCTCCCTCCAATCCACCACATTTCTGTCTTCTATGCAATGGATGTCAAACTCTTTGCCCTTCATTGTACTGCAGGCATTATCACTCCATATTCACACACAGATTCCAAATTCAATAATTTGGAGTAACCCGATGCCATTTGGGCCAATTCGTTCGCTAAATCGTTATATATTCTATTTACATATTGAAGCTCCACTTCGTCAAAATCTTCTAGTAACTCTTGAGTGATTTTGTACAAGCTTACAACAGAGCTACATTGGCATTTAAACATGCCAATTAGTTGGTTAATTACTAGCTGAGAATCACCTTTAACCATCACATTTTTAACTCTCATTTCTAGTAATAACTCTAAGCCCACTATAAGTGCTTCATATTCGACCTTATTATTGGTGCATAAATCATCCAGTGTAAAGAAGAATTGATAATTTACACCAAAAGCATATATTAATGCTACGCCTACTCCTGCTCCCTTGACTGTTTTTGAACCATCGAAATATAATGTCCATGGTTTTACTTTGCACAAATCAATGTCCAGTTCCATTTCGTTTGGAATATTGACACATGGATGATTGTTCAAAAAAGAAGCCAAGGCTTGATTCTTAATTGCCTTTTGTAAGACATATTGAATTTCAAATTCACACAGAGTTAAAGTCCAAAGACCAATTCTTTGATGCAAAATAAGGTAAGAAAACATGTACTTCATTACTTTACACACTAAATACACAGTCAAACGCCGAAGATAGGTCCTTAATTTTGTACGCGTAAAATAAAGAGCTAAGCATAACTTTTCTATAGCTGTATAATTACATTCACATTAGGTCAATTGTCTATTGAGATAATAGACTGCCATTTCCTCGCTCAATTGGTCTTCCTGAGCAACCATACCAGCTATAGACTCTTGCTCAGCCGATACTCACCCCTGAGCTTCAGAAGAGGCGAAACTGCTTTTGTTCGCCCTGCACAATTAGAGATGAAACGCCTTAAAAAATTGAATTGTCTCAAAAAAATTTGCAACTCTTTTTTAGTGTTAGGCGATTTGGCCTCTACTATGGCCTTTGTTTTATTTTTATCAAGCTCAATTTTCCTTTTGTGTACCAAGAAATCAAGGAAGTTTCACACCAAATGCACATTTTAAGGGGTTCAATTTCAATTTATATTGTCTCATTCGCTCAAATGAGCGTTTCAATTGGCAAAGATGATCTTTCTCTTTGAGTGATTTAATTACTATATCATCCACATATACTTCGATAAATTTGTCAATCATGTCATGAAAGATTAAATTCATTTCTCTTTGATAAGTGGCCACAACAATTTTTAGGCCGAAAGGCATTACTAACCTCTCGTAACACCCCAACGCACCTAGGCATCTAAAAGAATTTTTAAGTACATCTTCTTCAACTATGTATATTTGATTATACCCAGAACACCCGTCCATGAAGGAGTACATTACGTATCCAGCGGCGAAATCGACTAAAGAATCTATCGTTGGCATTGGGTATACATCTTTGGGAGTGGCTACATTTAGATTTCTAAAATCTATACACACTCTTATTTTTTTGTTCTTTTTTAACACAGGTGCTATATTAGATAACCATTCGATATATCTGACTGTTTTTATAAAACTCGATTTCAGCAATCGCTCAATTTCTTTCTTTACTTCTGGTAACACATTGAGTGAAAAACGTCTGGGTGGTTGTTTATGAGGTTTAGAATTGGTTTAGTGGACAATCTAAGCTCTACTAGGTTTCTATCTAAACCAGCCATTTGTTCATATTTCCAAGCAAAACAATCATTATATTCTTTCAACAGAGACATCAATTTATTACTTACTTCTTTATCGAGCAACTGGCTGATAAAGGTTGGAAGATCTTCTCCATCATAACCAAAGTTTATCTTTGTCAAGGGATCTTGTGCTTGCGCATATCCCGGCTTTGCAATACTCACCATGTCGCCCTCCAATTTATTTGCAAAAATCCCTTCTTCCAAGCAATCCACCTTGTTGATTTCGTTCTGTAGATCCTGTTGAGGCCGAGTACAATCAATTTGTCTCTTAATAGCATCATTTTTTTTTTCTCATTTAACTTTTTCCTCACATTCTTTATTATAAGCCACTAATTTGGCTTTAAAAGTCGTAATTTCGACCAAATTCTTTTGTGATTGTCTCTTCATTAATTCTCTTTGACTAACTTCTTGCCAATTATTGACTCTTCAAAGGCCACTATATTTGGCCTCATTTGATTGAATAATTCTGTAAGGGCTTCAACTGAGAATGGCTCCTTGCTCTGCGCTATTATTTGTGTTTCTTCTCTTTCTTGAACCACTCTAATTGGCCCATAATCTCCTTCGTACATGTATCGTTCTGCTGAATTAGCCTCTGTGACAAAAGGCTGGTGATCAGCTTGCACAACTTCTGCCTCACCTTTATCATTCCAAAAAAACCAAGTATTGATGGAACGAAGAAGGGACACACCGACTCCCATGTATCCAATCTCTTCCTAACATTATATTGTAACTATTAGGACTATCTATTATAAAAAAACCGTGGTCCTCGTTGTACTCTCCACTGTTATATCCAAATGCATTACCTCCTTGGCCGAATTAGCTCTTCTATTGAAGCTGGTCAGAATTACTCTCGTTAGGATCATGTCACTCTCGGACTTCACAAACTTTTTTATCATTCTGTAGGAGATTGTATTTATGGCTACCCCATTATCAATGAGAACTTTTGCAATTGAAATGCCATTAACCAAGGCTTTTACATACAAGGGTCTGAAATGCTTGGTCAATTTTATTGACGACCTTTTAAATATGACCATTTCTTTTGCATTTATTTCTACTTTTGCATAATTTTTCTCTACTTCATCTTCGTTGGATATGCTTACCTGTAATATTTCTTTGCCATGGATTTTCTTTGCTTCCTCAAATTGCATAAAACCCCCTGATGGCTCATTCCAACCCGTGGGTGGAGGCACTATTTCGGGAAGTGAACCATACTTCTTAGCCCGATTCACCATTTTCTTTCTTGTAGGCGTTCGATACAAGTAATTGAATGATCTCCCAGATGGTTCGCCCAACAAACCTACTACTGGATTGCCTTCTTGGTATAGCTGTTCGAGTAGATTGTTATATGAAACTCTCCTTATTCTTCACTTTGCTTCTAGATCAATATCCTCTTCTATATCTGTCATTCCGTTATCTTCTTCCTCACTGTTGTCCTGAATCCGTTATCTTCTTCCTCACTGTTGTCCTGAATGACTTGACCCCTACTAGACGTGCCTTCTTTGTCGCATTCCAATATGCAAGCTATCTCAGTAGTTTCTTCTATCATCCCTTCTTCGCTTTTTTGTTTTTAAACTCGTTGGCCAATAAATAATTACTAGCCACAACTGGTTACTAGCCATAACTGGGGACAGAGTGCCGAACTGGATGGTGATCAATTGCCCAAAATCATCCTCATCTTCATCATTCTTTCTATGTTCAAACTTTGACTTTCTGACGCTTTTCTTTTCAATTGACTCTTTTGCTAACTCCTCTATATCTTCTTCTTCTTCGTTGAGAAAACTTTGATTCATCACATTACTTTCCATCGTGGTTTTAGAACCCTCTATATCTTGTTTTTGTCTCATCATTTGCCTATAGTTTTTTTGAAAACGTCTTTGTTGAGTCCTCGTCATTTCATTTCATTGAATGGAATCTTTCTTCCTACTCAGGATTGTATGAATGCCACACATTTGGACGTTGAGCTTGTGGCCTGAATGTTTTGATGCCCTGAAATGAGCCATATTGCCTCCCATAGAATGGTTTTACTTGTTTTCTAAATGGATAAAAATTAGTGGCGTTAGCTTGGCGAGTTTGTTGTTCATTATATTTGGTGACTAAAATTGAATAAATTTTCAAATCTTGGATACATTGATAGTCAAAACTTGGAAGAAAATTAGGTTATATGTTAACTATAAATTGACGTATTTTTCTTCTCTTTTGTGTACGTGACTTGAGGATTTTTGAGAGAAATTGTATGCCTAGCATCTTAATTTTTTTTTTGTTTTCTTCATGGGTTGTACAAAGAGTAAAAATTAATGGGTGTGGTAAAACTTAGAATATTATTTTTCTTAAGATACTTGAGAAATTTAGGTAAGTGAAATCTATATGATTGTAACGATTATTCATACAATGAAAGCGTTGACAGTCCATAAATTTTTTTCTATCTTTTATATTTTTTCTTTCTCATTATTTTTTTCTGAACAAGGATCTTGTAGGCTATAAAAGAATTGGTCTCAATTCCAAACACACAATGGCGGAGGACGACGGCAATGGATTCTAGCTCGAGGATGACACTCGACCATAGGAGGATGTGGTGTTGGTTGAAGCATAGTAAACAAGCGTGTCAAAGATGGGCATGGGCAATACAGACTTGGTAGTGGTGGTGGCGTTGAAGGAGGTTTTAACAGCGTTCATGGCGGTTATCAGAGTAACAGTAAAAGTAACAGTAACAATAGAAAAAAACATAAAACTAGAAGCCGAAGTGCGGTGAGATGGTGATGAAACTGCCAACGCCTTCTGCATCCACTGTTTGGCTTGTGAATTGAAGGATGGAGAACTGTAAATTTTGCACTAGTTTACATTGTACACCGTACTGTTTACTTTGCTTTATGTTCTTCATTTGGAAGTACAGAGAAAGACATAAGATTTGAGCAAAAGGGCACGGTTTACTATATATGTAATATGTACATAATTATGTAAAGGGTTTTTCTTTTCTTTCTTTCTTTTTTTGAACAAATTATGCACAAGGAATGATGAAGCCAATTAGGTTTGTCTTGATCTTCTATAAGAGTTCATGAAAAAGAAAAGTTCTTTTTGGCCTTTATAGAGTGGAACAACAAGGTATGTTATAGGCAGTTGCTAACATTACTATTCTTTGTACTTGTCTTTCTGAGGCATGCTGGGAAATAGTAAAAGAACTCTTTACTGCATTGATGAGTTGGACTAGGGTTGTTTCATATTGCTTTAAGCCATAATCCTTATAGGATTTCATTGTCTGAGACCCCTACTTGATTTAAGAAAACCAACATATTCCTTATTGACGATGATGGAAAACTAGCAGTGTGAACACCTCTAATTTTATCAATCCAGGATCGGTTGAAGACAAATTTGGATATGAGTTGGAACAGTAATTTCCATGAGACCCTATCATAACCATTGGTCATGTCAAGCTTTAAGATCTTATTGTCCTATCTCACTCCTCTATCAATATGATGAACTAGTTCTTAAGTAAGAAGAATATTTTCACTTAAATCTCTAGTTGGGGTGAAACCACTTTGTTTGGGAAGATAATATTGGATAGAACTTTTTCAAGTCTAAAAGCTAATGTTTAAGTGATTATTTTATTCAAAACATTGCATAAACTAATGGACCTATGATCTTTCCATTGGTTGTTACTACATGTATGATTATGTTGATGATGATTAAGATATATAATTAGCATCAAAAGCCATGACATTGAAAGATGAAGATCCCATTTTTTTACGCGGACCCGGGTGCAATGGTACACATGAACAACAAATGAGGTAACTTAAACTAGTCAACCTATCTTTGCACGGACATTGTTGTTATATTTAAAAATGTATACAACCTACATGGACGGTAAGGACAAGAGTAGACTTGGCATGAAATTAAGGGCCTCCCAGGTGATTCAGCCAAGTGCTTGCGTGTTAGAAATCGAGGCTTCACTTTGGATGCTTTAAACCTAACTGACGAAGTAAAGTTTGTAGCCTCGCTTGGGAAAGGAAAAATGAAGCAGCGACATTTGAGATAAATTGAGATTTGAGGAATAGAACCTATGTAGCCTTATCTCAACCTCGGATATGGACGAAGCTTTATAGTGTCGGTTCTAATAATCTCACTCTAGTTTTTTTACACCATATCTTTGCATGCATAACAGAACATTCATGCTTACACGTAAATTGAGGGACATTGGGAATTGAATTATGACCATATTCTTGGATCAAATGATTAAAAAGGTCTGAAAAATGGCTTAAATACCTTTGCCAAATTAACTATTTATAAATATCTTATTTCTTATTTAATTGAGGGTACGTTTATATGAACAAAAAATTAAACACAAAATACAACTTGAGCCAATTTACTATTCACCTTTTCTTATATTTACATTCCAATCACCGACTTGATTGTCGGAGTGCTTACAGCTATTGCACCACCCCTGTTGTTGACCTAGATGTAGCAAATGGGTTGAGCTGCTTGTGGGCTAGCTAGCTCGGTCCATCTAGGCTCGAACAATAGATGAGACCCTCCAAAAAAAAAGAAAGACGAGTTGGCTCGTGGGCCGGCCCAACGAGCCAACTCGTCAAGACTCGTGCTCGTAAAAAAGAGCGTGTGGGCAATGCCCACAAAAAAGTGACCATTTGAGCAACAATCACTTTTGTAAGTGACCGTTTGATGCTTGCTAATTTATTTATTTATTTATTTTCAATTTCAAAATTTGTTACTATAAATACTTCTTCTAAACTCATTTTTTTTAAACATCAATCTCTCAATCTATTATGTACTCAAATTCAACAACAATTCTCAAATCTTGTTATCTCTCAATAGTAGTTTATAATTATTTGTCTTAAATCTCATTATCTCAATATTAGTCTATATTTCTAATTTTCTACTTCTTCTACTATATTTCTAAATTTCTATTGCATCTTCTACTCTTATCTTTATAATTTATTTGAAATGGTGTACAATCGAGGTGTTGATGATTTCAGTGGTCTTAATGACATTCTAATTTTTCATAAAATGGTTGATGAGTTTGGTAGCACTGATCCAATTGATTTGGATGACACTCAAGAAGATGTTGACACATACAAATACAACCACTAGTTCTATCACTAAATAAAAAGCCAAAAAACAAAATACTAGGTGCTGACAGTATTTTGAGTTAGTACCCATTGATAAACTAATAGATGGAGTCCCTAAACACAAAGTACAGTATAAACACTATAAAAGAAGTTAGCATGACAAAATGAGATAGGCACGACTTATCTAAACAGATACTTCAAAAAATGCGTGTTCAAACACGGAGGGTTGGAATCAAATCAAGTACAACTCCAGTTTAGAGCTCCAGTGATACTCCTGTCTAAACAGTGTGTATATTCACAAGACAGCATGCACCGCGAAGGAATGCCGCAATTGGTGGCAAGTGCCGAGTTTCTATTGAACTTGGTAGAAAAACTTCCTTTCACGAACTTCATAAAAAAATATCTCCAACTACGATACGTATCTGTTGCTAGAAATACTCTTCGAAAATACACTATTGTTTTATCTAATAAAAATAAAGAAGCAATTATAAGTGATATTAATAATTATAACGGTGTTTTATCTTTCACTTTGGAATTATAGACTGTAATAACCAAAAAAGATATATGGCTGCAACTGCATACTACATTGATAAATACTGAATAATACATAAAAAAGTAACAGTGTTTAGAATAAGACTATCCTCATAATGGAGTTAATATTTTTTATATTTATTAGGTGTTTTACATGAATTTAATTGTGAAACGAAGATTCGTAGTTTTACTTTTGACAATACTGGCCCCAACAATATAGTAATTGAAAAATTAATTCAACATTTCCATCCAAATTTGATGGTATATTATTTTTACTTCGTTGTGTATGTCATGTTTTTAGTTTAATTGTGAAAGATGGATTAAAATCCATAGATGTATAATTACAAAAAAATTAGATACGCTATTAATTATATTCGGTCTCACCAGCTAGAAAACAATTTTTTATTGCTCTATGTGTTGAAAATAGACTTTAAGAAAAATTATTTTGCACTGATGTAGGCCATATGTAGAATTCACCATATCTCATGCTTGAATCTTGTGAAGGGTACGAAGATTACATTATTGCATATTATAACGCCCGACACTCTCACGACCCGAAATATGATTTGCAAACATATGACTGGAAGATATGTACTCATGTTAAAAAATATTTGAAGTTTTTTTCGACGCAACAAATTCATGTTCATGTGTATATTATTCTATTACTCCATTAGTTCTCAATCATTTCTATTATATTACTAACAATTTTAATAAGTATAAGGATTTTACTATTTTTTCTAATATTATATATGTGATGGAGGCTAAATTTAGAAAATATTGGGAAGAGTTGCTTATGTTATTTTCATTAACATCTATTATGGATCTTAGACTTAACTTAGAGGGTATGAAAGTAACCATAATGGTTATTTCACAAAAAAAAATAACATACGCAAATCTACTAATGTATGCTAATTTTTAAAAAAATTATGTCAAATTTATGAGGTCTACGCTGAAAAGGTTAGCATGAACATCATACGACCCCCCTGTTCCAACACATGATTCGTCATCATTTGACGACAATGACTTACGGAGTTTCCTTAGTTCAGTTAGGAGTAGTCAAAATGATAGTGATTCTTCTTCTGCTTTTTTCCTTTCCCGTTCTAGTGATACAACTTTGGAGTTACCTAGATATTTACCGCACGATATGCTAAGTATTTTAGATGATGAAGAGAGATTTATTTTTGATATACTACAATGGTGGAGATAAAATGAACGCAATATCCAATTCTTTTAAGTATGGCACACGATATACTAACACATCTGGTATCAAATGTAGCATCAGAGTCTATTTTTAGTACAGGTAGTAGGGTTCTGTCTGATTTCAGGTCAAGACTTAAAGCCGACATATTAGAAAGCTTACCGTGTCTGAAGAACTTGAAGTATGCCGAAGTTTGGGTACAAGATAAAGTGGACAGAATGATGTCTAAGAAATTTGAAGATTTGAATACAAAATACTTGAATTTGTAGAAAGTATTATTTGCATAAATATTTGATATTTTCTTTGTCTTATTTTAACAAAAAATTGAACACGTAAAAGCTTGTTCGTGTACAATTTTAACTCCCCCTACGTTCAAAGTAGTCGGTCCCAAGCCCAGAGAAAGGAAGAGTATTTTCAATTTTTAAGTTTAAACAGAAAAAATTTCTTATACTTTATTTCTTTTTTATTTTTAAATTCTCCAAAACAATATTAAAAAGAAATCGAGCCGAGCTCGTGGGCCAATCGGCTCGTTCGACCCACGAGCCAATGGGACGAATCGAGCATCAACTATAGGGACGAGTCGAGATAGGCTCACTTCTTTGGGTGAGTCGATCTCGGTGGGTAACGGGCCGAGCTAGCTCGACTCAGCCTATTGCCACTTCTATGTTGACCTATGGTTGACGTTTACCTAAATGTTTTGATCATAACAAACATGGTAATCTCATTTTTCTAACAATTGGTTTAAGTGGTCATAATCTTCAAAGCATTCAATGTGAAATCAATCAATGTCAAAAGATCAAGATCAATTAACTTAGTTCAAACATTCAAGACGAGAGCTCAAGAGTCAATTTCAAGAAAGATCAAAGAACTAGGCTTTTAGATCAAATGAAAATATATTAACAACACGTTAATCTCTAGCATTGAATAATAAAAGCTGGAGACCATTCTGATTCTGACCTTGTACTATTCAAACTATTACTTTTTGGTCATCCGAACTTACGTAGGTCGACTGACCTCTCATCTGACTTAACAGAAAGTTTTGCAGATTGTTCTCTATAAATTGTCTTTCTATTGCAATCAATATACACATTTACAAAAGCATTAAAGAGATAATTATTTTGAGAAAATCATTGAACTTTCATTGCATTTAATTCTTTTACATCTTCACATTGAAAAACTTTCAAGTGTTAGTCTATCTTGGTACTTAATTTGTATCTATTATTCATCAAGAGAGAAAATTCATTGTAAATCAATTTCTTCATACCCTTGGGTCATATTGAGGTTATTTTAATGTTCAATATTGTATAAGGATCGGGGTTCCTTATTTGTAAGGTACGATCGATGTACTTTACAATTCATCGACACGATTGAGTTACCTTATGATTTTCTACCAACAATGTTGGGAGACGTTTAGAACTACTACATTCGTTCTGGACTAATCGACTACAGTAGTTTAAAAATATGGTAGACGTTTCTAAACATGTTCAATTGTTTGGAGAATCCCCAATAGAGAACATCTTGAGACGTTCAAAACGACTCTAGTCGTACTAGACTAAATGTCGACAGACGACAAATGTTGTTTTTTTTAAGTTTACAGCATATTTTCACTCCTTAACCAAGAAGGACCATGCAACTAAAGAACATAACATATGTAGTCTGTCAGCAATTTTATATCTTTAATATTTCTGCAAGTGCACGGATCGCTCAAGTAATAAAGTGGATATTGAGTCCAAGTATCATTCCCACGAAGATTTAGATAATTCAATTTCAATTACAATAACCTTAACCGAATCTAATGAACTTTTGAAGATTTTGTGTTTAACAACTAATTAGAATCTGAACTAAAAACAATAAAATAATTATAATTCAATTAACTAAAAATTAGATTAACGAAAATTACTTTAACTTGAAGAAAGAAGAGTACTAGGATCTCGAATCCACTTATAATTGTTAATCCTTCTATCTTGATTCTTGATTTTGACAAAATACATCAGTTATGAAGGTCAATATCCCTAGATTGTTTATCAGTTTTTCTCGAATAAAATTAAACATATTCATAAGTATGACTCGACTATATTTCTATGAAGAATGCGAATACAAACGAATGCATTAAATCTCTATGGATAATTAAAAATCACCTAAAGCATAGCGGTATATTTCTATCTCCTATCGAACTTTAAGATAATTAAAATATTGTCTAGCCTGCTTTCGATCTTTCAATAGTAAAACAAACCACAACACTCATACAATTATCATGCACATAATTGTAGATTCAAATAAATTAAAATTAATTATTCAAAACTATATTGAAATAAATTATCAAAACCTAAGTCTTTGGGTAGAAAAATTTAAATTATAAGATTTATCGTGAATCCTAGCACTAATTAAACTAGCCAATCATACTAATAATAATAAAATAAAGAGGAGAAGAAAATATGGACTTCATCACCCGGAGAAGAAGAAAACTCAAAGAGATGATGTCTTGATCTTGATTTTAAATTGAATTCTTGAAAGAGATTTTTGATCTTCGGTTGGTGTTGTCGTCTATTGTTTTTCTTCCCAAAAACTCAACAACTGTTATGAGTTAATAAATCATATTTATATTACCTTAATTGTGCCCCAAAAGATCCTAAAAAATCAAAAAATCTGCAGCCAAAACATTTCCTAATCAGATTAGAATTCTAAAAAGGAAATAAAAAAAACGCAGGTCAAAATTAGCCTGGGCGATCTCTCAGGCGATCGTCCAGGGATGTTGTTTTGGCTTCTGCTTTCTACGCACGTTGCTGGGCGCTCGCCCATCATTAATCTGGGCGATCGCCCAGCTTGGACCTTTCAATCCTTACAGTTTGATCCCTTCAGTTTTGTGTCTTGATTATCTTGGTCTTCCAACTTTCCATAACTTCCAAGTTGGTCCTTCAACTTTTAATTGAATGCACTTGAATTCACATATTCTCCAAATATTTGTCAAATTGTTGCTCTTTGCATCTATTCTTCTCAAATTGCTATTAAACAGGTCCAAAACTGAAATATGAAGAATAAAACACAAAATTAAGTACAAATTCAATAAAATGACGGAATAAAAACTTAGTTTAAAGGTCCGAATAAGTGCATAAAATGCACTTATCAAACACCTCTAAACTAAACATTTGTTCGTCCTCGAACAAAAATAAAATTAAACTACCAATTTAAAATAAATTAAAAGAATTAACAGGAAATGAATTGATGTTAAATTTCTTACCATATGTCTCAAGTTTGAAAAATAAAGTAACATGTTTAGAAAGAGATCAAACAACACAAAAAAAAAAAAAAAATTCACTTATCCAATGCTCGACCTTTAGTGAGTGTGTGAGTAGCCAAAATTTGAACTTATACCTGTATTAGACCATGACCATTATTGTGTTGTTGATATTTTTTTATAATCCCGATTCCTTGATAGTCATTTATTCCTTACACCTCTCATGAATTTTCACATTTCTAAAGCTTTTCTCTCCAATCTTGAGGTGTTCTAGCAAATTTGGTTCCTATTGATCAACATAATACTTTTTTCAATTAAAGTGGTAAAAATTAGAACTTGTAATCTTAGAACTAGGATGGTGAATGATTTCTAAATTCTCATCTTCAGTCTCTTAGGTTCTAACCTAGCAATCCTTACCGAACACTTTAACTCTTTTTATTTTATTTAACCAATATAAACGATCTTATATCATGTGCAATACTTCTCTCTTACAAACTTTCTATTTGACCCTTGTAGTGAGCTTTGAGCCGATAACTCCCAAGTCAGATGACTATAGGGCACCAAATTTTAAAATATCCTAACAGACTTAATTGCTCGAGTCCCACAGGCTATAAGAGAAGTGAAGATGTAATTTTTTTTTGTGTCTCATGTAATGAGCTTTGGGCCGATGACTCCCAAATCAGATGATCATAGGACACCAGGTTTTAAGATGCCCTAATAGGCTTAATTGCTCGAGCCAGATATTATATTTTATTTTATCAGCAGCGAGTAGTGCTCGGTTTAGATTCGTTGACTATAACCTATTCAACCAAAGATAAGTACTAGAAAACCCAAACCATCAAAATTCTACAAAAATATGTACTAACTTTAACACCCCCAAACTGTTCTCTAACAGTTTTGTTACTAGTCTAAAGATTTAAGAACTGAATTTTTTATAATAATCCTAGGTCAATAATATCAACACAAACACTCAAGCCATGTTTCTATATCAGTGATAAATCAATAGTGGCTACGTGCTTCAAATATAGTTTAACATAGATAAGTATTCAGGTAAAAACACGAATTGAAGTGTTGTCTAATATTCTAACTAAAAACGTACTTAAATTCAAACAAATATCATCATTGGCGGCAAGATATTCAATAATAATTTTTTTAAAAAAATGAAATAATAAGAATTTTTTTTAAAACTAAAAAAAATGAATTTTTGCAGTTACTTAGACCCTAAAAAATAAGCAAATTCAAGTATCCTGATACTTGACCCACTCCCAAACTAAAACATTACATTGTCCCCAATGTAATAACAAAATAAACTAGATAAAGGATGGAAAAGATCAGTTACTTCCCGGAGATAGATGTGGAGAAGATGGATCTGGCTAGCTGAAGGTCTGGTTGAATGGACTTAGATGTACAGCTGGGACTCTAGGTTAAAAGATGATGTCGTAGATATTATCTAAGTGGCTTGCAAAGTGAGACATCATGCGATTGACATAGTGAAGCTTTTTAAGGGCATTAAATAATAAATGAAATAAAAACTAATAAATTATTTAAACTAATTAAAATTACTACATATAAAGAAAGTAAATAAAAAGGTTAGAAAATGAGTTGTCTCCCATTAAACGCTTATTTATAGTCATTAGCTTGACTTATTGTTTGGTTGCTTTACGGCACTCTAAATAGTACTTTGGAGGACTTGTTTTACTTGCATTTATTGACTTTGCACAATTTTTTGTTTATCCTCACAAATTTGAATTTGTGCTCCTCATAAAAATAGGATTTTAGTGTAGCACATTGCTCGAACACAACCACGAAAATTTCAACTTTCTCATCGACCTTGATAAAAAAATCAATTTTAGAAGAAAGATGAGAGTTGAAAAATTGCTTGTCTAACTTGTGCTTTTGTAATTTCTGAGGAGATGGGATCGGGGGGCTCATATGGTTTGATAAGAACGGTTGTCTTATCCTGTGGTGTAACTAAACTCTCTTCAATATCTGCTGTCTACTCAGTCTGTTCCGCGTGTTCCTTATCAGTGGGCGATACCTTTTCTTTATTCTCAATTGACCTCTTTAAATAGATTTTGAGTAATTGCACCCCACTTCTAGTAGTGATAGCTTTAACATGTTCATTGGGATTCACCTCTATATTGCTTGGCAACGTACCTGGTACTCCACCTAATATAGCAACTGCTATCTGACCGACTTGTGTCTCGAGATTCTTTACTGAAGCATCTTGATTTTGAAGAGTGATCTCTGTCTTTCTCATGAACTGATTATCAGATCCTATGTACCGATCAGCTGTCTCCATGAATTTATTAAATACGTCTTCCAGTGATTTTCTCTTTTCTGGCTGCTGAAACTGAGGACATTGTGGTCTGATATTATTCTGATTATCCCTCCAAGAGAAATTTGGATGATTTTGCCAACTTGGATTATATGTGTTAGAGAAAGGACAATTTTGCTAATAATGGCCACCTTGAACATATTCGCCTTGCATGGGTTGTTGTAATAGAATAGGACATTCTGATGTGGTATGATTTGCCCCATACTCTTCACAAGTAGATTTCTTCGTTTGCATCGCATAGACTGATTGTGACACGCTGTCTACTTTGTGTGCCAAAGAATCTATTTTTACAGATAACACTGTGATAATGTCTACTTCCTCATCAATTTCAAAAGTTGCATTATATCTTGCTGTATTAGCCATGTGCATTGCGAAGAAATTTCCAACAAGCATGTTGTCTTCATCAATCTCGAAAATTGCATTATATCTCGTTACATTAACCTGGTTCATTGTGATGAAATCTCCTACAAGCATATTGTCCTCATCAATGCTAGATTGACTCTGGATGATTTGTGGAGTCATAAAGTCTCAAACTAGCATATTGTCTTCATCAATCTCTTGATCTTTCATTTTGTGTTGTGGTATGAAAAAAGAAATTGAACATTGAAATAAACTATAATAATAATAATAATAATAATAATAATAATAATAATAATAATAATAATAATAATAATAATAATAATAATAAAGTTCGAATTAGTGCTAATATAATTGAAAAGAACTAAAATTAAATCCCCAGCAACGACGCCAAAAGCTTGTCAGCGATTTTATATCTTTAATAATTCTGCAAGTGCACGGATTGCTCAAGTAATAAAGAAGATGTTGAGTCCAAATATCGTTCCCATGAATATTTAGATAATTCAATTTCAATTACAATAACCTTAACCGAATCTAATGAACTTTTGAAGATTTTGTGTTTAAGAACTAATTAGAATATGAACTAAAAACAATAAGATAATTATAATTCAATTAACTAAAAATTAGATTAATGAAAATTACTTTAACTTGAAGAAAGAAGAGTACTAGGATCTCGAATCCACTTATAATTGTTAATCCCTCTATCTTGATTCTTGGTTTTGACAAAATATATCAATTATGAAGATAAATATCTCTAGATTGTTTAACAGTTTCTCTCGAATAAAATTAAACATATTCATAAGTATGACTTGACTATATTTCTATGAAGAATGCAAATACAAACCAATGCATTAAATCTCTATGGATAATTAAAGATCATCTAAAGTATAGCGGTATATTTCTATTCCCTATCGGACTTTAAGATAATTAAAATATTGTCTAGCCTGCTTTCGATCTTTCGATAGTAAAACAAATCACAACATTCATACAATTATTGCGCATATAATTGTAGATTCAAATAAATCAAAATTAATTATTCAAAACTATATTGAAATAAATTGTCAAAAACTAAGTCTTTGGGTAGAAGAATTTAAATTATAAGATTCATCGTGAATCCTAGCACTAATTAAACTAGCCTATCATACTTATAATAAAAAAAATAAAGAGGAGAAGAAAATATGGACTTCATCACTCAGAGAAGAAGAAAACTCAAAGAGATGATATCTTGATCTTGATCTTCGATTGAATTCTTGGAAGAGATTTTTGATCTTCGGTTGGTGTTGTCGTCTATTGTTTTTCTCCCCAAAAACTCAACAACTGTTATGAGTTAATAACTTATATTTATACTACCCTAATTGTGACCCAAAAGATCCTAAAAAATCACAAAATCCACGGCCAAAACATTTCCTAATCATATTAGAATTCTAACAAGGAAATAAAAAAACACAGGTCAAAATTAGCCGGAGCGATCGCCCAGGCTATTCCCGAGCGATCGCCCAGGGATGCTGTTTTGGCTTCTGCTTTCTGCGCACGTTGCTGGACGCTCGTCCAGCATTAATCTGGGCGATCACCCAGCTTGGACCTTTCTATCGTCACAGTTTGATCCCTTCAGTTTTGTGTCTTGATCATCTTGGTCCTCCAACTTTCTATAACCTCCAAGTTGGTCCTTCAACTTTTAATTGAATGTACTTGAATTCACATATTCTCCAAATATTTGTCAAATCGTTGCTCTTTGCATCCATTCTTCTCCAATTAGTATTAAACATGTCTAAAATTGAAATATGAAAAATAAAACACAAAATTAAGTACAAATTCAATAAAATGACGGAATAAACGTTTAGTTTAAAGGTCCGAATAAGTGCACAAAATACACTTTTCCAAGTCCAAAGAAACATGAATAACTTAACAACTTGAATAGCAAATATTTGTTTTGTTTAACCACGATAGTAACATAAGTAGTCGCTATAAATACAATCTCTACAGTCCACATAAAGATAAATCTCAATTCACACAATAAAAAGATTACATTTACATTTGTTGTCCATAGAAAAGAAAAAAAAGGGACACTACACAAATCTTCTGCTTTACTGTCACCCATTGGAATTTGGTGTGTATATCTTAGACGGTTGTGTCCCGTTGGCCTACACATGTTACATTTATGTCTCTTGGGAACTCTTTAGCAGATGGTATCCTTGTTGTTATCTTACTTCCAACTTATTGTCATGATAGATGTAGTGACAATGGTGTGTTGTAACAGGTGAAGATAAAGCGAGAAATTGCTCATTTGTAAATTGATTGTCTTCGACCACCTCAGGTCCAAAGGTATAACAAGCAGCATTATAAGAATCTCCAGTAGGAATATTAAATACTGATCATTTACATTTATATCCATCTCATCTCAATAATCATCTACATTTTGATCCACTTAATTGTTGTCGTTAGCTTGCAATCATACATTGTTTTCTGGAACTATCTCCAAGTCATCCCAATAGTCATTCTCTTGTGATTCTACATTGTTGAATGACAATGTCTCCATTTTCATGTGACGCTCTACTTCACCTGCTTTGACTACAGATTGGTCATTAATTGTTTAGTGTGAAAACTTTGCCGGACCTTTGCTCACACGAGTTATGCAAATGGGACGAGACTAACCTTTTTTAGTGAGACCTACATACTAGTGCACATGTTTGTCTAATGTAATCTAAATTGGCTCTGTAAATAGTGCATCGCCAGATAGAAGAAACCTTAACTCCAATTCATGCAAAGAAGAGTCACATTGCATGCGTCTAGTAGTTTACCATACAGCTCTTTATATGAAATCTCTGTAAAAATTTGTAGTCCATTCACAACATGATTATTACCCCATTTCCAATTCCACTTGCCTTCTTCATCCCTAACAAACTCATCAAAATAAAATACAGCAATCCATACTGCTGAATTCATTCCTGCAATT
Organism: Forsythia viridissima; assembly: GCA_030279155.1. Classification (NCBI taxonomy): domain Eukaryota; kingdom Viridiplantae; phylum Streptophyta; class Magnoliopsida; order Lamiales; family Oleaceae; genus Forsythia; species Forsythia viridissima. The sequence continues at coordinate 26,304,637 of CM059041.1, read as the reverse complement.
TATTTAAAAATTTCATATGTAATCTAAATAAAATTTTGTTTTAAAAAAAATTAAAGACAACGTGTTTCAAACAACCTCAATTAGGCTACAATAGTTCAAACTATGTTTCGTCGTTTAAAACCACTACAGTCGTTACGACATCCACCGGCCACAACTCCACCATTTCAGCTAAAAAATATTCATTCGAACAGACAAAAGTAAATTTACAAAAATGAATAGAAATTGCAAATGCATGTACAAATAAAATAATGAAAAGGAAGAGAACATCTAACCACTGAAGAATTTGCAACAAAAATATTTGGCTACCAACGGTAATTCTTTCTCTTGGCCCACTGAAATTGAAGGGAGAAAGCCAATCATTACAGTGGAGAAATTTGGAGGGAGAATGACTTAGGATTTTTTCAATTTTGTAACTAACGTCAACCAGCCTTTTAACGTCGTTTGTTTTGATTGTTGTTAAAAGGTTTATGGGTCATTTTGTGTTAAAAGTTTTTCAGTTATTGTAATAATATAGTAAGGGTAGTATAGACTATTTTTTTTAAAGAGCCTAAAAAAGATATTAAGAATAAGTAAGGCCTAAAAAAGATTTGTGTGCTTTGACTAAGCTCTTTTAGAAAATACCCTTCTAATTAATGGTGGTAAGGATTGTTCCCTAAAAATAAGCAGATTGTTTATTAATTTTATTTGAATTCATAATAATTAAATTTGTTAATTATTTTTAGATATAGTAAAATTAAATAAAAGTAGTAATTTTTTTAAAAAATATTATATCGAGTAAATGTTTAATTTTTATTTCTTTTTTTAAAAAAACTTGTATGATCCTAATTATCACATGTTTTATGGGATATGAGTGAATTTGTCCTTGTGACTTTCACCCGCTGGCATTCATTTGGCGTGATGTTCAATTAAGCCCACGAAGGCCCATTTCGTATTCCTTCTTCGTATTTCTATTTTTTATAGGTATATGTTAGAATAAATTATACCATGATGATAAATAATTTTCTTCTCCTCCAAGCACAGCAGCGACAGTGGTGGAGACCTGCAAAATGTGGCGGGGCTTTTTTCTCCCGTGTCTACTCCGGTGTGATAATCAGTAGATGATTAAAATATTTGTGCTGAATAGCAATATGGAGTGTATAAGAGTTGTGTGTTTTGTTTTTACTTGGGGGTTGGCATCTATTTATAGGGATGGCCTGTAGTTATTGATGATGAGTGTCCCTTCATCTCCCTCATTTAATAACGGGTGTTCCTTTATCTTCCTCATTATTAGGAGTTAATGAGGGATGTTTCGTCTTCCCGATAACTAGTGCTAGCTGTCATTCAATGGGCCGCTTGCCTGACTAATCTGATGATAGTTGGGTTATTGCAGTCTATCTGTCAAAAACATGCTCGTGAGAATAACGAGGTGGGCAAGCTGGTGAGGCGGGCGAATTGTTGAGGCAGGCGTGTCAAGACATGCCACCATAGCTAAATAATATACAACAACTGTCATTATTTACATCATCATAAGCCCATCTATTTTCCATAGACTACTTTTCATAGACTGTTGTCAATGGAAAGTAGAAATAATCTATTGCACCTGCTCTTCTCTAACTTTTTCAAACAGAAGCTCATCGCCTTATTTTTCTGACAGAGGCTCATTGCCTTGATTTTTAAACATAGGCTCATCGCCTTGTTTTTCTGACAGAGGCTCATCGCATTGTTTTTCGGACAGAGGCTCATCGCCTTGATTTTTAACAGAGGCTCATCGCCTTGATTTTTAACATAGGCTCATCGCCTTGTTTTTTAAATGGTGGCGATTACCTTGATTTTTAAACATAGGCTCATCGCTTTATTTTTCAATGGTGGATATCACCTTGATTTTTAAATAGTGGCTATTGCCTTGATTTTTAAACATAGGTTCATCGCCTTATTTTTCAATGGTGGCTATCACCTTGATTTTTAAATCGTGGTGCCTTGATTTTTAAACATAGTCTCATCACTTTATTTTTCAATGGTGGCCATCACCTTGATTTTTAAATAGTAGCTACTGCCTTGATTTTTAAACATAGAATCATCGCCTTATTTTTCATTGGTGGCTATCACCTTGATTTTTAAATAGTGGCTACTGCCTTGATGTTTAAACATAGGCTCATTGCCTTATTATTCAATGGTGGATATCACCTTGATTTTTAAATAGTGGTTACTGCCTTGATTTTTAAACATAGGCTCATCGCCTTATTTTTCAATGGTGGCTATCACCTTGATTTTTAAATAGTGGCTAGTGCTTTGATTTTTAAACATAGGCTCATCGCCTTATTTTTCAATGGTGGTTATCACCTTGATTTTTAAATAGTGGCTACTGCTTTGATTTTTAAACATAGGCTCATCGCCTTATTTTTCAATGGTGGCTATCATCTTGATTTTTAAATAGTAACTACTGCCTTGATTTTTAAATATAGGCTCATCGCCTTGATTTTTGGATAGAGGCTCATTGGCCTTGTTTTTCAGACAGTAGCAGCTGACCTTGTTTTTCAGAAAGTAGCAGTTGGCTTATTTCTGGCCTTATAAGGTCCTCTACTTTTCATAGACTATCGTTAATGAGAAGTAGAAGTAATCTAACACACCTGCCCATTTCTAATTTTTTTTTTCGTGCTTGGACGAGGTCACCTCGCCTGGAGCGAGGTCGCCTCGCCTGGAATGAGGTCGCCCGCCTGGAGTGAGCTCGCATTGGCAAATTTATTTATTTGTTTATTTTTTTCGTGCTTGGGCGAGGTTGCCACGCCTGGATTGAGGTCGCTCGCCTAGGCGAGGTCGCCCTCCTAGAGTGAGGTCGCCCGCCTGGAGTGAGGTTGCCTTGGCAAATTTTTTTTTTCGTGCTTGGGCGAGGTCGCCACGCCTGGAGTGAGCTCGTCTTGGCAATTTTTTTTTTCCACAGACGACTCCAATTGTTGATAAATAATTTTTTCCTCCTCCGAGCACAGCGGCGACAGTGGTGGAGACCTGCAAAAGGTGGCGGGGCTTTTTTTCCCCCGTGTTCACTCCGGTGTGATAATCAGTATATGATTAAAATATTTGTGATGAATAGTAATATAAAGTGTATAAGAGTTGTGTGTTCTGTTTTTACCTAGGGGTTGGCCTCTATTTATAGGGATGGCCTGCAGTTATTGATGATGGGTGTCCCTTCATCTCCCTCATTTGATAATGGGTGTCCCTTTATCTCCCTCATTATTATGAGTTAATGAGGGATGTTTCGTCTTTCCGATAACTGGTGGTAGCTGTCATTCAATGGGTCGCATGCCTGACTAATCTGATGATAGTTGGATTATTGTAGTCTATTTGTCAGAAACGTGCTCACGAGACTAACGAGGTGGGCAAGCCGGTGAGGCAGGCGAATTGTCGAGGCGGGCGTGCTAAGACGTGCCACCATAGCTAAATAAACTATAGCAACTGTCATTATTTACATCATCATACCATATACTTAATTTTTTAGAAATAATTATAACATTCCAAACATTGTCATTTAATTTTAAAAATATTGTATATTATTTTTTATTTTATAATATATTAAATTAAATTAGTTTGATAAATATACAAATAAGTTTTATCAACGTTTTTACAATCTAGCTCTCAAATTTTAAGATAAATCTCTAAATTGTAGCTATTTTTTTTTTTTTTTTGGATAGAGCACCAAAAATGCAGGTGTCTTCAGTTATTTGTTTGGATACTGTTCGCTAAAAATGTACCGCAAGTGCACGGGTCGCGTTCAAGTAATAAAGTGATGAGAAAGTGTCGAACCCACGATGATAGATAATTTTGCTAACATCCAAATCAATCTAGCCCTAATTTAAACACACAATAAAACATATTGTTTTGATGATTAAACTAAGAATTCAAAGATGAATAAAAATTAAGCTAATAAGAAAAATATTAAAAGAGAAATTAGTAGAAAATAAAATCAATTAGAAGAAAATACTAGGAATTCGACTTCACCAACTATTCCACTTTAAAGTTACATTTTCCATTATCAATTCCAAAATGAGGTTACTATAGCAATCCATGCTCCTAATATGTCTAGCAATCTCTCCCGAGTAGAGCTAAACCTAATTTTACACAAGACCCCCAAGCATTCCTACCGAGATAACGTATATGTAAAATTGCATTAAAACTCAAGAACATTCAAAATTGATTGCACAAAGTATGAAAGAGTATTCCTACATTCCATAAACCTTGTGTTGTTAATTAAATGTGCTAAACCTAATTTCAACCTCCCGGTAGCAATTAAGTCACAAAAGCATTTCAATGGTGATCAATCATCTCAATACACAATAAAGCCCAATAATCAACAACCATAAAAACCAAGCATAAGAAATCAATAACAAGAACAATACACTTTAAAGCTTCATAAATGGATTCATCTCATTCCTAGTAAATAAAAATAGCCTATAATATTCACAAGGACAAAATGTAAAATAGATACAAAATACACCACCGGGTTTGATAAAGTCAAGAGAAATGCAAGATTTAGCTTGAGCTCATGGTTGTCTTCATTTGCCCACTATAAACCTCCATTCATTTCCCCTATTTACAAAATACACACAATGATGTACAAAAAATCATGAAAAACCCATTTCCATGGAGTTTTTCAAGAACTCTAATCTTCTTTGTGGAGAGCTTTCTATGTGAGAGTTGAGTTATGAGAGAATGCCCAAAAAATACAGATAAAACGGCTCTTTAAACCCTAGAAATCGTGAAGGGCGAAATTACCAAAAAGCCCCTGAAAAGTTGAACAAAAATTCGCGGAGGATCAGAAAATGAACCATACGATCACATGGTGTTAATCCTTGCGATTGCATGGTATAGGCGAAATGCATTCTGCTAAAAAAATTGCACCCTCGCGATCGCACACAAATAGGCCCATGCGATCAATTTCCAAGTGCCTGATTTTGAATTTTGATTAATTGTACTTCCAGTCCTTGATCTATCTGAGATGTTGACTTTAGTCCTTGAAGTTTTGGTTGTCATTCATATAGGTCCTCCATAAATTGCAACATTGGTCCTCCATCTTTAGACATATATATCTTTTGGTCTCCAAGATTCTCGATTTGCACAGATTTAGTCATTTTTGCTCATTTTTCGCGTGGATCTCTTCCAATCGCCATCCAAGCTCGGGTTTTTACCTAAATAAACAAAAGAACAAAAATAAGCAGTAAACAACTCTAAAGAACTCACAATTATCCATTTTTAAAGGCTAAAATAAGTGCGAAAACCGCACTTATCACACCCCCAAACTTGCATTTTTGTTTGTCCTCAAGCAAAATGATCTAAAACGTCATGCAAGCACACAAGCACAATCAAAATATAAAAGGACAACAAACACGCGAAATGTTAGGGAGCTTGCCACCTTACCATGATTTTTTAAGCTTGCTTATAATTCATGAAAAATCTACACAAATGCTAAAAATAAAAGAAACTTTTCAACTTAATCCATTTTAGATGTATGTGTGTGCATAGTCACTTTGAATCATGGCAAAACAAAAATTGGTGAATACCCAACCCTCAATGGTCAAAATTTCCTTTCCTTTTCGTTGGATGCACTTCCCCCAAACTTGATATTTTCTCTCTAACCCAGGGTGTCTACTCAATAGTTTCTCTCAAGTCACTCAATCATTCCCGCTCAAGTTTGGTTAGATTTAGCCAATGATTGTAACCACTAAGGCTTGTGAAGATTCTCCAAATATTTAGTAGTTCAACAAATAAACTTCCACCAAGTAATTCAAACCCACAAGTCATCTAAATCCCGAAAAGCAGTCACAGTGGCTCAAACTTGCAAGATTTGCTATGAAAATCTCATGATGATTTTTTTTTTTTTTTTGCAACCTTACTCCCTTAAGCTTTCTATTTGACCCATGTAACGAGCTTTAGGTCGGTAACTCCCCAGTTTAAAAGAAACAAAGGGTACCGAGCTTTGAGATGCCCCAACGGACTTAATCACTCAAGTCAAAAAGGCTACAAAGTAAGGTAAAAGAATTAAAAATAGAGCAAAAGTATAGCCATCTTGAGCACAACTAACAAACTTTTATATAGGGATTAGATTCCAAGGATATGGTCATTACCAAGTTTCTGTTAGTTAGTCAAAACTACTCCACACACATGTTCAACAAGCATGGAATCAACACACTCCCAAGGAGATAAATCACGGCTCAACCATTCCTAAACTATCCTTCTATTTGGACAAATTAAAGAGATGAAATGTAGGTAATGGATAGCACCGTTTGAGTTCTAAAAATCGCTTATGAAGAACAAGTGCACTCAACATTTGTATGCAATGAACATCATGACGAGAGTGCTAGAAAGGGTATCTAACATGGAAAAAGTATAATTATCGAAAACCACAAGTAGCATTTATGTCTACAATCCATGAATCACAGCAATTTCAACAAAATCACAACATTAGCCGGCAAGGCTCTCTAACAAGCAAAAACAAGCAAAATACCTAAATTAGCCGGCAAGGCTTTCTAACAAGTAAAAACTCAAGCAAATACCTAAATTAGCCGGCAAGGCTTTCTAACAAGTAAAAACTCAAGCAAATACCCCCAAACTTAAAATGTACATTGTCCTCAATGTAAAACTAAAAATCAAAAGAGAGGAGAAATAGGAACTCCCTTGGGGTGAATTGGTTGGTGGTGGCAACTTCAAGGTGGAAAAATCTTTGTTAGGACTAATGGAGATTGTTGGAGACTACATTTCTTCTTGTTGTGGATTCGTTGCTATGAGGCCTGCCAAACAAGAACACAAAATCAAAATTCATCTAATGTCCAAGGAATTAAATCATGCCAAAAGAATGGACTATTAGCAAAACAAAAAGTAAGGGAAAGAAAATAGGTTGCCTCCCATTCAGCGCTTCTTTATAGTCATTAGCTAGACTTTTAGCACAAAATTAAGCAGGATTGGTGAGATGGACAATTGATTTTCCTTTGGAAAAGTCACCACCCGAATAATGCTTCAACCTTTGACCGTTCACTGTAAATGCCCTCTTGCTTTCATCCTCAACTTCCACAGCCCCAGATGGATACACTTGCTTAATTGTGAATGGTCCCGACCACCTAGAGCGTAACTTTCCTGGAAAAAGCTTGAGCCAGGAATTAAATAGCAGAACTTGTTGCCCAACCTCAAACTGTCTTCTTTGGATGTGGTTGTCATGCCATCTTTCAGTGCGCTCCTTGTAGATTTTGGAATTCTCATATGCCTCAAGTCGAAATTCATCCATTTCATTTAATTGGAAGAGTCTTTTCTCACCGGCTTCTTTCCAGTCAAAATTTAGCTTTCTCACTGCCCAACAAGCACGATGCTCCAACTCTACGCGTAGGTGACATGCTTTTCCAAACACTAGACGATATGGAGACATACCAATAGGAGTTTTGAATGCAGTGCGGTACGTCCAAAGTGCATCGTCCAATTTTTTGGACCAATCCTTCCTCGAAGCATTCACCGTTACCTCCAAAATTCTTTTCAACTCCCGATTGGAGATTTCGACTTGCCCACTTGTTTGAGGATGATAAGGAGTGGACACTCGATGACGTACACCATACTTAGCCAACACTGACTCGAATTGGCGATTGCAAAAGTGCTTACCCCCATCACTGATTATTGCTCGTGGAGTACCAAAACGGGTAAAAATTTGCTTTCTCAAGAAATTGATCACGACCCGGCCATCATTGGTGGGCAATGCTACGGCCTCCACCCACTTCGAGACATAGTCAACCGCCACCAATATGTATTGATTAGAGAATGATGGTGGAAATGGTCCCATAAAGTCAATACCCCAAACATCAAAAATTTCAACTTCTAGAATACTGTTAAGAGGCATTTCATTCTTTCTTGAAACATTCCCTGTCCTTTGGCACCGATCACAAGTTTTCACAATTCTGTAGGCATCTTTGAATAGGGTAGGCCAGTAAAAACTGGACTGTAACACCTTTGCAGCAGTTTTAGAGGCCCCAAAATGCCCGGCATAATCTGATGAATGACAATGCTATAGGATATCCATCATCTCTCCTTCTGGCACACATCTCCTGATTATCTGATCTGGTCCCCTTCTATAAAGAATCGGATCATCCCAAAAGTAGTGCTTGATGTCTACAAAGAATCTTTTCTTTTGATGGCTAGAGAGATCCGGTGGAGTGATGCTACTGGCAAGGAAGTTGACAATATCTGCATACCACGGTGCTTCCTCAACTACAAAGATTTGCTTATCAGGAAATTCCTCATTTATCTCTCTACTTCGCGACTCTTCCCCAATCTCAAGTCTAGATAGATGATCGGCGACCACATTTTCACTCCCCTTTTTATCTCTGATCTCTATGTCAAACTCCTGCAGCAGAAGTATCCATCTAATGAGTCGAGGCTTAGCATCCTTCTTTGCAAATAGATGCCTCAGAGCAGCATGATCTGTATGAACAATCACCTTCGATCCCACAAGATAGGACCGAAATTTATCGAAGGCATAAACTACTGCAAGAAGCTCCTTTTCTGTGGTGGCATAGTTTAGCTGAGCATCATTCAAGGTCCGACTGGCATAGTGAATCACATGAAAAAATTTATCCCTGCGTTGCCCCAACACTACCCCAACTACAAAATCACTAGCATCACACATTAGCTCAAAGGGTAGACTCCAATCAGGTGTAACCAAAACTGGTGCTGTCACAAGCTTTTCTTTAAGAGTGTTGAAAGCATGTAGACACTCTTCAGAAAAGTGAAAAGGAGTATCTTTCTCCAAAAGGTTGCAAAGTGGCTTCGTGATTTTTGAGAAATCTTTTATAAAACGCCGATAAAAGCCTGCATGCCCAAGAAAACTCCGAATTCCCTTTACTGATGTTGGAGGCGGCAACTTCTCAATTACTTGAATCTTTGCTTTGTCAACCTCAATGCCCTTTGCTGAAATTAAGTGCCCCAATACAATTCCCTCATGGACCATGAAATGGCACTCCTCCCAATTTAGAACAAGATTGGTTTCTTCACAACGCTGCAAAACCAAAGATAGATGATGAAGACACTCATCAAAAGATGCTCCAAAGACTGAGAAATCATCCATGAAGACCTCAATGTATTTCTCCACCATATCTGAAAATATGGATATCATACAGCGCTGGAAAGTAGCTGGAGCATTGCATAGGCCGAACGGCATCCTTCTATAAGCAAATGTGCCGTAGGGACATGTGAATGTGGTCTTCTCCTGATCTTCTGGAGCTATCGGAATCTGATTATATCTAGAATACCCATCCAAAAAGCAATAATGTGAATGCCCGGCTAACCTTTCCAACATTTGATCGATGAATGGCAAAGGAAAATGATCCTTTCGAGTTGTAGTGTTGAGTTTGCGATAATCAATGCAAACTCGCCATCCCGTAACTGTTCTGGTTGGAATGAGCTCATTGTTGTCATTGGGCACCACTGTGATCCCTCCTTTCTTCGGTACTACTTGGATTGGACTGACCCAAGCGCTATCTGATATAGGATAGATGATCCCCGCATCTAAAAGTTTTATCACCTCAGCCTTGACTACCTCTTGCAGTGTTGGATTCAATCTTCTTTGACGCTGGACTGATGGCTTAAAATCATCTTCCATGAGAATCTTGTGCAAACAGACTGCAGGACTAATGCCTTTGATATCTGAGTGATAAGTGCGTTTTATGCACTTATTTTGGCATTTGAATTAATCTTTTATGTTGTCATATAGTTGATTTTCTACTTATCTAGTATATTATTGTTCTATTTCAGTTTTGGACGCGTTTGTGAACAATTGGAGAAGAATGGACGAAAAGAGCAATAATTTGGCAAAATCGACGAGTAAGTTGAGTTTTTGAAGTTAATTTCAAGAGCCAAACATTTGAGGATGAGGAAGAAGGGAAAATCAATAAGTTTAAGGTGTTTTGGAGTGACAACGAAGAGTTTAATCAATGGATCAAACACCGGAAAGTCAAAGAACCGAATTGGGAAACTACCTACCGAAGCATGTGGAGAAATTAGAGTACAACTTTTGATATTAAAATCTCCACAAGGAAAATGATATACCATTGGAAAGATAATGGAATTATGAGTCCAACACTTTTTACGGACCTCAATTTGAAGTTTTTTACAAGAAGTTATGGTCGTTTGAAAATCAGCTGCCAGGAAAAAATAAGCTGGGCGATCGCCCAGGCTTATATTTGGGCGAGCGCCCAGTACAATTTTTCGCCAACAGAGAGTAAAAAACGTGCATGGGCGATCTTCCAGGCCAATTTCGTCTGATTTTGTATTTTTTTGATTTTCTTTCCTTTTTTAGTTCTAATTTCTTTTCCTAACTCTTGGCCTACGAAATTTGTAATCTTTTGGGATATTTTGGGGCACAACTAGGGTAGTATAAATATGAGTTATATTCTCATATCAAGTGTTAGATTTTTGGCGAGCAAAGCAAGAGAAGACATCAAGAGAACAAGAGATCAAGACCTCCTCGACTATCAAGATTTCTTCGAAGATTTCTTCTCCTTCAATCCATGCCGGGTTTTACCAATTATTGTTTTTCTAGTTTAATTATGTTCTTCTAGTTTTCTTTAGCCAAGGTAGACGATGAAACCTTGTTTTGATTAAGTGATTATTTAAGTATTCGGTTAATTCCTTCTTAAGAGCTTTAACGTTCATGGCTTGTTCTTAATTAGATTAATTAAATATAATTTCTTTCATATTAAATATCATGTATTTTTGATAGTTAGATATTGGTTTAATTAATCCATGCTTGGTGATTAAATATGTTCTATTAATTAATTTTGATTTTTCGTTATCTTTTATTCGAATTGGGATACATAGAATGCTTAGAGATTCTTTGATTCTTTGTTTTCTTTCAATTGATCTTGATACGAAAAACGCTTGAGTAATTTATGTTTGAAGCATAAGGGGAGCCTAAATTAGATCTTCTTCTTCTGAACTTAATTGATAAATCTTCAGGGACGGCAATAGATTGATTTCGTATTGTCGTGTGTGTTTTTGGGAATTAATGAATGATTAGATGATTGCTGAGTTAGACAATGGTGGATTCCGAAACCTTGGTATTTTACTCAACTTGAATTATCAATTCATCTTTTTATCATATTTCTTTAGTCTTTTAGTTAAACAATTTCAACAACAAAACTCTTCAATTCAACTAGCCTAGAATAACAGTTAATTTGGATTAAATTACACCTTCCTCATAGCAGTCTCTGTGGGATCGACCTCGTTTTTACTTAGCTATATTCCAGTAGATTCGTACACTTGCGAGTTAATTAAAATTTGACATCAAGTATTTGGCGCCGTTGCCGGGAACTGCGTCTGATGGTTAATTTAATTTTAGTTAATTTTATTCTTGACTAGTTATAATTTAGGATTTTTTCTTATTTATTTTTATTTATTTATTTTTGTTTTTATTTTCTACTTTTTTAAAAAAAAAAAAAAAGAAAAGAAACATGGACGATGAAATTAAGGAGAGACCTTTTAGTGACTATTTTAGTCCATTGGCTAATTTGAGCACCTCTTGCATACAATACCCACAAGTGAATGCTAGAAATTTTGAGCTTAAACCGAGTGTGCTTAACTGTCTTCCATCCTTCTATGGTTTAGATAGTGAAGAACCCTACAATCATCTCACGGACTTCTATGCTGTATGTGAAACATTTAAATATGAGAATGTGTCTCCTGATAATGTTAAACTTCGTCTATTTCCCTTTTCTCTGAAAGATAGATCTAGATCTTGGTTTAATACATTGCCTGCAAATAGTATTACATCTTGGGAACAAATGGTTGCTAAATTTTTGAATAAATACTTTCCTGTTCACAAAATTAATGCTATTCGCAGGGAAATTTCAGAGTTCGTGCAAAGAGACGAAGAACCATTTTATGAAACTTGGGAGAGATTCAACGGGCTTCTTATGAAATGTCCACATCATGGGCATGAAAAATGGCATTTATGCCAATATTTTTTGGAGGGTCTACTATCACACATTCAAGAGTGGTTGATGGCCACAAGTGGTGAAGAGCTGATGTCTAAAAATGCTACGGAGATTTGGAGCTTCTTTCAGAAACAGGCTGACAATTCACAACAGCGGAGCCGATCCTCTAGAACTGAAACTAAGAAAAGGGGTATCTATGAAATTCGCAGCAGTGAACCTAGCTCAGAAATCAAAGAAGTCAAATGCATGATAGAGGACATCTCTCGTAAATTGACCTCATTGACAGCCAATAGTCCTACAGAACCAGAAGCAGGTGCTGAGCAAGCTAATGCCCTCAACATGATGAGAAAACCTCCTTACAATCCTTACTCCAACACCTATAACCCAGGTTGGAGGGACCAACCCAATTTCTCTTGGTCACAGGGTTTCAACAGGATGATACAGCAGGTCAAGCCCCCCAGCAGGCTACTCAACAATTCAATCACAATTTTTCACAGCCAAAACCATGGGAGGAAGTAATTCATAACTTGACAAAAGCTACACAAGCTGCATTAGAGCATCAGAATCACACAATTACTGAGTTTAAGAATGAAGTACGCGCCAGCCAGAACTCTCAGGCACAATCCATCTCCAATCTTGAAAACATGATGGGACAACTTGCTTCATCAGTCCAACAGTTGGCAACAACCATTGAGAAAAGAAAGTTTCCTAGTCAGCCATTTCCTAATCCTAAAGGAGTACAACATGAAAAGGCTAAATCAATCATGACTTTGCGACGTGGAAAACTGTTTGACAACAAAGTGGACATCTCAAAGCAAACCACTTCTCAACCACTTTCTCCAGGTACTGTTCCAACTGATGATTCAATCCAAGAAGCTCCCAAAGAGGACAATGAGCCATCTTACATTCCAAAAGCCCCATATCCTCAGAGGCTCATAAAGGTAAAGCAAGGTAATTCTATCAATGATATGATGGAAATCTTCAAGCAGGTAAGTGTAAATATTCCTTTACTTGATTCTATTAAGCAAGTACCTGCCTATGCTAAATTCTTGAAAGATCTATGTACAACTAAGAGACAACTACATATGCGCAAAAAGGCATTTTTAACTGAACAAGTTAGCTCTATAATTCAAAGCAACACTCCTCCGAAATTTAAAGATCCTGGTTGTCCTACTATCTCATGCATCTTAGGAAACCATAAAATTGAGAAAGCTTTGCTAGATTTAGGAGCTAGTGTTAATCTTCTTCCTTATTCTGTGTATATGCAACTTGGACTAGGCGAGTTAAAACCAACATCTATGATTTTACAACTTGCTGATAGATCTGTGAAAGTACCCCGAGGAATTGTAGAGGATGTTTTGATACAGGTTGACAAGTTTTATTTTCCTGTTGATTTTGTTGTACTTGATACTCAACCAGTACGAGACTCTACAAAACATATTCCTGTAATTTTTGGTCGTCCTTTTCTGGAAACATCTAATGCTATCATTAATTGCAGGAATGGAGTTATGCAACTATCCTTTGGCAACATGACAGTAGAACTGAATATTTTTAATGTCAACAGGCTACCACATGATAATGAGGATGTTGCTGATCTGGACATGATAGAAGCATTAGATGATGATTGTCTTGCTTATACTAATTGTGATGATGCGTTAAACATGTGCTTAACTCATTTGGGTTCTTATTTTGATGTTGATAGTGGTATAGAAGAGGTGAATATTTTGTTTGGATCCGCACCTGTCATGGGTACAACTGAATGGAAACAGACAATTGAGCCACTTCCAACGAGTGCCAAAGTCAATAGGTGCAAGCAAAGCAGGTCATCCAAAGCATTTTTCAGAGTGCCGTAAGGCAATCAGACAATAAGTCAAGCTAATGACTATAAATAAGCGCTTAATGGGAGGCAACCCATTTTCTTACCCTTTTATTTACTTGCGTTATATGTAGTAGTTTTAGATAGTTTAAATAATTTATTAGTTTTTATTTTATTGCACTTATTAGGTCTCACCTTGTCACGCACAGGATGTCCCACTTTGCGAGCCGCTTGGATATTATGTAGGCAATCATCTTTTGACCAAGGGTCCCGGCACTACTTCTGAGTCCACTACATACTAGGCAGATCCTTCTTCTCCACATCTCTCTCTGGGGAGTAACTGATCTTTTCCCTCCTTCTCTTCGCTTTATTTTATGCTTACATTGAGGACAATGTAAGGTTTTTGTTTGGGGGTGGGTTATAAAGTATTATGTTACTTTAGTACTTTTGAATTTGCTTATCACTCTTGTCTCTATAACTGAAATACTTTTTGAAAAAAAAAAAGAAAAAAAATTGTTTAGTTGTCTTGTTACTGTTGAATATCTTGCCGTCAATGATGATATCTGTTCAAAATTTAGCACATTTTTAGTCGACTATTAGACAACACTTGAACTCATTCTTTTATCAGATTACTTATCTATGTTAGACTTGATTAAGGAAGCACATAGCCACTATTAACTTATCGTTTATTGGAGACATGACTTGAGTGTTTGTGTTGATATTATTGACTGAGTATCATGATAAAAAAAAATTCTGTTCCTACATTCTTAGAGCTAGTGACTAAACTATTTTGAGAACAGTTTGGGGGTGTTAAAGTTACTACTTCTGTTCTAAGACTTTTGATGGTTTGGGTTTTCTGGGTCTCATCTTTGGTTGAATGGGTTATAGTCAAGGAATCTAAACTGAGCACTACTCGCGGCTGATAAAATTAAATGAAAGATCTGACTCGAGCAATTAAGCCTGTTAGGGTATCTTAAAACCTGGTGCCCTATGGTCATCTGACTTGGGAGTCATCGGCCCAAAGCTCGCTACATGAGTCCTGTATAAAAAAAAAATAAGAAAAAGAAAAGAGAACGACATTTATAAATTTACATCTTCACTTCTCTATTAGCCTGTGAGACTCGAGCAATTAAGTCTGCTAGGGTATTTTCAAACCTGGTGCCCTATGGTCATCTGACTTGGGAGTCATCGACCTAAAGCTTGCTACAAGGGTCACACAGAAAGCTAGTGAAAGAGATGTATTGCACAGGATGTAAGACTGTTAACATGAGTTGAATAAATAAAAAGAGTAGAAGTGCTCAGAAAGGATTGCTAGATTAGAACCTTGGAGACTGAAGATGAGAATTTAGAAATCTCTCACCATCCTAATTCTCAGAATACAAGTGCTAAGTTTTACTACTTTTGTTGAAAAGAAAGAGCATTGTAATGATCAATAGAAACCAATTTCGCTAGAACAGCTCGGGACTTGAGAGAAAAGCTTTAGAAGTGTGATAACTTACGAGAGGTGTAAGGAATAAATGACTACAAAGGGTTCGGGATTGCTAAAATATCAACAACACAATATTGGTCATGGTCTAATACATGCATAAGTTCAATGTTTGGCTATTCACACACTCACACAAGGTCGATCATCAAATAAGTGAAAATTTTTGTGTTGTTGTTTGATATCCTTCTAAAAGTGTTGCTTTATTTTCGAACTTGAGGCATATGGTAAGGAATTTAACATTGACAGATTTTCGTGGAATCAATTAGCTTAGTTGAAATCTATTTTAGTTTTGTTTTTGTTCGAGGACGAACAAAGGTTTAGTTTGGGGGTGTTTGATAAGTGCGTTTTATGCACTTATTTTGGCATTTGAATTAATCTTTTATGTCGTCATATAGTTTATTTTCTACTTATCTAGTATATTATTGTTCTATTTCAGTTTTGGACGCGTTTGTGAACAATTGGAGAAGAATGGACGAAAAGAGCAATAATTTGGCGAAATCGACGAGTAAGTTGAGTTTTTGAAGTTAATTTCAAGAGCCAAACATTTGAGGATGAGGAAGAAGGGAAAATCAATAAGTTTAAGGTGTTTTGGAGTGACAACGAAGAGTTTAATCAATGGATCAAACACCGGAAAGCCAAAGAACCGAATTGGAAAACTACCTACCGAAGCATGTGGAGAAATTAGAGTACAACTTTTGATATTAAAATCTCCACGAGGCAAATGATATACCATTGGAAAGATAATGGAATTATGAGTCCAACACTTTTTACGGACCTCAATTTGGAGTTTCCTACAAGAAGTTATGGCCGTTTGAAAATCAGCTGCCAGGAAAAAATAAGCTGGGCGATCGCCCAGGCTTATATTTGGGCGAGCACCCAGTACAATTTTTCGCCAACAGAGAGCAAAAAACGTGCCTGGGCGATCGCCCGAGAATGGCCTGGGCGATCTTCCAGGCCAATTTCATCTGATTTTGTATTTTTTTGATTTTCTTTCCTTTTTTAGTTCTAATTTCTTTTCCTAACTCTTGGCCCACGAAATTTGTAATCTTTTGGGATATTTTGGGGGCACAACTAGGGTACTATAAATATGAGTTATATTCTCATATCAAGTGTTAGATTTTTGGCGAGCAAAGCAAGAGAAGACATCAAGAGAACAAGAGATCAAGACCTCCTCGACTATCAAGATTTCTTCTCCTTCAATCCATGCCGGGTTTTACCAATTATTGTTTTTCTAGTTTAATTATGTTCTTCTAGTTTTCTTTAGCCAAGGTAGACGATGAAACCTTGTTTTGATTAAGTGATTATTTAAGTATTCGGTTAATTCCTTCTTAAGAGCTTTAACGTTCATGGCTTGTTCTTAATTAGATTAATTAAATATAATTTCTTTCATCTTAAATATCATGTATTTTTGATAGTTAGATATTGGTTTAATTAATCCATGCTTGGTGATTAAATATGTTCTATTAATTGCTTTTGATTTTTCGTTATCTTTTATTCGAATTGGGATACATAGAATGCTTAGAGATTCTTTGATTCTTTGTTTTATTTCAATTGATCTTGATACAAAAAATGCTTGAGTAATTTATGTTTGAAGCATAAGGGGAGCCTAAATTAGATCTTCTTCTTCTGAACTTAATTGATAAATCTTCATGGACGGCAATAGATTGATTTCGTATTGTCGTATGTGTTTTTGGGAATTAATGAATGATTAGATGATTGCTGAGTTAGACAATGGTGGATTTCGAAACTTTGGTATTTTACTCAACTTGAATTATCAATTCATCTTTTTATCATATTTCTTTAGTCTTTTAGTTAAACAATTTCAACAACAAAACTCTTCAATTCAACTAGCCTAGAATAACAGTTAATTTGGATTAAATTACACCTTCCTCATAGCAGTCTCTGTGGGATCGACCTCGTTTTTACTTATCTATATTCCAGTAGATTCGTACACTTGCGAGTTAATTAAAATTTGACATCACTGAGATAGACCATCCTATTGCAATTTTGTGCTCTCGAAGGACTCGTAGCAATTTTTCCTCTTCCAAATTACTAATGGAGTTTGCAATGATAACCGGAAGTGTAGAATCATCACCCAAATAAGCATAACGCAAATGAGATGGCAATTGCTTGAGTTCTAACTGCGGAGGCTTTTCAATAGATGGTGGTAACTTTGTTGCCTTTTCTCCAAGCTCCTGGAAAGGTGGTTGCCATTTATAAGCTGGATTTGCCTCTAGTTGCTTCACCATGGGCTTGGTTTCTTCAGGATTGAAAGTCTCGGTAAAGGAATGAACCAAACACATCTCAAGCGGATCTTGAGGATGATTTAGTGCAAACGATTCTCCCACCATTTCGTCTACCACATCAACTCTGAAACAACTGTCAGAATCCATTGGATATTTGACTGCCTTGAAAACATTGAACACCACCTCTTCATCATTTAACCTCAATATCATCTGGCCTTTGTGCACATCAATCAAAGCTCTTCCAGTAGCCAAAAATGGTCTGTCCAATATTAGAGGAATATCCTTGTCTTCTTCCATGTCCAGAATGATGAAGTCGACATAGAAAATAAATTTGTCAACTTTCACCAAGATATCCTCAATGATTCCCCTAGGATATTTGATTGAGCGATCAGCTAACTGCAAAAAAACTGTTGTTGCTTTTGCCTCCCCCAATCTTAATCTCCTGTAGACAGAAAATGGCATCAAATTAATACTTGCACCTAAATCACAAAGAGCTTTATTAAAATCAATATCACAAATGGTACAAGGAATAGTAAAACTCCCTGGATCTTTAAGCTTAGGTGGCAATTTGTTCTGCAAGATAGCACTACACTCTTCGGTCAACATCACCGTCTCGTGCTCCTCTAGCTTCCTCTTGTTAGACAAAATCTCTTTCATGAATTTTGCGTAGCTAGGCATCTGAGCTAGGGCATCGGCAAAAGGGATGTTGATTTGCAATTTCTTGAAGACTTCCAAGAATTTCTCAAATTGCTTATCCAACTTGTGCTTTTTCAGTCTTTGCGGAAATGGGATTGGAGGCACATATGCTTTCACTTGAGGAGTTGCCTTAGTAGGTGGAGTATCCAAATCTTTTTCTTGACTAGCATCTTGTTGTGCATTAGCTTGGTCCCCTTGTTCATCATCAATAGAGGGTGTCTTGTCATGAGTGGCAACATTTCTTTTGACTTCTATCTCAAGCAACTGAACCCCACTTCTTGTAGTAATTGCTTTGAACTGCTCTCTTGGGTTAGTTTCAGTGTTGCTCGGTAATTGCCCTTGTTGTCTTTCAGAGAGAAGTTTTGCCATCTGACCCATTTGATTCTCCAAGCCCTTCACGGATGCTCTGATACTCTGAATAGATTCTTCAGTTCGTTCTTAAAATTTTAACTGTTGGTGTGCCAACTGAGCCAAAGCTTCTTCCCAACCCCCTTTTTGTTGAAAATTCGATTGTTGTCTCGGAGCACCTTGTTGGTGTTGGTTGTTGCTCCATGAAAAATTCGGATGATTTTTCCAAGCTGGATTATACGTGTTGGAGTAGATATTACCTTGCTGACTGGGATGATTCTGAGCATAACATGCTTGCTCAGTGGATGTTGAAGAACTAGTCAACAGTGGGCAATTTTCGGTTGAATGATTTGCTCCACAACCATCGCATTCAAGAGTAGGCGTCTGAATAGCATGAGCTGTCTGATTGCGAGCTATAGTATCCATCATCTTTTTCTCCATGGCGGCCATTTGTGCAGAAAGAGCAGATATAACATCAACCTCATGCATCCCCGCCGCCCTTTTTGTTACTCCCCTATCAGCTGGCCAATTTGAACTTATCTCAGCCATTCTTTCAAACAATACCCATGCCTCTTTGATTGTCTTTGTGTTGATTGACCCATTTGAGGATGAGTCAACAATGGAACGACAATGTGGAAGTAGTCCGGCATAAAAGTATTGAACTTGCAAAGCCTTCTTGATACCATGATTAGGACACTTTCGAAGCATCTCTTTGAACCTCTCCCAAGCTTCATGAAAATTTTCTGTGTCTTGTTGCCTGAATATGGAGATGTCATGCTTCAACTTTGCAACTTTGGCGGGAGGAAAGTATTTGTTCGTGAATTTTTGAACAAGGTCATTCCATGTAGTGATACTCCCTGCAGAATGTGAATCCAACCACTCTCTTGCTCCATCTCTCAAAGTATGTGGAAATAATCTGAGTTTGATAGCTTCCATGTTGACATCTTGATATTCAAAATTGCTCACTGTCTCCAAGAAGCGTGATAGATGCATATGAGGGTTTTCATTAGAACGCCCATAGAATTGAAGAGTATTCTGGAAGAGGTTGATGACATCCGGTCTCAATTGAAAATTTTCCTTCCCATAAGCCGGATATGCAATGCTAGATTGGCTTTGAACCACAGCTGGAGTAATAATATCCCCAACTAGCAAATCATCCTCATCTATCTCAACCATTTGATCTTCTTCGTCTGCCATGGTGTTCATTCTATGTCGTGCTTCTCTTTGTTCTCTTCTTCGGTGTCTGAAAGTTCTTTCAATCTCGGGGTCAAACACCAAATTCTCAAGAGTTTCAAAATCTTGCATCCACCAAAGATAATATGCCTGAAAAGAACAAAGGTAGCACTGGAACTTTAAATGGAAAAATAAAATAAAGATAAAGAAATAAATCTAGAAATAACAAGGATCTAACTAATTAAATCTATCCCCGGCAACGGCGCCAAAAACTTGTTCTCTAAAAATGTACCGCAAGTGCACGGGTCGCGTTCAAGTAATAAAGTGATGAGAAAGTGTCAAACCCACGATGATAGATAATTTTGCTAACATCCAAATCAATCTAGCCCTAATTTAAACACACAATAAAACATATTGTTTTGATGATTAAACTAAGAATTCAAAGATGAATAAAAATTAAGCTAATAAGAAAAATATTAAAAGAGAAATTAGTAGGAAATAAAATCAATTAGAAGAAAATACTAGGAATTCGACTTCACCAACTATTCCACTTTAAAGTTACATTTTCCATTATCAATTCCAAAATGAGGTTACTATGGCAATCCATGCTCCTAAAATGTCTAGCAATCTCTCCCGAGTAGAGCTAAACCTAATTTTACACAAGACCCCCAAGCATTCCTACCGAGATAACGTATATGTAAAATTGCATTAAAACTCAAGAACATTCAAAATTGATTGCACAAAGTATGAAAGAGTATTCCTACATTCCATAAACCTTGTGTTGTTAATTAAATGTGCTAAACCTAATTTCAACCTCCCGGTAGCAATTAAGTCACAAAAGCATTTCAATGGTGATCAATCATCTCAATACACAATAAAGCCCAATAATCAACAACCATAAAAACCAAGCATAAGAAATCAATAACAAGAACAATACACTTTAAAGATTCATAAATGGATTCATCTCATTCCTAGTAAATAAAATTAGCCCATAATATTCACAAGGACAAAATGTAAAATAGATACAAAATACATCACCGGGTTTGATAAAGTCAAGAGAAATGCAAGATTTAGCTTGAGCTCATGGTTGTCTTCATTTGCCCACTATAAACCTCCATTCATCTTCCTCTATTTACAAAATACACACAATAATGTACAAAAAATCATGAAAAACCCATATCCATGGAGTTTTTCAAGAACCCTAATCTTCTTTGTGGAGAGCTTTCTATGTGAGAGTTGAGTTATGAGAGAATGCCCAAAAAATACAGATAAAACGGCTCTTTAAACCCTAGAAATCGTGAAGGGCAAAATTACCATAAAGCCCCTGAAAAGCTGAACAAAAATTCGCGGAGGATCAGAAAATGAACCATGCGATCGCATGGTGTTAATCCTTGCGATCGCATGGTATAGGCAAAATGCATTCTGCTAAAAAAACTGCACCCTTGCGATCGCACACAAATAGGCCCATGCGATCAATTTCCAAGTGCCTGATTTTGAATTTTGATTAATTGCACTTCCAGTCCCTGATCTATCTGAGATGTTGACTTTAGTCCTTGAAGTTTTGGTTGTCTTTCATATAGGTCCTCCATAAATTGCAACATTGGTCCTCCATCTTTAGACATATATATCTTTTGGTCCCCAAGATTCTCGATTTGCACAGATTTAGTCCTTTTTGCTCATTTTTCGCGTGGATCTCTTCCAATCGCCATCCAAGCTCGGGTTTTTACCTAAATAAACAAAAGAACAAAAATAAGCGGTAAACAACTCTAAAGAACTCACAATTATCCATTTTTAAAGGCTAAAATAAGTGCGAAAACCGCACTTATCAGATACACCAAGTGGATAGAGCCCCAAACC
Source organism: Forsythia viridissima (assembly GCA_030279155.1). Lineage (NCBI taxonomy): Eukaryota > Viridiplantae > Streptophyta > Magnoliopsida > Lamiales > Oleaceae > Forsythia > Forsythia viridissima. The sequence goes on along the minus strand of CM059041.1, from coordinate 26,283,076 downwards.
AAAATTGAGATGTAGGAGAATGTTATTTGTTTGGATACACCAAGTGGCGCTCGCGTATCTCGTTTGAAGTCGAAAATTGTGTAGCCGGCTCAAGAAAACCAGTTTGATTGTGGAATTTCTAGTTGCCGGTGCATCAAATATTCAATCCCAAATATGCAAAGGTTTGGTACAACGAAATCACAATTGTAGATTTATGTGTTACAATTAATAGTACCATATGTATTATGATGTGTCACAATTATGGATTTATGTGTTACAACATATATATAATAAATTGTAACAGATGTGCTCATATGTGATTTTTGATTCTTTCTATATTATGTCAACTGATTGTGTATGATTATTGACATATTGCCACAAATGTTATGTATTATGGACGTGCTACAATTGTTATTATCATGAGCTTTATTATTTGTAACACGAACTGTTACAAATGTGATCTTATTGAGATTTTTGGATCTTGGTATGTTATGTTCACTGAATGCATTGTGACAGCCTATGATAAATAAATGTTGTGTATCATGAAATGCTGCAAATGTTATTATCATGAGCTTTACTATATGTAGTATGAATTGTTACAAATGTAATCTTGTTGGTTCTTACCATGTTATGTTAACTGATTGCGTTAATATCTATAAGTGGTTAATGACTGAGATTTTTTTTTTTTTATGTGAGGAGATTTTTTTTTCCAAACATATATATTAAAATTATATTTGGATGATTGAGACAATTATCTCATAATTAAAGATTCTGTAATCTTGGATTATAATAACTATCTATTAATTAACTTTTGGTTATGATATATAATGCAATTAATAAAAAAATTATTAATTAAAAATAAAAGAGATAAATCAAGTATAGGGATTTGATCTACTCCCCACCACGAGGAGTTTTTATAACTCCCACTGGACAAGCAAAACTAATTCACATTTGCTTGTCCAATTTCCACTCGACACTTGTCTAGTCAGAGTTATAAGACCCACCATGGGGAGTAGATCATGCTTGGACAAGCAAAACTAATTCACATTGTAACAGTGGGGATTGGACAAGCAAAACTAATTCACATTTTGCTTGTCTAATTTCCACTCGACACTTGTCCAGTGAGAGTTATAAGACCCACCATGGGGAGTAGATCATGCTTGATCAAGTATGTTACTAATTTATAGTAGCTTATTTATGTATAATTTTCAATCTAATTTGTTAAGATATAACTTTCACTTGCTGGCATTCATTCGGATGATGATAATTTCACCATATACTACAAAATATAAAATAATTTAAAAAATATAATTTAACTTTTTTTATTTAAATTTTTTTTTGTAACACTTGTTGTTATAGTTGTTATGTTTGTTAATAACAAATGTAACACATTTATTATAACTAAAATAACAAAAGTAACAATAAATGTTACAAAAATAAAAAATAGTATCTTTAGAATAAAAAAAAAATGAAAGTATTTTAAAAAATATTTTATTTATTAAGGTTATTTATGAAAAAACCCATTCGGCTGTGATGTTCGATTAAGGCCAGGCCCATTTCGTATTCCTTCCTTTTTCTAACTTTTAGGGTTTGTTGTCAAATCATTCAATCCCTCGCTCCAACCAAAAATCGTCACAGTTGCATAGAGGAGCTGCCACCGATCCAGTTCCGATGGGTATAGCCCTCGCTCTCTATCTCTCTCTCTCTCTCTCTCACACACACACACACACACAAAATACGAGTTCTCTTCTGCTCTATGGATTTTATTTTTTGACGGCATGGGATTAATGCGTTTATATTTGAAATGTATCTATTTATGTGTTCAATAATGTATGAAAAAATTATATGTATTGGCAGGGGCGTACACTTATGTGTCGGAGCTATGGAAGAAGAAGCAATCGGATGTGATGAGGTTCTTGCTGAGGATCCGTTGTTGGGAGTACCGCCAGCTCCCCGCCGTCGTCCGGGTCACCCACCCGACCCGACCCGACAAGGCTCGCCGCCTCGGCTACAAGGCCAAGCAGGTGCCCCTTCTCTGCCCACGTTTACTTTATACTGCTGCATTCCAATGTGAGGCTTCATTCGTTGAGATTTGCGTTGGTTTATTCTTTATAGCTTTCTCGACTTTGAGCATTGTTTCCTTTGGAGATGTCACATCATTATCGATTGCACTACTTAATTTAATAAGACAAGACTTTCTCTTCCCGAACTTATTTGTTATATGGAAATATGAATTTAGTGGGTTGTTGTTGAATTGGGAAATATAGGTTGTGATGTAGATAGTTGGAGAACGTTAACAAATGTATATTGCATTCTGTTCTGTTCTGCACGTTCTTGGGAATTTTGAAGGCTGATTATCGGAAAGTCAAATGCTTATGAGGGTGATAAGATGTGGTTCTGTTCTATTGTCATTGAGATGATCATATTAGAAATGAATGCTAATATCAAGTTTTCTAGGGAGGCTAACTTCAAAGAACCAAATGATTGAGTGCACAATGTTCTTTTAAATTTTGTATTTGTGTCAGTTTCAGTAAGAGCCCTCATGTTTCGATATGGTTTTCACATTTCGACATAATTGTAATGGATAATATCATGAAATTGTTTTGTATATTCGCTTTTGCTGCATTCTTTATTTACTGTTAAATTTAGGCTGCCATCCATATTGTATACTTGTATGTCATTTATGAGGGCTTCATAATCATGGAATAATGTGTCAATTATCTTCCAGGGTTATGTCATCTATCGTGTTCGTGTGAGACGAGGTGGTCGCAAGAGACCTGTCCCTAAAGGTATCGTGTATGGTAAGCCCACCAATCAGGGTGTTACCCAACTCAAATTTCAGCGCAGCAAAAGGTCAGTTGCAGAGGAACGTGCTGGTAGAAAGTTAGGGGGTCTTAAGGTTCTGAACTCCTACTGGATCAATGAGGTATATGACCTGGTGAAGTTATTTGCTTTTATTGTTATTATGTTCAAAATCTGGAATGGGACATGTCAAGATTTTATATGCTTGTGTTTATTGATGTAGGATTCAACTTACAAGTACTTTGAGGTCATCTTGGTTGATCCTGCACATCAAGCTATCCGTAATGACCCAAGAATCAACTGGATTTGCAACCCTGTGCACAAGCACAGAGAGCTCCGTGGTCTCACTTCAGCAGGAAAGAAATACAGAGGTCTACGTGGAAAGGGACACTTGAACCACAAGGCACGACCTTCACGCAGGGCCACCTGGAAGAGGAACAACACCCTTTCACTTCGCCGATACCGTTGATTTTACTTGCTGTTGGTTAATTTCTATCTGGTGTTTGTTTGGACTTGTTTTGACGTTTAAGTTTACAAGAAATGACTATGAGGACTGATCCTTTAATGTTCAGTGCACTTTATTATGTTTGCTGCATATGATTGGGTAATGTTGTGCCCGTGGCAAGTGAGATTACTGTTTGTTCACCCTATATGCATTGTTCAAATTGTGGAAAAGAAAAATTGCATGGTTATAGTGATGTGAATCTATGATATGCAGACACCTGTGGACTTGAACCGCGGGGACTAGAGCTATTAACCGCTTCAGTTGGCTGCCTCTGCAATCTGCATCAATAAACCCTTCATGACCAATGTTGGCTGCTTGTAACCTTCTCCTTCTAGTACCCTTCAATTACCAAAATGTAATTACGAGAAACCTCAGTAAGAATTTCTCGTAATTACCAAAAGGCAACCGTAACCTTCGTTACCAATGTATAAGAAGTGTACTTCAAAAAAACCCAAATGTTTTACTATGTATTTGAAAGGAATCTCTTTCATTTAAACGCACTGCTATATGTATAACATTTGGCATCAGCAAACCTGTATAAGAAGTGTACTTCAAAAAAACCCAAATGTTTTACTATATCCAAAAAAACTAAAAGAGGCTTAGAAATACTACTATTCATGTGGTAATTGAAAATGATGGCATTTTACTCAGTTTTTTTTTTTTTGGTTATGAAATCAGAGTCATTACACGCATTATGCACACAGTAGCGGTGTAATTTTATTATGCCTGGGTTTTTTTTCTCTGGCCGTTTATTGCTCTCATCGTGTTCTCCGACTCCGATCGTGTTCTCCGGCCGTGTTCTCCTAAACACACAGTTGCCGTGTGAGTGTCTTAACCCTAGGTTTTGGTCTCTTCGTCTTCTCTGAATATTATTCATGTTATTTCCTCTTTTGCTTCATTAACATCAGATTTAATTCATAAGCTAGCGCTGAATACGTCTTAGATCTGGGTTTTTTCGCTGTTATTCTTTTTCCATGTTATTTCCTCTTTTGCTGTTGTCGTCCACCTGTTTGTGGTCTTCGATTTGGGTTGTGGTTGCCATGTTATTTAATATCTCGGATTTGTGGAATTCGATGTTATTGAGTACATCTATGATTAATTGATTTTGATCGATTTGTCGAATTTGGGGCCAATTCGATATGGTGTTTGTTGATTTTTTGTCAATTATAATTTTAAGTTCATCGAATGAAAACACTGTTAATCGATTGCTTGATGTACTCAGACGCGCATGTGTTCTACTTCTTCAGTATTTATTGGTTGTTTACTGTCATCCTTTATTAATTTTTCTAATGGACTTTGTTCCTTTGCGGAATCTAAACACATTAATGGATTACCATGTATAAGACAAAAAAATACAAAAGGAAATCTCAAACTCAAACCATGATGCACTACAACTTAGCCCAACTGATAGATTTAGAATGAAGATCAGCAGTATGAAAGGGGGGCATTTCAAATCACATTTTTCATGAAGAAATTAAAATTACCTGACTTCACTCTGAATATTGAAGTTTTCCACCTACACCAGCAATTCCCCATTATACACACCAAACAAGAAAGAACCCACCAAAATCCAAAAGAAAAGTTGCAAATTAGACTCAGATTACACAAAATCAGGAGAAAAGAAAGGTGTGAAATAAGCTTTAATACTCTGGTACTATGTGGTATATATGCCAATTTAATTGAATATGTGTTATTTCTATTTCGTCCTAACAATAAAATTTAGTTACACATTGTTTTGCCAAAAGACAACTATGAAAGACCAAGTTTGTATATATAGGTGCAAGTTTGTAAGACCGGATCACGTCCAAAATTACGCCACTTTTATCTTTAAAAGAACAAAGTAAACCCATTTACTGGAATCTGGTTATTATACTCTAATTTTAAACGATGGCGTTTTGCTTACATCATCACAATGTTAGGCTTTTTTTCGACCCTACGGATATATAAAAATTTAATAAATGAATGTATAGAGAATTCAGCAGTATGTTTGGAGTAGGTTTTGTAGGAGTTTCTTGGTCTAAATGATTGATGTAGGGTATATCATTCTCTGTTTTCTAGCCTAGAAAATGCAAATTGGAACTGATAATTATAAGAATTATTCATTCAATTTTCACTTCTTAGCAGATACATTTACGAATCAAACTTGGCAACTTCTCATTATTTAAAATATTTGAGTGTTGTTATTTGGTAGTCAAGAGATCCACATAGAATTTTAAAAAAGTTAGACACTATTCTCTTTCTATATAGTTATGGCTAATTTATGCTGCAGTTGAAGATAGAGAGACCCAATAGACATCATGGCTAATCCCAGTTTTTGTGGTGGCTAATGTTGCAGTGTTTGTGATCGAGATGTATGTGAATAATTACCCAAAACATGTAAAGAATCGGGGTTTTATTCTTGGCGATGACAGAAAATGTGTGGCAAGGTTTCTTGGGAGGTTTGCTTTCCAGCCCTTGAGGGAGAATCCTCTATTTGGGCCTTCCTCTTCCACGTGAGAATCATTTTACTTATACCCTTTTCTTAATTGTGAATTTGGGGTTTTATTTCTTTTAATTTCATTTTTGTGCTTAATTAATTTTTTTATGTTGCCTGTATTTTTTTTTTTTGCAAATTGTGGTTTCTGGCATTAAAATTAGAGCCTTTGCCTTCTTGGTGCGGAGTATGTGTGAATTTTGTTTAGTTTCTTATTTTCAGGAGAGTTCTGCAGAGAATTGGAGTTTTCCAACTTAAAAACTGAGTCTTTACGTTAATACCTTTTGCAATACTTTTATCATCAACGGCCCACCTGCTGACAAGTCAGCGGTGGGCCGAATTTCACCTGCCCCTAGGGGCAGGTGATCGGCACTCTTGCAATATATGCATTTGATTCTTACAAGAAATATAGAGTGCTTTGGTTTGTTTTTTGGGCACGTGCATTCCCTCCTCCTTTAAATCTTCCATTTTGGTTCATGTCAGGTTATAACCCTGGATATGGGTCTTCTCGTTGCTGGGACAAAATATCGTGATGAATTTGAGGAAAGGTTGAAGAAGTTAATGGAGGAAATTAAACAAAGAGACGCTATTATACTTTTTATTGACGAGGTGAATACGTTGATTGGTGTAGGAGCAGCAGAAGGGGCAATTGATGCTGCTAACATCTTGAAATCTGCTCTAGCTCGGGGTGAACTGCAAGTTAGGCCAAGATAACATCATGAAATGGGGCAATTGGACACATTAAAAGATCACTGTAAAAAGTGTGAATCACAGACTTATCGACATTATTTAAAATGACACGCAACAAGTTTTTCTTTTAATAATGTCTGGACTGGAAGGTCGTCTTCCTTTATATTGCTTCCTTTTTTGCCTTCCCACCTAATCGGTACAAGGAATTTATTTGGTTTTGCTAAAAATATTAAGGAAGCTTTTCAAAGCATGGTTTAATTATTTAATACAATTACATTGCACCTCGTCTATGTAGCGCGATGAAAGCACTGGGAAGGAGTAATATGGACGACATCAAGTATGCGGGCTGTGCTCCATTTGCTGCCATGGCTACCGGTGTCCTCACAGTTCGTTTCAAAGAGCAGATTGAGTTAATCCAGAAAGCTATACAATCAAATCATTTTCATTGTATTATTCTTTTATTCAAGTAGTGACTATTATAATTAAATTTTATTATCAAATTATTGAACATATTGTATACTAATGAGTACTATTTTTGACACTATTGCACACACCATTACGGTCATAACACGTGCATCGCACGTGACCCTACTAGTGTATTTGAAAAGAATCTCTTACATTGAAACGTACTGCTGTATGTATAACATTTGTCTTCAGCAAATCGACCTATTTTTCAGCATGGATAGGGATTTTGGCTCAAATAGTCCCTAATGTATGCACTAAGTATGGTTTTGGTCTCTAATCTTTCATTTTTTGCTAGGAGGTCTCTAACCTATGCATTTGATTGCAAAACTAGTCCCTATGGACGGAATCTGTCTAATTGTACCGTTAGCTATTAATTTTTTTTTGGGATTTTGGTACAAATGGTCCATAACCTTTACCCTTAGTGTGGAATTGATTCCTAACGTTTATTTTTGGCAAACATGTTCCTAACCTATGTGTTTTGGTGCGAAATTGGTCCTTATGAGATGAAAAAGACAAATATGCCCTTAGTTAATTTAAAAAAAATTGTATGTGGATTCCTAATCATTACAAAATGTACAAATATGTCCAATACTTTTATTTTTTTATAAAAAATTAAAGAAAATTAATGGATTTTTATTTTTTTTGAAATTAACACTTTAGTAATAAACATGTCAAATAAAATTATTATTTTTATTATTAAGTAATTATATTATTTAAAATTTAAAATTTAATTTTATTGTTGTATAAATAAATAACTTTGTTATAAACTTGATGTACGAATACTTTTATTTAATTGAGTTATATGTTTATTAACTACAAATATTAGAGATCCAACTATATTCTTCATATTTTAATTTATCGTTTTATTTTCGTTCAAAAATAAAACACATAATGTGTAAATTAACTTTTATTAGTAATTTTATATTAAATAAAAATGTAATAAGATTAGTTCAAGTTATGTAATAATTTTTATTTAATAAAAATGTAATAAAATTTTATTTTTATTTGACATATCGTGTATAATTTTTATTTGACATATCATGTGATTGTTGGTATATAATTTTTTTCAATGGAGTGTACATACTATTGAATATTTTTTTTTTTGAATGCTCACATTCCAAATTATTTTATTTACCAGATTTAATAGTTTGGCAGTAGCATGATAGCAGGTGGTAGTGACTGATAAAAATTAATATTTTTATTTACCAGATTTTATTTTATTAATATTTAACATAAACATACTAATAAAAGTTAATTTACACATTATGTGTTTTATTTTTGATCGAAAATAAAACGATAAATTAAAATATGAAGAATATAGTTGGATCTCTAATATTTGTAGTTAATAAACATATAACTCGATTAAATAAAAATATTTGTACATCAAGTTTGTGATAAAGTTATTTTTTTATACAATAATAAATAAAAGTTTAAATTTTAAATAATATAATTACTTAATAATAAAAATAATAATTTTATTTGACATGTTTATTACTAAAGTGTTAATTCAAAAAAAAAAAAACTCATTAGTTTTCCTTAATTTTTTATAAAAAAATAAAAGTATTGGACCTATTTGCACATTTTGTAATGATTAGGAATCTACATACAATATTTTTTTTTATTTAACTAAGGGCATATTTGTCTTTTTCATCCCATAAGGACCAATTTCGCACCAAAACACATAGGTTAGGGACATGTATGCCTAAAATAAACGTTAGGAACTAATTCCATACTAAGAGTAAATGTTATGGACCATTTACGCAAAAATTCCAAAACAAATTAATGGTTAACGGCACAATTGGATGGATTCTGTCCATAGGGACCAGTTTTGCAATCAAATGCATAAGTTAGGGACTTGTTAGCTAAAAATAAAAGGTTAGGGACCAAATTCGCACCGAGTCCATACATTATAGACCATTTGCGCCAAAATCCCGCATGGATATGCTAATCATAGGCGGTTTTAGCAAGGCCCAAGAGGGGGCCTAGGACCCCTCTCAATTTTATGAAAAATGCGGATTAATTCAAAGCTTATAAAGGTCTTCTATAAAAGTGGTTGGCCTGATTTTATGAATACCAGATGGTATTAATGTTTGCTCCTATGGAAATCGCTTCATGTTCAATTTCATACGCTCTCCTCTTTTTCAGAACAAATAACTCTACTAAATTATACTATCAATTGCCCTAAATATCTTACAACTAATTTTCTACGTTCACTTCTCTCACATTCCCCATAAATTATTTCTTCAATTTTTGGACCAAAAGCAAAAGGAAGTTGCAGTTTAATAGGTTCATTAATGCATATTCCAGGATTACTAAATGTAATCAATCTCAGCGATTCATCGTTTTTATTGAAGTTAGAGGGTCTGTCATTTTTTTTCCTTGGTGGTGTATTTTTATATATTTTGTATGTTTATGTAAGTGTGCATTTTTGCTGCTTTGGCTTCGAGTTTTGTATATTTTTTTGTCCAATATTTTGCCACATATAGTATTTGAATTCAATTTTTGGCTTAATTTGCGAGGATTAAAATGTTGAAATGTTTCTTGGAGAACGTACTTAATAAATTGTTAGAAGAGTCCAGGTCTTGATATGGATATTAGTTATTCTATATGGCGGGCATTGAATAAGAGCATTAGAGCTGCAATAAAGGGGAAAAAAAAGCTCTACTCAAATTAGCTTTACTCAAATTAGTGGGCTTTGATATTTTTTGCTTATTGTATACAAATACTCCTATAAGTAAAATTCTATATCAGCCACTTATGCTAATGCATTTTTCTTGTGACAAGATAATTCAAGAGGATGAAAAAAAAAACTGCACAAGAAATTCGAAAAGCCCTTTCTTATTCTTCCTTTCCAAGCCTCCCAGATTCGGCCTCAAATCAAGTCGTCCTCTCAGACGTCCAAGGATTCAACAACTATCAGGACCTTCCTCGCTGCAATTCTCTTGTCCAGATGTTATTAGATATTTAACTTCATCATTTTCACCACTGTAATAAAGTATCTTGATTTGTAGCTAAACCTTACTGTCCTCCATTAATGTAACTTCTGTTGAGATTCTGCAATGCTTGGCGGATTGAATCTTCATCTTGATTGGAATATTTCAAGCACATCAACCGTTGAGCAACACGGTAAGCAATTTGGACATCGTAATACTACTCGCAATTTATCTCCATTCTCTTCATCTCCTATATATGGATAAAAAATGAGGTATAAAGAAAAATCAGTAAAAATTCACCATTTCTCATTACACATAGATGGCCGTTTTGACATTTTATCTTAGGATTTTTTGCACAAATGGTCCTTGACTTTTGTACTTACTGCAGGTTGAGGATCTATCGTTTCATTTTTGGCAGTTTAGCCCCTATTTCAAATGTTTTTAACGATAATGGTCCTTTTTATCAATTTCCATCTAATTCTCCTAACGTTGGAAAATTTTGGATTTAAAAAGTAAAGAAATTTTTACAGCAAAAGTCTCTAATCTTTCAAAAAGTGTCGAAAAGTCCCCAAACCTTTTAATCCTAACACATATAACCTCAAACTTTTTTGACAATTTTACCCACAACTTAAATAAATTAAAAATAACTCTTAAACTTTTTCAAAAATATAAATAAGTCATAAATATTTTTATTTTTTACAGATTTACACTTAAAATAATAAAAAATGTGTCATCAAGTCCCAAAACTTTTAATTTTGTTCACCAAAATGACATTTAAAATGTGTTTGATTAAAATCATATTTTTTAGTAAAAGTTGTTGAAATGTGTGGTTGAAAAGTTGTGGGACCATAAAATGTGTGGTTAAAATTTATTGTTGATTTTGACTTTAGCTTTTTAGCAAAATCAAAATTGAAAACAAACGGACTCTTAGAGTCTCTACAGATTTTGTCTAGTGGTTCGTTAATTAACAAAAAATTATACCCATGATCACAATTTGACCAATTTAACAGAACATGATCACACATATTTGTTGTAGAGATCAATTGACAAGAGTGACATGACATGGCAATTCAATGTCACGTTTAAATCTTAGTTATTTTCCTTCCGCCTTAGCAGATCTGTTTGAGAACCACATCCAGAGCTCTCTCTCTCACTGATACGAGTCATCTTTGAAGATGCCGAGAGCTAAATGTTAAAGAGTACTTTCAGCCTCATCATTTAGCAAAAGAGTGATGTTTGGAAGGTGATTACCACAGATAAACAAGTTGAATTTTAGTTACACCACCAGGAGCCTGAAAATCTCTCGTAATGAATATGGAAACCAGCTTTAGTAACTTACTAAATTTAACAAGAACTTGTAGAACTTGAACTTGATAAGGATCGGATTGTATTAGTTAGATTTTAGTTAGCAGAAGAATCGACTACTATTATTAGCGTCCATGCTCTACAAATAGGATTTCATAAAGCAACAAATAATCATACTTGGGAAGACATGGATTAGTTGATTTAGACAATCCCTAATCAAGATAATTTTGTTAGTAATTAAAATTTTGGTTGTAGAGATCAAAATGAATAAAATTGTAAACAATTGTGAAATTGGGACCAAAAAATATTGCAAATTCTCATTTATCAAATGGTTTACATATTACAAGAATTTATAGAAAATTATCCTATCTATTTTCTAGCTCACAAACCATATTCTCCTACAAGATATCTAAGATAAACCTTATCTAATCTAGTCAGTAACTAAAACCTAAAAATACAAAAGATAAATACAAATAAGAGTAAATTACACTCATAGTCCCTATTCAATTTTATTCGCACCTATCATCTCCAACCTTTCAGTAATTCGCACAAATGGTTTACTGATGATCCATTTTGCGATTTTCCCCCTAATAAAATAGAAAGGAAAAAAAAAGTAAAATGAAAATATTATAGTTGGACTGGACTCCTTGTGGGGTTATTCTTAGAGGGAAGTGGACAAACTACCACTTTTCAGAGGTGTATTTTGAAATATGTTCATTTTTTAACATTTGACGAATTGTCCAATTTTTTAAATTTTGGACAAAATTGCTCTTAGATGACCAATTAAATATCTATTATATCAATTTTCTCGTCTTCCCACTCTCACTTTTTCTCTCTCTAAATTAAACACTCTCTCTCCTCACTTCCTCCACCATTGCCGTTGCCTCTAAGAGTTAGGCACTGTTGGATGCAAATTCTTTGTAACCGATTTGCTTTTCACTCCTTCCTACTTATTCCTGACATTTAAAAGTGAATTTATCCCCATGCACCTATATAATAGAGAAAATAGGCTCCAATGATCAATATGCAGAATAATATCAGGTGTTCTCATTTAAGTATAGGGCAAGTCGACTGAGATTCATCAAATTTGGGAATACTATTTGGCAGTATTTCTATTCATAGGGCATTTCCTGACCATGGATTGAAGTGTAAATTACTTGTTCGCACAAAATACTATTTTTCACTTGTCTACAGTGGTGGAGTTAGACATTTTAAGTTGGAGGGTCCTTTAAGGGGTGGGCCGGGGGAGGGGGAAATTTTTTTCTCAAACCACAATTACTGAACCCATTTTTATTAAAATCTAATGATTTTTTTAGAAATCATAGTCTTTAAAAAGCTTACAAGAAGTCATTGCAAAAAAATATTCAAGTCATTGCAAAAAAATATTCAAGATCTAAAACTAGTCAAACTCTTCTTATACACGTTGCCTTGTATAAAATTGTCCTCCAATTATGAGTATACTCACATGTAAATTGAGGTCTAGTATATTTGTCAACTGGTTTAGTGGATATTGTATGGGCAAATGAATTGACCATGATCATATCCAGAAGGCACAAGAGTTCTGCAAGAAGAGTGAGCACAGACACATCCTCCCTTATGGCATCCATTAGTGCTGCAAGTTCAAACAAAAGCCATCAAGGCTAAATCTGATAATTGTTTCAGATGACAAAACTAAGTATTTGATTGCTGTTTTACAGTTAAAAACCAGTGACCATGCATACATTCGTCCTGAAAGAAACATCACATAAATATTCATAATAAATAAACAGTATAATTAACGACAACATCATAAAACTTTAGCTACCAGGATGTACTTACGAGTGTCTGTATTTCAATAGAAAAAGATATTCTGAAAAATGTTGAAATAGAGGAGAATAATAATTAGGTAACAAAGTGGTTCTCTAGTGTAAAGGAAATGAATTTAAAGGTTAAATACAATGAGGGTGCACAACAACGGATATCTTTGCCCATCGAATCACCAAAAGCTCACTCAATCTTGTTGAATTTCTGGGGGAAAATTGGTCCCAGAAAAAATTATCTTAGTATCTAAATAATCTGTTGTGCAGAAAGCATTTCATTGAAGTTGCCGTCTGTCGTGTATTACATTTCTTCGTTCATGAATATTAGTATGATGCAGTCTTGCACTATTACAGTCTATTGTTGATATAATTGAAGTAGAGATGTAAAAGAACATGCGACAGAAGACATGTTCCTTGAGCAATTTATAGACCAACCTTCCAGGCAAAATTCTGTCCGAGTATAGCATTCTTTTGATGCAGACTAGTTCCTTACATTTAACTGCAAATTTCAAGTAATTATTCAAGGCAACTAAACTTGATGCCAGATCTGGAGTAGAATATTTAAGTTTCAGGGTATAAAATACTACGGTATCAAATGGATAAGTAAGTATTCCCAAGAACTCGCATATCCACGTACAGGAACTGTGCCTCTGAATCCTAATTAACATATTATGCATGTCATTCTGGGTAATGACAAAGTAAATGCTCAACAGTGTTAATAAATGACTGGTTCATGGATTTAATATTGTTAGTTTTAAATCTAGATAACAATCAACCTAGAAGGGGGGTTGAATAGGTTGTTACTGAAAGTCTGTAAATATTTTTTTTTTTTAAAAACACAACGTTCACTTTAATGTTCTGATATTGATGAAAGTTTGTTGAACGTCAGAACATTTCACTGAACGTCTTGACAGTTTCGAGACAGTTATTATATAAGACGATTAAAACATTAATTAACACCAGATATAGCGTGGTAAACCCCTAAGGGAAACATCCACGGGCCCCCATGCCACGGGTAAATAAATCCACTATTTCAGAACAGGTTACACACGTCTCAATTTTTTTGAAATTACAATTTTAGACCTAATCTAAAACTTTATCAGCAATTTACAAAAAATAAAACTTAGTTAAGAACAATGATAAAACTTCCCTGTTTTATATTTTCTTCAACTAGTCCAGGAATGCAGTCAAGTACTTCGGTCTTGATCTTGGTCCATTCCACGTGTGTCCCCGGATTGATTCCACAAATCGGAACAAGGACCCAGTCCTTATCTTGCCGCCGAAATGCCGTTCTCTCTCACAATGGATTTCTTGTATGCTCAGTTTCTCAGAGCCGTTCTCAAAACTAGACTTTTGATCGGGCTAGGACTTTTTAATATCTCTCTGAGCTCTCAACTCATAAATGATTTGCTATTTGATTCTTGAGTATTTTTGCTTTCAAAGTCCGTAAGCTTCTTGGAATACCACCTGTCTTATTTATAGTACAAGAAGTTTGTCTAAACTTAATGACTTAATATTTATCTTATATATGGATAAGACACAATAAGTCTTTAAGTTTAAATAAACTTTATACAAGATAAGGTGAGATAAATCACAAGAATATGAAAACAAATCTAGATATTTATTTTCATTTAAGTAGAACAATAAAAAGATAATATTGTAATATCTTATCTACTTAGAAACCTAGTTCAATTAGAAAACTTAAACATGCAATTTATTCAATCACTTATTAACAGATAAGGAACAAGAGTTTTAGAATAACTAAAACTTATAAATAGATTGTGATAAATATAGCTTTAAAGTTTCCAATTTCCAAACAACTACTAGATAATCATTGAATCCTAATTTGCTCATATCAATAAATAACTTATAATTAAATATGCCAAGAAAATCGGATTCTTCAATAATCCAAAAACTGATTTTCAAAAACTGATTTTCCAACAAATATGAATGATTTTACTGCAATCTGGAGTATAGAATTATATACAATTGATGGCAGCGCATAGCAAAACAGAGGTTAGTTCAACAAATACCTTAGTGGATATTGAAGATTCATAATGAAAAGTTAAATCTTTAATTGTGAATTTTAACTGAAGGTAAAGACCCATTTGGTAATGACAAAATAGTTTATCCACAGATACAGTTAGAAATCTATTTGTGTTTCAAACTCCCTGCCTAGCACCAAAAGTGTAAAACGAGTAAACATTTTTAAACACCAATTTTGTATTTACCCAATTCTTCCCAAATGTCCGAATTTTTACCTCTTTACCCCCTCATAGTTTTTGGGTGCACTGCCTTTGTCCATAATCACACTCCAACCAAAAGCAAACTTGATCCCCAAGCCTTAAAATGTGTCTTCCTTGGTTACTCCCCAACTCAGAAAGGTTATTGTGGAAAATGTTTGTAATTAGTTGTATTCCTTTATTGTATCCTTGACTTAATTAGCATAATTATAGGAGAGATATTAGAGCATAATTAGAGGATAGATGTTAGGGCATAATTAGAGGTGAGATGTTAGGGCATGATTGAAGGGAAAAGTTTAGGAAGTTGTTAGTTTTTCTTTCCTATATATATTTGTTATTGTAAGAATTCATCAATGAAATATATGAAATTTCTCAAATTCTTCATGGTATCAGAGCAAGCCACCTGCTAATTTGTTTTCTAGTCTAAATTGTTGGAATTTTGGTCTTCTTGCCGAATGCTTTATGTCAGAATTTTGTTCTTCATGTTCTTAATCTATACTACATCTAAAAGACCCTAAAAATGACAAACATTTTTGGACTATTCTACCCTTATAAATTTTTAAAATTTCATATTCACCGTTATTATTCATTAATGTAAAATTATCGTTTAATATTTTATTTATTACTCTTTAATTCATCATTATTGTACATTAAATTTTTAACAATTTATTAAAGATGGTTATATTTACACTAATTATAAATGCACCACATTTTAATTGCATAAAAATTCTTTAACTTTTATTTATTGTCACATTTATGTTCTAAACTTTTTTTTCATCGGATTTTTATATTTAACATTCTATTAATTAACACATCTTGTTCCTACTAACAATTTTCGTCTAAAGATTCTATTAGCGTGCTTTAAAATGAGGGACGAATATTTAATCGAAAATTTGTATTTATTTATTTATTTACTTATTTAAAAGTACGAGGGAAAAATAAGTCTTTTTGTTCCTTTTTAATAGAATTTTTAGATGAGAACCGTTATCACAGACAATGTGTACTAATTAATTGAAGGTTGATGATAAAAATGGGATGAAAAAATATTAGGAACATAAATGCTACTAAGTAAAGATTATAAACCTTTTATGAAATTTAAATTTGGTGCACTTATAGAAAAAATATAGTGTGAATATATTTAGTCATTTATTAAATGTAGGGAGAAACATTTTTGGACTAAACTACCCTTACAAACTTTTTAAAATTCCATATTCACCATTAGAGTTCATTAATATAAAGTTATCTTTTAATATTTTATTTAATATTTTTTTATTGTTCATCATTATTGTACATTAAATTTTTAACAATTTATTAAATGTACAATTAAAATTTTTAAATATTTAATCTATTTAATCTATTATTGTATTTAATAAATATATATTTTGCATTACGTGAAATGAATGAATGGGAAAAGTTATAACTTTGTTTATTACTACACTAAAATTCAAATTATGGTTGTCAAAACTGAAATAGAGATAAAAAGATTAGTTTTAATACATTAGATTACAATGATCATGAACATATTTGATTCAGTTTTTTTAAACACTTTTTTTTCAAACTCATTTTCAACCACATGTTTTGTGGAACCCACAACTTTTATTGATTTTTCAACCACATATTTTATTAATTTTTTTTCAAAATCTCCTAAATGATTACTTTTAAACCCCACCAATCATATACTATTGTTAAGAACTAATGTTTGAAACTTTTTAAATTTTAAATTTTATTTTATTATATATATATATATATATATATATATATATATATATATATATATATATATATATATATATATATAATTGTTCTCATCTTCTTCTGTCCCTTAACAATATTTTCACAACATAGGCAAGCATTGACACTTCTTTAATTTTTGTTTCTCACTTACATTTATGGCGTGTTTTCATTTACGTTCTCAAATTAGACACGTCTAATAAAAAAAGAATTTATACAAAGAATATTGTTTACAAGGATTTACCAGTTCAACAAATGTACAATATTATGTAGTCAATCATTACATTCTCTCATAATAAAATTGGTAATTATTAATTTTATTCTTCGTAAAATGCAACCCTGGAGACCATTAAATTTCATAAGATTTGATATCAAATGTTTGTCAATCATCAAAGCTCAAATCACCAAAAAGTCTTCACTGGGTTCAAGTTACTATTCATATTACCACTATATAAACCCATCTCTAATTACAATTGTACTTTTATAAATGTAAATAAAATATCAACATCGAATAATACAATACAATACAACATGTTATTAAAAATCGTATTTTTTTTTATCTAATTGCAATTGCTATTTTAACATTTTAATTATTAACAATTTAAAAATAATTTTTTTGAAAATATTAAAAATTGAAAATATTATTACAAAAACACGTGCAACGTACGTGTGTCTAACTAGTTGCTCAAAAGAAGTTTCAAGATTATACAGGCTTCAACTTTTAGAGTAGTTCAGCCCATTTTCAGACAAAATTAGCCTATTTTCATGCCTTTTTAGCTTATTTTCACGCCCGTTCAATCTATTCTCAGCCTGGTTCAGATGTTTTTCAATCAGGTACAATTTCTTTTGCCAGATTTACACTAGATCAATGCTGGTTACTTCTTTTTCTAGCCATTTTACACTGGTTTAGGCATTTCCTGACTCTTTTAGGCCTATTTCGGATAGTTTCAATTTAGTTGAATTCTCGTTTGTCATCTTATTTACCAATCACCTTTTAACCCAATTGTGCTTTATTTTTTGTCATTTTCAAGATGTCAGTATCTCATCCTTTTGTGCATTTGCTCAATTTGCTTAATGTCACTAACTTTTCAAGCAATTCTTAGGTCATTGATTCAGAGCCACATATCATATTACTAGCCATTGAAATTTGTTCGTTTCCCATAGTCTATGTTCTAGAGAGTTAAAGTTGTAGACGAAAAGACAATATTTAAATAATATACATGTATTCCTATCTAACAGTTTAAACTTTTATATCAAGTGGTTCAACCCTTTAAAGTCATATAGGTCAGAATGTTTAAACGAGGAGAAATAGCTGGAGTTAAATGGTTGATGCAATGGAAAGATCAGCTCGTAGAAAAAGCTACCTGGGAAGATTCTGATAGAATTCAGCAGTAATACCCTACATTTAAACTTTGGAGACAATGTTTGGATAAGAGGAGGGTTGTTATGACAGCAATGACAACAGAGAAGAAGTGTAAAAGAGAATTCAGTGGAGAAGTAAAAGGAAAATGACCAACTGAATTAACAGACTTTTGAATTGAAAAGGCAGCGTTTTAAAACAAGAGAAGACGACGTCGTTTGCTGTAAATTTGATTTAATTAAATGTTAAATGCACTTTTATAAGTTGTAATAGTTGTAAACACAATTCTATCAATTTTGGCTTATTTACGTGGCAAATGAGAGAGAATGAGGTTATGATGTTTAACAAAATTGCCAGTGAATCTTCATTCCCCATCTCCTCTGATATTCTCTTTTTTTCTTCATCTTCTTGCTTTTCTTCTTGTACTCGTAATTCTCATTTCTGTAATTGGTATATTTCAGCTGGGTTTACTAGTGTTAATCAAAGTTCAGCTTCATTTTATCCTTCAATGGTGTAGTTACTGGTTATTGTTTGAGTTATTTGTTGATATAGATTCAAACTATAACAATTGGATAGCTGGGATTGAGCGGATCTTTAATCTTATTGACTGCCCATATCTTAGAAAGGCAACTCGTGCAGCATTTATGCTGCAATAGGGAGCTAGGCATTGGTAGGATTCAAACCTATAGAATTACTGTCCAGCAAACATCTGAAGTTAAAAGAAGGCACAATTCCTGATGTTTAAGCAGGGTACAATGACCCTAACGGAGTATGAAAAGAAGTTTAATGAATTATCACGCTACGTACCGAAACTGGTTGACACTGAGTTTAAGCGGGCAAGACATTTCGAGCAAGGCTTGAGAGATGATCTTAGGCAAGCGGTGGTGACCTTTGAATTGCACATGTACCATGAAGTGTTAGCTAAGGCTCAACTAGCCAATTTTGGGAGAACTCCAGCAACAGTAACAAGCATAGTAAGGATAAATGGAAGCAGAACTTTGCGAAGAGGAGTAAAGGAGACCCCATTATGAACAATTATCAGCAAGCATCCAATTACGAACAATTATCAGCATCCAATTTACGGTGTGCCAGAAGTGTTATGCTGCAGTGTGTCTTTTGGGATTCAATTCATGCTACATTTGTGGTGAGGTAGGCCATGCGGCAAGATTCTGTCCCAAGGGGCAAAAACAAAAGCTTGGGAATCTCCCTAAGAGCCAAGCCATGGTGTTTGCACTTATAGAGCAAAAAGAGAACCAGGACCGCAACGTTTTAGCGAGTAACATCCTTATCTTCCTTGTACCTACTTATGCTTTGATTGATTTTGGCTCCATTCACTCTTTTATAACTCCTAAGTTTATGAGCAAACTCAATACTCCTAGTGAACATGAAAATACTCCATTAGATGTTGCTACTCCCTCAGGAGAATTATTAAGTACAGACCATATAGTAAAGACAGCTAAGTTAGAGATCGATAGTAAATATTTGAAGACAAACATATACGTCTTGAAAATGCAAGAGTTCGACATGATTTTGGGAATGAATTGGCTTTCCAAGAACTACACAAATATTCTATGCTTTGAAAGGAAAGTGGTTTGTAAGTAGCATGGAGGGATATAACTTCACTTTTCAGTAACCAAGATAAAACCCCGACTCCGTATCATTTCGGTGGTAAAGGCAAGAAAAATCTTGAAGTCAGAAAGATGTACAGGATTCTTAATCATAGTAGAAGCTTAAGAAGATAAAGAACTAACAATGGGTGATGTTAAGGTGGTACATGATTTTTCGGAAGTCTTTCCTGATGATTTGAATAAAATGCAACCAAAACGGAAAATAGAGTTCGCGATTGATCTGGTTCTGGATCCGCGCCCCTTTCTAAAGCTTTTTATAGAATGGCACCAAAAGAGTTACAAAAATGAAGGCACAGATAGAGGAGTTGTTGGGAAAATGATTCATTCGACCTAGTGTATCACCGTGGAGAGCACCAGTTCTATTTGTCAAGAAAAAAGATGGGTCAATGAGAATGTGTATCGACTATAAGGAGTTGAACAAAATCACTATTAAGAATAAGTAATCCCTTTTTAGAATTGAAGATTTGTTTGACCAACTACAAGGGCCCAAAGTATTTTCAAATATTGATTTGAGGTAAGATATCACCAGTTGAGGATCAAATCCAGTGACATCTCAAAGACGGCCTTTACAACTCGTTATGGTCACTATGAGTTTTTAGTTATGCTGATTGGCTTAACTAATGCTCATGTACTTTTCATGGACTTGATGAATCGCATTTTCCATAAATACTTGGACCAGTTTGTCATCATATTCATTGATGACATCTTAGTCTACTCTTAGAGCAAAGAAAAGTACGAGAAATACTTGAGGATTGTGTTAGCGATCTTAAGAAAGGAAAAACTCTGGAAAATTCAAAAAGTGCAAATTTTGGTTTGAACGGGTGGTATTTCTTGGACATGTGGTTACAACACAAGGAATAGAGGTGGTCCATTAAAGTAGATGCGGTACTCAAGTTGTCGAGACCAACCAATGTAGGAAAAGTCTTCAGCTTTTTAGGTTTAGCAAGATACTGAGGTTTATTGAAGAATTCTTTAAAATATCCGGACCATTAACATAGCTGACTTATAAGAGTATAAAGTTTTAATGGACATAGAGATGTGAAAACAGTTTTGAGGATTAAAGAAGAAGTTAGTTAACGCGCCAATATTATTATACCTGAAGGATCGAAGGGTTTCGTGGTCTACAGTGATGCATCTAAACAAGCAATTGGATGTGTATTGATGCAATAAGGCAAGATAATTGCGTATGCATCATGACTGTTGAAGTCTCATGAGCGGAATTATCCCATGCATGATCTGGTTGCGGTAGTCCATGCTCTAAGAATTTGGAGGCATTATCTGTACGGAGGAAAGTGTGACATGTATACAGATCATAAGAGTCTCAAATATATTTTCACTCAAAAAGAGTTGAACGTAAGGCAGAGGAAATGGCTTGAACTGGTAAAATATTAGGATTGTGAAATCCATTACCATCCAGGCAAGCGAACGTAGTGGCCGACGCCTTAAGTAGAAAGACAACAGGACAAATGGTAATATTGACAGCACAGAAGCTCCAATTGAGGAAATTTGAAAGATTAAGTCTCGAGGTAGTTGCCACACCCTCTGATTCTGTTGCTCGAATTGCAGCACTTTTGGTTCGACCAACTCTGTGATCGGACTAAAAGCCATCAAAGGGGTGATTAGTTCTTCGTGTTTATCAAAGCTGAGATTGACACAGAAGAGGAAAGATTTTAATGTAGCCGAAGATAAAGCCCACTTTTGGAGGAAGCCCACTCTATTCCTTATTTTGTATATCCAGAAGGTACAAAGATGTATCGTGACTTAAGAACTATATTTTGGAGGAAAATTATGAAAGAAGATGTAGCTAAATATATGGAGAAGTGCCTAGTATGTCAACAAGTGAAAGTCGAACATCAGCGACCGTCAGGATTCTTGCAACCGTTGGAGGTTCCAAAATAGAAATGGGAACATGTGACAGTGGATTTTGTTGTAGATTTTCCAAAGTCAATAAAAGGTCATGAGGCCATTTGGGTAATTGTTGACCGATTAACCAAGTCAGCTCTTGCCTGTTCGCATTACTTTTTCTTTAGACCAATTGGCACAGTTGTATATTAAAGAAGTGGTAAGGTTCCATAGTGTCCCAGTTTCGATTTCGATTGTATCAAATAGAGACCCAAGGTTCAAATCGAACATTTGGAAGAGTTTACATCGGGTTATGGGAACTAAATTGAGCTTTAGTACATCTTTTCATCCTCAAAAATATAGACAATCTGAATAGACGATACAAACATTAGAAGATATGCTTCGATTGTGCGTTCTAGGTTTGGAGGCCATTGGAAAAAACATCTGCCTTTAATTGAGTTCGCATATAACAACAACTACCATGCCTCCATTGACATGGCACCTTATGTGACATCCGAAATTTGTCACCCCTAGCCAGTAAATTCGAATTTAAGATTGTGTGTGTGTGTGTGTATTAAGGATAAAAGGAAATTACTCTATATATGTATATATGTAAATATGTAAAGAATACATAGGATTGAAGAGTGATTGAAATTAGTATGAAATTATGTCATTAATTAGGTACAAAATATGGAATGATGTGCGCGTATGATGAGATAGACGATTTTCTTACTTTTCACGTAAATTAAGGAGGACAAGAAATTTTTCTTTATCATATTTAAGTGATGATTTGACATAACCCTATCCTATTTAAATGCACCAAAGCACATGCCACTTTACACCACTTTCATTACGTTCTCTCTCTCTCTCTCTCTCTCTCTCTCTCTCTCTCTCTCTCTCTCTCACCCACACATACACGCCCTACACACACACACAAAAAAAAATTAATTATATATATATATATATATATATATATATATATATATATATATATATATATATATATATATATATATATATATATATTTGTATACACACATAAACCACCACGCACGCAGTTCAAGGTTAGAAATATAATGAACAATTTTTCGTTATCTTTGACTGTTCTCACGTAAAAAATAAGTGTGTGTATATATATATTTGATTGTAAGTATACAATTTTTATGTATTTCTACGGCTATGGGTCCTTGTTATGTAAGAATGAACTGGAGTTTAGCAGCGCTACGCACGAAAACTGACACCATCTAAGTTCGGTCCAATTTTCGTGTCTCATTCTGCAAGTATGAATCTTTTTGTTGAAATATATATGTATGTATTAATTATACATGTACACCTATTGGGATTAATTCTCACTCCTCTTATGTTTCTTATTTCAAATAACTGATGATTTGAGACCGTTGGCACAGAGGTAGTATAGGGTTGCGGGGATTCTCTTTCAAGAAATTAAAATATAAATAAATCTCCCGTAGAGCTAGTTTCATGTTTTTCTTTCTTGTTCTTCGTATTTTAAAATTTTAATTGGTTAAGTTATGTTTTCCTTTAAAAAATACTAAATTATCTGAATTTATTATTGGAAAGATTGATTGTTAAAATAAATGTTTCACTTATTAATTTATTATTATATTGTTCTATTTGTTGTTTGAGTTCCCTCCAATAATTTTAAAGTACATTTAGTGACACTGAAGTTCCTAAGAAGTCAGGTCGTCACAGTTGATCATAACCTTTACAAATTTGGAAACTTCCAAAAAAAAAAGAGGAATTTTATTTTTTGTTGAAATGGTGATTGTGTCACTGTTCATACGAACAGTGTGCAAACAGTGCACATACTGTTCACTAGTTTCTAGTTTTTCTTTCAGAAAAAAAAAAATATATGATAATAAATATAAATTATTCCACGTAATGTATTATTATTTGTTACAAGTTATGTTTTAGAGGTATATTAAAAATTTTACGAGCTATGTTTAGAGTAAGTTATAAGTATTTATTTTTTTTACGGAAAGTAATTTAAATAATTTAAGTCACCTCGTTGCACCATACCCCAAACCACGGCTCTCGAATCAGATAACTTGTGTACTAACCTGTGGAATGTTTTTGTTTGTTTAATTTTCATCATGTATAATTATGCAGAAAATATGATTTATGAACGTATGTATAGAATGTGATATGGTGATATCTTTATAGGGTTTAAACTTCTAAGATTAATTTTGTATGTGTTAGCAGTATATGTTTAGCTGTCGTAAACAACATGTTTGTAATTAAGTACATGCCACTTAAATAAGTATACATATGTTGCAATTAATCATGTGTTTTCTCGCCATCTAAATTAAATTGTCAAGAATCGTAGCCTCAGGACTTCTATATTATGCAAAGCCTTTAAGTTTGAAAGTGCCGATTAAGGATTAACCAAATATGAAAAATGTATATTTTAGACGCTTTCACTTATTATTATTTTTTTCTAATTTGTGTACTCGCAAAATTGAAAGGCTTTGTCAAAAAGATTAAATTTTCTAAAGAGAGCTTGGGATTTAAGTGGTCCATGTGGGCCCCCTCCTCACGTGGAAGCCTTTTAGAGCGTGTTATTCAAATCAGTAAAAAACAAAAACAAAAAATAAAAAAAACAAAGACAATAGTGCAAGCTTGTTTTAAATTTAGGTATGATGACTCAATCATTTTTTTTAAAAAAAATCTATTGTTGGAACCTTCAATTTTTTTTGAAACTTCTAAATTTGGGAGATTTTCATCCTAAGTTCAAACCAAGGTGCTCATTAGTTTTTATGCATTTTCGTGGATGGCTAGATGTTCAGCTCAGATAAGAAGAGAGAAGGTCTATAGATAAAACGTGTCAGAAAGGCTAACAACAACAATGGACGACCTCAACAACCCCAACCTAATGGCGTAGAACCACAGTTTGCCCAACTATTCCTCGGCTAGTGGGCGCTGGCTCGGCCCATCAAAGCTTGTCTAGGGACGAGCCTAAAAATAAAAAAGAGGGCCGAGCTTGTTCAGCTTGGCAAAAATATGAGACGGCCCAACGAGTCTACTTGTACGAGCTCGTGGGCAGTGCCCACGAGCCGCTCAGCTCGTGGCTCGTGCCCAACGGTCACATTTGGCCAAATTTTTATTATTTTACTATTTTTTAAATTTAATTGTTTTCCTATAAATATTCCATTCTAACTCATTTTTTTCACACTTCAATCTCTCAATCTATTGTATACTGAATTTAATAACAATTCTCAAATTGCAATTTCTCAATATTAGTTTATAATTAGTATCTCATATTTCATTATCTAAATATTATTCTATAATTTTAAGTTTTAATTTTCTACTTCTTCTAGTAATTCTCTAAATTTCTATTTTCTACTACATCTTTATCTTCTACTCTTCTCTTTATTATTTTATTTCAAATGGCCTACAATTAAAGTGATGATAATTTCAGTAGTCTTAATGATATTCCAATTCCAAATGATATTATTAATCAGTTTGGAGGTAGCACTGATCCAATTGATTTGGATGACGTTCAAGAAGTCGGTACATACAAACAACCATCAGTTCTAGCACTAAACGAAAACCACCAAACAAAAGGATATGTGCTGGAAACATTTTGAGTTGCTGCCGACTGGTAAACTAATAGACGGAGACCTTGAACACAAAACATAGTGTAAACACTATAAAGAGAAGTTAGCTTGGCAAAAGGGGATAGATACGACCCATGTAAACAGACACTTCAAAAAGTGTCAATTCAAACACATATGTTTGGAATCAAGTCAAGCACAATTCTAGCTTAGATCTCTCGAAGTTGGGTCTAGTAGTAATCACAATCTCAACAATTGGGTATATTTACAAGATATCATACGCCGCAAAAGAATACCAGTATTGGTAGCAAATGCGGAGTTTCCACTGAGCTTGTTGGAAAATCCTCATTTCACAATCTTCATCCAAAAATATCTCCAATTAAAGTACGTTAATGTTTCTAGAAATACTCCTCGTAAAGACACTATTATTTTGTATAATAAAAAGAAAGAAGCCATTACAAATAATATTAATAATTATAACAGTGGTTTATCTTTTACGTCAGACTTATAGACATGTAACAACAAAAAAGAATACATGGCTGCAACGGCACCCTACATTGATAGTAATTGGATAATGCATAAAAAAGTAATAGCGTTTAGACAAATTGATCATAATGGAGTTAATATTTATCACGTTTTATTGGGTGTTATTAGGTGTGTTACGTGAATTTAAATGTGATTCTAATATTCGTAGTTTTACATTTGATAATACAGGCCCCAACAATACGGTAATTGATAAATTAATTCAACATTTTAGTCCAGAATTTGATGGTATTTTATTTCACATTCGTTGTGTATGTCATGTGTTTAATTTTATTGTACAAGATGGATTAAAATTTATACAAGAACAATTAGAAAAAATTAGGTATGCTATTAATTATATTATGGTCTCACCAGCAAGAAAACAAGTTTTTGCTGCTCTATGTGTTGAAAATAGGCTACAATCAAAATATTTTTGTACTGATGTTGGCCATAGATGGAATTTAACATATCTCGTACTTGAATCTTGTGAAGGTTACGAATATTGCATTACTGTATATTATAATGGCCAACATTCACACGGCTCAGAATATGATTTGGAAGCATATGACTAGAAAATATGTGCTCATGTTAAAAATTTTGAAAGTTTTTTACGACGCAACAAAAATGCATGTTCATGTGTTTATTATCCAACTACTCCACTTTTTTTAAAATCATTTTTATTATATTGCTAACAATTTTAATATGTATAAGAATTTTGCTCTTTTTTCTAATTTTATACATGTCATGGAAGCTAAATTTAGAAAATATTGGGAATAATTGCCTATGTTACTTCTATTAGCATGTATTATGGATCCTAGACTTAACTTAGAGGGTACGAAAGTAACAATAATGACAATTTCACAAAAATTAACTTAAGAGAATCTACTCAAGTGTGGTAATTTAGAACAAACTTTATGTCAAATGTATGAGGTTTATGATGAAAAGGTCGGTACGAACGTTATATGACCCCCTGTTCTAAACATGTACTTCGTTGATGACATTAACTTATGGAGTTACGTGAGTTCACATAAGGATGATCAACATTCAGTTGGTTTATCTTCTACTTCTTTCTTTTCCCGTTCTTCTACTTCTTTCTTTAGTATTTTAGATGACGAAGAAAGAATTTTTTTTTATAAACTACGATAGTGGAGACAACATCAACGTCAATACTCAATTCTTTCAAAAATTGCACGTGATCTACTAATACCTCCGGTATCAACTGTAGCATCGGAGTCTGCTTTTAGTACATGTGGCAAGGTTTTGTTTGATTTTAGACCATGACTCAAAACTGACATTTTAGAAAGTTTATTGTGTCTGAAGAATTGAGATGACGCCGAACTTCGAATCCAAGACAAAGTGGACAGAATAATGTCCGAAGAACTTGAAGATTTGAATATAAATTATTTAGATTTGTAGCAAGTATTATTTTACATTAGTATTTGATAATTTTTTGTCTTATTTTAATAAAAAATTGTACATGTAGTAACTTGTTCGTGTACAATTTTGACTCTGCCTATGTTCAAAATAGTCAATCCCAAGCCCAGAAAAAAGAGGAGGGTTTTCAACTTTGAATTTTCAACATAAAACATTTTCGATATTTTCTTTCTTTTTTATTTTAAAATTATCCAAAAAAAAATTAGGGCCAAGCCGAGCTCGTGGGTAGCTCGGCTCGGTTCATTCGACCCACGATCTCGTGGACTGAACTGAGCCCATATTTTAGAGACGAGCTGAGTTCATTTTCAATGGGCCAAGCCCCTAACTGCAACAACCACCACGCTAGCCGCCGCCACCGACGACGGGGTGGAGGACACAAGGATCAATGTTGCTGTTATTGTTGAGACATCCCCCCAACTTTGGAGGGTATTTTATACCCCTTAGAAGCAAAGGAATCTTCGATTTCATTGATTTCCCGGATCCCAGAAAAGTTACATGCGCAACATTCATTTTGAAGAAGGGTGCTAGACGCTGGTGGGACTCAACCGCTAGATCTAGGGCCCGTGGACATATCTAGATATGGAACGAATTTAAGGAAGTTTTTTTAAGTACTATCCTACAAGCGTTCAGAATCAAAAGGGGGCAGAGTTTCTCACTTTGACTCAGAGCTCAATATCTTTCACTGAATATGAGCAGAGGTTTGAAGATCTATCCCATTACACATCTACCTTTGTAGACACAGAAGAGAAAAAGGCGAGACATTTTGAATAGGGATGAGGGATGACCTAAGGCAGGCAGGCAGTGGTAGTGCTAGAACTGGGGACCTACCATGAGGTGCTAGCAAAGCTACGGTTGGCAGACTTTAGGGGCCGCTACAGTGGGGAGAGCAAGTAGCAGCATGGACAGATAGAAAATCGCAAGTGGGAAGATAACAAATGCAAAGAGAGACAGGACTGTGATAAGAGGGACAAAGGGGGCCCAAAGCAAGGTGGAGATAAAAGCTACCCACTTCGCAATAAATGCCAGAAACACCACTTGGGGACTTGTCTATGGTGACAAATGCATGTTTTCGGTGTGGAGAACAAGGGTACGTGACTATGTTTTGCCCTCAGAATAAGCACCAAGGAAATATACAGCAGAAACAATGAAATATACAGAAAAACAGTTATATGAAACTAAGGGGCAGGCGAGGATCTTCGCACTAATAGGACAGGAAGAGAATCAGAATCGCAACATTTAGAAGGTAATGCCTTCATGGAATGAAAAGGCGCTTACTCTGTTCTTCGAGGCGTGGATTTAAGGGCTTTTGATGTTTTATGCGCCTCTTTATGTGAGGCGTACACCTCACGAATGATGCCTCAAAAGCGTGAGGCGTACGCCTCACATGTAACTTAATTTTCAGTTGGACTTGTAATTAATTGGACCCATTTTTTCTAACTTACACAGTTAAAAGTTTGGATCCAATTTTATAATATATAAAAGCAAGCCTTTTTACAATTAAAAAACACAAAGCCATAACAAACAACACCCACGTGGTATAGCAACATGCGGCAACTTCCTTCTTCTCCAAGACAGTTCACGGCAGCTTCTTCTCCGAGCCACATCAGTTGACATCTTCTTTTCGCACAGGTATGTAATGTTTTTTATTTTTTCTTTTTTTGAAAGGCTTCTCATCTCTCGGTTATCATTTTAATTTCTTTTTATTTTTTGTGAAGTTGTAGATAATGGATTCTTCTTCTTTTTTCCCGATTTTTTTTCAACAGCTTCTTCTTTTCCAAATTTTGATAGACATGCTAAATAAATATACCAACTTGCTAATTAATAAATCTGTTATAATATTAACTAAATATGCTAAGCTGCTTATTAATTATCTTTAAAAAATGCAACTTAATTGAATAAATATAATATAATGTATTAATATAAATTAAATATACTAAATGCAATCTGACCACTTTATTCACTACTTGCATATATTATAATGTTATTTATATATGCTACATGCAATCTGATCACTTTATTCGCTTCTTAAAATATATTATAAATATGATAAATACAATCTGACTACTTTATTCGCTTCTTAAAATATATTATAATGTTAATTAAATATGATAAATGCAATCTGACCACTTTATTCATTTCTTATATATATTGCAATGTTAATTATATATGCTAAATGTAATCTGACCACTTTATTCGCTTATTAAAATATATTATAATATTAATTAAATATGATAAATATGATTTGACCACTTTATTTGCTTCTTACAATATATTATAATGTTAATTAAATATGATAAATGCAGTATGACCACTTTATTCGCTTCTTTTTTATATATATATATATATATATATATATATATATATATATATATTAATGTTAATTAAATATAATAAATACAATCTGACAACTTTATTCGCTTTTTAAATATATTATAATATGAATTAAATATTATAAATGCAATCTGACCACTATCATAGCTTACAAATAATCTGACCACTTATTTTTTGTTTTTATTTATAGGATGGGAAAGGACAGTAGAAAGGACCCTGTTGAAAATACAAAAGGGAAGTCCAAAAGCAGGAGGTGATAAAAAATCATTATAGGAAGGGTTAAGCGGATGAAGGAGCATTTAGCATGTACTCACAAAAATTTAGCCCCATGTCCTAGTGTTCCCGAAGATGTTAAAAAGGAGATTGACGAATATATGAAAGCGAAAAACATGCAAAAAAACCTAGCGCAACAGCAATTTGATGACATGGTCGACCTTGGTTCGTATCATGGGAAGAATGATAATGCAGATGATTCTATGGGAGGTATTAGAGGTTTGATGGATAGGTTTGTTACAAGTATTGATGATGATGAAGAGACAAATTCGAAGACGACTGGAGCAAATATGAAAGAGTTGCAAAATAATGTTTGTTTGGATATTGGAAGATTCTTTTTCAAAAATGCATTATCTTTCAACATCGTAGAATTCCCCTCTTTCATTAGCATGTGTCGGGCTATTGGTTCTTATGGTAGAGGTTTTACACCCCATACAATATATGAACTCCGGACGTGGATCCTTAAAGAAGAAGAAGCATTGACTGAAAAAAATAGTCAAAGATGTGAAGACGACATGAAAAACAACTGGAGTTTCTATATTATCCGATGGATGGTTTGATATGACAAATAGAAGCTTGATCTGTTTTCTAGTGAATAATCCACAAGGGACTCTGTTTTTGAAATCTGTTGATGCTTCTGATGCAATTAAAGATGCAGATCTGATGTTTAAATTACTAGATGATATTGTTGAAGAAGTTGGTGAATGAAATGTTGTGTAGATTATGACAGACAATGCCAGTAACTATAAAGCGGCTAGGAGAAAATTGATGGGAAAAACATTTGTACTGGACTCTTTGTGCTGCACATTGTATTGATTTAATGCTTGAGAAACTTGGAGAGTTGCCACAACACAAGCATGCATTGTTGAAGGCTAAGAAGGTCGGTAACTTTATATATAATCATACTTGGGTGTTAGCCTTGATGAGAAAAATTGCAAAGAAGAAGTTACTTCAACCAGGAGCTACTAGGTTCGCTACAGCCTACTTGACTTTGTAGAAAGTTTATGAGTTGAAAAGATCACTACAAACTATGTTTACTTCGGAAGAATGGGTAAATTCAACTTGGGCAAATAAATCTGAAGGCAAAGAAATGAGGAGAATTATACTGAAGGATAACAATTTCTGGCCTAGTATTATGTATGTTTTGAAGACCACGAATCCATTAGTTTGTGTTTTAAGACTTGTTGATTCTGAACAAATGCCGGCTATGGAATTTATTTATGGGGCTATGGATAACGCAAAAGAAGAGACAACAAAAAATTTGGGTAGCAAGGAGGTGGCGTACAAGGAGATTTGGAGAATCATAGATGAAAAGTGGGAGACACAATTACATAGAGACATACACACTGCTGCTTATTATTTGAATCCACGTTGTCAATATGCAGATAATTTTTCCAAACATCCTGAATTCATGGCAGGTTTATACAATTGCATGATAAAACTCATTCCCGATGCAAAACAAATGGAGGATGTAGATCTCCAAATAGATAACTTCGTAACTAAATAGAAGTTCTTTGGTCTCGAACAAGCAAGATCTTCTTTCAAGAAATAGTCTATTGGTATGTATTAGATCATTAATCTATACATAATACACTTAATTTTAAATTTAATTTTACCTCACATTCTTTTTTTATTACATGATATTCGAATTAACTTGCACTGCACATAATATTGTTGTTTTCCTAGTTGCTTGGTGGACTCAATTTGGCGTTGGTACTCCAGAACTTGCTCACTTTGCGATTAGAGTTTTAAGTCTAACTTGCTCATCTTCTGCATGTGAATGCAATTGGAGTACATTTAATCAAGTACATACTAAGAGAAGAAACCGTTTGACAACAAAAAAGTTGAAGAAATTAGTTTATGTTATGTACAACAAAAGGTTCAAAGATCGACATGTACGATTGAAGTCGCTCAAAGAGAGAGAAGATCCTTTAATTGTCAAAGATTTTCCATCCGATGATGAATGGATTACAGATGTTGACGGTGAAATTCCATCAAACACACGTGATGTAAATGATGATCGAATTCAACCCAGTGCACAAGGAATTGAAAGTTCAACCCGCACACAAAGTGAACATAAAAGAAAACGCACTGTTTCACAAAAAAGTATACATATTTGACTAATAAAAAATTATTTTTAATTATATATTATTATTAATTGTTTCTTTTTTGAATTTACAGATAAGGAGAAGGGAAATTTGCAATTAGTGGAAGATCCTACTAATAACGATGATAATTTAAGCACAGACTTCTAAACCTAGTTAGTTTAAGCTTTTTTCATTACAAAATGAGTAAAAATTGTTGGCAAGCAGATCATATTTTTGATAATATACTTAAGTAAGAAATTTCAATTGAGGTTTTGCTCTTTATTTGTTAAATATACTATTTTTATATCAATTTACAGTTTTTTTGACTAATTTTTTAGTTTGTGGTAAGGCTAACGCCTCGCCTTACAACTGAAAAGCGCATCGGTACCTATTTTCGCCTTTTTAAACATTGAACGTCCTCATATCTGATTTACTTGCCTATGTACTGATAGATTATGATGCCACTCACTCATTTATATCCCTTAAGTTCGCACGAAGACTTGATGTGATTATTGAACCTGTACGTTTGCCCATAGAAGTATCTATCCCCTCCGGAAGTGTGTTGAATACATATACATAGTTAAGGCAGCAAGAATAGATATTGACAGTAGATCCTTATAAATGGAGCTGTATGTACTGGATTTGCACGAATTCGACGTTATTCTTGGGATGGACTGGCTATCCACTAAATCACGCGACCATTTTTTGTTTCGAGAATGATGTGGTCTTCCAAAACCCAAGAGAAAAGGAATTTTGATTATTTGTAACAAATAGGAAATTCTTGCCCATGTCGTTTATGAATTTCAAGTACGACGGATCTTATGATCAAAAGGTAAGGTGGGAATCCTCATGTCAGTAGTAAGCCATGAAGGAGATAAAAATTTGACTGTCAATGATTTTAGAGTGGTTCAAGAATACCCTAACATTTTTCTAGACGAATTACCAGGTGTGTCGCTGGAATGGGAAGTGAAGTTCACGATCAATCTCATTCCCATGCCAATATCTATTTCTAGGGCTCCTTATAGGATGGCACCTAAAGAACTACAGGAATTAAAAGCACAGATAGAAGAACTGTTAGAAAGAGTTTCATCTGTCTCAATGTATCACCATGGGGAGCACCAATATTATTTGTCAAGAAGGATGGATCGATAATCAAGAGCTGAACAAGATCACTATCATGAACAAGTATTATCTTCCCAAGATCGAGGACCTATTTGACTAACTACAAGGTACAGTGGTATTTTCTAAAATTGACTTACGATTCGGTTACTATCAGTTAAGGATCAAGACCAGTGATATTCTAAAGACAGCATTTAGAACTCGATATGGTCACTACGAGATCTTAGTTATGCCATTTGTCTGACCAATGATCCCAGAGTATTCATGTATTTGATGAATCGTGTCTTTCATGAATACCATGATCGATTTGTCATCGTATTTATTAACGATATCCTAGTCTACTCAAGAAGTGAGAAAGAGCATGACGAACACTTGAGGATTGTGTTGGAAACTTTGAGAAAACTGTACGCTAAGCTTATGAAATGTGAGTTTTGGTTGGAACGAGTGGCATTCCTCGGACACATTGTCACAGCCCGATGAATAGATGTAGATCCAAATAAAGTAGATACAATTCTAAATTGGTCAAGGCCAACTAATGTAGGAGAAATTTGTAGTTTTTAGGCTTAGCCAAATATTACATGAGGTTCATTGAGGAATTTTCAAGAATATCTGGACCTTTGACACATCGAATCCATAAGGGTGCAAAGTTCGACTGGACTGAAAAGTGTGAGCATAGTTTGAAAAGTTGAAGCAAAAGTTGGTGAACGTATCGGTATTAACTATACTGAAAGGGTTAGAAGGTTTTGTAATCTATAGTAATGCATCTAAGAAATTCCTTGGTTGCATCTTGATGCAACAAGGCAAAGTGGTCGCATACACTTCGAGGCAGTTGAAGCCATTTGAACAAAACTATCCCACGTATAACTTAGAACTTGCTGCGGTAGTCCATGCCCTAAAGATTTGGATGCACTACCTCTACGGAGGAAGATGTGACATTTTTACAGACCACAAGAGTCTTAAGTACATTTTTACTAAAAAAGAATTGAACATGAGGCTAAGAAGATGGCTTGAGTTGGTGAAGGATTATGACTACGAAATCTATTATCACTCTGGCAAGGCAAATGTTGTAACTGATGTCTTGAGTAGGAAAACGATTGGTTAAGTGGCAATGTTGACTACACAGAGACCTTTGTGGAAAGAGTTCGAACGATTAACACAACCCCGCCTGATGCTGTCGCTCGGATGACAGCACTTTCGATCTGACCAACACTCTGTGACAGGATTAAAAGTTATCAAAAGTGTGACTAGTCATTTGAGTTATTAAAGCTGAGATAGATATAGAGAAATAGAAGGACTTCATTATAGCCGAGGATAAGTCACTATATTGTCAAGGACAATTGTGCGTGCCAGACTTCGGGGAATTGAAAAAGAAAATTCTAGAAGAGGCTCACTCTGCTCCCTATTTAGTGCACCTAGGGGCACAAAGAAGTATCGGGACCTAAAAATGGCGTTGTGATGGAAAAGGAATGAAGAATGATATAGCTGAGTATGCTGAGAAGTGTCTAGTGTGCCAACAAATGAAGGCCAAACACCAACGACTGTCTGGGTTACTTAAACGATTAGAAGTTCCAGAATGGAAATGGGAACATGTGACGATAGACTTTGTTGTCGATTTTCCAAAGTCAACAAGAGGTCATGAGGCCGTTTGGGTCATTGTGGATTGACTCACCAAATCAACTCATTTCTTGCCAGTACAGATGACATTTTCTATGGACCAATTGGCGCAGTTGTATGTGAATGAGATAGTAAAATTGTATAGGATTCCCGTTTCGATTGTTTCAGACAGAGACTAAGGTTCACATCAAATTTTTGGAAGGGCTACACCAACCATTGGGGACTAAGCTAAAATTTAGTACAGCCTTCCATCCTTAGACAAACAGGCAGTCTGAGAGGACGATTCAAACATTGGAGGATATGTTTAAGATCTGCGTCTTTGAATTCGGAGGGCATTGGGAGAAGCACTTATTGTTAATTGAGTTTTCTTACAACAATAGTTATCACTGTTCTATTGGCATAGCACCATATGAAGCACTATATGGAAGAAAGTATAGATCGCCAGTCTATTGGGATGAGGTTGGCGAACGTAAGATTTTGGGCCAGAGATCATTGAACAGACAGTGCAAGCTATCAAAAAAATTTGAAGTAGTATGAAGACAGCTTAGGACAGACAGAAAAGCTATGCAGATAAGAGAATGAAGGAGTTGGAATTTTTCAAAGGCGACAAAGTATTTCTCGAAGTTGCACCCATGAAAAGAATATTACATTTGGCAAGAAAAGAATGTTACGACCAAGATTTATTGGCCCATTTGAAATCTTGAAACGCGTTGGAAAAGTGGCATATTAGTTGGCCTTACCCCCCAGATCTATGCTCAGAAAGTACGTACTTGATCCGAGTCATGTGGTCAGTCATCAGTCGGTTGAGTTACATCAGGGCTTAAGTTTCGAAGAGTTGCATGTGGGAATCATTAATCAGAAATTCCAGGTGTTTAGAAACAAGGTGATTCCATTAGTGTCTACTCTCGCTTTTTGAAGGCCGATGACATAGAGGAAAAGATTGAGCAGTTAGAGGAAGAGGATTAACAATCGAGATTTGAAATTTGTCTTTGTCGCTTGTTTTAATGGTTGGTGTTTGGATTGTCTGAAAGTTGTCTCCAAGTTGTCTCCAAGGTTGAGTAGTTGTAATAGTTCTTTGAAAAGTTTTTTGTTAGATTATCTGGAAGGTTGTTTTGAAAGTTGAGTAGTTTGAATAGTTGTTTGGAAGTTGTACGGATGGATGGATGAATGGTTTTGAATAGTTGCTTGGAAAGTTATTTTACGTTTAACTAGTTGTGTTGAAAGTTTATTATGAATAAAAATTTGTTTTTGCAAAAAGGTGATTTCTGTCTTTTAAATATGATCGAATGAACCAATTTTTTTTTTTTTGGTACTGGAGACACAACAATTTATTATCAGAGTTTCACAATTATGGTTGTAGTGAAAACTGAATCATCAATTTATTATTTGAATCATTTGCAAAGTTATTTCACCAACCTCCGTCGCAATAACAACACCATTGGCAGCTTTAATTCGTAAAACATCTACGTGCGGTCACAACAAAGATATAATGAATTTAGATAAGTAAAACATCATTAACAAACTGAATGCAAACACACTAATTAACCAACAAACGTCCAAATCCCACAAGTTATTACAATCTTCATAAAAGTTCTACTAAAACGACCTAGAACGTTTAGGAAATGATAGTGGACGTGTTTAAAATGACTACCGATGTTTTGAAACAACTATAGGCATTCTATTGTTGTCGTTCTTTAACTACTTATATCGTTTCAAACGACTATCAATAAACAACATTAACAACTGTCCAACATTGATATCTATAGCATTTAAACCAGACAACAACACATCAAAATAAAAAACCAAAACACACCAAAAATAACTATGGATACTAAAGTAAAAAAAAAAGTCTGCAAGTGATAATTTTGTAAAACGACTAGAGATGTTATACAACGACGAAGTCGTTTAATTTATGTCAATCTAAACATCCCTAGTCATTTGAAAAATGACTAGACATTTTTTCAAACATGACTATAGTCATTTTAAAACACATGTGTCGTTCTAGTATATCATCAACACGATCGAGTTAGACGATAGTCATCATAGTGTGGATTAATTAAACAGAATGTATAATAGGATACGATCGACATAGTATACATTTAATCGACACGATTGAATTAGACGATGGTCATCAGAGCATGATTAGTTAAACAGAACGTATAATAGAATACAATCGAATTATTATATATTTCATCGACACGATTAAGTTAGATGATGATCATCGGAGTGTAGATTATTAAACAGAACGTACAATGGGGTACGATCGACGTACTATACATTTCATCGATACGATCGAGTTAGTTAATAGTTATCAGAGCATAGATTAGTTAAATAGAATGTATAATGGGGTACGATCGATGTAGTATATATTTTATCGATACAATTGAGTTATTCAATAGTCATCGGAACGTGGATTAGTTAAACAGAACGTATAATGGTGTACGATCTACATAATTTACATTTCATCGACACGATCGAGTTAGTTAATGGTCATCATAGCGTTGATTAGTTAAACATAACGTATAATAGGGTACGATCAATGTAATATACATTTCATCGATATGATCGAGTTAGTTGATAGTCATTGGAATGTGGATTAGTTCAACATAACGTATATTTTATCTATACGATTGAGTTAGTCGATGGTAATCGGAGTGTGAATTAGTTAAACAGAACGTATAATGGGGTACGATCAACGTAATTTATATTTCATTGACAAGGTTGAGTTACTTGATGGTCATTAGAGCTTGGATTAATTAAATAGAACATATAATGAGGTACGATCAACATTATTTACATTTCTTCGATACAATCAAGTTAGTCGATAGTCATCAGAGCGTGGATTAGTTAAACAGAACGAACAATGGGGTGCGATCAACGTAATTTATATTTCATCGACACAATTGAGTTAATTGATAGTCATCGGAATGTGGATTAGTTAAACAGAACATATAATAGGGTACAATCGATGTAATTTACAATTCATCGACACGATCGAGTTACCTTATGATTTCCTACCAACAACGTTGGGAGACGTTCAAAACTACTACATTTGTTCTAGACTAATCGACTACAGTAGTTTAAAAAGACGGTAGACGTTTCAAAACATGTTTAATTGTTTGGATAATCCCTAACAGAGAACGTCTGAAGACGTTCAAAACGACTCTAGTCGTACTGGACTAAACGTCTGCGGTTGTTTAAAACGACAAATGTTGTTTTTTTAAGTTTGCAGCATATTTTCACTCCTTAACCAAGAAGGGCCATGCAGCTAAAGAATAGAACATATACAGTCCCAAAAAAAAAAAAAAAAAAAAAATCTTAACAACTTGTATATCAAATATTTATTTTGTTTAACCACGATAGAAACATAAGTAGTCATTATAAACACAACATCTACAGTCCACATAATGATAAATCTCAATTCACACAATAAAAAGATTACATTTACATTTGTTGTCCATAGAAAAGAAAAAAAAAAGGACATTAAACTAATCTTCTGCTCTACTGTCACCCATTAGAATTTGATGTGTACATTTTAAATGGTTGTGTCCCGTTGGCCCGCACATGTTACATTTATGCCTCTTGGGAACTTTCGAGCAGATGGTATCCTTGTTGTTATCTTACGTCCAATTTATGTCTTGATAGATGAAGTGACAATGGTGTGTTGTAACAGGTAAAGATAAAGCCAAAAATTACTCATTTGTAAATTGATTGTCTTCGACCACGTCAGGTCCAAAGGTATAGAAGGCAGCATTTCTAAGAATTTCCAATTGGAATATATAAATAATGATCATCTATATTTATATCCATCCCATCTCAATAATCATCTACATTTTGATCCATTTCATTGTTGTCGTTGTCTTGCAATCATACATTGTTTTCTGGAACTTTAGCCAAGTCATCCCAATAGTCATTCTCTTGTGATTCTACATTGTTGAATGACAATGTCTCCATTTCCATGTGACGCTCTAGTTCACCTACTTTGACTGCGGATTGGTCATTAACTGTTGTGTGCGAAAACTCTGCTGGACCTTTGTTTACACGGGTTATGCAAATGGGACGAGACTGACCTTGTTTAGTGAGACCTACATACCAGTGCACATGTTTGTCTAATATAATATGAATGTGCTCTACAAATAGTGCATCACCAGATAGAAGAAACCTTAACTCCAATTCATGCAAAGAAGAGTCAACATTGCATACATCCAATAGTTTACCATACACTCTTTATATGAAATCTATGTAAAAATTTGAAGTCCATTCACAACATGGAACCCTGATCTCCTGCCCTTTGGGGGCAAGCTTATTTGGCCCACCTGGTGAGGTGTCAGTATGTGGGCTGTCTATGATTTTGATTGATTTATCATAGACGGCCAACCTGCTGACACCTCAGCAGGTGGGCTAAATAAGCCTGCCCCCAAGGGGCAGGAGATCAGTTCCCTCACAACATGATTATCACCCATTTCCAATTCTATTTGCCCTAATCATCCTTAACAAACTCATCAAAATAATATACAACAATCCATATTGATGAGTTCATTTCTGCAATTTATTTAAAAATTTCATATGTAATCTAAATAAAAATTTTGTTTTTAAAAAAATTAAAGACAATGTGTTTCAAACAACCGCAATTAGGCTGCAGCAATAGTTCAAACTGTGTTTCGTCGTTTAAAATGACCAATAGTAGTTTTAAACGACCACTGTCGTTCAAAACCATTACAGTCGTTACGACATCCACCGGCTACAACTATAGCAGGTCTGTCCTCAACTCCACCATTTCAGCTCAAAAACATTCATTCTAACAAACAAAAGCAAATTTACAAAACGAATAGAAATTACAGATAAAATAATGAAAATGAAGATAACATTTTACCATTGAAGAATTTGCAACAAAAATATTTGGCTACCAACGGAAAATTCTTTCTCTTGGCCCATCGAAAATGAAGAGAAAAAGCCAGTCATTAATGTGGAGAAATTTGGAGGGAGAAGGACTTAGGGTTTTTTCAATTTTGTAACTAACATCAACCAGCCTTTTAACTTCCTTTGTTTTGATTGTTGTTGAAAAGTTTATAGGTCATTTTGTGTTAAAGGGCTTTTCAGTTATTGTAATAATATATTAAGGGTAGTATAGACTCCTTTTTTTTTTTTTTAAAAAAAAAAAAACAGCATAAAAAAGATATTAAGAATAAGTAAGGCCTAAAAAAGATAATTGTGATTTGAGTATGCTCTTTTAGAAAATACCGCTCTAATTAATGGTGATGAGGATTGTTGCCTGAAAATTAGCATATTGTTTATTAATTTTATTTGAATTCATAATAATTAAATTTGTTAATTATTTTTAGATATAGTAAAATTAAAAGAAAAATAGTAATTTTAAAAGAAAATATTTTATCCAGTAAATATCTAACTTTTTTTTTAAAAAAAAAAAACTTGTATGACTCCTAATTGTCACATGTTTTATGGGATATGTGTGAAATTTTCCTTGTAACTTTCACTCGCTGGTATTCTTTGGACGTGATGTTCGATTAAGCCCACAAAGGCCCATTTCCTATTCCTTCCTTGTATTTCTACTTTTTATAGATATATGTTAGAATAAATTATACAATATACTTGATTTTTTTAGAAATAATTATAACATTCCAAACATTGTCATCTAATCTTAAAAATATTGTATATTATTTTATATTTTATAATATATTAAATTAAATTAGTTTGATAAATATACAAATAAGTTTTATCAACGTTTTTACAATCTAACTCTCAAAATCTAAGATGAATATCTAAATTGTAGCTATTTTCTTTTTTCTTTTTGGATAGAGCCCCAAAACTGCAGGTGTCTTTAGTATAACCGAATTTTCATCCATTCTGTAATTGCGAAAACCTTAAAATACATTGAACTCCATTTTTGTTTTCGTCAAGAGGTTGAAACTCAGAAATCGAAGAATAAAATATACAGTAATGGATACCCCAAATTGAATGGTTACTTGATCAATAACCAAAATTGAGTCGTCAATTGTGATGTAGGAGATGGTTATTTGTTTGGATACACCAAGTGGCCCTCGTGTATCTCGTTCGAAGTCGAAAATTGTGTCGTCCGCTCAAGAAAACTAGTCTGATTGTGAAAATTCTAATCGTAAGAGCATCAAATATTCAACCCCAAATATGCAAAGGTTTGGTACAACGAAATTAGACAATTGTAGATTTATGTGTTACAATTGATAGTACCATATATATCATGATGTGTCACAATTGTGGATTTATGTGTTACAACATATGTATAATAAATTGTAACAAATGTGCTCATGTGTGATTTTTTATTCTTTCCATATTATGTTAACTAATTGTGTAGAATTATTGATATATTACCACAAATGTTATGTATCATGACATGCTACAATTGTTATTATCATGTGCTTTATTATTTGTAGCACGAACTATTACAAATGTGATCTTGTTGAGATTTTTGGATCTTGCCATGTTATGTTAACTGAATGCATTGTGACAGCCTGTGATTAATAAATATTATGTATTATGAAGTGCTGCAAATGTTATTATTATGAACTTTACTATATATAGCATGAATTGTTACAAATGTAATATTGTTGGTTCTTGCCATATTATGTTAGCATGAATTGTTACAAATGTAATCTTGTTAGTTCTTGCTATATTGTGTTAACTGATTGCATTGATGTCTATAATTGGTTAATGGTCAAGATTTTTTTTTTCTTTTTGTTATGAGAGAATTTTTTTTTTTCAAACATATATATTAAAATTATATTTGGATAATTGAGACAGTTATCTCATAATTAAAAATTCTGCAATTTTAAATTACAATAACTCTCTATTAATTAACTTTTATTTATGATATATAATACAATTAAAAAAAACAAATTACTAATTAAAAGTAAAAAAGATGAATAGAGTATATTACTAATTTATAGTAGCCTATTTATGTAAAATTCCCAATATAATCTGTTAAGACGTAACTTTCACTCGCTGGCATTCATTGGGCTGTGATGTTCGATTAAGGCCAGGCCCATTTCGTATTCCTTCCTTTTTCTAACTTTTAGGGTTTGTTGTCAAATCATTTCATCCTCACTCCAACCAATAATCCTCACAGTTGCATAGAGGAGCTGCCACCGATCCAGTTCCGATGGGTATAGCCCTCGCTCGCTCGCTCGCTCTCTCTCTCTCTCTCTCTCACACACACACAATACGAGTTCTCTTCTGCTCTATGGATTTTATTTTTTGACGGCATGGGATTAATGCGTTTATATTTGAAATGTATCTATTTATGTGTTCAATAATGTATGAAAAAATTATATGTATTGGCAGGGGCGTACACTTATGTGTCGGAGCTATGGAAGAAGAAGCAATCGGATGTGATGAGGTTCTTGCTGAGGATCCGTTGTTGGGAGTACCGCCAGCTCCCCGCCGTCGTCCGGGTCACCCACCCCACCCGACCCGACAAGGCCCGCCGCCTCGGCTACAAGGCCAAGCAGGTGCCCCTTCTCTGCCCACGTTTACTTTATACTGCTGCATTCCAATGTGAGACTTCATTCGTTGAGATTTTGCGTTGGTTTATTCTTTATAGTTTTCTCGACTTTGAGCATTGTTTCCTTTGGAGATGTCACATCATTATCGATTGCACTACTTAATTTAATAAGACAAGGCTATCTCTTCCCAAACTTATTTGTTATATGTAAATATGAATTTAGCTGGTTGTTGATGAATTGGGAAATATAAGGTTGTGATGTAGTTAGTTGGAGAACGTTGATAACACATGTATATTGCATTCTGTTCTGTTCTGCATGTTCTTGGGAATTTTGAAGGCTGATTATTGGAAAGTCAAATGCTTATGAGGGTGATAAGATGTGGTCTTGTTCTATTGTTATTGAGATGATCATATTAGAAATGAATGCTAATGTCAAGTTTTCTAGGGAGGCTAACTTCAAAGAACAAAATGATTGAGTGCACAATGTTCTTTTTGATTTTGTATTTGTGTCAGTTTCAGTAAGAGCCCTCGTGTTTCGATATGGTTTTCACATTTAGGCATAATTGTAATGGTTAATATCATGAAATTGTTTCGTATATTCACTTTTGTTGCGTTCTTTATTTACTGTTAAATTTAGGCTTCCATCTATATTGTATACTTGTATGTCATTTATGAGGGCTTCATAGTCATGGAATAATGTGTCAATTATTTTCCAGGGTTATGTCATCTACCGTGTTCGTGTCAGACGAGGTGGTCGCAAGAGACCTGTCCCTAAAGGTATCGTGTATGGTAAGCCCACCAATCAGGGTGTTACACAACTCAAATTTCAGCGCAGCAAAAGGTCAGTTGCAGAGGAACGTGCTGGTAGAAAGTTAGGGGGTCTTAAGGTTCTGAACTCCTACTGGATCAATGAGGTATATGACCTGGTGAAGTTATTTGCTCTCATTGTTATTATGTTCAAAATCTGGAATGGGACATGTCAAGATTTTATATGCTTGTGTTTATTGATGTAGGATTCAACTTACAAGTACTTTGAGGTCATCTTGGTTGATCCTGCACATCAAGCTATCCGTAATGACCCAAGAATCAACTGGATTTGCAACCCTGTGCACAAGCACAGAGAGCTCCGTGGTCTCACTTCAGCAGGAAAGAAATACAGAGGTCTACGTGGAAAGGGACACTTGAACCACAAGGCACGACCTTCACGCAGGGCCACCTGGAAGAGGAACAACACCCTTTCACTTCGCCGATACCGTTGATTTTACTTGCTGTTGGTCACTTTCTATCTGGTGTTTGTTTGGACTTGTTTTGACGTTTAAACTAAGAACAATAGTTTGAAATTTTGGTTCACGAGAAATGACTATGAAGACTGATCCTTTTATGTTCATTGCACTTTATTATGTTTGCTGCATATGATTGGGTAATGTTGTGCCCGTGGCAAGTGTGATTACTGTTTGTGCACCCTATATGCATTGTTCAAATTGAGGAAAAGAAAAATTGCATGGTTATAGCAATGTGAATCTATGATATGTAGACACCTGTGGACTTGAACCGCGGGGGTACCTAGTGCTATTAACCGCTTCAGTTGGCTGCCTTTGCCTCAATAAACCCTTCATTACTGCCGGTAACCTTCTCCTTCTAGTACCCTTCAATTACTACAATGTAATTACGAGAAACCCTTCAGTAAGAATTTCTCGTAATTGTCAAAAGGCAACCGTAACCTTCATTACCAATGTATAAGAAGTGTACTATATAAAAACCCAAATGTTTTACTATTTGTATTTGAAAAGAATCTCTTACATTTGAACGTACTGCTATATGTATAACATTTGGCATCAGCAAACCTGCATAAAAAGTGTACTTCAAAAAAACCCAAGTGTTTTACTATATGTATTTGAAAAGAATCTCTTACATTTAAACATACTGCTATATGTATAACATTTGGCATCAGCAAGCCGACCTAGTTTTCAGCATAGATATGCTAATGTATTTTTCTTGTGACAAAGATAATTCAAGAGGATGAAAAGGAAAAGTGCTCAAGAAATTCAAAAAGCCATTTCTTATTCTTCCTTTCCAAGCATCCCAGTTTCGGTCTCAAATCAAGTCGTCCTCTTAGAGGTCCAAAGATTCAACAACTATCAGGGCCTTCCTCGCCGAAATTCTCTTGTCCAGATGTTATTAGATATTTAACTTCATCATTTTCACCATTGTAATAAA
Organism: Forsythia viridissima; assembly: GCA_030279155.1. Taxonomy (NCBI): domain Eukaryota; kingdom Viridiplantae; phylum Streptophyta; class Magnoliopsida; order Lamiales; family Oleaceae; genus Forsythia; species Forsythia viridissima. Next base: position 26,238,657 of record CM059041.1, on the reverse strand, counting down.
GTATCTTGATTTGTTGCTAAACCTTACAGTCCTCCATTAATGTAACTTTCTTTGAGATTCTGCAATGCTTGGCGGATTGAATCTTCATCTTGATTGGAATATTTCAAGCACATCAACCGTTGAGCAACACGGTAAGCAATTTGGACATCGTAATACTGCTCGCAATTTATCTCCATTCTCTTCATCTCCTATATATGGATAAACAATGAGGTATAAAGAAAAATCAGCAAAAAATTCACCATTTCTCATTACACAAAGATGGCCGTTTTGACATTTTATCTTAATCATTTTACCAACTGATTATAAGTACAATATATCTAAACATACGTACTTGAGATAAGTAAAGACTTTATTTCATAAGCTTAGCCAAGTGGGCATCTTCTGCCGAATCTCAAAATGAGACCAAACTTGTTCGTTATAAGTTACCTTCTGTGTAATTCTCGATGTGATTCTTTCTGCAGTCTCTATCACTGAACTAGGTAATCCAGCCACTCCTGCCAACATAAGGCCATAATGTGGCACGTCCCGTGGTCCATCTTTCAGTTGAAACTGGTACAAACAATTGAAGTAAGAATGCACAGCCTAACAGATGCAAAAACACATGCACATGCACAGAGATCAAGTAATCAGAAATCAAGTATCATACCTTGAAATCCATACGGTTGTTTTTTACGTCAACATGAAAGTGAAGGATTTTCAGATTTGGATATATGGTGGCCAATTCCGACAGGTTCTCTATGTGAGTGGCAAATATTGTATACCTAAAATAACCGATATTAATAAGTTTGATAGAAATAGTACACCTGCTTAGTTTGTTCTGGACAATACTCGAAAACACTTGAGACAAGATTAGAGTATGGAGGTAAAATTACCAACTTCTCTAGAATATTTTTGATGCAAAACTATTTACTGACTTACTGTGCCTCGTTGCAACATGTCAAAATACTAATTAAATGATTCAGTGGATAAGGAATCAATTTATTGACAACGAACAAATTAGCAACAAACTATAGGATGAGATTCTTCATCAAAGATCAAACCCATTGGCCACAAATCTATCACTATATTCTTGTAGTGCTGTCTGGTAAAAGAATTTTACATGATCAAAAGAGTTAAGATGGCAGTAAAAATGTATTAGTCTACTTGTACTAATCCCCTAATGAAAGGAAAAATATACAGTATATATATTGCCTTTCTTGAGGATTATATAAAGTGGTCAAGCACTCTTAAATCCTGTTAATACTTGGTTAGGAGCCAGAGAACCACATTTTAGGCTTTTTGGTTTTAATAGTAACTGCTAACAGATGCGATACAAGTATTATGACAAGAACTGGAAGTTTTAAACTATGGTGATCGGCCACTTCGAAATCTTCGACAAAATGTTGATAATTCTTAAGGAGGTGGTCTCAAAAATCCCTGAGAAAACATATCTAACACAAAGTGGAAAGGCAGTAATAGTGTTATTTTAAAATCAGAGGCTTCTTCGACTGTTTTCAAATGGGATTTGAAAAAGACGACTTTGTTATAAAGTGATCCTTTTCTGATGGTTACAAATCCTCAAAGGAGAATATTTAATGTTGACAAGAAAATGTTTCAAAAAAGAAAATAGCAAATGGAAAGTCTAATTCATGCAACTTGTTTCATGAGAACATCATTGATAATGATACTACTTTCCATAAATATATAGCACTTGGAAAGCCAGCTGACATTTGCAAAACGTTGCACAACAGATATCATTGAATCGAAAACAAATTCTAAATACTTTCTTAACTTGATAATTACTCTTTGCGTCCCATAAAGATATGCTTACTTCTATTTTTACACATATTAAGAAAATTTAGTTATTATAGTTGGAACAATAAATTTTACTTACATTTTTCCTTATATATCCCTCCAATTAATATAATGATATTTTATATTTGTTGATAACAAGGGCATATTAGAAAACTAAGAAATTAACTAATTTGACCTATAATTTGGGACAAATGAATAAGGAAAGTAAGCCTATCTTTATGGGACGGAATCACGGAGGGAGTAATATAATATTTTCTCTTCATCTTTAAAAATGATCGTTGCATTTCTTATCATAATCGTTATTACATTCAATTCTGCTACAGTTTTACATTATAATCAAGAAGCTTGATTTCTGTATCTTACCTTAGATCTTAAACATATCTAATTGTCTGTTGAAGCTTAAGACAAAAATATAAATGGTTGTCATGTCTGTGAAGTTTACAGTTTGAAGAGGAAAAATATTTAAGTTTTTTCCTTCTTCCCATTCATAGTTGTCTTGTTTGCCAACACTTGAGACAAAAAATAAAAATAGTTGTAGAGAACTTACGCTTTTAGTGCCAGTAGATGCTCACAGCAACTCCATGCAATTGCAAACCCATCGGAGGAAGACGTTGCTCTCCCCAATTCATCCATAACAATCAGACTTCTGAATATCACATGCGAAGCTAAGTAAGACCTCCTTAGAGAAACTAATCCTCATTCCGGGTACAGAAAATAGCAGCTGAGTTAATATACCTATGAGAAACATTTTGCAGAATGAAAGCTGTCTCTTTCATCTCCGTCATAAACTGCACAAAGAATATTTTCTGAAACAATGTCCTTGTTTGCTATATAATAATATCCCCAACACAAATAAGATTGATTGCATTACATGATCAAATGACAAGAGTGACACATGGCAATTCAATGTCACATTTAAATCTTAGTTATTTCCTTCTGCCTTCGCAGATCTGTTTGAGAACCACATCCAGAGCTCTCTCGCTGATATGAGTCATCTTTGAAGATGAGAGCTAAATGTTGAAGAGCACTTTCAACCTCACCATTTAGCAAAAGAGTGATGTTTGGAAGGTGATTACCACAGATAAACAAGTTGAATTTTAGTTACACCACCAGGAGACTGAAAATCTCTCGTAATGAATATGGAAACCAGCTTTAGTAACTTACTAAATTTAACAAGAACTTGTAGAACTTGAACTTGACAAGGATCGGATTGTATTAGTTAGATTTCAGTTAGCAGAAGAATCGACTACTATTATTAGCGTCCATGCTATACAAATAGGATTTCATAAGCAACAAATAATGATACTTGGGAAGACATGGATTAGTTGATTTAGACAATCCCTAATCAAGATAATTTTGTTTTCGGGGAGCTTTGAGTGGTGTAGATAAAGGTTACTCAAGATATGGAAGTGTAATTAGAATTTTGGTAGGGATCAAAATGAATAAGATTGTAAACAGTTGTGAAATTGAAACAAAAAATATTGCAAATTCTCATTTATCAACTGGTTTACATATTGCAAGAATTTATAGAAAATTATCCTACCTATTTTCTAGCTCACAAACCAGATTCTCCCTTCAAGATATATGAAGATAAACCTTATCTAATCTAGTCAGTAATTAAAACCTAGGAATACAAAAGATAAATACAAATAAGACTAAATTACACTCACAGTCCCATTCAATTTTATTCGCACCTATCATCAATTCACACAGATGGTTTCAAATGGTCCATTTAAACGATTTTCCGCCTAACTTAAATAAACTAAAATAGAAAGGGGAAAAAAAATGGTAAAATGAAATATTGTAGTTGGACTCCTTATGGGATTATTCTTAGAGGGAATTGGACAGACTACTACCTTCCAGAAGTGTATTTTGAAATATGTCCATTTTTTAACATTTGACAAATTGTCCAATTTTTTAATATTTGGACAAAATTACCCCTAAATGACCAATTAAATATCTATTATATCAATTTTCTCATCTTCCCACTCTCACTCTCTCTCTCCAAATTAAACACTCTCTCTCCTCACTTCCTCCACCATTGCCGCTGCCCATAAGAGTTGGGCACTGTTGGATGCAAATTCTTTGTAACCGATTTGCTTTTCACTCCTTCCTACTTATTCTTGACATTTAAAAGTGAATTTATCCCCCGTGCATCTATATAGTAGAGAAAATAGCTCCAATGATCAATATGCAGAATAATATCAGGTGTTCTCATTTAAGTATAGGGCAAGTCGACAGAGATTCATCAAATTTGGGAATACTATTTGGCAGTATTCCTATTCATAGGGCTTTTCCTGACCATGGATTGAAGTGTAAATTACTTGTTGGCACAAAATTCTATTTTTCACTTGTCTGACCTGTTAACATTTGAACTTTACACTAGACAGATAATGGAAAGAGCTCGGGTAAGTTATTATCAATGTTATCTGTCAGGATCATCAAATATAGAATGGCATAAATGTCTGGGGGAAATTCGATAAAAGTAAACTATTATCTGCCATTTATGGACCGAAACAACTAGTGTAATGGTACCCAGTTCTGAAAGAAAAACCTTCTTACATCCACCTCCTACTGCAGTTATACTAAGAAAATTTATCCACATTTCGTGATAGTATTGAAAGCAGTGGTCCAAAGCAGTGGTCAGTTTCAGCCTGCTCTAATTTCATTACAAAAGGAAATCTTTAAAAGGACTGTTTGTAACAGCAAAATGATTCCCTTCCTCCAGAAGTAACCCAGCTGGTAATAAATGACAGCTAGACCTAAAAGTGGATAAAACTGAAGAAGTTGATACGGCTCTGCTCAAGCTTTCTAGTAAGCTTTCTAGTAAATGTAGTACATGAGGTCACCAAATAACTTAATACCAGAATGGATAGGTAATTCAAAGTATCATTGACTGACTAAGAGTTAGGCACTGCTAGATGTGATTAACAAAATCGAGAACTTGTGAGAAAACTATCATCGCCATTAAAGTAAATAAACAACCTAATAATTTGTCTGCATTTAATTAACTAACATTTTTATTCAATCGCAAATTTTATTTTCTCCTTCTGCTTTCTTTTTTTCATTTTCTCTTCTGTTTTCTTGGCAGCAGGCGGATGAAGCTGAGGGCATAATGTCTTTATACTTGAGGAAACAGAAAGACAAGGACATCGCATAACCAAAAGATGAAAAAATTACCGTGCTAGAGTTCGATTCAAGGCTGTCCATAGTCCCCATCCTTGTGAATATATGATCAACTACTCTCAAAGTTGCAAAGCGGGCAGGAACATAACAACCAATTTGAGCAAGGATGACTATCAGGCAAACTTGCTGAAGATAAGTACTCTTTCCACTCCTGGAATAAAAAAAACAACAGTTATGATTGTTCCAGAAAATACTTAACAGTAGCTTATGTGAAGGTTAAAAAATTTGCTCTAGGGTACTGGTTGGACACCATGTCTAACTTGCATATTCTTCCAAAGAACCACTGGAGCAAGATCGTTAGTGTTGATGTCAAAGGAAAGTTATTTTGAAATAGGATTCTTCCTAAAAATGCATATTTAAGAGTGTCATGGACCTATAATGGGAGCGAGAGTAGAACACAATCAACATTTCAAGAAAATATATATGCGACTTAGGTTATGTCTGGATTCAACATTTAAATATTATTTTGAGCTGGACAAAGGTAAAAATGTTGAACTACCTTGTGTAAAAGCTTAAGTTGTTAGAGAATAATTTATTATTTATATTCCAATGTGCCCCTCATGCAACCACATTCATGTTTTCAACAAAAGCCAGACATGTAAGGCTTTTAGCTTGGATCAATAGAGGCTTGTGCACCATTATACAAAGAAGTGAAGAGAAATTATGAAAATATCAAAAGTGATGTCACAACATCACTAAAAAAACATACGGAAGGTCACCTGAGACAGCCAATGATGCAAAGCACAGTTTACTACTTTTAGTGCCAGGGAGGAAATTCACTGCTGTCTGGTGATGTTAATGAAAGAAATTTTTATATATACCATGGATTATTTTCATTATAAATTATCTAGTAGAATTAGAGGCTATTGTTGCAAGGCAAGTGATAATCAACACTTCAAGCACAAATAGTATAAGACAAAGGAGAGAAGTTGAGGAGTAAACTTCCTTACATGTTTGGGCCGGTGACAATTACCATGTTTGATGCCTCGGAAAGAAAAATATTATTGGCCTGCAAAAGCAAATTAGACCACCAATCTTAAACAAAATTATCAACATTGTTTATGTTCAAAAGGAAATATATAGACTTTCTGTTTAGGAGAATTTGACCATGTGACTAATTTCATTAAATGTAAATTGTAGCATACAATGAAGTCACTGTGTATGCTTTCTAGGATGGGGTGCCGTCCACAATCCATTGCCAATGGTCCATCATCTATCAGAAAGATGAGGACATTGTGCAGTCATTATCATAGGCTAAGTCATGATCGATAACAAACCAATTATGAATATACTCACATGTAAATTGAGGTCTAGTATATTTGTCAACTGGCTTAGTGGATATTGTATGGGCAAATGAATTGACTATCATATCCAAAAGGCACAAGACTTCTGCAAGAAGAGTGAGCACAGACACATCCTCCCTTATGGCATCCATTAGTGCTGCAAGTTCAAACAAAAGCCATCAAGGCTAAATCTTATAATTTTTCAGCTGACAAAACTAGGATTGAACTACAAGTATTTGATTGCTGTTTTACAGTTATAACCCAGTGACCATGCATACGTTCGTCCTGAAAGAAACATCACATAATAATTCATAATAAATAAACAGTATAACGACAACATCATAAAACTTTAGCTACCAGGATGTACTTACGAGTCTCCGTATTTCAATAAAAAAAGATATTCTGAACATTGTTGAAATAGAGGAGAATAATAATTAGGTAACAAAGTGGCTCTCTAGTGTAAAGGAAATGAATTTAAAGGTTAAATACAATGAGAGTGCACAACAACAGATATCTTTGCCCATCGAATCACCAAAAGCCCACTCAATCCTGTTGAATTTCTGGGGGAAAATTGGTCCCAGAAAAAATTATTTACATCTTAGTATCTAAATAATCTGTTGTGCAGAAAGCATTGCCACGCACAACTTCACAAAACTTGAACAGTCCTCATTCTTCCACCAGTAAAGTTTAAAAAGATAAAAAAGGGTTCAACTATAAACTAAAGCACCCATAATTCAATGCTTATTGCATAGTTAAAAATAATATTTCTGAAGACATATTTAAAGATTATGCTGCATAGACAGGGTTTCAAATATGTACAACGACAGATATGTTAAAATCCTGGTCTATTAAAAAGACATTATTTGAAGTTCTGCTGTCCAGTCACAAGAGGAAAATTGCTGCACTATTTAATAATTAAGCTAGTTGGCCTAATGGTTGTTAACTGATAAGTACACAAAACCATATCCGACATCTTTGTTCAAATAATCTAAACACATAAATCTTTTTCTCTAATGCATATATTCTCTAAATAATAAAAAATAAATGAGGAAGATTTTAACCTTTTTAAAATCAAACTCCATTGAAGTTCCCGCCAACAAGTCTGTCGTGTATTACATTTCTTCGTTCATGAATATTACCATGATGCAGTCTTGCATTATTACAGTCTATTGTTGATATAATTGAAGTAGAGATGTAAAAGAACATGCAACAGAAGACATGTTCCTTGAGCACTTTATAGACCAACCTTCGAGGCAAAATTCTGTCCGAGTATAGCATTCTTTTGATGCAGACTTGTTCCTTACATTTAACTGCAAAATTCAAGTAATTAATGAAGGCAACTAAACGTGATGCCAGATCTAGAGTAGAATATTTAAGTTTCACGGTATAAAATACTACGATATCAAATGGATAAGTAAGTATTCCCAAGAGCTCACTTATTCATGTACAGGAACTGTGCCTCTGAATCCTAATTAACATATTATGCATGTCATTCTGGGTCAAAGTAAATGCTCAACAGCGTTAATAAATGACTGGTTCATGGATTTAATATGAATGATTTACTGCAATCTGGAGTACAGAATTATATACAACTGATGGCAGCGCATAGCAAAACAGAGGTTAGTTCAACAAATACTTTAGTGGATATTGACGATTCATAATGGAAAGTTAAATCTTTAATTGTGAATTTTAACTGAAGGTAAAAACCCATATGGTATTGACAAAATAGTTTATCCACAGATACAGGTAGAATTGCTCAGAATTCTGTTCTTCATGTTCTTAATTGCTCAAAAGAAGTTTCAAGATTATGCAGGCTCCAACTTTCAGAGCAGTTCAGCCCATTTTCAGGCGGGTTCAGCCTATTTTCAGGCCTTTTCAGCTTATTTTCATGCCCGTTCAGCCTATTGTCATCCTGGTTCAGATGTTTTTCAATCAGGTACAATTTCTTTTGCCAGATTTATACTAGATCAATGCTGGTTTCTTCTTTTTCTGGCCATTTTACACTGGTTTAGGCCGTTCCTGACTCTTTCAGGCAAATTTCGGATAGTTTCAATGTAGTTGAATTCTCGTTTGTCATCTTATTTACCAATCACCTTTTAACCCAATTGTGCTTTATTTTTTGTCATTTTCAAGATGTCAGTATCTCATCCTTTTGTGCATTTGCTCGATTTGCTTAATGTCACTAACTTTTCAAGAAATTCTTAGGTCATTGATTCAGAGCCACATATCATATTACTAGCCATTCAAATTTGTTCGTTTCCCATACTCTGTGATCAGGCAAGTTAAAGTTGCAGGCGAAAAGACAATATTTAAATAATATACAAGTATCCCTATCTAACAGCTTAAACTTTTATATCAAGTGGTTCAACCCTTTAAAGTAATACAGGTCAGAATGTTTAAACGAGGAGAAAGAGCTGGAGTTAAATGGTTGATGCAATGGAAAGATCAGCTGGAAGAAGAAGCCACCTGGGAAGATTCTGACAGAATTCAGCAGCAATACCCTACATTTAAACTTTGGGGACAGGGTTTGGACAAGGGGGAGGGTTGTTATGACAGCAATGACAACAGAGAAGAAGTGGTAAATGGAATTCAGTGGGGAAGTAGAAGGAAAATGAATAACCGAATTAACAGACTTTTGAATTGAAAACGGCACCGTTTTAAGACAAGAGAAGACGATGTCGTTTGCTGGAAATTTGATTTAATTAAATGTTAAATGCACTTTTATAAGTTGTAAACACGATTTTATAAATTTTGGCTTATTTACGTGGTAGAGGAGAGAGAAGGAGGTTATGATGTTTAACAAAATTGCCAGTGAATCTTCATCCTCCATCTCCTCTGATCTTCTCTTTTCTTCTTGTTCTCGTAATTCTCATTTCTGTAATTGGTATATTTCAGCTGGGTTTACCGGTGTTTATCAAAGTTCAGCTTCATTTTATCCTTCAATGGTGTAGTTACTGGTTATTGTTTGAGTTCTTCATTGATATAGATTCAAACCATAACAATTGGATAGCTGGGATTGAGCGGATATTTAATCTCATTGACTACCCAGATCCTAGAAAGGCGACTTGTGCAGCATTTATGCTGCAATAGGGAGCTAGGCATTGTTGGGATTCAAACCTACAGAATTACTGTCCAGCAAACATCTGAAGTCAGAAGGAGGCATAGTTCCTGATAAGCTGGGTACAATGACCCTAACAGAGTATGAAGGAAGTTTAATGAATTATCACGCTACGCACCTAAACTGGTTGACACTGAGTTTAAGCAGGCAAGGCGTTTCGAGAAAGGCTTGAGATATGATCTCAGGCAAGCGGTGGTGACCTTTGAATTGCACACGTAGCATGAAGTGCTAGCTAAGGCTCAGCTAGCCAATTTCGGGAGAACTCCAGCAGCAGTAACACAGTAAGGATAAATGGAAGCAGAACTTTGCGAAGAGAAGTACGAACAATTATTAGCAAGCATCCAATTACGAACAATTATTAGCATCCAATTTGTGGCAAGTGCCAGAAGTGCTATGCTGGAGTGTCTTTTGGGAATCAATTCCTGCTACATTTGTGGTGAGGTAGGCCATGTGGCAAGATTCTGCCCCAAGGGGCAAAAGCAAAAGCCTAGGAATCTCCCTAAGGGCCAAGCCATGGTGTTTGCACTCACAGAGCAAGAAGAGAACCAGAACCGCAACGTTTTAGCGGGTAACATCCTTATCTCCCGTGTACTTGCTTATGTTTCGATTGATTTTGGCTCCATTCACTCTTTTATAACTCCTAAGTTTATGAGCAAACTCAAACATGCAAGTACATCTAAGTACTCCCTTAGATGTTGCTACTCCCTCAAGATAATTATTAAGTACAAACCATATACTAAAGACAGCTAAGGTAGCAATCGATGGTAAATTTTTGGAGACAAACTTATACATCTTGAAAATGCAAGAGTTCGACGTGATTTTGGGAATGAACTGGCTTTCCAAGAACCACACAATCATTCGACCCAGTGTATCACCGTGGGGACTATCAACAAAAAAGACAGTCAACTAGAATGTGTATCGACTATCAGGAGTTGAACAAAATCACTATTAAGAATAAGTAATCCCTTCTTAGAATTGAAGATTTGTTTGACCAACTACAAGGGCCCAAAGTATTTTCAAATATCGATTTGAGGTCAGGATATCACCAGTTGAGAATAAAATCCAGTGACATCTCAAAGACGGACTTTACAACTCGTTATGGTCACTATGAGTCCTTAGATATGCCGTTTGGCTTAACTAATGCTCTTGTAGTTTTTACATGGACTTAATGAATCGCATTTTCCATGAATACTTAGACCAGTTTGTCATCGTATTCATTGATGACATCTTAGTCTACTCTCAAAGCAAAGAAAAGCACAAAAAACACTTGAGGATTGTGTTAGAGATCCTAAGGAAGGAAAAACTCTGCAAAATTCAAAAAGTGCGAATTTTGGTTGGAACGGGTGGTATTTCTCGAACATGTGGTTACAACACAAGGAATAGAGGTGGTCCAGTAAAGTAGAGGCGGTATTGAAGTCGTCGAGATCAACCAATGTAGGATAAGTCCTCAGCTTTTTGGGTTTAGCAGGATACTACAAGAGGTTTACTGAGGAATTTTTTAAAATATCTGGACCATTAACATAGCTGACTTGCAACAGTATAAAGTTTGAATGGACAGAAAAATGTAAAAGCAATTTCGAGGAATTAAAGAAGAAGTTAGTTAATGCACCAGTATTAACTATGCCTGAAGTATCGAAGGGTTTCGTGGTCTACAGTGATACATCCAAACAAGTAACTGGATGTGTATTGATGCAACAAGGCAAGATAATTGTGTATGCATCAAGAGTGTTGAAGTCTCACGAGCAAAATCATCCCACGCATGATCTGGTTGCGGTAGTCTACGCTCTAAAAATTTGGAGGCATTATCTGTACGGAGGAAAGTGTTACATGTATACAGATCATAAGAGCCTCAAATATATTTTCACTCAAAAAGAGTTGAACATAAAGCAGAGGAGATGGCTTGAACTAGTAAAATATTACGATTGTGAAATCCATTACCATCTTGGCAAGGCGAACATAGTAGCCGACATCTTAAGTAGAAAGATAACAAGACAAGTGACAATGTAGATAGCACAGAAGCTCCAATAGAGGGAATTTGAAAGATTAAGTCTCGAGATAGTTGCCACACCCTTTGATTCTGTTGCTCGAATTGTAGCACTTTCAATTCGACTGACTCCGTGATCAGTTCTTCGTGTTTATCAAAGCTGAGATTGACACAGAGAAGCGGAAAGATTTCAACGTAGCCGAAGATAAAGCCCACTCTATTCCTTATTTTGTATATCCAGAAGGTACAAAGAGGGATGGCGACGGGTCAGGGTTGGGACAGGTAGCTTACTACCCCGTTTATTTTTTATTTTTTGTAACTGTGATTTTTATTGAGAGAAATATATGAAATTATGAATTATGAAATGGAGAATTAAAGTTAATTCTAAATAGAATGGTTAGAATTTAAAAAAAAAAATTGTGTAAAATATGTTTACTAAACAAAATGAAAATCAATAGGTCTTTGTGTAGTGGTTAGGAATTGTAAATCAATGTTCACACCCTGGGTTCGACTCCCTCAACACCCATTTCATCAAAATATTTTTTAAAATTTTAAAAATTTAAAAAAAAAAAATTCAGGGTTGGCCCGAGGAGGCTCCGCCCTGAACCCGCCTCGGGGCAATTCTCCCTGTCCCAAATACCCGATTATCCGAGGCAGGAGACAAGGGCTGGTCAAATTGTCATCTCTAGGTACAAAGATGTATCGTGACTTAAGAACTATATTTTAGTGGAAAAATATGAAAAAAGATGTAGCTAAATATGTGGAGAAGTGCCTAATATGTCAACAAGTGAAAGCCGAACATCAGCAACCGTCAGGATTCTTGCAACCGTTGGAGGTTCCAAAATAGAAATGGGAACATGTGACAATAGATTTTGTTGTAGGTTTTCCGAAGTCAGTAAAAGGTCATGAGGCCATTTGGATAATTGTTGACCGATTAACCATGTCAGCTCTTGCCTGTTCGCATTACTTTTTCTTTAGACCAATTTGTACAATTGTATGTTAAAGAAGTGATAAGGTTGCACAGTGTCCCAGTTTCGATTGTATCAAATAGAGACCCAAGGTTCAAATCGAACTTTTAGAATAGTTTATATCGGGCTATGGGAACTAAATTAAGCTTTAGTACATCTTTTCATCCTCAAAAAGATGGACAATCTAAACAGACGATACAAACATTAGAAGATATGCTTCGATTGTGGGTTCGGAGGCCATTGGAAAAAACATCTACCTTTAATTGAGTTCGCATATAATAACAGCTACTATGCCTCCATTGGCATGGCACCTTATGTGACATCTAAAATTTGTCACAGATAAAAGGAAATTACTCTATTTATGTATATATGCAAATATGTAAAGAATGTATAAGATTGAAGAGTGATTGAAATTAGTATGAAATTATGTCATTAATTAGGTACAAAATATGGAATGATGTGTGTGTATAATGAGAAAGACGATTTTCTTACTTTCACGTAAATTGAGGTGGACAAGAAATTATTCTTTACCATATTTAAGTGATATGATTTGACCTAATCCTACCTTATTTAAATGCACCAAAGCACATGCCACTTTATACTACTTCATTACCTACTCTCTTTCTTTTTCTCTTTCTCTCACCCATACACGCCCTACACACACACACACACACACACACACACACACACACACAATTAATTATAAATATATATATAATTTGTATACGCACATATAATCCACCACGCACGTAGTTCAAGGTTGAAAATATAATCAACAATTTTTCGTTATCTTTGATTATTCTCACGTAACAAAGTGTGTGTATATATATTTAATTGCAAGCACACAGTTTTTATGTATTTCTACGGCTATGGGTCCTTGTTATGTAAGAATGAACCGGAGTTTAGTACCGCTACGCACGAAAACTGGCACCATCTAAGTTCGGTTCAATTTTTTGTCTCCCTTTGCAAGTATGAATCTTTCTGTTGAAATATATACGTATGTATTAATTATACATACACACTTATTGGAATTAATTCTCACTCTTCTTATGTTTCTTATTTCAAATAACTGATGATTTGAGACCGTTGGCACGGAAGTAGTATACGGCTGCGGGGATTTTATTTCAAGAAATAAAAATATAAATAAATCGCTCGTAAAGCTAGTTTCATGTTTTTCTTTCTTGTTATTCGAATTTTAAAACTTTAATTGGTTAATACACATGTTTTCCTTTAAAAAATACTAAATTATCTGAATTTATTGTTGGGAAGATTGATTGTTAAAATAAATGTTTCACTCATTACTTTATTTTTATATTGTTCTATTTGCTATTCGAAATCCCTCCAATAATTTTAAAGTATGTTTAGTAACACTCAAGTCCCTAAGAATTCAGGTCGTCACAGTTGATCAAAGCCTTTACAAATCTGGAGACTTCCAAAAATAAAGAGGGATTTTATTTTTTGTGGAAATGGTGATTGCATCACTGTTCATATAAACTGTGTGCAAACAGTGCACATACTGTTCGCTAGTTTTTCTTTTAGAAAAAAAAATATATATAATGATAAATATAAATTATTCCACGTAATGTATTATTATTTTTTACAAGTTATGTTTTAGAGGTATATTAAAAATTTTACGAGCTATGTTTAAAGTAAGTTACAAGTTTTAATTTTTTAACAGGAAGTAATTTAAATAATTTAGTCACCCGTTGCACCATATCCTAAGCCACGGCTCTCGAATCAGGTAACTTGTGTACTAACATGTGGAATGTTTTTGTTTGTTTAATTTTCATCATGTATAATTATGTAGAAAATATGCTTTATGAACGTATGTATAGAATATGATGTAGTGATATCTTAAAGAGTTCAAACTTCTAAGATTAATTGTGTGTGTTAGCAATATATGTTTAGCTGTTGTAACAACCTGTTTGTAATTAAGTATATGCCACTTAAATAAGTATACATTATGTTACAATTAATCATGTGTTTTCTTGCCATCTAAATTAAATTGTCAAGTAGGAAAAATGTATATTTTAGACGCTTTCACTTATTTTTTTTTCTAATTTGTGTACTCGCAAAACTGAAAGGCTTTGTCAAAAAAACCTAAACTGTCTAAAGAGAGCTTGGGATTTAAGTGGTCCATGTGGCCCCCCTCCTCACGTGGAAGCCTTTCAAATCGTGTTATTCAAATCAGTAAAAAACAAAAAACAAAGACAATAGTGTAAGCTTGTTTTAAATTTAGGTAGGCCTCAATCCTTTTTTAAAAAAAAAAAAACTATTGTTGGAACCGTCAAATTTTTTTGAAACTTCTAAATTTGGGAGATTTTCATACTAAGTTCGAACCAAAGTACTCATTAGTTTTAATGCATTTTCGTTGATGGCTAGAGGTTCAGCTCAAATAAGAAAAGAAAAGGTCGGGAGACAGAATGTGTCAAGATTCCTACATCTTCTTAGGTTTTATACTAGAAACCCAAACCATGATCTCGTGGAACATTTTGATGCTATCGAAGTAATTCATTGAGGGGCTAGCCTAAATGGACACGAGCTATGTAGAGACAAGGCAGTTTTCCACCTCCTCAGAACCCTTATTGGATATTGGAGAGATTTCGCTGAACAGCTTTATGTGATGTTCGATCGTCAGATGTCTGCTAAACTCCTTATTACTAACTCTAGGGAGAGGTAGGTGATCAACAGCAAAGATTACAGAGTAATGGAAAGGCTCGATGGTTTTAACCTAACTCGACGCCAGCTTCATAACGCGCCCTAGGAGGGAGGTCGTGTGAAAGTACCGGAGGTGGATAGCGAGGGTGACATAATAGAGTATGTTCCAGAAGACCCAGAAGAAGACGATGACCCAGAACCAAACTTTGACGAGAGTGTTGGAGAGAATTATTAGACAATAGTCTTTCATGTTTAGTATGTTTGCTTTTAGTGTAATATTTTTTCAATTTTTATAAATTTTCCAAAAGCTTTTGAATAAAAGATGCTATTTTTTTCCTCGTTCGATCCTTAATTAGCTTCATATTGTTTATTAAGGCTATGGCATCCCGTGGCAGAAGGGCTAACAACAACGATGAACGACCTCAACAACCCCAACCTAATAGTGTAGACCCACAGTTTGGCCAACTATTCCTCGGCTCGTGGGCTCGTTGGCTCGGCCCATTGAATCTCGTATAGGGACGATCCTAAGAAAATGAGAGGGCCGAGCCTATTCGGCTCGACAAAAATACGAGCTGGCCCAACGAGCTCGTGGCTCGTGCCCAACGGACACATTTGGCCAGATTTTTTTTTTAAAATTCAATTGTTTTCCTATAAATACCCTATTCTAAACTCATTTTTTTCACACTTCAATCTTTCAATCAATTATATATTCAATTCAATAACAATTCTCATATTTCAATCTCTCAATATTAGTTTATAATTAGTATCTCATATCTCATTATCTAAATATTACTCTATAATTTTAAGTTTTAATTTTCTACTTCTAGTAATTCTCAACATTTTTATTTTCTACTACATCTTTATCTTCTACTCTTCTCTTTATCAAATGGCCTACAATCGAAGTGATGATGATGTTAGTGGTCTTAATAATATTCCAATTCTAAACGATATTATTGATCAGTTTGGAGGTAGCACTGATCCAATTGATTTGGATGATGTTCAAAAAGATGTCGACACACAAACAACCATCAGTTCTAGCACTAAACGAAAAGCAATCAAACAAAAGATTAGGTGCTGATAGTATTTTGAGTTGGTGCTGACTGGTAAATTAATAGGCGGAGTCCCTGAACACAAAGCATAGTGTAAATACTATAAAGAGAAGTTAGCCTGGCAAAAGGAGATATGCAGGACCCAGGTAAACAGACACTTCAAAAAGTGTCAATTTAAACACAGAGGCTTGGAATCAAATTAGGCACAACTCCAGTTTGGATCTCCCGAAACCAGGTCTAGTAGTAATCCCAATCTCAACAATTGGGTATATTTACAAGATATCATGCGCCGCGAAAGACTACCGGAATTGGTGGCAAACGCAGAGTTTTCACTGAGCTTGGTGGAAAATCCTCATTTCACAAACTTCATCCAAAAATATCTTCAACTAAGGTACGTTAATGTTTCTAAAAATACTTTTCGTAAAGACGCTATTATTTTGTATAATAAAAAGAAAGAAGCCATTACAAATAATATTAATAATTATAACAATATTTTATCTTTTACGTTAGACTTATAGACAGGTAATAACTAAAAAGAATACATGGCTGCAACTGCACACTACATTGATGGTAATTGGATAATACATAAAAAAGTAATAGCGTTTAGACAAATTGATCATAATGGAACTAATATTTATCATGTTTTATTGGATGTGTTACGTGAATTTAAATGTGATTCTAAGATTCGTAGCTTTACATTTGATAATGCAGACCCCAACAATACAGTAATTGATAAATTAATTCAATATTTTGGTCTAATATTTAATGGTATTTTATTTCACATACAAGTGGCATGGGGGCATCTGTCGGCGGCGGGAGTCTTACATCCGAGCGAGAGGTCAGACCAATCCCATTCATCCTGGTCTGTTCCGAATGGATTTTGTCATGTGTTTAATTTAATTGTGCAAGATGGATTAAAATTTATAGAAGAACAATTACAAAAAAATTAGATATGCTATTAATTATATTACGGTCTTACTAGCAAGAAAACAGTTTTTGTTGCTCTATATGTTGAAAATGAGCTGCAATCAAAATGTTTTTGTACTTATATTGGCCATAAATGGAATTTAATATATCTCGTACTTGAATCTTGTGAAGGTTGCGAAAATTGTATTACTGTATATTATAATGGCCGACATTCACACGGCTCAGAATATGATTTGGAAGCATATGACTAAGAAATATGTGCTCATGTTAAAAATTTTGAAATCATTCCTATTATATTGCTAACAATTTTAATAAGTATAAGAATTTTGCTCTTTTTCTAATATTATACATGTCATGGAAGCTAAATTTAAAAAATATTAGAAACAATTGCCTATGTTATTTCCATTAGCATTTATTATGGATCCTAGACTTAACTTAGAGGGTATACCGAAAGTAACAATAATAGCAATTTCACAAAAATTAATTTAAGGGAATCTACTAAAGCTATGCAGATAAGAGAACGAAGGAGTTGGAATTTTTCAAGGGCGACAAACTATTTCTCAAAGTCGCACCTATGAAAAGAGTAATACGTTTGGCAAGAAAAGAAGGTTACGACCAAGATTTATTAGCCCATTTGAAATCTTGAAACGCGTTAGAAAAGTAGCATATCATTTGGCCTTACCCCCAGAACTTTCAACAGTACATGATGTTTAATCACATATCTATGCTCAGAAAGTACGTACTTGATCCGAGTTATGTAGTCAGTCATCAGTCGATTGAGTTACATCGGGGCTTAAGTTTCAAAGATTTGCATGTGAAAATCATTAATCAGAAATTCCAGGCGCTTAGAAACAAGGTGATTTCATTAGTAAAAGTGCAGTGGCATAATCACGCGGCTGAAGAAGCAACTTAAGAACGAGAAGTGGAAATGCGAGCCAAGTGTCCGCAACTCTTCGAGGAATTTCAAGGTAAATTTTGAGGACAATTTATTGGGTTAATTATACCAATAGTATCCATTCTTTCAGGTTTGTAACGATTTCATCTCCATTCATTTTTTTAGCAGATATCATCTCCATTCTTCCATTTATTATCACATATGATCTCCAAATCACTATTTTTCACTATTCTGACCATTTTTTGACAATTTTTTCCCTTAACTTCAATAAATTAAAATGATAGAAAAAAAATACAAAGATGGTTTGAGATCGTTGGCACGGGATTATTATAGGGCTGCAGGAACTCTTTTTCAAGAAATAAAAATATAAGTAAATCGCTTGTAGAGCTAGTTTCATGTTTTTATTTCTAGTTCTTCAAATTTTAAAACTTTAATTGGTTAAGACATGTTTTCCTATAAAAAAAACTAAATTATCTGAATTCAATATTAGGAAGATTGATTGTTAAAATAAATGTCACTCATTAATTTATTATTATATTGTTCTCTTTGCTGTTTGAGTCCTCTCCAATAATTTTAAAATATGTTTGGTGACACTTGAGTCCTTAAGAATTTGGGTCGTCACACTCTATGAGATGTTTACGAAAGAAAATACAGATCACCCGTTCATTAGGATGAAGTTGGCGAGCGTATAATCTTAGCCCATAAATTGTTGAACAAACAGTAATGGCAATTGAGAAGATGAGGGTTAGTATGAAGAAGGCTTAGATAAAAGGAGAAAAGACTTGGAATTTGCAGTTGGAGATACGGTACTCTTAAAAGTTATGCTCATAAAAGAAGCACTACGATTCGATAAGAATGGTAAACTTAAGCCAAGGTACATAGCCCTTTCGAAATTTTAAAACGAGTTGTAAATGTCGTTTACCAGTCAGTGCCACCAGAACTTTTAGCAGTACATGATGTCTTTCATATATCAATGCTCAGAAAATATGTTACTGAACTCATGTGGTGAAACTTCAACCATTGGAAATTCAGCATGATTTAAGTTATGAAGAGGCATCAGTATGTGTCATAGCTCGGAAAGTGCAGAAGCTTCGCAACAAGGAGATACCACTAGTTAAAGTGTTATGGCAACACTATTTGGTCGAAGAGGCAACTTGGGAACGCAAGGATGAAATACAATCTAAGTATCCCCAATTGTTTGTCGACGACAGTTGAGGTAATTTTTTAGGACAAAAATTGTTTTAAGTGGGTAGATTATTAGACCTGAAACCAACATAGGTAGCCATTAAATTTGAATCTATGGGTGAGATTTATTATTTGAAAGATTAGGGACTGATTTGGATAAAAACCAATAGTTTGGACCAAAGCACAATTTACTTTCTTTTCCATGTATTACATATTTTGTTTTAATTAGATAATTAGATATAATCTTGCATATTATTTAATTAATTAATTTAATTGAAGTAATTATAGTAGTTTACATAATTTAAAATTTGAATGGACTCTTAGATAAAGTTATAGTGAGATTGAGTTATCTTTGATGAAACTTATCACATAAAATGTAGTTATTTTCTCATAGATAAGAGCCCGAAATCATGTTTATCTTTTAAAGACTCTCAGTTGGATTCAGTTAGTTCTCTTGGTAAACCTATAAATAGACCCCTTAGGTCCAACATTTTTATTCTACAAGATATATATCTCCCTCTCCCTGTCTCTCTCAGTTTATAATACACACGCTTATTTATATATATTTATATATATAAGCACATAATTTAAAGAATATTGAAGTAAAAGTCTAGCAAATCAAATTTCTTCAATCATTTAAACAACAGTAAGTATACACGTATTTTTATATTACACTTTTGGAATATTATCATGGGTCCATACGTATGTTATAAGATTGGACCGGAGTCTTAGTAGCGCTACGCACGAACAACTATTACTATCTAAGTTTTGTATAATTTTTGTGTCTCCTTTATGCAAGTTTCAAGTTTCAAGATTCTATAAAGTTGTTAAGATATGAACACGTATATACTTATTGAGATTTTTCTCACCTTTATATTTTTCCTCCTTCCAGGTAACTAGGACTTGTAGAGATCTTGAGTATGGATTACATCCGTGGTGGAGCAATTAATTTAGGAGTTTTCTATTAGATTAAGAATTATAAGTATTTTGGTTTACAAATTAATTGCGTTATAAATAAGATATTATTTGATGATCTTTTAACCATGAATATTTAAAATTAATTAAGCATTTTTTTTATTGCATTCATGATATGTCATTATGGCCCTCGGGTTTTAGGATCCAGATGTCACAGTTGTAATACATGAACTTAGCCTATACATGTGCACTTGCAAACTCTGAATAGATTCCAAATTAGTCTATAAGACAAATGTGAACATAATTGATGACCAAAATTTTTATCATAATACTCACAGAAGCAAGTTCCAGTGAAGAGCAGTGAATGTTGTTTCCCTGTTTTATGACCTGATATTCAAGCAGAACACAAGAAAAAAAATGAAAAAAAGGCATCCAAAGAGATGTTAAAGTAAATATGTATATTCTACCTGGATGAACTTGCTTGGAAGTTTTCCCTGTATGTCCTTCTGTGGAATACTAAAGTAAAAGCCTTGCCTATTGTTGAATGGGATTTTCAAATTTGGCAGATTAAAATCCTCACGATATTTATTTGCCAGGTTGTATATTGCTGTGAATATGGTGATATTTATTAGATTCTTATAAATGAAATCCTGAGAGACGAATCAGAACCCATCATATGGGAGAAAAACCTTCACTGGTGTCACAGAAAGATCTCCTAGCAATATCTAGAAGTCCATCCATTCCCGCCTTGACAGCAAAACACTGTTGTGTTCGTGCAACAAATGGAACTCTTGCATGAAGTACATCTTCATCAATCACCTCTCCAATCCTAACACAAACAAATTGCTCACCACTGTTTAAATGCTAAAAATTTTCCCATGGACATAAAATTATTGGTGATGAGATAATAGCAAACATCATTTAGTGGTCAGGATACATTCCAGTAGAACACACGAATACCAGTTGGCCTCTTTACACTGACAGTGACAACCTTACTTGGCAAAATTTATTTACTTTTTCTCGCTTGGATTGTAGTTGAATTATAGTCAAGTGACTCAATTCATAACCTAAAGTGAAGCTTTGAAGTTCAGTTTCATCAATTATAGGACAGTTGCAACTAGTCCAAGATTGACTACTAAAATTTCAGATTCACCTCTTTTCCACATAAGAAGTCCATAGATTATAGGTCATACATACTATTGAGAAATCAGAATATCATTCGCACGTGTAATGAGATTACAAATTACAATAAGGATAATGTCATACAGGTCAATACTTGAGAGTTTTTCCATGTGATGGCACTAAGAATCCCTCTCAGTCAACCCACAAAATGCACAAAAGATTACACTTCTAAGTAAATGAAAGCAAAAAACTCCCAACCTTTATTAACTATCAAATAAAGGAGCATGGGTAGGCTGAAGGAACATCTCCCACACTCTTGTTAATGATTTTCATAGTGAAATTGGTCAATTGGCACATGAGTTTCTTTTCCTTTGAGCAAGATTAGATCAACTTATCCGTACACATTAATTCATACTAATGTTTTGGGACCCTTTCGAATTATGAATATCACTGGGGCTCATTGGTTTGTTTCCTTCACTCATGACTGTGTGATCTGCATCTACCTTTTGAAAAACAAATTTGATACCATATTTTTTGTCTTTTCGTAAGTTGATTAGTACCCACTTTGGTGATCAAAAAAGATAGCAGATCTGACAACGAGAAAAAATACTTTAGTCTCAGTCTATCCTCTTATCTCAATAGAGAGTGTATAAAACACAAGTCCCCTTGTGCAAATACTCCACAACAAAATGCAGTTACAGAAAGAAGAGGATAGAATATGCACAAAGGAATACTTAGTAGGCCAGGCTGAGAATTTTGTAGAAATAAAGATAGAGGTCTACTTTTCATTCCATGAATGGCAAAGCATATATATTACCATTTGATTCTCCTTAATCTGCTTTCAACCAGCAGATTCATTTGAGAGGCATAAAACATGGAACAAGCAACTAAAATTCTCAATACTTCGTTATTTCGTCCAACATGCAAGATCCTTTCTAGTTAATTACAGAACTTAATTCTTCTTCAATCAGAATCATAATAGTGTCACATTCTTCCATCGAATGGAAAAATGGTTTGTGTGAAATATGAACCAGCAGATAAACATATACGATTTAAAAGAAGAAGCAAACTAGAAAGTATACCTTTTTCTTAACAAAGCATATTTTTCGTTCTCGCATATGGACTTGTAAACATTTTTTAGTAGAAAACTGTGGGCATCCTTAAGCACCTAATACGGATAAAGTCATAAGAATTTCAAAAACTCGGGGAATTAATAATAAAATATACAGCCGTAAAGCGGGAAAATCAATTACCTTGGAGACTAATGGTAAGGCATCTAGAGCAGTTTTGAGAAGAATAATGCTTGATATCAAAATTTGGCTCTTCCGGGAATTGTCAATGGCCAAAACTTCATTGGTAACTTTTTTTGGTTTGAAGCAGAAATGACACAGAACCCTATCTGGGTATGGAGCATGGGATTGTATGCATTAGACCAAATACAATAGTCAGCCATTGAGAAGTATAAGATGCATAAAATTCTATGCTTTCTGTTTGTATTCATATGCTTACCAATTTCTTTCGGAAACTTACGAAGAGCCTGAGACAAGCCAAAGAACAGCTGCTCGTTGCTCATCAACTCATCCTGGAGTTGCATTCAATTGAAAACAAATCAGAACTTGATCATATGCGTTTTATTTTACAGACCAGAATAATTATGTAAGCTTAGTTTTACGGAAATAGTCAACTTATTCTTTAGTCAGTTCACACGAACAAGTACTACATAAAACAGAATAGCTTGAATTCTTCATTTGAGGAAATTCACTGCAATGAGAGGTTTAGTTATGTTAGGCACCACTCGGGGGGATCTATCAACTTGCTACATGAGTAGAACATACATCAATGTCTTTCAAATCACAAAACAAAGTACCACCATGAACACGGAACTATATGGTGGTACTTTGTTATTTCCAGCTTTAAATAATATACCCAATGACTCACAAAACATTTATAATTAATCCTTGTTGTGGTGAGTGAATCCTATAGCAGTAAGTATTATCACAGCAGAGAAAAAATTCCAAATCTGGAAATTACTGGAGGGTCGGGTGAATTTTTATGCTACATTTACTATAAATATTCAAGAATATTTCTTGAATTCAAAAAGATATTATAGGATTCGTATTAAATCTGGCGGAGGACCATGCGAACACTGACCAGGCAATCCAGTCGAGCATTTATAGTCTCAATATCTTTCAGTGGCTGCAAAAGATTGGCTCGCAAAAGTCTAGTCCTGCAGAGACCTAGATATATCAGACTTGGCTACGATAAGGCCAAACATGGCATCATATTCTGCAGGCACATCATATACTAACATCAGCAGAGATGAGTATCTCATTGCCAAGCTGTGGCATTAATTATTGACTTTTAGATACACCCATCTAAGGTAGAAATATTGATCTCTTACACAAACCCACAATGCATAAACTCTGCAGAGCTGCTAGCAATATAATGTGAAAAAGTCCGCATAGTTCAAAAAATCTTTCCAGAGTAAGATAATTTGTATACTTTTTGAATCTTATATTGCTAGTAGTCCTCTATCATATATTATCTTAGGCATGACTTTCTTCTTATCAAGGAACAACTAATAAATTGGCTGAAATCTTATTATTCCATATACTTCAATCATATTTATACAAGATACAATCATATTTAAGGTAGGACAATTAATTTTATTTCTATGTAAACTCCTAGCTAAATAAGGAATATAATTGATACAAAATATCTATACATATATTCTAATTCCTCTCATGTTGGAGAGTAGATATCACACATGTCCAACTTGGATAGTGATGTATAGAATGGTCCACTAGCAACCGCATGGGTCCTTATATCAGTCATTTGGTCTGCACTCTTTAACATATGGCACCTCTATACTCCCAATATCGAGTTTATCCTTGATGTAGATCCTGTCAAGTTCAACGTGCTTGGTTTGATCATGCTGTACTGGGTTATTTGCAATCTCAATAGTTGCTGTGTTATCATAGAAAAGCACCATGGGTTTCTTCTCATCAAATCCAAGTTCACTACGATGAATCTTCAGCCATGTTAGTTCGGTAGTTGCATGATGAAGAGCACAGTATTCAATCTCGACACCATATAGTGATACCACATTTTGTTTCTTACTCCTCCAAGTCACCAAATTTTCTCCAACAAATAATGCATCCTATCCAATCTCGATCCATGAAAGTCAGAATTACATGATGAAGAACGCGGTATTCAGTCTTGACAATACCACATTTTGTTTCTTATTCCTCCAAGTCACCAAATTTCCTCCAACAAATGATGCATCCTATCGAATCTCGATCCAAGAAAGTCAAAATTTGTGTAACCTACAATATCTAGATGCCCATGTATAGATAATAGAATACCCTTACCTGGAGAGGATTTTAAATACGACAAGTTACGATTTATCACGTTCATGTGTCGGTCACTTGGATTATGCATGAATTGACTGCATATGATAAGTCAGGTCTTGTGTGAGTCAAATAGATCAACTTCCCAACTAGCCTTTAATATCTCCCTTTGTTTGTAAGAATTTGATCGGGATAGATAGATAGCCCATGGCCCATGGTTCACCTCAATAGGAGTATGTACGGGCTCATAGGCTGAGTTGTCAGTTTCTGCCAAAAGATCTAGTACATACTTTTCTTTGAGAAAGAAGAAGTCCTTGCTTGGACTGAGATACTTCAATGCCCAAGAAGTATTAAGCCCTAAATCCTTCACTTCAAATTCTTTGGCTAGATAGCTCCGAAGTTTCTCGATTTTACTGAGGTTACTACTTGTAGCAATCATGTCATCGAATATACAATAAACAGCATGATATCATCACCATCTCTTTTACATAACAGTGTGTGATCTGCCAAAGCCTGCTTAAAACCATACGTCTTCATTGAGCAGGCCAGTCTATCAAATCAAGCCTTCGGTGACTGCTTCAATCATGCACAACCTTCTTCAGCTTACATACATTACCTTCTAGAGGTATAAATCCTAAAGGTGGATCATATATACTTCTTCTATCATATCACCGTGGAGAAAAGCATTCTTGACATCAAATTGCCTTAATGGTTAGTCAAGATTAACTGCTAGAGATAGTACGACTCTAAGAGTGTTCATCTTAGCCACTGGAGCAAAGGTCTCCTCATAGTCAATCCCATGAGTTTGAGTATAACATTTAGCAACCAGTCTAGCCTTATGTCTACTATCTATCTCTCTTGTACTTCACTAAAAACACCCGCTTACACCCCACTGTCTTCTTCTCCGGGGGAATTCTTCTTGAAAGCCCTCATCTCCTCTACCATAGCAAACTTCCACCTAAGATCTTCAAGGGCTTCCTGAATTGACTAGGAATAGATATAGAAGACAACTGAAGGGAAAATGCTAGATGAGTCTTAGATAAACGGTGATAAGAAATATAATCAGTGATAGAATAGGCAGTATTAGAAGAAGATTTGAAGAATCCCAATCTATCGGGTTCTTTATGCTCGCGAATAAGGGATCTCCTACTAATGGATTCAAGGCAGCAGTTTCAAAAGCTGCAGGGTTATAATAAAAAATTAGAGATAAAGTTATAAGAGGGAAAACATGTGATTAACTGTAAAAGAGTCATCCGATGGCACGGTAGTATCATCAATGGGATTGTTGGAATCTAGAGGGGGTCTGACAGTATTATCAGAGTTTTTTGTATAATCTTTTTGGAACAACCTAGGTGGTCTTTCACTCCTAACTTCAATTTCATCATCTAAAGACTCCTTCTTACCCGAGATCTACAACTGCTTTTCTTCCAAGCACACTAATTCCTCTTCTTTTCTACTAATCTCCCCCTGAAGTTAAATGAATAGAGCAGCCCCACAATAGAAGGACTCCAGCCCACAAAACTAAATATCCGTAGAGACATAAAATTTTCTCATAGGAGGATAAAAACACTTATAGCCTTTCTGGGAGTTAGAATATCCAAGAAAGACACATTTAAGAGCACAAGGATCAAGATTATCCCTAAGGTGAGAGTGTACATGGGGGATAGAGTGAAAGTGTGATAACATCGTCAAGGAGTTAATGATACGAGTAGGCATCCGATTTATAAGGAAGACAGTAGTTATGACAGCTGCAGCCCAGAATTACTTAGGAACGTGCATAGTAAAACATAATGCCCGAGCTACCTCTAGAATATGACGGTTCTTACGTTTTGCTATGCCGTTCTATTGTGGTGTGTAGGCACATGTTGTCTGGTGAAGGATGTCATGTTTTGTGAAGAGTTACTGGTTTAGATATTGATTCACAAATTCACGACCATGTCAGAATGTAACACCCGAACCAGTGTATTAAATTGTGTGGCAATCATTTTTGAAAATTGAGGAATAACACTTATAACATAACTTTTAGATTTAAGCAAATATACCCAACTCACCTTAGTATAGTCATTAATAAAAGACACAGAGTATTCATGACCTGACGCAAACGAAGTAGATAATAGGCCCCAAACATCCGTATAAACATAAGCAAAAGGAAATAAACTTTTATTGAAACTGATTTTAAAATATACACGATTATTCTTAGAGTAAATGCATTGTTCACATCGCAAACTAGAAGTAAAAATGTTCCGAAACAACTTAGGAAATAATCGCTTTAAGAAAAAGATGGGTAACCTAAATGACAATGTCATAATAGGATTTTCTCCCTAGTTGATGTTTCTCCTACTACTTGAAAGCCACTACCAAATTCTGATTTCACATCTCTTGCCCACTCCAAATATTACTTACCTCCCCTTACTCTAACAGCATCAATCGCCATCTTCGTGAGATTGTCTTGAAATACACAATGGGTAGAATAAAAGGTTACAGAATAATTATAATGCTTGGTGATTTTGCTAATAGAGAAAAGACTATTAGAGAGAGTCGATGCAAATAAAATAGAAGTTACAGAGAGAGTGGGAAAGAATGAGACATTCCTGGTCCCCGATATTGGCATAGGAGTCCCATTAGCAACCTGGACGGGTGTAACGGATGAAGATACGAGCGAGTCAAGTAAAGAAGAGTTATTAGTCCTATGATTAGTTGCCTTTGAATCAATAATCCAAGTGTTAGAGGTAGCAGAGATAAATGCTAGGCCAGAATTACCTCTATTTAGGGATACTCGAGATACATAACAAACATAAGGTGGAGAGATGTCAATGGTGGCAACCTGAGCAAATTTCTTTTTCTTTTCAGCTTGCTTAAGTTTGAACCACTATAGATAATCATGTAGCTTCCAACAAATATCAAATGTGAGTCTAGTGCTATGGCAATAAGTGCAAGACCGAGTATAGGTGGCTAAAGTAGCTGCCAAGAGTTGTTCTTTTGGATAGCTAAAGCTGAAGTGTTAGAGTGAACCTCTGTCCCTGTAGTAACTTGCTTCTACACTTCATAATCGACTAGTGAATACGTCTCTTCCAGACTTGGGAGATGAGAAGTAACCAAAACACGACTACTAACTTGATCCAGTATGTGATCAAGACCAACCAGATACACATAGACCTGATCCTCACCTATATGCATCCTTTGTTTCTCAATATCTGCTACACATGTGATATCATTAGGCTTTCGATAGTCGAGTTCCAAAAATATAGAACTTAGTTCGTTGTAGTAATCAACAAAAGGTCGACCTCATTTACGCAATTGGAATGACTTCTTCATTAGTTAAGTCAAAAACATTAAGATATCTCTTCTTTACTACATCCTACACTTCCTTAGCTGTTCTACATTGGACAAAATGTGACATTAGATTGTCGGTCATGGAATTGATGAGCCAAGATTTGACTAAAGCATCTTCAGCCTCCCATCCATCATATGCGGGATCATTCTCTGCAGGTGCAGCCTTTCGTCCCGTGATATAGCCCTTTTTCTTCCAACCCGCAATATGCATCTCCAAATTTTAAACCAAACCCGATAACTAGCTCCATCCAATTTAATATAAATTGGAGAAGAAGTATCATGAACAAACTGGTGAGATTCTTGGTGTCAGAAGTGTTAGTACTAATTCTTTTAGACATCTTAGTGCCTAGGATTTGAACTGTACCCGTGAATAGTACTAGTGAACAGTAATCGTGAACACTACCAGTAACCACGAACAGTCCATGAATTAGTAGCGTGAACATTACGATAGGGTTTCAACAAAAAAAAAAAGGCTCTAGCGGAAATTATTTGCCTTGCTATGATACCAAATTAATAAATTGGCTGAAATCTTATTATTCCATATACATTAATCATATTTATACAAGATACATCCTATTTAAAGTAGGACAATTAATTCTATTTCTATGTAAACTCCTAGCTAAATAAGGAATATAATTGATGCAAAGCATCTATACATATATTCTAACAGGAACTCCTTAGAAATACTCTATCATAGAATTTCTAAGATTTACATGAGAATATTGTATACAAGCTAAACACAAGGGTAACAAGTGCCTTAAACAAAAGGATTAAAGATATACTTAACATTCTCAAACCGTTTTCTAACTAGCAACATCATTCAGAGTAACAGAATCCTCTTTCACACAAATATTGAAAAAAAAAAAAAAAAAAAACCTAATGTTATACTATCTTTATGAAGCATAGTTTTTTACCTATGTTGCTCGGACTCTCCATTTTAAATAAAGTACCAGTGTCGGACACACTCGAGAATGATAAGAGTATGGGAACCTTCTCGAATCCTTTAAATCAAAAGAGGATCATTTATATCGTTTTTGTTATTTTGTATTGTATATAAAATGATTTTTAATTGGTATTTCACATTTCTAGACTTAAAATGAAATTCAAATGAAGTATCAAAATTTCCCTACAAAATACATATAAAATTATCAATATATAAATTTCTAAAGTAATTTTAAGTTTATAAGACGTATCCACGTCCCCGTGTCTAAATTTTAGATCATTTTTAGCTGTATCCCCTATCCTAGATTTTAGAAAGAAAAACAAGATCCGATATATTCCCCATATTAGACACCTACTCCCGAGTCCAAACAACAAAAATTTATGCTCATGGAGGCGACTAAAGGTACAAAAACAGCCATTGAACATACGAAGAACATGAAAGCTGACAACAATACTTGAGCCATCATCAATAATGAATTCAGTAGTTAATTGACTTACCCTCCAACAGTTCGTGTTGTCTTAAGCATGTGGAACAAACTTTTTTTCTTGTTGTTAGTGCCCCAAAGACTAGAGTGCATTAGGTCAATGACTTCCAAGTTGTGGACACTGCAATCGAGTATATTAATTATGTTAACAATGAATAAAATATGGAGTAATAATTAGACACTCCTCTCCCCTTCCCCTAGGCTTCTTCAACAAAAAGAGAAAAAATAAACACAGTTAAATATATATATATATATATACACCCTGTCAACCCAATAAGTACAATAGCATTTCCAAGGTTCTAAAAGGAACGAGGAGTGGCAAAGCAGCAAGGTCAATCTCAAGCTTTATAAGCCTAGGAGTAATAACGTGTTTTCCTAGTTTTAATATTATTTTAATTCTTCTAAGACCATTAATAATTATTTTAATGATATCATTATTTTAATAAGACAATTATTTTATAGGAAATTTGCATTTTTCGTCCCCAACCTTAGCTGTTTGCTACTAATCAACCTTTAATCTTTTTTTTAGCACCAAACACCCCAACCTTTGACTTAATTGAAAACCACGTCCCTATTAACAGATAATGATACATTTGCCATCCTCTTTAAATAAACAAAAATAAAAGAAAGCTAAAAACAAAAAAAAATAAGAAAAAATTGGAAAAAAAAAAGTCAAATAACTTTTCAAAAAATACACAGTATGTTCTTCCTCACCCACCCACCTCATCCCACCACAGCCATCACCTCCACACCACTACCACCCCCACACGCCGCCGCCACTACTGTCAAATGACAAACAAGTACCATTAATGATAGCCCCTCAATCTGTCATTAAAGACAGATTTAAGATGGAAAAATTGTCCCCTTAAATCAGTATTCATCCCTCCATTTTATGTCCAAATCCTACTGGGATTGCGAATCATAGTCCAGTTGATGATATCAGATGGCTTTAATGGAACTGGCTGAAACTGAGGTCAAAGGATTTGAAATGCCACATATTATCAAGGCCCAGACTACTAATCATCCTCTATATCCAAACCTATTATCTGCCTACATTGAGTGCGGATATGTGAACTTCTACAATGTCTTTTTCACATGTTGATGTGTCTTTTTTTATATAATTTTTTATGTTGAAAAGTAGGAGCACCACCAGAAATGGCTTCAATTTTTTAAAAAGTCAGTAAAGAAACCCACCCCACCATTTTTAGCTGCAATGAAAATACAGTCGGCCCTGAACTTGGTGAATTTTTGGTACTAATGAATATTTAATGATAGATTTAAAATCTGTCATTAATGATAGATTGAGGGGTTGTGGTGTGGTGGTGGTGGCGGCGGCAGCGTAGAGGTGATTGTTGTGGTAGGATGAGGTGGGGGGGTGGATGGGTGAAGAATATGATACTTTGTGCTTTTTGAAAAATTATGGGATTCTTTTGTAATTTTTTGTTATTTTTAGCTTTCTTTTATTTTTATTTATTTAAAGACGAGGGCAAATCTGTCGTTATATGTCAATAGGAATGTGATTTGCAATTAAATGAAAGATTAAGGATGTCTGGTGCTAAAAAAATGTTAAGAGTAAATTCTTAACAATCAGCAAAGATTGGGGACGAAAAGTGCTAATTTCCCTTATTTTAATTATTTTAAGACCCACGGTGATTATTTATTTAATTTAATTAGTTCATTCAACCTTAAAAAATTTGACAAAAAAAATAAATAGCGTGCGCCTTTTGGCACCTAGGCTCATATAAGAAAGCCAAAATAGGATTCACTACCTTTTTCACGTCTTATCCATATGCGGGGCTTTTTTCTCACACCTCACACCTAGGCCCTTCCTTTTAGAACACTTAGCATTTCCATAGATCCAAATTATGACCAAAAGAAAGATGACAAAGTTGTCAACTAGAAGAATACCTAGTAGCATCAATATTCATGTGGTCGAATGAGCCATTAAAAGTAACCTGAAAAAGATATAATTGCACAACCAAAGTAAATTCATATGAAGAAGAAGATCTTTATGAAATTAGGTAATATAGTAAAGTTAAACATAACATGACTTTCATACATGCACAGAAAGCCAACAAAAAAAACAAGATAAAAGCAATAACTCTTGTTAAAAAGTGTTGTCAATCCTACATTATGGGAAAAAAAATTATTCTTTTGGGGGATTGGGAGGTGGGGAAGGGGGCAACTAACCATTTTGGAAAGGGAATAAAGAACATAACTATAGGATGCCAGGATGGGGGGAGAAAATGTTAAATATTTGAAGTAAAGCAATAGTTTTCCGGTTTAATACGTAAATGGTGATTTTGATCAGATAGGGTACACAAGAAGTAGAAAACTTGGGGGCAGTAGGTTGGCTCTCCTTACTAACCTTAAGACATCTTATAAGATCTTAAAACAGCACTTTTGGAGGGCTTATTAGCTCAATTTTCAAAATTGTACCAAACACCCTGAAAAGATTATAGGTATAAAAACGTATTAAAAACTGTTTTAACCAGAAAATAAGTTCAGCCAAGCAGACTCTAAATCATTAGTTAGTGGCAAATAACGGAAATACTAACACCATCTTGGTTGAATCTTGGGTAGACAGAGGAAATACGAAAAGCTTGACAAAAAGTGATTTAAAAACAAATCCCCAAGTTCATTAATGAAACTGGGTGGAAAATGCTTAAACCAGTTTTTATTTCTTTGTCACTTCATTCAGTGTGCATGGCTTCTTCTCACATGTTGGAAGCATAATCATATCAACTCTTCAACTTTTAGTGAGACTACAAGCCACAGGGTTATTTATTTTTTCCCTTTGACCCTATTGTAAAATAGAATGATATAGTTATTAGATTATATGAACTTACAAGAGAATATTACCTAACTCTAATAACCAGAACTCTAGGTAGAACTGCTAATCATTGACTTCACACACATCATATACACTGTTAAGCTATCAATACATAAACTATCATCAATGAGGACTCTTACTATTGTTTCCCTTGTACTCTCATACTTGGAGCAAGACCCATTAGATATCATTCTAGGCACAACTTTGAGAAAGAGAAAAATCCCAGTACAGTTATAAAGATTATGTAGGCAACATTTTTACATACAGAAAGTATGAAAACAGATCCAGTCCAGGATCCTTTTGAATGACTTTCATCTTCACAAGTAGCTAGAACACTTGTGCTGGAAGATTACACTCATGTGGCTTGGTAAAGCAGAAGTCACCATGGTGAGGTAAAAAATGCAGGAGATGTGAAACCAAAGCTGAGAGTAATTAACATCCACATCCCTGTTTGACTTCTAACCACTTCCATGGATATTTCATCTGGGTTTCACTCATTCTTATACTGGGAAATAATATTTGAGAAGTGAAACCTCATTTGATGTTTCTTCTCTTATTACTTTCATTTTATCATAAGCTGAGGAATATATTTAAAGACAATGACTTACTGATAATGAGTGGTTAGTTATGATGATTCCCTTCTCTGCTTCTATCCTGTGCATAATGCAAATGAAAATTTGTATTAACAAGATCTAATCAAGTAATGTATTACGTAGTGCACATAAATTGGTATCTGCAGTTGGACAGACAAAGCAGATAATGAGCCTGACTATCTATGGACCAATAACTATCACTCAATGCCTTTGAAATGTGGTTTTTAATAATTATAAGTGCTCCTGTATGAGATATCAAGAAATATCCATGAGCAATAGGATTTAGGAACTGGGCAATGACACTATTTAAGAAAACTATATAGGTTATTTGCTAGCATATTCTTAGAGCCACTGGACTCTTGTCCCATTGAAAACTATCAAGGTATTCAACTCAAAACCCATCGGATATGACAAAAGAGGCCATCCAGGACTATTTAAAAGTTTGGGAACACTAAGACATGTGAAGGTAAAGAGTAGAAGGTATAACAATGTTCTAATGAAGGGACGATGCAATGACTGCATAAAGAGATCAGGATGGTGGACTCCTAAAAAACTCAGCTATGGTATTATTCTGAAGTATTCAACCCAAAACCAAATTCTAACGAACAGGAAGGCCAACAAGAGGTTCATATTATTAGGTGATAGAGTACTAATGTGGAATGAACTCTAGCAACCTGTTAGTTTATTTTAATTTAACAAATCCAATCAAAAGACGATGTCATAGTTTACTAAAGAAGAATGAAACAACGAAGTGTCCATTTAGTTCTTGTCTCCTTTTTGGTCCTGTCCTGTCCTTTTAGTGAGTGTCACCAGAACCATTTCATAAGGCGGTGTCATATTTTGCTGCACTACTTGGCTGGTCATATATTCAATAATCAACAGCACATATATACAATACTTCTATTTTAGATTACTATGATCAAGAATAAAAAATTCTTTTTTTCAAACTTAAACTAAGCTAGAGTTGGGAAATACCACTTGATAGTTGCAGCAGCCGCAGCCAAGCTAAGATAATATTGCTTGTAATAAGTATCTAAACTAAGCGCGGAGGGTCCCTTAGCAGCCAAATTCTTGACTAGCACGGCTCCCTTGAGATAAGAATCCAAAATTGAAGTCATGCATCAACCAAGCATCTGTTAACGAAATAAAGGCATAATTATGTGACTACCCTGGTGTCATCAAAGCAACCGCGAGCCATTATGACCTGCAGATTCGCACATCAGCATGTGTTATTTCCTAAGATGCTATGAAGTATGAATTCTTCAAGGAGAGAGGGGAGTGAGAGACAATACCTTTCTTGTTGACAAACAAAATCTGTTGACCAGTTCAGAGACTCCAATCATACCATCAGGTGCCAGCTTCGTAGGTGTAACAATAACGACCATAGGATCGTAAAAATTTAGCAGTGTCTTTGTGTTTTGGTATGAAATGCTAGTCTCAATGTACTGAGAAAGATTCAGTGATGCTAATCTCAAGTCAAATGCAGCCACTCCTACCTGCCAATCAGATTTTGCCATAATTTTCAGCAGTCAAGTCAGCTGCTGGAATCATACAGACAATTTTCATATCTTTAAAAGTGATTGGTAAACAGTTAATTTGTTTTATCAACAGCATAACGGTACTAAAATTCCTGATTTCACAATTAACTCATATTAGTTCAAAAGAAAAAATAAATTATGAAGTATTTGTGAATTTCACAATTAACTTTCAAGCTTATTTTTCCTGCGATGATGTTAGTTTATTATTATTCTTCAAATATTTTCCCGAGAGTAATTTCCTTGAAATAAAACAAATTTCTACGATCACTCTAACGCGTAGATATGCACATGTGATACTTTATAGTATAGACACATACAAAGTTTTCTAATTTTAGTGTATTATTATGAAATAATACTTTGCTATGTTCTTGGTCGACTCGACCAACTACAATTTCCTCTCCAAAAAGCACTATGCAAACACTAAAAACTACGTTAAAGACTTACAACTACAAGAAATTTCACTACTAACGGCGAAATTGTTTGTCTTGAAAAATCTCTAAACAACCCATTTTCGACGAAATAACCCACCAGCCCTTGACATTGTCCCTTTTGCAGCCTTATAGAATCGAAAGTGTCGATCAATACTGTATTCAAAATCGAGTCAGTCAAAATTGTCAATCACTTGTGTTAATCACTAGCCTTAAATCAAACAGCATTTTCAAACTGCAACTTTACTGGATGAAGCATGATTTTGCTTGTATGGCATGCCAACAATACAAGTTAAGGGAAAATATATGCCCCGTCAGATCAGCCATTATCCACATGGAATTTCCAGTTAAACATAGATGAACATGATGGCCAAACAAAAATATAAACACAACTTTAGTGACTATATTGTAACAAAATGAAGTTGGTTGACCAATATTAGACTTTGCTGAAAGTTCAATGACCATAATTCTGTATACCCTGTCAATATATCTAATAGATATTCTTTATCTCTAGCACCCATCATAGAACTTCCCTTTGTACACTATCGTAGGCTTTTTCTAGATCAATAAAAACCATATACATATCTTTGTTTCTTTTTTATACTTCTAAATCAATCTTCTAAGCAAGTAAATAGCTTCTAGAGGAGATACCCCGTGCATAAAGACAATTTGATTTTCTGGAAACTTTGAACTACATATCACTCATGGGCTTAATACCTTTATAATTTGTACAATTCCGGATATCTCTTTTACACTTACAAATAGGCACCATAACACTCTTCCTCAATTCAACCAACACCATTTTACTCTTTTAAGATTTACTAAACAATTTTATCAACCATATTACACACCTCGCACAAACATTTCTATACTTCGATAGGAATTCCATCTGAGAAGTTGAAAGAAGAAAACAAGATATGAAAAATACATTTCCATTCTCACTCCATATCAGCTATGAATGGTCTGGCAAAAGGAGCCATAAGCCTTGGCCCATAGCAAAGAAAGGGATACTACTCTATCTAACAAGCAATCTCTTGTAGTGTACTTATGCTCAAGATTCTAGACAAGATCATACTTTCATTATTAATCTTGAACATCCAATGGTAAGACAATAGATTCTCCCGAGACAACATTCTAAATCTCTCTAGCAAAACAGCAATACAAGAACAAGTGTGAATGGGTTTCACTAATTTGTCAGCCCATAGAACAAATACAGGGGGATAAAGACTGGTGGGATATCTATGAATGTAAATATTTCCACAAACCATTATCACACCCGAGATAGGTAGGCTTGGAAAGTTAATTTCAAGCCTCCCAAAGAAGAAGCCTCCATTATTTCAGCAGCGGTGGAGGCAATGGCTGATACTCGGCCTGGGTGGAAGAGCGAGACACTATTATTTGCTTCTTAGAACACCAAGAAATTGGAGTATCACCAAGAAAAATGGCATAAGCTCCCGATTACCTGCCCCCCAATAAGCATCAAAATATGCACTAATGGCAAAGGTTGATGACATAAGAAGCCAAGACCATATTGAATAGTGTGTTTGAGGTATCGGAGAAGTCTTTCATGGGCTGTCCAACATGTATTGAGCGAGCCTATTGACAGGATAAGCCACCTCCGAACGAGTCAAGTATAGATATTACATGGCATCCATAACACTTCGATATGTTATAGCATCGATGGAAGGGCTTCCATCAAGAAGAACCAGTTTGGCCAAAGTGGATATAAAAGCAGTCCAGTCTTTAGTACCAGCCATTTTGGTATGTTCAAGGAGATCGTGAATGTAATTTTGTTGGTAGAGAAATAACCCCAGTGATGTTGGAATGACTTCAAAGCCTAAGCAGAAATGGAGATCACCGAGGTGTGTAATGGAGAATCTGGAAGCAAAAGCTTGCATAAAGTCTCGAACATAAGCACTTGAACCTCCTATGACAATTATATCATCTACATACACTAAAAAATACATTGTGAAACCACTGAAATTCTACCAAAAAATGAGGTATCAAATGTACAATTAGTAAAATTAAAGGAAATAAAAAAATCTTCCAACTTGCTGTACTCCCACGGTGTTTGTTTAAGGCCATAGGGGTTTTATGTAGACGACTTATATGAGTAGGCTTGATTTCATTGATGAAGCCTTGAGGTTGTGATGTAAACCTCTTCATGGATTTCACCACAGAGAAATGGTTAACTTCTTATTGATGAACTCTCCATCATAACTTATTGCAAGTGTGAGAATAACGAGGATGGTTGTGGGTTTGACCAATGGATTAAAAGTGTCATGATAGTCTATCCCAGGTCTTTTGTGGAAGCCGTTGGCAACCAATCTCGCTTTGTTTGGAGAAATGCTTCAATCCGTATTATGTCTGATTTTATAAACACGCTTGCAACCTGCAATGTTTTGTCGAGGACTATGAGGGACCAACTGCCATGTAAAAATTTTAATGAGGGCATTAATTTCATCAGTCATGGTGTCTCTGCTCTCCACTTAGGTCCTTTCAAGGCTTAACTAGCATAAGTAGGTTCAATAGGTGTGGCAAGAACTGAGGTTGCTCATGATGGCTGAGATTGTGTAGAACACAGTTAGAACGAGAAGTAGAAATGAGGGATCACAGGCTCGTTGGAGGGTCACTGCTCTGGATACCATAACAGATTTTTATTGAAAGCTTTAGTAAACTGCAATATTTTCGTTGAATCATTGTACACATCTACATAATTCATATGCAGCAAACAAATGGAATCAAATCCTACAAAAAGGAAATACACATTGACAGATTATACAGGGACGGAATTCATTGCCCCCAGGATTTACAGATTGTAAAGCAATCTCATGATGATTTATAGATATTTCTTTCACAGATTGAGGAGAATCAACAGATTGTTCTTTCCTAATCACGACCGTAGGGAATTTTCTCCGCTACGAAAAGAAAAAAATATGTTATATGTCAATACGTCTTCAATTTCTCTACTCACAAAATCATCTCCTTCAAAATTTGCTGATCATTTCAATCCATCTCCCCGGTTCGATCAACTTCATCAACTAATCATCTCTAAAATCTGATCACTTCCTCAATCCATCTCCCAGGATCATCTTCTTCCACTGATTATCTCTAAAATCTGTTCACCGCCCCAATCCATCATGATAATAGAGCCTACAGTCGGATCCTACCGCAAGGAAGAGGTATACTAGTACTTCCCAAGACAATTTAATTTGCCAATAAATACGAAGATATTACTGGAATTTAGAACAGGCATTACAATAAATGTACAATTGCATAATCATAAACACATATGATAATAAGCATAATTTTAGTTGAATTTCCAAATTCAGAGGACAGTGCGGTGTTGTGTAGAAACTGACATAAATTCCGGATATAACATACACAAACACGTCTATATATGATCGTACAGAGAGAGAAAGAGGGGAGAAAATACCTCCTTGGCGCGATTCTCTACAAGGCCGATGACGAAGCTTGATCTCTCTCCTGTATCGTCTTCCATTGAAATTCAAAACACAGTAAGAAGAATAGGTATCCACTCGTTTGATTTTCGCATTCGCGCCCGTCTATTTATACTGGGCTTCGAAGACGGGTTAAACTGCGCCGGATGCGTACTTGCTAACGGATAAAGATAAATTTCATATGTAGATACTCAACTTTCAACGAAATCTCAATTGGATCACTAAATTTTAAATTTGTCTCAATTGGATCAATTTTATTTCAATTGGATAACTAAATTCAATTTTAACTTCAAATTCAATGAGTCCATCACTCGTAGTCTTCCAAATCAATCAAAATTAATTAATTGACAATCATACAACAACGAATATTCTACGTAATCGATATGTGACATGCTCACTTACTATTGCACCATGTAGGAAAAATGTCAAAATAAAAAATAAAAAATAAAAATGTATTTTGACCATTTAATAAAAATACATTTTTATAACCTTTATATTATTATTTTCATTCATAGGGTGTCACAAAGCGATTATATGGAAAATTTGTTATAATATATCTAGCAACTATGTTTGGCAAAATGGCAGACATAATTACATCCATGTTTAATGGCACAAATTTCACTAAATGAAAAGAAAACATTATGATTGTTCTCGGTTTCATCGATCTTGACCTTGCCCTTTGGACAAAACGACCTTATATGAAAGTTCTATTAAGGATAAAAAAAGACTTGGAAAATGGGATCGTTCTAACTGCATGGGTCTTATGATCATAAAACATTCCATTCTGAAAACATTCAGGGGCACTATATCTGAGAAGAAAAATGCTAAAACGTTCCTTAAAAAGGGGAAAGACTTAAGCGTGAGAGGACTGAAAGTGCTAACTTATCAACCACTCTTCAAGACAAGAAAATAAAAAAGAAAAAGAAAGCTGCAGTTGGGGCATCACAACACAAAGTACAAAAGAAACAAGATAAATAGTTCACATGTTACTTTTGCAAGAATAGTGGACACGTGATAAAAGAATACCTTAGTTACGTTGCATGGCGTGTTAAGAAATGTATGCTTCTCGCTATGGTTTGTTCTAAAGTTAATTTAGCTTCTGTACCTATACACACTTGGTGGGTGGATTTTGGTGTTACCACTCACATAAGTGTGTCTATGCAGAGTTGCATGTGGAGCCGACAGCTAAGCGATCCTGGAAGATTCATCTATGTGGACGACGACAAAGCAGTTGCAATTGAGTCTATAGGGACTTTTAGGTTATTATTAAGGACTGGTCATTATTTAAAATTGTAAGAGACTTATGTAGCACCGTCGTTCAGATGGAATTTAATTTATGTTAGTGCATTGGACAAATTATGTTATTGTTGTTCATTTGAAAATAATAAATTTAGTCTCTTTCGTGATTCAAATCTATTGGTATTGGTTCTTTATCTTTTAATGATAACCTATATTTATTAGATACAATTGCCTTATCTAATGAAACCTTGCATACCAGCTTATGTGGTACAAAACGCAAATTAACTAATGAGGATTCTACTGCATTGTAGCACAAGCGCTTAAGACATATATAAACAAAGAATTGAGAGACTTGTGACTGACGGGATTCTTGACCCCGTTGACTTGATACATTTCAAGTCTGAATTGAGTGCATAAAGAGAATACAAACAAACATTAGGAAATTAGATGTCAAGAGAAGTTTTGACGTCTTAGAAATAATTCATACTAATAAGTGCAGACCATTCCCTACAGCTTCTTAGAATGGCCAGTAGTATTTTATTACATTTACAGACGATTATTTGCATTATGGCTAGCTATATTTGATTCACAAGAAGTCTCAACCACTGAACATATTTAAAGCCTTCAAAGCCGAAGTTGAAAACCAACTTGGAATAAGATTAAAGGCATTACATCTGACAGTGGTGGTGAATACTATTGCAGATATGACAGATCCGGTGAACAACGTCTAGGACTTTTCACAAAGTTTCTAGAGGAATGTGTTATCGTCCCACAATACACAATGTCAAGCAAACCTAGTATGAATGGTGTTGCTAAGAGACGAAATAGGATGCTTAAGGACATGATAAGAAACATAATTAATCATTCTTCTTTACTAGAATTCCTTTGGAGAGAAACACTAAAGACTGCAGCATACATCCTTAACAAGATTTCAAGCAAAGTAGTAGCTAAAACCCTTTATGAACTTTGGACAGGCAAAAGCCTAGCATTAGGCGCTTACATATTTGGAGTTGTCCAACTGAGGCAAGGGCTTACATGCCGAATGAAAAGAAACTGGACTCAAGAATCGTAAGTTGCTACTTTGTTGGGTACACTGAACAGTCAAGGGATTACAATTTGTACGATCCCACGACTAAGTCCTTTTTCTAGATGGGAAATACAAAATTATGTGAGGATGTTGAACTTGGGAGGGGAGATAAGGTTAGAGACATTGTCTTTGAAGAGGAATTCGTTTTCCTTACTGTCGTTGCCATTAACATTGATCAAACTCCAATTCCGGACATTGTTCAAGATGAAAATCCTAATTATCCAAACAATGTTGAGGAGTTTCATATCCAAAATGAAGGAGTTGATCTTGATGAGCAAGCTCAACATCTTCAAGAACAAATGCTATTGAGAATATCCAATAGAGAAATGAGAAATGAGAAATGCGATTCCGGACACCTATATCATCTTTCTCCAAGAACATGAGGTTGACATAGGAGTACTAGAAGATGATCCAATCAACTTCCATCTAACCAAACAGAGTTCTAATTTTTAAAAGTGGATTGATGCCATGAAATATGAGATGAAATCCATGAAAGACAATGACATTTGAGTTCTCGTCGAATTGTTTGCAAATGCGAAGCCCATTGGTTGCAAATGGATATTTAAGAACAATAAGGGTTCAAAAGGCAATATTGAGAGATATAAAGCTTGTCTTGTTGTCAAAGGTTTCACTCAGAAATAATGCATTGATTATAAAGAGACTTTCTCTCTGATTTCATCAAAAGACTCTTTCAGGACAATAATGGTACTTGTAGCTCATTTTTATTTGGAGCTACATTAAATGGATGTAAAGCCTGTGTTTTTCAATGGTAACATTGACGAAACGATATATATGGTACATCCAGAAAACTTTGTGAGTGGTGATTCAAAGAAAATGGTATGCAAACTAAAAAAATCCATCTATGGTCTCAATCAAGCTTCTCGTCAATAGAATCACAAATTTCATCAAGTCATTATCTTGTTTGGATTTAAAAGTAAATGCAGTTGACGATTGCGTGTACTATAAGTTCGGTGGGAGTAAATATATCTTTCAGGTGATATATGTCGATGATATACTGCCAGCTATCAGTCATATAGGCTTATTGCACTAAACCAAGAAATTTCTAACTAAGAATTTTGAGATGAAAGATCTTGGGGACGTCTCTTTTGTATTAGGCATATAGATACATCGAGATTGCTCTCAGGGTATCCTTGGGTTATCATAAAAAAGCTATATCAAAATAGTACTCAGCAAATTCGATATGAAAGATTGTAGACTGGGAGAAACACCTATTGCTAAAGAAGATAAGTTCAGCCTCAATCTATACCCCAATAATGAGGTTAAAGTGAAAGAAATATAAAAGATTCCTTATGCTTCGACTATAGGTATCTCTTATATATGTATGCTCAAGTATGTACGCGTCCGAATATAGTGTTTATAGTGAGATTATTAGGAAGATATATGAGTAACCCTGGGATAGGTCACTAGAAAGCAGCCAAAAAGATTTCATGCTCACGTATTGGAAGTCATATCATTTAAAGATAATTGGGTATTCTGATTTCGATTTTGCTAAATGCCAAGACAGTAAGAGATCCATATCGACTATATTTATCTGTTGGTTGAAGGAGTTATATTCTGGAAGAGTGTTAAATAGACGCTCATAGCTCCATCCAACGTGGCAGCTGAGTTCATAGCCTATTATAAAGCATCTAATCATGGGATATAGCTACGAAACTTTGTCACTGAGCTACGTGTTGTGGATGGTATTGAAAGATCATTGAAGATATACTGTGACAATAAATTGGTTGTGCTGTATTCCAACAACAATAGATGCTCTACCAAATCAAAGCACATAGACATCAAGTTTATGTTGTTATAGATAGAGTTCAGAGTAGTCAGGTGTCTATAGAGCATATTGACACAAACTCTATGATTGCGGATCCACTCACTAAGGGTTTACTGCCTAAGGTGTTTCACAAACATACAACTTATATGTGTGTTGTATTGTTTAGCGATATGCTGGTTTAGTAGGGATTTGTATTTTTGATGTTTTTTTAGTAGTAGACACATTTTATGATTATTTTCTGCAGAAATAAAGTATATTGGTTTGTTACCAATCTATGAATTTGATCTTTTTATTTGTAGTTTAACATTAAGATTGGAAAGTTTCGATATGATCTCACTAAAGAATAAAGTTGGACCAGTTGAAAATAGGCATGTTTCAGATCACATTGCTTGTAATTTCCATACTATACATACATGTTTGATCTATGTCATTGAATATGTTGGTGTGATGATGATTGATGGGTTCCAGTTACCAATATGTGTGTAACGAAGGCCACTTTGATCTCATGTTGATATAGTAAATGGACCAGATTGTAACTAAATAAATATTTCAAGGCAAGATAGGATTTTTGTGTACACATAAGGTTATATTATATAATTATTTCGGTGAACATATGTAGCCCAAGTGAGAGATCGTTGGGATTTATTCTTATAGACTACATATTTAAAATATAATTATATTATGGACTATCTAATTTAATAGGGCCATATAAGTGATTTGTTGATTGATCTCTATAAATATTTATTAGTATGGACTCTATAATGTGTAGAAACCTAATACTAGTCTAATTATGCTTGACGAGAACCTAATTAACTAGTATATAAGGAATATTATATGGTTAGGTCCTCAAGGTCAAATCATTAAATAGCTTAGCTTTCCTCCTCTATTCTCGCCGTGGAGTTAGATCATGTTGAGCACTAAAGAGATTTGGATGTAGAAGATTTTAACCCTCTTAATTTCAACATGATGGATCCAAGTATTCTTCCTTAACACATATTCTTGATAATTTAGCATGATGATGTTAGGTTCTTTAATTATGTGATCCTAATTATAAATTTATGTTTAAATCTAACACTATTTACCCTTTTATTTTGGTTGATTTGTTGTTAAATTCACTTATGCATAGACTATCTCCATGTTAGAATTAGCAAATAGATTTTCACTATAATCGTACTCAGATCAAACTTCAATTTCTTATGTGTTGGATTGTTTGGAATTTCATCAACTTAATTTTATTTACTAATTTTCTCTTCTTCCATTGGATGCAACATATCGAAAACAAGTTGGTTGATGAATGCTCATAAATATCTTTCAACTAATTGAATCAACTAATATAAGAGAGTCGAAAAACACATCAACAAAACATTATTTTTCCTATATATGTGGACAATATACACTTTGCATATTCATATTTGCATATCTTTTGCACGTCATATCGTCTTATGATCAAGATAGATCGATCGTTTTTCCATATAAACTTCCTAATTGGAAATGCCTTTATATAATT
The DNA here is from genome assembly GCA_030279155.1 of Forsythia viridissima. Classification (NCBI taxonomy): domain Eukaryota; kingdom Viridiplantae; phylum Streptophyta; class Magnoliopsida; order Lamiales; family Oleaceae; genus Forsythia; species Forsythia viridissima. Next base: position 26,194,991 of record CM059041.1, on the reverse strand, counting down.
TTCCAAATTTATATCAACTTCTCAAGGTGAACTTTGTATAATTTTGTTCTTACATGTCGAAAAGTATTATGATAAGGATGACCACGTTATAGTTAATGCTAAATGAATGTAAATTAACCAAATTTATGAATTAGGGTTATTAATATCAAATGAATGTAAATTAGGAAGATGTACCAAGTTATATTGAAAGCGTCAACTAAATGTATAAATTAATATTCTAAGAAAAAAAAAGAGTATTGTTGACTAAAGAAAAAAAATAATATTGCACCATATTTTCAAGCATCGTATTCTTCGAAATTTTCAATTTCACTAAAATTATTTAAATATATAAATTTAAAAAATATGTGCACCGTACCGTTACAATATCACATATCACATACTAGTGGTTAAAAACATAACAATTATATTGGATTGGCTAAGAACTTGTTAAATTAAACATAAAATTATAATTTAAGTTGGTCAAATTAATTAAGCATATTTTTTATCCATATAATTTAAATGATCCACAATTTACTAAGCATTTGTTATCCATACTCCCATTACTTATAAATACTTAAAGAGTTAATTACACTAATGGTCCCTATTTTTTTAGATTTGTAACAATATCATCTCCATTCAATTTTTTTAGCAGATATCATTCTCATCCTTCCATTTATTCGTACAAATGGTTCCCAAATAATTTTTTTGAAAATTTTGCCCCAGAATTAAATAAATTAAAATGATAGAAAAAAGAAAAAATAATGAAAAGTTTGCAATTGAGACCCTAACATTTTCAAAAGTACAAATAAATTCTCAAAAAAAGGATCACCCACCCCACCCCACCCCACCCCACCCCATTCCACAAATTCTTCATGTCCCATTGATTTCAACTATGTTGAAACCTTCCCATGGGAAACTTCACTTTGCCATGAACTTGTTCTAACCAGTTGCTGCCAAACTCCACATAGCGTTTTCGGCATGGGAAACTATCGCTTGAAAGCTGATACAATCGAGAGGGCTACAGCATAAGTACTGATCCAACGGGTTTTCTGTTCATTCTACTGCCCACAAACATGGACTTGTACTCCTTATTGGTCAGATCGGAGAATCGATTTGGCTCGACTTTATATGTTTAGTCGACGGATTTGTGCTCATAAATGAACCTCAAACTATCCTTAAAAATCTCAAACCTCCTCTCCTTCTCACCAATGCCATTATACGCATTTCCGTGGTTCATGAGCCAAGATTCATACAACGACATGAGTTCATCGTCGGAATGTTGTAAAGTGGGGCCCATTTTGTGGTTCTGGTCGTACGTTATGATGGACATATCAAGGCCATTAGACAGAAAAAATAAAATGAAAAGAAAAAAAAGGGAAAGCTCAAGAACGCCATTGTTGAGAGCTTGTAGGAGTAGGGTTTTGCATATTGCTTTTTTGCTTTAGATTATTTGGGCTTTATAGAGTGGTAGGTTTGGAGAGAATGTGACCAGACAAGGATTTTGAGAAGGTTGTAGACGGGTCAAATTGATTGGGAGAATGGAACGAGAAGAATTTGTAGAATGGTGGGGTTCCAATTACAATTTTTCCATTGTTTTTTCTTTTTTTCTATTATTTTAATTTATTTTAAGTCATAGGCAAAATTGTCAAAAAAGTTATCTGGGGACTATTTGTACGAATAAATGAAAGGATAAGGTGATATCTGCTAAAAATTTGAATGGAGATAATATTGTAACAAACCTGAAAGAATATGGACCATGTAATTAACCCTTAATTTATTTAAGTCAGGGGAAAATTGTCAAAAAATGTCATTTGGGGACCATCTGTACGAATAAATAGAAAGATGGGGATGATATCTATTAAAAAAATTGAATGAAGATGATATTGTTACAAATGTGAAAGAATGAGGACCATTAGTATAATTAACCCATACTTAAATTGTAATTTCTGCACAATCAAACATGCTAACATAATATTTCCATGTCTATTCTAATTTCTTCCAACAATCCATGAATTATTGCTGAAGCATCTTTATTGGGAAATGGGGAGCAAATGGTCCTTAACCTTTGTCTTTATAGAGAAAATAGTCAAATATATATTTTTTTGCACAAAAGTTCCTAACCTATATGTGTTTTGATACACAATTTGTTATTATTTAATAAAAAAGACAAATATACTCTTAGTTTTAATTAAAAAAAATTGCAATTGGATTCCTAACTTTTGTAAATAAAAATACAAATGAGTTTGGTATATTATTAAATAATATTTAATTTAGCATATTAAATATATCACTATAGTCGTCAATTAAATTTTTTATAATAGAAAAATATAAAATTATTGTGCTTTAAGTATATGTAATTGATATGTGATGTGAAAATTTTGAATAAAAAATAAGTTAAATAAATAACAAAATGACGTATATACTTTTATGACATTGAACTAATCATATAATGATTTTAAAAATAAATAAAAATACTAATAAAAATTAATTTACACATTGTGTGTTCTTTATTTTTGAACTATAATAAAACGATAAATTAAAATATGAAGAATACAATTGGAGCTCTACTATTTATAATTAATAAATGAATAGTTCAACTAAATAAAAATATTTAAGCATCAAATTTATGACAAAGTTATTTTTCTTTATGTCGTAACGATAGAATAAAAGTTTAAATTTTAAAAAAATATAATAATAAATAATTTTTTTAATATAATTGTTAATAATTATGAGCTTAAGAGTGTTAATTAAAAAAAATTGTAAGTTTTTTTAAATTTTTTATAAAAAAATAAAAGTATCGTACATATTTGTAATTTTTGCAAATGTTAAGAATTCAATTGCAATTTTTTCTAATTAAAACTAGGATTAATTACACTAATGGTCTCCATTCTTTCAGGTTTGTAATAATTTCATCCACATTCTTTTTTAGCAGATATCATCCTCATTCTTTTATTTATTCTCACATATGGTCCTCAAATCACTATTTTTTACTATTCTGACAATTCTTTGACAATTTTGCCCATTAACTTAAATAAATTAAAATTATAGGAAAAAAATACAATGAAAGCATTGTAATTGGACTCTTAACCTTCTTAAAAGTACAAATAAATTCTAAACTATTTTATTTTATTCAGATAGTGTTCTTCTCCAACCCAAAAGGAATCATCTTTTCCCACCTCCACCTCCACCTCCACCTCCACCTCCACCTCCAAAACCCACAAGATTCCAAGCACACATTTAATTTCAACTTCTGTAGTCTTGAAAAGCAATAAAATTGTTTGAAAAGATTACAAGCACACAAGAGCCACGTTACCAGGGGCTTGGGGCTTGTGCATGACTTCTATTTTGCACAAAACCCAATGTTATACTACTTGTGTCTTTTCCCAGTGTGCGTTTCAAATTTTAGTTTGAATTTTGTTTTCGGCCACCATCAGAAATGGCTGCCTCTGCCTTAAGCTATCATGATACACAGATGGGTTCGATCGTTGCTACAGGAAGAAGAACAGATTAGAAAATTGATTGAGGCAGGAAATGAACTCTTCAAACCCCGTTCTTCAACTAAAAATCTTTTGAAAAAACTTGATGTAAGTATCTATCTATACGAATTTTGTGAAGAATTGAGGATTGATGAGTTTCTTTTTATGAACTTAGTTAGAGGTTGTTTTTAATTCTACTTGAAGGGTTTACTAAAACGTATATGTGGGGGTGGGGGTGGGGGTGGGGTGGGGGTGGGGGTGGGGGTGGGAAAATATTATTTCTTTTGAGTTAGGGAAGAACACTTATCTGAATAAAATAAAATAGTTTAAGATTTATTTGTACTTTTAAAAAGGTTAAGGGCTCAATTGCAATGCTTTCAATGTATTTTTTCCTATCATTTTAATTTATTTAAGTCAAGGGGCAAAATTGTTAAAAAATTGTCAGAATAGTGAAAAATAGTGATTTTGGGACCATCTGTAAGAATAAATAGAAGAATGATAATGATATCTACTAAAAAAAGAATGAAAATGAAATTGTTGTAAACCTAAAAGAATGGGGACCAACTTTATACATCTTCAAGAATTTAATTGAAATTGTACTTATTTTGACTACTAAAATTACATATATTTTGGCCACTAAAATTAAGGATTTGGAGGACCAAAGTTTGAAGATGTATAAAGTTGAATGACCTAAGATGTAATTTTTAGAAGACTTAGTTAAAAGATAATTGAAAATTTGGGGACCAAAGTGTAAAAATGTAAAAAGTTGAAAGACCTACGATGCAATTTTTGGAGCACTTAACTGAAAAATAATTTAAAATTTGGGATCAAACTGTAAAGATGTAAAAAGTTGAAAAACCTAAGTTGTAATTTTTGGAGGACTTAACTAAAAGATATTGAAAATTTGGAGACCAAAGTGTAAAGATGTAAAAGATTAAGGACTTAAGATACAATTTTTGAAGGACTTAACTGAAAGATTATTGAAAATTTGGGGACTAAAAAGTAAAGATGTAAAAGATTAAGGACCTAAAATGTAATTTTTGAAAGACTTAATTGAAATATAGAGACTAAAATGAATATTATATAAAATATATGGATAACTATGCATAAAATAAACACCACATCATCATGCCACATCACTATTTTAAATTAGAAATTTAATAGAGTGACGATTAGTGAAATGATTTCTAACTTCAGTGACCACCACTGAAATTTTTGAACTTCAGTGACCATTTTGTAATTTGAAGGTAACTTCAGTGATCGTTGATGAAATTAACCCAATTGTAAATAAAGTCCCATAACAAAATAACTTCATATTCTCTAAAAACCTATCCCACCCCATGACCAAATCACTTCGAGAAATTGCAGGTAGGATAAACTTTGTAAATTACGCCGTCGTCGTCCCTTCGAATCTTGACCACTTGCAGAGGCTTAGGGGCGAGATATCGGATGCTGACTCTAGATTTCTCGTTGATTTCCTCTTCCCACTCTGTGTGCAGTAGGTGAGAGAGAGTTCAGTATTGAGGCAACCGGTCGGTGAAGGTAGGACGTTGTGTCGAATGCTGGTTGAAGATGTGAAGGGAATTTGTTCGAGACATTAAGGTTAGCTGTAAGAGATTGAAAATTTGGAATTTGGAATTTATGGAAATGGAAGTTTTCTACGTAAAATGTGTCCCAACCGTGGATACGGAGCTTCGCTTGGCAGCTATGGGCGGTGGCGCCAACATAATGGACAGGGATATTGTAGGCGGAGATGAGGTGGAGAAGCTGGTTGAGATGGCCTTGTGCTGGAAAAGGCACCATTACCACCACCACTTGTGGTTGAGCACGACAATTTTGGTGGTGGAAGGAAGAATTTTGGCAGGCATTGAAAAGTGTTTTTGATTCTTCTAGACGTTGGAACTATTGGTGCTAGATTATAGAATACATGTTTTTAGTTAGATTATAATATTATATCTAGAGTTGTGCAAAAATTTTTTTAAGAGTTTTTTGGAAAGATGAAGTTATTTTGTACTTTTTAAAAATTATGAGATTTTATTTGCAATTATTTTTTATTATTTTTGTTATTTTTAGCTTTATCTATTTTTTTTAATTTAAATAGGAGGGTAAATTCGTCAAAATATGTCAATGGGATGTAATTTCAACTAACTGAAAGTTTGGGGATGTCTGGTGTTAAAACAATTGATTAGGAGTAGATTATTAACATATTTTAAAGGTTGGGGACCAAAGTGCAAATTACCCTTCATTTTTATCCCAATTTATGTAGCAAAAATGAGGTAAGTGGTAACCTTCCAAATCCGTGGCTTAACGGCTATGATTGATCCCTGACAACCGTAAATTGAATGAAGGAAAAAATCAGTAACGCAAAATTTACTGACCCAGATTTGAAGCTAAGGCTCTGGATTCTTTGTTGGCTCTCATTCATTCAGACACACATACACAGAGATTGTGTGTGTGTTCTTTTTGTTCTTTTCGGACATGAGCCTCCTAAGAAGATTTTCCCCTCAAGTTCAATTATTTACAAAAAGGTCGTTTAAATCCCTGAAATTTCCTGGGGAGTCCCTCGGTGAGATCACTTCTCCTTCTCTCATCCATGGCATTCACGTTTTCCATTGTCCAGTAAGTCCTCCACCCCCTTATCTTTCATACAATAATATATCTGGGTATAGTCAGATGTAATGTGTTGATGTCAAAATCCGTCAACGGTCAAAATGTGCAAGGAGCTCCAAATGCAATTTTTCGGGAACGACATGTAAAATAACAATCGTTTAAGGCTGTTGGGTTGCCCAGCCGATTCCCTCCAATTCTCAAATAGCTCTTAAACATTTTGACTGATGACGGATTTTTGGGGTCAACATTATTTATTCATATATGTTCGATATGAATGTGTAGATAAGAAATTTATTCATGGTTTTTCAATGAAATGGGGAGATGGAATTTGAATTTATGATTTTGTCAAATAATAGGATGAGGTGGGAGTTGTGGCAAAGTTGTCCGAATGCATAGCTTCAAGAGGTGGCAATATTCTCAATGCCGATGTTTTTGTGCCGGAAAAAAGTAATGTCTTTTACTCAAGAAGGTTCACACTCTCTCTTTTATCTTTTCTATTTTTAATCTAAGATTTTCACACGTTATGTTTATATTTTGGGGTTTAAGTTAACTTGACTTGGTTTTAACTTTTTAGTTTGACACGAATTCGTGCTAATTAATCTACTTCTGAAGTTGTGACATAGCAGATAAATAGATAGGAAACGGATTTTGGTTTTATCCATAATTGGGTCTTTGGTTCAGGCATAATTGATATCAAAATAAAATCCGGAGGGGTCGAAACTGTTAGAAAATCAAACAAATAACAACTTGTTTAGTAAATGTTTCATGATATTTGATTGTACTTTGGATATAATTAATCACTGACCGTGAGGGAGTTTTCACCCCACTCACAAAAAATAGCATATACGTGTGTTTTTCCAAAAAAGATCTCTCTCTCCTTAAATCTCTTCTTTTCATTTCTTTTCACTATTCTTCAAATTTCTCCTCTCAATCTTCCTCATTATTCTTCAATGTGAGTTAACTTCTACGTTTGAATTCCACCGGTAAGTAGTATACTAGTATATATTCCGGCATGATTAAGAGTAGAACTTGATATGGATTCAACTGTGGATCCTTATGAAGATGTGGATGTCAACTGACTAAATTCAAGTTTTCTTTGAGAAGGTTGTGGAGGTATTTCAAATTTTAATAGTGGAAAGAGGAAAGAGGAAGAGAAAATAGATGAGAGAGATAGACACAATTTAATGAAAAAATTGGTGAAAGGCTGTCTAACAGGATGTTTAAAACTGGACGGCCTGTTGGACGACAATTCTACAATAAATGCTGCGACATGAGTTTTGTCATCTCTACTTTATAGCCACATGAGATGGACATTTAATTAGAAGGTAGCATTGGAGACTTTTAAAGACTTCAATGGAGTTTAAAGTCTGTATATTTAATACAGACTTTTTAAACTCCATAAAAGTTTTTAAAAGTCATAGGTTATTCAATTCGGACTTTCTAAATTCCTATGAAATTTAGGGGTATTCAAAATGTCAATGACTTTTTATAGGATACTCTATGTACTAACTTTAAAAAATAAGATATAAATAAAAGATATCACAATTTCTCCTACATTCATCCCCAAGATTTTGAAAAACTTCCGAAAGAAAAAAAATCTTTTATCCTATGATTTTATTTTTCTTTATTTCCTTCTACGAACTCTAAAGTTAAGATTAATATTTTTTTCTCTTTCTTCAATGTGATTTTTTTTATACTTCAATATTCTCCTAACTATTTTTTTCTCTTCCTTCTTTTTCCTTCTATTAACCCTTATAGCCTTAATTTATTATCAATAATGAAAAAGAATATTAATATTTTTCTATCTATTCAATGTGATTTTTCTTTTTGGGATAATTGTATATTTGGTTTCCAACCTTTCAAAAAAGTTGAGGATATACTCTCAATCTTTAAAAATAGCACCAGACATCCCCAACGTTTGAAAAAATAGGTATGGTAGGTCATTTTTGACAAAATTTTCCTTCCTTTTAATAAACAAAAAAAAAATGAATGAAAAATAACCAAATGTACCCAAAAAAAAATTAAAAGTAACAAATGTACCCAACAAAATAAAAAGTAACGAATAGGTCATCTACTTTATCAAACATCAAAATCCAAAATCTACCACCACCCCCAAAAACCTAAAAAATCCAAAAATCCAAAATCCACCATCCTAAAGCTACTTTGATTGTTGTGGCAAACCTCGCGTCCTCTTCATCTTTCTTCAGTTTATTGTCAATGATGTCCTTAAATTTTCATTCTTCCATCATCTTAAAAGAAAAGGATGGAAAATGGGATTTATCTGAACTTTCTGCAGGATCACAGTTTCTTCTGCCACTAATCAATTCAAGCAACACCATCCCATAGCTATAAACATCACTCTTCTTTGATATGGCATAGTTTATGATCCACTTCGGTGCAAGGTACCCCTTAGTTTCCCTTAATATGGTAAAAACATGGCTCTGTTCTCAAGCTTAACAAAGCCAAAGTCTAAAACTTTGGCCACAAAGTGTTCATCAAGAAGCACGTTTTCAGGTTTTTTATATCACAATGAACTATCTTTACATCACAGTCTTCATGGAGGTAAGCCAGGCCTTTAGCCGTACCCACTGCAATATTGTATCTTGTATCCCAATCCAACATGAACTCTCATTTGTTTTTCCTGAAAAGCCGTTATCTAAAGATCCATTTGCCATATACTCGTATACAAGAAGCCGGTGGCTTCCTCAGCACAAAAGTCTTTAATCCTCACTAGATGGAGATGATGGGGTACATTTGTAATCAAATTATGACCAATTGCAATCAATTTAAGGTTTTTGGGACGTTGGATTTTGAGTTTTTGGGTTTTTGGGGGTGGTGGTGGATTTTGGCTTTTGAGGTTTGATAAGAAGATCACCTCTTTGTTACTTTTTATTTTGTTGGGTACATTTGTTACTTTTAATTTTTTTGGAGTACATTTGGTTATTTTTTAATCATTTTTTTCTTTTTTCTTTTTTCTTTTGTTTATTAAAGGGAAGGGCAATTTCGTAAAAAATGACCTACCATACTTATTTTTTCAAATGTTTGGAATGTTTGGTGCTATTTTTAATCAACTTTTTTGAAAGATTAGGTACCAAATATGCAATTATCATTTTTTCTCTCTCAATATTCTCCTAACAATTTTTTTTCTCTTTCTTTTTTTCCTTCCACGAACCCTAGACAAATGATTAATTATCAATTTTTTTTTTATGAAAACAAAAAATTATACTTTTTTTCTCACTTTAGTGTAATTTTTTCTACAAATTCCCATAACAATTTTTTTCCTTTCTTTTTTTTTTTTCATTAAAAACAAAGTAAATTTATAATTAAATATTTATATAATGGTTGCTTGTAATTTATTAATGAATTTCATCGGGTTAAAAATTAATATATTATTAATATATTTTTATTTTTACAAAAAAATTAAGTTTGAGTCTAAAAAATTAATGTCTTTTTTTTTTTTTCATAAAAATATTTTGATATGACTTCAAATATTTTTTTTACTTAGAGTCTATATATTCAAATACTTCATTGAGTTTCTAGTTGAACCAGATAATGAAGATTCATTATCTTCATCGGTGTTAGATGATCAAGTGGACAACTTTGAACCATTTTATGAGAGTCGAGAACAATAAAGTGAGAATTCTAATGAATGGAAGGCTACTATAGTTACTGATATGATATGAGGAGTGATGTTGGGCTTGTTGATAATATTGTGATTTTTTTTATTTTTTTTTTATTTTTATTTTTTATAGAATAGTACTGAATTGTTGTACTTTAATTATTTATTTTTGTAATTGACGTGATTTCTAATGATATGTTATCTATAGATTATTAAAGGCAATAAGTGATATTATGAACTGAATAAAAAATCTATTGTTGGAAAATACTTTTAATTGGAGTCACATCTATATTTTTTTGAATTTATTTACAAACCATCTGGAAATTCACAGTTTTACCTAAAAGAAAAAAAAGTGAGCTAAAAATTTATGTTACTGACTTTTGACGTAGTTTACATGCAGTAAATAAATAGAACATTATAAATTCAAAGTTTTTTTTATGAATTTAATAAAATTAATGCAATTAAATAAATTATTAAAAAAAATTTCTCATGCGATAATTTTTTTTAATCATAGGACATTATATTTTTATGTTCAAGATGTTTAATTGAAAAAAATAAAAGTCTATAAAAGTCCATTAAAGTATGTGAAAGTCTTTTAGAATGAAATCCATAAAAGTCGGTGGAATTCTATTAAAATCTATTAAAGTTAATGAAATTCATTAAAGTCATCTGTTTAAAAAATGTCCATCAAAGTTTTTAAAAATCTAGATTAAATACACCCTCCTAAAGTTTTTCCCCTGAAGTTTGACTTTGGCGTTCAATTTCTTTCATGGGAATAAACAACATGGCCATATTAATTTAAACTCTTATTGCACGGCAAAAAACGAAATATTAACTTTTGTTGTTGTTGACCCAATTAATTGACATCAACAAATCCTTACCCACTTCCTCACTCAAAAGAATAACTCAACCTTGTTAATTACTTTATTCTAGGAGCAAGACTTTGGCTAAGATTTTCTAATTAATCTCCCATTTCTTTGATTTAATTTCAACTATTTATAGATGTTTCAAGCTTTAGGGCTTTTCGATTCTTTTTTCCTTTTACTGCCACGTGTCGCTGCCTTATTGGAGGATTCGTGATTTCAATAAAATTCTATGACATGTGACCACAATCCATTGCTTCAACCATCTTTCTTGGGGATGGCAATGGCCTTCAACCATCTTTCTTAGGGATGGCAATGGCCCTACCCGGCCCTTGCCAAGACGGACCTGGCCCAGCCCAAGAAGGCTCGGCCCGTCAAAAAAAAAGGGGCGCGGACCAGCCCGTGGCTTGTGGGCCACATGGGCCGAGCCATGGGCTGGTCTGCGGGCCATGAATTATTATTATTTTTTTGTTGTTAAAAAAAATTTATGCTAAAATATTATAATCCATGGACCAATCCATGGGGCCGAGCAAGTCTTTTTTTCTTCAGTCCGGGACCATAACGGGCCGGGCCAACGGGCCCACGAGCGGCCCTACCCTTTTGCCATCCCTAATCTTTCTCAACAGATTTTGTGGCAGTTATCTCCACATGGCCTCTTGTAACTAACTTTGTCACGTGGAGATTCCCATGTAGTTCAGGGGATATTCCATTATCTATGATGAGTAAGTGATGTGATGGCCGGGTTCACACCCTTTGCCAAGTCCTATCTAGGTGGCGAAGGCAAAATGAATAAGTCGAAGCCGAATCCAAGTGGTTCGATGGTTGGTTTCTTAGTTTCACGCCTTCACCAGGCTAGAGGATCATCGAAGGCTTTAAGCCGAACCCACCTTTTCTTCCCTCTAGGCATTCTTATGGGCCATATCCTGCCATATGTAACAAGGCGTAACAGCTGTAATGCATCATTTTTTTAAAAGAAATTGAACTTTACAATCTCCACTGCACTGATCAAACAACTAGTGATGGTAATAATAAGTGAAATAACAATTTTTCTTATTATTGAGTAAGTTTTTATCTGGCACTGTTTCCAATACAACAAATCATTTTAAGCTTACAAAAAGTTCTGAAGCAGCAAATCCATCTAGTTGGGCTAAATCTACAGCCAAAAGGAAATCCCAATTTATTGAACATGCATTCTAAAGTGTGCACTTAAAGATTAAACGAATACTTAAACATCTTTGATATGGGATCTTATATGTGCACATGTTGTATGCGCTTGTCTTTTGCATGTCACTGTTGCGCAGTACTGGTATTCTCAGGTACCTGTTCTGAAGAATTATTATTTTGCAACAGTAGATTTAGAAAATTTCTTCGGGCACTTCACATGCTCTGCTCTTCTTGTCTAGTGTGCAACAACAAACACGATTTAATGCTGCTCACACTGTAAATCATCCATCACAAGATTTATACGAGGAAGTAGTTAGCTAGTTGATAAATTGAAATGTTACTCTAAATGTAAAAGGTAACCAAAGATGTAAATATCACTATGCTTTGATTGTGACGTGGATCTGAGCTATCTACATAGAGAAAAAATTATGATGCCACTAGCAACAAGAATTAGGATAACAGATTTCATTTTGGGTTGTGATTGTTTCAACCTTGGATCTTTAAATAGATCATGTGAGAGGATTAGACATTTTGAGGTTCAGTGTTTAGCTAGTCTTATTGTTGTTGGAACATGTTAATGTACTATGTAGTTTAATTTGAAAAATGTTTTTAATATTTTTTTCTGTGATAATAAGGACCAAACACGAGTCTCTCGTGGAGTATAACAAGAATTTCTATGCTATAAGCGTGTATAATGCACTTGGTTGTCAGCTGTGCACATGAACACATCCTCACCCATCTTGTGTCTTGGTCCATTGCACCGGGGTTTGGGACTAGTTTAGAATCTTCCAAGTATATGACAGGTAGCACATGCAGTGTGGTGTGGCCTTTTGCATGCGTGCAGTGCTGTGGATTTGTATAAGTATCTACATAGTGCAGTATAAGAATAAGATTTGTTCACTCTCACTTATTTAAGAATTGGTGTACTTGATTTAATATCAATTTATATTTAAATAATTTAGTTAAGAATGTTCGAAAAGTATTTCTCTACTAAGCATAGTCTCGGGCAGCTCATTTACCCTATATGAAGCGCATTGGAAAACATAATGGTGGAGAACATATTTGGGCAGGGCGTTACTCTCCTAAAAACAACGATGTAATAGATATTTTAATATAGTGGAGGTGGAAAATTCTGTGTTCAAAGTGCTTAACATATAATCATGGATCAAAACTTGCATAAAATCATAATGAACTATCATATCACACGGGAGAAATTAGGGGTGGACGAAAATCCCTGGATCGGACTAACTGGCCCGCCAGTTAGGTATGGTTCCTAAGAAACAAAAGATAATCAATTCTGTGACAACAAGAACCAGTGGTTCAGTCTAGTTCATTTGGTAAGCTCAAGTATGCTCAAATGGTTTGTTTGGGGAGTCTGTAAAGATAATCCTGAGTAATGCCAGACGATTTATAAGCAAGATGAAAATGGATGAGAATGTCATTGTGGTGTGTACTAAAGAATCCTCTTCATAAAAACTCAATAAAGTTTCCTTCAGACTGGTAGGTTTGGGTACTGAAACTTCGTTGTTTGTTTTTGGATTAGGCTATCAAATGTTGGATTTTATGGAGGCAAAATAGTATTTCTAAACAGGAGAACGGCTTTTATGGAATTGGTGGTGGTGGTTACCCAGTTTAATTAAAACTATGATGCAACCGGTGCTAGGTTGATTGGGCCAAACAACTCGACCCGCATATTATTCAGCTCCTGGACAGAACTATGTTAAGTTTAATTCAATGGACCTTTATTTAAGAAAATGGGACGATGTGTTGCGGTAGTACTCCATGACTCTAAATGACTGTTTATGGTCATGGTGGAGAAGATTTTTCTTCAACTCTGAGCATGCAAATTAACTGGAAGCAGCACAAGCTGTAAACTTGTGCATGCAGTTCAATGTTGAGCAAAGATATCGTTTGAGGGGGATTCATTAAACACAATTTAGCGACTTCAAACAGAAGAGGTAGGTACCATAGCAAAGGGCAAGATAGTTGAGCAGGTTATATTCAATGTTTTTAAGGCGATGAAATATCCAGCTTTTCTTCAGATTCTTGTTTTCAAGTCGATGTGGTGGACAAATCAAATGCAGACACATTTGAAACAGAATATCCACCAGATGAACTCGCAATTTGTATGATGTGTTCTGAATCAACTAAATCAGAACATCTAGCTATACAAGCACGAGCCATGCAACTAGAGGCATCTCCACCAGTCTCTTACAAGGGAACTAGATATTTTGAACCACTTGGTGAGAACCTACAAAGACCAGTACCATCCATAGAGAGGGCTCCTGCTCTTGAGTTAAAACCATTGCCATCTCACCTTCGATACGCATACCTAGGGACTTCTACTACTCTCCCAGTAATTATTGCTAATGACATGATAGGATTGGAGGAAGAAAAATTGCTCAGAATACTGAAGGAACATAAAACAGCTATTGGGTGGACTATTGCGGATATTCGAGGAATCAGTCCTTCTGTGTGTATGCATAAAATCCTTATGGAGGAAAATTTCAAGGCATCAGTGGAAGAGCCAGCGAAGATTGAATCCTACTTTGAAAGAAGTGGTCAGAGCTGAAGTGATGAAATTACTAGATGCGGGAATAATTTACCCGATCTCAGACAGTTCTTGGGTAAGTCCAGTCCACGTAGTGCCAAAAAAGGCCCCGACGGAATGAGTTCATTGTTATCATTCTTCTCAACTGTGATTCCTCCCTTTTTTTGCACTACGTGGACTGGACTTACCCAAGAACTGTCTGAGATCGGGTAAATTATTCCCGCATCTAGTAATTTCATCACTTCAGCTCTGACCACTTCTTTCAAAGTAGGATTCAATCTTCGCTGGCTCTTCCACTGATGCCTTGAAATTTTCCTCCATAAGGATTTTATGCATACACACAGAAGGACTGATTCCTCGAATATCCGCAATAGTCCACCCAATAGCTGTTTTATGTTCCTTCAGTATTCTGAGCAATTTTTCTTCCTCCAATCCTGTCATGTCATTAGCAATAATTACTGGGATAGTAGTAGAAGTCCCTAGGTATGCGTATCGAAGGTGAGATGGCAATGGTTTCAGCTCAAGAGCAGGAGCCCTCTCTATGGATGGTACTGGTCTTTGTAGGTTCTCACCAAGTGGTTCAAAATATCTAGTTCCCTTGTAAGAGACTGGTGGAGATGTCTCTAGTTGCATGGCTCGTGCTTGTATAGCTAGATGTTCTGATTTAGTTGATTCAGAACACATCATACAAATTGTGAGTTCATCTGGTGGATATTCTATTTCAAATGTGTCTGCAACTGATTTGTCCACCACGTCGACTTGAAAACAAGAATCTGAAGAAGCTGGATATTTCACCGCCTTAAAAATATTGAATATAACCTGCTCATTGTCCACCCGATGAATTATTTTTCCTTCATAAACATCGATTAGCGCTCTCCTTGTAGTTAAAAATGGTCTTCCAAGAATAATAGGGATATCGATGTCTTCCTCCATATCAAGAATTATGAAGTCTGCTGGAAATATGAACTTATCGACCTTTACCAATACATCCTCAATGATGCCTCGAGGATGCTTGATAGATCGATCTGCCAGTTGCAACGGGACAGTGGTCGGTCTTGCTTCTCCCAGTCTTAGTTTTCTGTAAACAGATAAAGGCATAAGATTAATACTTGCACTCAAATCACACAACACATGATCAAAATGATTTGAGCCAATAGTGCAAGAGATAGTGAAGCTCTTTGGATCTTTTAATTTAGGTGGAAGCTTTTTCTGAAGAATTGCACTGCACTCTTCCGTCAGACAAACTGTTTCATGCTCTTCCAGCTTCCGCTTGTTTGAAAGAATGTCCTTCATGAATTTTGCGTAGCTGGGCATCTGTGCTAATGCGTCGGCAAATGGGATGTTGATATGGAGTTTTCTGAAAATTTCAAGAAATTTTGCAAATTATTTGTCAAGCTTGTGCTTATGCAACCGCTGAGGAAAAGGAATCGGTGGCACATAAGCTTTTACAGGTGGTGTCTTGGCTTTGGATGATTCTGCAGATTCTTTTAGAACTTCTTTTTGTGGTTGTGCTGAATGTTTCTCAACTATCTCATCCTCAGCTACTAACTGTTTGTCCCTTTTCTTAGGTCGTTTCACGTGAATTTCTGGTAATTGTACTCTACTCCTTGTCGTGATTGCTTGTACTTACTCTTTTGGATTTGTTACAGAATTGCTAGGAAGGGTCCCTAGAGTTCTATCTGATAATTGTAAAGTTAGCTAGCCAATCTGAGTCTCTAATTTTCTGATAGAAGCCTGTTGATTCTGATAATTTGTGTTCTGCCTCTCTATTAGTTTATCAGTCTTTTGCATATACTGTTGGAACATTTCACCCAAATTTGGTCTTTTCTCCTGCTGAGCATTGCTAGTACTACCACTGTTTTGATTATCTGACCATCTAAAATTTGGGTTTTGCTTCTAACTAGGATTGTATGTTTGAGAGTAAGGGTTATACTACCGACGTATATTATTCTGAACAAAATTTACCTGTTCATCTGGAGAAGCCAATAACATACAATCTGAAGTTGAGTGGTTAGCCCCACAGTTTTCACACATCATAGTGGTTTGCACTGCATTCACTCCTTGTGTTTGTGTTCTAACCAAGAGCTCCACCTGCTTCGTCAATGCGGCAAGTTGTGCATTGGTAGCTGACAGGCTATCAATCTCATGTATCCCTGCTACTTTCTTTGGAGTGGTACGATCAGATGAAAACATGGTATGTGTGTTTGTAATCAGCTCATATAAATCCCACGCTTCATTGACATTTTTATTCGCAATGGACCCGTTTGCTGAGGAGTCCACTATCAATTTGGATTGAGAAGAAAGTCCAGAGTAGAAATATTGAGTCTGAAGTCCCTTTTTAATACCATGATTTGGACATTTTCTGAACAACTCTTTGAATTTGTCCCAAGCTTCATGATACCGCTCTCCATCAAGTTGCTGAAAAGTAGAAATTTTCAACTTCATTTTGGCTACTTTAGCTGGTGAAAAGTATTTGTTGTAGAATTTTCTAGCCAAGTCATCCCAGGTGGCGATACTAGCATGTGGCTCAGAGTCTAACCATTCAAGAGCTCCATCTCTCAGTGTATAGGAGAATAACCGGAGTCTGATGGCATCCTCATTCACTCCTTGAAACTGAAAGTTACGGCACATCCGTAGGAATCGAGAGATATGAGTATTCGGGTTTTCATTAGCCTTGCCATAGAACTGCAGGTTGTTAATGAAGAGATTAATAAGATTGGCTCTTAATTGAAAATTATTCTGACCAAAAGCTGGATAGACTATGCTTGAACGATCAGGAGCTACTGCCGGGGTTAAGAACTGAGCCATTGGCATATTTCCATCGTCATCTTCTTCTTCATTGTGTAGCTGAATTTGCTAAGCTACCAATCGGGCTGCTTCTACAGCGGCTGCTCTTGCTGCCTCTTCAGCTTCTCTTCTTATTGGTGCATCTGCCATTTGAATTTGTTGCTGATCTCTCTGTTTTTGGTAGTGTTCTTTGCGTCGTTGTCTGAAAGTACAATCTCAAGATCGAAAGTCTCAAGATTGCCGCATTGCGTACGGTGCATGCAACAAACACTCTTTTTTTCTGTAGTATATATAAAAAAAAAGAGTATCAAGATAAAAACAAATTAACTATAAAAATTAATTTAAACTAATATTAAATAAGAAAAGTCCCCGACAACAGCGCTAAAAACTTGTTGTGAAAATAACGTGATTGCAAGTGTACAATATCGTTAACAAGTAATAAAGTCCACTTTTTTGAGTCCGGATTATCATTCTCACGAAAACTATCTTATTTAGATACTAGTTAAATTAATCAATGTGCTAGTCTATTATAAATAATTTAAAATAAATTGAGTTGAAAGATTTAAGCTAGAACTTTGGATTTTTCGAAAATAATAATAAAGAAAGAATTAAGAATTAATAAAATATGATAATTAAAGCGTTTGGACAAACGAACTCACCTAGTTATCATCTCTAATTTCTCCTCTCAAGATTTATTCCTAAAGTTGTATTCGGTCGAACTCACAAATTTAACCTAATTTACTTCTCTCGAGTTCAAATTAGTCATATCTAATTAAGTCAACTTAGGCAGTCAGAATGATCCTTAATTAGATGCATTAAATTTCTTAAGAATTCAATTCAAGACCGTGACAATAACAAAAGCGTATCTCTATTTTTTATCCAATTGCCAAATTTTACTACGTGGTCTAAATTAATAATTTACTTCTCGATTCATTACAATCTACAAATCAATAACAAATAATGGTCAATTATCTCAAGCATTAAAAAAAGAAGTAAAATCAAATACATAAACAATTTATATATTAAAACTTGAGATTCGAAATTAAAGAATTAAACTTAGGTTACATCGTTCATCCAAACATTAAATCTAGCTATTCATGACTCGGGAGAAAGAAAAGATGAAGAGAATTGAAGACATAACTGGATCTTGAAAATAATAAGAGAAGAAACGCTGAATATTTTGCACCAAGAAATCTTTGTCTTCAAGCTCCAATCTTCAATTCCGCCTTTGTTCTTCGTCTCTTGGTATCTCTCTCTCAATATGATATTTTACAAGAATTTTCCACCACTAATTATAAGTGTATAACTCATATTTATAGGTCCCTCACGAGGCCCTAAAAGATCCCTCTAAATCCTTAAAATCGTGGTTTACCTGTTTCCTAATTACTTTAGAACTCAAAAAAGGAAATAAAATAAAAGAAGATCTGCTGGCCAAAAATATATACTGGGCGAACGCCCAGGCGTTTTCCGGGCGAACGCCCAGGCGAGGGAATTTGCCTCAGTCACTTGATGCTTCATTTGGGCGTTCGCCCAGCTTTGATCTAGGGCGTTCGCCCAGGTTTGATTTCTTCCCTTCTGCGCTTCTGGTCCTTCAACTTGGGTTTTAGTACTTTTCAATAGCCTCCAATTTGGTCCTTCATGTTTCCACAACGTGCAATTGAGTTCCCATACTTCCAAGATAGTTTTAAACTAAAACTATGAATTTAAGGAAATAATGTAATAACTTATGTAAAAGCAAATAACAAGAATTTAGGAAAGAATGATGGTTAAAGCGTTTGGACAAACGAATTCACCTAGTTATCATCTCTAATTTCTCCTCTCAAGATTTATTCCTAAAGTTGTATTCGGTCGAACTCACAAATTTAACCTAATTTACCTCTCTCAAGTTCAAATTAGTCCTCTCTAATTAAGTCAACTTAGGCAGTCAGAATGATCCTTAATTAGATGCATTAAATCTCCTAAGAATTCAATTCAAGACCGTGACAATAACAAAAGCGTATCTCTACCTTTTATCCAATTGTCAGATTTTACTACGTGGTCTAAATTAATAATTTACCTTTCGATTCATTACAATCCACAAATCAATGACAAATAATGGCCAATTATCTCAAGCATTAAGAAAAGAAGTAAAATCAAATACATAAACAATTTATATATTAAAACTTGAGATTCGAAATTAAAGAATTAAACTTAGGCTACATCGTTCATCCAAATATTAAATCTAGCTATTCATGACTCGGGAGAAAGAAAAGATGAAGAGAATTGAAGACATAACCGGATCTTGAAAATAATAGAGGAAGAAACGCTGAATATCTTGCACCAAGAAATCTTTGTTTTCAAGCTCCAATCTTCAATTCCGCCTTTGTTCTTCGTCTTTTGGTATCTCTCTCTCAATATGATTTTTTACAAGAATTTTCCACCACTAATTATGAGTGTATAACTCATATTTATAGGTCCCCTCATGAGGCCCTAAAAGATCCCTCTAAATCCTTAAAATCGTGGTTTACCTGTTTCCTAATTACTTTAGGACTCAAAAAAGGAAATAAAATAAAAAAAGATCCGCTGGCCAAAAATATATATTGGGCGAACGCCCAGGCGAGGGAATTTGTCTCAGTCACTTGATGCTTCACCTGGGCATTCGCCCAGCTTTGATCTAGGGCATTCGCTCAGGTTTGATTTCTTCCCTTCTACGCTTGTGGTCCTTCAACTTGGGTTTTAGTCACTCTTCATCCTCAAACTTTCCAATAGCCTCCAATTTGGTCCTTCATGTTTCCACAACGTGCAATTGAGTTCCCATACTTCCAAGATATCTTCCACTTTATTGCTTTTTCTCCAATTTCTTACAGACGGGTCCAAAACTGAAATATTAAGAGTAAAATACTAAATTAAGTAAAAAAAACAATAAAATTGCGAGATAAAAGCTTAGTTTAAGGACCGAAATAAGTGTACAAAATACACTTATCAATAGTCAAGAAGTCAAGAAAAGTATGACAATGCTCGCGGATGGCCAAGTCCAAGTAATTGGGAGTAATATTCATAAAGTTTCATATAGTTTGGCTTGGGTAAGTGAATTTTTTTATTGTGAAAATGGGGAGAATGCCGCTGTAGATTTTATTTGATTAGTACTTCTTTCAGATATATAGTGGATCATAAAATATCACCATTCCCCCAAATAAAAAATGGGAAATATTCTCTACTGTCTGCTAGACTCATAGGTGTTTCATAGTGCTGTCAGTTTGATGTGATTTACATACATGCAGTTTACATTGTAACATACAAAAAGTCCTGCAATTTACAGTGAATTTATCTTTGATCCTGTTAAATGGACACGGATGCAAATGGATGAGGATTTTTTAAAGCTATCAAAGATGTTCAATGCCATGACATCTGTTGTTCGGGTTCCCAGCCTAGATCCCAAATATAAGATTGCAGTCCTTGCTTCAAAGCAGGTAAAATTATTCAACCCCTGTACATGCTTGTTTGGCTAAAATTTGAAGAACGGCGCAAAATGGATTTGTTTTGACATTTACTGAAGCCGTCATTGTTTGGTGCAGGACCACTGCCTTGTTGATTTGTTGCATGGGTGGCAGGATGGAAGACTTCCAGTTCATATCACCGCCATAATAAGGTAAACATTGGCTGACCAGACCTTTGTTCAATTTTATTTGGCTTTAGAGACAGCTGTTCACGGTATTAACTGCATGTCTAACAGCAATCACGACAGAGGTCCAAACACTCATGTGATGCGCTTTCTTGAAAGGCATAGAATTCCTTACCATTTTCTGCACACAACTAAAGAAAACAAAAGAGAAGGAGAGATCTTGAATTTGGTTCAGGATACGGATTTTCTAGTACTTGCTAGATACATGCAGGTAACCGGATTCTTAGATATTTCGTTTACTTCATTGTTACTTGGTCTCAACAACAACAAACTAAGCATTCCCGATAAAATTTGGGTTCGATATCACTTGGGCTCATATAGATGTTGGTGTGGACACGTGGTCAAATGTGAGACTCGTGCAAACTGCTGAGCAGTATTGATTTTTTCTTTTTCTTTCTGTTAGTGGAAAATGGTGCCGAAAATGTAATACAGCTCTTTTAAAATGTGCATTTAAAAATTGAGTTGGTTATATAACAATCCAGATATCTTTGTTTTGCTTTCTGAACATGATTATGTAGAACATCGGGCCCACGTCCAATAGTCAGGTGTTCAACATGGACCTTCAACATCTAGAAAATCAAGTCAACATAATATATTTTTGATTTTCTGGTCTTTCTAATCAATCCAGCGATGTGGGCGAGAGAACTGGCTTCTGTCAGCGAACCTTTCCAGTTTCCTTTTTCAAAGCTTAAACTCCATAACAGTTATGCAGAATTTGTTTTGTTGATATTTGGTACTTGCCGACCTTCTTCGAAAGAACTGTGTCATTACACAAACAATTGCAGTGACTGTACTTCAAAATATTCAGTTGATTGCTGCAGGTACTCTCTGGAAATTTCTTAAGTAGTTACGGGAAGGATATAATAAATATTCACCATGGCCTGTTGCCCTCTTTCAAGGGTGGGAATCCATCTAAGCAGGTCCAATTTTTTTAGTGTTCTTTATATGACTTGTTACATCTTTCTTTTGCCTAGTGTTCGGAAGTTTTGAAATTTCAAATTTTATCCATCATACATTATTTGACAGGCCTTTGATTATGGTGTGAAATTGATTGGTGCAACAAGTCACTTTGTCACTGAAGAACTTGATACTGGGCCAATTATCGAGCAAATGGTATTTGTTCTAATGTTAAGTGTGCTTTCTATTTTCATGCTCATTGACTTTTGTGTATACTGAGTAGCAACAAATATTGGTTCTCAGAATTAATGGGCTCAATAGATTACGTTCGTTGACTTAATCTCTTTTGCAACTCGACGGAATTATGAAAAACATGATGAGAACGGACATACTTTCATTGTGGATTATTCTCGAGTTCTTTAGATTCATAACATTTGATTTATATAGATATTTAGATTTATTTCAGTCAGCCATGCTGTTTTTATCACTGCATCTCATCTTCTCCAATATAATGTATGATCTGTAGAGGTTATTTGCCCAGCATTTCTTGTTCATGTGGACAAACACTTTGAAATTTCATTGATCTAAAATTTGTTTCATAAAAAATATGGTTTAGAATAAGAAAACTTGGGTTTTGAACTTCTAATTTTGGCAGGTATCAGAGACAACAGAATGTGTTATAATAAAGTTTTATAAAGTACATATAGAACCTCGAAAAAATTTGGAGATAAAAGAAAAGATGAAAAGGCTAGGCAAGACATTTCTATAATAAGCTATATTAACGATACTTTGGGAAATTGCACAATTAGTTTCAGCTAGAGGTTTATCCACAATTCCAGTGTGATTGTCTATTAAACATGAAAGGAATGACCTCAAAACACGTCACTTGGGTTTCTGAGTTGTAGAATTCCAGAATTATGTGCTATTCCATACTGATGATTTAATATTGTCTTTGTTGGTTCAGGTCGGGAGAGTTTCCCACAGGGATAATTTGCGGAGTTTTGTACAGAAATCCGAGGACCTTGAGAAGCAGTGCCTTGCAAAAGCAATAAAATCATACTGTGAGCTACGAGTTCTACCTTACCAATTGAACAAGACTGTTGTATTTTGACGACCCTGATGCAGTGGGGATCAATCATGAATGTATTTGCATTCGATTATTACACAATTTTGCGAACCAGGTTACCCAAATTTCTTAGCACGTATAGAATACAAAATCTAACTTCAACATTGTTTATCCTAATTCCTGAAATGATTTTGGGTTAACAATTTAAAGGAAAAAGTAGTAAAGAGGAGAAGTTGATTCATTGATCATGGAAATTTTAGTTTTTCTAAACTCTCTCTATTTTGACGTATATTTGAGCGTGGATTGAATAGTTTTTTGAGTTTTGTTTTTGCGCCTATGTAAATGCTATAATCAGCTATATAGTTATGATCTTAAAAACGACTGGCTGGTGGGTTAGTTTGCTTTTAACCTATATAGCTTTTAAGGTTGTCTGCACTAAGTTGGTTGTGATGTTTGAATGCTTGCATTCCTTGTTTCTTTGATCTCTAACTGGTTGTGATGTTTGAATGCTTGCATTCCTTGTTTCTTTGATCTCTAAGGAAATAGTTGTTCTCGAGAAGTATGGCAAGCTTGCGTTGAAAAGAAGTCGGAAATTTTTATGCTAAAAATTCGTCTGAAATTCAAATGATTATGGAAAACATAACGAGAATGAACATAATTTCAACATGGATTATTCTCGAGTTCTTTAGATTCATAACATTTGATCTATATATGCTGTGTACTTGGTATTTCTTGTTGATGTAGACACAAACATTTCCATGATAGCATTTCTAAGCAAAAAGTATGATATGGAATTTGAAACTCTGTTTAGAACTAATAACATTGTCAGCTACCAGAATGATAAGTATTATGGTAAACTTGGGTATAGAGGGCTATGCTTAAAAAGTTTAGTTATAGGCAAATAGGTAAGTTTTAAAATAAATATTTTTCAATGAAAAGTAACAGTGAAGTAGAAGTTATTTGTTGTGGTTGTGTAAGCAAGGACTTTGACTATCTACATGAAGGGAAATACAATAGCGGACTATTTTGCCAATCAAGGGATTACATAAGAGAATATTGATGGCTTCTTTAGACTTCTTTTAAGTCTAGTTTTATTTCGATAAAAAAGATAGGGTTATATCTATTTAGAGAAATTTGATAAGAACCTATATTTTGTAAAAAATTTGAAAAATGTTTATTTTTTCCCCCAAAACATACTTCATTTTCATAATTTGTATTTAAAAAATACTTCATTTTCATTAAAATAAATATTTTATAATTTATTATAATTTAATAAAAACTACATTATTTTCATTTAAAATCTATATTTCAGTTTTTTATTATCTAAAATTTTATTATTTCTTTTAAAATCAATATTTCAATTTATCATTATTTAAAATTATATTATTTTTAATCTAAAAATATATTATTATTATCTAAAAATATCATATTTGTATACTATATCAAATATAATCACCGACCGTAGAGAGGTTTATTCCGCTATAAGCATAAAAAAAGTACTTCTTTGTCCGTTACTGCGTCTTCATCTTTTCAAACCAAAATCTATATATCTCTTTCAATTCCTCAATTTCTCCATATTCTTCTCCATATTCATCAAAATCAAACTTCTCTAAAACAAAACTCTCTCTCACTCTCTTTCTCTCTCACATTCTTCTTAACTCCTCAACTGATTAAAATTTTCTACTGTCAAATTCCACTGCAAAGAAAAGCAGTATACTAGTAGTAATTATAATCACCGATCGTATGAAGGTTTTCTCCACTACGAGCAAAAAAAAGAACTAACTTGCCACTATGTCACTACATCTTCGTCCATCTCAAACAAAATCTCCTCTCTCTCTCTCTCTCTCTCTCTTCTCCAGAGTCTTCTCACTTCAAAATCAACCCCCTCAAATAAAACTCTCTTTCTCAATTTTCAACAGATTCTTCTCAACCCCTCAATCCATTAAAATCGTGTATCAATCAGTCATATCTTATTTTTTCTCATGTTTTAATCAATAGACAGAACGAACAAGCGGCTAAAGGGTATTTTCATTTTTCTTACAGTGAATATTAGGAAAAATTTATCATGAGGTGAAAATTTTGCAGCAGACTCTACGGTCGTATCCCACCGCAGAGAAAAGAGGTATACTAGTAATATTTTATAAT
Organism: Forsythia viridissima; assembly: GCA_030279155.1. Classification (NCBI taxonomy): domain Eukaryota; kingdom Viridiplantae; phylum Streptophyta; class Magnoliopsida; order Lamiales; family Oleaceae; genus Forsythia; species Forsythia viridissima. The sequence continues at coordinate 26,170,173 of CM059041.1, read as the reverse complement.
TTAGTAGTTTTCCTGGTCACCGAAGATGATCGCCCGCACAGTGAGCTCTTTTGATCATTTCTTCGCATGTACCCGCAATAGTATTTAAATTGAAACCCGATCATTCGAAGCAGCCCAGATGGATCGAGGGCCTGGTGCCTATGATGCCATTGTCAAAGAACACTCAAATGGGCGAAACACAGAGAAAAAAAAGACCAATTGCAGTAGTGAATGCTTCAACCCATAGATGCTTCGGTACTCCACTATTTATCATCAAAGTCAAACCCATTTCAACTATATGTTGGTGTTTTCTTTCGAATTCTTTTGATAATTTTTTAAAAAAAATATTATTTTCATTTATAATTTATATTTCAATTTTTTTTTAATTTGAAAAACAACATTTTTATACAAGTAACTTATCTGTATGTAACTTTCTCATTTTTATTAAAATCAACATTCTAAAATTTATTTCATTTTATAATTTATTTTAAAAATACTTTAATTTCATTTAAAATTAATTTTTCAATTGAAAACAACATTTTTACATGGATAACATATGTACTTCCTCATTTTTATTAATTAATATTTGACAATTTATCTCATTTTATAATTTTTTTTAAAAATGCATTGTTTCATTTAAAATTAATATTTCAATTTTGCATTTAAAAAACAAAATTCTCACACAAGTATCATATGCGTTATCACGTGTTACCATATGTTACTTCATCATTTTCATTAAAATTAATATTATAAAATCTATCTCCTCTTATAAATTTTTTAAAAATACATTATTTTTATTTAAAATCAATATTTCAATTTTTTTTTGATTTGAAAACAACATTTTTATAAGGTAATAATATAATATATGTGTTACAGTATGTTATTTCTTCGTCCTCATTAAAATCAATATTTTATAATTTATCTCATCATTATAGTTTTAAGAAAATATACTATTTAATTCAAAATTAATATTTTTTTTTTTCATTCGAAAATATCATTTTTACATGAGTAAACGATTGTTATTTCATCATTTTCATTATAATCAATATTTTACGATTTATCTCTATTTATAAATATTTAAAAAATAAATTATTTTTATTTAAATTAATATTTAAATCTTTTTATTTGAAAACAATATTTTTACACGGTAACGTATGTGTTACTATATGTTATTTCCTCTCTTCGTTAATATCTATATTTTGTAATTTATATCCTTTGATAATTTTTTTTAAAAAAATACATTATTTTCATTTATAATCTATATTTCAATTTTTCATTTGAAAAGCTAATTTTTTACACGGGTAATATATGTGTTACCATTTATTACTTCATCATATTCATTAAAATCAATATTTTACAATTTATATTCTTTTATAATATTTTTAAAAATATATTATTTTCATTAAAATTAATATTTCAACTTTTTATTTGAAAAACAAAATATTTACACGGATAACATATGTGTTGCCATATGTTACTTCCTTATTTTCGTTAAAATCAATATTTTAAATTTATCTCGTTTTATAATTTTTTTTTTAAAATACATTAATTTTTTTTAAAATTAATATTTTAATTTTTCAATTGAAAACAATTTTTTTACACGGGTAACATGTGTTATCATACGTTACTTCATCTTTTCATTAAAAATCAATATTTTACAATTCATCACTTTTTTAATTTTTTTAAAAATGCATTATTTATATTTAAAATCATTTTTTCAAATTTTCATTTGAAAACAACACTTTTACACGAGTAACATATGTACTTCCCCATTTTCATTAAATTAATATTTGACAATTTATATCATTTTATTATTTCTTTAAAAATACTTTATTTTTATTTACCAATATTTCAATTTTGCATTTGAAAACAACAGTTTTGCACTAGTAACCATATGTTAGTTCATCATTTTTTATTAAAATCAATATTTTATAATTTATTTCCTCTTATAAGATAAATTGTAAAAAAATATTATTTTCATTTAAAATCAATTTTTTTCATTTTTTTTAATTGGGAAACAACATTTTTACACGAGCAACATATGTGTTACTATATGTTATTTTCTTGTCTTCATTAAAATCAATATTTTACAGTTTATCTCATTTTTAGAGCTTTTAAGAAATTATATTATTTAATTTAAAATAATATTGTAATTTTTTTTTATTTGAAAATAACATTTTACATGAGCAACATATGTGTTATCATTTTAATTAAAATTAATATTTCTCAATTTATCTACTTTTATAAATTTTTGAAAAATAAATTATTTTCATTTAAATCAATATTTCAATTGTTCATTTGAAAACAACATTTTTACATGGTAACATATGTGTTACCGTGTGTGTTACTATATGTTATTTTACAAATTATCTCATTTTTATCGTTTTTAAAAAAATACCTTGTTTTCCTTTAAAATCAATATTTTAATTTTTCATTTAAAAACAATATTTTTATACGAGTAACATATGTGTTATTGTATTTATTCATATGTTACTTCCTCATTTTCATTAAAATCAATATTTTACAATTTATCTTTTTTTAACAATTTTTTTTTTTAAAAAAGTACATTATTTTCATTTGAAATTAATATTTTAATTTTTTCATTTGAAAATAATATTTTTACACAGGTAACATGTGTTACCATGTGTGTTACTATATGTTATTTATTCGTCTTTATTAAAATCAATATTTTATAATTTATCTTATTTTTATAGTTTTTTTAAAAAAATAATTATTTTCATTTACAATCAATGTTTCAATTTTTTCAATTTAAAAACAACATTTTTACATAGATAACATATGTCTTACCATATTTGTTAGCCTATGTTACTTCCTTATTTTCATTAAAATCAATAATTTATAATTAAGTTTCTTTTCTAAATTTTTTAAAAATACATTATTTTCAATTTAAAATCAATCTTTTAATTTTCTCTTCTATTTTATAATTTTCTCTTCTAAATTATTGAAAAATACATTATTTTCAATTTAAAATCAATATTTTATTTTTTCATTTAACAACAAGATTTTTACATAGATAACATATTTGTTACCATATATGTTAGCATATGTTACTTACTCATTTTAATTAATATTTTATATTATATCTCCTTTTCTAAATTTGTATAAAATACATTATTTTAATTTAAAATTAATATTTTAATTTTTCATTTTACAACAATATTTTTTTACATGGGTAACACATGTATTACCATATATGTTAACCTATCTTACTTCCTCATTTCATTAATATTAATATTTCATAATTTATCTCTTTTCTAAATTTTAAAAAATACATTTTTTTAATTTAAAATTAATTTTTCATTTGACAACAATATTTTTATCCGAGTAACATGTGTGTTATCATATGTATTATCATATGTTACTTCCTAGTTTAAATTTAATATTTCAATTTTTAATTGAAAACAATAGTTGTGCACTATCATTATGTCTAGAGAAGGCTAAATCATTTGAAAATTGACAATTAAAATATCAGATCCAAATACACGTGGCCTGTATTGCACCCATCTTCTTATTTATTGTCATCATGTGAAAATGAACAATTAATGGATAAAAAAAAGGGATAATTAGCTCATATACTTTTTTTAAAATAAAAAGTTGAAATATACCATTTTTTTCAAAATACCTACGTCTAAATAATATTTATGAAAAACATATTTCTTTTCTATTATATAAACTCTTTTAAAAATATTTATTTATTGCATAGTCCTTATATTTTTAATTATATTTCAATTAAGTCCTTCAAAAATTACATCTTAGGTCCTTAATTTTTTTACATCTTTACACTTTGGTTCTTAAATTTTTAATTATCTTTCAATTAAGTCCTCTAAAAATTGTATCTTAGGTCCTTCAACTTTTTACATCTTTACACATTGGTCTCCAAATTTTCAATTATCTTTCAGTTAAGTCCTCCAAAAATTGTATTTTAGGTCCTTCAACTCTTTACATCTTTACACTTTGATCCCCAAATTTTCAATTATCTTTCAGTTAAGTCCTCCAAAAAATACATCTTTTATGTGGTAACATATGTGTTACCCGTGTCAAATTGATTTTAATGAAATTGAGGAAGTAACATATAGTAACAAATACGGTAACATATATGTTACCCGCGTAAAAATATTATTTTTAAAAATAAAAATTGAAAATATTTGATTTTAGACCAAACTAATGTATTTTTTAAAAAATATTTACAATGAGATAAATTATAAAATAGCAATTGTATTGAAAATGAGGAAGTAACATAGGGTAACACGTGTGATAACATATGTGTTACCCGTGTCAAATTAATTTTAATGAAATAGAGGAAGTAACATATGATATAATTTGATTTTAGACCAAACTAATGTATTTTTTAAAAAACATTTACAAGGAGATAAATAATAAAATATCAATCGTATTGAAAATGAGGAAGTAACATAGGGTAACATATGTGTTACCCATGTCAAATTGTTGATATTAAAAATGAAAAAATTAAATATATTATTTTTATTTAATTTAATTCGTAATTCAAAAAATTATAAAAGGATATAATTTGCTAAAAATTGATTTTAATGAAATTGAGTAAGTAACATAGGTTAACAAATATGGTAAAATATATGTTACCTGTTAGTGATGGCAACGGGGAGGATCGGCCTCCGCAATAATTGTAGGAGATTCAAATCTGCCCTGCGATCCGCCATTTTTCGGGGCGAATCGGGGCAGATCAAAGCTCTGATCCGTATACTGATACGTTTTTTTTTTGGCATTCAAAAAATTTAAAATATATTGAAACAAGCTTTACTACTATACTATAGAGTTTAAATAACATTCTAAAATACATTAACTACTTAATTAAATGTCCAAAAGAAACAAACGACATCAATTACTTAAATAAAAATTGAATACTCCAAAATACACAATAAAAAAAAAACAAATTGTTTATCATCTCATCTTCACAACTTCATGGAATCAAGAACCTAGGTTTAAGAATTAAGAAATTTTAAATTGCAATTGCAGCTCTTGCCCTAAATTTTTTATCTTGTTATAATTTAATCTTTTTTTTAAAATACGAGGCAGGACGGATCGGGGCAGCCCCGATCCGATCCGCCCTGAGATCCATGGAAGATCGCAGATATCTGCACTGATCCGTCCTGTCGATCTGCGGATCAGGTATTTTTTGTTCCATTCAGATCGGGTATCCATCGGGTTCGGGACGGATCGAATATTTTTGCCATCTCTATACCCGCGTAAAAGTATTGTTTTAAAAAATAAAAACTAAAAATATTTGATTGTAGACGAAATTAATGTATTTTTTAAATACATTTAGAAGAAAATAAATTATACAATAGTAATTGTATAGATGAAGAAGAAACATATGGTAACACATGTGGTAACATATGTGTTACACATGTCAAATTGTTGATATTAAAAGTAAATAAATTAAACATATTATTTTTATTTATATTAATTCATATTTCAGAAAATTATAGAATGATATAATTTGCTAAAAATTGATTTTTATGAAATTGAAACATTTATAAGAATATAAATTATAAAATAACAATTGTAAATGAGAAGTAACACATAGTAACATATACGTTATTAGTATAAAAATGTTGTTTTTAAATGAAAAATTGATTTTAAATGTAAAGAATGTATTTTTTAAAAATTTATAAAAATAGAGAAATGGTAAAATATTGATTTTAATGAAAAATGAGGAAGTAAAATATAATAACATATATGTTACTATATAGTAACGTATATGTTACCCGTGTAACAATGTTGTTTTAAAAAAAAAAAATTGAAATATTAATTTTAAAGAAAAATAACGTATTTTTTAAATAATTATAAAATATTGATTTTATTGCAAATGAGCAAGTAACATATAGTAATATATATGTTACAAGTATGCAAATATTTTTTTAAAATGAAAATTTGAAATATTGATTTTAAATGAAAATAATATATTTTTAAAAAATTTATAAAAATAGAGAAATGGTAAAATATTGATTTTATTGAAAAATAAGGAAGTAACATGTAAGAACATATATGTTACTATATGGTAACATATATGTTACATGTGTAAAAATGTTATTTTAAAATTTAAAAAAAATTAAAATATTAATTTTAAAGAAAAATAACGTATTTTTAAATGATTATAAAGTATTGATTTTATTGTAAATGAGCAAGTACATATAGTAACATATATGTTACTAGTATAAAAATGTTGTTTTAAATGAAAAATTGAAATATTGATTTCAACTGAAAATAATGTATTTTTCAAAATTTATAAAAATAGAGAAATGGTAAAATATTGATTTTAATGAAATATAAAGAAGTAACATATATGTTACCCGTGTAAAAATGTTGTTTTAAAATAAAAGAAATATTAATTTTAAAGAAATATAACAAATTTTTTAAATAATTATCAAATATTGATTTTATTGTAAATGAGCAAGTAACACATAGTAACATATATGTTACTACTATAAAAATGTTGTTTTAAATGAAAAATTGAAATATTGATTTTAAATGAAAATATTGTAATTTAAAAAAATTTATAAAAATAGAGAAATAATAAAATATTAATTTTAATGAAATATGAGAAAGTAACATATATGTTACCCGTGTAAAAATGTCGTTTTAAAAAAAAATTGAAATATTAATTTTAAAGAAATATAACGAATTTTTTAAATAATTATAAAATATTGATTTTATTGCAAATGAGCAAGTAACACATAGTAACACATATGTTACTATTATAAAAATATTTTTTTTAAAATGAAAAATGAAAATATTGATTTTAAATGAAAAAAAATGTATTTTTAAAAAATTTATAAAAATAGAGAAATGATAAAATATTGATTTTAATGAAATATGAGGAAGTAACATATATAGTAACATATAGTAACATATATGTTACCCATGAAAAAATATTGTTTTTCAATGAAAAATTAAAATATTAATTTTATATGAAAATAATATATTTTTTAAAAAATAATAAAATGAGTAAATTATAAAGTATTAATTTTAATGAAAATAATGAAATAACACATATGTTACTTGTGTAAAAATATTGCTTTTCAAATGAAAAAAATGAAAATATTGATTTTATTAAAATACCATATTTTTATACAATTATCAAAAAAAAAAATTGTAAAATATGATTATAATTATTATTATATTTAAAGTAGTATACAAATATGATAGTTGGTGGTGGTAACACATGTTATAATTTAATTTAAATTAAACTAACATATGTGTTACTATAATTTAAAATAGTATACAAATATTTATTTTGTTCATTTAGGTGAAAATTCGAGTGTAAAGTCAAAGATTTAATTGAAAGTGCACTTATTTTGATTACTAAAATTGTACTTATTTTGGCCACTAAAATCAAAGATTTGGATGACCAAACTTTGAACATGTATAAAGTTGAAGGACCTAAGATCCAATTTTTAGAGGATTTAACTGAAAGATAATTGAAAATTTGGAGACCAAAGTGTAAATATGTAAAAAGTTGAAGGACCTAAGATGCAATTTTTGGAAGACTTAACTGAAAAATAATTAAAATTTTGTGGACTAAAGTGTAAAGATATAAAAGATTAAGGACCTAAGATGTAATTTTTGGATGATTTAATTGAAATATAATTGAAAATATAAGGACTAAAGTGGATATTATATAAAGTACATGGACTACCATACAATAAATAAATGCAACATCATTATGACACATTATAAAATATTTTTTTTAATGAAATGAGATATTTTTTAAATCAAACCATGAAAATGAGGTATTTTTTGAAAAATAAAAAAAAGAGGTATTTTTCAACTTTTTTACAAAAAATAGGGCTCTTGTCAACTTCCCCCCCCCCGCCCCCCCCCCCAAAAAAAAAAAAATCATCAATTGGGCCAAGCAGACCTAAAGCCTTATCTATTAGTTCATTATCTTGGGTACTAGGGTCAAATTTATTAGAGTTTTATCAAAATGAGGTAAATATTAATATTTTAAAAATAAGGGTACATTTCAACTTTTTTTTTTTTAATAAAAAAAAGGGGCATTGGATATAATTTTCTCTATCTATTTTTACACAAATTAAGAAAATTTAATTAGAAAGGTGTTCTCAACTTAAATTTTAAAAGATTTGTTAGTATTTATGAATTTGAATGGATTTCATGAATTTGAATAGAATTTCATAGAATTTATAAGATTTCAACAATTTTTTATATTATAAATTTCAATATATTGTTATGGATTTCTATGAATTTTCATAGATTTGTGGTCTTTTTATTAAAAATAGTAATTTACATTATTTTTATTCTAAATAGTTCAAGTGACTATCCTACATAAATAAATATTTTGGGTAGAATTTTAGAAAGATAATTTTTTGAAATATGAAGAAGTAAAAACTATTTTTAGTCAAAGAGGTGAATGATTCGATGGATTGAGAGGTATACCAGTCCAACAACTTTTCAACTAAGCGACTACAGAATAAACTAATAAATAAGTCGTCCATCGTCTCTAAGCTCGAAGCGCAATTAAATCCATTGTTTGAGGGGATTCACATTACTATTATCAATTTCCTCAGTTTTGAATTAAAATAAAAAATTTGATTAAAGAGCAAGATTTCTTGAAAAAAAATTGAAATAAAGTTTTATTTTTCACTTTCTTTCTACTTGTCTTTTTTAATAAATTTTTCTCCTTCATATTTGAGACTAGATGATGGATATTTATGATTTATTCTCTTCCAAAATCAGTTGTTTAATCATCTTATATAAAAAAATATTTTATGGCTTAAAAAAATAATTTACACATGTCGCAGTTGACAAGTAAATATTTTCAAGTTCAAAAAAGAATTTTTAGTGCTATACTGATTTTACAGTCCAATATCTAATTGCTCTATATGTTATTAGACTAATTATCTAATTAATATTTACCAATAAATTATTTATATTTTTCAGTCCAATTGTTTAGTTCAATGCATGGAACATTGAGAATGAAATTTCAAAGACGATGTTTTGACAATTGTACAAAAAAAATATTAAAATAAAAAATAAAAAATAAAAAATAAAAAATAAAAAATTTAATAAATTTCCGTGCAAATATAATTTGAAAATCAAGAACAATATTTTACTACAAAAACTTGTGGCACAAATTGAGGAGCTAGGCGAGAGGAAGAGATGCATAAGAGAAGAGTTTGATTGAAATTTTGAGGGGTGGGGATATTATTTCTAAAGAATTTGGTATTCATATTTATGAGCTTAAAATCCATGCAAATCTGTTTAAATATTTTAATTAATGAAATATCTAGAAATCCACTAGTAATTGGGGACAACTAAATTTCTAAAGAATCTATTTAAATCTGGGTTGAGGACACATAAATTTCAATAGAGTTTATTAAAATTTGAGTTGAGGACACCTAAATTTCAATTGAATCTATTAAAATCTGAATTGGTGACACTAAAATTTATATAGATTTTTAAAATGTATTCAAATCTAAGTTGAGGACACCCCCCTTTAACATAGTTGGAACCATAAATTTTACTTACATTTTTCTAATATATCCTTACATTGAATAATGGTAATTTATATTTGTTGATAACAAGATACATTAAATAATGACATATTAGAAAGAGTAATGTTGTTCATAATCGCTCGCTACAGGTAGTCATCTTACGTGACATTACTCATTTGGATAAATTATTTATAATTAATGGTTATAAATACATTACTCAGTTATAGTAAATAATTAATCTAATTAAGTAATGTCACTTAGAATGACTACCGATAGTAAGCGACTATGAATATCATTATACCATTAGAAAACTAAGAAATAAATTATACTCTTAACAAGGGAAGTTGACTATAATTTGAGACAAATGAATAAAGAAAGTAAGTCTATCTTTATGGGACGGAGATAATAATATTTTTTAGGAAAACTTAATAAAGTTGAAAAATACCTCCTTTTTAATTTTTTTTAGAAATAACTCATTTTCATTAAATTTTTTTAAAAAAATACCTCATTTAAATCAATATTTTATAAAATATTCTTTTATAATTTTTTTAAAATACTTTATTTTTCATTTAAATCAATATTTCAGTTTTTCATTATTTAATATTATATTATTTTTACCTAAAAATATCATATTTGTAAACTATTTCAGATATATTAGTAATTATAATAATATTTTATTTTTTATTATCTAATATTATATTATTTTTATCCAAAAATATCATATTTGTAAACTATTTCAAATATAGTAGTAATTATAATAATATTTTATACTTTATCTACTTTTATCATTTTCTTAAAAATACATTATTTTTATTTAAAATTAATATTTTAATATTTCATTTGAAAACAACATTTTTACGCGAGCTTTCTCATTTTCATTAAAATTAAGATTTTTTAATTTATCTGCTTTTATAATTTTTAAAAAAGACATAATTTTAATTTAAAATCAATATTTTAAGTTTTAATTTAAAAACAACATTTTTACTCGATTAACATATTTGTATCATATGCGTTATCATATTTTACTTCCTTATTTTCATTAAAATCAATGTTTTTACAATTTATCCCATTCTACAATTTTTTTTTAAAAAATACATCATTTTAATCTGAAATCAATATTTTATTTGAAAATAACAATTTTAACACGGGTTGCATATAAGAATGGCAATTTAACGCTCTGCCCCACTTATTTGGTAATATAGACGGGTCCAGGGCAGAGATACCTGCCCTGCGGTGGGTCCAGGGCGACCCTGCCCCGCCCCAGACCCGTCCTTCAAATTTATTTATTTTTCAAAAATCATATCATTTTTACTAGAAATAGGCTGAAGGTGATTCAAGCTCGGGTTGAAACTATGAAATTATAAATCCTAAGCATTAATCTACAATCTCAATCATGTATTTTGTTTGCTTTGTTTGCTATAAATATTATAACAAATACTTATTTTGTTAACCTTAACATTTTATATTGATAGTCTTTCCTATATCAATTCTTCCACCCGAATTTATTTAAATGTTTGTTTTAAGTTTATAAAAAATATTAATAGGGACAGTCGGTGGGACGGGACGGGACAGGACAGGACAGGACAGGGCAGCCCCGCCCCATTACCATCTCTAGTTGCATATGTGTTATTCATCATTTTCATTTTCATTAAAATTTTATAATTTATCTCTTTTTATAATTGTTACCACCAGATTTTGATAAGGCCTCCACGTCAGCAAAAGCCCAATAAAGGCCCAAATTGGCCTTCGCTAAGGCTTTATAGGCCCAGCGAAGGCCCTCCGGATTCATACAGGCTTCAGACATCAAGCGAAGGCCTCGTGAATATTCTGAAGACCCAGCAGCATGATAGCACTCACAAATCGAAATACAGCGAAGCCCATGACAGGCCTCGAGTACAGTAACTGATCCAGTAGGCTTCGTCGAGCTTCGAATCCCTCGTAATCCGCAGGCAACACAGTGTCCCAGGATGACCAGAGATATGCTTAAGGAAAGTTCGTGTTTGATTGACACACGGATCCTCATAAAGAAATCAAATCTCAATCTCCTAAAGATTAGGAAACATGATTAATTCAAATAGGGACTGTAATCTAGGGGATTGCCTTGACAACCGATTATCCCTATCCCATAAGGAAGAAGGTTCTGATTAGATATCTAATTGATTATTTTCCAAAATTAATTAGAACTCTTGTGCTACAAATACAATGTCTTTGGTTATTCTAAGGTACGCTCTTTTTACGCATCAATTTCACCCCTAAACTCTGCTCAAAACTCTGCCTGCTTGTCCCTCCCACACCCAATTATTTTCATCCCCCGTATATTACTCTATATATCGGAAGTTGACTTGATCGTCGGAGTATCAACGATCGCCAGACATTTTTTCTCCGGAGATCTTGGTGCCTAACGATTGTCCGAGTGTGCATGTAACATACAGGTTGAAAGAGGAGTGACTGGAGATCTGTTGACACGTGGACAGTACAGGTTTTGACGTCAACAGATTGACGCCGTCTGTGGAAACAAAAAATGTTACACAACCTAAAACTTGTGATAAAAACGTGTTTTCTACCAGGAAGAGCATGGCAACCGAACACTGCATGGAAGAAGAAGTTGAATCCCACCACACTGACTTGCGGCAGGAAAGCGTTCAAGATCTCCAGAACGTAACTCGCCGTAAGAGGAGATGACAACAACAGAAGCAGACGGTTGAACAGGAGAACCAGGATCTGAAGCTGGATAATGCCCAGATGAAGGCAGCGCTTGAACTGTTGGAGAACCAATCTCTCCAACATGGACCCAAGTGTAGTCGTGCCTGGAGAAGCCCATCAAGTTCCGGCTCATGAGAAAGTCATCGATCTCAGGATGAACCACCCGTTTCAAACAGCAGGAACCCTCGGAACATCGTTCTGAAGCCCTCGCAGGACGATCAGAAGGGGAGACCTCTTCCAGCGTGGAGAAACCAGCCAGCTCCTGCTGCTAGCATGTTTGCTAGGTTAGGGGTGGAATCCTCCATAGCGCCTCTCCTACTGGTGCACAGCAGGCGTAGTGAGCACAGCGAGGCCCGCATGGAAAGGAAGAAGGACCCGAAACCCATTCACGTGAGGCCCAAGGAAGAGAAGGAAATGTTAGAATGCTATGAGGATGATGACGATGAGAACCTCTCGTTCACCAATTACATGAAGGCCATAGAGATACCCACGAATTTCTGAATGCCTTTTATGGACAAATATAACAGGAGAGGCGATCCCACAGATCATATCAACATATACAAGACGAAGCTCCAGGGCCACTTTCCCGCAGTGAAGTGTCAAAATTTTCACACCACACTCACATCCGACGCGAAAATGTGGTACAACAAGCTGAAACTAGGAAGCATCAAAAGTTGGCCTCAGCTCAAAAGAGAGTTCGTCAACACTTTCATTGGCAACCGAACAATGATAGCCGATATCTCCCAACTCCACAACATTTGGCAGAAGGAAGGAGAAACAGTCAAAAGCTATTTCAAGAGGTTTAGCAACGTCATCAACAAGATTGAGACTGTAACCGATGATAAAGCCCTGGATGCACTGGTGACCAGACTTCACATGCGCACCCCTTTCTGGAGAGACGTCTAGAACAATCAACCTAAGACTTACATTCAGTTAGTAGACTTGATCCAGCATGAAATCTAGTCGAAAGAGAAGATAAAACAGGGAGAAAGCTGAAAGGGACAGGGGAGACCGCTATCAAAAGGAGAGGCGACGCTCTCCTGAACCCTGTTTCAACTGCTTTAAGAGAAAGTGCTCTCCCGGACCACAGAACAACACCACTACAGGAGATTTAACCAGACGGAGATAGTCCATGCCCTCCATTCCAGGACACCCGCAGTGGCCCATTTTCCAGTGGCCACTCCACCCAAGTTCTGCCGCATACACATGACTAGGGTGCATAACATAGAACTAATCAACTGTGAAAACTATGGGCAAGGAGAGGAGAATCGACCTGCACGAAGACGTCGAGGGTCGCCCAATCAAGGGCGAAGACCTCCTCCTTGACGTCAGGATGATGTAACTCACCGCAATGAAAGAAACAGAGACCCGCGGGAGCCCTCCCGATCTGAGAAATCAATATGATCATAGGAGAGCCCTATGTCGGAGGGCACAAAATGAACTCACGGCAAAACTACGCGAAGACAGCGAGAGAAGAACTCGTGGAGAGTTGGCAAGTCCATAGACACCGACCAAGAGCCCTACAAATCTCTTTCACTGAGGAAGACGAGGTCGGCATACACTACCTTCACTGTGATACCTTAGTGGTCCGTGCTGTTGTCGCCAGAAACAGACTCGGACGGATGTTGATCGATGATGGAAGCACTGTGAACATCTTGTTCGGCAGTACTTTTGATCATATAGACGTGGATCATGAACCAACAGCCATCTCAGAGCCAATATTTGGTTTCACGGGAGATAGCCTCGTCCTGCGAGGAAAGACCACCCTCGCAGTGGACTTCAGAGAGCCCCCGCGTCATCTTAGGAAATTTATAGAATTCTTGGTAGTTGATATTCGTTCCGCCTACCATGGAGTCCTCGGTAGGCCTGCGCTTAAGGATTTACAAGAGGTTACATCCATCTATCACTTGGCAATGACGTTCTCGACGCCGGGAGAGGTCGCCAAGATTCACAGCAATCAGATGGAGGTAAGGGCCTGTTATATGAACACTCTACGAAAGGTAGCAAAGCACGAAGATGTTATCCTGGTGGTAATGACTATACATTCAGAGCCGATAGATGTTGACCCTGAAAAGATGGACAAAGAAATGATACTGGACGAGGGCCTGGACCTTCGAATTATAGGCTCGGACTCTCTGGCCTCTCCAGCTGAGGAGCTGGAAGCATTTCCGGTGAACCCTTCAAACCCAACCCAGATGTTGCAGGTGGGGCAAAGGCTCAAGAAAAAGATGAAGGAAGAATTAAAGCAGTTCCTGCGAGAGAGTACTGATATCTTCGCATGGAAACATAATGACATAATGGGGATTGATCCATCCATGGCTTGCCATGCCTTAAAGGTGGATCCTAAAATGCACCCCAAGATACAAAAAAAGAGACCCTTGAGCACCGAGAGGTATGGCACCTTGAAGGAAGAGGTTGATAAGCTATTAGCTAACGGGTTCATCATGGAGGCAGTCTACCTCCAATGGGTATCCAATCCCGTACTGGTAAGGAAGAGCACCATGAAATGGAGGGTATGTATAGACTTCTCGAACTTGAACCAAGCATGCCCCAAAGATAGATTCTCATTGCCATGCATCGACCAATTGGTCGATGCAACTGCCGGTAATAAGCTACATAGTTTCATGGATGCCTACTCAGGCTACAACCAGATCCCAATGTTCGCAGGAGACAAGGAACGCACCTCGTTCATTACGGATTGAGGATTATATTCTATAAGAACGCGGGAGCCACATACCAGCGGCTAGTAAACCCACAAGTTCTCAGGGTAGATTGGAAACACAATGAAAGTCTACGTCGATGACATGTTCGTAAAGAGCGTAAACACCGAGGACCACATCGGGCACTTAATGGAGATGTTCGGTATCCTCTGTAAATATCGCATGAAGCTTAAACCCCCTAAAGTGTGCCTTCGGAGTCGCATCGAGAAAGTTCCTCGGCTACATGGTAAACCAGCGTAGAATAGAGGTTAATCCCGAGAAGATCAAGGCACTTGTCGAGATGCGGTCATCATCTTCTCCCAAAGAAGTCTAGAGCCTGATAGGGAGATTGGCAGCCCTGAACTGATTCATATCAAAGGCAACCGATCGTTGCCAGCCCTTCTTCAAGACCATCAAGGGAGGGAAGAAATTTGAGTAGACCGAAGAATGCGAGAAGGCCTTCCAAGAGCTCAAGATCCTCTTCAAAAAGACCCTGTTGCTATCCAAGCCAAAGAATGGAGAAACATTACTCATCTACCTCGCGGTGTCTGAAAAAGTACTGAGTTCGGTCTTGATATGAGAAGAAGGCTCGACGCAACTCCTAGTCTATTATGTAAGCAAAGGCCTACAGGATGCGGAGACGAGATACCTGGACATGGAGAAGCTCGCCCTGTCTCTGATTATTATATCCCAAAAACTCTGGCCGTACTTCCAGTCATATAGCATCGATGTGCTGACGAATCTCCATCTGAGACAGAGCCTCTAGAAGCTGGACACCTCAGGATGGCTGATGAAATGGTCGATCAAACTTAGCCAATTTGACATTTTCTACAAGCCAAGGCCTTCCGTAAAGGGACAGGCCTTAGCAGATTTTATGGCCGAACTCGCCCATATCCCAGAGGGCTTGCTTGAAGCCAAGCCTCAAGAGGTACCAACATGGAAATTATATGTTGACGGATCCTCAGGTGAGGCTGGAGTTGGAGCTGAGATTTTGCTGGTCAGTCCCAATGGTTATAATCTCAACTGCGCGCTTCGCCTGGAGTTTAAAGCCTCGAACAACGCTGCTGAATACGAGGCGCTCCTAGTAGGCTCGAGGCTGGCACAAGAGATGAAGGCAAGAAAACTCTAGATCTACAGGGATTCGCAGCTGGTGGTTAGTCAAGTCAACAGAACCTTTATGGCTCGCGAATAGTCCATGGTGGGGTATCTGAAAAAGGCCAAAGACCTCCTATCCCACTTTGAGATATTCGAACTTCTCCAGATCCTGCGAATCGAAAATGGTTACGTTGACGCCCTTTCAAAATTGGCAAGTAGCAGGGACTTTAACTTGATGAGGGCTATCGCAGTCGAAAAGCTCAGCCGACCATCCACTGACGAGATTCTAGTACTGGACACCATGACGATATTTGAATATCCTAAATGGATAAAGAAAATCATTGCATACTTGACCAACTAGATTCTGCCGGACTATAGGGAGGAAACACGGAAACTCTACAAGAGGGCAACGAAATTCGTACTACAGGATGAGATCATATATAAGAGAGGTTTTAGCCACCTTTCCTATGCTGTATAACTCAGGAGGAGGCAAACTACGTGATGAAAGAAATACACGAGAGAATTTGTAGTAACCACTTAGAGGGAATGACTCTTACACAAAAGGCGTTGAAACAAGGGTATTATTGGCCAACCATGAAGAGGGATTCACACGATTATGCAAGGAAGTGCGACAGGTGCCAGAAATTTACTGTTGTACCAAAGCTCCAAGCTCAGAACCTCACCCCGATCACCAGTCCTTGGCCTTTCGCCAAATGGAGGATCGACTTTATAGATCCCTTCCCAACTGGAAAGGGTGGGGTCAAATTTGCTGTTGTAGCGGTGGATTATTTCACCAAGTAGTGCAAAGCTGAACCTTTGGCCAAGATCATGGAGGACAACACATGGAAGTTTGTTTGGAAGAACATTGTATGTCGCTTCGGGATCCCCCACTCCATTGTTTCCGACAATGGTACACAATTCGCTGGGAAGAAGTTTAACTCAAACTGCGAGGATCTGGGCATTCGGATAGATTTCTCCACCCCCTACTATCCCCAGTCTAATGGCTAGGTGGAGGTCGTCAACAAGATCATCAAGCACACCCTGAAAAGGAAATTAGAATTCGCCAAAGGAGGATGGGCTGAAGAATTAACCGAGACTCTGTGGTCATATCGGACCACTTCTCGGACGGCAACTAGCAAAACTCATTTTGCCATGGCATATGGGGCGGAAGCAATGATTCCTGTCGAGGTAGGGATATCCTCTCCTAGGCACATACACTTCGACGTGGTGACCAATGAGGACTTACGCAGGGCGAACTTGGACTTGCAGGATGAAAGACATGCAGACTCGCAACTTCGCCTCGCGGTCTATCAAAGAAAGATGGCCAGATACTATAACTCCAAGGTTAAGGGCTAGAATTTTCACATTAACGACTTCGTCCTGAAAAAAGTGTTCTAGGCTAATAGAGAGGTGGGAGCTGGAACCCTCGGGCCCACCTGGGAAGGACCTTACAAGATCGTCGAGGAAACCACCTGGAACCTACAGATTGGAAGATTCGAAAGGAAGAGAGACGAGGCACCCCTCGAACATCACTCATCTACGACCGTATTACCAGTAGTTTTCATTTTCCATTTCTCAGTTTGCCAGCATTGTTTTTGGCATCGTTAGACGCTGCGCTCTTTTAATAAAGTTCATTATTTTCTGAACCAAAGTACTGATAAAAGAGAAATTGACAGCGAGGGAGTGTGGTTCGCAGCCAACACTGTCAACTCGCTGGATAAACATTCAACGCGCATTCAAATAAGTAAAGAGAAATTGGCAGTAAGAGAGTGTGGTTCGTGACCAACTCTGTCAACTCGCTGGATAAACATTCAACGCGCATTCAAATAAGTAAAGAGAAATTGGCAGTGAGGGAGTGTGGTTCGCGGCCAACTCTGTCAACTCCTTGGATAAACATTCAACGCACATTCAAATAAATAAAATGAATTCGACAGCGAGGGAGCTTGGTTTGCAGACAGCTCCTTTTGACTCACTGAATAAATTGTTAATACATTTCCATCTAAACATTAGCATATGTCACAGAGTAAGGCGTTCTTAATAAAAATGCACTTCGAAAAGGTTTTACATTTCTAGAACTAGGAAAACAATGCTGAAAAGAACAAACATGACCCCTAAGTCCCAATCGGACCCATGGGATCAGCGTAACCAGGGACCCCAAGGTCAGCCAACAGACCTTTGGCCTTCGACAACTCCGCCAAAGCCTCAGTCAGCTCTCTATCTTTGGCATAGATCATGTTTTAACAAGCCCTCAGCTGTGATTCAGTCATTCTCTGAGCCTATACACATGCCTTTTGGATCGTTCCAGCTTTGGTTATGTCGTATGGCCCATGCCCTTGTGTCTTCAGAAAAGGCAAGTTGCTCACAAAGGTCTTTGTTCTCTGAACGCAGCACGTCGATATCCTTGCCTCCCCCGACCGTTAAATCCAGTTCGTCAACTTTCATCGCCAGCACCTGGTATAGCTTACAATTAAGTACGTGACTTCGGGAGGTATACATCTCTACTAGTTTTAACAACTCCATCAATTCTATGTTATCTATAGCCTTCGCAAAATCAGAAGTCCAATACTTATGAACTGAAGCTGTTGCTATGGCGGATAGAGCAAGCAATTTTTTTAAAATGGCTGGGTACGAGACCCAACATTGATATATTTAGACCTGCCAGGAAGAGAAAGTGTGGATGTTCGAGATGTCCCTTGATCATGGAAAATGCAGCCCTCGCCCCCTTAAGGAGGAGCCTCCCGACCCCGCCTAGTCCTCCAAGAATCTCCCACATCCTTATCACCCTCCGTGCCCCTTCTTGGCGCGACCATTTCTCCCTCGCCATCAACAACCGCCTTCTTCTTGTCTGGTCATCTGAAACTTTCCAACGGAGGCAAAGGTCCTATGGGAAGCAGAATGGGAAGAACCCCTTCTGTTGTTCCCGGTGCCAACGTGGCGGTGGAGAATATGCCCACCATTGCTTCTAGTACATGTGGGACGGTGATCTCTAGAATGGGCACCGTACGTGATACCGGAGACAGAGGAAGAATATCATCTATCTTGAGCTTTGGCACGCTGGAAAAATAAAAGCCTGTTTTGACAATAGTTGAAATCCAAATATTGCGATAAGGAAGTAAAGGTGAGAGAAATGAGAGGAAGGTCTACAATCATATATATAAGCATAGGAGAATGCAGACGGTAAGATGAACGGACACATGTATGAGGAGGATGCACCTCAGTAAACTCTAGGAAGATATACAGGATGCATGGATTACACGCGCCTCGTAAGTTGCACCATCATTGCAACATGATGGCACCGCTAATTCATATCCTACATAGAAACGTTAAACAAAGTACGAGAGCCTTGCCCGGGTTGCGATGGCATGTTAACCTATGAGCCTCGCAATTGCATGAAGGCGAGGGCGGAGGTGAACGCCATGACTACAGAAACTCACGTCAGTAGCGTCAGTTCAAATGTGCAACAAACATGGATAATCTGGTATATTCTTATTTTGCTCATCACAATCCAAATTACAAGGCAAAAATGAACAAATATGGCTATTATCCTACTATTCTGTCGCCTCTTCGGGTCGGCACATATCGAGATCTATGATCTACTAAATCAATACTCTGATCTTCGTCACCTCGAGTTTCGTCATAGGTAAAAATCTGACTTTTCCATGATAGGGAATCTCCCAAAATTAATACGAGTTGATTTGGTGACTAATTAGTCCATATTGTCCAAAAAATGCCATTGACACCTTTGGCAGATGGTTTTCAGCCTCGTCATCCGAATCAGGATCATCGATGGGTTGGTCATCGATGTCCATTGTGGAAGCACCGTTCAGAACCTTCAGGCTAAGGCTAATAGGCCCAACCCTCTTGTATGTTTGGTCCTCTGAATATTGATTCGTTGGGCATTTAGTCCTCTGAATGTTGGTTCTCCAATTTTTTGGTCCTGTTGACGCTAGATCTTTGTTCGCGCTTTCGTAGTACATTTGATACGAGCGTTGGAATCACATAGACAAATACTAATAGAGGTGCCTGTGCTTATTCTACCAGGAGAAGTTACAACCATGGGAATTAATTCATGGGATTTACTAGAGTTATGGATGCATGAGAAACGCAATGAAGAACCCTTGATGTTTTTATAGGAACTGAATGGAGAACTCAACACTTGGCCGTATGGAAAACGCAAGGCGATAAATGAGACAATTAATGTACGGCCATTAAATGGGTATTTGGAACGCCACACGCCTATGGTGCCTTCACATTTATTGGATATTAAAGACGCTAACTCTTCAAATTCAACAAAGAAGTCTGCACTATTAATGTCTGAATGAATGATTCATCAATTTCAGGAGCAACTTTTCATGCCCAGTAGACATAATCATTCATGAAGTTACCACCCTTGAGGCATGCAATGAGTTTTCATACGAAGATGATATGGTAGAAAATAAATTCGATTGATGATGCTGGACATATACAAAAAAGGAGAACAAAATTCAAAGTCTAGATGTCCCACTCCCTCTCTAAGGGTCGGCACAATGCGGGCTTTCTCTCATAACAGGAGGGGTGATTTGATCCTTGCCTGCATCGTGGCCCTCGTCTGGAACAGCCTTGGGAGTAGGGACCTCGGTAGGAGCATGTCGGAGAAAGGAGATATCCCACTCCAGATCAATTTCTGTGATCCGCTCTACCAACTGCTCCACACCTATGGTCATCAAACGGTGGGCGAGGTCCTGGTACTCGGGTGTATCCAAAAACGCATCTTGATACGCATCCACTGCCCTGGCTTCGGCATCCACACGCTCTGCCCTGACCTTCACCGCCTCCCTAGCCGCGGCCAGCAGCTTATCCTTTTCTGCAGCGACGACCTCTAAATTGCTATTCGCGGTGGCTACAGCGGTCTCAGTTGCGAGTGTCTGATCCTCAGCTAACTTCTAAGCCTCTTTGGCACATTTCTGGGAGGCCTCGACAGCCCTTTTCTGATCTCGAGCTTGTTTCAAACTCTCCTTCGTGGCCTTCAACTCAATTTTATACATGCCCTTCATGTCGGCCTCCTTTGTTACAACCAAATCCAACTTGAAGTGGAAAGCCCTCTTGTCCGACTCTAGCTGTGCCTTCTCGAGACTCATGGCCTTAAGGTCCTTGGACAACTTCCTGGATTTGGCCTCTTCTTCGCTGCATTGGCCATCGAAACTCTCAAGGGTGCTGAATAATTTGTTGGTCATGGCCAACTCTCATATCAGGTTCATCTTAGCCAATTGCAGCCGCTTGCGCATTGTGGCTTTCTCGGCCGTTTTCTTCCATTTTTGGGTCTAGTACCTGTAGACGCTTTCTGCCATTATCGCAGGATGGGAGGCGAGGAGCAACTCCATCACGAAGGTTGCCAATTCGCCATGGCGCTGAGAAATGAGGATACGGTTTCCTTGACCGGTCGAAGAGGCAGAATTCCTGGCATCCTCGGCTCCTCCGTCAAGGTGCAGTAAGGACTGGTGATTCTCCTCAGTCTACCTTATCTTGCGGGCATCCCTCATAAATGTCTCCATAGCTGCAGGAGCCTTCTTCTTTCGTGCGGCCACCTCACCCGTGTCCTCGGCGATTCTTTTCTCCTCGTCCTTTGGGAGAATAGAGTCAGGAAGAGGATGAGAGGACGAAGGCGAGGATATAGGAGGAGTAGCCTGGCCTGGAACTTGGACATCGGAGGCCGAAGGATAGATTGTCCTTAATGGCGTGGCATCCTAGACTTCTTGCGACAGACAAGGCGTCTCGCTTAAAGGAGCCCTTCCCGCTGGCAGGACGAGCGAGGCGGAGCAAATGAATACTCTTAAACTTGAAAGCTGCTAACACAAACACCAAGATACAAGTTATTAAGGTAGATTTTCATAGCGAAGCCAATACATTGCAGCTTACGAGACTCACCCATCAGTCCGTAGCAAATTAGTAAGTTGCCGCTTTCAACAAATTGCTGAGACTCCTGAAGTCGCTATCAAGTGCTCGCACCTTATTCCACTTCGACCTTAACTCTCCTTGATCCTTCTTTGGAATGGGTGGCTTCCCGTAGTCTGCAAAAATAAGCGAAACATTAAGTTAGGATCAATGATCAAAAATCTGTACATAGACAGCAATAAGTACCAAGTTCTCCAAATTGACGGAGAATAGACACGTGAAGAAGAGGATCCTCAGGCATAAACTCCCAGTCTCCTTCGACGAAGATAAACCTCAGCTTCCAGTTATGTACTTTGTTGGGACTATCGGTGGCTGTTTTCCATTTCTGGCCTAGCCGAAGAGAGATATTAAACCAACTCGTGGACTGGCAGGGTCGGTAAATAGATTCAAATTCTCTTGGGGTTAAGTCTCCACCAGCCTCGGCAATACCCCACAGTAGGAACAAGGCCACCATTTGGCCCCAGTCGTTCGGTGTTATCTAGTAGGAGGCCAGATTCTAATCTCTCAGAACCTCGCAGAAGAAGTGATGCCTAGGCAGGCGAAGACCTTGCTGCATCACAGGTTCGTAAATCATGACGAATCCCTCAGGTGGGTCGTTGCAACGCTCCTTGGGACCTGGAGCCCTGAGCTTCAATGAGGTGGGAATATCGTAGGATAACCGTATGTCTTCTAACTCCGCTTCATTAATCTTCGAGCGAGCCATGGACGCTTCGGTCGCCAAACGCTTGAGCTCCTCGTCGAGCGCCTGGGCCGCCGGGACATCCTTTTTATCCAGCGATCCTCTCATCTCAAGTACCTGGCGTCATGCTGTCCCTTTCCTACAGTCACTTTTGGCGACCCAGTTGGGCGTGCCCCTTTCTCGATTGTGGATGCAGTAGACAGGCGAGCGACAGTGGGGGCTTGATCAACTTTCTCCATGCCCTCGGTCGATGGAGAAGATGAAGAGGAGGACGATGACTATCCCTAGATACTAGGGTTTGTCCGGGCATCCGACCGGTTCTGTAAATTATCATGTCCAGACGACATCGCTATCCCTCTCAATTCCAAAAGAAGATACCCATACTATCGCTGAAAGGTATGGCAGAGAACAATGTCCAACCTAAGAAATCTAGAAATAAAAATGAAGGCAGTCTATGAAAGGAAGCACATCAACTCTCGCAGTGCATACCTCAGAATTGCAATCAACACCTTGAATGTTTTTGATTATCGACGGAGTATTCCACAAAACCTATAGTATGCGCAGAAGCAAGGAGAAATCAAATATGGATGGGGTGTGGAGTTATATAGATTGGGGCACCTCAATCCCCACCGTTCAAATTCGAAACATGGCATCTAAACCGTCGCTCAGAGGATGCGTGTTCAAAGTATGGAAACAGGTGGAAAACGAACCTTAAGCATTTATTGAAACACAGAGACGCTCCTTACGCGCCATAAGTATTAAATGCACACATTCTCTCACCCATGATTGCCTGATCAATAGATTGACAACTTTGATTGACAGCTTGGACCAAATCACACAAACCAGGGACACATCACCAGGAGTCTAACCAATTAAAGCCCTCACCCGTCATGAATGTTCGGCTTCGGACATGGGGGACTATACTGAGTAAGTAAATCAACAGATTATACTGAGTAAGTAATTCAGCAGCGTTTCTACGAAAACCACACTCGTGAGATTCGACAAAACTTCTTTCTTCTCTTACCTCAAAGTCCCACGCCTACCATAAATAATAGGCTTGGACTTGGGGGACTATTGTTACCACCAAATTTTGATCAGGCCTCCATGTCAGCAAAAGCCCAATAAAGGCCCAAGTTGGCCCTCGCTAAGGCCTTACAGGCTCAGTGAAGGCCCTCCAGATTCGTAAAGGTTTCAGACATCAACCGAAGGCCTCATGAGTATTCTTAAGACACAGCAGCAGATAGCACTCGCAAATCGAAATACAGCGAAGCCCATGACAGGCCTCGAGTGCCATAACTGATCCAATGGGCTTCGCTGAGCTTCAAATCCCTCATAATCCGCAGGCAACACAATGTCCCAGAATGGCCAAATATATGCTTAAGGAAAGATCGTGTTTGATTGATGCACGGATCCTCATAAGAAAATCAAATCTTAATCTCCTAAAGATTAGGAAATGTGATTAATTCAAATAGGGACTGTAATCTAGGAGATTATCTTGACAACCGATCATCCCTATCCTATAAGGAAGAATGATCCGATTAGATATCTAATTGATATTTTTTCAAAATCAATTAGAACTCTTGTGCTATAAATACAACGTCTCCGGTTATTCTAAGATACGCTCTTTTTACGCATCAATTTCACCCTTAAACTCTGTTCAAATCTCTGCCTGCTTGTCTCTCCCACACTCAATTGTTTTCATCCCCTGTATATTACTCTATATACCGGCAGTTGACTTGATCATCGGAGTACCAACGATTGTCAGATCCTTTTTCTCCAGATATCTTGGTGCCTAACGATTTTCTGAGTGTGCATGTAACATACATGTTGGTAGAGAAGTGACTGGAGATCTGTTGACACGTGGATGGTGCAGGTTCCGAGGTTAACAATAATCTTTCTAAAAATACATTATTTTCATTTTTCATTTGAATACAAAATTTACACGGGTAACATGTGTGATACCATATGTTACTTCTTCATCTTCATTAAAATTAATATTTAAGTATTTATCTTGTTTATAATTATTTAAAAAATACATTATTTTCATTTCAAATTATTATTTCAATTTTGTATTAAAAAACAACATTTTTACTCATTTTCATTAAAATTAGTATTTTATAATATTTTTAAAAAATCCATTATTTTTATATAAAATTAATATTTTAATTTTGGTCCCCTAACCTCCTCCCTTGTCTTGGCAGCTGTTCGGTGGGCTGTCCTACATA
Organism: Forsythia viridissima; assembly: GCA_030279155.1. Lineage (NCBI taxonomy): Eukaryota > Viridiplantae > Streptophyta > Magnoliopsida > Lamiales > Oleaceae > Forsythia > Forsythia viridissima. The sequence goes on along the minus strand of CM059041.1, from coordinate 26,145,350 downwards.
TCCAGAGCCTATAGTACGTAGCTTTCCTCGCTTTTTGGTCGGTCATACAAGTTTGGTTAACATAGAGAAGTTTTTACCTTTGAATTTGACAAGGGTTCGGTCCCATAGATTGGCTAGTTCCTATTTGGAAGGCTGTAATTTCTTAATGGCCGTAGTTTCTACTTTTGTTAATAGTTTAGTGCATTCTTTATTGTTACTATGGGGAAGAAGGTAAGGGAGGGACGATTGAAGGTAGGGGAAGATAAGGCTTTGACGAAGCACAAGAAGTAGCGACTTGTCTTGATTCTCCTAGTATCAAGTAGTAAGGGATCAAAACAAGTGAGGCATAAGTAAATGTCAGTCTCTTTGATAGGAGTAAGCTCGTCATTGAGGTAAAAAAACATGGTGTTACATAAAAAAGAAATTAGGTAAGGAAATATGGCAGTTATCCTCCCGATTTACCTTCTTTGCTCGGAAGGAAAGACATAAGGATTACCTTATGTTAACGTGCGACTCTTTAGGGGAAAAAAAATCCCCAAAATTCATAATGGATTCTTACTAAATACTAAAAGAACTGGCCCGTAAAGAATAGTATCAGATTGAACGGTCAAACAATAAACAACCATTCTTGTCTTCACCTTCTTTCTCGAGAAATTACAAACCTTTTCTTTCATCATAGAGTTTCTCATCAATATAAAAAAAATCTTCTATAAATCTATAAACCAGGAGCCAAGAGAGAGAACTTAAAGGATTTTTCAATTTCATAGCTCTAGCTTGTCGCGTCAACTAGTCGTTCGTCGTCCTTTATGTGAGGTAGCTTGTCTTTTCTAGCTTGTCTGGTTAATGGGGCTCTCTATTCAAAGATTCTAGAAGTAAAAGAAAAATATATTTACACGGGTAATATATGGGTTACTTCCTCGTTTTCATTAAAATCAATATTTTATAATTTATGTTATATTTTCTTTAAAATACATTATTTTTCATTTAAAATCACTATTTCAATTTTTCAGTTGAAAATAACATTTTTACACAGGTAATATATGTGTTACCACATGTTACATTCTCATTTTTATTAAAATCAATATGTTGTAATTTATCTCTTTTTATAATTTTTTAAAAAATACATTATTTTTATGTAAAATCAATATTTCATTTTTTTTTATTTAAAAACAACAGTTTTAAATTTGTTACCATATGTTACTTTTTCATTTTTCTTAAAATTTATATCGTTTTATAATTTTTTTTAGAATACATTATTTTCATTTAAAATCGATATTTCAATTTTTTCGTTTGAAAACAATATTTTTACATGGATAGCATGTGTTACCATTTGTGTTACCATTTGTGTTACCACATGTTACTGATAATCCAAGAACAACTAACCAAGAGGGGGTTGAATTGGTTTCTACAAACTTTTTCGTAAAACAATCTCAAAATAAGAAATTTAAGATATGTAAATTAAACAAGTACAAATGTAAACACAATATAAGTAAATAAAAGGGTAGAGAGAGTGCAAACGATATTTTTATAGAGGTTCGATCTAACCAATGATCTATGTCCCTCGTTACCAAGTTCTCCGTCATGAACACGGCCTTTTCACTATCTTGATTGACTTATGGTGCAATCAAAACCCTTACAACGTTTCTGGTAACTTGCAAACATGAGCACCGATATTGAACTTTGAAGGACATCAACATGACCCAAAAATATGAAGAAATAGATTTGATATAGTATTTCTCTCTTAATAAATGATAGATATAGGTTTAGTACTAAGAGAGATTAACACTTCAATATATAGCAATAAGTGAAAAGCTCAAGTGTTAGAAAGAAACATTGATGATGATGATTCAGAAGTTTGATTTGATCAATCAAAGTTTTTCAATGAATGATTTTAAAGATGTAAGTGCAATAAAGTTTGAATGATTTTTCTCACTACGATTCTCTCTTTCTATGCTCTTGTAAGTGTTTTAAATGATAATAAATGAAGGGCAATTTATAGAGATCAATTTTCAGAGTTTTCTGTCTATTCAGATGATCAAACGGTTGACCTACAATATTTCGGATGACAAAAAATAGCCGTTAGAAGTTAGAACAGTAAAAATCAGAATGACCACTTTTTGAAAAAAGACGTTCAAATAGCCGACCTTTAAGTCTAATCAGTCGACCGGTTCCCCAAACCGATGACCGAATTAATTTTTTTGAAAAGTTTTAAAAAATTAATTTTTGACTTTGATAAAAATATTTTATGCAATTGATATCAACATAGTTTTTGGACATAAAATTGATTTTGAGCTTTCATCCATTTAATGCTAAATATTAAAGAATTAGTACCTTTATGTTTGATCTAGGAATCTAATCTTTGATCTTGAATTTGGAATCATGAACTTTTGAATTCTTGTATTGGATGATTGACTTTGATCTTGACTTGTTGGAGAGTCCGATTTGTAATATAGTCTTGATCTTGATGACGATTGATTTGAACGCTTTGAATATTACTTGAAAATAAATTGTTAGTAAACAAGACTAATTTGTTTGTTATGATCAAAATATTAAGGTTAAAGTTAACTATAGGTCAACAGTTACTTCCTCGTTTAAAATTAATATTTTATCATTTATCTCTTTTTATAATTTTTTTCAATTTTTTTTGTTTAAAATCAATATTTCAATTTTTTATTTGAAAACTATATTTTTACACGGATACAATGTGTTATCATATGTTACAACATCATTTTTGTTAAAATCACTATTTTCTAATTTATGTCTTTTCATAAATTTTTTAATAAAAAATCAATATTCAACACTTTTACATGGGTAAGATATGTATTACCATATTTTACTTCCACATTTTCGTTAAAATTAATATTTAAGAATTTATCTTCCTTTTTATAATTTTTAAAAAATATATTATTTTTGATTTAAAATCATTATTTCAATATTTCATTTGAAAACAATATTTTAGACTGGTGACATGCGTTATTTGTTGGTCAACACATGTGTTACCACCACTACCTTCTTTTCCAATCACTATACACACATGTGCTAGTATAATTTAAATTAGGGTAACTCATTTGTTACTTGTAGGGTAACACATGAGTTATCACCACCACCATTTTTCCACACTAATACATCGCTTCACCACCACCACTTATTTAAAAAATACATTATTTTTATTTAAAATTAATATTTTAATTTTTCCATCTGAAAATAAAACGTTTACATGGGTTACATATGTGTTACCCTAATTTAAATTAGGATAACACATGTGTTATCACCACTACCATCTTTTTCCATCATTGCACAACTCCAGTAACACCAACAATACTACCTCCACCATCACTAATTTAAAATTGTGTAACACATTTGTTACTCGTAGAGTAACACATGAGTTATCACTTGATAAGTGCGAGTTTTGCACTTATTTTTGCCACTAAAAGTAGATATTTGTGAGTTTTTTAAAGTAGTTTATTACTTAATTATGTTATTTTATTTGTTTAGGTGAAAACTCAATGATGAGAAGAAATCCGCGTGAAAAATGGGTAAAAAAGACTAAAGTTGCACGAATCAGGGATTTGGGGACCAAAGTGTAAAAATGTCAAAAGATGGAGGACCTGAGTTGTAATTTTTGTAGGAATTGGCTGATTTCTTCCATTTTCTCTTGTATTGTCCACGGTTTATTTGTTGTATTTTTTGTTAAACAATTTTGTAATGAATAGCTAATTAGTTCTTTGATTGTGGATGATGTTGAAGCTCTAGACATGGATTTTTTATTTTTAACATACAAAGTTCATTTTGTTTATCTATTTTTTTTGTGCTTGCATTTCTTTGGACAAATTTCATATTGCTCTTTATTTGTTATTTAGCAGGCCTACTAAGTTATGAATATTTAGATAGATTATTGTTATATTTTTGGATGCTTAATCTATAATTGTTGTCTAAGTGATTATTAACAAATGCTTTTGATTTTTCCAAATCTTTGCATAAGAAATGTGACCTAGGTCAAATGAACCGAATTTGTGAGTTTTTTTTTGCCTAGATTAGCCTATCCTTTATAGTTTAATCTTTCAATTAATTAAATATAGAGAGCTTATTCAAGATTGTTAATTGAAAAGATAGTGGTTAGAGAGCTTGTTCTATCCACCAACTAAGTAAGAAGGACTTCGGTTAGCCGAGCTTGTGTGCTTTCTGAGGGGTTTTTACAACCGGGTTAGCTAAATGAAATGGCTTTGGTTTATGGTTTTGACCGAATGCCTGGAAGTGGATATGAATTCCTCAATCATTTAATATTTATTATAAAATTTGTATATTATTAAGTAGTTAACAATCCGAACCCCCCATTCCTATAGGCAATTAATTAAACTAATCACAATCCATGTGGACGAATGATCATTACTTACTATTATATTTTACAATGACAAGATATTTATAAGTAAATATCTTGGTGTGTCATTCGTGGCGTGACCAATTTTTGGCGTTGTTGCTAGGGATTGTGCCATCAGTTTGTTAGTTGCATTGTTTATATTTTCTTTTTGTTTTTATTCATGATATTTTCATTCTTTAGCTGGTTGTGAATGAACAAAAAGTCTACTACATCACATTAAAACTTGAGATCAAGAGGAAAAGTTGTAATACTTGAATTAATAGAAAAAATTCCCACAACCCAACCCTTGGAACAATTGAGACTAGAATCCTCAAGCTGTTGAGATTGAACATTAAAGGAGCTTGCTACTGCAACCTCCATACATTCAATATCCTCAGCTAGATGTGGCATTTGAGCTAAAGTCTGGAATGATTCATCTTTTGCCTACATTCCATGGATTTGCTGGAGAGGATCCCAACAAACATCTGAAGAAGTTTCATGTAGTTTGTTCGAGCATGAAACCGACTAGCGTATCTAAAGAGCAAGTAAAACTGCAGGCATTTCTGTTTTCTCCAGCGGATAGTGCCAAGGAGTGGCTATACTATCTACCCTCCAGTCTCATTGCCACTTGGAATGGGATGCAATTTGGAGAGATATTTCCCAACATCCAAGGCTACAAATATCATAAAGGAAATATGTGGCATCCGACAGTTACAAGGAGAAAATCTTTATGTACATTGGAAGAGATTCAAAAGACTTTGTGCTAGTTGTCCACACCACTTGATCAGTGAGCAGCTACTTCTCCAATACTGCATGAAAGTTTTCTGTGTCTTGTTGCCTGAATATGGAGATGTCATGCTTCAACTTTACAATTTTGGCTGGAGGAAAGTATTTGTTCGTGAATTTTTGAACCAGGTCATTCCAAGTGGTAATGCTCCCTGTAGAATGTGAATCCAACCACTCTTTTGCTCCATCTCTCAAAATATGTGGAAATAATTTGAGCTTGATAGCTTCCATGTTGACATCTTGATATTCAAAGTTGCTTACTGTTTCCAAGAAGTGTAAGAGATGCATGTGAGGGTTTTCATTTGAACGCATATAGAACTAAAGAATATTTTGGAAGAGGTTGATGACATCTGGTCTCAATTGAAAATTATCCCTCCCATAAGCCGGATATGCTATGCTGGATTGGCTTTGAACTACAACTGGAGTAATAATAGCCCCAACGAGCAAATCATCCTCATCTATCTCAACCATTTGATCTTCGTCTTCTGCCATGATGTTCACTCTCTGTCGTGCTTTTCTTTGTTCTCTTCTTCGATGTCTAAAATTTCTTTCAATCTCGGGGTCAAACACTAAATTCTCAAGATTTTTTAAATTTTGCATCCACCAAATATAAAAAGCTAGAAAAGAACAGAGGTAGCACTAAAATTTTAAAGGAAAAAATGAAATAAAAATAAGGAAATAGAGCAAGAAATAATAAGGATCTCACTAAACAAATCAAATCCCCGACAAACACTACAACAAAAAGAGCATTTTGCAACATCTCAACGACAATATTCGTTAATAGTTTGTTGCTAAAATGGGTTTACGACAACAATCATCAAATGTCTTTTGCAATTGGTTAATTCAATTGACATTTGGCAACTGTATTTAAATGAATGTTGCCAATATATCCTTTTGCAACAGTCATTGTCTGTTGTCAAAATAATTATACATTTCGCTATTCAACAATGGACAGTGACTGTTGTCAAACAATATAGTATTTAGCAATGTTCGCGCACGTTGCAAAAGACTCTATTTTAGGACATTTTGCAATGGTCAGTGTCTGTTGCAAAAAGTTTTATATAATAAATAATTGTTTGCTCGTTGCTGTTTAGGATCTGAAGCCCAAATACTAACCCATTCAAATTCCCAACCCGCGAAAACGAATTATTTGGCTCCAACCTAAAATCGTCTTCTATAATCAATCTCCTACCTTTGCTATTCCTTAAATCTAACCCAAAATCCAATTGAAAACCATTATGTTTCGATTTCCTCACGATTTGGGCTGGGAAGAAGGCTTTTGAGCATTCTAAAATCTGAACATTGTTGATGAGAATTTGTCGTTCATGTTCGTGTTCCTGATTTTTTTGTAAAACACCCACCGCCATTGCTCTGATCAATCTGGTAAAACCTAGGTAGAATTCATCGAGGTGGAGCTGGACCCATCTTCTTCCTCTCAATTCGACTCACATGAGGCTGCTGCTGAGGTCATAAGCGCTAGAATTAAGAAATTCGAGAAGGCGATTCACAGAATCGTCATCCGCTGTTCTGCACCCGATTGGCTTCTATTTTTACTTGATCATTCCTATTAGGTCCCTCCTTCCAACAACAATGGAATCACGCGCCACCCGCAAAGTTTAACTGAGGTGGTTGGGAATTTGACCACGGTGGTAGAGACGAATCAGAGAATGCCCGTTGGATTTCTTGACAGAGGATGAAACTGTGTCGTTTAGTTCTGTACGTGGGTGGCCTTCTTCGACTTATTTTATCCAAGGTAATGCAAAAATTCATAGACTTTTTGTGTGTTGCTGGAGTTTTTCCTGCTTATTTAATCGAAGGTATAAAATGATTGATTGTAACTATTGTGTGATTTGAAGTGAAATTTGGAAAGTAAGTAAATAAGTAATTCTGATTTCAATGTATTTTAGATCTATAATACTGGATAAATGGTGAATCGATTTCATCTTAAAAAATTGGTTGCTTGTAGTGAAATTGGTATGTCTAAGGTTAAATTTTTAGGAATTTGTTTATTACCTTTTCTTTTTATATTGGCAATTTGAAAATGTTGGATAAAAGAACAACTCATTTCGATAATTATGGGCATGACTTGGCCTCTTTTGATGGAAAAATAATATAACTGGGTGTTATAGTTTTCCGTTGTTGTTGAGAGAAATGTACTTGTGCATGATAACGTTTGAATTAGGGGAATTTTTTTCTGTCTCCTTCTTATATCTTTAACTTTGAGTAAAATTTTGGGTGAAATTACATAGTCTGTTGTTGCTTTTGCTCTCTTGAACCGTTAAATTTGATGCCATGCACAAAATATGCACTCATAATCAAAATTAATGATGATGATCTTGGTAGATCTAAATGAACCGACATCAATGTAATTTCAGTGGTGAAGATAGGTTATTATGTGTACATATAGTTGTTACCTTTTACGTATTTGAGGAGTTTGAGAGAGGAAATGAAAATGTGGAATCCCATCTTATACTTTTTCGTCTATAAAATTCATTATTAAATTGCAAAAAGGTTGATGTTATATTAATCAAGCCGTAGTTAACATCAATAATTAGATTGTGAATGGTAACTGAAAAGGTGAATTGAATCCATGTTACATGGACTTGGCACTTGATCCCACTACACCCTTATGACACAACAGGATCACAACATGGGTGCGGAAACTATAAAGAAGAGAATGTGAGAATTGAATTACCCATTGCAATAAGCCAGCTGGACACTAGGTTCATACTTATGATGATATGAAAGAGGGGCTTAGTATGATATGTATTTTTTCTATTCTCAGACGTTCACGAACGACAAATTCAATCTTTTGTGATTCTCTCTCTCATGCTCTCTTCCCCCTCCCTCCTCCCTCCTCCCTCCTTTCTTATGTCTCTTATCATGGACACATGTTTACTCTTGTGTGTTTATGTATGGTAAACTCTGGTGCCGCCAATGGTGGATGACTTGCCAGGCCCACCATTAGTAAAAAGCTACTAAGCGTATGTAGTTGCTCATGTCTTTCCAAACGGAAGTATTATATATAGACCTTTGTGTACACTTGTTATTGAATCTCATATACATACATCTATAGCATCAGTTTGTCATTTGTAGATTATAAAGAACATTTTGCTGTTTTCTTTTTATGTTTTTTTTACTGATTTGAACTGAATTTAATTTTTATGGGCATTTTGTTTCGTTTGGCATGCTGGCAGGTAGAAAATTAGTATAGAAGGTCGACAATTCCAAGGTCTAGCTTAAGAATTGAATCTCTGGCTAGGTCTTTTACTTGAATTTGTTTTTTTAATGGTAAATTGAATTCTTTTTTATTTTTTACACTAGGAAGACAGTGAACGAAGAGAAGGCAATATTAAGGGGTCAAATAGGTTCGAAGGCCACCCCAATGTGCTCACTGTGAAGCCATTCATGTACCTACTAACTCCCAAAAAAAAGTAGAATCAAGAATTCCACCATAGCTTCGTATACTTTGTATTCCTTTTTGATGATCTTAACTATTTTCTAAAATTGTGAAATTTTAGTATGTATTAGAAGGATAAGTTATGATCAATTGGTTAAAGCTTCATAAGTTTTTGTGACCAAGTTGCTCGTTTTATGCATGAGAACGAATCAAGTCAAAAGAAAATTTTGAAGCTCGAGCATGCCTACGTCCGCTCGTGCGATCCTAATTTCGTCTCTGTCCGCTTGTAGCAGAAGGAAAGATTGCATCAATAGACCCAAGTGCAAAGGTATATCACATGCCTCTTGGACGAGACTGTTGGAAAGTCTGAGTTGAAGAAGTTTGTATGCCACATTCAACGTTATATAGACCTACAGATGAAATTCGAGTGCTTAGCGAAGCTTTGGGAAGTACTGTTACTTGGTCAAAGAGCAATATTAAAATTATTTGATGAATGTATTTTTACTTCGGAAGTACTTATTTATTAAACTTGCTTGGGAAGTATTTAGTCATGGTCAGTGATTACGCTTTTGGATCCATCACAACATACTGCTCCTCATGGGCTCATGAACAATTTCCTACTTCTTGCATTTCAACCCAGTAGGACATGCTTACTAGGAACTAGGAGGCATGAGCTGTGCCCTACTGATTTTATTTTAGTAAAATTCTCACTTATTAAAAAGAAAACCTTAATTGATCACTATGCATCCACATCAAGTGTGGTATCTTTGCTAGTCTGGGATCAGGACCGGACATGTTCATAATTTTCTGTTATTTTATTCTCACTAAACATTTGATTTGTGTTATCAACCTCCTTCCATACTTATGTCAATATGTGCTGGGGAGTTTGCTTTCATTATACATTGAAGTGTTTAAATTATGTTCACTTTACCATGTGTTTCAGTGGAAATCACCTTATGGATGACGACCAATTCATTATTGCCCAACTATGCATTTTATTCACCATGTTACTTTTTTCAGGTATTTTAGTGAGTTGATTGAATATATTTTCCTTGCAGCAATCCTGGTTTGGACATTTGTGATCAGTCAGGTGTTGTGAACTTGAATCTTCGGACAATAAATATTTGACGTTACGGATTCGTTGATTCATGGTGTTAGTTATCAAGTTTGTTTTGCTATATTTTGATAGATTAAATGTACAACATTGTAAGAAACTTTGAGGACATGTGTTTTGCTAGGTTTGGTTTAAACTTTGTATGTTTAATGAAACTTGTAGGCTATATTTTGTATGACAAATTTCATTAATATTGTATAAATTCCAGTTAAGAGTTGTTGTGGTGATGGATTGAGTTTTATTATATCTACAATGTAATTTTCATTTAAATGATTGAGAAAGTACAGGAATATATATAAATATGTTTCAAAATATTAGATAAAAAATCCAAGGTAAAGATAACGTGCACAAGAACGTTGTTGAAAATGAATGACAACATAGGCTAAAGAAACGTGCAAATATACGTTGCTAAAACTAAATGACAACGCACAGTGAATATTGCTAAAAACTAAATGGCAATGGACATTGAACGTTGTTAAAGAGAATTAACAACGAACATATGAATGTTGCTAAAAACTAAATGGCAACGAACATTGAACGTTGTTAAAGAGAAATAATAACGAACATATGAACGTTGCTAAAAAATAAACCACAACGTGCTACTAAACGTTGTCAAAATACCACTCGTTCATAAACGACAATGTATATTCACCATTGTTAAAAAATAAATGGCAACGCACTTTTGTTTTTTAACAACGTGATTTGCCTATTGACGTAAATGGATACTTTTCAACAACATCAAAAGACGCAACGTACGGGTGAACGTTGCCAAAACTCTTTTGCAACGTATTCTGCCCATTGCAAAAGGCTCTTTTTCATGTAGTGAAAGGCGCCAAAAACTTGTTCGCTAAAATATGTACAGCAAGTGCACGGGTCGCGTTCAAGTAATAAAATGATGAGAGAGTGTCGAACCCACGAGGGTAGATAATTTTGTTTAAATCCAATTCAATTTAGCTCTATTTTAAACACACAATTAAACATGTGATAATTAAACTGTAATTGTAAATTAAAAGTTGATAAAAAAAATAAGTTAAAAAGAAATTGCTAAAAGAGAATGAGAATTTTTTGAAATAAACTAAAATAGAGAAACACATTAGGAATTTGACTTCACCAATTATTCCACCTTAAATTTTCATTATCCATTATCAATTCCAAAAGAGGTCTTTTATGGCAATCGACGCTCCTAAAATATCTAGCAATCTCTCCCGAGTAAAGCCAAACCTGTTTTTACACAAGACTCTCAAGTATTTCTACTGAGAGAATGCTGATAAGTGTCGATTTACACTTATTGGAACTATCAAAAGTGGACAATTGTATTCTTAATGTGAATCTTTACTAAATTATGATGGATTTGATTGTTTTAGGTTGAAACTCGAGTTCGAATGGAATTCAAGAAAAACAAAGAAAAATGAGCAAAGAAGGACTGAGAATGCACGAAGACTTGGAAATGAGAACCAACTTGCAAACATTCAAAAGTTGAAGAACTTGGGCTGCAAATAAAAGAGGACTAAATTGAAATGAAAGAAGAAATAAGAGGACTAAAGTGGAAGGACCAATATGACATATTGTGAACAACTATGAAGATTTGGGGACCAAGATAGAAGTTTTTGAAAGTATGGAACCAAACACAAAGTTTTGGAGCAAAAAGGATTAAACTTGCAAGTAAAACTTGAAGTGGGACCAAACTGTATATATGTCCAAACTTGGAAGACCAAGTGTGCAAATATAGGATTGGAATTGAATTTGGCTTGTATGTTTGCATCCGTCATAGAGATATTGTCGGGTCATATATAGGAATAGGTTTAATTCTACTCGAGAGAGATTGTTAAAAAAATTATAAATATTGATCTTCATAATTGAATTATGTTATCAAATTCAATGGTTTGGGTTAAAGGGAATTGGTATAAGTGGATTTGGGATCTTAGTACGCTTTTTCTTTCTTTTTCAAAGCTAAATTAATTTTTCTCTATTTTAATCTCTTATTTGTTTGAATTTTAATTAGTTAATTATTCTAATTAGTTTTTGTTGACGTTGGAAAATGATGCTGCCCTTCTCAAGCCAACTTAATGTTAAGAATTTAGGTTGGACGTGACCGAACTGAACTAGATACGAAAATTGTAACAGAAGACATGTTTGTAAGCTCTTTTTGAGTATGTTGTTTATTATAGCTATTGAATGTCCGAACTGTTGGACATTTGTGTCTCCTATTTATAGGAAGATATGTGATGATTACATGCGTTTAATGCCAAGCTCAGCATTAAATGTCTACAAGACATCTCCTTTTTTGGTATTTAATGTGAAGTGACATCTCTGTGATGGGCGTCTGATCTGACGTCTGACACGTGAGAAGACATTTCATACTGGTGATGTGAGCTTAACCGTAAGACCTGGATAAGAATGAGGTCCGACCTGGAGTAAGACCTAGATGGGAATGAGGTCTGACCTGTAATAAGACCCGCCTAGGAATAAAGACCGACCTGGAGTAAGACCTATATGAGAATGAGGTTCGACCTGGAGTAAGACCCGTCTGGGAGTGAGGTCAGACTTGGAGTAAGACCTAGATGGGAATGACATCTGACTTGCTCTTGTAGCACCGGTGAAGAATTACTTAGCTGCTGTAACAGATCGAATTGGATATCAACAGTTTTAATCATCAAACCTTCAAAGTTAACAGATTCGGTTAAGGTTAGTATAATTGATATTGAATTATTAAAATCCTTCTGAGAACGATATTTGGACTCATAATCCACTTTATTACTTGTGCGATTTGTACACTTGCGAAATATTAAATACATAAAATCGCTGACAACTAATAAGCAGACACAATAAGAATAGAAAATAGCTCTTAATTACTTAATGCTCCAAACACCTCTTCTATTAAACAAAAATCATAATCCATTAAATCATATTAAGAGTACATAATTACAGATACTAAATTATGCAGATTTCATTAAAATTAAATTATAACCAACACAAATTAGGGTTAATGAAAGCACAACACTAATCCACTTACTCCAAACAACAAACAAATAAAAAAACGATACCCATAAAACACAGATTAGTGACAAAATAGAACATTGTAAGATCACTGATTAAAAAAATTATAAAATAAATATGTTATTCACCGTGTTCTCTTTCAAAATAACAATATCAAGTATATGCTTTTTCGACATTAGTACATCGTTGTGATTATTGCGATTTTGATACTGCTACGTGAAGATGTCATTCGCAATTTTTTGAAGAATTAATAATATATATAGAAATAAGGGGCAAACGATAAGCTAATGACCACAAAAAAAAAAAAAAGGATATTAATCTAAAAATATGGAATCCAAATATAGCAATGTACTTACTTTAATATTAACAGTTCAACTTGAAGGAATTTGATGGAACATCAAAGGAGATGGAAGAGGGTTTGTTTACAAACTGATGATAGTCATGTGTTTAATGTAGAGAGCCCGGTCAAGTGCTTAACGTAGAGAGCCTAGTCAAGCGCTTAACATAGAGAGCCCAATCAAGTATTTAACGTAGAGAGACACCCAAACTAAGAACCCAAAGATTAAGGGACTAGAAAGTTGGGGGCTCTACGTAATACTTCGATTGACATGAGGCGTCGGTCGACCCTCTTGCATGGGCTCGGTTGGCTAGTTTGAAAATAGGTTGGGATACCCGAAGATTTCTCACGTGCATGATAACCGACTGTTACGACAAAAAGATACTCTCACCCCACTCACTCCACCTTTTTCGGGATGAAGACACGTGTCTCCCTAATGTGCTGGGATTTTTGCCACATGCACGTAGAGAAATTGTCTATCAATAGTAACTCATTCCGTTTCAAGTATTCTCTCAGAAAAATATTTTGATTATACGTACTCTACATAAACACTCCAATATATTCTTCTCCTACTGACTTTTACACTGGAGGAGAAGAGCCCCACTACATTTTTCAGGTTATAGGCCGTATGCGCCTCCACCAATTGAAGAAGTGATTGTAACTGATGACATCATTAGCATCGTCTATAGGAAACATCATTTTTTCAATAAAAATTTATGGCAAGACCAAGAACAAGGGGTGCGCGCTCAGTCGGGGAAGCTCCACTAGAAAGGATAGTGCTAGAGTCAGAATCTGAAACTCATGCCGTGGGATTGCCACCGTCTACGTATGCAACCAGTTTGAGAGCTTACAAACTCAGATGACAGCCATGATGGCTTTAATTCATAATCAAATCCACACAAGTGCCGACCATGTCAGTTCGTCTCCAATAGTCCCTATAGAGAATACTCATGTGCAACTCCGACATGGAGGCCCGTATGTGGCACCTCTTGTCCCACAACCTCTTGCTGAAGACCCGATAGCACCTACAGTCGTTCAAGGAGCTTCTCGTCCTCCTGTGGAGGACCTTGTCGATCGACCTCCATTTCCACCTTTTCCTCCACTGCACTTCTCTGCCGTAGACTTGGAACGAAGATTGGATGAAATGTTGACCAAAAAAATTAAAATTGCCTTGACAAAGAGAAAGGATAAGCATACACAAATGGTATTGGAGAAATATCCATTTGCTCCCGAAATCATGGCTGTACCTCTACCAAAGAGATTCATGAAACCGATGATAAAGTCCTATGATGGGGTCACCGATTCTCTTAATCACCTCCGAACATCCGTTGACATGATGAGGTTGTATGCCGCACCATATGCAATAATGTTTCGGTCTTTCCCTCCAACACTACGTAGAGAATCCAGGGACTAGGTGGCCACTTTAGCCTCTCGATCCGTCAAAACTTTTGATCAGCTTTCTTAAAGCTTCGTAGCATATTTCCTTAGCAGTAACAGGAAGATGAAAAATGACATATGTTTGATGCAATTTGTTTGTTGAAATCCCGCAAGCGTACGGGATCGTTGACAAGTAATATTAAAAGTAAGTAATAGAGTATCGTTCCCACGAGTATTTAGACTTTAGCTTAATTTCGACCAATTCGAGTGTAAATCAAATACACACAATAAATATTTGGATAAAGAAAGTATGAAATTCTCTAAACTATAACTACGATTTAATTAAGTTCAAATATAGTTTTTGGAGAAAAATCAAGTAAAGGAGTTATGCTAGGAATCTGATTCTACCATTAATATCTATCTTAATCCTTAAAATCTCACGTTCTAATCCAATTTATATTCAAATTGACAATCGATAATCTTAAATTATCTAATAATCTCTTTCGAGTAGAATTAAACATATTTTCATATAAGTTCTAAAATATTCCTATTTTGAATACGAATATACAAAAACGCTTTCAATATCAAGATTATCCAATTCGATTGCACCAAACATAGGAAATTATTCCTAATCTCTATAGGATTAAGTGTTTAAAACCATAATGAGCTAATCTATTTTGAACCTTTTGAAAACGAAAATAAATCACAAACACATTTAAACGGTGATCAATCATTCAAACGAATATTAAAACTATGGTATAAATCTAACAAACACAAATTAAGATTAAAAACGGGAATTCTTGAATTAAAACTTCAACATATGGTTTACATCATCATCCTTAGCATAAAGAGTTTAGCCCATCATGTTTGATTTATAAAAACACATAATAAATGGAGAATTTATCACTCGGAATATTTGATTGCAAGAAGAACTTTGAAGATTAATTTGGCTCTTTGAATGTCTTCAAAGGATTGCCCAAGAATCCCAACTTTCTCTTGCTTGAAACTTCAATAATCTTGTCCGGATGAAGAAATTTTTGTAAAGATCTTGTGTTTTGCCTCTTTGTTCTCTCCAAAATTCGACTCCCAAATCATTATAAGAGTTCTCCTATTTATATGAGTCCAATTAAGGTTAAATTTCGTGCCCTAAATGCCCAAAAACATGCCAAAAATAGAATTTTAACTCAAATAAGGGTTTGGCCGCGGCACCGTCCGCTCGAACGGCTTCAGTCTGTCCGTTCGAATGACTTCGGTCAAACAGAGATTATTTTGCTGATGGGCCGCTCGACCGAGCCTCCGACCTGCTCGAGAGGATAGAAAGTGTTATGCCGGTGACAGATTTTCAAACAGCCATAACTTCTTATAGGAAACTCCAAATTGCAATCCGTAAAAAGCGTTAGAACCATAATTAAATTATATTTCCAATGGTATATAATTTGCCTTATAGAGATGTTTGTACAAAAGGTTGTGCTCTAATTTCTCCACATGTTTCGGTTGTAGTTTCTCAATTTACTTCTTCGACTTTCGGGTGTTTGATCCTTCACTTCAACTCACTCCAACACAACTTAAATCTATTGATTTTATCTTCTTTCTCATCCTCTAATGTTTGGCTCTTGATATTCACTTCAAAAACTCAATTTCTTCTCATTTACTCGCCGATATCACCGATGTCACTTGAGTTCGGGGGTTTTGTTCTACAATAAAAAAAATGAACAAAAAACTCAATAGATATCGACTCTAAAATACTTAGAATTATACAAAAACTCTTCATTAAGAAATCAATTTAAGTGTATAAATTACACTTATCAAACCTCCAAACTTGAACTTTTGCTAGTCCCGAGCAAAAATAAGATAAAACAAAGACTCAAATACATACAAATAAAAAATTGTGCACATCATTGGACTTCTTACCACTTTCGCCTCTAGTATAGATCTAAGCATTTAATTCAAGAAAAAGGTCTAAATATTGCTACATAAAAGATTTTAACACTTATACAATGATCGACTTGTGTGTGTGGGTTAATAGCTATTTCAGTCGTTACTTTAATTTGGATAAAGTTATACAAACAAATAGATTCTCAAGTCTTTTTAATCCCAACCCTCAATGGTCATATTTTCTTTTCTCCTCTCGTAAATTTCACACCATATTCAAGTATCTATCACTTCTCCCCGATGGCTTTCAATCAAGGCTAAACTCACATTTTAGTCTTTATTCTCAAGCTAGAAGGATCTAACTGATTAAGGCGAAGTTTAGATATGTAATGATACTCCACGATGTCAAGTGTTCTAGTCTCTAAGTCTTCACTAAGCAAGTCAAACTAACTAGGCATCTAAATCTCCTTTCTTGTCCAAGACTTAGTCAGGCAAATGCAGTGCTTTTATTTTGTTTTTTTTGCTACTACTTTTCTTTGTACTTTTGTTTTTATTTATTCACCACAGTAGGTAGTTTTCGTTCTAATACTGAGGCAGCCCTCTTCCATGGTAGATCGTTTCCTATATATTGTTGATACATAGGGCCAGATTACTCAAGGTTAGCTTTCACACATCAGTATAGGCAACTTTTTCCTACTCGATGTGTCTTGACTAGTGCAATGTCTTTCATTGGGACTGAAAGTTGGGATTAGAATTCTACAAAATAGTCAATACCTAGTTTCAACTCGTCAACTTTAACTAATTATAAATTTTCTCAATAAAGGTTGAATCATCACTTTTCTAAACTATCACCGTTACCAGCTCAATCACCCCCAAACTTATTCTCAAATGTTGGTTTAGTAAATTTTTCAACTGGTACATGGAAATCAAAAACACTATCTAAAGTCTTAAACCCAAGTCTCCATTTACATCACATAACTTGTCTCCAAACTCAAGCAAGAACAAAAATAGATATGTGCTCAAAGTAGTCTTAAATCTCACACAAATAAGGAATTTCAACAAAACTAAGCACATTGTAGCAATACTTGATAAGTGCATTTTGTACACTTATTAGGACCTTTAAACTAAGCTTTTATTCCGTTATTTTATTGAATTATTACTTAATTTTGTGTTTTAATCTTCATATTTCAGTTTTGGACCTGTTTAATAGCAATTGGAGAAGAATGGACGGAAATAGCAACAAGTTGGTGAAATCGACAAGTAAATAGAGTTTTTGAAGTGAATATCAAGAGCTAAACATTGGAGCATGAGTAAGAAGATAAAATCAATAAAGTTTAAGGTGTTTTGAAGTGGCAATGAAGAGTTGAATCAATGGATCAAACACTAGAAAGCTAAAGAACCGAATTGAGAAACTACCTACAGCAGCATGTGGGGAAATTCAAGCACAACTTTTGATATAGAAATCTCCAAAAGGCAAATGATATACCATTGGAA
This sequence comes from Forsythia viridissima, assembly GCA_030279155.1. Lineage (NCBI taxonomy): Eukaryota > Viridiplantae > Streptophyta > Magnoliopsida > Lamiales > Oleaceae > Forsythia > Forsythia viridissima. Next base: position 26,127,637 of record CM059041.1, on the reverse strand, counting down.
AGATAATTGAATTACGAGTTCAACACGTTTTACGGATCTCAATTTAAAGTTTCCTACAAGAGGTTATGGCCATTTGAAAAACAGCTGCCGCAGAGGAAACTGCGTAAGCTGGGCGATCGCCCAACCCTATTTTTCAACAGCAGAATAGCTTTTCCTTGGCCTGGGAGATTGCCCGGGTTTGCACTGGGCGATCGCCCAGTCTATTTTCGGCAGAAACGTAATTTTCTTTTCTTTTTGAGTTCTGATACACTTAGAAAACCTTTGGGACACGATTTTAATGAATTTTTGGGATCTTTTAGGGCACAATTAGGTAAGTATATATATAAGTTATTAACTCATATCAAAGGGAGGATTTTAGGGGAAGAAAACAGTAGAAACATAAAACGGAAGATCAAGATTTATCTCTCCAAGAACGAAGATCAAGATTTCTTCGTTTCTAGGTTATGAATTCCATATTTTCTTCTCCTCTTTCTTCTCTTATTATTAGTATGTTAGGCTAGTTTATTTTGTGCTAGGATTACGATGAAGCTTGTAATCTAAATTCTTCCATCTTGAGATTTGGTTTTTGACAATTTATTTCATTATAGTTTTGAATGATTAATTTTGATTTATATGAATCTACAATTACATGCGCAATAATTGTATGATTGTTGTGGTGTGTTTTACTGTCGAAAGATCGAAAGCATGCTAGACGCTATTTTAATTATCTTAAAGTCCGATAGAGGATAGAAATATAGCGCTATGCTTTAGTGATCTTTAATTATCCACAGAAATTATTCGCATTCGTCATAGAAATATAGTCGAGTCATGCATATGAATATGTTTAATTTTATTCGAGAGAAACTGTTAAATAATCTAGAGATATTGATCTTCATAACTGATGTATTTTGTCAAAACCAAGAATTAGGATAGGAATTAACGATTATAAGTGGATTCGGGATCCTAGTACTCTTCTTTCTCAATTTTAAAAGTAATCTTTATTAATCTAATTTTTAGTTGTTTGAATTTTAATTAGTTAATTAATTTTAGTTTATACTTTAATTAGTTCTTAATCATACAAGCATCCAAATTTTTTTAGATTCGGTTAAGGTTAGTATAATTGAACTGAACTATCTAAATCTTCATGGGAACGATACTTGGACTCAATATCCACTTTATTACTTGAGCGATCCGTGCACTTGCGGAATTATTAAAGATACAAAATCGCTGACAAGTTTTTGGCGCCGTTGCCGGGGATTTAGTTTTAGTTCTTTTTAGTTATATTAGCACTAATTCGAACTTTATTATTATTATTATTATTATTATTATTATTATTATTATTATTATTATTATTATTATTATTATTATTTCAGTTTACTTCAGTTTCAATTTCTCTTTTCTTCAGACCACAACACAAGATGGAATATCAAGAGATTGATGATGACAATATGCTAGTTGGAGACTTTTTGACTCCACGGATCATCCAGAGCCAATCTAGCATTGATGAGGATAACATGCTTGTTGGAGATTTCTTCGCAATGCACAAGGCTAATGTCATGAGATATGACGCAATTTCTGAGATTGATGAAGACAACATGCTCGTTGGAGATTTTATCGCAATGCAGCAGGCTAAAGAGATTTATGAGAAAGTAGACATTATCAAGGTACTATTTGGAAAAATAAATTCTTTGGCACACAAAATAGAGAACATGTGACAATCAGTCTATGTGATGAAAACGAAGAAATCAACTTGTGAAGAGTGTGGGGGCAAATCACTACACATCAGAATGCCATATTCTATTACAGCAACCCATGCAAGCTGAATATGTTCAAGGTGGCCATTATTTGCAAAATTATGCTTTCTCCAACACATATAATCCAGGGTGGCGAAACCATCCAAATTTCTATTGGAAAGATAATCGGAATAATTTTAGACCGCAGTTTCAGCAGCCAGAAAAGAGTACATCATTAGAAGACTCAATCAATAAATTTATCGAGAGAACTGAACAGTTCATGCATAAGAGAGATACTACTCTTCAAAATCAAGGTGCTTCAATAAGGAATCTAGAGACACAGATGGGACAGATGGCAGTTGCTTTATCAGGCAGAGCACCAGGTACTTTGCCAATTAATGCAGAAGTGAATCCCAATGAAAGTGTTACAGCTGTTACTACCAAAAGTGAAGTTCAATTACTAGAAATCGATGGAAAGATGCCAGTTGCAAATAAAGAAAATGAACCATCCACTGATAAGGAGCACGTGGAACAGACTGAGCAGACAACATATATTAAAGAGAGTTCAGATACACCACAGATTAAGGCAACTGTTCCTATCAAACTATATGAGCCTCCGATCCCATCTCCTCAGAGATTACAAAAGCAAAAGTTAGACAAGCAATTCTCCAACTCTTCTATTTCTTTTAAAATTGATTTTATGATCAAAGTCGACGAAGAAGTTGAAATTTTCATAGTTGTGTTCGAGCAAGATGCTACACTAAAATCATATTTTTATGGGGAGCACAAATTCAAAATTTTGAGGATAAATGAAAAATGGTGCAAAGTCAATAGATGCAAGCAAAGCAGGTCCTCAAAAGTATTATACAAAGTGCCGTGAGCAATCAGAAAATAAGTCAAGCTAATGACTATAAATAAGCGCTTAATGGGAGGCAACCCATTTTCTAACCCTTTTATTTACTTGCTTTATATGTAGTAGTTTTAATTAATTTATTAGTTTTTATTTCATTTATCTATGTCCTTAAAAAGCTTTACTATGTCAATCACAGGATGTCCTACTTTGCAAGAGTCCCAGCTCCAGATCTGAATCCACTTCAATCGGACCTTCAGCTAGCCAGATCCATCTTCTTCATATCTATCTCCAGGGAGTAACTGATCTTTTTCCTCCTCTATTTGCTTTATTTTGTTATTACATTGGGGACAATGTAATGTTTTAGTTTGGGAGTGGGTTAAGTATCAGAATATTTAATTATTTTGAATTTGCTTATTTTTCGGGTCTTAAAAAAAAATCTATTAATTTTTCGTCTTTAAAAAAAATAAAAATAAAATAAAAATTTATTGTTGAATATCTTGCTGCCAATGATGAGATTTGTTTGAAGTTGAGTACATTTTTAGTAGAATATTGGACAACACTTGAACACATGCTTTTATCTGAATACTTGTCCATGTTAGACTAGATTTGAAGCACGTGGCCACTGTTGACTTATCACTTATTGGAAACATGACTTGAGTGTATGTGTTGATATTATTGACTTAGATCATTATATAAAAATAAAAAAAAATAAAAAAAAAATTTCGTTCCTAAATCTTTAGACTAGTAACCAAACTGTTTGAGAACAGTTTGGGAGTGTTAAAGTTAGTACTTGTTTTTGTAGAATTTTGATGGTTTGAGTTTTCTGAATCTCATCTTTGGTTGAATAGGTTGTAGTCAAGGAATCTGAATAGAGCACTACTCATTGCTGAAAAAAATAAAAAATAAAATATCTGACTCGAGCAATTAAGCCTGTTAGGGTATTTTAAAATCTGATGCCCTAAAGTCATCTGACTTGGGAGTCATCGGCCCAAAGCTCGTTATATGAGTCAAAAAAAGAAAAGAAAAATTACATCTTTACTTCTCTTATAGCCTGTAGGACTCGAGCAATTAAGCCTGTTAGGGTATTTTAAAACCTGGTGCCCTATGGTCATCTGACTTGGGAGTCATCGGCCCAAAGCTAGCTACAAGGGTTACATAGAAAGCTAGTGAGAGAGAAGTATTGCACAAGATGTAAGATCGTTTATATTGGTTAAATAAAATAAAAGAAGTTAAAGTCCTCGGTAAGGATTGCTAGATTATAACCTAAGAAACTGAAGATGAGAATTTAGAAATCACTCACCATCCTAGTTCTAGGAATACAAGTTCTAATTTTTATCACTTTATTTGAAAAAAGCATTGTGTTGATCAATAGGAACCAAATTTGCTAGAACACCTCGGGATTTGAGAGAAAAACATAAGAAGTGTGTAATTTACGAGAGGTGTAAGGAATAAATGACTACAAAGGGTTCGGGATTGTAAAAGTATCAACAACACAATATTGGTCGTGGTATAATACATGTGTAAGTTCAATTTTTGGCTAATCACACACTCACTAAAAGTCAAGCATTGGATAAGTGAAAAATTCTTTGTGTTGTTTGATATTTTTCTAAACGTGTTACTTTATTTTTCAAACTTGAGGCATATGGTAAGAAATTTAACATTAAGTCACTTCCTGTCAATTCTTTTAGCTTAGTTTAAAGTTCTAGTTTATTTTTATTTTTGTTCGAGAACGAACAAAGGTTTAGTTTGGGGGTGTTTGATAAGTGCATTTTGTGCACTTATTAGAACCTTTAAACTAAGCTTTTATTCCATCATTTTATTGAATTATTACTTAATTTTGTGTTTTAATCTTTATATTTCAGTTTTGGACTTGTTTAATAGCAATTGGAGAAGAATGGACGGAAATAGCAACAAGTTGGTGAAATCGACAAGTAAATAGAGTTTTTGAAGTGAATATCAAGAGCTAAACATTGGAGCATGAGGAAGAAGATAAAATCAATAAAGTTTAAGGTGTTTTGGAGTGACAATGAAGAGTTGAATTAATGGATCAAACACCAGAAAGCTAAAGAACCGAATTGAGAAACTACCTACCGCAGCATGAGGAAAAATTCAAGAATAACTTTTGATATAGAAATCTCCAAAAGGAAAATGATATACCATTGGAAATATAATTGAATTATGAGTTCAACACTTTTTACGGATCTCAATTTAGAGTTTTCTATAAGAAGTTATGGCCATTTGAAAAACAGCCGTCGCAGAGGAAACTGCATAAGCTGGGCGATCGCCCAGGCTTAAATTTGGACGATCGCCCAACCCTATTTTTCAACAGCAGAATAGATTTTCCTTGGCCTGGGCGATCTCTCGGGTTTGCACTGGGCGATTGCCCAGTCTATTTTCGGCAGAAACGTAATTTTCTTTCCTTTTTGAGTCCTGATACACTTAGAAAACCTTTGGGACACGATTTTAATGAATTTTTGGGATCTTTTAGGGCACAATTAGGTAAGTATATATATGAATTATTAACTCATATCAAAGGGAGGATTTTGGGAGAAGAAAACAGTACAAGAAACATAAAACGGAAGATTAAGATTCATCTCTCCAAGAACGAAGATCAAGATCAAGATCAAGATTTCTTCGTTTCCGGGTTATGAATTCTATATTTTCTTCTCCTCTTTCTTCTCTTATTATTAGTATGTTAGGCTAGTTTATTTTGTGCTAAGATTACGATGAAGCTTGTAATCTAAATTCTTCCATCTTGAGATTTGGTTTTTGACAATTTATTTCATTATAGTTTTGAATAATTAATTTTGATTTATATGAATCTACAATTACATGCGCAATAATTGTATGATTGTTGTGGTGCGTTTTACTGTCGAAAGATCGAAAGCATGCTAGACGCTATTTTAATTATCTTAAAGTCCGATAGAGGATAGAAATATAGCGCTATGCTTTAGATGATCTTTAATTATCCACAGAAATTTAATGCTTTCATTTGTATTCGCATTCGTTATAGAAATATAGTCGAGTCATGCATATGAATAGGTTTAATTTTATTCGAGAGAAACTGTTAAACAATCTAGGGATATTGATCTTCATAACTGATGTATTTTGTCAAAACCAAGAATCAGGATAGAGGAATTAACGATTATAAGTGGATTCGGGATCCTAGTACTCTTCTTTCTCAATTTTAAAAGTAATCTTTATTAATCTAATTTTTAGTTGTTTGAATTTTAATTAGTTAATTAATTTTAGTTTATACTTTAATTAGTTCTTAATCATACAAGCATCCAAAATTCTTTAGATTCGGTTAAGGTTAGTATAATTGAACTGAACTATCTAAATCTTCGTAGGAACGATACTTGGACTCAATATCCACTTTATTACTTGAGCGATCTGTACACTTGCGGAATTATTAAAGATACAAAATCGCTGACAATACTCAATCATTTTTCAACAATCAATCTTAGATCAAATAAAAATCAGCATAAGCTAGCAAGTTATCCAACTATGTTACACAAAATATTTTTGACTTTTTGTTTTTTTTTTCAATTTTTTTTTACGCTACATACTCCAGATAAATAAAAAATACTAATAAAAACTTGACTCAACAAATCGACTCCACCCCCAAACTTAAATCAACATTGTCCCAATGTAAGTACAAATACAAAGTATTAAAATAGAGAGAAGGATCACGATACTCCCATTGTATTCTCCTTTATGGATAGAGTATTTGAGCACTTTGAATCGACTATGTTATTTCTCCCAAACTTATAGTGAATCTTCTAAGTGCTTTGGAGCATTTTTCTGGTTAAAGTATTTCATCGAACACTTTGTGAGTGACCTACAAAATCAAGAAATATATTATGTGATACTCGAGAAATTTCATACAAAAGGATGACGACAACTTAGATGCAAAATTCTACCTAAAACTATTACTTAAAAACAAGTAAATAAAAGGGTTAGAAGTTGGGTTGCCTCCCAATAAGCGCTTGTTTAATAGTCATTAGCTTGACTTTGTAACAATCGTTTCACGGCACTTTAAATAGTGCTTTGGAGGACTTGGTTTGCTTGCATCTATTGACTTTGCACTATTTTTCGTTTATCCTCAAAAATTTGAACTTACGCTCCTTATAAAAATATAATTTCATTTTAGCACCTTGCTCGAATACAACTACGAAAACTTCAACTTCCTCATCGACCTTGATCACAAAATCAATTTTAGAAGAAAAGGAGAGTCGGAGAATTGCTTGATAAGTGCAACATCATTAGATATCACTTTTTTCATTTTGCCCATTTAATTTAACTTTCTCCACATAATCTTCTTCTTTAATTGGTGCTTCCTTTGGTTGGATGACATGTTTATTATCCAAAATCTCGGACAGTTGCTCATCACTCTTTGTTGTAATGTTTGGCATGTGTTACATTGGGTTGGTTTCAGTGTCGCTTGGGAAGGTGTCTTGGGGACTCTCCGTCAGTACATTTATCATCTGTCCAAGTTGATTCTCTATATTTTTCAAAGTTGAATCTTGTCTCTGTCCTAATTCCTTTATGGATCCATTTATTCATTCTTGATGCTGATTTTTTACCAACTGAGCGAGATCCTATTCCCATCATCTTTTCTCCTCTTCTGGTATTCTTGTTTTACCTTTATTGTTGTACCAAGAATAGTCTAAGTGATTTTTCCAATCTTGATTGTAGGTATAGGAGTAGGGACAAAGACTTTGTGTGACTGGTACCACCCACACATCTCCAACAAGCATGTCGTCCTCATTAATCTCAGAAGTTGCATCATATCTCGCTATATTAGTCTAGTACATTGCAAAGACATCTCCAACAAGCATGTCGTCCTCATCAATATCAGAAGTTTTATCATATTTCGCTATATTAGTCTGGTACATTGTGAAGACATCTCCAACAAGCATGTCGTCAGTGTCGTCCTCAAGGTCTGTCATCTTGTGTTCTTGTTTTTGGTGTCTTTCTCCGTCCTCTTCTTCGATGACAAAATGTTATTTTGATCTCAAGACCAAATGACAAAAGGTCGGGAAATCTTGAATAAAATGACTGCAACTGCCTAAAAAGAGCAAAAAGAAGTACGAGAGCAAACAAAGAAAATAATAATAATAATAATAAAAAGAAAAATACGAATTCAAGCTAAAATTAACAAAACTTAAGCTAAAAATCTTAGTCCCTAGCAACGGCGCCAAAAACTTGTTCAATGAAATCTCGCAAGCGTACGAAATCGTTGACAAGTTATAGTAAAAGTGAGTAATAGAGTATCGTTCCCGTGAGGATTTAGACTTTAGCTTAATTTCAACCAATTCGAGCTTAAATCGAATACACACAATAAATATTTGGATAAAGAAAGTATGAAATTCTCTAAACTATAACTACGATTTAACTAAGTGCAAATATAAAGATTATCCAATTTGATTGCACCAAGCATAGGAAATTATTCCTAATCTCTATAGGACTTAGTGTTTAAAACCATAATGAGCTAATTTATTTTGAACATTTTGGAAACGAAAATAAATCACAAACACGTTTAAATGGTGATCAATCATTCAAACGGATATTAAAACCATGGTATAAATCAAACAAACACAAATTAAGATTAAAAACGGGAATTCTTGAATTAAAACTTCAACATATGGTTTACATCATCATCCTTAGCATAAAGAGTTTAGCCCATCATGTTTGATTTACAAAAACACATAATAAATGGAGAATTTAGCACCCATAATACTTGATTGCAAGAAAAACTTTGAATATTAATTTGGCTCTTTGAATGTTTTCAATGAATTTCTCAAGAATCCCAATTTTTTCTTACTTGAAACCTCAATAATCTTGCCCGGATGAAGAAATTCTTGTAAGGATCTTGTGTTTTGCCTCTTTATTCAATCCAAAATTCGACTTACAAATTATTATAAGAGTTCTTCTATTTATATGGGTCTAATTAAGGTTTAATTTCGTGCCCTAAATCTCTAAAAACATGCCAAAAATAGAATTTTAACTCAAATAAAGGTTTGACCGCGGCACCGTCCGCTCGAGCGGCCAGTCTGTCTGCTCGAGCAGACAGAAATGGAGCTCTTTTTCCTGATGGGCTCCGGCTCACTTGAGCGGACATAAAGTGTTATGCCGACGACTGATTTTTAAACGGCCATAACTTTATGTAGGAAACTCCAAATTGCAATCCGTAAAAGGCGTTGGAACCATAATTCAATTATATTTGTACCAAAGGCTGTGCTCTAATTTCTCCACATGTTTTGGTTGTAGTTTCTTAATTTACTTCTTCAGCTTTCGGGTGTGTGATCCTTCACTTTAACTCTTCATTTTCACTCCAACACACCTTAAATCTATTGATTTTATCTTATTTCTCATCCTCTAATATTTAGCTCTTGATATTCACTTCAAAAACTCAATTTCTTCTTATTTACTCACCAATTTCACCAATGTGACTTGAGTTCAGGAGTTTTATCCTACAATCACAAAAAAGAACAAAAAATTAATAGATATCGATTCTAAAATACTTAGAATTATACAAAAACTCTTTATTAAAGAATCAATTTAGGTGTATAAATTACACTTATCACAATTCATTCAAGAAAAGGAAGATACTCTACAAGATTATCTTGTCCGTTTCAGTAGCCACACTGGGGATCAATGACCTTCAGATGTCAGTTGTAGTGACAGCCATAATGAACGAGACCCAGAACCCACCTTTAAAATGTCCATCTCTAAAAATCCACCAAAGTCAATGCGGAAGTTATTGAGGAAGGGGGATAAGTACGTAGATGCTAAAAAAGCAGAGAGGGTGACTAAGAATTTGTGCGAAGGAAGAGAGCCCGAGACCAACAAGCGAAAGTCTCATGATAACCAGTGTATGAGAGACGATAAAAAAAACAGAAGTTTGTGCCTTGAGACCGAGCCCAATCTAATAAGTTGCTCGTCTGGCCAGAATATGAAGGTAATAAGGTTTTCATTCCTTTAAATACTTCTCGAGGCCATGTGTTGATGGAAATTCTTGACATGAGAGAGCTTGAGTGGCCTCAGAGAATAGATGCACCACCAAGTAAGAGAGACAAGAGAAAGTTATGCCACTTTCATAGAGTTCACGGGCATGACACCGAAAGTTGCTTTTAGCTCAAGGAGGAGCTTGAACGATTTTTAAAATGGGTTTCCTAGCTAGGTTTGTAAAAAATGATCGTGGAAAAGAAAGAGTAGTAGAGTCACCAACAAACCCTCCTCCTCAAACAGGAGTTATAAATGTCATCTCAAGAGGGACAGCCGCTGGAGGTGACTCAAATTTAGCTAGAAAAATCTACGCTCGCTCGAGCGGGGTAGGCTCCAATCAAAAGAAAACCAGATTTAATCAAAACATAATATTTAGTGAGGAAGATCTGATATGGGTGGTATACCTTCCATGATGATGCCCTAGTGATCACGGGAGATATTGCCGACATTGATTTGAAAAGAGTATTGATAAACAACGGCAGTGTAGTGGATGCTTTGACTTGGGATGCCTTGTTAGGCTTAAAGGCACCATTTGAAAAGTTACGACCGATCACTAGTATTTTGTAGGATTTCTGTGGAGCAACAGTAACTCCCAAAAGGACCATTGAGCTATAGTCACCTCAGGTACGTACCCAGCCAGTATTACGAGTACCATGAATTTCTTGGTAGTAAAGACTCCCATGGCTTACAACACTATATATGGCAGACCCATCCTAAATGCCACCAGGTTGGTAGTATCAACTTATCACTAGTCTATGAAGTTTCCAACAAGTCGAGGTATGGGATGTGTAAAGAGAGATCAATATGTATCCAGAAGGTACTACGTAGATAGCATACAAGTCTGAAAGATTGAGCCCGTGATGATGCTCGACATCGTACCCCTAAATGGAAGAATTGAACCGCTTAACACAATAGAAAAGATTGAGGTAGCAGAAGGGAAAGTGTTTACTATCGGTGGAAGGCTACAATCTGAAGAGAAAGAAAAAATGATAGACCTGAAAAGAAAACCATTGGGTTAGCCATGGAATGTCGAGCATCTCAAAAAATACTATCAGTATGATATACCCAGGAGTGTTCTCTACTTTTCTTCTCGTTGTAATAAAGTCATTACAAGTTTTTTTTTTATGTAATGTTATCCACTGATCCCTTGAAGGATTCCAACGTTCGTATACCAATTTTACGTTTTCAAATCAATAAAAAGCAAAGACAATGGCAAATGATGAGGGAGGGCTAGCTGTGATGTTTTGGTACACTTATTGAGTCATGGATCTCCGTGACCTTTGGATAATAGCATTACTTTAAGCAATTACATCTACTGCAACGAACTAAATCACCTGTAATAACAGGTGATAGGCGAATAAAACCACCAGTTGGGTAAACGCATTAAATCACCTGTGATGACTGGTGATAGGCGGATAAACCTACTAGTTGGTTAACAAATTAAGTCAGCTGCAATAACAAGTGATAGGCGAATAAAAACACTAGTTGGGTAAACGTATTAAACCACCCACGATAACGGGTGATAGACAGATAAACCCACTAGTTGGTTAACAAATCAAGTTAGTTGCAAAAAATGGGTGATATTCGAATAAAACCCCTAGTAGGGTAGATGCACCAGATCAACCGCAATAACGGATGATAGGCGGATAAACCCACTAGTTGGTTAACGCATTAAATCGCTCATAAAAACGGATGATAAATGAATATAAGGTTACAAGGCGATAATTAATAGGCAATCAGAATGATAGACTGAATAACCAAATTGTTATTGAAAACAAAGTAGTCGGATAAAATGGTCAACTAAAGAGAAAAAAAAAAGTGGTCGCAAAATGATTGGCCAGAGTGGTCGACCCCTTTTGATCGACTCGTTTTGGTCCACCAGAGTGGTCGACTGAAGGGGTTTGCTGCGAGATGACATGAGCGACTGTTAGTTGGAGGTACTTAGGAGGGTGTATTCAATTAAGAGTTGATAGAACTTTTATGGAGTTTAAAAGAGTTTAAAAGTTTAAGTGTATTCAATTCAGACTTTTTAAGCTTCATAAAAGTCTTGGGGTATTCAATATAGATTTTTAAAGACTTTTAAAAAGTCTTATAAAGTCATGCGATATTCAATTCAGACTTTTTAAAATCTTACGAAATTCTGGAGTATTCAAAATGTCAACGATTTTTAATGACTTTATAGAGAATTTAATATGTACTAACTTTAAAGTACAAAGTATAAATAAAAGATGTAACAATTTCCCTCACATTTACCCTAAGACTTTGAAAGACTTTATAAGAAAAAATATCTTTCATTCCCTTGTTTTTTTATATGCAACATTTCTCTTTTCTTTTTCCTTCATCAAACTATAGAGTTAAGATTAATATTCTTCTTTTTCTTCAATGTGATTTTTTTCCCTCTTCAATATATTTTCCTAATTTTTTTTCCTATTTCTTTTTTTAATATTTTTATCTCTATTCAAATTAATTTTTTTTCAATATTCTCCTAACTATTTTTCTATTTTCTTCTTTTTTTCTTCTATGAACCTTTAGAGACAATGTCATTTTTTTTTCAATATTCTCATAACTATTTTTTTTCTCTATTTTTTTAATTATCATTTTTCTATTTTTCATTAAAAATAAGATAATTTTATAATTAAATTCTTATATAATTGTTGATTGCAGTTTAATAATGAATTTCATCAAGTTAAAAACTCTTTTTTATTACTGTATTTTTTTTATTCTTGTTTTTTCTCTTTATCTTGATGAGCATGGTTGTGTATTTTTTTCTTCGTCTAAATTGGTACTTTGGTTATTTATTTATGCAATTGTGGTGACTAATGACGTGTTATCTATAGATCATTAAATATATTAAGGGAGATAATGAATTGGATAAATTATTTTGTTGGAAAATATTTTAAAATGAATCGCATGCCATAATTTTTTGAATTTATCTACAAGCCATTTGAAAGTTTACAGTTTTACCCAAAAGAAAAAATAGAGTGAGTTATATCATTAATTTTTTACATAGTTTACTTGCAGTAATTAAATAGAACATTAATTTTTATGAATTTATTAATATTAATATAATTAATTAAATTGTTATTAAAATTTTCTCTTGCGACAATTTTTTTAATTGTGGGATATTAAATTTTTAACTGAAAAACAAAGTCTATAAAAGTTCATAAAAGTCTGTGAAAGTCTAGGAAAATCTTTCAAAATGAAATCTATAAAAATCCATAAAAGTCTTTAGGAGTCTATTAAAATCTAGAAAAGTCAATAAAAATTAATAAAATTCATCAAAGTCAGTCACTTGAAAAATGTCAATCAAAATCTTTAAAAGTCTTGATTAAATACACTCCCCTTAGGGTATTCGAAATTTGAGTTGAAAATAAGGTTGGACTGTACATAATCTTGAGTACAATCATGAATTTTTAAATCGAGCAAGTGAATATCATCCCAAGTTTTTCAAATTTAGCTAATGAGTGATGTCTACCCACATCCTAGGCCAAGAAAAATCCAAAGATTTTAAAGCGAATGTCTTGTTCAAGGACCGATAAGCTAACTTCGCTGAAATATGAATGTTGATACTCACTAGCGATAACAATCCTAATGAGTATGGGGCTTATGATGATAGTCAAGTGTTTAACGTAGAGAGTCCAGTTAGATACTTAACGTAGAGAGTCCAGTTAGATACTTAACGTAGAGAGCCCAGTCAAGTGTTTAACGTAGGGAGTCCAGTAAGGTGTTTAACGTAGGGAGTCCAGTCAAGTGGGTAACGTAGAAAGACACTCAAACTAAGAACCCAAAGATTGAGGGACTAGAAAGTTGGGGGCTCTACGTAATACTTCGATCGACATGAGACGTCAGCCAACCTTCTTGCAGGGGCTCGGTCGGGCAGTTTGAAAGTAGGTTGGGATACCCAAAGATTTTCCACGTGCATGATATCCGATGGTTACAACAAAAAGATACTCTCACCCCACTCACTCCACCTTTTTTGGGATGAAGACACGTGTCTCTCTAATATGCTAGGACTTTTTCCACGTGGACATAGGAAAATTGTCTATAAATAGTAGTCCATTCTATTTTAGGATTATACATACTCTACATAAAATCTCAAATATATTATTCTCCTACTGACTATTACACCGGAGTGAGAATGGGGGAGAAGAGTTCTGCCACTTTTTCAGGTTATAGGCTGCGTGCACCTCCACCAATTGAATAAGAGATTGTGACTGATAACATCACAGACGATAGATATATGGTTGTGTGATAGACAATGAAATGTGAATGACTAGGAGACATTGAAAACTGAATGACTAGGAAGAGGAGTTTTGATATTACCATGAATTCCTCTATCAATTAAAGAATGATAGGATTTGGTCTCACAAAAATAGGATATATCGATTATTAAATAGATTTGAATACCAATTAATTAATAAATATTTTTGTATAATTATAGTAAAAATATAAACTATAATTAATAATGTTGAAAAAAATCCTATTTAGTATATTTCAAAATGTTGGGAAAAAGTAGACATTATATTTTTCTCTATTTTTTTTTTCTTCTCTTCAACACGAGTGTTTTCATGTAAGATTGATAAGTACATTTTGTTTACTTATTTGGGCTTTAATACTAAGCTCGTGTCTCGGTATTTTATAGATTTTCTACTTAATTTAATGTATTTTCTTTTCTATATTAGTTTTGGATCCGTTTCTAAGCAATTGGAGAATAATGAACGGAAAGAACAATAATTTGACGAATGTTTAGAGAGTATGGGGACTCAATTTCACTCAATTAGAACTTAAAAACGTATATTGGAGTCTATTGGAAGAATTGAAAACTATATTAACCAAAATCCAAAGTTGGAGAATTAAAACATGCATAATGAAAAAATTGGCTTGGGTGATCGCCCATCATCATTATTTTGCAGCAGAAGTTTTTTAGTTTTTGGTGTCGTTGTCGAGGATTGTGTTTTAGCATTTTCTCCAGTTATATTAGCACTAATTCGAACTTTATTTATTTAATTTTTCAGTTTATTTCAGTGTTTGAATTGTTTCTTTTTAGGCATTTACATGCGAAGCGTGAGACACGAGTCTCTAATAGCAACTGATCCAAAAATTGAACGTACTTTCCATCTTAGGCAAAGAGAAGCAAGAAAAATAGACCAAAAAGACAAAAAACAGCAAGACGCTATGAATAACAATGAGATTGCTTTGGCAGGACGACAAATTCGGGAGATGTCGATTGATGAAGAAAATATGTTAGTGAGAGATTTTATGTCTCCACAGATCATTCAGAGACAATCTAGCATTGTCTACCCACTGTTTGGACAGCCGAACTTCTAATTAAAGACTAATGTTATTAATCTTTTTCAGAATGGGCATCAATTCTATGGCAGGGTCGACGAGAATCCACATACACATGTTTCTCGATTCTTAGAAATGTACCAACATTTCAAATATCAAAAGATCTCAGACGACGCCATCTGTCTACATTTATTCCCACATACTCTTCGTAACAAAGCTCTTGAGTGGTTGAACTCACAGCCGATTGCCAGCATCACCACTTGGAATAACTTAGCCCAAAAATTATGTACAAAATTCTTTCCACCGATCAAGATTGCAAAGTTGAAGCATGAAATATCTATATTTCAGTTGTCAGAATCCAAATCTTTTGATGAGGCATAGAACAGATTCAAAAATATGCTAAGGAGGTGCCCTAATCATGGCATTATTAAGGGGCTTCAAGTTCAGTATTTTTATGCAGGTCTGCTTCCCTCTTTCAAAAGTATGGTAGATTCTTCATCCAACGGTTCATAATCTACCAAAAATATTGCTGAAGCCTTTGAGCTGTTTGAGAAATAATGGCTACCACTACCGCCATGTGGGCATTAGACTAGGCTATACACAAGAGAACTGCATGGGTACATGAATTAGACATTTTCACTACATTATCTGTAAAAATAGACTCATTGGCACACAAAGTAGAGAGCATGTTGTATTCAGTCAATGCAATGGATGAAAAAATCAACTTCTGAATAGTGTAGAGCTAATCACATCACATCAGAATGTCTTATTCTATTATAGCAACCCGAGAAACGCGAATATGTTCAAGGTGGTCAATTCTAGCAAAATAATCCGTTCTCTAACACATTTAATCCAAGTTGGCATAATCATCCAAATTTATCTTGGAGGGATAATCAGAATAATAGCAGACCATAGGGTTCTCAGTTTCAGCAACTAGAAAAGAGAGGCTCATTGGAAGATATGTTTGGTAAATTCGTGGAGAAAAATGAGTAGTGCATGGAAGCAAATAACCAGTTCATGAGGATGATAGAGACTACTCTCCAAAATCAAAGTACTTCAATAAAAGAATTTATAAACACATATGGGTCAGATGGTAGTTGTTATGTCAAGTAGACCGCTGGGTACCTTACCAAGAAACACTGAGGTCAACTCCAGGGAGCAAGTACATGCTATAACAACTAGAAGTGGGGTGCAGTTACCTAAAATATATGCAAAAAGACCAATCAGGATGAAGAAGTAACTCCAGATGTGCAGACTAATCATAAGCAGGTGACAGAACATGGAAAAACAAAAGCCCCAAAGCCAATAAAAAATTATATACCTCACATCCCTTTCCTACATAGGTTAAATTCACAGAAGAACAAGCAGGATCAGTAGTGTACACAATGTTTTGATCATCTAAGGAAGCTGCATATAAACATACCTTTTTTGGAGGCCCTGACTCAAATGCTCAACTACGCCAAGTATATGAAACAACTGCTTGCAAATAAGAAAAAGTTTGCAGAAGGGGATACAGTAAAACTTGTAGAGAAAGTAAGTGTTATATTGGAAAAGCAACTACCAGACAAAAGAAATGATCCAGGCAGCTTCACAATTCCAATTACCATTGTAATCTCGTGATCGACAGGGCATTGTGCGATCTTGGTGCAAGTATTAATTTAATGATTTTTCTATTTTTAGGCGATTAGGATTTGGTGAAGTTAAACCTGCAAAGTTCACTCTTCAGTTGGTCGACCGATCTATAAAAAAGCCATTTGTGATGGTTGAAGATGTAATAATGAGAGCAGGAAAGTTCTTATTTTCCGTTGATTTCGTTGTTCTTGATATGCCTAAGGATGTAGAGATTCCTATTATCTTGGACCAGCCCTTCTTAGCTACCTTGGATGCACTCATTGATGTTTCACGAGGTGTATTGACATTAAGAGTTTATGATAAAATGGAGATATTTCATATGTTGGGTAGAGATGAGACAACACCACCACCTTATTGGACATGATATCAAGTTGAGACCTTGAAGAAATTCAAGAAAAGCTTCTTTAAAAGGTTGTGGGAGATGAAGCCAACGGTACAAGTGAAAGATAGTGGTAAATAGATTGTTCAGATGCAAAAAGTTGACATGGATGAATATGTGGTTGAAGTTGAAGAAGACACCCCTGATGCACATATTACAATTGTCAAATAGAAAAGGAAGGACAAGCCACAGAACCTAGAGAAGAAAACCAAGAGATTATTGGAGAATGACACCTTTGATGATCTCGAAATCCCTTCTTCTTCCACTTGAGCAACCAGACAAAAAGTCAAGCTAATGACTATAAATAAGCGCTTAATGGGAGGCAATCCATTCTTATATCATTTTCAATTAAGTTAGGTAAAATAATGCATTACACGTTATTTTAGGATTTGCACTTGTTAGGAACACGTTTTCCCATAGATTATTAATTACACTTGTACATCCTCACCATGTCAACCGCATGATGCTCCACTTTGCGAGCCGCATGGATGATATCTATGACATCGTCTCTCGACTATCAATCTCAGCACCATACCATGAGTCCACTTCTATCCACTTTAGCCGGACCGTATAACCAGCCAAACCTATCCTCTTCACAGCTACATCCGGAAAGTACCTGATCTCTTTCCTCCTTTATTTGCTTATATTTGCTTATTTTTTATATTACATTCGGGACAATGTAATATTTTAGTTTGGGTGGGATAAGTATCAGAATATTTATTTGATTATTTTTTATTAATTGCTATTCGGGTCTGTATAATTTCTATACTAGGTATAAAAAAAGAAAAAAAAAGAAAACTTTGTGAAAAATCCAAAAATAGTCTAATTATTGTTGAAAGGCTTGCCGCCAATGAGGGTAATATTTGTTTGAAGTTGAGTACATTTTTAGTTAGAATATTGGACAACACCTTAACTTGTGTTCTTACTTGAATACTTATCCATGTTAGGTTAGATTTAATAGAGCACGTAGTCACTATTGACTTATCACTTATATGGAAACTTGGCTTGAGTGTATGAAATTATGTGTTGATATTGTTGACCTATGATTATTTTGAAAAATCTCGTTTTCAAATCCTTAAACTAGTCACCAAACTACTTAAGAATAGTTTGGGAATGTTAAAATTAGTGCGTGTGTTCGTAGAATTCTGATGGTTTGGGTTTTCTGGGTCTCATCTTTGGTTGAATAGATTCTAGTTAAGAAATCTAAATCGGGCACTAATCACTGCTGAGAATAGAATAACATGAAAAAAAAGAGAAGAGAAAAAGAGGAAAATCCCATCTTGCATTTATCTTATAGCTTGTGTGACTCGATCAATTAAGTCTGTTAGGGTATCTTAAAACTAAGTGCCATATGATCTTCCGACTTGGAAGTCATCGGTCCAAAGCTCGCTACATGGGTCACATATAAAACTTATGGGAGAGAAGTTTTGCACACAAGATGAAAGAATGTATACATTAGTTAAATGAATAAAAAGAGTTAAAGGTGCTCATTAAGGATTTTTAAACTAGGACCCCAGAGACTGGATATGAGAATTTAAAAATCGCTCACCATCCTACTTCTACAAATACAAGTATTTAATTCTTAACATTTTGTAAAAAAAAATAAAAAATCATGGTATTAATCAATAGGAACCAAATTCACTAGAATACTTCTAGATTGGAGAGAAAAACATCTGAAGTGTAATATTGTACTAGAGGTGTAAGGAAAGATTGACTACAAAGGGTTTGGGATTAAAAATATATCAACAACACAATATTGGTCGGGGTCTAATATAGGTGTAAGTTCAATATTTGCCTAATCACACACTCACAAAAATGTCGAGCATCGGATAAGTAAATTTTTTTTTTTTTTTTTTACTTATGGTGTTGTTTAATATATTTTTAAAAGTAGGCATTTGGTAAGAAATTCAACATAAAATTTGTTTCTTGTTATTCTCTTAGCTTAGTATAGATTTGTATTTTAGTTTTGTTTTTGTTCGAGGACGAACAAAGGTTTAGTTTGATGGTGTTTGATAACTACATGTTGTGTACTTATTCGGGCTTTAATACTAAGCTTGTGTCATGTTATTTAATAGATTTTCTACATAATTTAGTGTATTTTCCATTCTATTTTAGTTTTGAACCCTGAAAGTTCTAAAACTTAGATTAATTAAATTAAAACGAATTTTAATCTTAATTAAACAAGCAGTAGACAGAACGCAGTCAAAATTGGCAAGTGATAAAGATAACAGTTCTGACTCGCACAACAGTGTTCGTTTACCTACTCTTGTTAAGTGTGAAAATTAAATGATTAAATACGAACACAAGTGTAACGTGGTAAACCCCGAAGGAAAACATCCACGGGCCCCCATGCCATGGGTAAAAACAATCCACTAATAATCTTGTTCAAAAATACAATAGTATCGGTTTTTGTAATTTCGCAAAATTAACAAAATAACAATCAAAAGAACAGATTAACTCCCTGTGATACTTCTTCTTCTGACTTGTTGATGAAGTAGAATCAAACCCACCGGTCTTGACTTTATCGTTTCTTCCCTATTGTACTTGACCACAACCATCACTTGGATTAAGAACTCCCGTTTTTAATTTCACGCCAAGTAGCTTAAACAAGATATGAAATTGTTCGTTGAGCACCAATTAGTTCTTGATTCTTCAATGAGTTTGTAGAAAACTTTTTTGCTTTGAAAGTTGAATCAATGAAGCATCGAGTCTTGTCTTCCACCAATGAATTCAGCCGGTTTTTGCTTAGAGAATACAAAACCAAAAATTATATTTCAAAGCCCCAATTCCTTATTGATTTCCACTCTTACTTATAGTTAAAGTAGAAATCAAATTAGGAATTATTTCTTACCCAAAAAATATGCAACAAGAATGGTAAGAACATTAGTAGGAAAGAATATACAAAGATATTCTTAGATTTGTAGAAGGAAAGAATTTATGAAACTAAATATTTCCTTCCTAAACAAATCTAAGAGAATGAGGAAAGATTCTTTAACCTACAAAAGAACTGTCAATAATATTCATGAGGTCAGAATATATCAAGTATAAAAACAGAATAAAATCACAGTTTTACTGATCTGGAAAAGTAATTCGTTTATCAACCCAGTTAGTCAGAACTGGCATTAACCAGACCAGTCAAAAATGCAAATGTTGACCTGCTCTTTTATCATTAAAAATCAGTTATATTCATTAAGTGAGCCAAGATATAAAAAGTGAAAAATATGACAGACCCTTTTCTAAGCAATTGGAGAATAATGAACGTAAAGAGCAACAATTTTGGCGAATGTTTAGAGAGTATGGGGACTCAATTTTACTCAATTGGAACTTAAAAGAGCATATTGGAGGCTATTGAGGACTAAAGTAACCAATATCTAAAGTTGAAAGATTAAAACATGCAGATAAAAAAATTGACCTGGGCGATCGCCCATCATCATTATTTTGCAGCAGAAACTTTTTGATTTACCTGGGAGATCTCCCGAATTTGTACTTGGGCGATCTCTCAATGTAGTTTTCCACCAGTGAGATTTTTTGCCTTTTAGAGTTCAACTTAATTAGGAAACCTTTTGGGCCACGATTTTGATGATTTTTTGGATCTTTTGGGATGCTATTAAGAGACTCTATATATGAGTTTTTAACTCAAAAATTAGAGAGTCAATTATTGGGAGATTTCAAGAGGAGAAACAAGAAACGAAGATCAAGATCCATTCTTTCGAGTTTTCTTCTTATTCGGGTGATGGATTCTATAATTTCTTTTTGTTTTCTTCTTCTTAGTATACTAGGCTATATTTATTTTGTGTTAGGATCATAATGAAACTTGTATCATGAACCTTTAATTCTTTGAGCTTAATCTTTAATATTCAAACACGTTTTTAATTTTGAACAATTGATATTAATATCTTTTCATCTACAATTATATGCGCAATAATTGTATGATTTTGTGGCTTGTTTTACTATCGAGAAATTGAAAATAAGTTAAACATGGTATCAATTGTCGTAGAGTCCAATAGAGGATAGATATATACTACTATGCTTTACTTGATCTTTAAGTATTCACAAATTTTAATGCATTCTTGTATGTTCGCATTCGTCATAGAGATATAGTCGGGTCACAAATCACTACAAGAAAAATGAGAATTAACAACTATTTTTTAACGACCAAATAAATATGGTCGTTAGAAATATTTATCAACAACCAAAATAAATGTTTAGTCGTAAATAGTGTGGCACAAACTATTGTATTTTGGGCTAGTTGAAGATGAGCTTTAACGATCACGACATTAGTTGTAAATTTTTATGTTCTACGAACAATGTAAAGCTGGTCGTTGTATGTGTAGCGCCAAAACCTTGAAACCCGCCAAAACAATCAACGACCAAAACAATATATTGGGCGACCAAATATTTGGTTGTAGTTAGACTAAAATTTAACAACCATCCTATTTTAGTCATTAAAAGTGATAAAAAATTACAACAAATATTATTTCTCATTAAAAGAAATATTTGCCAACTATATTAAGTGGTTGTTAAAAAATACTATTCACGACCAATAAACTTGGTTGTTACAAACTGTTTTCAACAACTAAATAATATATTTGGTCTTTGAAAATTGATCGTATACAATTCAATTTTGAGTTAGTCAAAAATATGTGTTAACGACCAAAGAATTAGTAATTAATCATATATTTCCTCCAACCAAATTAAGATTGGATGTTGTAAGTGGGCACCAAATCAAGAAATTCTGCCAATATATCTGTAAATATTCAACGACAACGTAATCGATTGTTAAAAATACAAATAATATAGTAAATATTCAACAACAATAGTTTATGGTCATTAATATAGTAAAACAACTAATTGTGTCTGTAAATATTATGGTTGTGGATAAGATTTGCTTGTAGTATGATGTGAATACGTGAATTTTGGTTGTTAATATAATTTTTTTTACAACAACTTCTTTTGTTGTTAAAAATAAAGGCAACTAAATTCTTGTTGCTTCAATGTTCATTTATCGATCAATATTATTAATACAATGACAAATCAAGTAGTTGTTAAAATGAAAATCGGTTTTTAATATTAAATATTAACGACCATTTCTTTTGTTGTTGAAATGAAATGCAACTAAACTTTGGTCGTTGAATGTAATCAACAACCAAAAATGTATATTCTACGACAATTTGTATGGTGGTTGAATGTGATATTTTTTTTAGTGAATTAGGAATATTGATCTTCATAATTAAATCGTGTTATCAAATTCAACAGTTTGGGTTAAAAGGGATATGTATAAGTGGATTCGGGATACTAGTACGTTTTTCTTTATTAAATTTATATAATATTCGCATTCATCTCAACTTTTCATTAATTTTAGTTAATATAGGTTTTGCATTGATTAGTAAGTTAAGTAGTTTGATAATTGAATCATAGAAAATCTTTTAAATTCTATAATTTTAGTTAAGGCTAAGTCAATTCGAAATTAGACTAAACCAATCTCTGTGGGTACGATACTTATACTCGAAAATTCACTTTATTACTCGTGCGATCCGTACACTTGCGAAAGAATAAATAATGCTAACACAGCCCACCAATGCAATTTAATTGAAAGATTATGCCATTTTAACTCGTGAAAATTAGACCCTCTACCTTGTTTTTAAATTTTATATTCTAGTCTCTTTGAAACTTTAGAAGATTAGTGAACACACACAAATTATAATGATATTTACTAGATCATTAAGAATTTTTAAATTCATCTATATTAATTACAAATTTAATTTCTATACTAATAGATAATTATAAATTTATTACTAATCATAATCCTAATCAGTCCCAATTTACCGCTCTTTAATTATCCCCGAAATCAAATCATGCCACTATTAAAATACTCATTCTACACATTCACATCCCATCATCTCAATTTCACCTCCGAATCAATCATCCATTTCCCACTGATTTTCGTCGCCGAACATTTCCGCCACCACTGGAGATTTTTCTATATGTTCGAAGATGGAGAGAAAATCCATATGAAAATTTGTTTTCTATTTCCTTTTTCCTTATTTTCTTCTTTCCAAACCCGCTCTGCTAACTAATCTTTGTTTCTTTTTTGTATTTTTTCCAGGCATATCTTGATAGCTATTACTCGAAGTGGTGGCAAGATTACTCAAAGCGATAGGAAGTTACGTTTACAGAGCAACATTAGTCGTCATATGCCTACAATGAAAAGAAACAAATCAGCCATAAACTTCAAAATAAACCATAGAAGAACAAAATGATGATTTTAGTTCCAGAACGAAACAAGGTTGTCCGATTTCTTTTTCCTTCTAAATGTTTATCCATTTTCTTCTCTTATTTGTGTAATCATGCATTCCCATAAATGTATTCTGTGATTGGGGATTAAATTTTATTTTTTGTTCATTACTTGTACCCCAATTTTTATAATTATGCTATTCTTGGAGATTAGCATATGTTGCTACATATTATTACTTCATCTTATTATGTTGTTTGTTGGATAATGCATCTTGTTACCATTGTCGAAAACGGAATATGATATCATAAATTGTTTCTTCAACGTCGAAATAATTATGTTATGTTTTTCAATTGCCAGAACTTCTTCTCGTTATTGTGAATTATTGATTTGGTTTGGTATCGAATAGATTATGTGTTGGTGACTTTCAAATTCAAATATCAAAATAGGAAGATTTTGTAGGATAAGATTGTGACGAAATGGTTGAATTGATTTTAATAAGATGACATTAATATAAACAAGAGTTTCAATTTATCACGACCGTATGGAGTTTTCTCCACTATGGAAAGAAAAAAAATACTTAAACGTCCGTGTGTCACTACATCTTCAATTTTTCCACTCATAAAATTATCTCCTTCAAAATTTGGACCGTATCAATTCATCTCTCTGAATCGGTCAACCGATCAACTCCAAAATTTGCTCACCTCCCCAATCCATCTTCCTCAATCAATCATTTTTCTACCGACCATCTCTAAAATCTGTTCACCGCCTCAATCATTCATCATAATAGAGCATATGGTCGAATCCCACCGCAAAGAAGCGATATACTAGTATTATAATTTATTTAATATCACATTTTAATTTAATCACAACTTTAGGGAGTTTTTTCGACTACGGGAAGAAAAAAGTACTTAAATGTCCGTGTGCCACTACGTCTTTAATTTTTCTACTCATAAAATCATCTCCTCCAAAATTTGCTAATCATTTCAATCCATCTCCTTGATTCAATCATCTCCCTTAACCGATCATTTCCAAAATCTGCTAATCTCCTCAATCCATCTCCCTCAATCGATTATTCCCCTCCACTGATCATCTTCAAAATCTGTTAACCGCCTCAATCCCTCATCATAATAGAACATACGGTCGGATCCTACCGCAAATAAGCAGTATACTAGTTATATTTAGCAGCATTTCAATTGTGATAATTTCACCATATGCTACAAAATATAAAATAATTTAAAAAATACTATTTAACTTTTTTTATTCTAAAAATACTGTATTTTATTTTTGTAACACTTGTTGTTACATTTGTTATGTTTGTTAATAACAAATGTAACACTTTTATTATAACTAAAATAACAAATGTAATAAATGTAACAACAAGTGTTACAAATATAAAAAAAAATAGTATTTTTAGAATAAAAAATATGACAATATTTTAGAAAATGTTTTATTTATTGTGGTTATTTATGAAAATAACCCATTTCAATTTCTAGTTACAAAAATGGGAAAATTCAGGGCCGGTCACTGTTTGGACACTTATAGGCTCTAAAGTCATATGCTCAAAACTTAATTCAATTAAAGTTATATTTTAGAGCTAAAAGACCAACATACCCTTAATTGTAAAAAAACGCTAATTGTGAGTGGTGATACTGTTTTGCGGTGATACTGTTTTTTTGTGATACTGTTTTATTGTGATACTGTTTTTTTGTGATACTGTTTTGTTGTGATACTGTTTTTTTTGTGATACTGTTTTGTTATGATACTATTTTATTTTGCAGATACAAAAGTGTTCTGAACCTTATCTTATTTGGTTAAAAAACATTTTCTTTTCACACTTATGTTGGGAAAAAAAACAAAGATATTAACTCTTTTTGTGGCTACTACTTGAGTGATGATATGATTTGGTTTATAGTTTTATACGAGTTCATTTTCAACAACAAAGATATAAAGATGAGTATACTTTGCTTTATTTTTCTCTATGCAGGGAGAACAAAAATTTAACAGGGACTGCACGCTATGCAAGTTGTAATACTCATATTGGAATTAGTGAGCTGATAGACATTTTTTCTGGCCTTTCTTTTAAGACAGTACTCCTACCCACTTTTCTTTTCGTTTAGATCAGGAGAAGAGGAAGATAAATGATGGGTTATCTACATGATGACATGTGGATCACATTTTCTTGTTTTGCAGAACAAAGCAGGCGTGATGATCTTAAATCCCTTGGTTATGTTCTTTTGTATTTCTTGAGAGGAATGTGCACCAATTCTTTTCACTTTTTTTATGTTATATTCTATTTAGATTTTAGCAAAATGTTGATATACAATGGTTTTTTTTTAACCAACTACTAGTCTGCATATATTGTGATACTGTTTTGTTGTAATACTGTTTTTTTGTGATATTGTTAAACCTATGATTCTTGTAGTGAACCTTTATGATTCTTGTAGTGATAATGAAGAACTAGGATCTGATCAATCAAGAACTGGGAGTGTTAACGAAAAAGGATCAAGTTCAAAGGATGTTCAACAAGAGAAAGATGAATGATGGCTTCAATAAAGATATATTTATCCGTGATACTGTTTTAGAGGATTTGTGATACTGTTTTGAAAAAAAAATTAAAGATTGTCATTTTAAGCTAAAGAGACGATTTCAAATGGGTAAAATCTATCATAGGCAGCGGCGAAGCGACTAGTCTTGACCGTCTCATCGAGACCATTCCGAAAACATATTATAATAAAAATTCTGATTACGTGTGCAAATTCTATGTTCATTTCTATTGTGATACTATTTTTTGTGACACTGTTTTGTATAATACAATATCAAACAACATACATGACTATGATACCATGCTTTTATCTTTGATACTGTATTATGCAAAACCATATAATGGATTACAACATGGATTAAAACAGTATAAAAATTACTAATGCACATTACCTAAACAAAACATTATTATAGATTAAAATAGTATCATAGACAAAACTAAGACATTCAAACAGTATCACAGGTTCAAACCTTGGCATAATTAGACAGTATCAAAGAATAAAAGCACGGTATCATAAGTAAAACTCATTCCACATAGAATAAAACAGTATCATGGATTAAAATAGTATCAAAATATACTAATGCACATTACCTAAATAAAACAGTATCATAGATTAAAACTAAGACATTCAAACAGTATCATATGATTAATACATATGCCTACATAGTTTTAGATGACTTCCCTTTAACTTGAGAATGATTGATAGTTCTTCTTTCTTCATTTTAGCATTGCTCTGAAGTATGTGTTTACTTTTAAAGGACTCAGATACCTTGGAAGAGCTTTAATTTGCAGCAAAAGGATGTACATTTATCTGTGATACTGTTTTAAAGAATTTGTGATACTGTTTTGAAAAAAAAAATAAAGATTGACATTTTAAGCTAAAGAGATTACTTCAAACGGGTAAAATCCATCATAGGCAGTCGCAAAGCGACTGGTCTTGACTGTCTCATCGAGACCATTCCGAAAACATATTATAATAAAAATTCTGAGCACATGTGCAAATTCTATGATCATTTCTATTGTGATACTGTTTTTGTGATACTGTTTTGCATAATACAGTATCAAACAACACACATGACTATGATATCATGCTTTTATCTTTGATATTGTTTAATTAGTCATATGTTTTGTTTGATACTGTATTATGCAAAACAGTATCATAGATTAAAACATGGATTAAAACTGAAATTTCTAAAACCTAGATTAATTAAATTAAACACGAATTTTAATTTTAATTAAATAAGTAGTGGACAGAATGTAGTCAGAACTGGAAAGATATAGAGATAACAGTTCTGACTCGCACAACTGTGTTCGTTTCCTAATCTTGTCTAGTGCAGAAATTAAAGGATTAAATACGAACACACGATGTAGCATGGTAAACCCCTAAGGAAAACATCCACGGGCCCCCATGCCATGGGTAGAAACAATCCACTAATAATCTTGTTCAAAAATACAATAATATCGGTTTTTGTAATTTCGCAAAATTAACAAAATAACAATCAAAAGAAAACAGATCAACTCCCTGTGATACTTCTTCTTCTGACTTGTTGATGAAGTGGAATCAAACCCACCGGTCTTGACTTTATCGCCACTTCCCTATTGTACTTGACTGCAACCACCACTTGGATTAAGAACCCCCGTTCTTAACTTCACGCCAAGTAGCTTGAGCAAGATATGGAATTGTTCGTTGAGTACCAATTAGTTCTTGATTCTTCAATGAGTTTGAAGAAAACCTTTTTGCTTTGAAAGTTGAATCAATGAAGCGCCATGTCTTGTTTTACCTTGAATGTATTCGGTTGGTTTCAAGCTTATGGAACAAGAACACCAAAATTATTTTCAAAAACAGTTATTCCTTATTGATTTCCACTCTTACTTATAGTTAAAGTAGAAATCAATTTAGGAATTATTTCTTACCTAAGAATATGCAACAAAGATGGTAAGAGAATTAGTAGGAAAGAATATATAAAGATTTTCTTAGATTTGTAGTAGGAAAGAATTTAGGAAACTAAATATTTCCTTCCTAAACAAATCTAAGAGAATAAGAAAAATTCTTTAACCTACAAAAGGAGCTGTCATTAATATTCATGAAATCAGAATATATCAAATATAGAAACAGAATAAAATCGCAGCTTTTGCTGATCTGGAAAAATGATTCGCCTATCAAGCCAGTCAGTCAGAACTGGCGTTAATCAGACCAGTCAGAAACACAAATGTTGACCTGCTCTTTTATCATTAAAAATCAGTTATATTTATTAAGATAGCCAAGATATAAAAAGTGAAAAATATGACACATATTTTTCCAACAATCTCCCTCTTTGGCGTTGCTTAATTACAAACACATAACTATCAGATTTTTAATGTAAGTGTGATGTGTGTGAATAAGTAAAGAACCCATGAGCATCAACATACAATGATTATGGCTCCCCCTTAGTGTGTAAACCAAGAACTCCTGCAAAGAAGTTAACAACATATGCAAATACCACACACAATAGCCACAACATTTAATATTGCTCCCCCTTAGCAAGATATCATCTAAGTGTAGTGATCAAACTATCATAAACCTAAAAATACTACTATTAAAGTTTAACCAACAAAGTGTCCAAAGCAAGACAAACCTAACAACCATAAAAATTAAAAATTACCTACTACTCCCCCTTTTGGAAGAGGAACGCCAAAGGAAGAGATAAAACAAAAGTAAAGCAGTGTTTGAAGCGAAATAAAGCAGAATTTAAGTGTTTAAAACAGTTATCCATAGCCAAATAGTTAGAGGGTTAAGAGTTAGAACGGGGAAAAGTTAGTGCCGGGAGGATCTGGACTTCTTTGTACTGGATGCAGATGCATTGGTAACCCTCTTGCGAGCAGGGGTATCTGAGGGAGCATCAGCTGGAGCATCAGCAGCGATAGGTGCAGAGGCTGGGGCAGCAGGTTGCTCACCAACGGGTTCAGAAGTCGGTATCTCCATTGGATCTCCAGGATGTGCAGAGAATTCCGGAGTAACTATTCGGAATGCAGATTTTATATGCTCATCGCCCAGAAATTCCAGTTTGCCCAACACCCTACGCATGAAAGTAATATTATTAGAAAAACCTTTGGTAAGGGCAAAAATTTGATCTACCTGTGTTCGAACCAGCCCCAACTGAGTTTCTAGTGCATCAAGACGTCCAGAATGGTCCAACGAGGATAGAAAATGCTTGGGAACTCTGGGAGTGGGATGCGGTGTGCTATCCAAATTTGTAAACTCATGTACACCCAGCGCTGGAATGTTCTCAGAGAAGCGGTCTGAATCCATAGCAGGCACTTCTTGATGAACAAGAAAGTGATGAATCAGAGCTGGATGCGGTAGTCTGTACTGCTTGGCCCTCCTCGGCCCTTCATAAACAATTCTATCAAAAACTAGTTTAACCCAGTCAACTGGCATCCTCATTCCTAACTTGTATAGCATAACGGCCCTGTCCCCCGAAATGTCCGATCGATGAGTTAACGGATCGATATTGTTGATGAGAATCCGATGTAGAATTTTGTATTTGGGCAATAGCCGAGAAGCAGTCAGTTCTCCTGATTCCGGCCAGGTGGAGCCAGTCATTTCTTGCGCAATGATGTCCTTGGTCAATTCTTCGTCACTTGTGACACCCACAGTGGTTACTCCAAGCTAGTCCCTGAGGGAGTTAGGACTGAAGGTAACATGTCTTCCCCAAACATAAACCTTCCACCTGAATTCATTGCCAGCCTTTTCCAGATTCTTTGGAACATTTGCCATAAATTCCTTGACCAGAGTTTCATTGAACAGCCCAGAAAAACTTAACAGATTATGTAAATTGTGGAAATCAACAATTTCAACCAAACCAAATGAACTAAATTCGGCAATTGCAACCTTGCACTCAATGATGAACTTACGGTAGATGGTAAATGATATAAACAAACTCTCAGCACTCTCCGATAGAAAACAGTAATTGAGGGGGTTAACAGAGTGTCTACCTCTAGTTAATGTGTCAAGTCTGAACATTTGGGGGTCTGAACCAGGAGTAGGCAGTACTCTGTAGGCACCCCCTGAGGCAGTGACACGTCTGTTCTGACCAGCAGGTGTGGGCTTTTCAGCAACATCAGCCATTTTACCTTTCCCTTTCTCAGCCCTGGTGGCCCTTTTCGTTGGAGGAGGTGTCGGAGTAGATTCTGAAGATTCATCAAGGGCAACATCAAAATTAGAATCAGATTTTTGAGAGAGGGGGCTTACTTGAACCTTCTACGAATGGGGGAGGCTGTTCAGACTCCTCATCACCAGCCCCTTCATCCTCACGGACCTCCTCCTCAATTTCGGCATTTTCAGACCCACTGTCACTTGCAGATTCATCATCCTCATCTCCTTCTTCATCTGGGTCTTGAGCACCCAAGGTGACTTTCTTGCTCAGATAGGAGATTGGGTCGTTAGTTTTTGGACGGGGCTGATTTTTAGAATGGCTGACCGGCGATTGATATGCAACAATGTCCGTCGATTGGTCAGCCTGAGATGCGATTGCCGCTGGAGAAGTGTCCGAGTCTGAACTGGAGGGTTCCCGTCTTCTTGTACTTCGCCGGAGAGTCTTTGCCGGCGACATTTGTGGCCCAATCGCAGTTTCAGCAGTAGACGCTGGATCAACAGTGTCCTTGGAAGAATTTCCCGGATGTTTTTTCGATTTTGGCATTTTAGTCTTCACCATTGTTTGAATCTGAAAAAGAAAAGTCAAATACACCTTCGAGATCAAGAATGAGGTACTTCGGAGTTAGGAATTGAGGATTGAGTGCGAGAAGGTGAAGAAGAAAACCATAGATCATGGTTTAAAAAGGGAAAATTTTCAATTTATTCAAAATTGCACAAGAAGGGAGCAGTTAATTAGGGACGTGTAGAAGGCAGTTACCAAAAATAAACTGATAAATGACAGTTAATGACCACGAAACCTTCCTTAATCAGATACGGCAAATTTGAAATAAACCGCCTAATACGCTATTTTTATGGAAAACAGAATTTTTAAAATAGAACCAAAATGCGATTGGATTCCATAAACCAAGAATTCGTCCAGATTTTTTTTTTTCAATTAAAACTGATTGTGCTGCCAAAAATAGACTGTTGATTGAAATTTCTATGAGAAGGCCCATACAAGATACTCACACACAAATAATGAGAATATTTTATGAGATAAGATTGAATGGTTTATTCATGGGCAAACTTCATAGTTCTACAACTTATACAATCAGTCCAATGATATCGAAATCAACCAGAATCTTCCAATCAGATATATGCGCATAATTAGATTCAATTAATTTGTCAGATTTAAAACGTGAGTGTGTGATAGGACATACTGGATTAATCAATCATAACCTATCCCACTTTGCCAAATTGAACCTAGTCAAGAAGATCAGTACTGAGATGTATTTCAAACCAGTCATCATCTGAACATATCTCTTTGAATAAAAAATATGAGCGTGCCAGACATGAGTACCATAGCAATTTTTTTTTTTTGAGTACTCAGAGTGTTGACTTTATTTGCATATATATATTTTTTTGATTTGTCAAAGCACTGAATTTTTAAGATCATGGAGTTGACTTTCTCACAGCCATAAATGTAGCCCTTTTCTACATGATTTATGTTCATTATCAAGGACGGCTGCACACATTTATGGTGGTAGCCCTCTCCTCCATGAAATTGTCTGTTTAACACAACAACATACAATGGTGCCGAGAGACATAGATACTGACCATAGGTTATAACACAGTATGAAACTACTTTAAAGATAACAATCTAGTTAGTAGTAAGGTACAATCAACCAAGACAATATGTCCTCAAAGTGTGCTTATCTGACCATATTTTACCTTTAGTATAATGAGCATATCAAACTGATTGGTTAATCCAAGTAAATCTCAAAAATCATAGACCAATCATACAATTGTATCATATGCTATTTGCAAGAAAGATCATTCTTCTCCCCCTCTTTTTTTTTTGTTTGTTTTTAAATAAATAAAAAATAAGCAAATGCAAACAAACACACATGAAATTTTGTTTTGTTTTTTTTTGTTTTTTTTTTTTTTTAAATAAAAACTAATGCATCAAGCAAATGCCCACGGCCTTCCGTAGAGTTTCAAATCTAGCAGAATCTAAGGCTTTGGTGAACAAGTCAGTCAACTGATACTCAGTCTGAATATGTTCCAAAGTAATAACTTTTTCTTCGACCAAATTCCTAATAAAATGATGTCTAATATCAATATGTTTGGTCCTAGAGTGCTGAACAGGATTTTTAGAAATATTGATAGCACTAGTGTTATCACAGAATACAGTAACAGAGTCCTGATCAATACCATAATCACAAAGCATTTGTTTCATCCAAAGTAGTTGAGTGCAACAACTACCCGCTGCAATATATTCAGCTTCTGCAGTAGATAAGGAAATAGAGTTTTGTTTCTTACTTAACCATGCAATGAGATTGTTACCAATATAGAAACATCCTCCACTTGTGTTTTTCCTATCGTCCATGTTTCCAGCCCAGTCGGCATCAGTGTATCCTGCAAGATGAGAATTAGTATCATTAGTATACCATAAACCATAATCAGAAGTACAGTTAATATAGCGAATAATTCGCTTCATTGCTGCAAGATGTGATTCTTTTGGTTTAGCTTGATAACGTGCACAAACTCCAACACTGAATGATATGTCAGGACGGCTTGCAGTCAGGTACAGCAGACTGCCTATCATGCTTCTGTACAAGCTGGAGTCAACCTCCTTTCCCTGGTCATCTCTGGAAATTTTTAAAGACGTGGCCATGGGAGTTCTGACTGACTTGGTCTGTTCAAGACCGAACTTCTTCACAAGATTTTTAGCATACTTGGCCTGGGAGATAAAAATCCCTGATCCAACCTGTTTGATCTGTAAACCTAAAAAGAAATTTAGTTCACCAACCATACTCATTTCGAATTCATTTTGCATAAGAGTAGCAAATTCCTTGGATTTTGTTTCTAGTGAGGAACCAAATACAATGTCATCGACGTAGATTTGTGCAACAATTAATCCAGTTTTAAAATGTTTGATGAATAACGTTTTGTCAGCCCCTCCTCGCTTGTATCCCTGTTCCAACAAGAACATGGTTAATTGTTCATACCAAGCTCTTGGGGCTTGCTTTAGTCCGTACAGAGCCTTTTTGAGTCTAAACACATGGTCGGAGAAATAAGGATCAACAAATCCCTTAGGCTGCTCAACATAGACTTCTTCATTAAGAATTCCATTCAGAAAGGCACTTTTGACATCCATTTGGTACAGCTTGAATCTCATTTGACATGCCACAGATAGTAAGAGTCTAATGGATTCAAGCCGGGCCACAGGTGCAAAAGTTTCATCAAAATCCACTCCTTCTAGTTGAGTGTAACCCTGTGCAACCAAGCGTGCCTTGTTTCTGACTATGTTGCCATGTTCATCTGATTTATTTTTGAATATCCACTTTGTCCCGATCACATTTGTGTCTTTTGGCCGAGGAACAAGATCCCACACTTCATTTCTATCAAACTGAGCTAGCTCTTCATGCATGGCTAGAACCCAATTTTCATTAATAATGGCTTCATTTATATTTTTGGGTTCAATTTGTGAAGTGTAGCAAACATTTCCAAGTTCATTAGCAAGCCTCATCCGAGTCATCATGCCGTCTCTGGAATTTGAGAGAACATTGTCCAGTGGATGTGCTTTCTGAATCCAAGAAGGAGGCTGCCTTCTCATGTCCTGTTCGTTATTTATATATGGTGCGTCAGAACTTCCAGGAGCAGGGGCAGAGACATCAGAACTTGAAGTTGGATGTTCCTTCTGTAAATCACTGTCCGGAGCAGGTACATGATGATCTTGGGTAGGTTGACGTCCAGCAACCTGTTCTTCCAAAGTCTGAATATTAGGCTCCTGTGAATAAGATGAAAAGTCATCAGTATCATCAATTTTTACATTGATTGATTCAATGATAGTCTGAGTACGCATGTTATAAATTCTGTAAGCACGGCTGTTCTCAGAATAACCAATAAACACTCCCTCATTACTTTTTGAATCGAATTTACCCAAGTATTCCCGATCATTTAACGCATAGCATTTACTACCAAAGGTATGGAAATATTTGAGATTCGGTTTTCTACCTTTCCAGATTTCATAAGGAGTTTGAGTGGTTCCAGTTCTCAAAGATACACGATTCAAAATATAACAAGCAGTATTAATAGCTTCAGCCCATAATTTAATAGGGAGCTTCTTACTATTTAGCATAACTCTAGCCATCTCTTGAAGAGACCTATTTTTCCTTTCCACAACACCGTTTTGTTCAGGAGTTTTGGGTGCAGAGAATTCATGAAAGATACCATTTTGATCACAAAAAGCAGAGAAAGTAGCATTTTCAAACTCTCTCCCATGATCACTTCTAATCCTTAGTATTTTTATTCCCTCAAAATGTTTTTCTGTTGTTAATTTTAGGTGCAAAAATTTGAATCTTTCAAACACATCAGATTTTTCTCTCAAGAAATCAACCCAAGTATATCTAAAAAAATTATCCACGCAAACAAAAATATATTTCTTGCCCCCAATACTTTCAGTTTGAATAGGTCCCATCAAATCCATGTGAAGTAATTCTAAAACATGAGCTGTAGTAAGAAACGTACCTTGCTTGTGAGTGCTTTTGGTTTGCTTACCTTTTAGGCACGAACCACACAATCCTTTAGATTTTTCAGTAAGCTTAGGAACACCTCGTACTACATTCAACTTTGTCAGTCTCAACAGATCACTATAGTTTAAATGTCCCAATCGTTTGTGCCACAACTCGGTTGAGTCAGTCTTTGAAATATGACAAGTAATTTTGGTGTCAAGGAGATAACATTTATCATTGGATCTAGTACCATGTAGAATACAACTACCATCATACTTCAAGACTTTACAGGAATTTTTTGAGAACATAACCAAGTGTTTATCATCACAGAGTTGGCCTATACTAATTAGGTTAGCTTTTAAACCTACAACAAAAAGAACTTCTTTTAACGGGGAGAAGCCATCAATTAGAATAGTGCCTACACCTTCAATTTTTTCGTGTGCTCCATCACCAAAAGTAACCAGACCACCTTCATGACTTTTATAGTTAGTTAGATAAGATCGATTACCAGTCATATGTCTAGAACAACCACTGTCAAAATACCAAGAGTTAGGAATAAAGGATCTATATGCAACATCAACCATATAACAATTTAATTCACCCATTTTGACCCAAATTTGTCTTACTTTAGTATTGCTAAGGTGTCTCATTTGTCTATTAGCCAGGTTTTTACTAAACAAACAATGAAAAGAGTCGTGTCCTAAATTACCACAGATGCAACATTTTACAAGGTACTTTGATTTGCCTCTCTGTATTGGTTGTATACCTGATGGTCGTGACTGTTTTTAAGTCTTGGCATTGGTCAGAACTTGCATAGGCAGGTCAGCCTTAGTTCTGACGGTGATGGGAGCAGTTTTGTATGAAAATACAGCAGACTTTGTTTCTTTGATGAAGTTGATCTGATTCCCAGCTTTTCTTTCACCTTTTCCAACATATCCCAAACCTTCTTTGACGTTTGGAGTTCTTCCATAGCTTAGGGTTTCACTTAAGCGAGAGGCTCCAATTGTTAATTGCTTGATCCTTTCTTTTGAGACTTTTAATTCATCTAAAAGATTAGCAATTTGATCATCCTTCTCTTTTAAGATGTTGGTAAGAGTATTATTTTGAGAATCAATTTCAGCCTTGTCATCTTCTAAAAATTCTATCAAGACTTGTGTGGACAAGTTTTTCTCCTGTTCATCTTGTAATGTTTTATTCAGGCTGCTGCAGTTGTGACACACACGGACTGATTCTTCAGAAGTTGTCGCTAAGAAGTCAGAACCTGCAATCAAGTTTTGCACGGAATCAATATGAGAGGTTAAGTTCACAGTCAGAGACGTTACCTGATCAACAGTGGTTCTGTCATCCTCGTCCTCATTTGAGTCTTTTTCATCATCTTCACTCCAAGTGATATTCATGGCCTTCTTGGTATGAGATTTCTTTAAAGTATTTGCACATTCAGAGGCTATGTGACCAAAACCCTCACACTTATGGCATTGAATTCGATTGTCAGATCTATTTATAGAGGTAGTGGGATTTTGTTTAGTGTTAGTCAGAAATCTCTTCTTTTGTTGGAGAGAGGTATTCAAGTACTTTCCCTTTTGATTTCCTTTAAGAAATTTTTTGAATTGTTTGGTGAGCATGGCCATGTTTTCATTTGTTTCGCTCTCCTCACAATCAACCTCGTCTTCATGGTTGTTAATTTTGAAGGTAATACTGGATCCCTTTTCTTTCTTTCTCCTTTGTAGATATAGCTCATATGTCATCAATGATCCCACCAATTCTTCAACCTTCATATTCTCAATCTCCTTACTTTCTTCAATTGCAGTTACTTTAGAATGAAAACGATCAGGCAAGGATTTGAGGATTTTCTTTACAATTTTGCTCTCTGAATATTTCTTTCCCAAGGTATAAGCAGTATTGGTGATATGACTAAGTTTTGCATAGAAGTCCTTGAATTGTTCATCGTCTCTCATGGTTAGTTGTTCAAACTCTAGAGTAAGAATTTGAAGCTTGGATGACTTGACCATATTGGTTCCTTCATGAGCAATTCGTAAGATGTCCCAAGCATCTTTTGCAACCTGACAAGTAGAGATTAAACGAAATTGATTAGAGTCTACAAAAGAAAATATGGCATTTAACGCTTTGGAGTTCCAATTAGTATAATTGTAATCAGTTGTAACCCACTCGTCTGCCTTTTTCTCTCTTTCTACACCATCTTCAGTGATGGTAGGAGTTTTATATCCATGGACAATTGAGTGCCAAGCTTTTTCATCAAGGGATTGGATATACACTTGAATTCTAATTTTCCAATAGGCATAATTAGTACCATCTAAAACAGGTGGTCTAAATGGAGCTCCGTCCATAACTAGGTTTATATGGATCGCACTTGAAAAGTGTACCCGCTCTGATACCAATTGAAAGTTCTAAAACCTAGATTAATTAAATTAAACACGAATTTTAATTTTAATTAAATAAGCAGTGGACAGAATGTAGTCAGAACTGGAAAGATATAGAGATAACAGTTCTGACTCGCACAACTGTGTTCGTTTCCTAATCTTGTCTAGTGCGGAAATTAAAGGATTAAATACGAACACACGATGTAACGTGGTAAACCCCTAAGGGAAACATCCACGGGCCCCCATGCCATGGGTAGAAACAATCCACTAATAATCTTGTTCAAAAATACAATAGTATCGGTTTTTGTAATTTCGCAAAATTAACAAAATAACAATCAAAAGAAAACAGATCAACTCCCTGTGATACTTCTTCTTCTGACTTGTTGATGAAGTGGAATCAAACCCACCGGTCTTGACTTTATCGCCACTTTCCTATTGTACTTGACCGCAACCACCACTTGGATTAAGAACCCCCGTTCTTAACTTCACGCCAAGTAGCTTGAGCAAGATATGGAATTGTTTGTTGAGTACCAATTAGTTCTTGATTCTTCAATGAGTTTGAAAAAAACCTTTTTGCTTTGAAAGTTGAAAAAAATTCTTGAGCAAGATATGGAATTGTTCGTTGAGCAAGATATGGAATTGTCTTGTTTTACCTTGAATGTATTCGGTTGGTTTCAAGCTTATGGAACAAGAACACCAAAATTATTTTCAAAAGCAGTTATTCCTTATTGATTTCTACTCTTACTTATAGTTAAAGTAGAAATCAATTTAGGAATTATTTCTTACCTAAGAATATGCAACAAAGATGGTAAGAGAATTAGTAGGAAAGAATATAGAAAGATTTTCTTAGATTTGTAGTAGGAAAGAATTTAGGAAACTAAATATTTCCTTCCTAAACAAATCTAAGAGAATAAGAAAAATTCTTTAACCTACAAAAGGAGCTGTCATTAATATTCATGAAATCAGAATATATCAAATATAGAAACAGAATAAAATCGTAGTTTTTGCTGATCTGGAAAAATGATTCGCCTATCAAGCCAGTCAGTCAGAACTGGCGTTAATCAGACCAGTCAGAAACACAAATGTTGACATGCTCTTTTATCATTAAAAATCAGTTATATTTATTAAGATAGCCAAGATATAAAAAGTGAAAAATATGACACATATTTTTCCAACAAAAACAAATATTAATTTATATAAATGCATATTACCTAAACAAAACATTATCATGGATTAAAACTAAGACATTCAAACAGTATCACTTATTCAAACCTTGCCATAATTAAACAATATCAAAGATCACATAGAAGTATCACAGGATAAAAACAGTATCATGGATTAAAACGGTATCAAAATATGCTAATTACCTAAACAAAACAGTATCATGGATTAAAATAATATCATAGATTAAAACTAAGACATTCAAACAATATCACAGGTTCAAATATTGCCATAATCAAACAGTATCACAGGATTAAAACACTATCATGGATTAAAACGGTATCAAAATATACTAATTACTAAACAAAACAGTATCATGGATTAAAACTGTATCATAGATTAAAACTAAGACATTCAAACAATATCACAGTTTCAAACATTGCCATAATTAAACAGTATCAAAGATCACACACACACACACACACACACACACATATATATATATATATATATATATATTCAAACAGTATCACAGAATTAAAACAGTATCATGGATTAAAACATGTTTCAAATGATAGTGAAATATTATGACAAAGTTTCAATCTATTAAACCTTGCCATAATTAAACAGTATCATAGATTAAAACTAAGGCATTAAAACAGTATCATGGATTAAAACTAAGACATTCAAATATTAGATGAAGGAACATTCAAGCTCCTATTTACAACAATTCTATGTCCATTTATATTGTGATACTGTTTTCTGTGATACTATTTTGTATAATATAGTATCAAATAACATACCATGACTAAACATTAGATGATGGAACATTCAATCTCCTATTTACAGCAATTAGATGGTGGAGCATTCAAGCTCCTATTTACATAAGATAGTAGAGTATTCAAGCTCATATTTACAGCATTCAAGCTCATATATACAACATTCTATGCTCATTTCTGTTGTGATACTGTTTTGTTTAATACAATATCAAGTTGCTATTCTATAATACAGTATCAACAACAGATGTTACCTCATTGTTTATATAACTGGAAAATGCTCATTGTTTACATAAATGCTAAAATACTCAACCTAAATACTCAACCCAGGTTAATCATACTGGTCAGCTTCTCTTGCAGCACGGATAGATCAATGCTAACTGTTAAGATATTAAGAATAGAGTACAACCACAGAAGATGAAGAAATAAAAAAGCATACAAACCAAAGATAAGGATTCAAACACTGTGACCAAAGTCCATAAAACGTTATTTTTGTAGTTTCACAACTAACAAAATCTTCACTAAAAAAACTGCCTAAAAAGTGATCCAAAATCTTCACTAAAAAAAAAGTGCCTAAAAAGTGACACTGTGCCTTAGAAGCACTCGCCGGAGGTCGCCGGAGGTGGAGGCGGTTGTTGCCGGAGGTCACCGGAGGTGGAGGAGGAGGTGGCCGGAGGTGGAGGCGTGCTGGAGGTGGTCGGAGGTTGTCGCCGGAAGTTGTCGGCGGAGGTTGAAGAGGTTTGTGGAGTTGAAAGATTGTGTCAATGAAAAATATGGTTAAAAAGGGTGATTTTGGAATTAATATAAAATATTGATGTGAAGTATGACTTAATCACAATTTAAAAAAAATTTTTGACCTAATTTGAAATAAGTAATGTGGAGATGACTTATTGACAATTTTCCCGACAAAAATAGTGTATGCGTGTAATTTAACTTTCAACTCAGGGCCCAGCAGCCCAGGAACACTTGGAATCCAATGATCCGTTTCATGTGAAAAGTTCTCCTTCATCATAAACCCGGAACATCATAATCACTTCTGGTAATTATAATTGATTGTTCAGCTGTTCAAAAATACGGTTATAATTGCAATAAATTTTCAAATCATTATTACGCCAATTATCTTTCATAAATGTATACCATGTATGATTGGGTATTTTCGCAGCATCCCATGAATAATTGGATATTTTCACACTGGCAAACTCTATATCACATACCCTAAACATGGGTCAATATGTTCTCATATTTATTATTGTAATTAATGTAACGATTTAATTTTACCGTTCTTTGGTCTGTCTACCTTTTGACACCCTCTATCTACAAGTGGGTTTGGAGAGTGAATCAATTCATGAAAGTTTCAGGGAAATCCTCGTTTTCGAAAGGGCACTTTGGGAGTTTTACTTCCAATAGAACTGGTTCAATTGGTTCTGAAGAGTCACCTGATTGGACAAGATGGGCCGCTGTGAATTCGAGTTTGTGGACACCCTCCTTATTTAAGAGAGTTACTTTCACTGATTGTTACAAATTACGAGTAATTTTTGTTAATTCTTCAGAATTTCTACTCAATACCCATGGTCCACAATTCATAAAGAGGAAGAATTCAAATAATATACACACGCAGAGAGGGTGTAACTGTGTGAAGACTGGCAGGCAGGCGAAGTTAATGATCTCATTGAATGCTCTCAACGACGCTGAAGCAATCGAATTGAATTCTTGGCAGCTAAATCTGGTCCCATCTTTTCGAGGCAAGTGCTTTCTGCATTCTCCTAAAGTTATTCTTCTTTAATCTACACTTCTTCACATTCTTTCTACAAGACTACAAGCCCCTCGTGTTCTATTTCTTTATAAAGATCTTACTACATAAAATTATTGAATATATAACAGTTAATATCACCCAATTCAAGAATCGTTTTTGTCTTTCATTCCTTCATTGATTCCTTCAATTCTTTGCTATCATAATCTTAGTCAGGTGTATTTATTACTTAGCTATGAAAAACAAAGGTCAATGCATATATTATATACAAATGCATGTCTATTCTTGGATATAGCTGATACAAATAGAATGTAATACAATTGAAGTTCTAAATATGTCTAGGAGAGTAAGAAAAAGGAATGGTTCAATTGTAGAAGAAGATAAGGA
The DNA here is from genome assembly GCA_030279155.1 of Forsythia viridissima. Lineage (NCBI taxonomy): Eukaryota > Viridiplantae > Streptophyta > Magnoliopsida > Lamiales > Oleaceae > Forsythia > Forsythia viridissima. Next base: position 26,086,901 of record CM059041.1, on the reverse strand, counting down.
GAGAGCAAATGGGAATTCTTTCGCATCTACACATGGTTATGCTCAGCATAGGCGTTCTAAGAGGTTTATCTTTAACCCTGTTATTTTAGGTTTACATTTGAAGTCCATTTTTCGTGCTAATGGGTTCGGGATCCTTCTGTCATTTGTCAATTCCCTTTCCCCTTTATGGATCCCTTAAGTTTTCTTGGTTTTTTAATGTCTATTTCTTATGTTCATTTAGAGCAAATTATTAGTCAACCCCAAATTGATCATGAAAAAGACTTAGTTTGTGGTGTTGAAGTATTTGGAGCAGATTATTACTTTTAATGAAAATAAAGAAGTTCCAAAAACTCTTATTTTTGTGCTAACCATGGCATTACTGTGATACCAATTCTTGCTGGACCAAAGCTTTGAAATTTATGCAAAAGAACTATTATACCACAGGGTTTGGGGAAAGATATAGGTTACTTTGCCTTTCAAACAGTCTACTTATGGTTGAATGGAACTGAGTCTTGGTGTAACAACCCAAATATTTAAGGACTCGAGTGACACGACCCATCGTGGATCCACCTAATGGACCCAAAACGTGACATGCACTGATGATAGATGCCAACTAGATGCGAGACCCATTATTAAGGATAACTTTGACTTGACTTTGACCATAAGATATTTAGAAAAAAATTGGTAGAATTTCCCAGTAAATTGGACTAAACCAAACCTGAAAAGCAATCAAATTTTCCCAAAAACATACTTATGATAACAATTAGGGACCACCTGTCCCACAACACACATAATAATTAAGATCAAGTATAGACAACTCTATCATCATCAATGTCTTTTACAAATGACCCAAAAGCATGTGAATTTACAAAAGAAGCAGTGAGTGTATCTAGTCATAAACATATAATCTAAAAGAACTCTTTCAAAAGACCCAGAACAATTTTCCCAAAAATAAATGATGAGATGCTCAATGGAGATGGATCATACAAACTAATGCTCGTGTGGCTCTGTCTCAGAAATCATCAAGCTCTTCAAAAGCTGCTCGAAACTCAACTACTACCTAATAAGGAAATATGGAAAAATATGTGAGCTGATAGCTCAGTGAGTGGAGAATTCGCAATTAATTATAATTTTTAATTTAAACGTGTTTATTGAAAAGCTAATCTATACCCTTCCATAATTTCAGTTTCTGAAATCCGAGAATACTTTTGAACTTTACCTGCTAAATAACATGAAATAATTTTCAAGAAAATTGATTTCTCATATTATATAGTGAGTAATGCAGACTGCTAAGTATAAAGAAACTGGATAATTTGATATTTTAGTAAATTTGCAAACAAGTGCCATATGGTAATACTATATGCAAACATGTGTTTCCTACAAACTAGATAAGATGTCATGTACTGAAAAATTACACAGGAGGTATCATGAATGATTGATAATTTGTAATATAAAAATCTAGTCATACGCGCGTAGACTGGTTGAGCACTCTTGTACACGGCCTAAAGCTCCTTATGTGTACAAAAGTGGGTTCTAAAGACCTATGAGATAAGCACCTTTATACACGGCCTAAAGCCCTTCTGTGTATAAGAGTGGGTTATAAAAACCTCTGATAATACACCCTATACACAGTCGTAACGGATACTTTCTGGTGATTTTAACTGTATCTGGATAATGATTTTTCTCATGATAAAACATAATAATAATTTGAACTGGATTTATTTATAAACTCTATTCTATTATGAAAATCATGCTTGTCTAACTAATTATTTTGAAAATAAGATCAATGTGATAATAACAATTCATAATAATTATGAGCTAATATATATGGTTTTTAAATTCTTATATTTTGAAAAATAAGTTTTTCCACTTACAGAGCTAGTGACCGAAATTTAATTCGGTTGATAAGCCTGACCAATCTCTGTGTCACCTCTTGAAAGTTAATTCGGGTAGTGAAGTACCCTCCCAAAATCTGTTTTTGCAGAAAATTGTACCGTGGTCTTTCAACTACTTGCCAATCACCACTAGGTCCCTAAACTTTCATAAAGTCTTAAATTCGAATCTAATGGCTAGGGGCGACAATTCCGGATGTCACACTTGGAATTGGAACTAGATATAAGTACATTAATTGATTTTTCAAGAATTTCAATTCCATAACCACAATGCTTTGATGCCAAATAGAGCATGATGGTCTTTATCCTCTTTCAAGGGCTATATGTTTTGGAGTATTTACATTAGTAGGAGGTTTTGTACTCGATTGAATGTACATGTGATTCGTAAATTGCTCGTGTAAAAAAGTTAGGCTTTGGTGCACTGTTGATGCGTTGTGCATGATACAGCTAATGATTTTCTTCCATTACGAATGAGTTTCATGCAACAGAATTTAAAGGATATACACTAAACCTATTCTTTTCATTTGTGCTTTTCTTTTGCTTTGTACTCTTCTATTTGCTTTGTGTGTCAATTGGATTGAATGCCCGTCATTTTGAGAGTTTCTCTTGTTATATAGAAAATAATGGGCTAATTACAAGGCTAAATTTCAGCAATTACATCAATCAAATCTACCTAATTAAGGTAAGTGAATATATATATATATATATATATAGCTAATTACAATATATTTAAAAGAATCATGCCTAAAATAGATAAACTAATTAAGGTTTGATATATGTCGTCTATATCTAATTAATATCCCCTTCAAATTGATGCTGGTCGATCAAGAAGCATCAATTTTCTTACAAGAAACTGATGGCCCTGTCGTGTTGTGACCTTTGTAAACACATTAGCTATTTGGAAGTCAGTGGAAATATGAGAAAGAGAAATAACACGAGTGTCCAAGGCTTCCTAAATAGAATGACAATCCACCTCAATATGCTTTGTGCGCTCATGAAAACCAGGATCAGCAGCAATCTAGATGGCACTAGTGTTATTGGCATGAAGAGTAGTGGGATCACACTAAGAGAAACCAAGCTAAGGCAGAAGCCCACGAAGCTAGATAATATCAGGACAAGCTACAGTCGCACAGTATTCTAATTTTGTAGAAGATTTTGAAACTCGAGCCTGCTTTTTAGCTTATGTTTGGCTAAGCTTAAATTATAATTTAATCTGGTGAAATTGGCCAAACATATTTTTTATTCACACATTTCGTAGGACTTATAACTTAGTACCACTTATTATTCACACATTTCTTAGGACCCATAACTTATAATCATATAAAAAATAATTTTAGCACTGCCAAATATGCAATTTGTCTTCCAAGAAATCAAAAAAAATTCAAGGAACATCCATAGCCCGTGACAGCCCGTCGGGTGTCAGGACAAACTACATAATTAGCATCACTATAAGCAACAAGATGAAAAGGAGACCAGCAAGAAAGAACAATCCACGAGTAGGTGACTAACGAAGATATGGAATGATACGATGCACAGCAGCAAGATGTAGATGGCAGGGAGTTTGCATAAACTGACTAACCTGCTGGACAATGAAGGAAATATTAGGCCGAGTAATCATTAAATAGTTCAAACTACCCACCAGTTGACAAAATACACTAAGGTTAGAAATGAGATCACCCTCCTCATGACGATGCTTCTATTTATTTCCATAGGAGTATGCACAGAAGATGTGTCATGAAGCTTAGCCAAAGTAATCACAGTGAAGCCTAGCTAAAGTAATCAAATCCTGTTTGTACTTATGTTAATTTAGAAAAGTACCCGAAGAATGAGTAATAAACCTCCAATCCCAAGAAGTACGTAGGTGGACCAAGATCCTTCATATGAAATTAGGCCTGATGCTGCTGCAGACGGGTAATCAAGGACGAATTCGTCTCGGTAATAACAATATCATTAACCTAAACAACAAGAAGAACAATACCACTAGATGATTTGCAAAGAAACAAAAATAAATCATATTGGCTTTGCTCAAAGGAAAAGCGAAGCAAAGTGGTCTTGAATTTGTCAAACCATGCCCGGGGAGCCTATTTTAGCCCATATAGAGATAGCTTCAACTTACATACATCCGAAGAAGAGATGGAAGGCAAGGCATGTGGTACGGCCATGTAAATCTCGTCTTTGAGATCACCATAAAGAAATGCGTTTTTACGTCCATATGATGAAGTGGCTAGTCCTGCAACTAGCAATAGAAATAACCATTCGTACATTTTGGTGATTGGATACCACATACTCTTGCCTATTATCGAAGGTAACCAACTGTGCTTTATAGCGATCCAGAACGTAGCTTGATCAAGTAGACCCATTTACAACTAATGACTTTAACATTAGCAAGACAAGGAACAACATCCCATATGTGATTGTCCAAAGAGTCCGGAGTTCGTTTGACATTGCCTTACGCCAGCATTCATATTTATCAGCATCGGAATAAAATAAGGGAATGGGAATAGATATTAGAGTAGCATGGAGAGATGTATGAGAAAAGACATACTGATCACGAGGACGAGATAGTCTGGTGGAGTGGCTAGGAACGGTACTTGAAGTGAGATCATCCTCGGAAGGGACAACCTTAACAGGCTTAGGTTGTGGGCCAGGCTTGGGAAGTGTCAAAGTTGGTCGTCGTCGTTCATACACAATTCTTCAAGTTTGAATCGTTCAATGGTCAATTCATCAAAAGTAGGTAGAACATTTATCTCAGGTAAGGATTCATTATGAGTAGAAAAGAAAGGTTGATTTTCAAAGAAGACAACATGACGGGAAATACGAAATCTATTAAAACATGGATCAAAGAAAACATAACATATGTGCGAGGTGCTACAACCCATAAAAAGTGCATTTAATTGTTTGAGTAGAAAGTTTGTGACGTTCATGGTGTGGCAAATGAACAAAATAAACACAACCAAATATATGCATATCAAGATAGTTAGGATGTCGATGATGAAGACGATAATAAGGAGACTCAAAGTTCAAGATTGGGAGGGTAATCGATTAATTAAATAAACTACCGTAGACAAAGCTTCAACCCATAATTTAGATGGAACAAAATCTCCAAGGAATAAAGCGTGAACAACATCTAACAGGTGGCGATTCTCACGTCTAACAACACCATTTTGCTGTGGTGTATAAGGGAAAAAAGTGTTGGGAAAAATTCCTCTTTATTGGAGAAAATCATGAAATTCATGAGACATATATTTGCTACCAAAATCAATAAATCAAATCAAAACAGCTTTTAGCACAACTACCATGAGATGGAAATGAAAGAGACTTACGCTTAATTTACACGTGGAGAAATCAAAAGAAAGATGAGATGAAAATTGACCTTATTGCCCAACAATTCAGAATTAACTAAATAAGATAAAACAAAAGAGTCGGATGACCCAAATGTTTGTGCCAAACTTCTCCCTTATTATTGATCGTAGTACAAGACAAAGATAAGAAATTAGGAATGGAAAAGTGTAGTGGAAGCAATCGTCCAACTTAAAGCCCCTTCGCGAGTATCTTCTCTAGTCCTCATCTTGCACATGACAACCATCACGAGAAAACCGAACATCACAGTTATTATCAACCAACTGTCCTACCGAAATGAAACTAGTAGAAAGTGCAGGAGATACAAAGACATCTTTAACTGAAGAATTAATATCTCCAACAACATGAATAGTTAACTGACTACCATTAGCAATCTGAATGTAGGAGGAGCCATGATGTGGTCGAACATTGCTAAGAGTGTTGGAGGAACTAGTCATATGATAAGATGCACCAGGATCAACAAGCCAAGATAGATATGTTAAGAGTACAATTGCCTTGAATACCTAAGGCTGAAAAGGCTGAAATAATCATTTGCTGAAACATTTCGGGTGTAAGAACTGATTGATCAACAGCTATGAAGAACTAGTGGAAGAGGAAGGACTAACTGAGGCCTGATAGGCATTAGCTTGACGATTCTGGGGGTGAGTAGGAAAATCTTTGATAATATGTCCTGGCTTCTTGAAGTAATTGCAGGATTTCTTTGTGCAATTAGCAACTATATGCCCATATTTTTTGCAGCTCAAGTATTGCACCTTCTGTATATCTATATCATTGCCTTTCCCGTGAGCTACATAAGCAACTGGATTAGCGGGTATAACTCCCCAAAACAAACATCCGAAGTCGGAGAAGGATCACAATTCATCAAACTGATATTTGTTGCTCTGTTCATGAACCTCTTGAACAGATTAACTTTGCATAAATTATGTCAGCGAAGTCAGCCCATAAGTTCTGAAACCCCGAGAAATAATCCTGAATGGAAAGATTGCCTTGAGTGTAATTAGTGATCTAGTATTCCAACTGAAATCGTCTGGCCATGTTGTTCTGATGATAAACCTTCTTTAGATACTCCCATATAGTGTAGGCAGTCTTATACGGCCTTAAATTAAGAACAATCAAAGGATGAACACATCCCAAAATCCATGTCATTACTAACATCTTTGACCTGCCATTGTGTCAATTTAGGGAGTTCGGTAGGGCCTGTTCACTGCCATCGATATAACCCCATAATTCTTGACCCTAGGAATAATTAGAATTGAAATGCCCATGCAGAGTAATTATTTCCTGTGAAGCACACACGAAAGGATTCTGAGTTGATAGTTGACATGATGTGTCTCACAAGAAAACAAAATGCAAACACCAGAAAGTTCTGGAAAGTTGACGGATTGAAATGCAAATTCCGAAATTTCGCAGAACAAAATGAAACATTAAAAAACTGTAGGAACCAATGTGAAAATTTTAGAAACCTCATGGACCGAAATGCAAAATAGGGACCAAGTGAAAAATCCAGAAACTTTACACAAACCTTGAGGACAACTATATCTGTGTTTCCTTTCAAAATACAGTAGCCTAGTCACCGAAAGGATATACTATTCCCTAAAGAGAAATCAACAAGAGATTTCGACACATCCACCAATCGTAGAGCTGCCAATAGCTTCTTCACACCGCCTCAAAAGTGCCGAATATACCATAGAGGTGGTATTGACCACCAAAATGAAAGAAGGAAACCTTAGAAGATTCGGTCACCTAAACAATATGAGTTGGAATTATGGCTCTGATACCATGTCAATTGGATTGAATAGCCCTCATTTGGGAGTTTCTCTTATCATCGACCGTGAGGAGGTTTTCACCGCTACTCACAAAAAATGGAGTATACATATTTCTTCCCCAAATTAACAATCCATCATCTCAAATCTCCTCTACTTTGTGTTCCCTTTTGCAAAATTCTTCTATTGGAAATCAAAAATCCACGTTCTGTAAATCATCAATGCACGTGCGGTCGAATCCCACCACGGGTAAGTAGTATATACTAGTTATATAGAAAACATTGGCCTGTTTACAAGGCTAAATTTCAATAATTACATCAATCAAATCTACCTAATAAGGTAAGTAAATATGTATAGCTAATTGCAATATATTTACAAGAATCATGCCTTAAATAGATAAATTAATTAAGGATATATCTGATTGATACTGTGTTCTTCCATTTCATTAGTTTTCTAGAACTGCTATTTTTGTGGTGACTTAATTTACGAGATGTAAAGATATCTTTGTTAACCATATTTGCAGTGCTTCTGAAAGAAACTTAGATCTTATAAGAGCCGGGGATTCTCACTGCACACAGAAGGACTTCAATCAATCACATGTAAGCATTCTAAATTCTTACACAAGAAGAGTCCAGCAATTTAAAAGCTCATTGAAAGTGATTGCTAATTGGATGAATTTGACTAACCTTTGAATCTACAGGGTTTGGTAGCACCTCCTATAAATATTGGCAGAGCAAGTGCACTTCAAGAAAAATCCTTTAGTGTCAAGACAGATGATATATCTAATCATAGAGCCTCCTTGGAAAATGATGTGAGAATATTTGTTCAGTGTCAAACTTTTTTCTACTTATGCCTATGTATTTGTTGATGGAAATCAGTTTAGAATACTGCACTATTACAGGACTGGACTGATGAATGGCACAACTAATCTTGAATATTTAATCACTTTATACCTATTGTTACCATCTAGATTATTCACACTCCAATATTAGCATTTTGTACTCTATCATCATGAATTTATTGGGAAGTCAAATGGCATAAGTTTGGAGCACCATGGCATATCTCATTTGATTTCATTGTCCATTATATTGATAGACGGCTTTGGAATTCAAATTTCACTAATTCTACTGTCGAATCCTTATAGTTCAAAAACATGGACTGTTGATTAGTTATTGTATATCTATGCAAATTGTCTTTCATCTCTGTCTTCCACCTCCACTTTACAGTTAATAGGTTTGAGTATCCTAGTACTAAGGGTCTCTTAACGGCAATTGTCACAATAAACTGAGAAGTTGACCATTCACAAGATTGTAACAGGATGGGATTGGTGAAGAAGGGGTATCAGTTTTGTCCATGATATCCCAGGCATTCTAAATATATGATCAGATACACCAGATAGACTTCCTATTTAAGTCTTTCTCTTGTTATAGAATTCTTACAAATTGGATATGCATGGACCTGTACAAAAATTTGATGCAACAAATTCTAGTTTTCTATATATATAAATGAATTGAGTTTTTGTCCTCCAGATTGTTCTTTGAATTTGTCAAAAAATAGAAGAACATAGGAGCTGTTTATTAGGTTCAAAATCCACTTCAGTTTCACTCAGTATCCTTGTAAAAACATATGTATCACATGCTGAATAATTATGTATTTACTTGGTAGCTTAAGACCTAAAAATATTTTATCAAACTGACTTTATTACAGTGGCATGCATCTATAAATTGGTAACCATGTCTCTGATACAGCCTGACTATCCATCTAAGTAAAATACATCTCACTTCAAAACTAACGAACAAATTTTGCAGATTGAGCAATTACAATTGCGGTTGCAGCAGGAGAAGTCTATGCGTATGTTACTTGAGAAGGCAATGGGTAGAGCTTCTAGTACGCTGTCTCCAGGACATCGTCATTTTGCTGCTCAGGTAACCTGAGCCTGGGATTTTTTTTTCTTTTTTAAAAAATTAATGGTAATCAACTTGTGGTTCCCCTGTGAATAATTGAATGTCTTCTGGTTAGGAAAATAATATCTTAAAATAAACTCATCTCAAGATACATTTTCCTGCACCAACCCTTCCTAAGTAGTATTCCATACTGACCTTAAATTAGTTAAATTAGTTCAGTATACAAAAGAAAATGTTTTCCCCCTTGATTTTACATTTAACAATAGAAGTTATACTTAAAGGATCAACATGTACCTGAAAACTTCCAGGCTAGTCAAACTAGTCAATTCAATTTGGGACTTGTGGAGCGGTAATTATTTAGGCATATTGCGCAAGAGTTAGCAACAGACCCTGATATTTGAATAGCATGTTTGGCATTGCTTCATTTTTATCCACACGTTCCTTAGGAACCACAACTTTTATCCACGTTTTATCCCCACATTCCATAGGATTCAGTGCTTATAATCTACAATAAGTTTAACAAACAAGCACTAAATCAATAAATCTGTCTTATGTGATTAGGTGGTTCATAGTCAAGTTTTCCTAATCTAACAAACTATATAATTATTAATTAATGAAATGCAAGTGACTCCAAACATATCCGAAATGAATCCAGGCTGATTTTCATGTGTTCTATATATCCTTCTTCTTATCAGCATGGTTCAGAGATCTGATATTAGTTCTGGCAGTGATACAATGCAACTGTAATAAATTTGTTCTTTGCCTAAAAACTCTGAGCCCTGGTTATTGTGCAATATCATTTATTATTAGTTGGGGACATCAAATATGCAATGTCATCCAACTAAGAATCTCTTAAGACATGCACTTTTATATTCTCCCATATCCCATTGTTCTAAACTGTTCGACAAAGATTTTTTGGGATCTTTGAGTTTTGAACACTTTAACAAAGTTTTTGGAGTGTGCTCTTTACAACATTGCCGAAAGTTCTGTTATAGCCTTTCTTTTATTTTTATTAGTGTCTCAAATTTCATAAACAACTGATAATGAAAACCTTGTGTTTGAAGTATCAGACGAAAGAGTTGATTGCTGAAATTGAATTGCTCGAAGACGAGGTTGCAAACCGTGAACAGCATGTTCTCTCATTATACAGGAGCATCTTTGAAAACTGTGTTAGCCGGACAACTTCTGAGCATAGCTCGGTAGTGGCTTCTCCAGCACATGTAAAGAATGAATCGAGAAAACACCCAAGTATAATTACAAGTGCCTTTTGTTCCTCAATAAAGTTCCCGCTGCAGACTTTCCACTCTCTGGCTACTATAAGTGACTCAGGGAAAAAAAGTTCGTTGCAGTCTAAAACAAGACATGCTTCACTCAATGGTAAAGACAACGTTCATTTTGAGAAAAGTTGTTCCATCCACGTTAAGGTAACACTAATTTACAACAATACATTGTATTGAATGATTATATTACTTTCCCTCTCTCCATAATTGCAACTTCTCTTGAACTTCCATCTGTTGCAGCATGTGTGATTTTTTTGAACAGTTTCTTGATACCTGAGCTTAATTTGGCACCATCTGTTTTTCCCCAAATGTATCATTTTGATCATCCCATTTTCTTAATTTTTTGCAAAAAGTTAGCATGAATGGTTGGTTTCATGCTGGATCTGGTTGGAAAGCATCCTACCCTGATGGTGGGATGAAATTTAAGGATTATATCATAAAACATTGTACTAGCCTTTGGAGAAAACAAAACTGAACCAAACATAAATAATGTTTAACTTATTATTACCTGTTAAGGTTGATTGGAGAAAACGTATTTTATTAATTGCAATAACTCCAATATATATCCTGTAGTGGACTACCATGTTCAGAAGTTAGTTTAACTGGATGTGTCTGAGATTTCATGACTAATTTGAATTGATTGTCGAGATGTAAGAACTGGTTATGTTGCTTATCAAAGTAGTTTTAGGTTTGAATTTTTTTTTTCTTGATTCTAATGCTTAATTCTCCTTATCTTTTAATATTGTTATGTTTTTGTTATAGTTTAGTTTTTTTGCCTTAAGTCTTCTAAATCAGAATTCATTGTGATTCTCTGTTACCATTGTAAGTTAGGAAATTGTGAATTGCAAATGAGGCCATTTCTTTACTTTTCATTTTTTTCCCCCTTAAATGTGTAATTTCTTTCTCAACTTTCTTGTATGTTCCCTTTTCTCATTTTTCTTATCTGTTCTTGCGTCCCTTGAATTTTTACTAGTCATTTTTTTTTTTAAATTTTAACGCACAACCACAGTAATAATATCTGCTTCGATATCATTCTTTCACATTTAGTTGCTTTAGTTTTTAATTTCTCCATCATGTTGATGTTTTTGCTATGCTTCACTATTTGATTTCCTCCTCCCTGTTTGGCTTCCAGATATTGATTCTAGAGACTAGTAATTGGTTAGTAGTCCTTTCCCTGAATTTTTACCCTACCACTGGTGGTTATTCCCTACCCTTCAGTGACGTATAACGTAACAAGAAATAAAATATGGAAGAGAGGGAAGAAAAGAGAGAGAATAGAGAAGAATTAGGGGGAAGAAATAATCAATCTTTAATTATTAATAATAGTCTTGTCCTTTATATGAAATCATATGTCCTATTTATAAGGTAAAGAATTTAAATCTAAACAAACTTCTAGTAAAATAACAACTATTAAAATGATAAAATCCTATCTAATAAAGCTATCTCACAAAGCTAGTTCAATCTTATTCAAAAGCTATCTAATAAAGCTACTTCAATCCTATTGAAATCCAACTATATCTTCAATTCTCATTTTCTTCGATATCTTCATTTCTTATCCTTATTTCCCATCATTTCTCCCCTGCTGAGAGAACTCGACTCCGATGAGTTAGACTGCAAAAATCTGGCCACGGAGGTCGATCTTTCCTTTTAACCAAGTACTAAAGCCACTCCCAATCACAATATATATACAGATCCTCTATATCATCTACAAGGACATCAGTTTGCATACAAAAATAGAAGCGTGAGAAACTGGAATATGCTCTATAGTAACAAATTCCCACCATTGTTTTTTTAGATTTAATAGTTCTTCGTTGCCATCACTATGTAAGATCATATGCTTCTTTTGGATGGAATCAAAAAAATCAACAACTCCTTCATAAAAGATGCAATCTGGTGGCCACCAAACTTGATCTTTTGAGCCAACCACATTCTCACTACACTCTGCAATCTTACTTTTAGATATTTTGGATGGAGAAAGTTGAATCCACGACTCTTTTACCTTGTCCAAGGGTTTTGTTGCCTTAGAATCTGCATGAGTCAAAATTCGTCCTTTTCAAGTCTCTTTAACTTCATTACTCACAATTGACATGGATGACATTTTATCATTGGGGTTTTCTTCTTCAATTCTTATCCCTTCATTAACATCTATAGTTTCTTGAGTTAACAAAGCTAGATCTAGGAAGGCACTAGCAGACTTCATCTCAGCAACCAACTCGTCTCCATATGTAATGTTGTTATTCTGATCAACAGTACCATTAGTCCCGTTGCACACAGAGGAGACTACTGCATTATAATCATCCAAACAAACACTTAAAGATTTTATGATTTGTGTTAGGTAAGGTTTGAGCTTGACTATTCTCTCCACCAAATGTATTGTAACAACCTCATGACTGATCTTTTTCACACTAATCAAATGGAGAGTAAGTAATTCTCGAGAGAGATTTCTTCCAATATAAGAGTCATAATTGTTTCCATGGATATGAAAATTTTCTCTAGAAGATAATCTCTTAAGGCCTTAAGAAAATGTTGGAACTTGTCAATTATCATTTGTTTACATTCTACATCCAACATAATGACACAATACCTCACGTTGGCCATAGTTTCAAGTATTACGGCCAACTTAGAATACAATCTACTCGCTGTGTCAGAGAAAAGTGCAAATGATGATATAATCAATTGAAAGATATCCTTTATTTTCTCATTACCGGGGCATCGGGTCAGTAATTCTAATTACTTATAGAAGACGCTATTGTTACTTTTATAGCAACATTTGAATGCTTTAAAAGCTCATATGCAACCAATTCCTTCATCAGTGGATGAAGAGCTGTGAGCATGGATATGGCAGGTGATTGTTCCACTTTTGAGAGCAAATCCTCAATGTGTTCAAGCAAAGGTAGGAAGAAGCTTTTTCCCATCTGCCATCAACTGTTCTTCCAACTTATTATAGGCACGCAACAACATTTTGGCAACTACACTTTATCATATCATTATTTGGACTATTTTGGATAGGGGCAAAGGAAAAAATTAAAATTAAAATCTTTGAAATCCTAAAATAGTAACCAAATCCACACACTAACAATCTTAGGACAAAGCGCACAAATTACTTGTAATCTCCTTTTTTTTTCCCCAAAAGCAAACAACACGAAATAAAAATCAATATAATCTCACCTTTTTTTTTCAACTAAGCAAATAAGAATTTTTTTAAAAAGAAAAAAATTCACTACTTTTTTTTTCCCTTGAAAAGTAACCCCACACGTGAATAGTGTTTCGTCTTCGGCAGTTAAGAAAAAAGAAAAGAAAAATATTTTGAGTTTTTTTTTAAACAACGAACAAGAGCAAACTTAACTACAAATAACTAAAGCGGGAACAGTACTGCTGATTTTTTTGAATGAACAGTACCCAAGTCAACCGTGCGAATAGTGATTTGTGAACAATACTTTTCCACAATTGCTGCAAATTTTACATGTGATGAACAATACGATATGAGGAAAGAATAAGCTCTGATACCAAAACTGAAGTAAAACGTAAGAAGAAATAGAAATATGGAAGAGAAAGGGAAGAAAAGAGAGAAAATAAAGAAGAATTAGGGGGAAGAAATAATCAATCTTTAATTATAGTCTGTCCTTCATCATAGGTTCAATATATAAGGTAAAGCACTTAAATCTAAACGAACTTCTAGTAAAATAATAGCTATTAAAATGATAAAATCCTATTTAATAATGCTATCTCATAAACTAGTTCCATCCTATTCAAATTCTATCTAATAAAGGTAATTCAATCTTATTGAAATCCAAATATATCTTAAATTCTCATCTTCTTCGATATCTTCAATTCTTATCCTTATTCCCCATCATTCAGCCATCGAGAGAGCCACACAAACAGAACCATACTTAGGCAATGCCGATTGGCACTTTAACCATTTAAATAGCAGCTATAGGTTTTAAAGAAGTGTCGAAATCTCTAAATAAAGCAGCCACATCCTTTTCCTGTCTGAAAATGCTTTTGCTCATAAAGACAATGGGGGGATTTACCTTTGGTTGCAATGGCATTTGCAGACACCGGATAACCATGCAACGGATAGGGATGAGCTACCTTAAAGACAGAGATTTGGCCACCCTGAATTTCAATAATTGAAAATTGATAGATTTATGAGTTCCATTGTCATAATTGGTTATGATAACCACAATAATGCGGCTTTGGTTTCTCATTAATTCAATCCTAATGAAAAATGAAAGCTGTTGGTAGGTTAATTCATAATGTCCTCTCTAAGAGCATTGATAGAAGTATCTCTTCATAAAATTTGTTTATGGATTCAGGAACAGGCACCAAACACAAGTAAAACTTCTGCACCTAGGACTCTGAAAGATCATCTCTACCAGTGTCCAAGTAGGTTGTCAGAGGAAATGGTTAGGAGTATGGCGGCTGTTTACTGTTGGCTCCGTAGCACATCCTCAGCCAATATGGAACAAAACCAGTCACAGTTTTTGGCAAAGTCATCCACTAATGTTATACTTCCACAGCAAGGCGTTGGAGAGAAGAAGGAAGGGTTGGCCAGATCCACAGTTGAAATATCATGGATATCAACAGATAAGAATAACTTCTCGCGTGCATCTTATGCCATCAACAACTACAGGTTGGTTCCTTTATCAGGTCAAAAAGGAATGTGAGAGATCTTTCATTTCCTAAATTTGAAATATTGAGGGAAATAATTTACTTAAGAAGTTCTTTCAATATGTTCTGTTAGAATCTATAATTCAAGAAACGGTGTGAATGGAATATCTTTAAATAGCTTGATACCATTCATTATTTCCGCTAAACTATAAAATTGTGTACGATTGTTTTTAGGTGGCAATAACTGGCTATTGGTTGCTAATGATGCATAGCATATGCTTGTAAGGTCCATCATAAAATTCTTTTTATCTAAAGACAATGCTCCTCTGATGCACTACAACCTATTTATATGTCACTAATACTGCAGTAAATATCCAGAACATCCATGGATAGGTACACTTTAGGCCAAGAGAAACTTTAATGACATTTGTTGCACCTAGTTCTACATGAACGCTTCAAAACTGTTTACACAAGACATTTTTTAGCTTTCTCACTGAAGTGCTCTTTGTAAAGGTTGGCACGAGGTTAATAGTATGCACTTTCTGAGTCCAACAGTACAGTGTTGAAGCTTTTCCAAAAATGCCCCTTTTTTCCTTCTTGCTTGTCTCTAACTTTGTATGTTCATTTTGATCAGGGCTTTACCATCCAATTAATAATGTGTGGTTCCTATCCATATGTTAAAGTGCAGATGTCTTTCCCTACCTAAGTGCAGATGTCTTTCCCTACCTAAGTGCAGACAATCCACAGCTCAACTAAAAGAAGAATGAGACCATCAAAATTCTGTAGTCCGAGAAAATCAACCTTTTCTTCAATCTAAAGTTTGAGCAATAAACATTTTTTAGATAGTTGCTGCATCAAGTTTATCCTTGATGTTCTAGTCGAATGATATTTTCATCCGACACATAATTAGTGCATAAATTATTGAATAGATACCATCCCTCAAAATATCAACAATCACTGATGAACTCTTACTGAACAGGAACTGGGTTTACTGGGTAAAACAAAGAAACTACTGCTAGGGTTATGGGTAACTCAATTTGTTAGTTGTTCTTGTTTCTGTAATTTTTTTCTTTCGCTGTGGATTAAAGAATGTTTCTATTTTATGAGGACTTGAGGATTGGGTGTGAAGTCTTCCAATAAACTACTGCATCTTTTTCTGTTTTGCTGGTTATGAAGAGCACAAATGGGATCCTCATTTTTGTTCCTAGTATAGCTCTTCCACAAAGAAATTATTAGACTTTACATATGTGCTCATGCAATTAATTTGTTTGATCTTCTGATATTTCAGACTTCTGGTAGAGCAGTTAGAAAAAGTTAATGTCTGTAAGATGGACTCCAATGCCCAGATAGCATTTTGGATCAACTTGTATAATTCCCTGGTTATGCATGTAAACATCTCATAGCTGGTAAATTAGTTATCATTTGGATTTTTCCTTCCAGTGCCTTTTTTAACTTTATTTTCTGTGTTTGTTCATGAAGGCATATCTGGCTTATGGGATACCACACAACTCGCTCAGAAGGTTAGCATTGTTTCACAAGGTGTGGATATTATTGTCTAAATAAATATTTCTATGTAGCTTAGTTCACATTGGATTTTCTACTTTGCACAAACATTGATATATATTTTATACTATTCGAGCACAAGTTAAGAAAATCAATTTTGACGCTCTATCTTGGAGTATCTGTTTACTGCATATTTCAAGAAAGAAATTATAGCCTTTACAAATATGTCTATAGGAAGTTTAAACTATTCCTGAAAATATTGTTCATCGGGTGAGAAGCAACATTTTGGCCCTTAAATATTTCCTTCCACTCAGAATTCTAGGTGGCTTTGTAGAGAACAAAACCTATCTGAGGAGCTACTGATTTAAAGAGTATTCCAAAATGTTTTTCTTGTTTAGAGGCTTTTTTCGTTGAATCTGGTTATCACGATTGTAGGGAGTTTTCTCCGCTACAGGAACTTAAATGTTTGTGCGTTAGTACGTCCTCAATTTTTCCCCTCACAAATTATCTCCTCCAAAATTTGTTCACCGCTTCAATCCATCTCCCTAATTCGATTATCTCCTTCAACAGATCATCTTCAAAATCTGCTCACCTCCTCAGTCCATCTCCCTCAATCGATCATCTCCCTCCACCGATCATCTCCAAAATCTGTTCACCACCTCAATCCATCATCATAATAGAGCCTACGGTCGGATTTCACTGCAAATAAGCGGTATACTAGTATTTACTGCTTTTATGTGTTAACTTCTCAATGTGGTAAATAGAATGCTTTTGAGGCCATATCTTCTGTATGGCCTTTCTAGCCTCTTTATACGGAAGTTAGTGAAATATTGTTCCGTTGTTTTGGTAACTGTAATGCCAGGCTCGTATCTCTTTGCAAGTTTAGTTGATTTTCTTGGGTAATAAAGTCACCTCAGCCGAAAAAAGTTACCAGTATAAAGAGAATAATTTCATGTTTGCTGAAATATAGTCAAATAATTACCACAAAAATATACATTGAATTAATTACCATTCCAGTAGCTACACTAAATTTCGTCAACAAATGATGGTGGCAGTGGTAAAAGCAAATGAATTATAGTCTCACAAATCTGTGGGCACGTGCAGGCATGTGGGTCTGTAGATATACATTGTCTAGATCTGTGCATGAATTACGGAGTTGTCCTGTGCCCACTTAAGTGAGAGTTAAGACTGGTGGTTTTGGATGGCGGGAGGGGACATGTGAATGCAGGCATGGAAAGGAGTAGAAAAGGAAATCAAATCTTGAAGATAAAAATGAAAAATTCTAAAGATAATAGAGGAATCCAGAATGACCAACAACAAAATAGGCCCTTATTCCCATTAATTTTGAGATGAGCTACTTGATTCGTTTAATCACTACATCTAGTGGAAGGTCCAATGCAGCTACATTATTAACCACCAGGGGGGGGGGGGGGGGGGGGGGGGAGGCAGGATTTTTTCTTCTTCTTAATTTGTAAAAAACATATAATAAAAATTAAAACGTTAGCTTCTGTTAAGAAATTATTTGCAGTTTAGTGGTTAATGTTCTGCTTTGAGGCTGCAGACACCTGAGTTTGAATCCCAGCGGCTATACTATTAATTTTCCATTTTTCTATGAGAAATTTGTAAAATCAGTCCCTAACCTTTAGCACCTATAGGAAATTCATTTTCATTCTTTAAAATCAGACTTTTCATACCACAATCTTAGTTCCATTTGCGTAGTTCGTCCTTTTTGCATAATTTCATCAACTTCTTTTTTATTTATTTATTTATTTTTTGGTGCCCGCACTGAATGCTTTCATGATCAACTATACCATCAATTTATTTGCATTCATGTGTATAAATCCATTGTTCCACTAATTTAAGCTAAATCACAAATTGTACCACTAAAATGACTAAGCAAATTACATTCAGCCCCATTATAGTGGATGAATCTGAAAATGTCGACAATCGAGTTTGATCTAGGTAAAAAATAGAAAAATGCCAAAATTGCACCACAAAATCAAGTATGCACATAACCTGAATAGACCCTTGTTAAAAAAACACTTATAATCTTTCAATCCCCCAATTTTTATTTTTTATTTTTTATTTTTCGAGTATTATGTAATCAAAACTTGATTTTTTTTAAATAAGATGTTGTTTTATTCATGATTTTATTTGCATTTTATGTACCGTTAGTCCAAGTTGATTACTTTTATATGTTCTTAACAAAGTTTTTGAATAAAATATGTAGCTTTATTGTTTTCTTCAAATGACATCTGACTTATTGTTGTACGACTAATCACCATAGTGCCTCCCCAAATCAAAAATATTGAACCACTTAGTCTAAAAACTTAAGCTGTTAAATAGACCAAATGTATATCATTTAATTATTATTTTCAACACGCCCCCTCATGTATATGTGAGTTTCGTTTTTTTCTCATCAAAGCCTAACACGTGTATAATTTTGTTTAAATGGGTGACAGTGAGACTTGAACCCAGAACCTTTGTCTGCTTTGATACTATGGTAAACCACTTGATCTAAAGCTTAAGATGTTAGACAGAGCCAAATGTATATCATTTAAATATTGTCTTCATAAAAAAATCCTAGCTCCGCTACTGTTAACCACCAAAACAAACCATGTTAGTTTTGGTCTAACACTCTCTTTTAACTTGTTCTAGTGTCTCACGAAGATCGCAACACTTTTACGTTAGATCGACACAACACATGCTCTGATCACTTAAGTCGTGGTTCTCTTAATTTATGGTGAACCGATGCCACCTCAGCTTGTTAGCATATATTTTAAGTTGTTGACTTATCCATTTTAGTGTTTTTAGGAATCCATATTAATAACCTCATTTCTGTTACATTTGTCATATAAATTGAACATCTTGTCCTTTACCAGCGCAATGCTCAATACAATAAAGCAGTGCAGGTTAAATAATTCTTCTGTAGAACTGGTCTTTCAACCGTGTAGGATATATCTGTCACGAAGAATTCCTGTAGCATTTCTCTGTTTCACCCAAATCGTTTTAATGCATTACATCTTTTCCGATTCCTCATTCCTTATTAGTAATTGAACTTCATGCCTAAAACAAGAACATTTGGGGCAGCAGGCTTTTGTTAAAAATGAATCTCGCCTGTACTTGAAGAGACGTGTTGATGACACAATTTAAATAAATAATTGTGTCCTTTCTTAAACCATTTTAAGTTTTTGTACGAGGGTTGTGGTATGAGAGCAATAAATTTCCCGAGTACAAGTCTCGTCGCCGTCATGAAAGCTGTGCAATTAATGTGCCTCCTCTCTTTTAGTTTAAACTTTTAGATGAGATGCCTCAACACTACTATTACTGAAAGGACATTTTATGTACTCTGTGGTGGTTATACTTAACCTAAAATTTTTATATTCCAAAATACTCCAAATATCTTATGAGTTATCCCATCATAATCTTATCAACTAAAACTATGTCAATTGTATAAGCCATGTCATCCATAAATAAATATCTATGTATATTCGATTATTTGTCCATAAATAATCACTGGTGTATCTCTGTGTTGCAGGCTGCTTACAATGTCGGTGGCCATGTCATAAGTGCAAGTACCATCGAGCAGTCAATATTTTGCTTTCGCACCCCTCGAATGGGACAGGTATCACTTTAATCTTCCTTAACAAGGACACTGATTCATAAAAGCATTTACGAAAATCTAGCTTAACTACATTCCCTGTAAATATGTGCATGCCTCGCATCATTGGTAGAATGAGTTAAAATTGTGACTTTAGAAATATTGACTTTACATGCTTGTTTTGGAACTTAAAAGCATGATAACGGGTCGTTTAAGCTTTTATTCCATGTGCAACTGAGAAAGCAAATAATTATATAGTTCCACAACAAAGATAGTGTTCCTAAGGCAAGCCCATCTAAGCATGAACTATTATTAATATTGTAGTAGTAATTGAGAGTTATACCTTCTCTGTATAGAAGTGAAGGAAAATACAATCTTTAGAATTTTACAGTGTTAGAGAGTTACATGTGACAATACTAAATAGCCTTTTATACTGGTACATGTTTTATCGCCCATTGGTATGACATTGAAGCAAAGTAAACGATCGCATATATTTTATTTTCACATGCTGTGATTTATCATGTCAAACGCAGTGGCTGGAGACTGTGTTGTCAACTGCTATGAGGAAAAGATCTGGAGAAGAAAGAAAACTAATCAGTTCAAAATTTGGCCTTCAAAATTGTCAACCACTTGTTTGCTTTGCCCTGTGTACCGGAGCTCATTCTGATCCGTTGGTAACGTCTTTCTTCAGATTTCTGATATATCTATTTATATTTTCTTCTTATTGTCTATAGTTGCCTGAAAATGCTCTTTTTGGGCTTCTCATTCCTAGAGTTGGTGTTTTGCGAAGGTACATTATCAAACGGACCCTCAATGATGATTGAGGTTTCTTATCATTCCTGGCTCTGGAGGTAGTAATAACTCGACTAGCGCTTATGAATGGAAGTTAGGAGAAAATAAGCTCGTACTCTTGACAGGATAAATTATGAAATCCATAATTTAGAGGACTAAATGCTATCAACCTGTTAAGATTATATCCTGATGTTCTAACCATTCTTGAGTTACTAATCTGAAACACGTGATCACCTTAACATGTCTAAATTTGAAATATGATATAAAATAAATGTGTCGATTATATATCCTAATAAAACTGATTGTGTTGTAATTACCGTGCACATAATTCATGATAATCAATAGATTAGTTCAAAAAGATGTGATGCAGATTGCAGAGGAACTTAAGAAGATGATGAAAACAACAATCTACAAAACGTTGATTTGAAATTGAATGCCGTTTTGGATTGAGAGAGATGTAGAAATCTCTATATATTTCACAAATTGATTCAATGAAAAAATCACCGGTATTCCCCCCTAACAAACCTTATTCATCACCCCCCACAAAGACTAAAGCTCTAAATGAAAACTTGCAATAAAAAAAAAAAAAAGTGCAATCAAATAAAAGATTGTGCCATCAATTGAGATCCAGCAGAGCCCATCTGCAATATCTATGATCTGCCCTTATTATGTGTGAATAGCGTCATCCAATCAAATAAAATATTGTGCCATCAATTAAGCTCCTGTCAAGCCCATCGGTTTCAATCCTCCTGACTTGTTCTTCTTCAGATGTGTTAATTGTGTCATGAAATTGTCGACGACGCTTGTGTGCATCAAGATGTCAAGGTGTCTATATTGACTATATATTTCATATAATCGTATAACCTAATTCCTCAAGTTGTCGATATTGACAAACAATATGCTTACCATATTATCTGAGTGACTGAGTCTATTGCTTTCTCAATATTAAGGACATACATAATATAATATTTCGAAGAAAATCAAGTACAGTGATTGTATTTTTCAAGAAAAGTTATCTCTAGATCTTGTTTATTGCTTCCATGTCATAGAATGCACTAGAACATCAAATACAAATTCTCATTTTGGTGACCATAATCACTCCATCCCATAAAGTTAAACGTGCTTTCACTTTCGGTTTATTGAGCTATTGACTAAAGTAAGCTACATGATTAAAAGGAATGGAAAGCTTCCCCCCAGTCTGCCACCTTGTGTGTATGGCCTCTCTCTGTACACCCAAATCATGGAATAAAACACATCCACAGAATTATGTAGAAAATAATGAATCTTGTTCAATATTTAGTTTATTGCATAAAGCATGTTAGCTTCAGGGGATCATTCCTATCGCATCCTTCTTCTTTAAAAGGTAAAAGATACTGCTTTACACAATGCTGTACTTGCTCAATTTTACATCAGTCTCTCTATGTGGCTTCCAAGCACATATCCGATGCTTCAATGCAAGAGTTAAGTTGACCAAATCTCTTGTTTATGTAGCTAAATGTGTATACAGCCTCAAATGTTAAAGAGGAACTGGAAGCGGCAAAGAGAGAGTTTGTTCAAGCAAATGTGGTAGTCAAAAGGTCGAAGAAAGTGTTTTTACCTAAAATTATCGAAAAGTACGTGAAGGAAGCCTACATTCCTAGTGATGATCTTCTAAAGTGGGTTACTGAAAACGTTGACAAGAAGCTTCATGATACAATACAGAATTGTCTTGATCGCAGACCAAATAAAAGAGCATCTCTGATCATCAAATGGTTGCCATACAATTCTAGGTTCCGATATGTGTTTTCGAAAGAGTTGATGGAGAAGCCGTGGTGGGCCTAAATATTTCTTGACATGCTTGCCAGGATGTTCACTGCAGTCGGCTACAGTTTGGATGTCCAATCTTCTACTCGTACTACTGTGATCTTAGCCTCTGTAAATTGGTTGTGATATCATCAATTGTTTCTTATGTAACTTCTGTTATACGTATACAGATGTTTAACCTTTTGAGTTCGCCGCTGCAGAAATCAACAGTAACACCTATTTGTTCAACACTATACTTCAATTCTGCCCTTCTAAAAGTAATGGCGGCTCTAACAATTCTGTCATCGTATACCAAAATGACTGGAAATGTTTCAAAAAAAGTAGGCATAAGACGCTACAAAAGTTTATGCTCTTTTTTTATCTCTAAAGATGGGGCGTTCTAACAATCAAACCGT
This sequence comes from Forsythia viridissima, assembly GCA_030279155.1. Taxonomy (NCBI): domain Eukaryota; kingdom Viridiplantae; phylum Streptophyta; class Magnoliopsida; order Lamiales; family Oleaceae; genus Forsythia; species Forsythia viridissima. The sequence goes on along the minus strand of CM059041.1, from coordinate 26,064,018 downwards.
TATTCCATCTCCGCAATCCATTGAGCCTGCCTTGAATAGTCCTCTTTTTGCCGGATTATTTTTCTAATCTGAGATGATAAGTTGTATATTAATCACCATTAAAAACATCCCGTTATTTATTTACGGATGAAACACAATGTGTTTTTTTGTTTTGTTTTTGTGATGATCGTGTAGTAGATACGTTTGACAGTAACCGTGATATGTTCTTTTGAAAATCTAACTTCATTATTCTTCTTGCGAAATGCGCACGTGCGCTGACGCACACAAATTTTTTAGTAATTGTGGGCGATTATTGTATTAAACTTTGGTGATGTAGTAGAAGATTTATTGAATAATGCTTTGACTGCAGGTGGCGTTGTTGTATATTGTAATAGCACCAAGGGAATGGTAAAAGGGAAATCTCCTTTAAGTTGGTTCACTTATATAAAGGATATCCAGTTCGTCTATACACTTTTCAATGACATTGTTGAAGGGTTTTTATAAGACTTTTGTAAGAATATTTGTTAATTGCTTTTTCATAACTACATAGCATACCAATCACACGGGACTTCAAATATTCTTTAATAAAGTTTGTGTCATTTCACCCTGTTTTGTCATGTCTCATTGTATTGGATTATGTGCAATGTTGATAGTCACCTTGATATTGTAATATATTTTCATTGGGATCTCAAATTCAACTCCTAATTCTCCAAATAAAGTTTGTAACTGTAGAAGTTCACACATGCTTTCAGCTCAAGACTTGAATTCTACCTCATCATCTACCAACTATTTCTTGATTCTTCAAGTTATCGGGTTTCCTCTAAATGCGCAACATTTGTAGGTAGACCTCTTGCCATGTCCAGTCGGCATCAGTACAGACTCAACCTTCACGTGACTATCTCCTTTGAACAGCTTCTAAATGTTGTTGTGAGTAGCTCACTAATCCACACAGCACCATTCTATTAGATTTGGACATAGTGGTTTGTCAAAGATTTGTGATTGCTTGGAAATAATGTCGCATTGGATAATTTGGTTGAATATGATCTTGTCTTGAGTTATTCACTTGAATTTTGAATAAAAGAAATATTTTCTCTCTTTCTTAGGTTTGAGGAGTTAGGAGGAAAAATATAAAAGACTTTATCTCTTCAACTTCAAGTGAGATTGGACTAAGCGCTTCAAATTTTTGATCACCTCTGGGGGATTTCTGGGTCGAATTTGGTTATCTTTCCCTTGGGTTGCATTACGGTGTTCTCTGTGTGGCCTAAATTTGAGCCCATAATTCAGGCTTGGTGCAAGACAAGAGGACAAATGGGGTGTTTTGTTCTTCTTGTTTTTTCACATTTATAGATGATTTGTAATGGTTTTAGTTGTAATATTTGACATTGTAACTACATTAAACTCTACAAATGGTATAAGAGCATAGATTATCGATCTAGGGGTGTGAAATACATTAAAAATGCTTGAGGATTGAAGTTCGGAACCAGATCTATGAAGAAGGAAGGATCAGAAATTTCAAACATAGATTGTGGCCAAACCAGACATTGTCAAGGCAAGTGGGACCCATATTTGGGTTCACGGTGAAGAGGAGAAGCCCCCGGTCCGGTGTGTGCACCCTCCGACGAATATAGGTGGCCCTAGAGTGTAGAAAAACTTATCATCTCTTTGATAATTACGGATAATAGATTTGTCCGCTTAATTTATGTTTTCTTGAACCATCTTTCTCAAATTGACATTGTGTGGATAGTATTTGAGGTAGGAAACAAATTAGTTGGCTCTTGTGTACGACTCTTTAGTGAAATTTGTGACTTGATTAGATATTTCTTATTCTCTTTGATTTGTCTTACATTTGAGCACTATGTGTGTTATTTGTCACTTGTAATGTGATATTGATATTATTTTCAATATAAAAATTGGTGTTTAGATTGGTAATGTTGTATTGCATGTGGATAAGCTATGATTGTATGTCATCATGAAAAGTAATTTGCATATTGGTTTTATGTTTGCATCTATGTGAGTAAAGTTTTTGTGTAAACTTTGTTTGATTTTTTTTTTTTTTTTACTCATGAGTAATTTTCTAGTCATGGGTTTGATGGTTGAACTACCTTAATTCGATGGAAAGGGTGACTATTCAATTTGAAAGCAACAAATGAAGACTATTCTGGTAAAGCAAATAGTTTCATAAGCCGTTGATGATCTATAATTTGTTTTGATGCATCAAAAGCTAAACGTGGTGAAATTGCTGAGATGATTGAAATTGTATACAGTTGTATCATTTTACACCTATTTGACAATATTGTGAGATAAGTTGATGATGCTAAGACTACTAGAGAATTGTGGGAAACTCTTGACAAGTTATTTTTTGAGAAAAACCTTACCAAATAGGACTCATTTGCTTGAAAAACTTTTTAGTTTTAAAATGGACCCAGGAAAGGATCTCAAATCTAATTCGAGTGATTTTAGCAAAATTGTCAAAAGTTTGGCCCACAATTATAAGAAATTTGATGATGAAGACCTAGCTATTATACTTTTGAATTCTCTTCATGAGTCTTTTAGAGATGTTAGAAATGAGATTAAGTATTCTAAGGATAACTTGACTCAAGCTATAGCAATAGATGCCTTGAGATCAAAGGAGTTGGAGGTCAAGAAAGAGTATAGGGGGAGCACTAGAGAAGATAGTTTGTTCGTAAGGGAGAAATGTAATAAGCGAGAACAATCACCAAGGTAAAAAGGACAGAGAAAAATCTAAGGATATGTCTAAGTCAAGGAATAAAAGCATTAAGAAATGTTACCATAGTGGAAAGTTAGGCATTTAAAAAAGATTGCTACGATTTTAAGAGAAAATAGAAGCAACAATATAATGAAGATCAAAATATTGCTGCTATTGTGGATGTCCTGGATGGTCCACATGTTATGACTGTGTCTGATGGTGAGATTGACCATGAGTAGATATTGGACTTGGGTGCAACCTTTCACTCGTGTCTCATGAAGTCTTGATTTTATAATTAGAGAGAGATTGAACCTAGGAAAGTATACACGATGGATTCACATATAGTTGAAGGAATGTGTGATATTGCTATAGAATGTATGATGGCATTGTCCGACCCCTTCTTGGTATTAAGTTTGTCCAAACCTTAAGAGAAACCTTGTTTCTTTAGGTGTTCTTGAAGACGATGGCCATATGTTCAAATATGATTTTGGTACTTCAATGATTCTCAAAGGTTCTCTAATAGTTATAATAGGTGCCAAGAAGAATGGGCTGTATTACCTTCAAGGTGAAGCTTTACATGCCAAAGATTCATAATTGATTTCAATCAATGAAGATATATTAGATCTATGGCATAGTAGGATGGGACACATTAAGAACAAAGGGCTTAAATATCTTAGTGATTAGAAATTACTTGGTAAAGACTTGTGCACCTTTGAGTTTTGTGAGATGTGTGTTCTAAGAAAGTTACACATAGTGAGCTTTAAGTTAAGTCAACACAACACTAAGAAGTCATTAGATTGGAGTCCGGAAAAACACTCCTTACATGGTGGGAACATGTTTTTTCTATACATTTTTGATGATTACTCTAGGAAGATTTTTGTTTTCTCACTTAAGTCCAAATCTAAAAATTTTAGCAAGTTTAAGTCTTGGCTTACCTTAGTTGAAAATCAAATGGGAACAAGTGTGAAAACTCTTAGAACAGAATGATCTAGAGTTTTGCAAGTTCGAATTTGATAGCTTTTGCAAAGAGAGAGGATGAATTGGACTTTGATGAATAAAGTCAAATGCATGTTGATTAGTTCAGGGTTGTCTAAAGGTTCCTGGGCTGAAGCCTTGTGTACGGTGGCCTATTTGATAAATAGGTCTCATTATAGTTCTGTTAACTTCAAAACTCTCCAAGAACTATGTTCTAGAAAATCTTCAGATTTGTCACACATTAGAGTGTTTGGATGTCATACTTATCCACACTAGGTTGAGGGTAAGTTGGATATTAATTAGGGCCACTAAATGTGTCATGTTAGGATACTTAGAAGGAGTTAAGGAGTATAGATTGTGGGTTTTATATGATAAGGATATAAAGATAATTAACAATAGAGATGTGACACCCAAGTTAAACAGAGTGAGGAATGAGAATCTTTTCTCAAAGAAGAATCATACTGAGGTGAACCTAATGACCCTTTAAGATACAAAGCTATAGTGGTATCTGAAGGATTTATTATGAAAAAGAGGGGGTTGAATATAATGGGGGTTTTTTTTTTCTATGATTAAGTATAAGACTATCAGGTTAGTTTTAGTCTTAGTTGTCCAATTTAATTGAGAACTAGAACAACTAAATGTTAAGACTGTTTTTTCTCATGGGAAGTCAGATGATATCATTTACATGTCTCATCCTCAAGGCTTTGAAGTGAATGGGGGAGTGTGAAATTGTGTGCTTGGTTAACAAGTCCTTTTATAGTCTTAAGCAAAGTCCTAAGCAATGGTATAAAAGATTTGAGGCTTATGTACTTAAAATTGATTTCAAAGAGAGTGAATTAGATCCATGTTTGTATTACAATAACACTAAGATAGGTTGTGAAGTTTACTTTTTGTCATAAGTTGATGACATGCTACTTGCTAGAGTAATCAAGCTAAAATCATAAAGATGAAAAACCTTTTGAAATCTAAATTTTATATGACAGACTTAGGATCGATAACAAATATTTTTGGTATGGTTATTAAAAGGAATATGACTGAAAATAGATTGACCATTTATCAAGAGTTCTATTTGAAAAATGTAATAACCAAATTTGTATGAAATTTACTAAATTTGTCAACATACCATTAGATCTGCATAATGCTTTAAAACTAAAGAAGTAAACAAAAATGAGTAATCTTCCCTATGCTGATGCTAAATCTGCCAATGTACCATTGCAAATGATGTTAAACTTGCCGATGTTGGGACCAAAGTACTTGCTGCTGGTAAGTTAAACATGTGCTTATCAATTTTGAATATTGATGCAAGTTAATTGGTGTGGCAAGTACTAGGTGCTACAGATGATTGTTGAAGATTGTACTGGGCTAAAGATGATGAAATAAGTCCACAAAAAAGATAGAACATATAACTAGAGAACTTGGTAGTGGATTTGTAATCTAAGGTGAAGATTTGTGAGTGTGAACCACTAATCCACATTGTTCGTTAAAATATGTACCGCAAGTGCACGGGTTGCGTTCAAGTAATAAAGTGACGAGAGAGTGTCGAACTTATGAGGATAGATAATTTTGTTAGTATCCAATTCAATCTAGCTCTACTTTAAACACACAATTAAACATGTTGTTTTGATAATTAAACTACAAATTATGAGTTAATGAACATAAGCTAAAAAGAAATTTGCTAAAATAAAATTTTTGGAAACAAACTCAAATAGAGAATCACATTAGGAATTTGATTTCACCAATTACTCCACCTTAAAGTTTAAATATCCATTATCAATTCCAAAACGAGATCTTTTATGGCAATCAATGCTCCTAAAATATTTAGTAATCTCTCTCGAGTAGAGCCAAACCTATTTTCACACAAGACTCTCAAGCACTCCTACCGAGAGAACGCATATGTAAAAATGCAATAAAACTCAAGATCACCTATCCATGATTGCACAAAGTATGAAAGTGCATTCCTACATTCCATAAACTTTATGTTGTTCATTAAATGTGCTAAACCTAATTTCAACCTCCCGGTAGCAAAACTAAGTCACAAAAGTATTTCAATGGTGATCAATCATCTCAATACACAATAAAATTCAATAATAAACAACCATAAAAATCAAGAATAGAGAATCAATAACAAGAGAGTTCAACTTTAAAGCTTTTTGTTTTGTGGAAGAACTTTGATTTTATCTGACGATTTCTCTCTTTTGATGTGGGCTTACAGGATGAGTTGGATAAGATTTGGTTTTTTAGAATTTGGGGACTACTGTTACTTCGATTGTTGATCATCCCCAATTCTTTCACTTTAAAGTTGATGATCATAGATTGGCCAGACCATTGTTTATTTCTCCAGTCTATGCTTCTTGTTCATCGGTTGAATGTAGGGATTTATGGGCAGGTCTTCACCATATATCTCTTTCAGTGGATGGGCCATGGATAGTTGGAGGAGACTTTAATGTGATCGCTCCTAATGGTGAGCGTACTGGTAGGAATACTTGTGATATGAGCACTTCAGACTTTGTAGACATGATGATGGATTGTGGTTTAACAGATGCAGAGTATTCTAGAAGTCAGTAAACATGGACAAATATGAGGGTTTGGAAGCGTCTGGACAGAGTTTTGATTAACTCACTGGTTGCCTCATTTTGTTTTCGATTTTTGGTTCATCATCTGAACTGAAGCACTTCTGATCACTCACCTCTTCTGATTCAATGATCTTTTGACGATGATTTGGGGCCTTGTTCTTTTCGTTTTCTCAATGTTTTGTCTAGACATCACAATTTATGGGCTTTGTATCTTAGAAGTAGTCATTTCCTACCCATATTACAGGAATGGCTGCTCTTTGGGATAAGAATTTTAGGCTCAAACAGGGCCTTCGTTGGTGGAATCGACATGTATTTGGTGATATTTTTCAAAGGGTTAGGGATGTAGAGTGTAGGGTGGACGAGACAGAGATCCTTCTCATTCTCATCGTGATACTTTGCATCAGGCTCAGATAGTTCTGAACCGTACTTTATCTATTGAGCAGGCCTTTTAGAAACAAAAAGTAGGGGCACGTTGGACTTGTGAGGATGCTCATAACACCCAATACTTCCATTCTATAGTTCAGAGACGACAAATTTGAGCCAGGAACTGGTCTATTATTTCAGCTTCGGGTGAGGTGTTTGAATCTCCTGAGACTGTTCAGCCTTCAGTAGTATATTTCTTCCAGAAGCTTCTGTCGGCTCTTTCTCAGTCTGTCGACCCTATTCGACCTAGTGTTATACCTATATTGGTGTCTGATGAGGATAATTTACAGCTTAATCGGACTCTTACTTTGACTGAGGTACGAGAGGCTATGTTTAGTATTGATCCAGACAGTGTCGCCGGGCCAGATGGATTTTCATCTCATTTTTTCTAGTCTGTTGGGACATAGTATCAGAAGATATGTTTCAGGCAATTTTGGACTTCTTTACTGGAGGCATCTACCTAAGGGTTTTGCAGCTACTTCTATTGTCTTGCTTCCAAAGCGGGATAATGCTTGTAAGTGGTCAGAGTTCCGTTCTATCAGCTTATGTACAATATTCAATAAGTTGATTATGAAGTTGATGAATTCGTGACTGAGTACTTTACTATCTCAGATCATATCAGCTCCTCAGAGCAGATTCATCTCAAGATGACTCATTGGAGATAATGTCCTTCTTGTACAGGAGTTACTATATACACTTGATACAAAAGTGTGAGGGGGTAATGTTATCCTCAAGCTTGATATGGCTAAGGCCTATGGCCGCATAGATTGGGGCTTCTTGATATCTATTTTGGAGGATTTTGAGTTCGATGCTTTTTTGGATTGATCGGATACAGAGGTGTATTTCAAAGTTTTGATTCTCGGTTTTGCTTAATGACAGGCTATGTGGTTTTTTCTCATCATCTCGGGAGCTCAGATAGGGTGATCCCATATCTCCATCGTTGTTTATTATTGCTGCAGATTATTTTTCACGACTACTCACTCTACAGTTTCAGCATATCTCTTTAATGGCATACAGACATGGATGTGATGCTCTCATCTCTCATTTGTCCTTTGCTGATGATATAATTATTTTCGTCAATGGCCAAAAGCAGTCTATTAGATGAGTTTTACAGTATATTAAGTACTATGAGGGAGCTTCTGGACAGTTGGTGAACAGAGATAAGAGCGGGATTATATTACCTAGGAGATTTTCTACTAGTCAGATACACAGGCTAGAGCATTTGATAGGGTTTCATCATCATCAAAAACCCTTCACTTATCTTAGTGTTTCTTTATTTAAAGAAGCCAGGAAGATCTTCTTGTCTAATGACTTAGTCCAGAAAGTCCGAAGTAGAATTTCTGGCTGGGCCTCAAGACTCCTATCATTTGGAAGACGGATTACTTTGATACGATCAGTGCTATCCTCTATTCCTCTATAACTCCTTCAGATTATGAAGCCTCCCAAGGTTATCTTGAAGAAGTTAGAGGGCATATTTGCTGGGTTCTTTTGGGACACTAAAGACCATGCGCATAGATTACATTAGAAGAGATGGAAAGACCTTTGTATTCCTACTAAGGAGAGTAGACTAGGCTTTAGGAGACTGCAGGTTCTTGTTGATACATTTTTCATAAAGCTCAGGTGGTTATTTAGATCTCAGCGATCATTATGGGCTCAGTTTTTACTTAATAAGTATTGTCAGGGTATCCATCCGTTGTTGGCTACTATTTTTTACTATGCTTCACCTGTATGGAAGAGGTTGAAGTACATAGGCCCACAAATGGAGACACACATTGCTTGCCTATTAGGGTGTAGGCAGATATTCTTTTGGCATGACTACTAGATGGGCGAGTCTACATTAGCTTATCAGCAACGACATTTGCCACATTCTTCTATCCAGGTTGGAGACTTATTTGATGATACTGGATGGAGCATTGACCAATTTCTTTATCTAGTACCACATATTATTGCTGAGCAGTTATGGAGCATCTTTATCACTGCTGAGGTGCACAATCAGATTATGTGGAAGGATACTTCGGATGGTAGATTTGCTACCAAGTCTGTATGGCAGGTAGTTCGCACGGGACATACTATTCAGGCTGTATATAGCATGATTTGGAGTTCTATTATCCCAACAACTGTCTCTTTCTTCTGCTGGAGACTATGTCAGGGTATTATCCCAGTTGATGTTGTGATTCAGAGGCGGATTGGGAGTCATATGGCTTCTCGTTGTCAATGTTGCTTGGCTATTGAGAATATTCAGTATTTATTTATTGACAATTGTATTGCTGACCAGGTTTGACGCTATTTTTCTGACATTTTTCATATAATCCTTCGGCCAATGGATGGTTTTCAATATCGTTTTCAGTCTTGGCATTTCTCGGGTCAGTTTGTCAGGCAGGGTCATATTCGTATGATCGTTCCTCTTTTGATTTTCTAGTTTATTTGGACTATGAGAAATGATGTGAAGTATTATGATATCTCTATGGAACCAAGACGGATCATCTGGAAAATGTACCATACTATCTTTTTACTACACACAGACTGTTTATTTTGGGTTATTCACTAGCGATGAGGTATGAATATTGCTTCTCTTTTTGGTATCTCTCTTACTTCTCCATCCCTTCCTCTCTCTGTTTTGGTTTATTGGCATACTTCACTAGTGGGATCTTACAAGGTCAACACTGATGGATACATCAAAAATAGATTTGCGAGTGGAGGGAGGATTATTAGAGATTCATCAGGTCAGTGTGTTCGCGCCTTCTTTTCTTCATATGGTGAGTGCCCTATTCTGGAGGCCGATCTTAGGGCTATTCTTGACGGCATCATTCTTGCTCAAATGATTGTACTCTCAGATTTATAGATTGAGTCCGACTCTACTTTGGCTATTCAATGCATCACTAGAGGTGGAGGACCTTGGTCTATTCAGACCACTCTTCGCCACATCAGACATTTTCTTACCTTCGACCGTGATACTATTTCTTATATTTATCACGAGGGCAACTAGGTGTTTGACTTACTTTTTTCAGAGGGTTGGGATTGTCGTTGCTAGTTTGAGTACATCGCTCATGACTTACCGCGATGTTACTGTAGCTTAGTTCAGATTGATAGACATGAACTTACTACAGTTAGGGGTCTATAGAATTTTTTAGGACTATTTATTTAGGAAGTAGTACCTCATTATTTATTTTTTTATTTTTTATTCACTTATTTGGTTGCTTTAGCATTTATGATTGGAGGTCAGGTTATGCCCCCCTCCCATATATTTTTTATGAGTTCTTTATATATGGTTGGAGTATTCGAACCCCCAATCCTTTCCTAGTGGAGGCCTGACAACCACACTGGGAATGTGATAGTGTGTTGAATAAAAAAACTTTAAAGCTTCATAAATGAATTCATCTCATTGCTAGTGAAATAAAGTTAGCTCAACACCTTTATACAAACAAAATAAAAGATAGATACAAAATATATCACCGGATTTAATGAAATTTAGAAAAGTGGAGGATTAGGCTTGAACCCATGGTTGTCTCCATTGGCCCAATATGAATCTTCTTTCATCTTTCTTTATTTCACAACAATAATCCAACAATAATGTACAAAAATCAAAGAAAACTCATTTTCATGGAGTTTTCCAAGAGTCCCAATTTCTCTTATTTTCTTTTGAGAGCTTTTCTATATGGAATAATGCTTTTTTTTTAACAGAAAAATGGCCCATTTAACCTTAGAAGACGTGAGAAGTGAATTACCTAACTACCTCTCAAAACATAGTTCAAAAATGTGGACTGCCAGAAAAGTGAACCATGCAATCACATGGCTTTATTCCACGCGATCGCATGGCAATGCACAAAATAACACTGCTGGAAATATTGGCCTTCTGCGATCGCATGATATTTAGCCCATGCGATCGCATGGGCAACTTCCATGCGATTGATGCTTGACCCTAATTAAATTACAATTTTAGTCCCTGTACTTTATGGAATGCTAATTTCATTCCTTGAATTTTTTGTTATCTTTCAGATAGGTCGTCCATAAATTGCAACTCAGGTCCTCCATCTTTTGACATAATTATCATTTGGTCTTCAATATTCTCGATTTGCACAACTTTAGTCCTTTTTGCCCATTTTTCGCGTGGATTTCTTCTAATCACTATCCGAGCTCGGGTTTTCACCTAAACAATCAAAATAACATAAATATATAGTAAACTACTTAAAAGAACTCACAAATATCTATTTTTAGTGGCCAAAATAAGTGCAAAAACCGTACTTATCAGGGTTCAATCCTCCAATGACTAAAGAAAATATTGTGGAGCATGGTCAAAATTCTAAGACAAACAATAGCAGGTTTGGGCTATCTGGGAAATGGGCTACCAAAGTCCAAAAGGAGGAGTTTCCAAAAAGAAATTTCTAGAAAAATGCTACAATTGTGATAAAGTAGGTTATAAATATTTAGAGTGCAGATTGCCAATAAGAAACAATAAGATAGAAGCAAATGTGGTTGATGACATTGCACATGATGTGTCTGAAATGAACCTCGTTGCAGTAATTACTGAAGTGAATCAGGTGGGATCAAACCCAAAGGAATGGTGTATTAACACTAGTGCTTCAACCACACTTGTTTGCTCGGATAAATAGCTGTTCAGTTCTTTTGAAGCAACATAGAATGGGAAAAAGCTGTTTATGAAAAATTCAGCTGCATTTGAAGTCAAAGGCCACGACAAAGTGGTTTTGAAGATGACATCTGGGAAAGAGATAACTCTTAACAATGTGCTTTTTGTGTAGAAAATCCACAAGAACCTGGTGTCTGGCTCACTGTTGAACAAACATGGTTTCGATATGGTGTTCAAGTTAGATAAAGTCATTTTGTCTATGAGTAGAATGTTTGTTAGAAATGGTTATGTGTCTGATGGGCTTTTTAAGCTCAATGTAATGACGGTTAAGCCAAAAATTAATAAAATGAATAATTCTTCAGCTTACTTGCTTGAATTTTCTAATTTGTGGCATGGTAGACTAGGACATGTTAATTATGATAATCTGCGTAGATTAATTTACTAGAATTCTTTACATCCATTCTGTATTGATTCTAAACACAAGTGTGAAACATGTATTGAGACAAAATTGACAAGGTCGTCATTTCAATCTATTGAAAGAAATACAAAACCACTTGATTTAATTCATACTTAGGTATGTGATTTAAAATTTGTACAAATGAGGGGTGGCAACAATTACATCATTACTTTTTTTGATGATAGCACAAAATACTGTTATGGGAATCTACTTAAAAGTAAGGACGAAACTATAGAGAAATTTGTTCTTTATAAAAATGTGATTGAGAAAGATTAAGGTGTTAAGAAGTGATCGATGTGGTAAGTACGAATCACTATTTGATGAATTTTGTGCACAATACGGAATTATACATGAAACCATATCACCTTATTCATCCCAACAAAATGGTATTGCTGAACAAAAAAATCGTACCTTAAAAAAATGATGAATGTAATGTTGTTAAGTTCTAGTTTGCCTCATAACATGTTGGGAGAAGCTGTATTGTCAGCTAATTATCTTTTAAATAAGGTACCCCGAAAGAAAGAGAAAATGAGCCCCTATGATTATGGAAAGGAAGGAAGCCTTTCTACAGATACTTATGAATGTAGGGATGTCTAGCAAAAGTAGTCGTACCTACACCAAAGAAGGTGAAAATAGGTTCTAAAACTATTGATTACATTTTTATTTGCTATGCGCATAATAGTAGTGCTTATCGATTTTTTTGTGTATGAATCTAAAATCTCATACATACACAAAACACGATAATGGAATCGAGAAATGCTTTAGTTTTAGAAAATGTTTTTCTATACAGATCCAAAGAGAAAGCAAGCTCTTCTAAACGGATACATGAAACAACGGACCAAGAATAAGAAGAGAAAGAGGAGGTTGAACCAAGATGTAGCAAAAGAGCTAGAACATAAAAATATTTTGGTCTAGATTTTCTGACTTATATGTTAGAAATTGAACCTCAAAGCTTTAAAGAAGCTGTGATCTCTTCAGAAGGAACTCAATGAAAAGAGGCAATTAAAAGTGAGATATATTCAATTCTACAAAACCTTATATGGGAGCTAGTGGATCTTCCTCCGGGATGCAAACCACTAGGATACAAATAGATTTTCAAAAAAAAAATGAAAGCAGATGGAACAATCAATAAGTATAAGGCTAGACTTGTGATTAAATGTTACAGACAACGAGAAGCCCTTGATCACTTTGATACATATTCTCCTGTAACGAGAATAACCTCCATTAGGATAATACTTACGATTGTAGCTTTGTGAAATCTTGAAATACATCAAATAGATGTGAAAACTGCTTTTCTAAATAGAGATTTAGATGAAGAAATCTACATAGAACAACCTGGGAGTTTTTCTGCACCAGGACAGGAAAATAATGTCTGTAAATTAGTGAAGTCAGTGTATGGCTTGAAACAAGCACCAAAATAATGGCATGCAAAGTTTGATTATGTTATGATGGAACGTGGATTTAAAATCAACGAGTTTGACAAATGCGTTTATATCAAAGACACTGAAAATGTCTAGGTCATTTTATATCTTTACGTTGATGACATGCATATTGTTGGAAGCAACGATAAGATGATTAAATCTACTAAAGACATGTTAAATTCAAGATTTGACATGAAGGTTATTGGTTTAATGGATGTGATACTTGGAATTAAAATTTTAAGAACATCAAATGGAATTTGTCCTACGTCAGTTACACTATGTTGACAAAATTCTTTGGAAATTTAACAAGGATGATTCTAGCATGGCTATAACATCGATAGATATGAGTCAGCATCTATCGAAGAACAGAGGATATAGTATTTCTTAAGTAGAATATTTTCAAATTATCAAAAGTCTAATGTACTTGATGAGTTGTACAAGACCAGACATAGCCTAGCAAACTGATTAGATACACGAGTAATCCAGGAGTTGACCATTGGAAAGGAATAATAAGAGTACTAAGGTACTTGATATATACTCGTGATTATGGGCTGCACTATACCAGATATCCGACGGTTATTGAATGATATAGTGATGCTAAATGGATATCTGATATAAAAGACTCAAAGTCTACAAGTGGATTTGTGTTCACACTAGGAGGTGTAGCTATTTCATAAAAATCCTCCAAACAGACGGTTATAGATAGATACACTATAGAATCTGAGTTTATAACCCTAGAAAAGTATGGTGAAGAGGCTGAATGGCTACGCCAATTCTTAGAGAATATTCTGAGATGGCCAAAGCATGTACCAGCAATTTGCATACATTGTAATAGTCAAACTACAATTGGAAGGGCACATAGCAATATGTATAATGGTAAATCTAGACACATACGTCGTAGACATAATACCATCAGACAACTAGTCTCAACTGGAGTTATTTCTGTTGATTATGTGAAGTCAAATGACAACCATGAGGATCCGCTAACCAAAGGATTAAATAGAGAATTGGTTGAAAAGTTATCAAGAGGAATGGAACTTAAGCCTTTGAAATAATTAGTTGATACAATGAAAACTCAACCTAGTTGACTGGAGATTCCAAGATCTAGGTTCATAGGGACAACCTAATTGTAAAGACTTAATCAGATCACTGTGGGGTTCTCTCATGTCCATTCTTATGGTGTAACAGTGATGCCCATGGGTAATAGGATAAGCAACAAACTTTTAATGATTCTTATGTGTCAAAAATTCGAGCAGAGTAATGCGGGTTACTCTTAATTAAGAAATTACCTATGTGAGAGAGAAGTGGGCCGCTTCGAATAGAATTGTGTAGGGCTCAATTCTTAGAAACTCTTACAGAACCAGGCATATGTTCATGGCCACAAATGAACATAATAATGGAAACTGAATTGTGTTAGGAAGAATCCTGTGTGAGGTATATCATCGTTAACACTAAGGACAAAACAGTTCAAAAACATCGCGTCTATTAGTCAGCTAGTAAAGTAAACGTACTTTTACAAACGAAGATTCAAAGGGTAATACTTACCTATCCTATACAGGTTTTGAATTTTATCACCAAGTCTTCTGTCAATTTCTATTCATGTGGGGGATTGTTGGAAAATTAGTGATATTATGCCATGTTTGGGCATAATTTTATGTGGGACCCATTTCTTCAATATGGAAGACAAATTGATGTGTGTTTCTTCTCTGCGCGAACATCGAAATCATATATTTAGTTGGTAAAATTGATGCTTGAGTGAATGAAAAATTGAAGCTTAAAGTGGAGTTGAAAAAATAGTGGAAGGAGAAAATAAGTGGGTTATCCGTCATCCCCACATTGGAAAAATTATAAAAGGTTGACTAGTATTTAAATGGCCACAATTTACAAAGTTGCAATATTGTGTGGCAGATAGGCTCTCTCTTTTGTGCGTTCGCAGGGCCGCATAGGCAAATCACGGTCTGATTTATACATTGGACCATAGAACTCATGTGCAAATGCGACTTGCGTATACAAATGTCAAACCGAAATTGGCCGTTAGGAGAGGTCTACGTTTTATCATTATTTTTCCCATTTAATTTCTGATTTATTTCTAGACCTTCCAAATTCTCTATTGATTTCCTGTGCTGTTAATGCTATGTTTTAATTCTTCTGTAACACCTGAAACTTACTTGTTTATGGTGGGATTGAAAGGTCACCTGGGAGCCTATATAAATAGGTCCAAAAATGAATATCAAATAAGGCAAAGTGGCTAAGAGATTAAGGCTGAGTTCTGTAGTTGAAAATGGGAGAGAAAAGTGAGGTGAAATAGTTGAAAATAAGAAGAAATATACAAAGTGCTATCTCTGTTTGCTGCTGGCCGACACTGGGACAATTGAGGGGGGAAAATTCTATTGTGGTTTGGCTGAGAAGTAGAACTAAAACTCTACAGTTGGGGAACGGTTTATGGGGTAAGTTTGAGGGAAAAACAAGTTGGATTGTAGGCTGAGAAGTGAGGTAAAGTGGGGGAGAAAAAGGGAAGTTGTGGAGGGATCATGATGGATGGTTTTTTCACTGCCAATGGGCTGTTTTGGGTTGGTTGAAACTGGAAAAAGCACACACAGAGAAGGGCTGAATTGTGGGACCTTTATGGAGGGGAGAAAAATGGTTGAAATGTGAGGAAAATTGGTGGAGAAATATGGCTGAACATGTGGGTTGGTGGACAGTTGTTCCAGATCATGGGAGGTGGTTTCTTGTTGTGCATGGGGGCTGCTTGGTTGATGCAAAATGGTAGAGGTTAAGGGGTTGTTTGGCTAAGTATTTTTGGTGGTTTTTAGGGTGTTGTTTGGGTGGGGTTTTCGGCTAAATTTTGGAGTCGAAAAGTGTAATACCCAAGCCTCTCGTTACTCACTTGGCCAATATAATTCATGCATTATATATATCATTCCTATGTTATTTTCGTAGCATCATCATGCCGTGGCTCATTTTACTTATCACGGTATAATTTACAATTGCATTTGTACATTCTTGTATGTTGTTAGTTGTCAATTTCCCCTAACTTAAAAAATAATTTTGTATTGGAATATGGAAGAATATATGGTGAATAAGGTATTGGACATTGATGGGATAAGTGGCGGATACCGATAGGATAAATGTTGGTGGTTTAGCAGATGCTACAAACGTAATCGGTAATCTTACACGCTTTTAACTCGGTTTGATCAAGTTGGCCCGAAACTCTAGGTGGATGATCAACATATTGTGGAGATATTTTATTGTATGAATGGTCATTGAGGTTATATTATAAGGATAAGAAAGATAGGTGATGATCAAAGTGTAATTATTCAACTAGGGAAGAATTGAGTATAGTCGGGTGCAATCGGGTATGAAAATTAAACGAGGGGCCCAAAATTTATGTTGAGAATTAAAGTAAGACTTACTAGCAATTAAATTAGGTTGCAATTAAGAAAAAAATATAGTGGCCACACCTAATTTATGCTTTAAATGATTAGTGTAAGATCAGATTTTTCTCAATTGAACACCTCATGCTTGTGACTTGAACTTATCTATCAGCCCTCCTTATCCCTTGCACGACTTCTAACAGAATTTCACACCTTATTTCCTTCCTCTTACTCTCATATTAGCACCTCTAAGTTGGCCTCAAGTAAATCCAATTGTAAGAGAAAGCAAAGGAAGCAAAAATTGACAAGTAAACCAACAACTTGAGACTGAAATCTGGACAGGTATATTCTCTCACGGTTTTGGTGTAATTTCTTGGATGTTTTGAGTGTATTAAGAGTTATAAATGATATAATCTTATTTATAAGGATGTTAAGGAGTTATTGAAGTTAATTACTATGATTAAAAGAGGATTTCAATGGTAGGTTTTTGATTAAAGTCACAAAGGGCAGGAACTGGATATAAGTGCATATATCTGAAATTGTAGCCAACTTTTAAAGACAATATCTTAAACATAAGATGAATATGTGATTCTATATTGGATTCCCAACAAGTTAAGGAGTTTTATGTCAATTTATAGCTGTTTTTATGATATTTTGGAATAGGAAACAAGCATGAACTGCCACAACCTACAATCTGAAAATTTCTGGCAGCATGTAGTTTATATGTTTACCTAAGGCTCTTGACCTATAATGCTTGGGAATGCAACTTTAAAACGTTATTGAGTCATAGTAATTTGAAGAAAAGATGTTAAGATCATTTTATGGTTATAGAAATTGAGTTATGGCATGCTAGTTTCATGAAACTCCATAGCAGCCGTTGTGAGATCAAGTGTTCTGCGTTCTGATTATTGGGTTGATCTTGTCACAATAATTGGTGAAGCTATAACATGATTACCTTTATATATATGTTACCTACTTGTGTTAATAATTCGTGGCTCATTGGGTATGCCTAAGGACTTGAATAGACTTAAGAAATTGAATCATGACAGCAACTCAAACATAAAACCAAAAGCTGTCCATGTTTATGTTCTACCTATTTCCAACCTCTAAATGTTGTTATTGAACTATGATGTTTGTGGAATTGATTTGGTTATATGTTAGGATCATAATGCTTCATCTATAGTTTGATTACATGCACTTAACTTGAGAAATTACGGAAGTTGTAGGCTTGCCTTTCAGGTTGTAGTGGTAACTCAAAGTATAAATATTATCTGGATTACCTTGGTATCAAAAGTCTTAGCATGAGTACTCGAGGATAAGGTCTGATAGTAGGTGGTATTAAAGGTTAATTGCCACGTAGAAAGGGGGAGAAAGACTCGACTTACACATAGAACAAGACAAACTCAATAGTTAAAAAGGTAAGTAAAAATCTGTTTACAACTACAATGCAATGACATAAGATGTCTTGAAGTAATTTCTATTGATCCTTGTCGTGAAAGTTTCTATATCTTTTTGATGAGTTTATTATGCATTTGACGTGGGTCACGATGATTGAGAAGTTGTTTTTTTTAAAGAACATTGGATACTAGTTTGATTAAGCATTCATGAGAATTTACACATGCATGATATAAATTGAGAAATGAATTTACATGATAAAAATGTTTTATTGACCACTACTAGAGCACTGACGCAAGCGAGGCGTGCTTATGTGATATTTGTTGGTACCACAAGTAGGAGACTTCTCGAGTGATCACAAAGAGAGATAGGAGGAGTCTTTGGTGATCATGAGAAGATGGTCCACTTGACTGTATCCTTGTGATTGAGTATTGGTGCCGCAGGTGGGATACCTCTTGGGTGATTACAGGAGGAGTTAGGAGGAGCTTCTGGTAGTCCCAAGAGGATGGTCCACTAGACTAAATTGATATGATATTGGCCATTTGATTACCGCTTATTGATATTGATATTGATATTGCGCAAAGCTCTTTTTCAGTGCATAGTAGCTGGGCCATTGGCCCAATACAAAGAAAATATTTTAAAATAAATGTTCTCAAGATTATTTTATGCATATTTGAATATATTTACATTTCTGTTTGATGTTACGGAAATAAAAGTATATCTTACATTCACACTCATCGCATATATTGTTTTTACTTATTGGGCATTAGCTCATATAGTTTTTTCATTTTAGGTGATCGTGGAGAGTCTAATGCCTAGTATATAACTTGGCTGGCTATTGGAGCTCCTGAAGGTTTTCGAGGATCAATGTTCATAGATGATGACATGTTGGGTTACTTTTGTGGATTGTGATTTTGGTTATTAAAGTAGTTTGTTTTATAATTTTAAATGGAGATATTATAATAGAGTACTTTGTAACCTTATTGTAAATAAGTATGGTTTGATGCAATATATTATGTTAAGTATGGTTTTCAAAATATACTAAGTTATGTGTGTAAAGTTGGCTATTATCTTTCAGAAAAAAAAATGTTCACACACGGGTGCACTGCCACAAGTACATATAAATATTAGGGATTGAAAGAGGGTGTTATAGAGAGTGGTATCAGAGCATGGTGGTATCAGAGCATGGTTTGAATGGTTCTGTAGACTATCTATGTACATGAGCTCGAAAAATGAAGGAGCACAACCATGCTAGTAAGTTTTATTTGTTAAATTATTGATTGCATGTCTTATGAAGAATATTGGCCAAAATTTTGTTACAATTTGTGCAATAGGTATTGTAGCCATGGTGAGGACAAGAGGCAATACTAGTAGTAGATAGGAGGCATCTATCCCAGATAATAATCACGATGTTGTTATTATTAGACTTACATAGCTTGTTGAGCATCAATCACAACATATCCAACAGCTTATGCAGCACAGAGATATGGGATAACAACATAGGGCTGAGTTTGTACAACCACAACAAAGGGAAGGGCAGTTCGAAACAGTTGGTAAAATATTTCGAAAGTTGAATCCACCGATATTCGTGGATGCATTAGACCCTACAGAAGTAGAGGATTAGCTAACGACTTTGGAGAACATGTTTAGATATAGTAGAATTTCAGAGGAAGAAAAAGTAATATGTGCAACCTTTATGCTTAAAGGTAGTGCTGCGCACTTGTGGGATACTATAAAGAGTATAGAAAACACCAATGTTATGACTTGGGACAAATTTAAAGAGTTGTTCCGCAATAATATTTCATAGCCCCAATCCGTGCTATGAAAATGAATGAATTCACACAGTTGCGACATGGAGGTATGGCATTTGGAGAATATATTCGCAAATTTGAACAGCTATCTAGGTTTGCTGCACATATGGTCAACACTAATGCATTGAAAGTTGAAAGATTTCTCGAGGGGTTAAGGCCTGAATTGTATTGGGACGTGAACATGGCTGGAATCCAAGGTATATCTTTTTCTCAAATAGCTGAAAGGGCACTAGTAGTCGAACAAGCAGAACAAAGAATCAATCGTGCTCGAGAGAATCAGCGACAATTTAGACAAGGTCAGGGACAACATTGGGGCATAAATGAAAAGAAGAGAGCATTTCAAGACTAGGTTCAAAAACCTAAATTTCAGCCAAGACAATGACAACAACAGTGAGATCAGAACAAACGTCCCAGGGCTAACCAAGGTAAAACACCAATGCAATCTTCTTGCCCTAGATGTGGAGGTCAGCATACTGGAGCCTGCCCTGTTGAGACCAAGACATGTTATGTATATGAAAAAGTAGGGCATCTGGCTAAGGTATACCCCAATAATTTCAATATTACAGGACAAAAGACAGTGCCAGCTAGAGTGTTCACTATCATTAGAACTGATGCTGAGATAAATTTAGCTGTGGTAACATGTAAATTTTCTGTCTCTAGCATCCCAGCATTTGTATTATTTGACTCTGGAGCTACGCATTCATTTGCATTTACTGAGTATGTGAAGAGGTTGGGTAGGACGCTTGATATTGAAGAAATTAATTATAACGTGACTATTCCATCGGGAGATATGCAGGAAACTAATCAAATATTGAGAGCTTGTGTTATCAAAATAGAAAAATCGAGAACTCTATGTTGATTTAAGGGTTAATTACACTAATGGTCTCTATTCTTTCAGGTTTGTAACGATTACATCCCAATTCTTTTTTAGCAGATATCATCCCCATTCTTCTATTTATTCTCACAGAGGGTCCCCCAATCACTATTTTTCACTATTCTGACAATTCTATGATAATTTTGCCCCTTAACTTAAATAAATTAAAATAATAGGAATAAATGAAAGTATTGCAATTGAGCCCTTAACCTTTTTAAAAGTACAAATAAATCCTAAAAATTTATTTTATTCAAATAAGTATTCTTTTCAAACTCAAAAGAAATCATTGTTCATTTGTCCCAAACTTGCATTTGTCCCACCAGTGATGATTCTTTATTGTCATTTCTCAATCCTCATCCACTAGCATTGCTCATTCGTCGCCAGTGAAGTGAATGGAAGGTGTAGACCCAAGTTAAAGAATTTTCCGGTTTCCATGTCTTTGCCACATTAACATCTTCTGGTGACTTAATTGAAAACTTAAAAAATGGCGCCCCGTGTTTATTTTCCAACTTGAGAACGCCGTGTAGGTGGGCTGGAGAACAATGTGAAACTAAAGAACAGTTCTCTTTCTCTTGACACTGAGAATTGCATTCCAAATCATTTGGCATTTTTGAGAAATCATGCGGCAGGGATTCGTACAATGTTTTGTTAGGTTTTATCCTAATCATTGTTTCTCGGCCAGCTTCATTAGTAAAACTCAACAGACTTCTCTGAGACTTGGCTTTAACAAATGGATCAAACATCTTTCTAACAGGACTAAACTGGGCTTTTGGACTGCTGGCTCTCGAGCTATCACTCTCTAATTGAGCAGGAGAATGCGATAAAGCAAATTTTGCAGATAATGACTTGTTTAAATTGACATTTTGATCTTTTTCTTGTAGACTGTTTCCATCATTTACAGGACCAGCCACGGGCTCATAAGTGATCTTGGGGTCCTGAACCGGCTGGCTATCTGCATCAACAGCAGATTGGTTTTCTCTGTTATCCAAACATAAAGAAGAAACATTTGGTGGGACACTTTTTCCTGGATGAGGACCGAAATAGGGATTGCTAACAGATGTTGTACTTCGCTATGAGTTTAGCGACATTATTGAGGACCTTTTCTCTTCAACTGGTAAACCATCTTTTTTTGGGTGGGGGTGGGGGTGGGGGTGGGGGTGGGGGTGGGGGTGAAAAGATAGATTCTTTTTTGAGTTTGGGAAGAACACTTATTTGAATAAAATAAAATTGTTTAGGATTTATTTGTACTTTTAAAAAGGTTAAGGGCCCAATTGCAATACTTTCATTGTATTTTTTATTCCTATCATTTTAATTTATTTAAGTCAATGGAAAAAATTATCATAGAACTGTCAGAATAGTGAAAAATAGTGATTTGAGGACCTTCTGTCAGAATAAATAGAAGAATGAGGATGATATCTGCTAAAAAAAAGAATGAGAATGAAATCGTTACAAACCTAAAAGAATGGAGACCATTAGTGTAATTAACCCTTGATTTAATTGTATTGAAAATGAAGGATTATGACGTGATTTTGGGTATGGATTCATTAACAAAATATCAGGCTGGCTACTATAAACTGTAAAGAAAGGTCGGTAACATTTCAACCTACAGGGAAGAAATTTTTCACATTTATTTGGATTAGAAAGGACTTTAAGGTTCCAATCATATCAGCATTAAAAGCACAACGTTTGCTAAACAGTGGTTGCGATGGATATTTAATTTGTGTTATGAATATTGAAGTACAGTAGACCTTGGTCCCTAGTAATATACTTGTAGTAAAAGAATTCCCAGAGGTATTTCCTGATGATCTATATGGGTTACCACCTGATCGTGAGATAGATTTTGTAATTGATATAGTTCCAGGTACTTCACCTATATCTAAAGCTCCATATAGAATGGCCCCATCAGAACTAAAAGAGTTAAAGATTCAATTACAAGAATTATTGGATAAAGGTTTTACTAGACCAAGCTTTTCTCCATAGGGTGCACCAGTACTTTTTGTTCAAAATAAGGATGGCACGATGAGGTTGTGCATTGACTATCGTGAGTTAAACAAGGTCACAATCAAAAATAAATATCCACTTACGAGAATTGACGACTTATTTGATCAACTCCAAGGTGCATCTATATTTTCTAAGATTGATTTGCGATCTGGTTATCATCAGCTAAAGATAAAAGAAAAGGATGTTCCCAAGACATCATTTAGTACGAGATATGAACATTATGAATTTTTGGTGATGCCATTTGGATTAACAAATGCCCCAACAGCTTTTATAGATATGACGAATCGGGTATTTAAGGATTTTCTTGATAAGTTTGTTATTATATTTATTGATGATACCATAATTTATTCTCGTACTAAAGAAGAGCATACTGAACATTTGAGAAGGGTACCTCAAATTTTAAAAGAGAATCAGTTATATGCTAAATTTAAGAAATGTGAATTTTGGCTCAATCGAGTAGTATTCTTGGGACATGTAATTTTTAGAGAAGGGATATCAGTTGATCCAAGTAAAATAGAAGTGTCAATAACTGGCCACGACCTACAAACCCTTCAGAAGTTTGAAGTTTTATAGGCTTAGCTGGATATTATTGTAAATTTGTAGAGGGATTTTCTAAAATAGCTACTCCATTGACAGAGTTAACGCAGAAAAATGTGACATTTAGATGGACAGATGCTTGTGAACAAAGTTTTCAAGAATTAAAGAAGAAGTTAACGTCAGCTCCAGTCCTTTCAATGCCATCAGGTACATGAGGTTTTGTGGTCTATAGTGATGCTTCAAAACATAGTTTGGGATGTGTATTGATGCAAAATGGGAAAGTGATTGCGTATGCATCTAGGCAACTCAAGGAATACGAGAAGAACTACCCTACACATGATTTAGAACTGGCTGCAGTAGTTTTTGCACTTAAAATATAGAGACACTATCTGTATGGTGAACGATGTGAGATATACATTGATCACAAGAGTTTAAAGTACTTCTTCACACAGAAAGAATTGAATATGAGACAGCGAAGGTGGTTAGAATTGGTAAAAGATTATGATTGTGTTATCAACTATCATCCTGGCAAGGCTAATGTCGTAGCTGATGCATTGAGTAGAAAATCAACATTAAGTGCTGTAAATATGGTGGTGACTCAAAAATTAGTATTAGTTGATTTACAGAGAATGGGTATAGAAATTGTACTGCCAAGATTGTTGTAGGCCAAATTTGAGGCTCTTACACTTCAGCCAACCTTGATTGATGAAATTCAACAAGGTCAACAATTTGATAAGTATTTTTCAAAGGTGAAGGAAGATATAAATTCTGGGAAATCTACATATTTTTTGCTATCGAAGAACAATTTTTTGATTTAAAGGATGGTTGTGTGTGCCAAATGTGGAAAACATTCGAGATGATATTCTAGCTGAGGCACACGCGACACCTTATTCAGTACACCCAGGAGCTACCAAGATATACAGAGATTTGAAAATGCATTATTGGTGGCCGAACATGAAAGGTGACATAGCTAAATATGTGGAACAATGTTTAACATGCCAACAGATCAAAGCAGAACATCAAAGACCCTCGAGAACTTTACAACTATTGCTTGTTCCAGAATGGAAATGGGAAAGAATTACAATGGATTTTGTGGTAGGATTACCAAAGACTGTTAAGGGATATGATGCTATTTGGGTTATTGTTGATAGGTTAACTAAATCTCCTCATTTTCTTCCAATCTGCTCCACTTATTCAATGGATCGATATGCACAGCTCTATATACAAGAAGTGGTCAGACTTCATTAGGTGCCACTATCTATTGTATCGGATAGAGATTCCATATTCCTATCTTCTTTTTGGAAGAGTTTACATAAGGCTTTGGGTACACAGCTATCTTTTAACACAGCATATCATCCCCAATCTGATGGACAATCAGAGTGAACAATACAAACATTAGAAGATACGGTCATAGCTTGTGTATTAGATTTCCAAGGTCAATGGAGTAAATTTTTACCTTTGGTGGAATTTTCATACAACAACAGCTATCATGCTACAATTAGAATGGCTCCTTACAAAGCATTATATGGTAGAAAATGTCAATTTCCAGTTCATTGGGATGAGGTTGGAGAAAAGAGGTTATTAGGCCCAGATATGGTCCTAGAAATGACAGAAGCTGTGACTCAAATACGTCAATGTATGCAAACTGCCCAAAGTCGAAAAAAGAGTTATGCAGATCGAATGAAAAGAATGTTGGAATTTTCAGTAGGGGATAAAGTATTTTTAGGTAGCACCAATGAAAGGCATTATGAGATTTGGAAAAAAGGGAAAACTTAGCCCGAGGTACATTGGACATTTCAGATTGTTGAGAGAATTGGAGATGTCGCGTATAAATTAGACCTACCTTCATCATTGTCACATGTACACAATGTATTTCATGTATCTATGTTAAGAAAATACATTGCAAATCCTTCACATGTACTAAAGAGTGAACCTATGGAGTTAAAGCCAAATTTGAGCTATGAAGAAAAGCTTGTTGAAATTCTTCAAAGGGAAGTAAAACAACTCAAGAACAAGAAAATTCCATTGGTTAAAGTATTGTGGCACAATCATTCAACAGAATAAGCAACTTGGGAAAGAGAAGATCAAATGCAAACCAAGTACCCAGGACTTTTTCGGCAAGCAACTTTTGAGGACGAAATTTTTATAACGAAGTAAGGATGTAATACCCAAGCCTCTCGTTACTTACTTGGATAATATAATTCATGCATTATATATATCATTCCTATGTTATTTTTGTAGCATCATCATGCTATGGCTCATTTTACTTATCACGGTATAATTTACAATTGGATTTGTACATTCTTGTATGTTGTTAGTTGTCAAATTTCCCAAAATTAAGTAATAATTTTGTATTGGAATATGGAAGAATATATGGTGAATAAGGTATAGGACATTGATGGGATAAGTGTCGGATACCGTTAGGATAAATGTTGGTGGTTTTGCAGATGCCACAAACGTAATCGGTAATCTTACATGCTTTTAACTCGGTTTGATCAAGTTGGCCTGAAACCCTAGGTGGATGATCAACATATTGTGGAGATATTTTATTGTATGAATGGTTTTTGAGGTTATATTATAAGGATAAAAAAGATAGGTGATGATCAAAGTGTAATTATTCAACTAGGGAAGAATCGAGTATAGTCGGGTGAAATCGGGTACGGAAATTAAACGAGCGGCCCAAAATTTATGTTGAGAATTAAAGTAGGACTTACTAGAAATTAAATTATGCTGCAATTAAGAAAAAAACATAGTGGCCACACCTGATTTAGGCTTTAAATGATGAGTGTAAGATCAGATTTTTCTCAATTGAACACCTCATGCTTAGGACTTGAACTTAACTATCAGCACTCCTTATCCCTTGCATGACTTCTAATAGACTTTCACACCTTATTTCCTTCCTCTTACTCTCATATTAGCACCTCTAAGTTGGCCTCAAGTAAATCCAATTGTAAGAGAAAGCAAAGGAAGCAAAAAGTGATAAGAAAACCAACAACTTGAAACTGAAATCAGGACATGTATATTCTCTCACGGTTTTGGTGTAATTTCTTGTAAGTTTTGAATGTATTAAGATATATAAATGATATAATATTATTTATAAGGACGTTAAGGAGTTATTGAAGTTAATTACTATAATTAAAAGAGGAATTCAAAGGTAGGTTTTTGATTAAAGCCACAAAGGGCAGGAGTTGGATATAAGTGCATATATCTGAAATTGTAGCCAACTTTTAAAGACAATATCTTAAACATAAGATGAATTTGTGATTCTATATTGGATTCCCAACATTTTAAGGAGTTGTATGTCAATTTATAGCTATTTTTATGATATTTTGGAATAGGAAACGAGCATGAACTGCCACAACCTACAATCTGAAAATTTCTGACAGCATGTAGTTTATATGTTTACCTAAGGTTCTTGACCTATAATGCTTGGGAATGCAACTTTAAAAGGTTTTGAGTCATAGTAATTTGAAGAAAAGATGTTAAGATCATTTTATGGTTATAGAAATTGAGTTATGGCATGCTAGTTTCATGAAACTCCATAGCAGCCGTTGTGAGATCAAGTGTTCTGCGTTCTGATTATTGGGTTGATCTTGTCACAATAATTGCCGTATTCAGGTAAAGCTATAACATGCTTACCTTTATATATATGGTACCTACTTGTGTTAAAAATTCTTGGCTCATTGGGTATGCTTAAGGACATGAATAGACTTATGAAATTGAATCATGACAGCAACTTAAACATAAAACCAAAAGTTGTCCATGTTTATGTTCTACCTATTTCCAACTTCTAAATGTTGTTATTGAACTATGATGTTTGTGGAATTGATTTGGTTATATGTTAGGATCATAATGCTTCATCTATAGTTTGATTACATGCACTTAACTTGAGAAATTACGGAAGTTGTTGGCTTGCCTTCGGGTTGTAGTTGTAACTCGAAGTATAAATATTATCTGGATTACCTTGGTATCAAAAGTCTTAGCATGAGTACTCAAGGATAAGGTCTGATAGTAGGTGGTATTATAGGTTAATTTCCACGTAGAAAGGGGGAGAAAGACTCGAATTATACATAGAACAAGACAAACTCATCAGTTAAAAAGGTAATTAAAAATCCGTTTGCAACTACAATGCAAAGACATAAGATGTCTTGAAGTAATTTATATTTATCCTTGTCGTGACACTTTCTATATCTTTTTGATGATTTTTTATGCATTTGACGTGGGTCACGACCATTGAGAAGTTGTTTTTTTCAAAGCACATTGGATACTAGTTTGATTAAGCATTTATGAGAATTTACACATGCATGCATGTCATATGTGCATAGTTGAGAATATTGCATGCATACTGTAAATTGAGAAATGAATTTACATGATAAAAATGTTTTATTGACTACCTCTAGTGCATTGAAGCATGTGAGGCGTGCTTATGTGATATTTGTTGGTACTGCAAGTGGGAGACTTCTCGAGTGATCACAAAGAGAGATAGGGGGAGTCTTTGGTGATCATGGGAGGATGGTCCATTTGAATGTATCCTTGTGATTGAGTATTGGTGCCGCGGGTGGGATGCTTATTGGGTGATCACAGGAGGAGATAGGGGGAGCTTCTGGTGGTCCCAAGAGGATGGTTCACTCGATTGCATTGATATGATATTGTCCATTTGATTACTGCTTATTGATATAGATATTGATATTGTGCAGAGCTCTTTTCCAGTGCATAGTAGCTGGGTCAATAGCCCAATACAAAGAAAATATTTTAAAAAAAATGTTCTCAAGATTATTTTATGCATATTTGAATATATTACATTTATGTTGGATGTTTCAAACAAAAATAACAGTACATCCTACATTCACACTCATCGCATATATAGTTTTTACTTATTGGGCATTAGCTCATATAGTTCTTGCATTATAGGTGATCATGGAGAGTTTAGTGCCTAGTATATAACTTGGCTAGCTGTTGGAGCTCTTGAAGGTTTTCGAGGCTCAATGTACATAGATGATGACCTGCTGGGTTACTTTTGTGGATAGTATTTTGGTTATTAAAGTAGTTTGTTTTATAATTTTAAATGGAGATATTATAATAGAGTACTTTTGTAATCTTATTGTAAATAAGTATGGTTTGATGCAATATATTGTGTTAAGTATAGTTTTCAAAATATACTAAGTTATGTGTGTAAAGTTGGCTATTATCTTATGAAAAAAAAATGTTGTCACACGGGTGCACCTGCCCCAAGTATATATACATATTACGGATTGAAAGAGGGTGTTACCAAAAGTAATTCTATTTTGGCTAAGAAATCGAAAGTAAAAGGCCGGAATTTTTAGATAGAACCGGAGAACAAATATTAAAAATTTAGGCTAGCTATAAATTATTGCTCGTTCAACTTGAAATTCAAAACTTACCAAATGAAAATAGAACAAAGTTCGTTTTCAAATTAATTCCATAGTCGTCGAGTAAAAAAAATTTGAAGTGAACATGAAAAACATTTTAACGTGTCCAAATTTTTAAAATGAACCATGAGGTACGAAGCGACTCCAAAAGTAAGAAATTTTATTACTTGAAATTAAAATGTGAAAAAATTCGGTTGTTACACCCTCAAGGAAGTCCTGTTCCTCAAGTACATACCAAATTTTATGGCGCCAAGTGTTATGGTTATCGCCATTCAATTTGTCACCCTTATTTAGGTCAACAATGGTAATCTTAGATACCATGGTCTGTCAAAGTTTTAGAGACAATCATATAAATGTCCATTTATGTATACGTATTATTTTGCACTCATACAAATTAAATTTTATGATAATTTAACACTAGGCATAGAGTTGAAAGATCACTAAGTTCCCATTCATAATCTATTATCCTAATGTTTCATTATCACAAAAATTAATTTCATAATACAAAAACAATAATTTCTAGGTCAGAATTACATAAACTCTTCCAACCTTAGAATTTCCATTGAATAAATCAATTGAACATGTACTATGTAAAAAAGACATTTTGATCGTATGTACTTTAAACATAAAAAAATTTCATATATATACATGTGATTATATCCAATTATTCTAAATATAACTACTAGGCATTGAAAGAAGACTCATTAGATGATACATTTTCTTCTCCTCACAAATATATTGTCCCAGATGCACTACTTCTAGGTGCATTGCTTTGAAATGCTTTATGTCTTGTGCTAGGTTATGTCTTGAATCTATTTCACGATATTGCTAAGCTCGTAACTATTCAACATGTTCCTTAGTCCGTAATATTTTAGCCTTTCTTCCAAGGATGCTAAAAGTGTGCATAAATCCAATCACATTTGATTGAATCTATTTCACGATATTGCTAAGCTCGTAACTATTCAACATGTTCCTTAGTCCGTAATATTTTAGCCTTTCTTCCAAGGATGCTAAAAGTGTGCATAAATCCAATCACATTTGATTAAGCATGGAAAGACAGGAACGGATCAAATTGATCAAATAACCAAATTAAGACTCACACTACTCAACAACGCACAACATTATTCTATTCAAAATCAGAAAAATTTTGACACCAAAATCATAATTTTCTGACTTAAATTCAATTTTTTTTTACAAAATTACACTTAAAAAAAAATATAGGAGCATCTCGAAAAACTCCCACTAGAAAAGAGAACCCTCAACCAAATATTCTAGATTTAATATAAAAGTTTCAGAATTTTAATTCACTTAGAAAATATTTATTATGTATTTATAAATAAATTTTCTTTAAACATAAATGCATAAAAAATATTTTCATAAGAAAAAAATATTAAATTCAAATAATAAATTCAGAATATGATGGGACCATTATGAAATTTTCAGAATTGCGGAAAGGTTCCTCACGCACTCTCACACGTCGAAACAAAAAATCTGCTTTTTTTTTAAAATCCAAAAAAAAAAATTAAGAGGATCAAATTGGAAATACCAGAATATTAAGTGGAGCATTCTAAAATTTTCAAAATTTCCAAATAACCACATGCGCTAACAGTTTCATGCAGGTTTTTTTATTTTTTATTAAAAAACTATTCCCATTGTCGGCAAGTAGGGCGTGCAAGCCACTCGCGGCCTTGTGGGCACTTTCTAGCGTCTTTTTGGGTTATGTTCCTTTAAGTTTGATGTTTGGAGTTCGTCTATATGGTCAGATTTCACAAATAACGTAATAATGTAGCGTTTGGAACAACAACATAGTGGACAGAAGTGAGGAAATGAAAAAATCATTGTTCATCATCTTCTTCAAAAATTGCAGAATTTCTTTCAAACGACTGAAACTTTAAATCCTCATAACTCCTTCGTTTTATGTCCAAATTAAGATTTTTTTATTCCGTTGGAAAGCTCATGGAAATACATTTCTAACAATACCAATTTCATAACATGAAAAATAGCGAACATAAAATTATCATATTATGAAGTTTTGATTTTTTAAACCAGGGTTTCAATTTTCTCTTGAAATATAAATCCAAACAATGTGAAATTTTGTAGACATGTTCTAGATCATGATATGAACATATAGTATAAATTTCACGAATTAATATTGAGTATTTCATAATGTGCCATTAAAGTGTGTTCAAACTTTAACAAATGGCATATATTCGAATTTCTTGCATATATTGCATACCAAATCATTTTCAGTACATTAACATGCAAGGAAACAACCTGAAAAGGCTCTTATACAAATGTAATATTCTATAACATTAATTCTACCAAACATAAAAATGGTAGAACTTGAATATCCAAGTTTAAAAGGTTGAATCACTTGCCTTGTTTACGATTAGATCAAAACGCTGCTCTTTGGTCCAGAAACTCAATCACGATAGAAAGCATTTAATCTCCATAATCTAAGAACCAATTATAAGATATTTTTCAACCTACCAACTTCATGTATATGCTTCTCTCTCTCTCTACATGCATGAATTTAACTTCCATATCAGATGAATATATAGAGTTATGGGAGTTGATGGAAGTTATATAAGGTGGGGAGTTAAGTTTCAAATTTAAACTTTAACTCTTCCCTCCAAAACCATTTCCATATAACTTGGGTCGGGTCAACCCATATGGACGACACGTTTCATTCCAACAATTCCTTAAGCACTTATGGTGAGGGGGCGAATCTGTTTTAAGGACACTATGAATACATATGTCTCGATTTGATTAATCTTATTTATCCCTAATTTGAATTTCTATATTCTATAATTGCTTTTTTGTTTTTAATTAAATTAATAAATAAACTATATTTTATTATTTCTGTATATTTTGTACAACAGAGAATAGATAGGTTATAGAGGTGGGTGTTAGAGAGACGAGAGTGCTTGTAGACATAGTTGATGGACTTGAGGAGAAAAGTAAAAAGGAGGTGGGCAGACTTCCAGTGATTAGATGGTCTAGGAGAGACTCGCGGTGGGTGATGCCAGCTTTGGAGTGCTATAAACTGAATACAGATTTGGATGTTCGTCATGAAGAGAGATTTATAAACTCAGGAGATATTATTTGAGATGAATTCGAGGTGGCCATTGCTATGCAATCAAACAAAACAATGAGTTACTTCACAGTGGAAACAATTAAAGCAATTACGATATGAGAAGGTCTATATTTTGCTGAGGAAAATGGTGGCAGTTCTGACATCCTAGAAACTGATTCCCTTCAACTCCAAGCGGACTTCCGATTTGTCTCCAATGCAACGTCTTTGGCTGATATTAGTTCATTGCTTGTAGACATTGGTTGTTGTTTTTGTTGCTTTGTTCCCTTCTCCCAAGTGTCCTCTATTTTGTTAGACTTGCTAGTTAGCCAATGGGTTGATTGTATTCTTTGAGTTTTCTCGCCAGTTGTTCGTGGCAATATCAATTATTCGAATCCTTTTTTGCTTTAAAAAAAGTATAATTGAATTATTGAATTACAATTTTTAGAATGAAATTTTAATTAGGTTGACAAGTAATTTGGTGTTTCTAATATAAATATAAACCAATGATTTATTTCATGCTTCAATTTTTTAATAGATTGAGTGCATGTTTTGGAGTGCTTATTGTTACTACCCTATTTTGGTAAGGCCTCGGAGATCCAGCGAAGACCTCGTAAATTCAAAGAAAGCCTCGAAGGCCCAGCAATATCTTAGTGTTCCTGAGCCAAGCACAACAAAGTCCATGAAGGGCCTCGACGTTCATGACCAACCTAGGGTGCTTCGTCGGTATTCATATTCTATAGAATCCATAGACAATCTGATATTTTGGGACAATTAAAGAGATAGTTCAGAAAATATTGTGTTGGATCATGCAATTCAAACTTAGAAAGAAACCAAATCTCAATCTCTTGGTAACTGGTAACGAGATATTGAGAATCAAAGGAGATAAGGATTGAAAATTTAAAAGGATCGCCTTCACATCCAATTATCCTTTATCCCATAAGGAAAGAGAATCCCATCAGAGGTCTAATTGATTGCTTACTTAAATCAATTAGAACTCTAAAGCTATAAATATAACATATCTGGGTTATTCTAAGGTACGCATTATTCTCCCGTATATTATTATATATATCGGCAGTTGACTTGATCGTTGGAGTACCAACGATCACCGAATCTTTTTTTTTTGGTGATCTTGGTGCCTAACGATCGTCTAGTGTATAGGTAACATACAGGCTGGCAGATGATTGACTAGAGATTTGTTGACATATATATAGTATAGATTCTGAGGTCAACAGATTGGGTAGTCTGTGGGAATCGAAAATATGTTACACAACCAAAATACTTGTGGAAAATGTGTTTTCTACCAGAAAGAGCATGGCAACAAAAAACTCTCAGGAATACGTGATTGAGTCCCACCAAACCTACGGCAGGAAAGCATTTCGGATCTTCAGAATGTGACCCACCAATGAAGAAGGCAATAGTGGCAAAAGCGGACCGCTGAGTAGGATATCCTAGACCTGAAGAAGGAATACACCCAGATGAGAGCTATGATCGAGCGATTGGAAAATAAATCTTCCCAATCTGGACACAAGCACGATCATGATTGGCAAAGCCCTTCGAGGTCCGGCTCAATCAAAAGCCGTTGATCTTGGGATGACCCGCCAATCCTAGATGGACAGAATCTCTAGAACCCAAATTTGAGGCCCTCGCATGGCGACCAGTGAGAAAAACCTCTCCCATTACCAGGAAACAAGCCCGCCATGTCTGTCAGCATGTTTGATAGGTTGGGTGTCGAGTCCTCTGCTGCACGGTCTCAATCATTGAGTAGCCGATGTAGTGAGCAGAGTGAGGCTCACTCGGAGAAAAATAGTGACTCCAGGGCCGTGAATGTAAGGCCCGGAGAAGAAAAGCTGGAAAGATCATGTGACCTCGACGAAGATGATGAGAACCTCTCATTCTTCAAGGAACTGAAGGCTAGAAAACTCTCCAACAGGTTCAAAATGCCCCCTATAGAGAAGTACAATGAGAGTGGTAATCCCACATATCACATCAATGTGTATAAAACGAGGCTCCAGGGTTACATTCCGATAGTAAAGTACAAGCACTTTTGCTCCACCCTCGTCTCTAATGCAAAGATGTGGTACAACAAGCTGAAGCCTGAGAGCATCAGGAGTTGGCCACACCACAGCTGAAGCTGGAATTTATCAATGCTTTCATTGGTAATTTGAAAATGATAGCATATGTGGCCTAGCTCCAGGATATTCGATAGAGGGAGGGAGAATCCGTGAAATGGTACTTCAAAAGGTTCAGCAATGTCATCAACAAAATCGAGAACGTCATTGATGACAAGTCACTAGATGCACTAGTAATTGGGCTCCACACGCGAACCTCCTTTTGGAGAGATGTCCAAAATAGGGAGCCCAAGACCTATACTAAGTTGGTGGATCTGATCCAGCAAGAGATTTGCTCTGAAGAAACCATCGAGAATAAAAAAATGCAGAAAGCGAGAAAGGGATCGCTACCGTCGGGAAGGACGACGTTCTCCTGAGCCTCGCACCAACTGTTATCAAAGACATTCTCCTGAGTCTCACACCAACCACTATCAAAGACGACGATGCTCCCTTGAGCCTCACAACAATTGATACCGAAGGTTTAATCAAATAGAGATAATCCCAGCTCTCCTACCTAGACCGCCTACTGCGGTCCTCCAACCAATGATTCCTCCTTCCAAGTTCTGTCGCACACACTAAACTCGAGTACACAACACGAATGACTATCCTAACATACGAGTACTGATTGATCGAGCAAATCAACTGCAAGGAGAAATGAACCGCCAGGCGCGAGAAAGACGATGATCGTCTAATTGGGCCACGATCCCAACCTTCACACCGAGATGACAACCCTCACCGCAACGATAGGAACATAGATCCGCCTAGATAAGACGGACCTACAAGAGCCTCCAAGTTTTTGAGATCAACACTATAATTGGAGGGTCCTACGTTGGAGGACATACATTGAACTCACGATGAAACTATGCTAAAGTATTAAAAAAAGAACCAGTTGAAAGTTGGCAGGTTCACAGACACCAACCTAGGGCCCCACCTATCACATTTACAGAGGAGGATGAGGCTGGTGTCTACTACTCACATTGTGATGCCTTGGTAATCTACACCGTTGTCGCCAGGAATGGACTAGGACCAATGTTAGTCGATGATGGTAGTGCTGTGAATATCCTATTTGGCAATGCCTTCGACCAAATGGACATAGATCACAAGTTGAAAGCCATCTTAGAGCAATTGTTAGTCTTTACGGGAGATAACCTCGTCCCGTGAGGAAGGATCACCCTTGCAGTGGATTTTGGAGAGCTCTTGTGCCACTAAAAAAAGTTCTTGGAATTCTTGGTGGTAGATACTCGTTCTGCCTATCATGGAGTCCTCGGTCGGCTCGCTCTTAAGGATTTACATGCAGTCACCTCCATCCATCACTTGGCAATGAAATTTCCAACACCGAGTGGAGTCGCCAAGGTTAGAGACAATCAACAGAGGTGATGGCGTGCTACATGATTGTGCTTCGAAAGGTACCAAAGCACAAAGATGCTCTCCCCGCAGTCATGACTATACAAGCTGAGCCGATGGATATTGACCAAGAAAATACTGAAGAGGACATGGTCCTCAACGAGGGTCTCGACCCTCGGATCATAGGCTTGAATTCACTAGCCTCACCACTGGAGGAGTTGGAGACATATCCAGTGAACTCCTCAGATCCTTCCTAAATGTTGCAGCTAGTACAAAAACTAGAAGAAGAGATGAAGAAAAAGCTAAAACGGTTCTTACGAGAGAACGTTGATGTCTTCACGTGGAAGCATCCTGACATGGTGGGAATAAGTCTGTCCATAGCTTGCGACGTCCTGAAGGTGGATCCCAAGATATTTCCCAACATACAGAAAAGAAGACATCTGAGCACTGAGAGATATGGTACTCTAAAAGAGGAAGTAGATAAGCTGCTAGCCAACGGGTTCATCCTAGAAGTAGTCTATCCCCAACGGATGTCTAACCCTATGTTGGTTAGGAAAAATAACTCAAGTGGAGGATGTACATAGACTTCTTGGATCTAAACCAGGCATGCCCCAAAGATAACTTCTCCGTGCCGCGTATTGATCAGTTGGTTGATGCGACTACTGGTCACAAGCTGCTCAGCTTTATGGATGCCTACTCTGATTACAACCAGATGTCCATGTTCGAGGGGGACGAACAACACACCTCATTCATAACAGACCAAAGACTATACTGTTACAGGATGATGCCCTTTGGCCTGAAGAACTTTGGAGCTACTTACCAACGGTTAGTAAACGGCTTGTTTGCGATACAAATCGGAAACACCATGGAGGTCTACGTCAATGACATGCTCGTAAAGAGTGTGGATGCCAAAGATCATATCGAACACTTGGGGGAGATGTTGTGCGATTTATATCCCGCAAGTGGACGGATCGTGGACAAGTAATATAGTGATAAAATAAAGTGTCGAACCCACGAGGACCAGATATTAATTTAACCAATTAATTTATAACCTAAATTTTAACAATAAAAAAAACACAGATTCAATTTGATTTTTGTGATTCTAAACTAATTTAACTATTTTAATTAAATTGAAAATAACAATAGTAACTTTAAAAAGGCAAGAACGAATTCAAGATCTACTAACTCTAGGATTTGCGAATCCACCAACACTTTCCTTAATCAAATATCCGTTTAACCGTTTTAGCTTATAATTACCATAGATTGAAAATCGGTGTTTCTAAATTAATCAAAAGCCTCTCTCGATGGTCAATCAATTCTATATGTTATGTGAACTTCATTATCTCTAATTAAGTTTCGAACATAAACACATGCATTAAAATCTCAGGAACACCTCAATAGATTTCATAAAGCATAATAGTAATCTCTATCTATTATTGGACCCTATGTTATTCAATACCACGTGCTTAATCTATATTGAATCTCTCGACTTCAACATAAATCACAATATATTCTAATGGTGATCAGGCATTAAAATAATAGAAAAACTGCATAAAGAATAATCAATCCAAAAGCAAGTAATTACTAAAACGGAAAAACTTCTAATTAATTAAAAATCATGAGGTTTCATCGTTCATCCTAGAAAAAGTAAATTAGTCGGACATAATTTTGTCAATTATGACAATAATTGACTTCATCATAATCTAGCGAAAGAAAAAGAAAAAGAAGAAGAAATAATTACAACCCGTGACTCTGGATGAAGAA
Organism: Forsythia viridissima; assembly: GCA_030279155.1. Lineage (NCBI taxonomy): Eukaryota > Viridiplantae > Streptophyta > Magnoliopsida > Lamiales > Oleaceae > Forsythia > Forsythia viridissima. The sequence goes on along the minus strand of CM059041.1, from coordinate 26,027,224 downwards.
TCTTCAATCCCGTGTCTTGATCTTCGATCCTCCTCTTGTATCTTGTTCCCAAAATTCGTCCCTTTTGTTATGGCTATCATCTGGCTTTTATAATGCTCTCCAAAGACTCCAAGACGTGGTTTAGGTAGTTGTATTGAATGGTATATTGATGTGCAGCTTTTTGAAAACATCTAGGAACTTCTTGAATTGCTGGTCTAGCTTATGTTTTCGCAACCTTTGAGGAAATGGAATTGGAGGGACGTAAGCCGGTGGTGGAATATAAGCTGGTGGAGAGTCCTGTTCTGGTGCAACTTCTGCATCTAATTTATTTTCTCTCGCTTTGTCGGACACAGTTTTCTTTTCTACACCTGGTCTAGTCACATGAATCTCTGGTAACTGAACACCGCTCCTCGTGGTAATTGCATTTACTTGCTCCTTTGGATTGACTTCGGTATTGCTTGGCCATGTGCCTGGTTGTCTCTCAGTCAACAATTTAGCCAACTGCCCAATCTGATTTTCCATATTCTTGATAGCAACATCCTGTCTTTTCTGCATCTCTTTCAATTCAGTGACAGCTTCTTCCAGTCCTCATTTTTTCTCTTGTGGCATTCCCTGATTTGGTGGATTTTGAATATTTTGAGTGTTGCCATATGAGAAGTTTGGATGATTTCTCCATCCAGGATTGTAAGTCTGTGAATAAGGATTATTTTGCTGACGTTGAAAATTCTGAGCATATGCAACTTGTTCAGGAGATGATATATCAACTTTGGTCAAAGGACACTCTGATGATTGATGGTTTGCTCCACATGTTACACAGATTGGTAAAGGCATCTGAACCATATTAGCTGAATGAGAATATTTTATTGATTCCATCTGCTTTGCCAATGCATCAATTTTTGCCAATAAAAGTGAATTGGTGCCCACTTCGTGTATCCCTGTTGTTTTCTTCTGCAATCCTCTTTCTGGCCACATAATAAATTGTTCACTCATGGTTTCGAATAGATCATAAAGGTCACCGGTGGATCTACTTTGGATAGACCCACCTGCTGCAGAATCTACTGAAGAACGACTGGTTGGAGCTAGTCCAGAATAGAAATAATGATTCTGAGCTGCTAAAGGGAAACCATGACTTGGACACTTCCGGAGCAATTGTTTGAATCTTTCTCATGCCTCGTGAAAATTTTCCAACTCAGATTGTTGGAAATTGGAAATTTCATACTTCAGTCTGTTCACTCTAGCTGGAGGAAAATATTTCAATGTGAACTTCTGGATCAGATCTACCCAAGTAGTGATGCTCCCAGGCGGTAGAGAATCTAGCCATTCTCTAGCTTTATCCTTCAATGTATGTGGAAAGAGCCTCATCTTCAGTGCTTCTTCGTTAACACCGTGGTATTTGAAATTGCCACAGAATTCATCGAAGCGAGAAATATGGTAATGAGGATTTTCATCTGTCATCCCATAAAACGGCAGGTTGTTCGAGAATAAATTCATCACATCTGGCCTTAACTGGAAGTTGTCGTGTCCATAAGGTGGATAGACTATGCTGGACCAATTTTCAACAATCGGTGGCATCATATACTCACCCATAAGAATATCTCGTTCACTAACTTCAACTGGTCGAGCTATTGGTGGTTGATTATTTATCTGATCATGCACTTGATTGTCTGCCATTGTGTCTTGCTGTGTTTTCTTTTCTCGTTTTTCACGTTGTCGTCGGTGAAAGCTTCGTTCAATTTCTAGATCTAAATCAAATAGATCAAGATCTTTTGTACGTGACATGCACACTTAACACCTGAAAAATTAGAAAATATATACAATTCAGTAGTATCACGAAAAATTTAAAATAAAAATAAAAATAAAAATAAAAATAAAAATAAAAATAAAAATAAAATAAAATAAAATAAATATAAATAATACTAAAAAGAATTGTTAAAAGCCAAATTATAAATTAACGTAGCAATTAATAAAACTAGTCCCCGGCAACGGCGCCAAAAACTTGTTGTGCGATTTATATCCCGCAAGTGGACGGATCGTGGACAAGTAATATAGTGATAAAATAAAGTGTCGAACCCACGAGGACCAGATATTAATTTAACCAATTAATTTATAACCTAAATTTTAACAATAAAAGAAACACAGATTCAATTTGATTTTTGTAATTCTAAACTAATTTAACTATTTTAATTAAATTGAAAATAACAATAAGTAACTTTAAAAAGGCAAGAACGAATTCAAGATCTACTAACTCTAGGATTTGCGAATCCACCAACACTTTCCTTAATCAAATATCCGTTTAACCGTTTTAGCTTATAATTACCATAGATTGAAAATCGGTGTTCCTAAATTAATCAAAAGCCTCTCTCGATGGTCAATCAATTCTATATGTTATGTGAACTTCATTATCTCTAATTAAGTTTCGAACATAAACACATGCATTAAAATCTCAGGAACACCTCAATAGATTTCATAAAGCATAATAGTAATCTCTATCTATTATTGGACCCTATGTTATTCAATACCACGTGCTTAATCTATATTGAATCTCTCGACTTCAACATAAATCACAATATATTCTAATGGTGATCAGGCATTAAAATAATAGAAAAACTGCATAAAGAATAATCAATCTAAAAGCAAGTAATTACTAAAACGGAAAAACTTCTAATTAATTAAAAATCATGAGGTTTCATCGTTCATCCTAGAAAAAGTAAATTAGCCGGACATAATTTTGTCAATTATGACAATAATTGACTTCATCATAATCTGGCGAAAGAAAAAGAAAAAGAAGAAGAAATAATTACAACCCATGACTCTGGATGAAGAATCTTCAATCCCGTGTCTTGATCTTCGATCCTCCTCTTGTATCTTGTTCTCAAAATTCGTCCCTTTTGTTATGGCTATCATCTGGCTTTTATAATGCTCTCCAAAGACTCCAAGACGTGGTTTAGGTAGTTGTATTGAATCTAGAGTTGTAGAATTTTAATCCAAACAGGTTTCTGCCCAAAACTGCCCGTTATGCCCTTGCGATCGCATGGGCTTATTCCCTGCGATCGCATGGTATAACGTATTAACATTCTGGAAAATTTCTTGTGGACTTCCGATCGCAATAATTGTTAACCATGCGATCGCATGGTTAACTTGGTCACAGATCCGATTTCCTTTCCTTGATATTTGCTTGCCAAGTTCCTCACGTCTCTTTCTTTGTTCAATTAAGTCTTCTTTTCTTCTGTTTGTCCTCTTTTCATCCGATTGATACTTGACTTTGATTATTTCCTAAAATAATAAGAAAACAACATGCAATTAAACTGAAAACAACTAAGAGTACTCATAATCATCCATTTTTGTGAGCCCAGATAAGTACAAAATTGTACTTATCAGGAGATGTTCAGAATTCTCTGCAAATGCCAAATGAAGTTCAACTCCCTGAAATGCACTTTTGGGGTCGTATCCGAGAAGTTTTTGGGTTACATGGTAAATCAATGCAGGATAGAGGCCAAACTTATCGACATGCGATCGCCATCATCTCCTAGGGAGGTCTAGAGCCTTATGGGAAGGTTGGTAGCCTAAAATCGATTTATATCGAAGGCGACTGATTAATGATAGTCCTTCTTCTAGACCATCAATTGGAGAAGTCGTTTGAGTAGATAGAGGAGTGTGAGAATGCCTTTTGGAAACTCAAGATCCTCATCGGTAAAGCCCCATTATTATCCAAGTCGAAGACCGAAGAAACATTGCTCATTTAACAAACGGTGTCAGAAAAGACGGTGAGTTCGGTACTAATCTGCGATGATGGCCCGACATAACTCCCCATCTACTATGTGAGCAAAGCATTGCAGGATGCAGAAATGAGGTACCGAGATATGGAGAAGCTCGCCCTGTCTTTAATAATTGCATCAAGGAAGCTCTGGCCATACTTCCAAGCACATAGCATCGACATTCTGACGAACCTCCCTTTGAGACATATTCTCCAAAAGCCAGACATCTCCAAGAGGTTGATGAAGTGGTCAGTATAACTCAGTTAATTTGAGATTTCCTACAAACTGATGCCCTCCATAAAAGGTTAAGCTCTGGCAAATTTTATGGGTAAGTTCGCTCACATCCCAAAGGGATTGCTCGAGTCCAAGCCCCAGAAGGTACCAACATGGAAATTATATGTTGATGGATCCTTAGGTGAGGCTGGAGCAAGAGCTAGGATCCCGTTAATTAGCCCAGACAGTCATAACCTCAACTATGCACTACGCCTGGAATTCAAAGCCTCAAACATCGTTGCTGAGTACGAGGCGGTCCTTGCAGGCTTGAGGTTAACACAAGATATGAAGGCAAGGAAAATCCAAATCTACAGTGATTCGTAGCTAGTGGTTAGTCAAGTTAATGGGACTTTCATGGCTCGTGAACAGTCCATGGTGGCCTACTTAAAGAAGGCCAAGGATTTCCTGTCCCAGGATTGAAAACAGCTACGTAGATGCTCTCTCCAAGTTGGTGAGTAGCAAAGACTCCAACTTGATAAAAGCCATTTCAGTTGAAAAGCTTAGCTGGCTGACCATCGATGAGGTTTCGCAACAGAATACCATGATAATCAACGGTTCCTCCAAATGGATGAAGAAAATCGTCACATACCTGACCGATCATATCTTACCAGACAACAAGGACGAAGCTCAAAAACTCTGCAGAAGGGCCACGAAGTTCGTCCTACAGGACGGGAACTTGTACAATAAAGAATTTAGCCATCCACTCCTACACTACATTACTAAGGACGAAGCTGACTATGTCATTTAGGAAATACATGAAGGAGTCTGCGGTAACCACGCATGGGAGATTGCTCTAGCGCAGAAGGACTTGAAACGGGGACATTAGTGGCCGACTATGAAAAAAGATTAACATGCATTTGTGAAGAAATGTGACAAGTGCCAGAGATTCGTAATTGTGCCAAAGCTCCTAGCTCAGAACCTTACCCATGTTACCAGCTTGTGGCCTTTTTTCAAATGGGAGATCGACTTCATGGGTCCCCTTCCTACTGGAAGGGGTGGCGTCAAGTTCGTGGTTGTTACAATAGACTACTTCACTAAATAGTGCGAGGTTGAGCCCCTGGCTAAAATCACGGAGAAGAATATATAGAAGTTCGTATAGAAGAACATAACTTGCCATTTTGGGATACCTCACTCCCTTGTGTCAGACAATGGTACGTAGTTCGTTAGGAAAAAGTTTTAACTTGAACTACGAGGAGCTCGGTATTTGGAGAGACTTCTCCACCCCTACTATTCCCAGTCCAATGGCTAGGTAGAGGCGTCAACAAAATCATCAAGCACACTCTAAAAAGAAAGTTGGAATATGCCAAATGGAGATGGCTGAAGAACTCCCCAATAGGGATGGCAATTTGCCCTGCCCCGTCTCCTGCTCCGTTTAGAATTTTCCCACCCTGGATAATCAGGTATTCGGACCGGTACGGGGCAGGGATAATGTCCCCAAGTTGGCTCCGCACTGGACCCGTCCAGAAATTTTGCTTTTTTAATTTTTAAAATTTTAAAAAATATTTTGATGAAATGGGTGTTGAAGGAGTCGAACCCAGGTTGTGAACATTGATTTACAATTCCTAACCACTACACCAAGACCTATTGATTTGTAATTTTTTTCATTTTGTTTAATAAACATATTATACACAATTTTTTTTTAAATTCTAACCATACCATTTAGAATTAACTTTAATTCTCTATTTCATAATTCATAATTTCATATATTGTCCTCAATGAAAATCACGTTTAAAAACAAAAAGAAAATTTACATGGGGCAATAAGCTGCCCTGCCCCGTCCTACTTTAAGCGAGGAATGGGGGTGAAAAATCCCCGGTAGGGACGGGGACGGGGACGGGGCTGGGAGGGCCTCCCCAGCCCCAGTCCCCGACCCCGACCCCGACCCCGACCCCGACCCCGACCCGTCCCGTTGCCATCGTTACTCTCCAAGACCCTATGGTCATATCGAACTACCTTCCAAACGGAAATTGGTGAGACTCCTTTCGCTATGGCATACAGGGCGGAGGCAATGATCCCCGTTGAAGTGAAGATACCTTTCCCAAGGCGTTTTTCTTTCAAAAAGGTAGTCAATGAAGATTTACTTAAAGAAAACATTGATATGTAGGAAGAAAGGCATGCCAACTCGTAGCTTTGCTTGGTGGTTTATCAAAGGAAGATGGCTAGGTACTACAATTTGAAAGTCATGAGCAAGGGCTCCCTCGTCAATGATTTCATCTACAAAAAGGTCTTCCTTGCGAATAGGGATGTAGAAGTCGGGACCCTTGGACCCACCTGGGAAGGACCATGCAAGGTCATTAAAGAGATTCGACCTAGAACCAACAGATTAAAAGATTCAGAGGAAAAGGAAATGAGCATCCCTGGAACATCACTCATCTTCGTCCGTACTACCAATAGGTTTCATTTTTACTAGAGCTAAGTCGCATGTCAGTTTTACTTTCACCTATTGTTCAGCTGCAGTATTATTCCAATAAAGTTCAGTTGTTTTCAAGATTAAACTCTCTCATCTCGATTGTACCAAAAGAAAGCAAGGCAGCAAGTGAGTATGGTTCGCGGTCAACTCTTTAACTCGCTGGGTAAAAACTTAACACATGCAAACACAAGTAACAAATGCAAAGCAACGAGGGGAGTGTGGTTTGCGGCCAACTTCTTAACTCGATGGGTAAACTACTTAACGCGTACACATGCAAATAATGCAAGCAAGGCAGCGAGGGAGTGTAGTTCACAGCCAACTCCTTAACTCGCTAGGTAAACTACTTAACATGTACACATGGAAGTAAAGCAAGCAAGGCAGCGAGGGAGTGTGGTTTGCGGCCAACTCCTTAACTCATTGGGTAAACTACTTAACACGTACACATGCAAGTAAAGAAAGCAAGGCAGTAAGGGAGTGTGGTTCGCGGCAAACTCCTTAACTCGCTGGGTAAACTTCTTAATGTGTACACATGCAAGTAAAGTAAGCAAGGAAACAAGGGAGTGTGGTTCACGGCCAACTCCTTAACGAACTGGGTAAAAACTTAATGCGTGCAAACACAAGTAACAAAGGCAAGGCAGCGGAAACAATTAGAAGAAAACAAGTTGGAAGGAAATTCCTATTCATTTATAAATCTCTGGTAAGTATACAAAATTATACAAAATATATGTCCTACAGCCCCGCCGCCTCTTTATGGTCGACACATGTATGGGCCATAACCTAACCAATGATTCTTTGGCCTTCGAGAGTTCCGCCAGGGCCTCGACCAACTCCTTATACTTGACATAGGCCATATCTTCGTACACTTTAAGCTTCAGCTCAACTTGCCTTCAGGCGTCGTTACACACCTTTTGCATTGTTTTGGCTTTCATCGTCTTTTACTCGGCCTGCCACCTGGCCTCCTCGGCGAGGTCGAGCTTCAAACGAAGGATTTTATTCTTTGAGAGTAATTCATCACCATCCTCAGAACCTACGGCCTTCGACTCTTCATAGCCCGCCAATAACTTGTACAATTCATAGTTAAGTACATGGCTTCGGGCAGTGCTCATCTTTGCCATCTTCACCAACTCCAACAGATTTTCTTGCTATGATACCTTCTCCCAGGTGGAAGTCCAAAACTTATGGACAGAAGCTGCCACTAACATCGATGGAACCAGTAGCATATCCAGGACGGTCGGATCCAACTTATCCCGATGGGACCCAATGTTGATGTGCTCGGTCCAGCTGGAGAAAGTGCGAGTAGTGGCCTGCGTCCCACTTCGATGAGATTGAGTTGACCTTTTAGTTTCCTGAGAGGAAGTCAACACTCAACCTTGCCTAACCCTCCTTGAATCCTCCATAATATCTTTATCCCCCGTATCTTCTTTTTGCGTACGGTTCTCGTCTTCATCCTTGACAATCTCCTTTCATTTGCCCTGCCATCCAACACTCTCTGATGAAAGTAAAGGTTATCTGGAGAGAAAGGAGGATGAGACACCCATGGCTGATTATGGTGCCAACGGAGTAGTGGCAACTAAGATTGGTGCTACGTCTGATACCGGAGGTTGCAGAGAAGGAGTCACGTTTCCATCGTCATCTTCTTCTTCATTAATGCTAAAAATGGAAATTTTGGAGAAAATATACTTGGCCATTGATGGAGATCCGTTCTCCATAAGGGGTTTCTAGAACAGCATGGACGGTTGGGTTCTAGAAAATTTGTGGAAATGAAAAAGGAAAATGAAAGGTTCTGGGAGTATATATAGGCTCAGCGCCTAATTCTAGCCATCAATGAAGAATCCAAAATCTGAACTGTTGGATAAGAGACGCGTGGAGGAGTGCTGCATTAATTAAAAAAAAACCCTAGAAGAACGTAAAGGTTGCGTGGTTTAAATGTGCATGGAGACTTGCACTTGCCATTCCAACTTTGGAGAGTATTCTGACATAAATGTCAACCATCGTCCACTGAAAGGGTCGTCACTCACGAAGAGTGCCTTAGACGATAAGGCCTCGACCAAATCTGCATCCTGACAACTGGTCTTTGCCCCCCTCAACAGATTATCTCATCAACTTCAAAGAATAAACATGTTAGAATACTGTTTGGATAGGCATTTCAACTTCAAAAATAGAATAGGCGAGGCACTAACACTTGGGAGTAATTATGTTATAAAGAAACAAATGAGTGCCAACACAAAGACGATGATGAGTAAGCTGGTCTTTTATTTATCAAAGTCTCAATTACAAAGTAAATGAAAAAGTACGTAAACACCATCCTACTGCCCCGTCGCCTCTTTCAGTTCGGTACAGGAAGGGGTCCCTAGTCTAGCTAACTATTCTCTAGTCTTCGTAAGCTCTGTCACTTCTTCACCTCACTGTTTATGCTTCCCTTAGTTCATCTTCGGGCTTCGTTAGCAACATAAGTTTGATTGCACCATGATAGAGAGTGTCCCAAAAATGATATCACTGTGATAATCATTATATGAGTTGATTTGGTGAATAATTAGGCCATACTACTTAAAAAATGTTGTTGACGCCTTCAGCAAATAGCTTTCAACCTCGTCATCTGAATCAAAATCCTCAAAATATATATCATCAACATCGATGTCCATTCTGGAGGTACCATTTGAAAACTTCTCGCTAAGACTACTAGGCCCAAACTCTTCCATGGCATCCAAACACCCAACAGACCTGGAGAATGATTGGATATTTGTGGAGGCATACTTGGTCATCGAAATAAAAACTCTTGACCTCCCTCCTTAAGAGGAACTTAAGTGGAATTTTGGTACCAATTGAGCAACTTGTTGGGAAACCCTCTTTTACTCTTCTGTTGGGAAAAGTTACTGCCATCGGAACAAAATATATGAGTTTTGAGAAATTTTTGGACAAGTGAAACTAGGAATGAAGGATTCCTGGGGTTTATATAGTGGCAGAATCTGAACACAGCCATTGATTAAGGCCCACAAGATCTGAACCATTGGAAATGCTGTTTGGGAAACACAAAATATTAAATTGAAAAGGCTGTATGGAAAAGTCTCTTAATGGACCATTATTTAATGGGCATGTGGACCGCCACAGGCCACGCCCGCCCCTTCAACTTACCCAGACAACAATAACGTCAATACCTTGAGCAACGAAAAGGCTGCACCACCAATACCTTTGAAAACAACTCATTAGATTCAGGTTCAACTCCTCATCTTCAGATTCAACAAAAAGGCTACGCCATTAATACATTCGTTAATAGCTTGTTATTCACAAAGGTTAGAAACTCCATTGAATACGCATTTTCATTAATGAAAATAGGACAGACAAAGCTATCATACTTAATTGATAGAGTTTGGAGCAATTACACAAACAAAAGGCAAAAAAAGGCAAGCCATACTGCCTTGTCGCCTCTTTAGGGCCGGCACATTTTAGGTCTTCCTCTATAGTAAGGGGAAGGATGAAGGACTTCGCCTTCAGCTTGAGGTTTGGTAGATGAAGGAACTTCAGTAGCTTCAGAAGACTCTAAAGTAGGAGTGTCAATGGAAGCAGAAATTAGGAATGAAAGATCCCATTCTAGATGAACCTCATTGATCCATTCGGTCAACTGCTCCCCACCGGCCACCATAAAGCGATTGGCGAGGCGTAAATACTCAGGCGTGTTTGGAAACTCTCTCTTGTACGATCTCACAGCCCTCGTCTCTGCCTTTGGCCCCTCCTCATTCATCTTTTCTAGCTCTTCTCTTACCTCGGCCAGTTGCTTATTGTTGTGAAAATAATGTAATTGCAAGTGAACAATATCTCACACAAGTAATAAAGTAGACCTATTGAGTCCAAATTATCATTCCCACTAAGACTATCCTATTTATATACTAGTTCAATTAATCTTGATACCAATTTGTTTAAAATACTTTAGAATTGTTTATTTTAACTATTAACTTGTAACTATCAATTTAAGAAAACAATATATCATCATATGTGAAAGCATATATCAAGAATTTATCAAGAATGATGGTTAAAGGATTTGGATTCACGAGTTCACCATAATTGCCATCTCTAATTTCTCCTCTCAAGATTTATTCCTTAAGTTGTATTCGGTCGAATTCACGAATTTAACTTAATTTACCTCTCTCGAGTTCAATTAGTCATATCTAATTAAGTCAACTCATAAAGTCAGAATTGTCCTTAATTAGATGCATTAACTTACCTAAGAATTCAATTCAAGACCGCAACAATAATAAAAGCATATCTCTATCTTTTATCCAATTGTCGGATTTTACTACGTGGTCTAAATTAATAACTTACCTCTCAGTTTGATACAATCTACAAATCAATGGCAAATAATGGCCAATTATTTCAAGCATTAAGAGAAGAAGTATAATCAAAACATAATTAATTTATAAGCAAAACTTGAGAGTCGAAAATTAAAGAATCTAAGCTAGGTTACATTGTTTATCCAAACTTTAAATTTAGCTACTCATGATTCTAGAGAAAGAAAAGATGAAAAGATTTGAATACATAACCAGATCTTGAATAAAAGATGAGAAGAAGTTTAATATCTTGCACCAAGAATTCTTCGTCTTCACGTTCTAATCTTCAAGATCATGGCCGTTCTTTGTGTTCTTCACCGTTATTTCCTCCAAAATTCCTTTTTGCTCGCTATTTTCTCCCTTTTTTATTTTTGAATATGGTATATGGAATAATGAATATAGTCTTCAATCTTTCCCCTTTTATATCTCCCAAAACTCTAATATAGTGTAGAGATCTTGTCTCCCAAGAATTACCAAATTAGAGTATGACTAAAATAAGGAAACTAAAATTCTGCGCTTAAGTCCCCGATTATTTGCACTATAAGTCCTTCAACTTTTAGATGTTTGCAAGTTGGTCCCCATTTCCAAGTCTTCGTACATTTTCAATCCTTCTTTGCTCATTTTGTTTTGTTTTTCTCCAATTCCATTCGAACTCGGGTTTCAATCTAAAACAATCAAATCAACACATAATTAAGTAAAGATTCACATTAAGAATACATACAATTATCCACTTTTGATAGTTCTAATAAATGTAAATCAAAACCTATCAAATACTCCCAAACTTGAATATTTGTTCGTTCTCGAACATGACTATTTACTTAAACAATCAAACAAATAATATTTAAATTTACTATAACAGATAGTTTGTTGTAATTGCCTCAGGTTATTGAAACAATCAAACAATTCATAAAAAAACTTCGAAATCATGCTAACAAAATCATTTTTTACTTATTCGATGCTCGACTGATATATGTGCGTGCGCATAGTCAATCCAATCAACATAAACTTTTATGTTGGTAAAATTCCATCCTCCAATGGTCAAATATTTTATTTCTCTCTCGTAAGAATACACACTCCCATATTGATATTAAATCTCTCACCCTATGTGATAACTCTAAAGTTTCCATCAAAACACTTATTCTTTTACCGCTTAAAATTTGGTTAGGTCTAGCCTATACATTAGCTATCTAGATCTGTGATGATTCTCCCTTCATTGAGTACTTCGACCATCAAGTTTCCACTAGGTAAGTCAAACTCACTAGTCATCTACATCCCCAAGTTATGCGCACCAAGGCTCAATCTTGCTTTTGCTTATATATATATATATATATATATATATATATATATATATATATATATATATATATATATATATATATATAATGTATAAGACCTCACTCTCTTAAGCTTTCTAGATGAGCCTTGTAGCGAGTTTTAGACCGATAGCTCCCAAGTCTGATAGACCTTAGGGCACCGAGTTTTGAGAACCCCAACGGGCCTTATCATTCGAATCAACTAGGCTACGAAGCGAGGTATAAGATAATGCAAGTACAATGCCTTTCATTTTTTTTTTGTGCAAGATAAATAAGTGGGAATTAGATTTCTAGCATTCGGTCAATACCTAGATTCCACCTGGTAGCCAAATACACTCCACACAACTATTACTTATGCACGGAATCAACACCTATCTAAACGATTTCTGCAATGGTTCAACCATCCCCAAACTATCCTTTCAACTGGTTAGGTAATTGAGTTGCCAATTGGTGGTCTTTGTTTTTACAACTTAGGTTTACTACTGTATTCTATTAGGGTTAATTACACTAATGGTCCCCATTCTTTCAGGTTTGTAACGATTTTATCCATATTCTTTTTTTAGCAGATATCATCTCCATTCTTCCATTTATACTCACAGATGGTCCACAAATCACTATTTTTCACTATTCTGACAATTCTTGGACAATTTTTTCCCTTGACTTAAATAAATTAAAATAATAAGAAAAAAAAATACAATAAAAGCATTGCAATTGGGCCCTTAATTTTTTCAAAAGTACAAATAAATTCTAAACTATTTTATTTTATTCAGATAAGTGTTCTTTTCCAACTAAAAAGAACTCCCCCCCCCAAGAAAAATATATGTCACACAAGATAATGACAGTCGGGCCATGGAAGATGGGCTAATAGAGGAAGTAGATTTCTATGCCTTATTTGTACTTGGTTGGGTTCTTGGATTTCTAGCCGGAGCTGTAGCCAGCAATGTTTCTGGATTGGTATTTTCACTTATCTTTAAGTTTATCATGTTCTTGATTAGAGGCCGTAAGAAGGAAACAAGTTTAGCAATTTTCAGTCAAATGATCAAGAATCCAGAAGACCTAGCTTTCCCAGAGAAAGATGATGGATTAAATGGATTGAATATTATAGGAAAAGGTGGATGTGGAGAAGTTTATAAGGCAACTTTACCAGGAACAAACGGGAAGGAAATTATTATAAAGAAAATAATTCAGCCTCCTCAGGACACTAAAGAACTTGCAGAAGAAGACAGCAAACTTTTGAACAAGAAAATGTGACATATTAGATCAAAAATTTAGATGGTGGGACAAATAAGGCACATGAATCTACTTCCTCTATTAGCCCATCTTCCACGGCCCGTGTAACGACCGAAAAATTCGTATTTTTATTTAAATATGAAAAAGGAAATGAAGCAAGGAATTTAGTTGAATTGTTCCGATATTTTCTCCAAAGGTTGTAGCATTTAGAATTTAATTTAAATCCAAATAATAAAAAGGGGAGAAAAATCGGATTTAATGTTTTATAAAAGGGCTAAGATGAATTTATGGGCTTTCATTAAGGCTTGTTTGGTTAAAAGTGAAAATGTTGGGTAAGATACCCAAAAAGAGAGAAACCAAAGTTTTGAGATTTTTGATTTAAAGTTAACTAGCCAACTTTGGAGTCATCGTATGATTTATGTATTGGTTGGAATTCTACGAAACTTACGTTGTTGCGAAGTACATTTAAAGACCTTCGAAATGGTACCAAATATGCATGCTTTCGATGATGAAAGCAGCCCCGAAAAATTATGCTAAAAACAGTCCAGGATGTAAGAAAGCTGGAAATCTGGAAAAGAATTCCCAGCAACATGCTTTCGGGCAGCCACCTTTAGAGTGGTGTTGTAATCTCTACGATGATCCGTTTTCTACGATTCAAAGTTCGTTGTAAAGATCCCCGTGAGATCTTCAAAATGGTATAAGGAACGTCGAAAAACAAGCACGTTTTGACCCTCAAAACCCGACCCAAAATAGGACCAGAAATCTGCCAAGTTGGAAATTTTGCATTAATTATCCTATAAGGCTAGCTCTAGTATATTTATTCGACCTTTTAAAGCCATGTGCTTAGGGGAGGCGAATTTAAGGGAGCCAACCAGTAAAATCTGCAGAAAAATCTTTTCAAAATTCTGGTAATTAATGGAAGATTTGTAATCATTAGAAAAGGATACACTCCCCCCTATAAATACCCCCTCATTTCAAGCCCCAACTTGTCCCTTTCTTCTCTCTAACCTCCCTAACACTCCCACACCACTCCTTCACGTTTTCTAGCTTTAAGTAAGAAGGAAATAACCCTCCAATAAGAGAAAGATACCAGAGATAGAGGTGAGTGGTTGTATATTAAGAAAGCTTGGGAATGAGGTTCTCTAATTCAATAGAGGAATCTCCAACCCAAAGTACCAATGCCCCATTTCGGGCAACAACTTAGAGGGACCAAGAAACTCAGATTTTTCAGTATAGAAAGTTAGATCTTATGGGCCAAGAACGTAGCTTTCAAAATAAAATATTTTAACACCTTTCTGCCCGAAAGGGTATCGATACCATGTATTTCAGTTTTATGACAGGGTACCAATATCCTAAAAACTGCTACACCAGAAATAATTAAGGCTGTTCCTTCATGGTTCAAGCACCCTCAACTTCAGATTTAAGTATCATTCACCCCCATGCAAGGTTATGATGTTTAAAAACCTTTTATTTTCAGGTGGATCAAGATTTAACAACAAGAAGTAGTGAGTAAATTATGTATATGATTTATATGCAATATGAAAAATATATACATCTATATGTGTGTATTTTCCATGTGCTCTTAATGAGCTATATTGATGAGTTTCATGATATGATTGTGAGCATCTTGAGCTTATTGACTATTTATGCAACAAGAAGGTAGAACAAGAATGAGAAAGTTATCTTGTGTCATTTATGCTCAACTTGAGAAAGCAAAAATCATATGTAAACGAAGATAAGTTATGTTTGAACACATAAAGATTTCCCCAAACTTATTTGTACATCACGGGCAAAAGTGGCCCATAGGGGACAGTAAGGGTCCCAAGAAAAGAGTTGATTCAACTTTGGCCAAGGGTTAGAGTGACCCACATGAGGACTTGAGGTCCGATTAAATTACGGCCAAAGGCAACAGTAGCCTACATTGGGACAGTAAGGGTTCCATGAGTTGATCAACTATGGCCAAGGGCAAAAGTGGCCCATAGAAGGACGATGAGTGTCCTAAGAAGTTTGGCCGTTATGCTTATGCACAAAGAATATTTATTTGAACACTCGGTGTACAAGTATTGTTTGTGGGAAGGGCCCTAAGAAATATAAAAGATATAGCTATATGCAATGTCACACATGCACCATATTTTACTCATTGGATGTCAAAATTCATAGTCGTTTTATGACTTTTGTAGAGAATAGATCGAGAAATTTATGAAGTCATGGACCAAAGGTGGGAAGTGGCTTTGCAAGGCCATGAATACCATTTGATCACAAAGGTTGACGTGTGGTCCTCAATTCCACATCTTCTTGGGTTGCAAAAAATATGAAACTACTTATTTTGTTGTGGACATTTTCGACTATTGGACCATGGAGTACCTCACGACTCGTTTCTATGAAGTGTAATAATTTAAGTAAACACGTATTATCATGCAATTGCTTTCCCTTTATAAAATATCTAGTAGTGCTTTCTAAACGAGCTCAAGATTTGTGGCCTTTTATGAGACGTAATGATTTGTCATGAGACATTTTGGAATGAAATAGTAAGTGAGTTATCTTCTTTTTCAAACCCATATTTTGTAGTAACTTATGCTATTGGAAGTGAAATGAAAGATGGGATTTTCATGTATTAAAGTTCCGCTATATTTAATTTATCATACCTTACCTTATAATTCTTATTTCATTAAATATGCATGCCTTTACTTATCAAAGAATAAAATAAATCCGAAGCAAAAAGGAGAAAAGGATGATCTCCAAATTCTGTTTGAAGATTGGTTTTAACTACCTTCCTCAAAAGAGAACAAAGAAAACATCTTTCAAAACAGTTCTTTTATCAAACCTAGAAGTAAACTACCTTCTGCGAGAAAGAGTACCAATACCCTAAAATGTGGGTACTATTACCCTTCTGGGCAGAATTAAAAAAAAAAAAAAAAATTGGCAGAATTTCGAGGTCGCCACAAGACTTGGTATCAGAGCTTCGGTTTAATGGTTCTGTAGACTTTGATCAATGGTATTCGGCCTTCGAAGACAACTTCCACCTCTGGTATGCCATGACCTCCTTCCATTTCTAGTGTTTAAAGTTTTATGGTGATTTATCTTAATGTGAATAATGTGTTTTACTTGCTTATTAGATTAGACCCAACAGTTCAACATAGGAATTTAGAGCCTATTATAATGAAATCCGATATATGATTATGTTAGACCATGATAAGTAAGAACAATGTTGAACATTCATAAAATGATAAGCACAAGACACTTTTTTTTTGAAATTCTTTAGCTTGCAACCGACTAAAGTTAAATTATCATCTCAAGAAACTTACAAGCAGAAATTAGTAGGCATAGTTGTTGGAAAAGAAAAGAGTAATCAACTACTCTTCATCCTCCGAATCTCGCAAACTCTTGATCATCTCATCCAAATGGTCTTGCCTAGCCATAAGCTCCCGGTTTTGTGCACGCAACTCCGATAGATAATCCATCACATTTGCTTGAAAACTCCAGAAATCAGCCATGAATCCACCCCAGTCGGCCGGTGAAGGCGGCAAGGAATGAGCAGTCCTTTCAACCTCTTCATCTTCAACTTCTACTCCTGGTTTAGTCCAAACCCCCTCCACTAGTCTAAATCGAGCCTTCACAAGACAACCTGCCCCAATCTTTGTATTGGAATGCATGTAGGAAAATTTCTCTCCATTAAGATCTGCCCCTAATTTGATTGCCATGTCGGTAATTAAACAACCATAAAGCAGCCTCAACTCCGGTTTGTTCCTACACCCTATCATCTCCGAGGCAATTAAATCACCCAAGTCTATTCTTTGGCCTAAAGCAATTTTCCACATTATCCATGTATCCTCATTTGTTAAGGAGGACAGTTTTCCAGCCCGAGGCTTGAGCACATGAATGATAAGTAAATGGAGCAAACGCATATCCCGGTCTAGTAAAGAAACATCCCTAGAGGGCTGAACCATAGCTTCATTTTTAAAAATCACCCGACAAGCTTCAAGCCGGTTAAAGGTTCCTTTGTAGAATTCCCCTCTAGTCGGGATTCCATACAATCTAGAAAATAGTTTATCATCAACTACGAAGGCCACCCCTTTTATAAAGGTCCTAAAATACCCGGCCTCAGACCCATAAGTTCAGCATTGGCATAGAAATGCCTCACCACTTTTTCACAGTAATTCCTAGATAGACCCAAGAATTTCATCCACCCAAAACTATGGAATTGCCCTAAATAGGCAAAGTTCACAGATTCTAAAAAGGGAAAATCTATTTCCCGACCCAGCAAAAATCTCCCGATTAGAAAATTGATTATACCTGAGGAAAGCGGCCTCACTGTGAAACCAATGAGAAGGAAACCCATCTTCCTTATCCGGAGCCTCAGTCCGAGAAGAACCGGCTGCTGCTCTGCTTTCCTCCGCCGTCGTCACAACTGGAATCCGGGGAGTCCTCGCCTTGGAAACCACAGCCAGAGCACCCTTACCCTTTGTAGAACTCTTTTTAGGAGAACCCATGATAAGATTTGGGAAAAATGTATGAGTTCTTGGAATTTTGAATTCGGGAGGAAGATGAACGGAA
Source organism: Forsythia viridissima (assembly GCA_030279155.1). NCBI lineage: Eukaryota > Viridiplantae > Streptophyta > Magnoliopsida > Lamiales > Oleaceae > Forsythia > Forsythia viridissima. Next base: position 26,009,388 of record CM059041.1, on the reverse strand, counting down.
GCGGAAAGGAGAGAAGACCAGAAATGAATTTTTGGAAAATTTGGGGTGAAGTTAAAAAGTTAAGACAAAAGTCCATTTTACCCCTCTTTTAAAAAAAAAAAGAAGGGAAAAATTTTCAAACCGTGCTTTGCTGAATTTTTGCGATGGGTATTGATACCCAATAAATAGGTATCAATACCCTACCTGAACAAAAACTGTCTGAATTACGTTTTCCAAATTTGCAAAAAATAATAATGCTATTTTACTTTCTTTAACATGTATTTTGTACTTGTACAAAATTTGTAAAGGATGAATCATTCTCTTTGAACTTTCTTATCTTATTTAGAAAATCAAAAATGGCAAATCGAACTATCGAGCCACTAACCCAGTTAATAGAGCAGCAGGCTCGACAGTTAGAACTGTTCATGATTCAATCTCCCCCAGCTGCAAACCCACATCAAGAAAGAGATCTCAGCAGTGATCGTTTCCGTCGCCTCAATCCTCCTACATTTTTAGAGGTAAAAGATCCGATTGAAACTGAGAACTGGCTAAGGACAATGGAGCGCATGTTTGCCTACACTCACGTGACGGATAATGAAAAAGTGATATGTGCATCCTTTATGCTTCGAGGAAGTGCGGGACATTGGTGGGATACTTTGACAAGCATGGGAGAAACAACAGACATGTCTTGGGAAAAGTTCATCTAAATATTTAGAGTATTTTTCCACTCCCACTAGAAATCAGAAGCTAAATGAATTTATCCAGTTAAGACAGGGAGCAATGACGGTATCCGAGTACATAAGAAAGTTTGAGGAGCTGTCCCGTTTCGCCGCTCATATGGTAGGCACGAATGGGTTGAAAGTTGACCGTTTTCTGGAAGGGTTGAGACCCGAGCTGAACAGAGATGTACTTATGTCTGGGATTCAGAACATGAGTTTCCCAGAAGTGACCAATAAAGACTTACTAGCTGAGCAGGCTGAAGTTAAGATTGTTCGGGCACGAGAAGCAAGGAATCTAAATCGAAACCAGAACCAAAAGGGGTTTAGAGTTAACAAGAACTGGAACGAAAATAAGAAGAAATGGATTGGAAAACGTCATGGAGAAAAGCAGAACGAACCTCATCTAAAGAGAGGAAGACCAAACAACCAGACTGAAACTAAAACTACCCTTTCATGCCCAAGTGTGGGAGATCTCGTCACGGAGAGTGTCTAGCAGGACAAGGACTATGCTTTTTGTGTAAGAAACCTGGACACATAATCCAAGACTGCCCAGATAAGTTTCAAAAGGAGAAAGGAAAAGCAAGAGTGTATGCTATGGTCAGGCCAAAGAATGAAGAAGATAGTCATGTGGTTGCAGGTACGATTTATGTTAAATCCCAACCTATGTATGCTTTGTTTGACTTTGGTGCTACGAATTCCTTCATTGCAACTCATATGTTGAAAATGCTTGAGCTAAATCCTAGATCTCTGCCTGCAGAAATAGAAGTGGTCCTGCCATCAGGCCCAAATTGTTGTGTTAAACAGTTTGTTCCAGATGTGCCAATACAACTAAGAGAAAATCTTTACCCTACGAGTCTGATTCTGCTTAACTTGCGAGACTTCGATCTAATCTTAGGGATGAATTGGCTATCTAAGTATGAGGTCACCATCGATTGTAAGTCAAAAGCCTTAAATATGCCTGGTGAAGGATCAATAATGTTTTCTCGACCGGAGAAAACTTCGAAAATCATTATCTCCGCATTAAAAGCTTCGAAGTTGATTGAAAAAGGAAGCGAAGGCTATTGGGTGAGCTTACACCAAATCCATGCTGAATCTGGAAATTCTTTAACATCGTTACCAGTGGTACAAGAGTACCTTGATGTATTCCCAAATGATTTACCCGGGCTACCACCAGATAGAGAGATTGAATTTGGAATCGAGATTATTCCTGGAGCATCACCAATCTCCAAAGTACCCTATAGGATGGCACCGTTGGAATTGAAGGAGTTGAAAACTCAACTAGATGAATTGATCCAAAAGGGATTTATTCGTCCAAGTGTTTCACCTTGGGGAGCCCCAGTTTTGTTCGTCAAGAAGAATGATGGATCGATGAGACTATGTATAGACTATCGAGAATTGAATAAAGTGACCATCAAGAACAAATATCCACTTCCTAGAATAGATGACCTCTTTGATCAACTCCAAGGTTCTACAGTATTCTAAAAAATAGATCTTAGAACCGGCTACCATCAGTTGAAAATCAAGGAAGAAGATGTCCCGAAAACTACTTTTAGCACCCGTTATGGTCACTATGAATTCTTAGTAATGCCCTTCGGCTTGACAAATGCACCAACCGTATTTATGGACTTGATGAATCGATTATTCAAAGAATATCTTGATAAGTTCGTTATAGTCTTTCTCGATGATATCTTGATATATTCCCGTACCCAAGAAGAACATGCCTCACACTTGAGAATAGTCCTTCAAATTTTACTAGAGAAGCAAATGTATGCCAAATTCAAAAAGTGTGAATTTTGGTTGGATCAAGTAATATTCTTGGGACATGTTGTGTCCAAGGAAGGCATAGCAGTTGATCCAAGCAAGATTGAGGCAGTCATGGAATGGCCTCAGCCTTCGACCCCAACAGAAGTAAGAAGTTTCTTCGGCGATTTGTGCAAGATTTTTCAAAGATTGCCACCCCCTTAACTCAATTGACTCGAAACAATGTCCCATTTAGATGGAATGAAGCTTGTGAGCGCAGTTTTCAAGAACTAAAACAAAGACTCACATCACCCCTTATTCTTACAATCCCAAATGGAAACGAAGGTTTTACCATCTATAGCGACGCTTCTAAACATGGTCTAGGTTGCGTCTTGATGCAGCACGGTAAGGTAATTGCCTACTCTTCTAGACAATTAAAACCGTATGAAAAGAACTACCCAACTCACGACTTGGAGCTAGCAGCAATAGTATTCACCTTGAAAATATGGAGACATTATTTATACGGCGAAAAGTGTGAAATATTTACAGACCACAAAAGTTTGAAATATTTCTTCACTCAAAAAGAGCTAAATATGCGTCAGTGTCGTTGGTTGGAGTTAGTGAAGGATTATGACTGCACAATCAATTACCACCCTGGAAAGGCCAACGTAGTAGCAGATGCATTAAGTCGCAAGGCTCCAAGAAAATCTCGAGAATTGAGTAAGGAAGTAGAAAACTTCAACTTGGAAATTTTGACACCAGGAGATGAGAGGCTTTCAACAATGACAATTCGATCCATCCTACAAGATCGAATTAAGAAGGCACATGAGACTGGCATATTTGCAGGAAAGATGAGAAGGAAAATGGCAAAAGAAAAGCCAACAAACTATCGTATATCGATAAAGAGAATCTTTCAATATAAGGACAGGATTTATGTGCCCCAAGAAGAAGAAATCAGAAAGGAGATAATGCAAGAAGCACATAGCACGCCTTATTCAGTACACCCAAGATATACGAAAATGTACCATGAAATTAAGGCAATGTATTGGTGGCCCGATATGAAGAGAGAAATCGCCGACTTCGTAGCAAGATGCCCAATTTGTCAACAGGTAAAAGCCGAACATCAAAGACCCGCTGGAAATCTAGAACCACTTCCAATCCCCGAGTGGAAATGGGAAAAAGTCTCGATGGACTTTGTAGTTGGACTACCAAAGACACCATAAGGTTGTGACGCTATTTGGGTAGTAGTCGATCGTCTAACCAAATCGGTACATTTTATACCTGTAAAGACGACCTACAAGATGGATCAATATGCGAGTCTTTATATTCAAGAAATAGTGAGACTACATGGAGTCCCAGCCTCCATCGTATCTGACAGAGATCCTCGATTTCTATCTCACTTTTGGCGAGAGCTACATAAGTCATTGGGCACAAAGCTACATTTTAGTACCGCTTTCCATCCGCAAACCGATGGACAAACTGAAAGGACCATTCAAACTCTTGAAGACATGCTACGAGCAAGCATATTAGAATTTGCTGGAAATTGGGATCGTTATCTACCATTAGTCGAATTTTCATACAACAACAGCTTCCAATCATCAATTGGGATGCCTCCATATGAAGCTTTGTATGGAAGGAAATGTCGATCACCTTTATATTGGGACGAAGTAGGAGAGAGACATCTAATAGGACCAGAAATGGTATAAGACATTGTCTCTGTGGTTGAGAAAATTAAAAAGAATATAAGCGCTGCCCAAGATCGTCAACGAAGCTACGCAAATAAAAGGCGTCGACCATTGGAATTTGAAGTGGGAGATAAAGTCTTCATTAAAATATCGCCAATAAAAAGGATGTTTAGGTTCGGCAAGAAAGGAAAATTGACACCCAGGTACATCAGCCCCTTTGAAATAAAAGAAAGAATTGGACCACTTGCTTACAAGCTGGAGCTACCAACCTCATTGAGTAAGGTGCACAATTTGTTTCATGTGTCTACACTTCAGAAATACATTCCAGATCCATCACATGTACTTGCCGAGGTGCCTACCGAAATTCAAGCCGACCTAACGTTAGAGGAACGACCCATTAAAATCCTCATGAGGGAAACAAAGCGCCTCAGAAATAAAGAAGTCCCATTGGTTAAAATATTATGGAGAAGTGAAGCTATTGAAGAAGAGACTTGGGAGCGAGAGGATGAAATAAAAGAAAAGTTTCCCGAGCTATTCTAGGTAAATTTCGAGGACGAAATTTATTTAAGGAGGGAAGATTGTAACGACCCGAAAATTCGTATTTTTATTTAAATATGAAAAAGGGAATGAAGCAAGGAATTTAGTTGAATTGTTCTGATATTTTCTCCAAAGGTCGTAGCACTTAGAATTTAATTTAAATCCAAATAATAAAAAGGGGAGAAAAATTGGATTTAATGTTTTATAAAAGGGCTAAGATGAATTTATGGGCTTTCATTAAGGCTTGTTTGGTTAAAAGTGAAAATGTTGGGTAAGAGACCCAAAAAGAGAGCAACCAAAGTTTTGAGCTTTTTGATTTAAAGTTAACTAGCCAACTTTGGAGCCATCGTATGATTTATGTATTTGTCGGAATTCTACGAAACTTACGTTGTTGGGAAGTACACTTCAAGACCTTCAAAATGGTACCAAATATGCGTACTTTCGAGGATGAAAGCAGCCCCAAAAAATTATGTCAAAAACAGTCCAGGATGTAAATCTGGAAAAGAATTCCCAGCAACACGCTTTCGGGCAGCCACCTTTAGAGTGGTGTTGTAATCTCTACGATGATCCGTTTTCTACGATTCAAAGTTCGGTGTAAAGATCCCCGTGAGATCTTCGAAATGGTATAAGGAAATTCAAAAAACAAGCACGTTTTGACCCTCAAAACTCGACCCAAAATAGACCCAAAAATCTGCCAAGTTGGAAATTTTGCATTAATTATCCTATAAGGCTAGCTCTAGCATATTTATTCCACCCTTTAAAGCCATGTGCTTAGGGGAGGTGAATTTAAGGGAGCCAACCAGTAAAATCTGCAGAAATTTTTTTCCAAAATTCTAGTAATTAATGGAAGATTTGTAATCATTAGAAAAGGATACACTCTCCCCATATAAATACCCCCTCATTTCAAGCCCCAACTTGCCCCTTTCTTCTCTCTAACCTCCCTAACACTCCCACACCACTCCCTCACGTTTTCTAGCTTTAAGCAAGAAGGAAATAACCCTCCAATAAGAGAAAGATACCAGAGATAGAGGTGAGTGGTTGTATATTAAGAAAGCTTGGGAAGGAGGTTCTCTAATTCAATAGAGGAATCTCCAACCCAAAGCACCAATGCCCCATTTCGGGCAACAACTTAGAGGGACCAAGAAACTCAGATTTTTCGGTGTAGAAAGTTAGATCTTATCGGCCAAGAACGTAGCTTTCAAAATAAAATGTTTTAACACCTTTCTGCCCGAAAGGGTATCAATACCCTGTATTTCAGTTTTATGACAGGGTACCAATACCCTAAAAACTGCTGCACCAGAAATAATTAAGGCTGTTCCTTCATGGTTCAAGCACCCTCAACTTCAGATTTAAGTATCATTCACCCCCATGCAAGGTTATGATGTTTAAAAACCTTTTATTTTTAGGTGGATCAAGATTTAACAACAAGAAGTAGTGAGTAAATTATGTATATGATTTATATGCAGTATGACAAATATATACATCTATATGTGTGTATTTTCCATGTGCTCTTAATGAGCTATATTGATGAGTTTCATGATATGATTGTGACCATCTTGAGCTTATTGACTATTTATGCAACAAGAAGGAAGAACAAGAATGAGAAAGTTATCTTGTGTCATTTATGCTCAACTTGAGAAAGCAAAAATCATATGTAAACAAAGATAAGTTATGTTTGAACACATAAAGATTTTTCCAAACTTATTTGTACACCACGGGTAAAAGTGACCCATAGGAGACGGTAAGGGTCCCAAGAAAAGAGTTGATCCAACTTTAGCCAAGGGTTAGAGTGACCCACATGAGGACTTGAGGTCCGATTAAATTACGGCCAAAGACAACAGTAGCCTACATTGGGACGGTAAGGGTTCCATAAGTTGATCAACTACAGCCAAGGGCAAAAGTGGCCTATAGAAGGACGATGAATGTCCTAAGAAGTTTGGCCGTTGTGCTTATGCACAAAGAATATTTATTTGAGCGCTCGGTGTACAAGTATTGTTTGTGGGAAGGGCCCTAAGAAAGATAAAAGATATAGCTATATGCAATGTCACACATGCACCATATTTTACTCATTGAATGTCAAAATTCATAGTTGTTTTATGACTTTTGTAGGGAATGGATCGAGAAATTTATGAAGTCATGGGCTAAAGGTGGGAAGTGGCTTCGTAAGGCCATGAATACCATTTGATCACAAAGGTTGACGTGTGGTCCTCAATTCCCCATCTTCCCGGGTTGCAAAAATATGAAACTACTTATTTTGTTGTGGACATTTTCGACTATTGGACCATGGAGTACCTCACGACTCGTTTCTATGAAGTGTAATAATTTAAGTAAACACGTATTATCATGCAATTGCTTTCCTTTTATAAAATATCTAGTAGTGCTTTCTAAACGAGCTCAAGATTTGTGGCCTTTTATGAGACGTAATGATTTGTCATGAGACATTTTGGAATGAAATAGTAAGTGAGTTATCTTCTTTTTCAAACCCATATTTTGTAGTAACTTATGCTATTGAAAGTGAAATGAAAGACGGGATTTTCATGTATTAAACTTCTGCTATATTTAATTTATCATACCTTACCTTATAATTCTTATTTCATTAAATATGCATGCCTTTAATTAGCAAAGAATAAAATAAATCCGAAGCAAAAAGGAGAAAAGGATGATCTCCAAATTCTGTTTGAAGATTGGTTTTAACTACCTTCCTCAAAAGAGAACAAAGAAAACATCTTCCAAAACAGTTCTTTTATCAAACCTGGAAGTAAACTACCTTCTGCGAAAAATGGTACCAACACCCTAAAATGTGGGTACTATTACCCTTCTGGGCAGAATTCAAAAAAAAAAAATGTTGGCAGAACTTCGAGGTCACCACAAGACTTGGTATCAAAGCTTCGGTTTAATGGTTCTGCAGACTTTGATCAATGGTATTCGGCCATCGAAGACAGCCCGACTGTCATTATCTTGTGTGATATTTATTTCTCTTATGGAATGGCTTATGGAGTGGGAGTGGGAGTGGGAGTGGGAGTGGGAGTGGGAGTGGGGGTGGGGGTTCCTTTTTAGTTGGGGAAGAACACTTATCTAAATAAAATAAAATAGTTTAAGATTTATTTGTACTTTTGAAAAAATTATTGGTCCAATTATTTAAGTCAATGGGAAAAATTGTCCAAGAATTGTCAGAATAGTGAAAAATAGTAATTTGGGGACTATCTGTGAGTATAAATAGAAGAATATGGATGATATATACTAAAAAAAGAATAGGGATGAAATCGTTACAAATCTGAAAGAATGGAGACCATTAGTATAATTAACCCTTCTATTTAATATACCAACCAAAGGTAGTGATATTCATGACTATTGTGCTCACACTTAATCATATCTCACATGAATAAGTATAGTCTATAAAAATAGCTTAAGTAGCATCACTGAGTCATAATTCATGAATCGATAGCAGTTTCAAATAAATATCATCATAAGCCGGCAAGGCTGTCCAACATACAAGCATACAAATAAATTTATTTTTCATCCACAACACACACAATAATAATGAAAATACACACACAATAATAACGAAAAAAATAAAGTCACCCCAAGCTTAAAATCCACATTGTCCTCAATGTGACAAAAGAAAGCAAAATAAATAAATAAAAAAAGTTAACCCGAATCAAAAGGCGTTGAGACAATATCGGACTTTCAGTTGATCAGTACGCATTAGGATTGAAATGACGATGTGTAGCCTGAAATATAGAAAAAAAAATTAATTGTACTTAATTACTAAAAATTGGGAAACGTGCTCTACTTCCTAATGCAGTCCTAAAATTCTACATGCAATGCAATAAACATATAAGAGATAGAAAAATTGAGTTGTCTCTCATTAAGCGCTCGATTTATAGTCTTGAGCTCGAATATTTGCAAGTATCATTTATGGAGGCTTGAATTGGGCTTTGGAAGTCTTGTATTGCTCATAATTACCAACTTTGCACGATTTATCCTTTGCTCTCCATATTTTAAATCGACCATTTTTATCTTTAATTGTACCTGTACCCGGTTTGTAGTTTTCTTGGCCAATTTTCACCATTTCATCAACTCTAAAACACTCTTCGAGGTCGAATGGTTGCTCGGGTATGGTGTACATACTGAATACTGCTTGTTCATCATCTTGTACCCTAAAGATTCGCTCCCCATTTTTAACATCAATAAGGGCTCGACTTGTCGCTAAGAATGGTCGATCCAATATGACTTGCATATTCCAGTTCTCTTCGATATCAAGGACAATGAAGTCAACCAGAAAGATAAATTTATCCATATTGATGAGCATGTCCTCAACCACACATCGTGGGCGCTTGATTGATCTATCAGCAGGCTGTAGAGATACAGTTGTTGCTTTTACCTCTCTCAAACCTAATCTCCTGTAGACAGAAAGAGACATCAAATTAACACTTGCACCTAATTCACATAAAGCATTAAAATTATAAAATTTTCCAATTGTGCAAGGTAATTTAAAACTCCCTAGATCTTTTAACTTCAGAGACAACTTATTTAGCATAATAGCACTACACTCTTAAGTTAAAGCTACTGTCTCATTTTCATCTGGTTTTCTCTTCTTGGACAACATTTCCTTCATAAATTTTAAATACAATGACATATGGGCTCATGCTTCGGCGAAAGGAATGTTGATGTGCAGTTTCTTGAAAACTTTCAAACTGCTTGTCGAACTTGTGCTTATGTAACCTCTGGTCTTTTCACATGAATTTCTAGCAGTTATACCATGCTCCTAGTATTGATTGCATTTACTTGTTCTTTTGGAATTGTCACAGTTTTGATAGGCAAAGTGTCTGGTTTCATATCTAACAATTGCAGGGCTAACTGGCCAATCTGAGTCTCTATTTTTCTGATAGACGCCTATTGATTTTGACAGTTTGTGTCCAGCCGCTCCAATACTTTATCAAGTTTTTGCATATACTGTTGAAACATCTCTCCCATCTTAGTCTTCTTTCCTGCTGAGCATTACAGGCATTGCCACTTTGTTGATTCTCAAACCACCTAAAATTTGAGTGTTGCTTCCAACCCAGATTGTATGTTTGTGAATATGGATTATACTACTGATGTGTATTATTCTGCCCAAAATTGACATGTTCTAGATAGGCGAATAACATACAATCTGATGTCGAGTGGTTAGCCCCACAATTTTCGCACATGTTGGTTTCTTAGATTGCATTCATTCCTTGCATTTGTGTTCTGATGAAGAGCTCCACCTGTTTTGTCAATGCAGCAAGTTGTGCATTAGTGGCCGATTGACCCTCAATCTCATGTATACCTGCTACTTTTCTTGGAGTAGTACGATCACATGAAAACATAGTATGTGTGTTTGCAATCAGCTTATATAGATCCCATGCTTTGTTGACATTTTTATTCACAATGGACCTGTTTGCAGAGGAGTCCACTGTCGATTTGGCCTGAGGAGATAGCACAGAGTAAAAATATTGAGCTTGTTGGCCCTTTTTAATCCCATGGTTTGGACATTTTCTGATAAACTCCTTAAATCTGTCCCAAGCTTCATCATATTTTTCCTCCTCCATTTGCTGTAAGGTAGAGATTTCTAGCTTCATCTTAGCTACTTTAGCTGGCAAAAAATATTTGTTACAGAATTTTCTAGCTAAGTCATCCCATGTGGTGATACTAGCATGTGGTTCTGAGCCCAGCCATTTTAGAGCCCCATTCCTCAATGTATAAGGGAATAACCTCAGTCTAATTGCATCATCATTCACCCCTTGACACTGAAAGTTGTGGCACATCCATAGGAATCTAGAAAGATGAGTATTCGGATTTTCATGTGCCTTTCCATAGAATTGCAAATTATTACTGAAGAGATTGATCATATCAGCCCTCAAAGTCATGCCGACCAAAAGTATGATAAACTATACTTGAACGACGAGGAGCTGCTGCTGGTGTTAAGAATTGAGCCATTGGCATTTTCCATCATTATCTTCTTATTCATCATAATGTTGCTGAATTTACTGAGCCGCCAATCGGGCTGCTTCTTGTTCAGCTTCTCATTTTACTTGTGCATCTGCCATTTGAATTTGTTGCTGATCTTTCGATTTTTGGTTGTGTTCTTTGCGTCTTCGTCTGAAAGTACGTTCAATCTCAGGATCGAAAGTCTCAAGATTGCCGCATTGTGTACGAAGCATGCAACAAACACATTTTCTATAGTAAGCAAACAAAGAAGACAAATAAAAAGTATAATAATCAAAAAAATGAAAATAACAAAATTAAATAAAAAAAATTAAACTAACACTAACACTAACAATTAATCTAAACTAATATAAAATAAGAATAGTCCCAGGCAACGGCGCTAAAAACTTGTTGTGAAAATAATGTAATTGCAAGTGAACAATATCGCACACAAGTAATAAAGTAGACCTGAAAGGCAACATTTATTGTTGGAAATCAATATTTAATGTTGGAAGGCAACAACTATGTTGGAAGGAAGTGGTCCACATGTAGAAAAATAGTCAAATGTCATGTCCAAGTATGTATAAGCTGTGACCGCATCTGGATTTACCTGGGTGGCGAATCAGTGGGGAAGGCTGCCACTCCTCAGGATTAGTCAGGCGAAGCTTGGAACACTTGAGTCATAAAAAAAATAAAAAAATTAAAAAAATAAAGTGGACCTATTGAGTTCGGATTATCGTTCCCACAAAGGCTATCCTATTTATATACTAGTTCAATTAATCTTAATCCTAATCTGTTTAAAACATTTTGGAATTGTTTATTTTAACTAATAACGTGTAACTATCAATTTAAGAAAACAATATAATAATGTATGTGAAATCAAATATCAATAATTTATCAAGAACGATGGTTAAAGGATTTGGATTCACAAGTTCACCATAGTTGTCATCTCTAATTTCTCCTCTCAAGATTTATTCCTAAAGTTGTATTCGGTCTAATTCACGAATGTAACCTAATTTACCTCTAGTTCAAATTAGTCCTATCTAATTAAGTCAACTTATGAAATTAGAATGATCCTTAATTAGATGCATTAAATCACCTGAGAATTCAATTCAAGACTGCGACAATAATAAAAACGTATCTCTACCTTTTATCCAATTGTCAAATTTTACTGCGTAGTCTAAATTAATAACTTACCTCTTGATTTGTTACAATCCATAAATCAATGACAAATAATGGCCAATTATTTCAAGTATTAAGAGAAGAAGTATAATCAAAACATAATTAATTTATAAGCAAAACTTGAGAGTCAAAAATTAAAAAACCTAAACTAGGTTACATCGTTCGTCCAAAATTTAAATTTAGCTACTCATGATTCTAGAGAAAGAAAAGATGAAGAGATTTGAATACATAACCGGATCTTGAATAAAAGATGAGAAGAAGTTTAATATCTTGCACCAAGAATTCTTCGTGTTCACGTACCAATCTTCAAGATCTTGGTCGTTCTTCGTTTTCGCTGTTCTTTCCTCCAAAATTTCTTTTTGCTCTCTATTTTCTCCCTTTTTTTATTTTTGAATATGGTATAAGGAATAATGAATATAGTCTTCAATCTTTTCCCTTTTATATCTCTCCAAACCCTAATATAGTGTAGAGATCTTGTCCCCCAAGAATTACCAAATTAGAATTTGACTAAAATAAGAAAACTAAAATTCTGTGCTTAAGTCCCCGATTATTTGCACAATAAGTCCTTCAACTTTTGGATGTTTGTAAGTTGGTCTCCATTTCCAAGTCTTCGTGCATTTTCAGTCATTCTTTGCTCATTTTGCTTTGTTTTTCTTCAATTCCATTCGAACTTAGGTTTCAACCTAAAACAATCAAATCAACGCATAATTAAGTAAAGATTCACATTAAGAATACATTCAATTGTCTACTTTTGATAGTTTTAATAAGTGTAAATAGACACTTATCACTTATCCTTTTTAGCAACCATGGCATCAAAATCACTTATCCTTGCCCAGCTTGTCCTCAAAACTAGCAAGGACGTTGTACACTTCTTTGTTCAAAATTAATCCCCGAGTTGTATTCATCTCTGCCATTTTTATGAGCTCGCCCATAGTAGCCTTCTCGGTGGCTTTCTCCCATGTCGGGGTCCAGTGCTTGTGGACATTCGCTGTCGCCAATGCAGGAGGCGCATGGAGCATCTCCATTACGGTAGGATCCAGTTCACCTCGACAAGCGCCGATGTTCATGCACTCTACTCGATCGAGTGATAAGAGAAAGTCCTAGCATCAGTAGTCCCTTGGGTGGGGTTCAAAAAAGTTTGGTGACTCTCCTCAGTTCGCCACGTATTGCAAATGTCCTTCATCAGTCCCTCTCCGGCCACTAGAGCCTTTCTCTTCTCACTAAGGGCCTCATCCGTCCCTTTAGTGATCCCTTTCTTCTTGTCTTGTGGGGCATGGAAAGCATATATGGGAGAGAGGCGGTCAGATCTGAGACTGGTACAGCAGGTACCGGGAGAGGTATCTCCCGAAGAGGTATGGTGGTATAAACCTCTAGCGACGAAGGCTGGGCCGCTATGCTTGATTCACCCTTATGCTCGTCGAGATTGAAGGAAGGGACACTCTTGAAAGTGAACGTGGCTGAAATAACAACAAGACCTAAAACAAGCACAATCACTAGTAACACTTTTTACATGACTCAAGTCACGAGGCTTACCTATTAGTCTGAAACGGATCAACAAATTGTGATCTTTGAATAGGTTGCCAAACTCCTAAAGTCACTGTCAAGCTAACGAAACTTAGTCCACTTTGACCTCAAATTCCCTTGTTCTCTTTTTGGGATCGGCGGCTTTCCACAATCTACAAGGGCAATAAAAGTATTAAGTCAGGAGCGAGGATTATAAGCCACACAAGAAAGTAAAATATACCAAGTTCCCAAAAGCGACGAAGAATGGACACATTGTAAAAGAGATCCTCCAGCCTAAATTCTTAGTCTCCTCTGGAGAAGAAGAATCTTTCCTTCTAGTTGTGGACCTTGTTGGGACAGTTAGTAGCCATTCTCCACTTTTGGCCCAGACGAGAAGACATGTTGCACCAACCACCAAACCGACAAGGTCGGTAGATTGATTCAAATTTCCTTGGGGATAAGTCTCCTAAACCTTAGCAATCCTCCATAACAAGAACACTACCACCATCTGGCCCCATCCATTTGGCGTTATCTGACAAGGGGCTAGGTTAAAGTCTCGTAAAATTTCATGAAAAAATAGATGCATTGGCAGACGAAGGCCTTGCTGCATCAATGGCTCGTAAATGGTGACAAACCCTTCTAGTGGGTCATCAGCCCACTCCTCTGGGCCAGGGGCCCTAAGAACAACGTATTCACGAATTGCATAATCAATCCTGATAGATTCCAAGTCTGCCTCATTGATCCTCGAGTGAACCAGCAAAGCTTTAGTGGCCGAATTTTTTAACTCCTCATCCAGCTGCCAAGTTGTTGGTGCATCCATTTTGTCTAACGATACTCTCATTTCAGAGACCCCAGTGCCCCGTTGTTTTTTTTTTGCCTACATCTTTGGCGGGGTTCATGAGGTTTTTTTTTCCCACTCTTGGATGCCAGAGTGATAGGCAACAGTCGGTCTTTGCTTCACCTCATCTTGCCCTTCGGGTGAAGATGGAACTTTGTCCCTAATCTTAGGTTTGGTACCAGGGGTCGACAGGTTCTGTGAATCGTCATTTTCAGATGACATTGCTATTTTTTCTTTGATCAAATGGAGAAATTTCTGAAGTTTCCGAAAAAGATTGTAGAAATAGTGGTTGGAACAGGAGATTTGGAAAAACACAAAGGAGGTACACGAAATAGCACAAGGTAAACTCTACAACCTTACCTAACAAACTAAACGATCAGCAAATTAGAACACTTCTCTCGCTGGAATTCTCTGAATCTCTGTAGTTTTTGCCAGAACTCTTCAGAAGTTTGAAGAAAATGAACAAGTGAAAAAGAACACGAGGCAACACAGGGTTGAAAGGCAGAAAACAAAACCATAGGCAATTAATGAAGAAAAATGACGCGCGCCACACACGTCCCCAAACGTCCTTCATGTGCCTGCATTAATGATGGCGATGTCGCTTCGAATCATCATTGTTTGCCGTTGATTGACGGCTATGTCGAAATCACACCTACCCTGAACCAAACAAGGCCACATCACCAGCAACTAACCCAAAAAAAGCCCTCACCCGCTATGAATAAATAGACTTTGGGCTTGGAGGACTGTACATAACTGCTTCTAAGAATCTACGTATACATGTGCGAAGAACTTCATCACACAATTCTAATAAAAAATAAAGGACTAAATGTAGGTCATAAGAGGGGCTTTTTGTTGGTAAAGAAAAGAGGGCATTTACTCATCTCATTAAAGGAGGAAAGCAAGCATTCAACCTAAGTGTGGAAAATTAAAGGAATCAAGACCAAGCATCTCCATCCTTCAAGAAGACCCAATCAAGGGCCGGGTTTCAAGATTTGTGTCTTGGCTTTCTTCTTTATTTTCCTCAATTTTGTGATGCATTTCTTGAACCCTAGTTTTTGTTACCCTTTCATTATGAGCTAAAACTCTAATTGTTGGGATGATTGATGTAGCTTAATATTAACTCAATTAATTTTAATGTTTGAATTTTAATTCTATATTATTCATTTTCATGATTGTGCTCGCTATGTATTTATTAACTTTCATTTGTTTGATCATCAAATGTTAGTATTTTGATTTTTGATTTGTATAATCATTGAGAGATTATTGTATAATTTAGACCCGGTAGTAAGTACTCAGGGTTCTTGTAGGAGATAGAGATATACTCTTAACCATATGTGATCATTTGAGCTATTCTCACAACAATTAATACAATTAATTGGATTCTAATTGACATACATATATAGTAGGTTGAACTAATTGAATAGGGCTAATTCGACGCTCAAGAGAGGTAATTGACTATACAACTCCAGATCAAAGTAAATCGGGAGGAGGCGAAATGAGTCGTCTACTCAATCCAATTAAGGCCAACAGAGAGATGTGATAATTCTTCTAAGTTCATCATCTTGAAAATTGTACTATAACTAACACTATAAATGGAATACTTTAATCCTAGACGACAAGCAAAGCTTGACGCAAATCACTCTTTCTAGAGACATTTTCCTCCTCAAAAGGCCTGAGAGTGAACGCGGCGGAGAAAACTCTTTTTTCATTCAAATATGCTTAAAAGTAGTAAAATGTTTTTCTTATAGTTACCATAGTTTAACAAAAAAATAAAAATAAATATATAATAAATGGGTTAATTACACTAGAGGTCACTAAACTTCAATTTGGAGCAATCAAGTCACTAAACTATAATTCAAAAGCAATCTGGCAACTCTAATTGAATTCTATTAATGTGCCTACAAGAATTAGCTAAAATGTTTGTAAAACTAATGAAATGCCAGCGTGTCCATTCCAGTCAGCATATTAATAACACTAGAAGTCACTGAATTTTCACCCTAGTTGTAATTAAGTTACTGAACTTTCACTTAAGTTGTTTCGAGGGCACTAAACTTCAATTTGGAGCAATCAAGTACTAAATCTTGCAGTCCCACCACACTAGTTATGTTACACTTTCTTACATCTTTATTGTATAAACAATTTTTTTATCATTTGTTAATGTATCTGCAACACCAACTAGTGAAAAATAATGGGTTTCAAAACTCAAATTTCATAAATTGTCAAATTCAACCAGTACCAAAATAACTCAATCTGAAATGAAAAATGAAAAACAATTGATCCAATATCACAGGAAAAATCCAACATCGGATATCTAACTTCATTACAAAACAAGCAAAACAAGGAAACACGTATACAGTTTCTTTAGAAAATCAAAACCTAGAAAAATATGAGGTAATCAACGAGACTCGTAAAGCGGTTTGAGAAATCGATTAGACAAGGACGGGAGATGCAAAAATACTTGATATGAAATGCCATAATAATATAGTAATTGTCGACACGAGTGGTGTGGAAGATATTAGAATAAACACGGTCATCTTTAACATGAACATCAACTGGGGAAGGTAATAATCAGAGACCCAGTTTCAATTATGGTAAAAGTTTAATGACCTGTAGTCACTACAAGAAAAATAGCCTTTTGCAACATCTAAACAACAACATTCATTAATTGCTTGTTGCTAAAAATAGTGTACAGCAACAATCATTAAATGTATGTTACCATTGGTTAATACAATTGAGCTTTGGCAACAGTATTCAAATGAATGTTGCCAATATCTCCTTTTGCAACGTTCACCGTCTGTTGCAAAAAAAAAAAATTTATTTTGACATTTAACATTGGGCATAGATTGTTGTAAAAAAATAGAGTTTTTACAACGTTCGTGCACGTTGCTAAAATGGTAGTATTTTTGACATTTTGTAACATTCAAAGTCTATTACAAAAAAGTAACTATTTGGCAGCGTTTTGTTGAACGTCGATAAATCATTTGCCCATTCATCAATTGACCGAATGGAGATTTTTCACTCTCACTCACCCATTTTTGTCATCACTGAGCACAAAAAAACACTTTTTTGTCCTTCACTGAATCTGCAAAACCCGCTCAACCGAACCCCACTCCATCTCTCTCCCTCTCGCTCAATCGTCTCCAGATTTTCTCCCTTCAATCAATCAATAAACTCATGATTCTTCTCAACTCTCAATCGGTTACCCTAAAATCATAGCCACTGGGTCTACGAGTTATTCTTGCGTGGTATTGAAGAGTCCTCAAATCCTCAGGATCTTATACCATTTGGTGCAAATCCAACAGGTTACTAGTTTTTACTTGATACTTTAGCCTTCGATTTTAGTTTTCCATGTATAAATCTGCTTTCTGTGTATAACTCGTTGACTTGAATTTTCATTTTTTCTTTAACTTTACCCTATTTGTGGACGTTGGATAGGGTAAAAATGGTTTGTAAATATTGTTTAGAGAGAGATCCTGTTTTAGCTCAATCTGTTTCGTCGTGCAGGGGATGCAAAATTTGATGCATCACAATATGCATTCTTCGATAACAATATGGTTGAGGAAGTTGTGCTAGGGGGACTAGAAGATGAAGATGATGATCTTTCTCCTGTTGGACTTGAAGATGAAGAGTTTCTATTGGACAGAGAAGAGATTCTTTTTTTGGATGATAAAGCATGTTTGTTGTTTCCTTCTTCCATAAGTTTAAATCACAGAAGTTCTGAGATAAAATAACTGCTTAAATAATTTCAATGGTGTTTACTGAGGCTGTCTAAACCAAAAAGCACAACTGAATAACTAGGGACACACTAAATGCATGATTTTGAATAACCACGCACTCTATGCGCTGTTTATATGTTCATGTTAAGAGGAGTCGGTAGTTGATAATCACATGTGTTATTAAGTACGTCCTTTGATTGTGAATACTTGAATGCTTAGGTTGTTTGCACTTACGTTAATTATGCCTTTGGAGGATGAAGCACTGGAGTCTTTGTCTGAAATTGATGATCTAGCCAGCATATTTTCAAATGTTAGGCTTCACATATGCTGAAGATTGTTGCCATAGTTTCATGAAGTAAAATTATGATGATTTTATAATTCGCTTATACATTTTTGGGAATTGATGTTAATTTTCTTTACTTTTTCACAAGATTTGTTAACATCATTTATTTCTCTTTCATGTTATTTAATTCCTTGTTGAGTGTAGTTGAGGTGATTTTTGTCCTTTTAAAATTTTACATTTTTTGCTTTACTATGTAGGTGTAAACATACAAAATGGAGAAGAAGTAGCCATCAAACTGGTATGCTTGTTCATATTTGTCTTCTGTGTTTAACTTTTCATGTGTTGTATAAGTTCTGGGCAATGCAATCCTTTGGGTTCAATTATGTTTTCGGTACAATTTGTAGTGGGTTTTCCATATTCTTTACCAATATGTTAGCAACATTTTTTTAGATATTTGAATTTATGATTACTTACTTCTGTTTTACTATAATTCTATGATAATATTGGATGTAGTGGCAAGATAAAGAGTTTTAATAATGTGGAGAAAAAAAGTATTAAAAACCCACAGGAATGATCTCAAACCTTTCTCTATAAGGACAATAGTGAAGTTTGTCTACTGAGTTAATGAAGTGTCTGGTTGCTAATCTATTATGAAAGCAAAATTTCATTGTAGAAACTGCATTAGAATATTATATGGTAGACCCACTTCTTTTATCTAATTATGACTATTTGTGCCTATCTAGCAAACCATATTTTTTTAACGACCACGGACTTTCCCCTACAGGCATTTCGCCCAGGGGCTATTCCGTGCGCCGTTAGCTTACGTACTGTCCACTGGAGGTTGGGCTCCAAACTGGATTTATTTCGCGTCCCCAGCGATTCTAACCCTTGACCTCCCATTAAGGAGAACTTAAGTGGAATGCTGGTACCAATTGGATTTGTAGAATCCCAAATTTTTATTTATTATTAAAGGACCTAAATGAAAATAAATTTTAGAATCGATTAATTTTTGGGCAAAATAATTAATTAGTGAAATAATGAGTTTTAGTATATCAATATTGGGCTCGTTGGGTAGCTTGTATTTATTTATGATGAACGGTTCGAGAGAAAATATTTTTGGATAAGCTAAACTTAAGATAAAGACGATTAAAGGTTCTTATAATTAAATGATATGATAATGGACTCTTCCTTTAGCTATTTCGGCCGAATACAGCTTATCCAATTGAATTTTCAATTTGTTTTTTTTAGTCTATCTCTTTCTCTCTCCTATTTACTTTAGAACTCTAACAACCTAATTAATGTATACTACTAGAGTTTGTACATTAAAAACAATTGATAAAGCCTAACCTATAAAAACGTGATTAGCCCTCACGTATTATCAAGAAATAGCTGGCAGTTTGTGTAGAAAATATTTACTTCCTTTAGTTTCTTGTGGCATCTTTTTGCAAGCTTTACGTTCAATTTTCAGTGCAATCATTCACAAAAAATAAGGCGAGATATTATGTGCTATAGATGTTTTCCACTTCTCTCTATATATATTATTTTTGCGCATTTAATTACTTTATTTCAGTGCTCCTTCGGGAGAAATCATGAACCAGTTCAGTTAAACTCTCAGGTTCAGTTAAACCTTTGAGTTTCAGTTTATTTGCAGCGCTTGCATGAATTATTATTGTCATGGTGTAATAATTCACAGTTCAATTTAGTAAGTTAATTACATGCTTAATTATAATATTTGAATTGATTGTGGAAATAGCAAGTATCTCACTGAGTATAATTTGTTTATACTCATCCCTCATTTTAAATAATTTTCAGGTAATGATTAATGGGATGGATGCGTGGAGGGTCAGTGAAGCTATCAAGCCAATGGTCGCCAAATTAGATAATTTTGTTTATGATGCTTTAGACAATTTACATTGCAGTTTTCAAGTTATTTAGCATTTGATAAATATTTACTTATTTATTTACGAATTAACCAATTGTTTGACAATTGGGATTTTATTATTAAAGTCATTTTTTCCGTAGTATTCAATGGTTATGAATTTTATTAACTCTCCGAGACTTGAGAAATTTCGGGGCGTTACAAATGGTATCAGAGCAGCCGGGTTTACCTTTCTGTAGACTCGCAAAAAAAAAATAATTAATTTTTATGAACAGGTACTTTCTACTGTTCACGGAACAGTGCAAGTACTGTTCATGTGAACAGTAGCGATGAACAGTATTCACATGAACAGTAACCGGGAAAAAATATTTTTTTTGTTTACGTGAATACTAGCGAGAACAGTAACCAAAAAAATTGTGAGGAATAGTAACTTTTTACTATTCACGGAACAGTACCTCTTTACTGTTCACGTGAACAGTACAAGAAATTTTTTTTTTTTTTTACGAGATATTTGGCACTCAGAGCTCACTGATCGGCCACCATCCAATATTTTGAGGTATGAAATAAGTGAATATGCTTAATTGCCGTAAATTATTTTGCTAGTCTAAATAAATTGATTAGCATGATTTTATAAAGTATTTGTCGCTTATTTTACTATTGCTTTTGAACTATTTAGTAATGTGGTATAGTTATTTAAAGTTAAATAGTACGCGAAACATGATAGTGTATTTTACGACCAGAAACTTTGAAAACAGAATGTAAACAATGAGTTGTTCCCTTATGTTCACGTTAGTTAGTAGTATATGCGTATTCTAATTAAATTATGTAACTGTTATCACTTGAATTACAATATGGAAAAATGACGAATGGTTAGCGAACCTAAATAGATAAATTTATTTTGTTTATTTGAAAGAAATGTCTCGACAAACACAAACCCAAGCAACTATGTTCAGAGACTTGATGAGAGCGGTCCAAGACTTGGGCAGACAACAGACTCAGGAGCCAACCCCGAGTGCGACAAGAGTTGACAACACGAGTTCTATGGTTGAACAGTTTCGTCGTTTCAAACCACCATCTTTTAATGGTAAGGATGATCCTTTCGCCGCCGAGGAGTGGCTGAGAAGACTTGAAGGGATTTTTGAGCATCTGAACTGCAACGATATGCAGAAGGTTTCTTGCGCGAAGTTCATGCTGACTGACGATGCTAGCCATTGGTGAGAATCCGATTCACGCACTAGGACTGCAGAGCAGCAACGTAGTCTCACTTAGGACCAATTTAAGGAAGCATTGCTAGGAAAATATTTTCCTCAGTCATTGAAAGATCAAAAGGAAGCAGAATTTCTTCAACTCACGCAAGAGAACATGCCGCTTGGAGAGTACGAAAGGAAATTCGAACGGCTGTCTAGGTATGCGCCGCATATGGTTAACACCGAGCTAACAAGGGCCAAGAGGTTCGAGATGGGATTACGACCCGAGATCAAAAGAATCATGGCCGCCCAGCAGTATACTACTTACGCAGAAGCTCTACGTCGGGCACAGGCAATCTCTACTGGATTAGGGTTGGGGGAGAAAATCCTACCCAGTTCTGAGGTTTCTAAAAAGCGAGAATGGAATGAGCAATATACAGAAAATGGAAATGGACAAAACAAGAAGGCTAATAATGGATCAGGATCAAGCAGACCGAATGAAGTCATCCCGCCATGCCCTAAGTGCAACAGGACCCATAGGGGCGAGTGTCTGTACGGGAAGAATGTGTGCTATCGATACGGTAAGTCAGGTCATATAGTTTGAAATTGTCAAGAAGCCCCACTGAAAAGGAACAACGAACAGGGTAAAGGAAGAGAAGCAAGGGTTTTCGCCTTAAACCAGCAGGAGGCAGCAGAAGTTAAGTATCAAGAACTCTCTGACTAGCAAGGTAAAATTTTGAGGGCGAAATTTTTTTTTAAGGAGGATAGTTTGTAGAATCCCAAATTTTTATTTATTATTAAAGGACCTAAATGAAAATAAATTTTAGAATCGATTAATTTTGGACAAAATAATTAATTAGTGAAATAATGAGTTTTAGTATATATTTTTGGATAAGCTAAACTTAAGATAAAGACGATTAAAGGTTCTTATAATTAAATGATATGATAATGGACTCTTCTTTTAGCTATTTCGGCCGAATACAGCTTATCCAATTGAATTTCCAATTTGTTTTTTTTTAGTCTATCTCTTTCTCTCTCCTATTTACTTTAGAACTCTAACAACCTAATTAATGTATACTACTAGAGTTTGTACATTAAAAACAATTGATAAAGCCTAACCTATAAAAACGTGATTAGCCCTCACGTATTATCAAGAAATAGCTGGCAGTTTGTGTAGAAAATATTTACTTCCTTCATTTTCTTGTGGCATCTTTTTGCAAGCTTTACGTTCAATTTTTAGTGCAATTATTCACAAAAAATAAGGTGAGATATTATGTGCTATAGATGTTTTCCACTTCTCTCTATATATATTATTTTTGCGCATTTAATTACTTTATTTCAGTGCTCCTTCGGGAGAAATCATGAACCAGTTCAGTTAAACTCTCAGGTTCAGTTAAACCTTTGAGTTTCAGTTTATTTGCAGCGCTTGCATGAATTATTATTGTCATGGTGTAATAATTCACAGTTCAGTTTAGTAAGTTAATTACATGCTTAATTATAATATTTGGATTGATTGTGGAAATAGCAAGTATCTCACTGAGTATAATTTGTTTATACTCATCCCTCATTTTAAATAATTTTCAGGTAATGATTAATGGGATGGATGCGTGGAGGGTCAGTGAAGCTGTCAAGCCAATGGTCGCCAAATTAGATAATTTTGTTTATGATGCTTTAGACAATTTACATTGCAGTTTTCAAGTTATTTAGCATTTGATAAATATTTTCTTATTTATTTACGAATTAACCAATTGTTTGACAATTGGGATTTTATTATTAAAGTCATTTTTTCTGCAATATTCAATGGTTATGAATTTTATTAACTCTCCGAGACTTGAGAAATTTCGGGGCGTTACAAACCATATTTTTCATTTCGGTTCATAAGGCATGGATAAAGTAGAAGCTATAGCACTTCATATGTCGAGTTGTTGATATTGTTTGCAGCACCTTTTGTAGCAGATTTTATGATTCTCGCCCAAATTTTTTATTTTAACTTGTGTAACCCCAGGAATTTGTGAAGACCAAGCACCCTCAACTTCACTATGAGTCTAAAATTTATATGCTTCTTCAAGGAGGAAGTAAGTCTCTCTCTTTCTCTTCCTTTCTCAGTTATGACTTAAGACATGAAATAAGTTAGCTTAAACAGTGCATTCTCATTAACCTTAGTTTCTTTAAATTGAGGTTCACGGATACGATTCTCTAGATTTAATCAAATGCTGTAATTTTACTCTGTCATTCTTGTTACTTTCTACATATTTTCATTGACATGTTAATCTAATTGTCCGTTGCTTTCTGTTGTCATATAGCGGGCATCCCCAACCTCAAATGGTTTGGAGTAGAAGGGGAATATAATGTTATGGTTATAGACCTTCTTGGACCAAGTCTGGAAGATCTCTTCAACTATTGTAACAGGAAGTTCTCCTTGAAAATAGTGTTGATGCTTGCAGATCAATTAGTAAGTAACTAGCATTTTTACAAGTTCCTTCTTTAGATAGATTGTGGTTCTAGCTGCTCATTTTTGTTTTACATTCAGATTAATAGGGTTGAATACATGCATTCAAGAGGTTTTCTTGTACAAGATAATAACCACGCTATATATATGGAGAATGATATATATCTTAGTTGGATGTCTAGTACTTATGTTTGTATCTTGTACAAGATTGGAGCCGTGATGCTAATTTCTTTTACCAAAGAGTATCTTGTACAAGATAATAACCACGCTATAGATTTTTTTACTCCATGGAAGCTTGAGAAGCTCACAAGCTAATAAGCTTAACTTGCATAAAATTCAATGTGAATTTGAATGAATGAAATTTAGTTTCGGAATGTTTTTTGCATTTGTTAATTAGATGTCATGGCCGTAGAGAAACTATATTGCTAGGTTAATAAACTACTATTTTGGCTGGACTTGTTAATGTACCGTTGAACTTGTAAAATTGGCGGATCTGATTGTATGCTGATTGAATTACATTATACGACTGTTTTGGAGCAGTTACATGTTTTGTGGAAACTATAATTATATAAATTCATATCTTGGTTCACGGTATAAGACCAGAAATCATTATTGCTCAACTATGCTTTTATTCACCATGTTACTTTTTTTAGGTATTTTAGTGAGTTGATTGAATATATTTTCCTTGCAGCAATCCTGGTTTGGACATTTGTGATCAGTCAGGAGCTTGTAACTTGAAACTTCGGACAATAAATGTTGGACATTACGGATTCGTTGATTCGGGGTGTTAGTTATCAAGTTTGTTTTGCTATATTTTTTTTAGATTAAATGTACAACATTGTAAGAAACTTCCAGGACATGTGTTTTGCTAGGTTTGGTTCAAACTTTGTATGTTTAAAGAAACTTGTAGGCTATATTTTGTATGACAAATTTTATTATTATTGTATAAATTCCAGTTAAGCATTGATGTAGTGTATGGATTGGGTTTTATTATATCTAAAATTGCAATGTAATTTGTATTTAAATGATTGAGAAAGTAAATGTACATGAATATATATAAAATATGTTTCAAAATAATAGATAAAAAAAAACTCAAGGTAAAGACAACGTGCACAAGAACGATGTTGAAAATGAATGACAACATAGGTAAAGGCAACGATCAAATATATGTTGCTAAAATTAAATGAAAACGCACCATGAACGTTGTTAAAAATTAAATGACAACGGACATTGAACGTTGTTAAAGACATAGGTAAAGGCAACATTCATTTATATGTTGCTAAAACTAAATGACAACGAACAATGAACGTTGTTAAAAACTAAATGACAACGGACATTAAACGTTGTTAAAGACATAGGTAAAGGCAACATTCAAATATACGTTGCTAAAACTAAATGACAACGCACAATGAACTTTGCTAAAAACTAAATGACAACGCACATTTTTTTTTTCACAACGTGCAATGCCTGTTGCCGTAAATGGATACTTTTCGGCAACATCAAAGGACGCAACATACGGGTGAACGTTGCCAAAACCTTTTGCAACGTATTCTGCCCCGTTGCGAAAGACTCTTTTTCTTGTAGTGAGTGTATTTAGCCCTATGATAAATCTCATTTCTAAGCCAACTTTCCAAATTCAAACTTGAAATATGACCTTTAAAATTACCATTACATTTGAATTTGTTAAGAATATTGAAGGTCTAATGAAATATAAATTTAGACACAAATCTTTCTATGATACTTAATTAGACTCGAATAATCTCGTCACGTTTTTAAAAGTAATTGTCAATCAATATTAGTTGGGCGTTAGAGTAGAGTTTTGAATGTGTTATTTCTTCTCTTTTGCCTTTTTTCAAATTTATTTATCATATTTGAATATTAACGATTGATTTGAATGAAAATCATTCAAATAAAATTTTAAAAGGATTAATTTGAACAATTGACACTGAACTTGAACTTGAACTTGAACTATTGTTTCATTAATAGGGTTAATTGTTCCAAAAATAACTGAACTTTGTTACGCATCACATTTACCTCACTAAAATTTAAAATACTGCTAAAACCTCAATGTACAATCTGAAAATGCTCTCAATTCATCACTCCTTACGGTTCTATTTGATGGGATTCACAAATCTACCAACTTGGCATACGACTTTCCAATGTGGCTTAACCCGCCATCCAAATATACCAACCAACAAATGCATGGAGGCCATTTCAACCAATCATGTTTTTGAAATGCATTTTAAGTATTTGAAATTTGTCCAAATCCCAAATCCCTTTCTTCTCCCAAATCCCAACCCATAGCCCAACATCATTTTCACCAGTTTTTCGTTCACCCTGGACATAACTACGCTTCCGATAGGACCACTGAACTTAAACAAATTCAAAATATTGCACATGGAGGGACCACTTTGAGGTAAGTGAGATCCCTTTAGTTGTCCGTATTTTTTTGTCTGTTGTTGTCGGGTAAAGCATAGATTATTATTGTACAAAAAGCGTAACCCTATTTGCTAAACCCTACACAATATTGTCTAATATTAGTCTATTGGTGTGTAATTGATTTTTGTTTTTTTAGATTTAGACGAGGACCTAGATTTTATTAATTCATATAACGAGATAAATGATGACGATGATGTACTATTTAATGAAAATGTTAATGAAGGCATTTAAATGAGATGTGAACCTGTATAAACTAAAGGGCTGGGGATGTAGACAGTAAAGTAGATTACTTGGAGTATCCTTCTTCTGAAGAGATGGTTAGTGAATATTCATCTAAGAATAAAACTAAACATAGATTTCCATATTTTTATGTCGAGGTTGGTATGAAAATTCAGCAGTTGGAAGTTAGGCAAAAGTTTAAGTCTTTAGATGAATTCAAAGATACAGTTAGGAATTAGAGTGTGATGAATAGGTTCAACATTAGATTTAAGCTAAATGATCCGAAAAGAGAACAAGTTGTTTGCAAGTGGGGTGTAAATTGATAGTTTAGGCTTGTAAGATGAACAACAACAACACAATTCAGATCAACTCGTTTACTCCAAAACATGCATGCACTCGGGACCGAGTTTATACACATTACACATACATATTTTTGGCTAATCACTACTTTGAAACATTTAGAGCCAATCAAATTCAAAAACAAAGAAAAGCATGGCCACCGTGTACAAAGATTTAAAAGTAAAAATGAGTAGGAACGTGGCATGGAAAACAAAGTTTCTTGAAGACCTTATTAAAAGGAAGAATTGAAGAATAATTTGGGTTATTGAGGAACTATGAGAGAGAGGTGTTGAAGACTAATCTCAGATCGACTGTGGTTATATCAGTTTATGAGGATATCTTTTAAAGAATATATGTTTGTGTTTAGTGAGTGTAAGCGAAGGTTTGTTAGTGGATCTAGGCAAATGATTGAGCTGGACGGATGATTTTTGAAGGGTAATTATAGAGGGCAAATGCTTACATTTGTGAGTATTGACGCCAATGACTGTATTTATCCAATGGCATACGCAGTAGTTGGCGATGGTTCATGTCGTTGTTGGCCAACGCCGTTGGTATTGATAACGGTAATGAATGGACATTTATGACTGATAGACATAAAAGATTATAAGATGTCATTGATCAGTTGTTTCTAAAGGCCAGACATAGATTTTATGTACGAAACGTGTACTCGAACCTCTTCAAGAACGACCTTAAGAGTAAAATATTGAAGGACTATTTGTGGTGATCTACTAAGTCGACTACTGTTACTGACTACAAACATGGATGGGGCAAATACAAAGTATGAGTAAAGAAGGGTACAAGTGGTTGATGGACAGCCACCGAAAGAGTGGAGTAAATCCCAATCATCAATCAAACACAATAGTGACATTTTAATTAACAAGTGTGAGTGTTTTAATAAGACATTAGTAGAGAAGAGAGACAAGTCAATTGTAACAATGCTAACTTCTATACAAGCGACTTCTATCATAAGAATTTAGTCAATGAAGAATAGGATGATGAGGTATATTGGGCACTTGTGTCCGAGGATAAAAAAAATTTGGATACGAGCGTTGCAATGGCTGAGGGCTATAATTTGGATTGGTCTAAAGGCCCACAATATCAAGTTAATTGTCCATCTGGTATATGTTGTTCGTTACGAAACTTTTTGAGTATGTAATACCACAAGTGCACAGATCATTAACAAGTAATAAAGTGGATTTTAGATCCAAGTATCGTGCCAAGATAGACTGTGTTATTCTAATTTTGAATTAACTTAACCTTAGCCAAAACAATAGAATTCAATGAATTTTCTAAGATTCAATTATCAAATTACTTAACTAACTAATCAATGCAAGACCTAAATTAACTAAAATTAATGCAAAATTGAGATGATTGCAAATGTGATGAAAATTTAATAATGAAAAGCATACTAGGATCCCGAATCTACTTATACCAATTTCCTTTAACTCGAACTGTTGAATTTCATAACACGATTTAATTTTAAAGATTAATATTCCTAATTTGTTTAACAATGACTCTTGGGTAGAATTAAACCTATCTCTATATGTGACCTGACTATATCTCTATGACTGATGCAAACATACAAGAATGCATTAAATATTTGTAAAAACTTAAAGATCACGTAAAGTATATCGGTATGTCTCTATACTCTATCGGACTCTGCAACAATTGATAATGTGTCTAACTTATTTTCAATCTCTCGAAAGTAAAACAAGCCACAAAATTCATACAACCATTTTGCATATAATTGTAAGAAAATAAACTCATATCAATTGTTCAAATTTAAAAACATGCTTGAATATCAAAGACTAAGTTCAAAGAATAAAAGATTCATGGTACAAGTTTCATCGTAATGCTAACACAAAAGAAATCTAGTACATCATACTAAGAGAAAGAACACCACAAAAAAAAAAGACAAAATTCATCACCCAAATAAGAAAGAATTCCAATGTGAGATCCTTGTTTCTCGTTTCAATCTTGCCCAGATGAATTTCAATGATTAGCCCTTGTTTGCCCTATCCCAATCACAGATTGTCCTCCCTAATTTTGAGTTAATCTTCTCTATTTATAGCCTTCTCAAAGTGTCCAAAAAAATTGTAAAAATTGTGGCCAAAAAGAGTTTTCTAATTGGAGAGAAACTCAAATATAAAAAACTCGTTCATGCGTCTTTGCATTGGGCGATCGTCTAGTACTTGCCTAGGCGATCGCCCAACTCAACTTTTCCGTTCTACATGTTTTAGTCCTCCAACTTTGGATTCTGGTCACTTTAGTCTTCAAATCTTCCAATAGCCTCCAATATGGTCTTTCAAGTTCTGATTGAATACAATTGAGTTTCCATACTTTCTAGACATTCGCCAAATCGTTACTATTTCCTCCCTTTATTCTCCAATTGCTTATTAATGGGTCTAAAACTAAAAACAAAATAAATCAAACTAAATTAAGTAGAAAATCAACAAACTAACGGAACAAAAACTTAGTTTTAAGGTCCGAATAAGTGCACAAAATTTACTTATCAACCACTCCCAAACTAAAATCTTTGTTTGTCCTCGAACAAAGCAAAACTAAGGTATAAACCACAAAATTGAGCTAAGAAAATCATAATTACTCAAAGTTGAATTGCTTGCCATATGCTTCATGTTTGAATGTAAGGCAACACTTTAGAAAGATCCAAACAACACCGCCAATTAATTTTACTTATCTTATGCTCGACCTCCAATGTGTGTGTGATTAGCCAGTATTGAACTCACACATATACTAGAACACTACCAATATAGTGTTGTTGATATACTCAGAATCTCGGACCCCTTGTGGTCATTTTTTCCTCACACCTCTCATGCATTATCGCTCCTTATATTTTTCTCTCCAATCCCAATGT
The DNA here is from genome assembly GCA_030279155.1 of Forsythia viridissima. Taxonomy (NCBI): domain Eukaryota; kingdom Viridiplantae; phylum Streptophyta; class Magnoliopsida; order Lamiales; family Oleaceae; genus Forsythia; species Forsythia viridissima. The sequence continues at coordinate 25,979,870 of CM059041.1, read as the reverse complement.
GTTCTAGCATATGTGGTTGCTATTGATCAATACAATACCTTTTTCTACACAAAGTGATAAGAATTAGATATTTGTATGCGTAGAAGTAGGATGGTGAGTGATTTATAAATTACCTTCTCAGTTTTTATATATTTATCTTCTTTTTGTCTTTTTTTTATTTTTTTATTTCTTACATCTTATGTGTAAGACTTCTCTCTCTTAAATTTTCTATATAACCCATATAGCGAGGTTCAGGCTGATGACTCCTAGGTCAGATGACCATAGGGCACTAGGTTTTAAGATACATTAATATGCTTAATTACTTTAGTCACAAAGGCTATGAATAAAAGTATAAGATGTATTAAACCTTTTCAATCCCATTCTTTTATTCTTTTTCATATGGGATTCAAATCCCTATAATGATTGGTGACCAGTTTAGATTCTTTGACTGGAACTATTCAACCAAAGATGGGACCTAGAAAATTCAAACCATCAAGCTTCTATGCATAGACGCACTAACCTTAACACCCGAAACTGTTCGCAAGCAAATTGGTTACTATATTAAGAATTTGAGAACGTGGTTTTTCAACTCACCTAGGTCAATAATATTAAAAAAATAAGCCTAAAAACTCATGTCATGCTCCAAGATGAGTGATAAGTTAATACAGCCTAAGTGCTCAAATAATCATGCCTAGCATGGATAAGTATGACAGTACGAACAAAAATTAAGGTGTTTCCTAGTATTCTAAGTAAAGAAGTACTCAACTCAAACAAATAAATCCCATCATCGGTGGCAAGCCGTTCAACATCAAAATAGACGCCATTTTTGAGTTTTTCAAAAAAAAATTATTTAAATTTTTTTCAGATAATAGTACTCAAACAGTTATATACACTCGAATAGCAAGTGAATGAAAAATCAAACAAGTATCCCAATACATATCCCACACTAAAACTAAAACATTGTTCCCAATCTAATAGCAAAATAAAGGAGAAAAGATCAGGTACACTCCATGGGTACATGTGGAGAAGACGGCTTGGACTAAATGGATGGTCTGGCTGAAGTAAAGGGTAGCAAAGAGTCGATAGTCTTGGATATTTGGAAGACAATCTCGTCAATGTTCTCCAGTCTGTTTCCAAAGTAGACCATCTGTATATTCACTTCGTCAAATGCATAGGTTATAAAGCACTGGTGTGACCAAATTTTGTCATCGTCTTACTGTAGTCTACGTAACTGCATAATCATGCATTGCGGCTTGCACTGTATATCACTATGTGTCTACTGCACATATAACAATTCACTCTGCATACTATTTAATGCTCTTAAAATCTCAATCAAGGCCATCTGGATCTGAGTAAACTGTGTGCTAGGGTCCGACTCAGCGACTGGAGCTAGAGGTGCTTGTGGTGGTGGCAGTGCCAGATCATGATCTCACTCATCTAGCTATATGGCTAGAGCAGGCTATACTCTATTTTCTCTTGCTCTCGGCCTCTGAATTTTCTGTAGTCTTAATGTTCATTAGAGCTTCAGGAGTGTAGGCTTCCTCAAATGGCAATATAGGTACTCCGACCTCTAGACAGATTCCACTGATTAGGCATGGAAATTTAATAGTGTGCTTGGTATCTATCGAAGCTACCAACTCCCTAACAAACTCTAGATGTGTGTTCCCAAATCCATTTTTCTGAACCCATGCTAAATGGTATAGTAGTCGACCTATTTCTCCAATGAATCCCGCCTGCTGAGTGGTAGGATGATGTTGGTACAAACGAAGATGTGTAAAATCCTCAGTTCCTGAGTCAGCTCATCATGCTTAAATTAAGTAGTGGTCATCGGCCATCTCGACAGTATAAAAATCATGCCACCAATGGCATGTCCTGTTCAGAAGATCTATCCCCATACTTGTCAGCTCATAATATCGATCAATAACAATGGGGCTGGATTGGATTCACCTACCAAAGTGAGATAATCCCCACGTCCTATGCCTATGAGAAGATTTCGGAACATCAATGTCATTGTTGAAGTTGGCAAAGAACTCCTTAACCAAAGTGAGATAAGCCGCATGTGGAGTTCTAACCACTTTATTCCATCTACAATGTTGTATGTCTCACTCTAGCAAAAGCTCTTAAAATCCCCCATTTCAACTCGTCTTTCTTGGTGGCATTTCTTTCATTTCCACTTTACGTTATAGTTAGCCCTTACTTCCTTAGTTTGGAGCCTTGGTATGCTTCTCTCACTGCTTGGTTCTTCTTTCCATCTATGACATGTAAAAGACTCACCCACCTTTTCTTTGCCTTTTCCTTGATCAATGGCCTTTTGTTTTGGTGCCATTTTTACCTGTAAAAATATGAAACATAGAAACTATTAAAATAATAGGTAATAAAAATAGAAGTAGAATAAAGTAGGGGTCACCCCAAACTATCCTACTTTATGTACCATAGATTAGTGACAACCAATTTATGTACCCAATGTAATAATTATGCCATGTTTAGACTATGAGGGTTATGGTGTAGGGTGTATGCTCAATATATTAAGAAAATATACCCCACACCCTCAAACTAGCATAAAAGAGACAAATTTGCTTTTTCAAACCTAAAAGAGGGAAATTTGCTTTTTCAAACCTAGACCTACCAAGAACCTTCACCATCAGAAAAAACGTGTTGAAATAGTGAAGTTTTGACGAGTGATCTCTGGACATATGAAAGTTCTTAGGTTGTTCCCTATCGTGTTAAAATTTAAGGTCAAACGAAGGTTGTTTGAGTTAGACAAGAGGGGCACGAAGTTGGTGACGTGTAGTGGGTTGCGCCTAGCCATGGCGTGCAAACTTGGCCTAAGTGTTTTACTTGGTTTTCTAACAACTCAATGAATTTATCAACTCTACATAACTCTCAAGATATCCCAATTCAAGATTTTCCCTAATTCTACATGAATTTCAACATAGGCATTTCATTGAATACCTTGAATGCACTCTATTTTTATTTTGAATAAGTTGGGACCCTAAATCTAGCTAAAATTCTTCACTCCAATACAAAATACAATAACCCATCATCTATCTAATCCCATACTCTGTCAATAATCAAGATTTTTTTGAACAAAATTGAATGCATAATCATTGGATACAAAGGGCAAGAGTAAAGTAATAGACGTAGAAAAGCTTTGCTCTAATGATGAGATTGATGTTAACGCAATGGAATGACGAGTAATATTGTTTGAATCTCGATATATTGAGAATTCTAGTGAGATTAGAGGTAGAATTGTGTGTTAATTTGAGATGGAATTGAGAAGAGTGCACGTGAGGTGCCTTATTTTAATTTGGCCACCCACCTACGCTTTTACACTTGGTGATCACCCAAGCTTTTTTTTCAAATGCCTCGTGGTGCATGCCAAAGTGTTTTTAAGACCTATTTCAACAAGTTTAAGTTCAAATTCATGCTAGAGATTCTACGATGAACTTAAAAACCTATAATGTGATAAAAACTACTTAAATGCAAAAGTTTAGGAAATATGGTGCCTAAAATCTAATACAATCCCTATAGCACATGTAATGCAAATAACTAATCTAAAGAAGTAGAAAGGAATAGAAAAATGGGTTGCCTCCCATTAAGTGCTCAATTTATAGTCTAGGTGATTACTCCGGTGTTGCAAGAACAACGATGGACTTTTCTTTCGAGAATCTTCCGCTCCAATATAGCTTCAACGGCCCATTGACTTTAAACGTCTATTTGCTATTATGGATGATCTCAACAGCCCCATATAGATAGACCTTAGTGATAGTGTATGGACTCGACCACCTTGACCTCAACTTACCCAGAAAATGCTTGAGGTGAGAATTGCATAACAACACTTATTGCCCAACCACAAATTTCGTTCTCTCGATATGTTGATAATGCCACTTTTGGTTCTCTTCTTATACAACTTTGCATTCTCATAGGCCTCCAAATTAAACTCATCCATCTCATTTAGTTGAAGTAGTCTCTTTTCACCGGCTTTTTTTAAATAAAAATTTAATTTCTTGACAGTACAATATGCTCGGCGCTCCAACTCAATTAATAAAAGGCACGCTTTTCCAAAAACTAGCCGATAGGAGAACATGACAATAGGGGTCTTGAAATATGTCCGGTAGGCCCACAAAGAATCATCGAGTTTCTTGGACCAATCTTATCTTGAAGAACTAATTGTCACCTCTAGAATCGGCTTCAACTCCCAATTGGAGATTTCAACTTGCCCACTAGTCTGGAGATGATATGGGATAGCAATACGATTTCAGACGCCATATTTAGCCAGCAATGACTCAAATAGACGAGCATTAGGGGTTGCCATAGCAAGTGAAAATGCATTTTTTAAAGAAATTCACCACCACCTGAGCATCGTTTGTAGGCAATGCAACTACTTCAACCCATTTTGAGATGTAGCCGCAACAAAAATGTATTGATTGGACAACGAGGGAAAATGGTCCCATGAAATCAATGCCCTACACATCAAAAAGCTCTACCTCAAGGACACTATTTAGAATAATCTAATTTTTCTTGAGATACTCCTTATACGCTAGCATCGATCACACTTTTTCACAAAAATATAGGCATCTTTGAATAGTGAAGACCAGTAAAACCCAGACTATAGAATCTTAGCAACTTTCTTAGATGTACCAAAGTGTTGAGTATCTGAAGAATCTCTTCTTTAGGAACATATTGCCTAGTAATCTGATCTGGACCCCGTTTATAGAGAATATGATCCTTCCAAAAATAATATTTTAAGTCAGAAAAGAATTTCTTCTTATGGTGACTCGAATAATGCAACGAAATAATGGACTTGGCTAGGAAATTGACGATGTCTGTATACCATGGTGCCACATCCAAGATAAAAATCTGTTCATATAGAAAAACTTTATTTATATCTATAGCCTCTATATGCTCTCCTTACTTAAGTCAGGATAGATGGTCAGCCACTACATTTTTACTTCTCTTCTTGTCTCTTATCTCCAAATTGAATTCTTGTAGAAGTAATAGTCATCTGACCAGTGTCATTTGTATCTCATCAAATACTTCAAAGCTGCATGGTCGATGTAGACTATTACATTTGATCCAACAAGATAGGATCAAAATTTATCAAAGGCATAGACTAAAGTTAAGAGCTCCTTCTCAGTTGTTGGATCAAAATTTATCAAAGGCATAGACTAAAGTTAAGAGCTCCTTCTCAGTGGTGGCCTAGTTGAGCTGTGTATCAGTCAATGTCTTACTAGCATAGTAGATCACATGAAAAATCATATCTTCTCGCTGTCCCAATACTGCTCCCACTGCATAGTCACTTGTATTGCACATCAATTTGAATAGTAAACTCTAATCTGGTGCAATCATTACCGGTACTGAAATTAGATTCTTCTTTGGAATGTTGAATGCCAAAACACTGTTCAAAGAAGACAAAAGGTACATCTTTGACCAGCAAATTGTATAAAGATTTGGTGAAGTCTTTGATTATGCGACTGTAGAACTCAGCATGTCCAAGAAAACTGCAAACACCCTTGACTGAGGTAGGTGGTGCTAATTTCTCAATAACTTGAATTTTTTATTTATCAACTTCAATACCTTTAGCTGAAATTCGACGCCCAAACATACCCTCTTGAACCATGAACTGATATTTTTCCTAGTTGGTACCGGATTTTTTTTCTCACATTGTTGTGAAACCAGGTTTAAGTGCTCCAAACATTCATCAAATGGCGAGCCAAACATGAATACTTCGGCAATGCTGAAAAGTAACTAGAGCATTGCATAGACCAAACGACATCCTACAATAAGCAAAGGTACCATAAGGGCATGTGAAAGTAGTCTTCACTTGATCCACACGTGCTATCGAGATCTGATTATATCCAGAGTATCCATCAAGGAAGCAATAATGGGAGTGCCATGCTAACCTCTCCAACATTTGATCAATAAATATAAGGAGAAAGTGATCATTCCTAGTAGCTGTGTTGAGTTTGTGTTAGTCAATGAAAACTCTCCATCCCATGATTGTTCTGGTTGAAATCAACTTAATCTTTTCATTCTGAACCACATTGATACCCCTATTTTTTGGCACAACCTAAATTGAACTAGCCATGCACTATTTGAGATCGAGTAGATAATCCCTGCATCCAAAAGCTCCAGTACTTCTGCCCTGACCACTTTTTTCATAATCGAATTCATCTTCATTTGATTGTCTACACTTGGTCGAAAATCATCCTCCATGAGGATTTATGCGTGCAAAGTGTCGGAATGATGTCTCTGAAGTCAACAATAGACCACCTAATAGCTGTCTTATGTTCTCTACGCACCCAAAGAAATTTTTCTTCTTTAAGCTCACTGACAGAATTTGCAATAATCACAGCAGTGTAGAAGATTATCCCAAGTAGGCATACATGAGATGAGATGGTAACTTCTTGAGCTCTAATTTAGAAGGCTCTGAATGGATGGCAATGGCTTGGTACGACCTGTGCCCAATTTCTCAATGTATGGTCTATGCCTATATGGATGATTTGCTTCATGTCTCAATCTCACTAGAATTAGTGTGAGTGGATTGAAAATACGCAATATAGGCCTCCAATGGATTTGATGGATTATTCAGTAGAAAAGTGTCATGAACTGCAATGTCAATCACATCAATCTGAAAGTAGCTCTCTGACTTAGTCGGGTATTTTATGACCCTGAATGCATCAAAATGACCTGCTCTTCACTAAGCTTCACAATCAACTGGCCTTTTTGCACATCAACAAGAGCTCTACCGGTAGCTAGGTCGGCCTAAAAGAAGTGGCACATCTCTATATTTCTCTGTATCAGGAATAATAAAATCAGCTGGAAAGATGAATTTGTCTATCTTCACCAAGATATCTTCAATAATTCTTCTTAGGTGCTTGATAGACCGTTCAACCAGTTGTAGAATCACCGTAGTTGCTTTAGCCTCTCCCAAACCTAATTTTTTAAAAAACAGAGAGTGGCATCAAGTTAATACTTGTATCTAAATCACATAAAGCTTTATCAAAATAATAATCCCCAATGGTGCAATGTATCTTTTCTTTATTTGCAACTAGTCTATTAACATGAATCTCCGGTAATAGAACTATACTTTTGTTAGTAATTGCTTAGACATGTTCATTGGGATTCACCTATGTATTTTTTGGCAATGTACTCGGTGCTCTGCCTGATATAGGAAGTGCCATCTTTCCCATCTAAGTCTATAAGCTCTTGATTGCAGCACTTTGATTCTGAAGAGTTGTTTATATTTTTCTCATGAATTGATTGGTGGCTTCTATGTTTTGATTAGTTTTTTCTATAAATTTGTCAAACACCTTTTCCAAAGAAAATTTCTTCTCAAATTGTTGAGGCTAAGAACCCCTGTGGTCTATTGGGATTGTGATTACTCCAAGAAAAGTTTGGATGTTTCCTAAAACTGGGGTTGTGAGTGTTTGAATACGGATCATCTTGTTGGCATTGGCCCCCCTTGTACATACTCAACATGTTCATTATTTTGTGCAAGAACTAGACAATCTGATGTGAGATGATTTGCCCCGCATTTTTCACAAATTGGCCTTTTGGCTTGTACTGCATTAGCTGACTGATATGTGCTCTCTACATTGTAAACCAACGATTCAATTTTTGTAGACAATGTATTATAATTATCCACCACATATACTTCTGCTGCCTTCTTATGAACAACCCGTTCAGAGGCCCACTTGGATGTAGTAATATCCAATCTCTCAAACAACTCCAATGCTCCATCAATTGTCTTCGTAGATAAGGAACTATTGGATGATTAATCCACCATGCTTTTGTAAGATGGAAGTAAACCAGCATAGAAGTATTGGACCTGGAGCCCCTTACTGGTGCCATGATGAGGACACTTCTCAAGCATGTTTTTGAACATATTCCAAGATTCATCAAAAGTTTCATTTTCATACTATTGGAATATAGTGATGTCATTCTTCAACTTCACAATTTTTGCTAGTCGAAAGAATTTTGTGCAGAACTTTTGGGCCAAGTCATTCCGGGTGGTAATACTAGCAATAAGCAGTGAATCTAGCCATTCTAGAGCATTATCATGTAGAGTATGTAGAAACAACCTCAATCTGATTGCATCATCTAAAACCTCCTAATATCTAAAGTATTGACACATCTCCAAAAATCGAGAGACATGCGTATGTGGATTCTCGTCAGCCCTCTCATAAAATTGATTTACATTTGTCTTCAATTGAAAGTTTGGGTTCTCAAATGGAGGATACACGATGCTAGATTAACTCTGAATGATGTATAGAGTCATGAAATTCCCGACTAGCATATTCCCATCATCTGCAACTACCACTTTGTTTTCTTGATTTGCTTGATTGTTCATATTATCACCCATCTCTTGTTGCTAATTTTGGTCTTTTTTTTGTGCTTCTTGTACCTCCCTTCATATACAGTGATATGTGCGTTATATTTCAAATAAGCTGTTATTAGTTTACCTTGTCTCAAACATGGTATAAAAGGACGTGAAAGAGATATAATAGGAACAACGAAATAAATTGACAAAAAATCGAATTAGTGCCAAGGTAACCGAAAATAAACTAAAACACAGTCTCCGGCAACAGCGTCAAAAACTTGTTTCAAACTTTGCAAGTATGTAATACTACAAGTGCACGAATCGTTAACAAGTAATAAAGTAGATTTTAGAGTCCAAGTATCGTACCCACAAAGATTGTGTTAGTCTATTTTGAATTAATTTAACTTTAACTGAAACTATAGAATTTAATAAATTTTCTAAGATTCAATTATCAAACTAATTAACTTACTAATCAATGCAAGACCTAAATTAACTAAAATTAATGCAAAGTTGAGATGAATGCAAATGTGATGAAAATTTAAAAACATACTTGAATATCAAAGAATAAGTTCAAAGAACTTAAGATTCATTGTACAAGTTTCATCCAATCCTAGTACAAAATAAATCTAGCCTAGCATACTAAGAGAAACAACACTAGAAAAATAAATAAAATCCATGACCAAGATAAGCAAGAATTCCAAAGTGTGATCTTTGTTCCTCGTTTCAATCTTGCCTGGATAAATTTCAATAATTAGTTCTTGTTTGTCCTCTTCTAATCACAAATTGTCCACCCCAATTTAGAGTTAATCTCCCTTATTTATAGCCTTCTCAAAATGTCCAAATAGATCCCAAAAAATTGTAAAAATCGTGGCCAAAAAAAGTTTCCTAATAGAAACTCAACTAAAGAAGAAAACCTGCTGGTGCGTCTTTGCATTGGGCAATCGTCTTTGCATTGGGCAATCGTCCAGTACTTGCTCAGGCGATTGCCCTAGCAAAGCTTTTAGCTTCTACTCGTGAAATATAGGTCAGGGTGGTTGCCTAGGTTGGAGCTTGGGCGATCGCCCAGCTCAACTTTTTCGTTCTGTGTGTTTTAGTCTTCCAACTTTAACTATTTGTCACATTAGTCCTCAAATCTTTTAATATCCTCCAATATGGTCCTTCAAGTTTTGATTGAGTGCAATTGAGTCCCCATACTTTCTAGACATTCTGATTGAGTGCAATTGAGTCCCCGTACTTTCTAGACATTTGCCAAATCATTGTTTTTTCTGTCATTTCTTCTCTAATTTCTTATAAAAGGGTCCAAAACTGAAAACAAATGAAATTAAACTAAATTAAGTAGAAAAACAACAAACTAACAAAACAAAATCTTTAGTTTTAAGGCCCAAATAAATAGACAAAATGCACTTATCATTGTTGACTTACAAGCTCATACTTCTGTGTGTAGGATATGTAAGTTAACTGACATTCTTTGTTGCCATCCTTGTGCTGTCAAACTCGATGGAATGAATGAGCCAAGTGACTACGTTGATAATTGTTACAAGGTGGAGACTTATTTGAGGTGCTACGACAATAAAATAAACTCGATCAATGGAAAAAGCTTGTGGCCTGAAGTTGAAAGTTTTGTAATCAAACCCCTTTCATGGGCTGTTCAACAAAAAGGAATAAAACAGACTAAGAGGAGGTCAAGTGTAGAGGAAGATTTCATTGGACACAGTCAATCAAAGTCCTTTGTGAAGAGAAAATTACAAGTAACCATAACATGCTGTGTGTGTGGGTTGGGAGGTCATAACAGTAGATACCATTTGAGGCCAGATGTCCTGATAATGTAAAATATTAAGGGTTAATTTCACTAACGGTCACTAAAGTTACAAAACGATAATTGAAGTTCAAAAGTTATAACATTGGTCACTAAATTATATATAATCTTTTCATAAACGGTCACTCTCTTAAGTTTCTAACTTGAAATGGTGATGTGGTATGATGATGTGACATACAATAGATATTTATTTATTACATGGTAGTCTATGTACTTTATATAATATTCACTTTAGTCTCTATATTTTTAGTTATCTTTCAGTTAAGTCCTCAAGAAATTGCATTTTAGGTGTTTAATCTTTTTATATCTTCACACTTTGGTCTCCAAATTTTCAATTATCTTTTAATTAAGTTCTCCAAAAATTGCATCTTAGGTCCTTCAACATTATACTTATTCAAATTTTTGTCTCCCAAATTATGGATTTTAGTAGCCAAAATAAGTACAATTTTAGTGGTCAAAATAAGTGCACTTTCAATTAAATTCTTGACTTTACACTCGGGTTTTCACCTAAACGAATAAAATAACATAATTAAATAATAAACAACTTGACAAAACTCACAAATGTCTACTTTTAGTGATCAAAATAAGTGCAAAACCCGCACTTATCACCTGGAGTTGTCAATGAAATATATTTTTGTCAACTCTAAGTGATAAGTGTGGATTTTACACTTATTTTGACCACTAAAAATGGACATTTGTGAGTTTTATCAAGTAGTTTATTTTTTAATTATGTTATTTTATTTGTTTAGGTAAAGATTCGAGTGTAAAGTCAACAATTTAATTGAAAGTTCACTTATTTTGACCATTTAAATCAAAGATTTTGGAGACCAAAGTTTGAAGATGTAAAAAGTTGAAGGACCTAAGATGCAATTTTTGGAAGACTTAACTGAAAGATGATAGAAAATTTGGAGACCAAAGTGTAAAGATGTAAAAGATTAATGACCTAAGATACAATTTCTGGAGGACTTAACTGAAAGATAATTGAAAATATAGAGACTAAAGTGAATATTATATAAAGTACATAGACTACCATACAATAAATAAATATCTATTGTATGCCACATCACTATTTCAAGTTAGAAACTTAAGGGAGTGATCATTTGTGAAAGGATTATATACCTTAGTGACCAGCGCTCCAACTTTTAAACTTTAGTAACCGTTTTGAAATTTTAAGGTAGCTTTAGTGACCGTTAGTGAAATTAACCCAAAATATTAAATTTAAAATCTATCTAACACTTTTTTTTCTATTTTGTTTGATTTTGAGATTGACTTATGATTTGCAACGGATGCTTTTAGTATTCTTCTTGTCAATACACTACTATCATATTAATTGAAATGAATATGGCATTGACTGATTATCTCACATTTTAGGATTTGTTTAATGTGGAATTGGAGCCAATGGCATGACATGGGGATAATACAATATTTATGAAAGAGCAAGGTTTATAATATCAAGTTACTTCGTAATCATTTTGTTTGATTTAATACCAATAGACTAACTTCATTCACAGGCTAGATGGTTCCAAAAAGAGACAATAAAGGTTTCTTTAGACAGGGCCAGACACTACAATCTTCTTTCTAGTTCATGCCTACTAGTGGGGTGTCCATTCGAGGTGTAAACAATATAATAAGTAACGGGCCTTCAGGTTCTCTGCCTACTCGTGTGGCCTCTAATGTTACAACAGAAGAGACGAACATTTTATCCAAGTTGGAAGAGCTATAAGAACTTGATGCCCAAAAAGCTGCAAGTGAAAGGGCTGCAAAAGCACAAAAATGAGATATGAAGAACATATCTGGAGCTCTTAGAAGCACAACCCGACAGACTTGGAAGATGCTGCTAGAATGAGAAAAGGTGGAAAGAAATGAATTTGTGTACTTTTGGTGTATCTTTTTGTGGATTCAAACACTATGTCATTTGCTTGATCTTTTTGTGGAATCAAACACATACTTAAAATTTCATCATGTATGTATGCAGTTGGATGATCTTCATAAACAATGTAGCATGTTTTGTAGCTTGTTTTGTTTAAAAAAAATGTATACCTTATTTTGTTCACAGTGTATTCAACACATAACCAGAGCTAGAGTGGATCAATTTATTCATAGTCTAATTGGCTTAGTTAGAAATGTAATTTAGCTCAACATGTGATCAAGTGCAATCGAATTTACAATTTAAGCATGTAATTTATTATCTAGTGATTGGGTACCCAGTTGGGACTTAAGAGTTTGTGTGTATAATTATACATGATTTTGAACCATGTACATTGCAATAATTGTGGTCTACTTCTAGTGATTGGGTTTTACTAACTGGATGATGTTTTTGTGTTTTGATCAATCCCGGTAGGAAAACAAATAAGCCAACCGAGGATATAAACCATTTGTCAATTATTCTCAATTTGAAGACATCCAAACTATTTCCCATAGACAAAACTTTTATAAATTATTCTCAATTTGAAGACATCCAGTTGCAATGATATATTTGACTAGCAAATACATAGAAGAGTTGCTTGAGAAAACAATATTACATCATCACAATGTGATAGCCACTTCAAAAACAAACAATAATGTCTTCATATGTGATGAAGAACTGATGTAACATCTAACCACAACACACTAAGAGAGGAGATATGACCTGATTTTACCTAGACCACGTCAAAAACAAATAACAATATAACCTCAAGCGAACAAAACACTACCAAAGACATTATCACAATGTGCTAGCCACCATATTAATTCCAACATTACACATTCTACTACATGTATTACACAATCCAACATTGTATATTATATTCTAGTACAAAAAATGCTAGCCATCAGACTACATCCAACATTACATAATAAATTACAATATGAATAGAAGACAAAATGAAGAACTGAGAAGCAAATGAGCAACCAAAATCCAATTTGATAAAATCTCACGCTCAAATGAATTTTTCAATTTTCTTTCTCAACCATAGTCTTATTTCACATGAACCATTGATGACTGACTTGTATCTAGGATGTGGTGGAGGATCAAACCACAAAAAGAAATTGCAAGCATTTGACCTCCAAAAGAACTTGTAACCCTGAAACTTGCGATCATGATTAACCTCCTTCCAAGTGGTCTTCAAACATGTAAATTGAAATCCATCGTTGTTTAACTTATCAATCATCAAATTTTCAATTAATTCCAAAATTAAACGACAACTCGAAATCAATCTATTGTCATCTTAAAAGTTTATCAATTAAGTCTAAAAGAAGAAAATTGAATATCGGTTCCCCTTTGCTTTGATCTTAAATTAGTTAAGCGTTTCTCGTATTAAACTCAATTCAATGAAAACAAAGAATCAAATTTTTTGCATCATAAGCATTCTATATGTATCCCAAATCGATAACAAGATAACGAAAAATCAAAAGAAATCAATAGAACACATTTAAGCACCAAGCACGAATTAGTTTAAATACGTTCAAGCACCAAGAACAAATTAATCAAATTAATTTTTAACTATCAAGAATACATGATATTTAAAATTGAAAGAATATTCATTTAATTAATCCAACAAGAACGAACCATGAAAGTTAAAGTCCGAAAACGAAATTAAAAAGATAATAAATCACTCCATTTAAACAAGGTTTCATCGTCTACTTTGGCTCAAGAAAATTAGAAGAATATAATTAAATTAAAAACAAAAGATATGATACAACCCGACATGGATTCAAGAAGAATAAATCTTCTAAAAGTCTTGTTCGCTAGTGATTTTTTCTCTTGTTTCTAGCCGTCGTCCTTTCTTTATTTGACCTACAAAAGGTCCTTATATAGTATTTTATCTATCTTGAAACTCATGTACGTGAAAAGATAGAAAAGACCCGGACTTACAACTAAAATAATTCAAAATAGAGCCGGACGAGATGTGAATGGGCCGCGGTTTGCATATTGCGACCCAAACCGTGACAAACAAAAAAGTTTGGAATGGCTGTAGCTTGCTACGGTTGACCGTGGCAAACAGAGAGATTTGGACCAAATTTGCCTTATTTTCTAAATTTTGCACATTTGGCCTCCAAAGTTTCAGTAATTTTGCAATTTGGTCCCTACTTCAAGTTTTGTGTAGATTTAATCATTTTTTCTCCAAAGCTTTAAACTTGATCCAATACTTCTAAAAATTTCCACCTTGGTCCTCGAATCTTCATAGTCGTCACAATTGGTCATATTCCAAATAAGACATCAATTAGTACTTTTATCAATGAATAATTACTTACAAAATAAGATAAGTGGGTAAAATGTATACTAAAAGTGTGCTCATCAACAATATGACTAGATTAAGATACACCGTAAGGAAGTCTGTGAGTTTGATGCATCACGTAAGATTTTGAGAATTAGCAAGCCAAGCTTACGAGAATTTCGAGTCAGACCTGTTCCTAACTCAGCATGTGCAAGGTTCCTTCATGTATGGCGAGAGTCGAAGAGATTTGGACATATAATTGATAATGATTAGACCAACCACATAGATGTCGAGTTATTTTGCTACAGCCTTGCCTACCATTGGGAAGATTACCTAAGTAGGGCATGTTCGAGTAGTGAGGTAGAGTTAGCTGTGGAATCAAAAGCATATGTCAACCAGCCATCACCTAACTGCGAAGAAAATTCATACTAAATGCCATTAGTTTATTTCTTTCTATTATGTTTTTCTTACCAAACTTTTCTTTTTAGTACACATTTAGACTTTGAGTTGTAGCTCCAGTTTTTTATTCTCTATTTGATTTTACGTTATAGCTTTTGAAACGCTGTCATGTTTTCGATGCTTTGTCGATGTTACTTCTAATAAAGTTTCAATTTTTCCATATGTAAAATAGTGTGATATTAGTATTTATGTTGCCTCATGGATGAATTTATTTATGTCTAAAGGAAATGGCACCACCAACTTAAAAACAAACTAATTAAGGATTTACTAATAGTAGTGCACGACCTGGCTAGGCAGAGTCAGGCTATTCCTCATCCACCTTCTTCCCATCCTGTGCCTCAGCTGTCAACAATCATGCCATTATGATTGAACAATTGCGCATGCATAGACCTCCTACCATCGACGCTGCTTTAGGACCCTTGGTAGCAAAAAAGTGATAGCATAAGTTGGAATATATTTTTCAAATGCTAGCATGTAACAATGTGCAGAAGATCCACTGCGGCAAAGTTTATGTTCACAAGTGACGCAGCTACTGGTGGGAGTCAATGACATGCACTATAAGTGTAGTAAAATATGACATTTTGACTTGGACCCAGTTCAAGAAAGAGCTAATGGAGAAGTACTTTCCACAAGTCTTGAGAGACTGCAGGGAGATAATTCCCACAGCTAAGACATTGAAGTATGTTGCTTATAGAGTATGAGTTTATGTTTGAATAGTTTTCGAAGTATGTTTCTCACCTAGTCGATATCAAGGCTAAGAAGATCAAGAGGTTCGAACAATAGTTGAGTACAGACATAAGCTTGATACACATATCCTACAAATTTACCACATACTGTGAGATGCTAGCTCAAGCCAAGACAATTTGGTATCGTAAGGCCATTTCAGAACAACCTGCTCCTCAACATTGGAAGTTATCTGGGAAGAAAAAGTAGAACGCCCAGGACAAAGAAAGAGGGAAGTGGCAAGGAAAGAAGACAAATACGGGACCTAGCAATGTCAAGACGAGATTGACTACTCTATGCTCAACGTGTAACAAGACTCACCAATGATAGTCCTTATTTAGAAAGAACATTTTCTACTGATACGACAATGCGATATGAGCACGAACTTTATGAAACCTCTCAATGGAAAAGACTAGAAGGAAGGAGATGAAAACAAGAACAAGAATAGTAAAAGGCAAGTGTTCACTCTTACTCAGTAAGAAGCAGACGAGAACCTGAACATGATAGTAGGTAGTCTTATGTTAGTGCATGTTCCTGCTTATGTACTTTTCGACTCCGGAGATGTGCATTCATTTATCTTAGCTTTTTTCATTGCAAATACTAGACTTACGTGTGATAAATCGGCTAATACGCTAGAAGTTAGCAATCATTCTGGCAAGTTGCTCTTTACAAATCATCTAGCTAAATTTGTTGAGATAGAATTTCGAGAGAATGTATTAGAAGCGGATTTGTATATTTTAGAGATAAAAGATTTTCACATAATTCTAGGCATGGATTGGTTGGGACGCAATCATGCGTCTATCTAGTGCCATAAAAAAGAAATATACTTCAAAAAATAAGAGAAAAAGAATTTCATTTTTCGGGGACGAAGAAGAAATCATGTCAAGGACACTTTTTCAGTACCTCAAGTAAATCACAACCAGATGTGACTATGAAGGATGTGGTGGTCATACGAAATTTTGTTGATGTATTTCCCAAAGACCTACCTGGAATTCCACTGAATAGACAATTGGAGTTTACTATTGAACTAGTCCCTGAAGAAGCACCAATGTCTAAAGCATCCTAGAGTATAGCCCAAAAAAGTTGCAAGAATTGAAATCTCAACTTCAAGAATTGTTGGATAACGACTTTATCCGACCAAGTATGTCACCATGCGGTGCACGATCCTCTTTGTAAAGAAGAAAGATGGGTCAATAAGAATGTGCATTGACTATCGGGAGTTGAATTAGTTAACAATAAAGAATAAGTACCTTCTTCCGAGAATTGAAAATTTTTCCATCAACTGAGAGGATCAACGGTGTTTTCTAAAATTGATTTAAGATCTGATACCATCAGTTGAAAATCAAGGCTAGTGACATATTGAAAACAGCCTTTCGGACTCATTATAGACACTACGAGTTCGTTGTCATGCCTTTTGGCTTAACCAATGCCCTAGTAGTGTTCATGGATTTAAGGAACAGAGTGTTTCATAAATACATGGACAAGTTTGTCATAGTCTTCTCTTGATGACATTATACTTTGAGACCCGTGAACAACATGAACAACACCTCGAAATAGTTTTGAAAATCTTGATAAAAAGACAAGTTGTATGCCAAATTCAAGAATTGCGAATTTTGGCTAAACTGAGTAAGTTTTCTTGGACACTTGGTCACGGCTCAACAAAGTCCATTTTCGAGGTTGACCTGGTAAAAGTGAAAGAGGTAACTAACTGGAACCGACCAACCAACGTTGGAGAAGTGCAAAGTTTCTTAGGATTAGCTCGTTTCTATCGAAGATTCATTGAAGGATTCTCAAAAATCGCTGGACCAATGACCTAGCTAACCAAAATAAAATAAAATAAAGTTTCAGTGGGATGACAAGTGTGAACGAAGTTTCCAAGAGCTTAAACAATGGTTGATCACAGCCCCAATACTCACAATACCAAAAGAGTCGAAAGATTTTGTCATTTTTAGCAATGCGTCCAAGTTGGCTTGGGATGTGTTCTCATGCAGAATAGATAAGTGATTGCCTATGCCTCAAGGTAATTAAATCTGTACGAACAAAATTACCTAAACACACGACCTAAAACTTGCAGTAGTGGTTCACGCCTTAAAGATGTTGTGTTATCTGTGTGGTAGAAAGTGTGACATTTTCATGGACTATAAAAGTTTCAAGTACTTCTTTATCCAAAATGAGTTAAATATGAGATAAAGAAGATGGTTGGAATTAGTAAAGAACTACGACTGCACGATTCATTACTACCTAGGTAAAGCCAACGTCATAACAATGGTCAATTGGCGTCATCGATCACAGTGCAAGGCCAGTTGGTGAGAGATGTTAATAGGTTAAGGTTGGAAGTCATAGCACCACCGAGTCAAGTTGCTACAAGAATAATGTCCTTGTCAATTTGACACACACTCAGGGATCGAATTGGAGAAGCACAAGATAAGGATCCATTTCTACAAAAGATTAAAGTCGAAGTTGGTTCAAAAAAGTGAAAGGACTTCAGTTTGAGTGTCGACAAAGCATTGATGTTTAGATGAAGGATATGCATACCCAAGAATGAGGATTTGAGAAAAGAAATTTTGGAGAAAGCTCACTCGACCCCTTATGCATCACATCTTGGAGGAACGCAAATGTATCATGATCTTCGAAACACCTTTTGGTGGAGGAACATGAAGAGAAGCATAGGGTTGTTTTGTGAAAAGATCTATGATTTGTCAACAAGTCAAGGTAGAACATAAAAAGCCATCAGGGCCATTGAATCTGCTAGATATACTAGAATGGAAGTGGGAACACGTAAGCATGGACTTTGTTGTGGGTTTCTAAAATCAACAAGAGGTCATAATACAATTTGGACAATAGTGGACTGGTTGACCAAGTCGATTCACTTTTTACCTATAAAGATGACTTAGTATGTACAATTGTACCTTAGAGAAGTTGTTAGATTACATGGAGTCCACGTGTCTATCGTGTCGTATAGAGATCCGAGTTTCACTTCCAAAATTATGGAAGAGCCTACAAGTAGCTATGGGTACGAAGTTCAACTTTAGTACTACTTATCATTTCAGAAAGATGGGCAGTCTGAGTGGACTATTCAATTTTTGTAAATTTCATAAAATATGTAGTTGAAAATAAATTTAGAAAAAAAAGAATTTAAAATAAATCTAATGAAACATGCTTTTAAAATATTAAGAGTAATTAGCACATTTCGTCTCTATCCTTTGAGTCTATTGTACAAATCGTTTCTATCGTTTGAATTTTAGCATTTGAGTTTTTAAATCAACAATTCTTTGCACAAAAGGTCCTTACCGTCTATTTATGTGAAATGTTACCTTTAAATCAGTGCGTACTGTGCAATCTCTCATTTTATGAAGGGCATTTTCATCAAATCACCAAATATTGAAATTGTGGAGAAAAATGAAATGGTGAAAAGGTGAAGGCTAAGAAGAAGTGCAATTGTGGTTGTACCTTCTATTATTGATGCGGGCTCGTCGGCGGTGGTGAAGAAAGATTATGCGAAAGAAACGCCCATGGAAGTGGCAGTGAGTAATAGGTGTCGGAGTTGCAACAAGAAGGTGGGGGTGATGGGTTTCAAGTACACGTGTTGTTGTACCTTCTGTGGAACCAATAGGTACCTGGAGAGGTATGATTGTACTTTCGATTTCATGGGAGATGCTAAAGACGCAATTGCAAAGATTAACCCTGTGATCAAGGCCGATAAACAAGGTCTATTTTAATTCATTCCAAACAGGTTCAAGAATTCCAATCAATCAATTTAACCAAACTGGGGATTAGTCCAAAAACTTCTTAGTAACGAAGAAATAAGCAAACAACCAACTAGATGAAAGTAAATCAACAACTTTGGACCTCTAAAAGCATATTAACTTCACGTGTTTCAATGTGATCAATTCATAGAACTTCCCAGTCAAATTTCCAAATCCACGCACCATCCATAATGCGTAGTTTAAGCGGAAAATGTTATTGAACACGTAGAAGCTTCCCATGTGGTGTTGGCATCAAACGTAACATCTTATTGAACATGAGCGCGTGCTGTTCACTGACAAGTTGGAGATTACCGGAGACGAAAACAAACACACCACCGGCGTGTCCAGATAGCTAACAATCAACGATCGTGATCTGGTGCTGGCACTGCTGAAATGGAAGACTGGTGAGCTTCACCGCAATATTCTGCGATCCCATGATCTTCTGGCCCCCGAAGGTCAACATCGACCCTTTCTGGTACAGGTTCGCGAGCCTGGCACGATTTGCATCGAACGTGGAATAGTAGTGTTCAACGAATACCTTGGCCACTGCATTTGGATCCATTGTTTCAGGATTCGAGTTATCAAGTTTGATAGGCGGCGCCTTTCTCTAGTTTTCTCCTCTCTTTTTTTTTTTAGACACAAGTTTAGCTAAAATGTATGTGTCTTTTACAAATTCTTGGGTGGGATTGAAAAGCATTAGTGGGATTTTGGTTCTTGATTTATGGGTATTATTGCTATTCAGATTATTACTATCAACATTTTCAACATTTTCATGGTGATTATTTTGATTAAAAAAAATTGATTATGGGGAAGAAGAAGGAGTTTGGTATTAGTAGAATTTGTAATTTGATGAAAATATTTTTCATAAAATGAGAGATTGTACATGATACACTCATTTAACGGCAACATTTCACATAAATAGACGTTAAGGAATTTTTGTGTAAAAAATAGTTGATTCAAAGAGCCAAATATCAAAATCTAAACTATATGGACGATTTGCACGTCAAACTCAAAAGATACGCACCAAATGTACTAATTACAACCTGGCTAACCCGCCTGCTTTTCAAATCATATCGCAATCAACCGCATAACTTCTGACATAAGCACAGACAACCTCGTACCCGCTTCTCTCTCTCTATACAGACATATACTCTTTTTTCCCGCTAATTCGAGTACATAGGAAGTGTATATATGGTTAAAAGACGGCGTTTGGGCTAGGGTTTGGGTAGCACTGAGAGAGCGACCAGGATTATGAAGCAACAAGTGGTCGTACAATTGGGGCTGCGTTGAAAGATCAACGGTGAGGAATTTGTCACCGGATGGAGGGAGGTAGCGTTTCTACACTTATTTCTTCTGGTACTCTTCATTTCTTTCTTTGTTTTTTTTTTTTTTTTTTTTTGCAGACTTTGAACATTTTAATTACTCGTCTAGGCATATACAATATGTATGTTATGAAAAAAATAGTGTAGTCAGGGTTTTGTATTTGGGGCTTTTTGAAAATTATTCGCACATTGCCTGAAAATAGAGTAGAAATGAAGTTGAAATTATTATTAATTGCAAAATACTGGTTCCTTTTTCTTCTGAGAAATTTGAATGCGCAGTGGAGATGATTTTCTTCCTTTAGATTGAATTAGGAGTTTCCTTAATGTCAATTTACTGGTAGCGTGTGACTTCATATTTTCGTGGCACTTGTGCTTGATCCTTATGTTGAAATGTTTGGTTCTTATTTTGAAAGATTTATTTTTTATGCCCTGCATGTTTTTAACTAAAATTCCTTTCCGTATTTAAGGTCTGAAATTTGTTGGGATTTCATAGTTATGTTAGGAAGATAAAAATTATGTTCTATTAGCTTGCATTCAGATTTCTAAGAGTTTGCTGAAAACCCCTTTTTTTTGGTGAACTTGAATAAATTTTTTAAAATTTATTTGGCTTTGTTTTAGGTTGCCAATTGCTTTGATTTCTTTTAGTCAAGTGGACTTTGTCAAGTGGACTTGAATCTGACAACAATTCTATTGTTGGTCAAATGTTAATAGAGGTACATAGGCAGTTCTTCATGGAAGTTCAACGGTATAGTCATTTCTTCTTTTATTTTCAAAAAATTTGTTTGGAAGATGTCCCTTGTCTTACCCACGTTGATAGTAAAATGTAGCTCGGTTCTTTTGTACTTCACGTTTTTCTTCTTGATGAGTTTTTCGTTTTTCTTTACCAGAAGTCATTATATATGCATACAAATCTACACATTACTACATGTACACATATCTATAGAGCTTTTTGGGGGGCAGGGGGTGATGTTTAAAGATATTCTGTGACGAAGTGGCAAAGTCCTTCGATGGTTTCTTAGCCTGTACAAGAGGATAAGGAGAAGATACTGAATAGAAGTAGATTTCATCTTTTATCTATTTTGGATTGTGTTCTTTTTCTTCTCTACATATATGCATTCTAGCAAATGCCAGTATCTAATGAACTGAAAGTTACACCTAGGCATGAGTCATGACATTATGCCGACTCTTGAGTTTTGCACAGAAATTCTTACCTCTAGAGCTGTTAGATTTTTATTTCCCCTGTAAGATAACATGTTAAAGTTGGCTATGGGAGTCTATGTAACATGAGTAAAGTTTCCTACTTTAATACTTGTTTCCCTTGCTGGACTACCTTTGCTTTGTAGGGATACATCGATGGATTACGATGAGAATGACTATGAAGGTCAGAATCTTCACCTAGTTGGTGAAGAGAGCTTCAAAATCTCTTCTGTTTCATGTCCATTTGCTCTTCCCAAGTTTGATTTTGATGATTGTCTTGGAGGGCATTTGAGATTTGACAGTTTGGTTGAAAACGAAGTTTTTCTTGGCTTCTCGAGTCAAGAGGACAACCAGTGGATTGATGATTTTTCTCAATGGAATGGTGAAATAGGGTGCAGCTCGTGTGCAGCAGGGTCTTGTTCCTTGCATAACAATGCATGGTCTGAGTCAACAACATCCAAATCGGTCGAAATGTTAATCAAGGCAGTTGGGCAAAAAGAGATGGTCCCAGGTGAAACGATCATTCAGGAATCAAATCCAGGTGATTGTTTGGATAGCATAACTGGACGAATGGAAGATAACTTGAGGCAGGATTATAAAATGGATAATGTTAAGGATTTAAATATAGTATTACCACCAGTTGAACCTCTAGAAAATTACTGTGGGTTGAATGAGAGGACAGGAGTTGAGGTTGCTCCTACGAAATGTACCTCACTAGTCCACGAGGTAAAAGTTTCTGCTGATGGCTGTTTAGATGTCAATAGTGAGATGAGTAGTTTTATTGCGTCCAGGGAAAATTTGCCGATTCAGATGTAGAGCACTCATGATAATCAAGGGGAACCTTGTACTTCAGTCAACAAATCTTTGAATGATAAAATACAAGAAAACTTCTCTGATTCTGGGATACAAATTGATAATACATTGTGCTCTTTGCAGCAAGTTATTGTGAATGTCGTGGAGTTGAATGATCAGAGTAAGATTAGTGATATTAATTTTTCAAGTGCAAGTCCTTAGGCAAACGGTATTTGTGAAAGAGTTGAGGAAAAGGAGTCTATTATAGATGATGAGATTTTGCATGGAAGTGCTGCTGAAACTGTTAATCTAAAGTTGGATTCTCTTCATGGAGTTACTTCAAAGATGGAATCTATAGAAGACAATGCAGTCGAAAAAAGCAGCAGTAATTTTGGGGAACCTTCCAGTATTCCCCGGAAGGGAGATTCTATGTCACTGATAGTTGAAGGGAGCAATGAGGTTAAACAACAATCTTCTGGTGAAAGTATGTTACAAGAGGAGTCATCTGTAGTGATGCAAGTAGAGGGATGTAGTGAGGGGCATGGCATGCAGCGCATCAATACCGATGCAGCTGAAATCTGTGCGAATTTTGTGTTGAAGAAGTATTCTTTTATCCGACTATTAGATGGACAGATGAGTTCTATTGAGAATGAAGGTGGTTGTCCTGGAAGTAACAGCCCACTGGTACAAGGTAATCTTTGTGAACAGGATAGTGAAAGTCGCATAAATTATGCAAATGAACTAGGTAATTTAGCAAATGCATCCTTTGATGGCAGATTTGTTGGGAAAACACCAGTTAACGAGAATAGGGAAGACCTCAGTGATCCTGCTATGATTAACAAAGAAGACCTAGACTATGTGGATCATGGTCCCCCACTTCTGCTACCTGGGTCCATGCTGTTGAGTGGAGAAAAAGCTCCGCATAAGCATGCAGATGTTTGTAACTGTGACCTGCATATCTCTGCCCATGAGAAAGGGGATGTGAAGTCACCATTCGGTTTGAGTGAAATTGTTAGCATTGGCAACGGGAGAGGGGCTGGGTCTGCTGATTTGGGTGAGAGAGTTAAAGAAAATCTTGAGATAACTCCTGGTTTGAATCTAAGACTTTTGATTGGAATTATCCAGGCATGTATATGCATTTATATGTGTGTGCATATTTGCGTCCACTCATCTTTCTTTCTTGGTAATTGGTGTCATCACTGATGAATATTTTGTCATCCAGTTCGGAGTGCATTCTCATCCTGGTAATTTTTACATTATCTTGCAGTATTGTACAGCAATGTGGAAGACGTGAACTTGGAATCTCATGTCACAGACAACAAGGATCATAATCACCTTCACAGGATATGGGGTTAATGCATGGAGATGAGAATAAAGTAACAGAATTTGAAGTCAGTAAAGAACCCATTTAGTCAATTTCAACGGACGCCTTGGATGTGGCAGATAAGCGAACCCCTGTTGAAGCTGAAAAGGATGCACCTTCTGCCTATGCCGCGGAAGCTGAACCAAAAACAGTTGATCAATCTGTGTCCACGGTGGATACTTCCAATGCAGTGATCTGTAATGAAGTGAGTCAGAAGTTATTTCAAAAGATCGAAGTATGTCCTGCCCATGACTTGATTATTCAAAAAGGTAATGGTGGAGAGTCAGCAGCTGTTGAGAAGCTGATGGAAGCAAAAGGAAATTATGGAGCAACTTCATCAATAGTTTCTGTTGCAGGTGAATTTAATACTTGCCTTTTTGAACTTATGTGGCTTGGATAAAATTGAAAAAATATTTGTTATTAGTGGATCTAGATCCCTTGTTCTGCTACTGTCGCCTATCATGTCAACTTCTTCTCTCCATCCACCCACCCACCCACCCAAAAGAAAAATCCCGTCTATAGAACTAAATACCAATGTTTTGAAAACTTACTCGGAAAAGTTGGGTCAAGGGTAAGAGGTCGAACCAGGGTCAAACTGGTGTTTAAAAAATAATTATATATATATATACACATGTGCACACATCAGAAAAAATTTACAAATAATTAAATAAATACATAAATAGGCCCAAACAATAAAAAAGGGCCTAGGCCCCATCCACAAATGAAACATCAAAAGACTTTAAGCCCATTATCCAAAAAGTGAGGTTTTAAGCTTAGCAAAATACAGGGGGCGGGACCGGCAGGTGATGAAGATAGAAACCCTAAACAGCCTCTCAACAAATCAAGGAATCAGCCGCCAATCTCGCAGCTGCTGAAGAAGGATTTTTGGCAAGAGTAAATGGAAGCAAATAATAACTTCGAAACACATATGGAAATATCGATAAGGATGGGCTGAATTATAGGATTCCATTAATCCATTTTCCTTATTTGTGCGCAATTGAAGGTTGGCTATTCGGAGAGGATCAAATTGTGGAAGGTAAGAAAATTTCAAAACATGTTGGACTGGTAAAGCCGTGGCTAGGCCAAATCGGTTCTGGTTGAACTGGACGGTTACTTGTTTTCACCGGTTTTTAATATGTAACCGGAGCGGTTCCCGGATTCTCGGGTTCAGAACATTGCTAAATACACTGTTGCTTATTTTCAATGTTTATGTATATGTAGTCCTTTCTTTTACGTGGTCTATACATTTTTATGAACTAGAAGATTTTTAATTATCCTCGCATGCTATTAATAGTTATTGAGGAATGCCCATCTCCTCTCTTGCCGTTTTTTTTTAAGTTTTATGTTCATGTCCATTTTAATAAGTATGGAAATTTATTTTTGAAGCCTAGAAAATTCAAAAGATCCTAATTGATCTGTTTCCCTTTTCAAATTGTTCCATATCATCTTGGTGTTGAGCCCCCTGAGATTATGAATGGGCTATGCAATTGCTGACACTTTCAGTTACCATATTTATCAATGACTTGCTATTTTTGTTAAATAGCCTGTTGAAGATTGTGATTCTTGACAGATAAATAACTGTCAATACTATTGCATATACAACAAGGCAATACAACACCTATGATTTCAATAACCAGTCTGCATCTCTTCTTAACTTTGAGCTGTGAGGTACATGCAGCAGGAGTGCCAACGGCCTCATCGTGTATGCAAAAGTTGATAGTTAATGGTGTATCATAGTTTGCTTGATTAGAAACATGAAATTTGTTAACTACTGAAGTGTAATTACACTTCATAAGAGGACAAGGAATCCTCTAACATCTAGAAAATGAAAACAAAGTCAAGAACAATGTATCTATCTAGCTAAGGATATTTATAGAAAAAAGAACATCCTCGAGCTCCTTATATGTATAACTCCATAACGATGCTAAAAACTTATCTATATCCCTTAACTCAAAAGCTTCCCGCTCTCATACTTCAAAATTTTTATTGTTTCTCTTCGTCCACATCCCCCAAAAAATATTCGAAATCATTTCCCATGTTACCTCACCATTCTTGCCCTTACCAAAGATAGTGTATCTTATTCACACCTATTGTTATGCATGACAGGCTTCGTGTTTCCGAATTCCATTGACATCATCATGCCACTTTCTTTAACGAGTCCAAACTGCTGTCACCAACCATTAAAGCATAGTTGGCTCTGTTTTGATATAAATTATGATTCTGCTTGGGATTTCACATTTTGTTGAAGTCTTAGAGACAAGTTCGTCATGTGAAATTGACTGGCACTTGGTAGAGACAAAATAATGTGCAATTCTTTGACATCGCCACTTAGAATGTGCTAAGTGTAAAATTGCCTTACGTTACTATTCTTTTAAAGGCATTGTTTTCATGGAAAATGTCCTAAATATCCTTATTATAAATGATAATTTTCTTTTCAAAACAATCAAAATCGACACTAACTAGTCATCGATCCAACCCAGTGAAAATCATCCCCCATTTTTTTGCATTTCCAACCTGAAAAACAATACGTTTAGAAGTTGTGCATTTCATTCATATGAGGGAGTATTATTGGATTGATATGAGAAACCTTAGCAAGATTTGCAGCTACAATGCCGAATAGTATTCATGTGATGCTGTTAACAAAAATATGTACCCTGACCAAAATTCTCATTTGTTAGTACAACCAATGCTAAATAGAAGAGGCTATCCAATTAGGAATTTGCAGCTTGATCACATGGATTTCTAGTTCCTTGTTCTTGGAAATTTGTAAATTTGTGGTCCGTTGCAATTGCAACTGTAAATCAATTGAATGCTATATCGGATCTTTCGAATCCAAATGGTTGGATTTGGTGGTAGGGTCGCATGTATTGAGAGAGGAATTCACAATAGTGGGTTGACTGGGTCACTGAAAGGGGATTGGGAGGGTTTAGACAGGTTGGGAAAGGGTTTGGGGTGTGTGTGTGACCATGAGGAGGAATATCGAGTAAGAAGATGAAGATGGAAGATGGAAGGAGGAAGGAGGAAGGAGGAAGGAGGAAGGAGGACAACAATATTTTGGGATTTTAAGAAATAAAGGTTAGTTGAAAAGTTTGT
Source organism: Forsythia viridissima (assembly GCA_030279155.1). Lineage (NCBI taxonomy): Eukaryota > Viridiplantae > Streptophyta > Magnoliopsida > Lamiales > Oleaceae > Forsythia > Forsythia viridissima. The sequence continues at coordinate 25,952,861 of CM059041.1, read as the reverse complement.
GTGTGAGGCCTAAATTGACCATGTCTATTGTGTTCCTCTAGGAACCTATTTGGATTTAACTAAGATGTGTAGGCCGTTGAATGTTGAACATTAATATTTGGAGCATGCTCTTATTTTGTACCCAAAAAGAGAAACTCTAAACAACAAAGAATTAGAAGAGAATTGTGTTTTTTTATTAAACAGAGAATGATATACACGTACACTACTTATAAGCTATACAAGGCACTAATAAGGACAAAATAGCCATGCAACTAATTTTCTTTATTTATAGGCCGACTAGCCTATATTGAAACATAAAATGCAGCGAGGCAATCTCTAGAGATCAGCAATAAATCTTAGCTAAATATTCTCTTTCCCAATACTTTCCTCAAGCTAGTTTGAAGATACCTTCCATAGCCAGATCACCTGTCAATTTTTCAAATTATTTCGTGGATGGTCCCTTTGTAAGAACAATCAGCCCGTTCTTTATTTTCTGCTTGATGAAGTATTTGTCTACCTCAACATCCTTAGTTCTGTCATGAAGAATAAGGTTATGTGCTATTGAGATTGTTGCTTTGTTATCATATTATGCCTTTATCAAAGAAGGACTTGAGATCTTCAATTCTTATAAGATTTTCTTAATCCACAACACCTCACAAATTTCATGGGCAACTGATTTGAATCTAGCTTAAGCACTACGTCTGGCTACCACATTTTACTTTCTCCCAACAAAAGTGTAGCGCTATCAATTATACTCTAGGCTAGTGCGCATTTGTATATATTTTAATTTGTAAATGACCGTATGTTTCACACAGCTGGCTTTCCTTGGTGATCCCTTTAAGTAACTTAGGGATATGTACACATCTTTGAAGTGTTCTAGACCTGATGTGTGCATAAATTGACTTACCATGCTCACGAAAAAAGTTATATCTATGTGGGTATGCGGCAGATAAATCAGCCTACCAACTTGCTTCTGAAATTGTTCTTCTTTTTCACGTTGGGTTTAACAGATTGGAGCTTCATATTAGGTTCACGTGTCTTTGTTGCCTTGCAACTGAGTAGACCTGTCTTTCCAAGAACATCTAACACATATTTTCATTTTTGTTGAGACACGAAGATGCCCTTTTTAAACCTAGTGAACTCATTTCCAAGAAAATACTTGATCCTTGATCTCAAAGTCATAACAAGAACTCTCTGAGTCTTTTTTGGCTCAACATGATTATTATGTGTTAATATCACTGTTCTAAAAAGCCCGTCTAAGCTTTACCTAGGCTTGAAACTCGGCCTCCATGCCTAGCCACGCATCACGCATTGTCCTCACTTTGTCCTTATCTTGCTCTCGTCTAGAACTCGCCTAGGCTTAAAAAGCTTGAAGTTCGGCCTTCACGCCTAGCCACGCTTTATGTTTTTTAGAATATTGGTTAATATTATATCATCAACATAAACAATTAAAATAGCAATCTTTCCTTCTTTTGGGTGCTTATAGAACATAGTGTGATTTGTCTGACTTTGTGTATATCTGTGGCCCTTTACAGCTTTTCCAAATTGCTCTAACCATGCCCTAGGAGATTGTTTATGGCCATGCAGGGATTTTCTTAGTCTACACACTTCCTTCACTAAGACGTTCTTCAAACCCCGGCGGTAGGCTCATAAAGACTTCCTATTCCATATCCTCATTTAAGAATGCGTTTTTTACATCTAGCTAGTGTAATGGCTAGTCAAGACTAACAACTAAGGATAGTAAGATCCAAATTGAGTTAGTCTATGCGACTAGAGTAAAAGTCTCTAGGTAATCAATATCTTGTGTATGTGTAAATCCTTTTGCCACTAAACGTACTTTGTACCTTTCTATACTTCCATCAGTTCTACACTTAACCATAAACCCCCATTTGTATCCTACGGGTTTCTTCTCCGGTAAGTTAACTATCTCTTAAGTCCCATCTCGGGATAAACACGTGTGAGATTTTTGAGGTAAAAGCTTTATGAGACTTAGAAAGCTTATGGTAAGATACATATTTAGAAATAGGATGTACTCTACACGTTCGGACTCCCTTCTAAGTGCTATAGGTACATCAAGATCGAAAGCCGTAGGAGTGGAATTTGATAAAATGGCGTTAAAGTTACTTGGAGTATTAGATGGACCATTGCTCGGAGACAGTGATTTGTTTTGTGCTAGAGTTGTAGGCAAGTTTTTATTTTTTTAAAGAGTATCATTCGAGTGTAAACACGTTGCTCTGAGGTAGGATTAATGTCATCCTATCTTAGTATTTCTCTCTCCCCCTCTTCCTCTCCTTCTGTTTGTGAGTCATCCATGTTTGGCAATGATAGGATAGTATTTCTCCATTTTTGTTTGTGTGTCATCTATGTTTGGCAATGATAGGCTAGTATTTCTCCATTTTTCATTATTGTGACCGCCAATTCTTGACTATTAGAGGTAGAAGGATTAAGAATAGGTTTGGGAAAGAAGGTATTAAGAATATGAACAACTATATCCCCAAATTGAGCTTCATTATTCTCTATCTCCAGTGAAAACAGTTTTGTCCAAAGTAAGGTTGACTTTCCACAAACAAGACATCAATAATCATAAAAGGTTTTTTGGTTTTAGGATTATAACACTTAATATCCCCTTTTATTTGGGGCATAACCGATAAATCCACGTTTTTCTGCCCTAGGATCAAGTTTGGATCGAAGCCTACTAGGCATGTGAACAAACGCAGTGCACCCAAAAATTCAAGGGAAAGTCGGAGAAAAGTCGACATTCCGAGGCTTGTCCTCAACTATTGGAAGGTCTGCTCGCATTTACATCCGTGACTGGAGTAGAATTTTCAATCGGTGCCCCAGTCCCCTTTTTTCTGAGGATAACACTACAACGGCTTTCCTCCATCTGAACTTTAGCAATTACCTCTCCAAGTGAAGGAAGAGAACCAATGATCTTTACCTTTACTTCATCAAATTCTACGTTCATGCCAGTGAGAAATTTGTAGATGCTATCGTTTTCCACCGTCTTGTTGTAGTGATTGCAATCAACTGGAGATTTTCATTCATGGTCATTGAAAGCATCCACATCCTGCCACAGCCTTTTTAAATTCCCTTTGTCAAATTTCTCCAAGCTGTAATTGTAGTTCATACACTTGGGATAGATTGCCAAGGTCAGAATACATTTGGTGAATATCATCCCAGAGTTATTTGGCAGTCGGATAGCACATATAGTTAGAAGCAATATCTTCATCCTTGGAATTAACATCCCAAGTGGCATAAGTCGTATCCTTCAAATCAGGTGCCTTTGTATCAGGTACCCAATCTTTCCTCTCCCTTGAATATACGTATGCACTGATTGAGACCAGCACATAAAATTGTCTCCTTTAAGGTGTATAGCTGTTATCTGAGCAGAGTGCAAATCAGAATTGGGACCACAGTTTTCAGTATGCTTGGATTCAGACATCGTGGGAGGCTAGGGTTTCAATTTTAAGGAACAAACCCAAATAATTTTTTCCGAATGTTAGAAATAAAGTTCTGATGCCATCTAATCAACGAGGAATTAGGAGATAATTGTATTTTTTTATTAATAAGAGAGAATGATATACACGTACACTACTTATAAGCTATACAAGGCACTAAAAACGGACAAAATATACATACACTAATTTTCCTTATTAACAGAGTTGACTACCCTATATTTAAACATAAAACACAGCTGGGCAATCCCTAAAAATCAGAAATTACTCAGTCGATATTCTCCTTTCCAAAAGAAACAAAAGAGTTTTTGCGACTGTGGTTAAATTTTGTGCGGGCATCAAGATTTTCAACTTGAAAACAAGTCATATATTACGTTTGATGGCGATTGAATCTTCTTTGATTGGTGTGGTCACGTTTACCAAGAATCTAATTTTGTGTGGTCGAAGTTATTATCTGTTTGTTATCTTTGCTTAATTTTCCATTCTTTTTTGGTCAACGAGCTTTTTCTTTATTGCATATTTTCTGACAACTCCGAACTTCTGTTGGCATGCTTGCAGTTACAAGCAGTTCTGCAGATATGAATCAATCTAATCTGGTTTCTACTGGTGGTGTTAGTTGCATTGAGTTTGCTCAAAGTGAAACAGACAAACAAGAGAGTCTTAAAGCTGTTGTGGTTGAGAATGCTCCTCGTTCTCACAGCGAAGTTCTGCCAATGCATATGACTCCAGGAGTAGATGATGTCTCCAATAGACCATTGGCCATTTATTCTAAGGGAGAACCCGGCAAGGCTTCACAAGCATTTTCTACTAATAATGCTCGCAAAATACTTATGGTATTCATTCGTTTTGTCCTTGTTTTAAGTTTTTTGTGAGATATAATATTTTATTTTGCTCTAATTCCTGATTCTTTTTAATTGTTCTTGCCAAATTTATTGCAGGCTGGAGGGGGATCCCCTGCTACATCTGGATTCTACCAATTAACTACCAAGGTAGTGCAGGGGATTTCTCATGGAAGTCCTCTAGCACCTGATGCGGGAGCTTCATCTGGAGATCTCAAAAGTCCCTCTGAGCCTAAAACAAGACGTAGCAGTGGCAAATCTGGGAAAGAAAGTGGGAAAAGGGGAGTCCGGGTGAAGGAAATAAAAGCAGTGAGACAAAATGAGAGGGGAAATAAGGCATGTGTTTCTTTAAGCCAATCTGGGACTGGTCAACTCATGCAATTTGGAATTCAAAATGTTGAAGGCAGCACTTCAAAAACAAGCGGGTTTGTCTCTAATCCTGTATCTGTCCTGCCAGATCTGAATAGTGCTGCTCCTGTAGCTGCACTCTTTCTCCAGCCTTTTACAGATTTGCAGCAATTTCAATTGCGAGCACAGATCTTTGTTTATGGATCTCTTATGTGAGTTTTGGTTTTCATATTTTTATCTTTCTGAAGTTACGCTGGGTTAACTGAAAAAAATGTTTTTTAGGAATTGCTGCATACAAAGAAAATGTTAGTTTTTGGGTTCATGTTTGCATTAGAAGACATCGTTACATCGGTTTTCATGCAAGTCTTCTTTTGTGATGCCATCATACATCAACTCATACAATTTCACTGATGGCTTATAATCCTTGCAGTTTAGTTATTCTGTCATATGCTTTGATTTCTACATCAGGAGGAATGATATAGGGAGATTGAGATTGATGATTACTTATTTTTTGTTGCATCTTTTAGTTTTGGAAGACAGATTTTCTTCTATCACATCTTTCATCCTTTGGTTTGATGGTGTGTGAAATGATGGTTGTTGCAGACAAGGAGTTTCACCTGATGAGGCTAACATGGTTTCAGCCTTTGGTATATCTGGTCAGTTTGCCTTGTTTCTTGTCTTTTAAGGTTAATATTTGGACTCTAGACTTGGGGGACATCCTTATTTTCTTTCAAAATTACAGATGGCGGTAGAAGCATCTGGGAGCCTTTGTGGCAGTCTTGTGTGGATAGGCTTCATGGTCAGAAATCCCAGGGCCATAATTCTGAAATGCCTGTACAATCATGTTCAGGTACCTATACTCTTGTCTGGTGTCAATTATGTTTTACCATTGCCTCATTGTGTGACAGAATTGAGAGCTGCAGGTGCTAAAGCTCCAGATCAAGCCAGTAAACGGGGTATGCCCCAAAATAATGTAATGTCCTCACCTGTGGATCGAGCAAGCATCATGTTTGCCCCTTTGCCGGTGGTTAAGTCCATGGCCCCTCTTTCGTCGCCCATGTGGAACATAGCTTCCCCATCATGTGATGGTCTGCCATCCAGCAGCATGGCCAGATGTGCTGTTTTTAATTACCAAGCTGTTTCTCCTTCGCATCCATATCAGACTCCACCTGTTCGGAATTTTGTAGCAAATACCACCTCTTGGGCATCGCCAGTTCCTTTTTCTGGTCCCTGTATTGCCTCTTCACAAAGTTCTGCCTTCGTTACAAGTGCTCATTATTCTGGATTAGCAATTCCTGTAAGATCAACCCCAGTGAAAGAACCAGCCCTGCCTGTTTCCTCTGGTACGAAGCATGCACCTCCCATTCCTGTAGCTAGCACCAGGGCTTCTAGTGTTTTAGCAGGGATGCCTTCCCTGATTGACACAACAGTGGTGACAGTTTTAGCTGGCCAGAATTCTGCTGATCCAAAGACTAGAAAGAGAAAAAAGACCTACGGTGCTGAGGACTTTGTACAGAATTGTATTCCTGCTCCGACGTGTCCAGTCTCTGCACCCGTAGTAAACAGTAATTTGTTAAAGAAGCCACATGCAGTGGAGGATCTTGCCCAAATCTCTCTGCTTGCTCGAAGTCTTGCAGAATCAGTTTCTGCTCCTGTTGTCAGTAGTCATTATTCTACATCAGCTGCCATCACAACCCCTTCTAGATTTATGCCAAAAATCTCTTCTGATTCATTTCTTACTTCTGCATCTCCCTCCGTTTCTAGTGATCACCACAACAAAGGAAATTTAAATATGGAACAGGGTGCAATAGATCTGGAGGATTTTACCAAGGTTGAGGAGGTAAAGTTACAAGCAGAAGAAGCTGCAGCGTATGCTGTTGCTGCTGCTAGTCACTACCAAGGTGTGTGGAGCCACTTGGATAAGCAAAAGAATACCTGCTTGATGTCGGATGCTGAGGCTAAGTTATCTACTGCTGCTGTTACTATTGCAGCGGCTGCTTCTGTTGCGAAAGAGGCAGCTGCTGCGGCTAAAATAGCATCAGAAGCTGCATTGAAAGCAAAACAAATGGCTGATGAAGCAGTTACCAATTATAGAACTGCCAGTTCCATGGAAAACAATACAATTTATCCTCCCAAGTATGTGAAAAATTTGGGGAATGCAAATCCGGCATCCATTTTGAAGGGTCGGGATAGGAATAATGGTTACGATTCAATTATATCTGCTGCTAAGGAAGCTTCCAGGAGAAGAATCGAGGCTGCTTCAGCTGCCACAAGGCATGCAGAAAATTTGGATTCCATTGTAAAGGCTGCAGAATTGGCAGCAGAGGCAGTATCACAGGCAGGAAAAGTTATTTCTATGGGCAATCCTTTTCCTTTGACTGAATTAGCAGAAGCTGGTCCAGATTATTGGAAACTTCTGCAATTGCCTTCTGTGCAACTTTTAGAACCGGACGTGAGTAAAGATAAATCTAACAGTAACAATAATGTTGAGGAGGCACTTAATGGTTTTAAAAACCAAGGACCTGGCAGGGAGACGCTTGTTAAAAATCTTCTTAGATCTCCTGTTCAAAGAGCATTAGCCAGGAACTTAGACAACCAAAACATGGTAGAAGAGAATATGATTGCTTCTGTCCAGTATGGAGAAAAGACTTCCAAAGCTCAAAAGGAACATAGATCATCTGACTTGGGTAATATCATTGATGGTATTGCTCGATCAAATATCGAATCAAGATCTAAGTCTCTCATTCATGATGCATATGACAGTACAGCAAGCCTAAAAGAGGGTAGCCTCATTGAGGTTTGTGAACACACAATTCTTAGTTGTTATCATGTCTTTGAGTTCCTTTATCTTAGATTGTGGATCATTGTCTAATATTTCTTTAGTTTTTTTATGTTCAAATACTCCTTTAGATCAGTTATTCATTTACAATATGGTGTTGATGCATATTTTCCGTATTTTAAATTTTTAAATAGTTAATTGCTTGCCTATACAGGTTCTTAAAAATCATAATTTGAAGGGAGACTGGTTCTCAGCCAATGTGTTGAGTTTGAAGGATGGAGAAGCTCTAGTTTGTTACACCACACTTCAATCTGATGGTCAGTGAAAGATATTGTTGTTTTTGTGGGGTTTTCAGGCAATTTCATTCAGAAGACCATCATGGCTACCCAAGTTCATAGTAATTTTATGCATACCAACTAATACCAAAATTATTTGCCTACTGTTTGGCTGTGATTGCTAAGCTTGCTTTTGGCCTTTTTGAAAGATTTTCTTTTATGAAAATAGATCAGATGCTGTAAAAAAGAGAAAATTTATAAGTTAAAGATTTTTCCAGCATATTACTGGTGTGAAGGAAAAAATTGTTTCAGTAGCAGGTAGTGATAGAATGCAATAATGTAAATTTGGCCTACGAATACATGTTTTGTCCTATTCAGAAGATTTGTTGGTACTCGTCAGCTCAAGTTCTTAAGTGACTAATATAACAGCTATTTAACTTTGTGCTTTTTTGTGTTTACCATCCCTGTCACTTCTAGTTCTTTCTACAGCTGTTCAAGTAATTCTCAATATGAGCATAGCATTATGCTCAGTTGGTCCCACCTTGTTATGGGTTGCATTTAGCAATCTTCTGTGGTGTTGATACTCATAAATGTGCTTCTCTGTTCAGGGTCAGAGCAGCTGAAGGAGTGGGTATCACTACAAGCAGAAGGCAGTAAAGCACCAATAATACGCATTCCCCATCCCATGACTGTTATGCAATTAGAAAGGACAAGGAAGAGACAAAGAGTAGCTGCCAAGGATTATGCTTGGTCTATTGGAGACCGAGTCGATGCTTGGGTTCAAGATTGGTATGCGTATGTTACTAATATGCTTAAATTGGTGGTTATTGCATTTAAGTTGATTTCCTGTAAACCTTATAATATTTTCTGCCAGACTTGAGGACCTGGGTTCTTTTGTGTTTCTAATTTGAGTTGGATTTTCACGACTTTGCTTTCAGTTCTTGGAAATTAGTCATGTTCTCATCATCATGGTTACATTTGTGTTATTTAGCTTTGAGAGATACATGTATTTGGATTCCTAGATAGTATTTTTATAAAGGTTCTCCATTTTAATAACTTATTCTTTGTTTTTAATTTATAATAATTGTTTCTAGAGGTAAATTAAGTCAAATAATGATAATTCAATTTAGAATTATAATGCTCCGCTGTTAAGATTCTTCAAGCATGACATAGACAATTTAATCTTGATATGAACTTTTGTTTGCAAGTCTCGCCATTTCGATGGTTGTTCTTATCAATGAAAGTACTTCTTGTCAGGTAACATTTTGCACTGAAATGATAAATGTAAAATAATCATATTCAAGAATTTGGGTTAGAATGGTAATACACTGTTGTCAAGATTCTTCAAGCATGAAATAGACACTGTTAGTCTTGATATGAACTTTTGCTAGGAAGTCTTACTATTTTCAATGGCTTGCTCTTATCAATGAATATATTTCTTGTATGGTAACATGTTGCACTGAAATGAATAGAGTAAGATATTTTTTTTCTTTTGAAGTACCTTTAGAACTTTCCTTTTGAGTTCATCTGCCCATTGTCTTCATGTCTTTGAACCTTTATTTGTATGAGATTGTGTGCTGTAGGAACTTTGATCTTGAGGAATATAACTATTGAAACACTATAGGTTACATGGTCTGCACCAGCCTTTTATCTCTTCGTGCTATACTTCTCCACTTATCTCATCTTCTTTGTGTTGATGTGTGTTTCAGTTGGCGTGAGGGTGTTATTGCAGAAAAGAATGAAGAAGATGAAGCTACATTCACTGTCCATTTTCCAGGTACTTCGGATTGCTGATGCCAACAGTTGGCACTTGCTATTATATGCTAGTTGCTTGAAAATTAATTTTTCTTTGGTATCGTTTGTAGCTCAAAGGGAGACCTCCATCGTCAAAGCATGGCATCTCCGGCCAACACTAATTTGGAGTGACGGCCAATGGACAGAATGGTCCAGAAGAATGCAGGATTGCTCTTCACAGGTCTTGTAGTTGCCTGGCGTAATGTTTGGTGTTTAGTTTAATAAAATAGTCTATCTTCCACTTCACTGTTATTTAGCTTTACATCCCTTCAGGGAGATACACCATGGAATAAGAGAGTAAAAATGGGAACCACTGCTACTGAAGCCAAAGGGAAGGGCAAAGTGCCAAAGAATATTGATTCTGTGGAACCAGAGACCAATGAAGATTCAAGATTGCTGCATTTATCCACTAAAGAACAAGTCTTTAATATTGGTTGTACTAGGGATGAGAATAAGCCTGACTCACACAAAACAGTGAGGTCTGGTTTACAGAAAGAGGGATCAAGAGTTATATTTGGCATTCCCAAACCTGGAAAGAAGCAGAAGTTCATGGAAGTAAGCAAGCATTGTGTTTCCGATAGGAGCACAAAATTTGACGTACCGGATGATTCAGTGAAATTAGTTAAATTTTTGAAGCCTCAAGGATCAGGGTCTCGTGGATGGAAAAGCAATACTAATATTGATTTGAATGAGAAGCAAGTAGTCAAATCTAAACCCAAAGTTCTGAAGTCAGGAAAATCACCAAGCATTTCAAGTAGAACATTACCATGGGAAGATGACTCTACCTCTACATTGCATACTGTGACTTATGCTACCTCAGCAGAACATATAGAGAAGGGTTCTGTCTGTAATGACGAGAATGAATCAGGTGAGCAAAACCTGATTTAATTTGGATGGTTTTCTACTGTTGAAGAGGTGGCTGAAGGCCTATTATATTTTTTGCTCCAGGTTTTCCCCAAGAGACTGATAAGAAAGAATCTGCAGTGAATACTAAACCTGAGCGACTCAACAAAGAAAAACTTGCACCTGCCAGTGGGAAGTCACTGAAAAATGAAGCCACTGACAAATTAATTTCTGAAGAAGCTGCACCCCGCCGATCAAATCGGCGAATACAGCCAACATCAAGGGTAAGTCTTTGGTTCTGTCAATCTTTTTCCTTATATTTTGTTTAAATGTGGGGATATCTTTTCGGTTCATCGTCAAAAATTCTTCAGATTGTGCACGAGTATGTTTAGCTAATCGAATCTGTAAGATAGGTTAAATTTTCAACTTTCACATCCTTTACTAATTTTATATTATATTCATTCTGGAAGTGATTTCCTAAAACTTTTCCAAGTTCCAACAAACGATTGAATTCTACTTCGCTTGCCTCGAAAAGGAAATAAAACAAGTTATTTTTATGAGGAATACACTTGTCAATAAAAACACATGTAATCTAGTAAATATTTGGCATGAATAAAAATTGAAAGGAGAGCAACACTAATATAGTGATATAGAGTGATTTGCGGGGATAGAAACACAAGGTATTGAAGATGTTGAGAGCCCTGTATGGAGGATAAAGATTTTACTTTTATTCCTTTTAATGTTCCATTCAGGTATCCCATACTTTCTTATAGTGGTGTCCGGAATGCATTTTTTATATGGGCTGTAACAAAATTTAGAGGTAAAAATGCAGGTATATTGATTGATTAAGGATAATAATCTTCCTTTTATAGACACATTAAAACTAGGCAAAATAAGAGATAAGCTTTATCAACTCAAACTAAGGGTGTATTTGATTTTGATTAAAATCTTTATTTTATTTTTATTTTTTTAAAAAGTTGATAAAAGTTTATAAAATGTGTGGTTGAAAAGTGGTAAAAAATTGTGGGTCCCAGAAATGTGTAGTTAAAATTAATTGTTGACTTTTACTTGTGCTTTTTAGCAAAATTATTGTTTCAAATAAGCCCTAAATCTAAAACTGTACATCCAGACTTCTAGAAATTATAACTCTTTAAATTTAAAATATACAATAACTTTATTCCTCAAAGTCAGTTAACAATCAAATCAGAATTTCTTTGATTTGATCAAGATTCTCAACAAAAACATTGACATGGGAACCTAATTTTATTAAAATATAAGAATTCATGTTAATATATTACTGATTAGTATTCATATTTTATATCAGTTAATTTGCGTTTTCTACTCAAGGGTACTGAACTTTGAATCTACTCCCAATTACCTAGCTTTTAGTGAGGACCCATGACCAATCAGATCTTGACAGTTAAGCAAAGATTCAAATCACAGGCCTCTTTTGTAGGCAAATTTGATCCTAATGAGTATTGAATTCAGATTGGAATCAGATTGTGATCTCAATGCATTAACATCCTTGAAATTTGTGATCTAGCTTCAAATATTTTACTGTACATGATGAACCTTTCCCATTTATTTTGAAGGGAGGAGGGAGGGGGAGGGTCCGGTAAGGACATGTTAGATGGTCAACTAAATGCTAGATAATCAGCCAATTGCGCTCACAGACACCTCAAAAACCCAATATTGCCATGCTGTTTGACAAATGCCAAAACCAATTTGAGCAAGAGGAATTTAATTAAACAGACCATGTTGGGTGGGAAACATGGAATATCCTCTACTTCATCAAAGAAAGGGTCTTTGTGTACATGTTCAACATTTAACAACCCTGAAATATCCTTGTCACATGCCTTTTTAACTCTCATAATTTGAATAATTAGAGTAGGCTACTCAATCCATTGTGGGCTAGGAGAGCCGGAGAGGGAGAAATATTTGATTTTGAGGACAAAATCTAGAGATATCTTAGCCATTCATTTTACCAAAGTTGGTTCCAGTCCCCTAGTTGCAGTATGGGATTGATGTTACACATTTACTATTTCGACCCCAAGTTGATGGTTTGGTTTGGACGAGCTTTAGACCTCTAGAGTTTCTAATTCTATGGATGAGTTTCAGTTAAAGGAAGTCCGGTTGAGCTTCAAATATGTGGCAAACTGGAGATGAGGTCCAATTGATTTCTAATTCTTGTGGCATCCCTTTCTGGGAAGGATCTGTAGCAAACTAAAGACAAGGAATTAGAACCGTCCATTCCAAATTGGGACCTCTTCCTTCCAATCAAAATGCCCTAAAATGATTAATATCATTGTCAAAATCATGTATTATTTCATTTGTTCTCATAATTTGTTTAAACATTATTGGCGATTATTCACGCATCAGAATACATTTGTCTTCATTTAGCTGGACATATTTTCTTTCTTGTTGCAATTGTTAATATGTCTGCTTAACTGTCATAACACAGACTTTTGTGTCTTGAACTTCTTTTCTTTTACCTTTACGATATAGCCTTCATGATTGTCATTTGTAATGGAAGTAAAAAGAATGGAAAGGTAGTTCACTTAATGATTTTGAAATAAAACCTCGTATCCTTTTTCAACACGTATGAATCTCTGTGCTCTTTTTAGTTGAATAAGACCTTATCTATGCCTTAATCTGGTTTCCTTTCACCAATTCAAAAATGTGAAACAATGGTCAAGTTTCTGGAGCCCATTTGGATTGGGCTCAATCCATACGATCTGATGAATCCGTGACTCAAATTCAGCCACGTTACTTTTGTGAGCTTCTGTCAGAGTTTGTGGTGGCCCAAGTAATTATAAATAATTCTTCAGTAAACAATTCTGTGGTTAAAAGTTGAGGTAGTGTTCGGAAGCTTTTAAGCTGGTCATAGTGGGAACTAGTCTGGTCCAGATTGCTTGATCCTAATTTGGGACTTCATATAAAGTATAAAACTGTTTTGATTCGCCTCAGACAAATTTTTTGGCTCAGTTTCTCATTAATTTCTCATTAATTATGAGGGAGGTCATTTCAAGTGACTCAGAAGTATTTCAATGAAGTTTGAATATCTTTAAGATTTCCATCATTCATTAAGTAGGCTGGTTCAAATTCCATAAGCATCGGTGATACTTCCCATGTTGGTCCCAAACCAATATCAGCCAACTTCTAGACTGTAAATGTTAGATCTGGGTGAATGATGCATTTATATTACTGGTCAAAATTGGCTTCTATTATTATGGTTGAAGTTTACACCCTCATTGTCTCGTGCTTTGCTGATCCGTTTGCATTCAGCTATTGGAAGGACTACAAAGCTCAATGATTATCCCAAAGACTTCGTCTTCCTCCCATGACAAAAGTCACAGAAGCGACAATTAGAGCACATCTAGAGGTAATATTGAAGGCTTGATAACTTCCATTTAATTTGAAGTTACGAAATGGTTTTTTACTAGCCCCAAATAGTTCACATCTTTTGCTATTTCTCAGCTTCGTCGAGTTATGTCATCATGAACTGACAGCAAGCATGGTGTTTACTAGATGACCAAGTTGTTGGATACATATGCTTCTGTACATCTATTATTATAGAGGTTAAAACTGGGAATTGAAAGTGTTTCTGTTGTAAAGTACTAAATGAAACTTCTCTTTCAATAATGCTGCATTCACATAGTGTTTACTTGGCGTTAGGGTTATGAATTCTGTAGACAATTTGAAACTTGAACCTTTAAGAACAATTTCTTTGCCCTTTTTAATCAATCATGAATAATCTGTTTTGTGATGATAATTATTGATTGTAGAGTTGATTTATACTTAACATATTATGTTTTAGCTTGCTATGTAAAAGGAGCTACAAGTATATGATAGAGGGATTTACTAATAGTACTTCTGACAAGGTATCATCATTTTTCCTTTTCGAAGTTGATTGTTCCCCTTTCTTTAGAAAGGAGTGAGGCTGCGCCTGGCGAAGAGTTATTTGTTTTAGACATGTGATTGGGACGTTTGTCGTCTGAGTAGCATATGCCTTTTTGCTTCCCCCCGATTTTAGGTGTGCTAAGTTCCCTCCAAGTGATGTCCTTCTTAGATAGGAGTGTCAAAGGGCCGAGAGGCCCTATTCGGCCCCTTGGTGGAGCCGGTCCTAATCCCTATCAATTAGAAACAACATTTATATGAATGTCACTTATTACCGTGATTGGTTTTCATATATGTATAAATGTTTAACATCAAATAAAAATATTAAATAGACTTGTACAATAATTCACTAGTAGTTTCAAGGGTAAATTGCACTATTTGTCTCCAACTTTTGGTCAATGCAACAATTTTGTTTGTAGCTATTTTTTGTTTGATTTTTGTCTCTAACTTTTGAGAAATAGTAGATTTCGTCACTGGGGACAGTTTTCGTTTAAAAATTTGTTGACTTTGTATAAAATGGTAATTTTATCTCTTAATAAAAAATAAAAAAAAAGAAGCCAATATAAAAGGAATAAAATAATAAAATAAGCAAAAAGGCACCCTCCAAAAAAAGAAAAGAAAAGGATAGGACCAAAAAATAAAGAGTCTACTACCCAAAATAAAGAGTCTACTACCCCAACCCCAACCCCAACCCCACTCCTCCGTGGGAAAACCCCCCCATTTCCTCCAAACCACGGCAATTCCCTCACACCCTCACCACTAGCACCCCTACTTTCGCCACCGCTACATTGCTCCCCACCACGGCGGAGCCGGTGGTGGGCCTTGGAGGTCACGTGACCTAAAAAAAAAAATTTCCATCTTTTTTTTCTCTTTTTAGTATAGTATAAAGCAAAAATTAAGTGTTTGTTTATTTGTGATTTTGGCCCAATTGTCAAGCATTTAATGGATGGATTTATTTTTTAATTTGTAATCTAATTTTAACCTAATATCAATTTAATGGATGACAATTGAATCCATTCACCTAATAGAAATTTAATATAAGACAATTGGACCTATTGACCTAATAAAATTAATTATACAAAATTACAAATGACCGACGCATTACTTAAATGATAATACAAAATTAATAAATGTACTTTGCTTGTTAATACTTACTGTGTTCAATTGATTTTTTTTTATTTATTTGAGCTTGAATAATAGTTAATTTAATCTGTGAAATGGATCTTACTATTTTGGAGGATAATTTTATATAAGGCAACGTGAATAAATAGAGTTTGACTAATTTTAGATCTTGAATATTTTTGTGCAATGATTTATTGTAAGTTTTTTAAAGATTGTGACTTATAAAAAAGTATTAGATTCTTATAAAAATGAGCTTAGTAATTATGATTTTAGAAAAAAAAATTCGGAGGAGCTGCCCCCGAACTTCCGTGAGGGCTTCCCCCCTCCTCCGGCCCACTCTATAGGTGATCCCTTAACTTAAAATGTCTTGCTCCACCACTGCACACCACCACCTTGAAATCTACTTGCATTAGTCACCATCGGATGCCTCATCTATCTTTTTCCCCCACTCTTTTCACCACCCACGACAAAACTTCTACCACAAAAGGAAAAGCAATTGGATGGGGAAAAGGTGTAGCCACCATAACAAAGCTTTAAAAATTCATTAGACATCCGATAGTGGCGTGATTAGGCAGATTTTGGGTGGAGGTGGCGGCTTGTGATGGCTGGAGGTGGTATGGGTAAACAAAGCATGTGGATTTTTCTTCTTTTCAGGGACAGGGTTGTTGGAAATAAAATAAAATTCTTATCTAATTACTAATTACATCAACTATGTAGATATCTTGAGTTACATTAGAGGGGAGTTAGATGAGAAGAGAATTTACAACCTGATTGAGAAGAGAAGGCAGGGCACACAATCCTTATTTTAAAAAGGCCATATATAAACAAAATCAAACCAATCACATTAGTCTGAGCCGCACAATCTTATATCATGCATAACAAATATTTAATAATAAATGCTATAAATAAACATGATCTGCAAGAATAAAATTTGAGGTTTTTGTCACAATATTGTTAATCAATTCTATAATGAATATCATTTTACCAACTCCAGCTTCTTCAAATAGTCCGATTTTTCCCCCACGTCGATGTGGGGCTAAAAGATCTACTACTTTAATTCCTATTTCAAAAATAGATAATTTTGTATCTAACTGTATAAAGGCAGGCACATATCTATGAATAGGAGATGTTGTACGAGTATCTACAAGACCTAAATTATTAACACGTCCTTCAAGCACGTTGAAACTTCGTCCCAGAGTCGCTCCACCGATTGGAACACTTAGATGCGTCCTTCACAATCATCTCGTACTAGAAAAAGGTCCTCTCTATGCTCTAACACCCACACCGGATATGGACCGAACTGTTTCATGATGTTTTGAACCCAGCTTACGTACCACTTTAATGGGCAAACAGCCCAACCCTTGGAACACACTACTTATTTGATATTTCAAAGATGATACTTATAATTTGAATGTAGCTCTCGGCCCGCTCTTCCTGAATCCCATGTGACAATAAAAAATTTCCTTAAGGAGCTGCAGCTTTGGGCTAAACTCATTGACATAATTCTTAGAAAAAGGGGGATATTACTAAAGTAAAAGATTGCTTCGTTCTTGATGAGGATTAGGCTAGCTTCTTTGCTCATCTGAAAGGGCAGGTTTACGGTATCCCCGCCAGCGAATGGTCTCCCCTAATACCGACCTCTTTTCAAAATGAACCGAGCTAAGAGGCTAATTTTCTTATGGGTGTCTGAAGCCATCACCAAATGAACGAAGGCTAGCTCACTACGCTCTTAAGTTAAGAGTGACTTGGCATCGCACCCTAACCCTCTAGTAGCTAAATCTTTTAACAATTCGCTAAGTTTCATTGCTTCATGTATATTATCGTCATTGACATAACATGATTTGCCAAGCTGGGGCAAACAAAGCCGTTCGGCCCTACCGACTCATAGCCACAACCAAAAGATTTAGGTAGGCCCTCATATTCGAAGTGCTTCTAGAAGGCGACCAATATGTGATTGCTGGGGGAATATCCGGGAAAGGAAGAATGAAAACCCACCTGGGTATATCTATTCCGCATGTGAGTGGACGCATTGACCAATCAGAATTGTCTCCTAGGGTCTATATCATTATGTAGGAGAGATGGCCAAGTGGTTCAAGGCGTAGGACTAGAGTAAGGGCCGAACCTATCTTAATGGAGATTGTTCTGCAACGCATTTTGAACTATTCAAAATAAAAATATCTTAATTTCCAATTCCAAACCTTTGCCTTGCTTAATCTTCCTTTTCTGATTGTTTTCTTTTTGCCGAGGGAATCTATAAACTAAAATAACTAGGAAAGAAAAGAAGCCCTTTCTTATTGAGTAGCGTTTGTAGACTTATTTCCATTGAAAATTTTTCCTTGACTTTCGAGAGGATGTATATTATATTCTATTTGGATTCCCAACGGAAAAAAATCATTGGCTTATCTCTATGAACATGGGAATCCTCGTGTCATTGTTGTCCGGTCCTACAATCGTCAGAAAGCCGCTGACTCCAACTACCGTCCATGTATGATCCATACTAGATCTGACCATTCAGGGACATCTGTGTTAGGTAAGTCCAGGGATCACTAATTAATTGAATGAACCCATCTAGAAATCATGGTTCAAACTCTTCGCTATTAGGTAAAAGATGCCCCTTCTTTGCATTTATTACAATTCTTTCTTCACAAGTTTTGTAATTTCACAAATGGACATGCTGGATTATATATACGGATAGATAGATCCAGGAAAACAAGACCAGAGACAAACCCTTCCAACATAAGTTATTAAAACCTTTTTTGGGTTATAAGGACTGCTCAACTTCATATGCTAATTCGCGTGTAGGCATCATGTTTGTTGTTCCGTTGAGCCTTTGCCAACTCACACTTATCCTATAAGTAGAACAACTAGTTTTCTAAGCTTGTTAGTTATTTAGTTATTAGGGAAATTGGCGCAAATGGTCCCTGGCGTTTGCCATTAGTGAGCAAATGGTCCCTAACGTTTCATTTTTGGTGGAATGGTCCCTAACCTATCCATTTAGGTGCGCAATTGGTCCATTTAGGTGCGCAATTGGTCCCTATCACTGTTTTTTTTCTTTATTAGCAGGGGTAAAATTGTCAAGTTACATTTTTTTTTCAACCTTTCAATTGGCGCAAATGGTCCCTAATCTTAAGAAATTTGCAATTGGATTCCTAACCTTTAAAAAAGTGAAAATGAGTCCGATACTTTAATTTTTTTTATTAAAAATTAAAAAAAACTAACAAATTGATAATATACTAAATTATTTTGAATATTTTATGAACTATTATAAAATAACCAAAATTGAAATTCATAATTATTAACAAATGTGCTCATTAAAATTATTTTATTATTATTAAATAATCATATTATTTAAAATTCAAACTTTAATTTTATCATTACAACAAAAGAAGAAAAATAAATTTGTCGAAAATAAAATTTTTACTTATGCTCAACCCAACTCGATTTTATACAGTCTCATATTTACTAGGTCAATTCAACCCGCTTTTGAGCCACAAGGTTACTGGACCAGTCCTATTTTAAATTTTAATTAAATTTTAATTAATTTTTATATTAAAAAAAAGGTTCCCACTCCCCACCCCACCCCACCCCACCCCACCCCACCCAACCACCCCCCAAAATACGAGCAGAAGGGAGGAGATTTCTCCCCTCTCCGGTCGACGGCGACCGGGACCGGGGAGGGGAGAAATCCCCTCCCTTCTGCCCCCTGGTTTGGCCGCGAATAGGGGGGAGAAAGCTTCCTTATTTCGCTCCGATGGGGGGAATCTCTCCCCCCATATTTCCGGTCGTGACCGGAAACATGGAGGGAGAGATCCCCCCCTATTCACGGGGTTTTCGGTCGTGACCGGAAACATGGAGGGAGAGATCCCCCCTATTCACGGAGAAACCAGTCCCCCTGGTTTCGCGAGCATTAGGAAGGAGATTTCTCCCCTCCCTGGTCGCCGGCGCGCCCGCGCCGGCACCGGCGACCGGGGAGGGGAGAAATCCCATCTCTTCTGCTCGTATTTTGGGGGTGGGGGGTGGGGGTGGGAACCTTTTTTATTTTAATATAAAAATTATTTAAAATTTAAAATAGGACTGGTCCAGTAATCTTGTGGCTCAAAAGCTGGTTGGATTGGCCCAGTAAATATGAGACTGTATAAAATCGAGTTGGGTTGAGCATAAGTAAAATTTTTATTTGTGACAAATTTTTTTTTTCTTTTGTTGTAATGATAAAATTAAAGTTCGAATTTTAAATAATATGATTACTTAATAATATTAAAATAATTTTAATTAGCACATTTGTTAATAATTATGAATTTCAATTTTGGTTATTTTATAATAGTTCATAAAATATTCAAAATAATTTAGTATATTATCAATTTGTTAGTTTTTTTTAATTTTTAATAAAAAAAATTAAAGTATCGGACTCATTTTCACTTTTTTAAAGGTTAGGAATCCAATTGCAAATTTCTTAAGATTAGAGACCATTTGCGCCAATTGAAAGGTTGAAAAAAATATAACTTGACAATTTTACCCCTGCTAATAAAGACAAAAAACAGTGATAGGGACCATTTGCGCACCTAAAAGGACCAATTACGCACCTAAATGGATAGGTTAGGGACCATTTCGTCAAAAATGAAACATTAGGGACCATTTGCGCACTAATGGCAAACGTTAGGGACCATTTGCGCCAATTTCCCTAGTTATTATGCTAGGTAAAAATGAGAACTTAATAAAGAGGTACCAGGCCGAAAAGCCCAAGCAACCACTCCCCTGTGTGCCCATCACTAGCGCATCCAGGGCCTGGCACCTAGCCTAGTCTGATCTCAAACGTGCTAATTCATGCAACATTACATCTAGAACGACCGATCTATGAATCTATAACTTTCTGCGTAGAAAGACGTCAAGAAATCTTGAAGTAGAGGAATAATCCAATGTGACATTAGAAGGGGCTTAAATAAGCAAGACAGGATAAGGTAGATCTTCAAATGGCTAGTATAAGAAAGTAAAGTAGTAACTTCTATGAGCTTAGCTCCTACTATAGATGAAGGGATACTATCATCAAGAGAGGGATTAAACCCTTTTCCGACAGACTGCTTGAATGGATAGACTCATTAAGAGAAGTGCGACCTTAGCATTGCTTATCTACTCTCACTCTGAACCTCTTGGCTCACAAGGGATACTCTCCTCATCTAGCTCTCTACAAGAGAATCCCCACTCACTGCTTCCCCTAATATCATCCTTTTACCACATCATGGGAATATACAGGAGATCCCAGAGGCTCACTCAGAAAGGCTGCTATACCAAGCAGAAAAGTGCTAACAGGGGCACAAGACACTATGTTCCTCGCTTTTACTATTGGTATTTTGATAACTTCAAGGACCTTCGACATATTAGTTCGAAAGCAAGAAAAGAAAGAGTGTATAGTGCTAGCTTCAAAGATGGAGCATCTCTTTCTCATTGAAAAAAAGATATTTAGTTAGCCCTCCCCAGGAAAAGCCGTTTATTACACTACACGATCTTGACTTGGATTGACCTTTCTCTTTGCCCTAACCTAGCTTGCTGGAATTGACCTAAAAGCTAGAAAGACAGAATGGATTTAAACTAGTTATTTTCGAACTAGCACTTATTTATTCTCTATAAGGATGGTAACTACCATTATTAATATAGAAAGTGTTATCCTTACCTTTTTAAAATGTATACTATGAATATAGAAACTCCTACACTTACTGGGACCTATTAAGATCTCCAACTGAACGTAGCCAAGAAGAGTGTAAGTGATGTAATAAAAACCTATTTGATCACTTAGAAAGTATACTAGATGTATATTATATTCTATTTGGATTCCCAACATGCATAAGTACAATCATGTGACTTTACCACAAACAAACCAGCACTCGTAGGGTTACCTTCCCATATAGAGGCACTCTACCTATCGTAATTCCATCGCTCCGTGGGCTTTTTCACTTCATTTATTTGAGTATTGGTCTTACGCATGGCATGTTTGACATATTGTCCTCTAAGAATTAGTAAAGCAAGAATCTACAATGATAAGATTTCCTACGATCGATGACCTATCAGTTTCGGTCCTTTGAAACTTGGAATCACCTCATTCAGATGTCTGTAAAGCAAGATATGAAAGTTTTGATGATGATGGACAGTTCTACTCAGGAATCTGCCCTCCATGTTTTAGATGTTGATTTGGAGACCTTACATATTTTATTAAATTCTGAATTTTGGATATGAGTTAATATATTATGTTATGTTTTATCCCTATAAATATTAGAATTTTTCAAGGCCCTTTGATAGGGAAAACATGAGATTTAAAATGAGCCTCAGAGCTGTCTAGCTTTTGTTTCTCGTATACTTTGATTCTATGTTGATGACCTTAACCATTTCCTAAAATTGTGAAATTTTGGTATGTATTAGAAGGATGAGTTATGATTATCATGTTAAAACTTCATAAGCTTTTTTGACCTTTGAGTTGCTCGTTTTAGTGTATAAGAAATAAAGGGCAGTAAACTTATATTACAATTAGGTACAATAGAGGTTTAGACTTTCAATAAAATCTTCTAAGGGTTGATAATCTCGATTTTAAAGCCCATATAGTTGATAAGTTCACATTTATAAACTATTTGAATAAAATCTAGAATTCCGCAAAAATTTTAGCTTACTTTCGAGCTTTAAAAGGTAAGAATAGGATAGACGCATCGAAGCCTCGTAGTAGAGGTCTTGGGGCGTCACATTAGTCCTTAAACCTTCCAATAGCCTCCAATATGGTCATTCTTTTTTCTCTTTTTTTTTTCTCCTAATGTGTATTTATTTAAGTATATGATGATTTCTTGTATTACCGAAATGTGTTACATGATTACATGAAAGTTTGTATTCTATCTGTAATAAAGAAAATTTAAAATATAAAGATTCTCCATGGCTATTCTACTTCATCTGACGGCTACCATCCTCAAACCCTTAGATATAATTTTAATTGGGACATGAAAGAATTATTTCAAAGTTTTGTAGCATTGATTTTTGCTAAGTTGAATTTCATAAAGTTATAATTTTGCAAATAATAGAATGCTATATATTTTGATATAAAGTTTCCTAAATTTCTTTGGATTTATGTAGGACTGGACTTAGGATAAGATGGCTAAAGTGAGACATACTGCCAAAAAGTCTACAGGTTTACCACGTCACCTAAGACCAAAAGCCTTAGCACTACGAGCCTATGAGAACTTCAATTCCTATATGCCCATGCCTTAACACAATGAGAAATTCCTTCAATTGTGACAAAATGAGACGAGACATGGGAATAGATTTAGTAACATTGAAGTTATCGATCACCTTTTGCGTCCCTTTATCCCATTTGGAGTAGAGATGGGAAATTTTATCAAGAACGAAATGTTGAAAGAAGACCCAAACCATATCGATGTCGAGACATATTGCTACATCCTAAATCACTGTCACGAAGATTATATGAATTGAAAATTTCTAAGTAACGAAGAAGACTCAGATATAGGATCAGAGACTTTCGTCAATCAACCAACGCCCAATCGAGAAGAAGATTCAGATTAAGCGTCATTTACTTAATTTCCATTATGTTATTCCCATTCAGGCTTTAATTGAAAGCACTTTCTAGATTTGCAGTTGTAACCTAATTTTGCTCTTGCTACTTTTCGTATTATTATTCTCCTTCCAAACAATTGCAGTTTTCTGACATTTTGTCGAAGATTATTCTAATAATAAAAATTCTAGCTTTTCCTTATGTCATTTGAGATAAGGGTTTTATTGATTCCTGATGGACAACCTTTATTTTGCCTAAAGAAAATGGCACATCCAACTCAGAACAACCTCATCAAAGATCTGCTAAGAGCAGTGCAAGACCTAGCCAGACAAAGTCAGGCTCCTCCCACTCCTACACAATCTTCAACTTCAACTTCAACTTCAACTTCAACTGTTGTCAATCATGCCACCATAATAGAACAGTTTTGTAGGCACAAACCCCCTATATTCGATGGCTCTTCAGGACCACTAGCAGCATAGGAGTGGCTGCATAAGTTGGAGCGCATCTTTCGATTGCTAACAAGTACTGATACGTAGAAAGTTAAGTGCACGAAATTTATGTTCGCTAGTAATGCCAGTTACTGGTGGAAATCTATGCCCCGCACGAGGAGTGAGTCAGAGTAGGATGCTCTAACTTGGAGTCAATTAAGGAGGAACTGATGGAGAAATACTTCCTGCAGGCACTGAGGGACAACAAAGAAATTGAATTCTTACAGCTAACGCAAGGAAGCATGTCCCTACCAGAATATGAGCAGAAATTTGAACAATTATCTAAGTATGCACCTCATTTTGTTGATACTGAAGCTAAGAAAATCAAAAGGTTTGAGCAAGGATTGAGCACAGATATGAGCTTAATTCTCCTGTCCCATAACTTCACCTCTTATAGGGAGATGCTAGCTCAGGCCAAGACAATTTGGTACCGTAAAGCCAGTTCAAATCATTCTGCTCCTCAAAATAAAGATTTTACAAGGAAGAGAAAGTGGAGTGGACGTTTCAAAGAAAAAGTAAAATGGCAAGAAAAGAAGCCGAATACCGAATCCAACAACGTCAAGCTAGGAGCCTCCGCTCCACCCTGCCCAAAATGTAACAAGACTCACCTAAGAGAGTGCTTGTTTAGGAGAAACATATGTTATCGATGTGGAAAATCGGGCCACATGATCATGAATTGTCCAGAACCACCCAAAAGAAGAGATGTGAAAGAGAAATAGGGAAACAAACAAGAATAAGAATAGAAAGGGACGAGTGTTTGCTCTTATCCAGTAAGAAGTAGACGAGAATCCTAACGTGATAGTAGGTACCCTTTTGTTGTCACATTTTCCTGTTTACGTGCTTTCTAATTCTGGAGCAATGCATTCTTTCATCTCTACATCTTTTATCACTAAGGCTAAGCTTGCGTGTGATAAATAGGCTAGTACACTAGAGGTTAGCGTCCCTTTAGGCGAGTCATTTTTTACGAATCAACTAGCTAAATCAGTTACGATAGAAATTGGAGGGGAAGTACTAGAAGCAGATTTGTATATCTTAGAAATGAGAGACTTTGATGTAATCCTAGGCATGGATTGGTTGGGACGTAACCATGTGTCTATCCAATGCCACGAAAAGGATGTAGTACTTCAGAAACCAAGAGGAGAGAAGTTTAGTTTCTTAGGGACATAAGGATCAAGTAAAGGAAAATCTTTTAGTGCCTCAGGTAACTCCCAACCAGAGGTAACTGCTCAAGACATAAGGGTGATACAAGAATTTCTCAACGTGTTTCCTAAAGATCTACCAGGGATTTCGCCGAATAGGCAACTGGAGTTCACGATTGACTTAGTTCCTGGAGCGGCACCGATGTCTAAAGAACCTTATAGAACGGAACCAAAATAATTACAAGAACTAAAGTTTGAACTTCAAGAATTGTTGGATATAGGCTTTATCCGACCAAGTGTGTCACCGTGGGGTGCACCAGTTTTTTTTGTGAAGAAGAAGGATGGATCGATGAGAATGTGCAATGACTATTGAGAATTAAATCAGTTGACGATAAAGAATAAGTACCCTCTTCCAAGGATTGAAGATTTGTTTGATAAACTGAGAAGATCAAAGGTTTTCTCAAATATTGACTTGAGATCCGAGTACCATCAATTGAAGATTAAGGCTAGCAACATATCGAAAATAGATTTTCGAACTCGTTATGGGCATTACGAGTTTGTGGTTATGCCTTTTGGCTTAACCAATGCACCAGTAGTGTTCATGGACCTAATGAACAGAGTGTCTCATGAATTCTTAGACAAGTTCGTCATAGTCTTCATCAATGACATCTTGGTATACTCTAAGAATTGTACACAACACGAAGAACACCTCAGAATAGTGTTGGAGATATTAAGAACTAAGAACTTGTATGCCAAATTCAAGAATTGTGAATTTTGGCTAAATCGAGTAGGTTTCTTGGGCACGTAGTTACGGCCCAAGGGATTGAAGTCGACCCAGCCAAAGTGGAAGCAGTAACGAATTGGAACCGACCAACCAATGTTGGAGAAGTATGCAGTTTCGTAGGGTTAGCTGGTTATTACCGAAGATTTATAGAAGGTTTCTCTAAAATTGCTAGATCGTTAACTCAGTTAGCTAGGAAAGGAGTAAAGTTTCAGTTGAATGACAAATGTGAACAATGTTTTCAAGAACTTAAGCAACGTTTGGTCACAGCCCCTGTACTGGTAGTACCAGAAGGATTGGAATGATTTGTCATTTATAGTGATACATCCAAACTAGGTTTAGGATGTGTGCTTATGCAGCATGGGAGAGTTATCACCTATGCTTCGAGACAACTAACACGGTATGAGCAAAATTATCCAACGCATGACCTAGAATTGGCTGCAGTAGTTCACACCTTAAAGATATGACGTCACTATCTGTATGGTAGCAAGTGTGATATTTATACGGACCATAAGAGTCTCAAGTATTTCTTCACCCAGAAGGAGTTGACTATGAGACAACGAAGATGGTTGGAGTTAGTGAAAGACTATGATTGTGCTATCCATTATCACCCAGGTAAAGCCAACGTCGTGGCTGATGTCTTAAGCAGAAAGATAGTAGGGCAGTTGACGTCGATAATCACAGTGGATGAACAACTAGTAAGGGACTTCGAGAGACTACTGCTACAAGTTTTAGCACTATCGAGTAAAGATACTACAAGAATAATGTCCTTGATGGTTCGACCCACTCTCAAAGATCGAATTCGAGAAGTACAAGATAAGGAACCTTTTCTGCAAAAGATCAAGACCGAAGTTGGTACAGATAAACGTAAGGATTTTAGTTTGAATACAGACGGTGCACTCATGTTCAAAGGAGGATTATGTGTACCCAAGGATGAGAAAGAGAAAAGAAATTTTAGAGGAAGCTCACTCAACCCCTTACACAGCACATCCTGGAGGAACGAAGATGTATCGTGACCTCCGAGACACCTTTTGGTGGAGAAACATGAAGAGAGGTATAGGGTTGTTTGTAGAAAAATGTCTAGTCTGTCAACAAGTGAAAGTAGAACATCAAAGGCCATCAGGGCCACTGAATCCGTTAGAAATACCAGAATGGAAATGGAAACACATAAACATGGACTTCGTAGTAGGTTTTCCTAACTCAGCAAGAGGTCACAATGCCATTTGGGTAATAGTGGACCGATTGATCAAGTCAGCCCATTTCTTACGAGTAAAAATAACTTTCAACATGGATCAATTAGTGCAACTATACCTTAGAGAGGTTGTCAGGTTGTACGAAACCCCTTTATCAATAGTGTCAGATAGAGATCCGAGGTTTACATCAAAATTTTGAAAGAGTTTGTAGACAGCTTGAGGCACCAAGCTAAATTTTAGTACTGTATATCATCCTTAGACAGATGGACAGTCCGAACAAACTATTAGAATTTTAGAAGACTTGCTTCGGGCAAGTGTTTTGGACTTAGGAGGCAACTGGGAGTCCTACTTGCCGTTAGTGGAGTTTGCATACAACAACAACTTTCAGGCTACGATTAGGATGGCTCTTTACGAGGCACTTTTATGGCAGAAAATGTAGATCTCCAGTACATTGGACGAAGCTGGAGAAAAGAGAGTGTTAGGCCCTGAAATTGTTGAACAAACAGTTCAGGCTATCGATACAATAAGAGCTAGAATAAAATCTGCCCAGGATTAACAGAAAAGCTATGTAGATAAAAGAAGGAAAGTTTTTGAATTCAAAGTTGGTGAAAAGGTTTTCCTCAAGGTTGCACCAATGAAAGGTGTTCTCCATTTTGGTAAGAAAGGAAAGTTAAGACCTAAGTTCATCGGACCTTTTGAAACACTTGAGAGAATTGGTAATGTCGCTACCGTCTCGCTTTGCCTCCAGAACTGTCAATGGTGCATAATATCTTCCATGTGTCTATGATTAGAAAATATGTTCATGACCCCGGACACGTGGTAGACTATCAGTCTTTGGAAATGCAAAAGGATCTAACCTATGAGGAGACTCCAATCTATATTTCAGACAAAAGGTTCATGTTTTGAGAAATCGAGAAGTGTTGTTAGTCAAAGTTCAATGGCGAAATCATGGAGTGGGCGTGGCCACTTGGGAGAAAGAAGAAGAGATCCAAGTCAAGTACCCCTCGCTCTTTCCATCATAAGGTAAATTTCGAGGATGAATTTTTTATAAGGAGTAGAGGATGTAACGCCCTAAAAATTTAGAATTTTATTTTGGGCTAAGTAAAATTCATAGCAAATAATTGTGGCCACATGTCCGTCCAAAGTCCAAATGGGGTCCAATAATAATAAATGACCCGAGTCCACTAGATAAAATATCCAACAATTTTTGAGTTTTATCTAATTAATTAATCAATTATATTTACTTTCTAAAAAGGGGAAGAATGGTAATATATTTTAAAATTATGGTATTTTTACCATATCAAAACCTGACCAAAATCCAAAAAGGTTAGTGCTTGCAAGATAATGGAATAAACTCAAAAATCCTCAATTTTTTCCTTTCCCTTTCCCTTTTCCTTTCTCCCTAGAATTCGGCCCCCTCCCTTTTCCTTTCACCAAAAATGCCCCATCCTCTCTAGTATACACACTTAAGCCATTTTTACAAAGAAAGAAAAGAATAAGAAAAGAAAAGAAGAAGAAGGAAAGAAGAAAGTTTTTTTCAAAAAGGTTTTTCATTCCCTTTCAAGAAGCAAGATAGGAATATTTTTACGCAAGTGATTTAAATCCCTTTAGGTATTGTAATTATGTGTATGCTATGCTATATGATTTAATGTTTATGGCCATTTGGATAAGAATGTAGTTTGTTTATTTGGAATGAACAAGATATGATGTTCATCCTACTTTGGATGTAAATGAAAGATGTTTATGGTTTTAAATCCTTTGGGATTAAACCTAAGAAAGAATGTTATTGGTTTAAATCCTTCGGGATTAAACCTATGAAAGAATTTAGGGTTTTGATCCTTTGAGCTCACCAGAATATGAATGTTGGCATGATTTACTTACATTTAATTTCGATATATAATTTGGGATTTGCATATTTATAAATGATGATATTCCTATTGAGTTTTCCCCAAACTCACCATTCTCCCATTCTTAGATTGATTGTAGGGTTGGATGAAGACTCGATATGAAGGGATTGAGCCATGGGAAAAGAGATTTCGGTCAAGAAAACGAATAAATGACAATTACATTATATTGTTATCATTTCTGAATTTTATATGTTATAAGATGTTTTTAATATGATTGTTAATTTTTAATGTGGCATGAACTTGTTTGGAACCCTATGAAATTATATTTTTAAATTTGATGAATGTTAGAGGATGTTTAAAGGGTATAATGTTAACCGAGATGTAACTGTCCAGAATTTCCAGCTTGCAAGTCCAGTTTAAAATGGACGTATTGAATGGTAGACTTCAGTTTTTGGAACAAAATTTGGTGGGATTGATGACTATCAATTTCGGTTCTTTGAAACTTGGAATCACCTCGTTCGGATGTCTGTAGAGAAAGATATGCAAGTTTTGGTGATGATGGACAGTTCTACTCGGAAATTTGCCTTCCATGTTTTAGAGGTTGATTTGGAGACCTTACATATTTTATTAAATTCTAAATTTTGGATATGAGTTAATATATTATGTTATGTTTTATCCCTAAAAATATTAGAATTTTTCAAGGCCTTTTGATAGGGAAAAACCTGGGATTTAAAATGAGTCTGAAAGCTGTCTAGCTTCTGTTTCTCGTATACTTTGATTCCCTTTTGATGACCTTAACCATTTCCTTAAATTGTAAAATTTTAATATGTATTAGAAGGATGAGTTATGATTATTTGGTTAAAACTTCATAAGCTTTTATGACTTTTGGGTTGCTCGTTTTAGTGTAGAAGAAATAAAGGGCAGTAAACTTATATTACAATTAGGTACATTAAAGGTTTAGACTTTCAATAAAATCCTCTAAGGGTTGATAACCTCGATTTTAAAGCCCATATAGTTGATAAGTTCACATTTGTAAACTATTTGAATAATATCTAGAATTCCGCAAAATTGTTAGTTTACTTCCGAGCTTTAAAAGGTAAGAATAGGAGAGAGGCACCGAAGCCTCGTAGAGGAGGTTTGGTGGTGTAACTTTAGTCCTTAAACCTTTCAATAACCTCCAATATGTTCATTCAAATTCTAATTGAGTGGAATCGATTCCCCATACTTTCGAAAAATCTTCCAATTTATTGCTCTTTCATCCATTCTTGTCCAATTTCTTATAGACGGGTCCAAAACTAAAATAGAAAGGAAAATAAAATAGATTAAGTAAAAAATTAATGAAATAACGAAATCAAAGCTTAGTTTAAAGGCCCGAATAAGTGCACAAATTGCACTTATCATTACTCTCTTTAACAGTGATTGTCTAAACTTTCATTCTCTTTAGACTTTCTGCACTTTCTCAGCATCCCATAGATCCATAATAGGAATAACATTGTTGCTGATAATTAATTTAGGATTGCTGAAATTACCTTGAGCATTATTGCAGTTGTTTTAATTGATAATAATGGCTTGGGTGGTTAGCACATATTGTGCATCAATTTATAGAGACTTCTGCTCATATGAGTGATGCGACTAGTTTCTTTAAATCTTTCAATAAATTTAATAATGAACTGAAAAGAGTGGCAAAAACTGATTCGAGCACCAACCTATTGCTGCCCTTGTGGAGATTAAGGATGGCGCATTGATGATTTCATTATCTAATCTCCTCTGCTAGTGTCCATACATAATAATGCAATCCAATAGCTCAATGACCATTTATAAGATTTTTTTATTAAGATATCACGTTCTTTCAAATATGTTATCAAATTTGTACTAACACGTGTGTTACTACATTTGTTACTCCATGATTTTCAATTATATTATCATATTTTGGAAGCAATGGGGCTGTGTTTGAAATATGGAAAGAACGCTAAATTATTGTGAGGAACACTGAATGTGATAATTCTTTCTTTGGTTGAGTTATTAATAAGTAACACACACGAGTAACACATATGTTACTTACTTATTAAGAAATTATGTTTAATAATTTTAGTAACACATACCTGTGTATTAAGATATAACACACATGAGTTAATGTGTATTAAAATGCATGTATTGTGCATTTTTCAACTTAGAGACATATTTTGGAAATATTAAAATGCATGTTACTGTGTATGACAATGCTTTTTGGTGCATGTTGAAACGAGTAATGTTAAGTGTATTTTACGCGCTTATTCTAACTTATAAGCTTGATATATAATTGCAAATGGAGCGAATTTATCCATTTAATTTGGTGTAAATATTGTAATTGTAGGTAAAAACCCAAATTTGGAGGTAAATGGAACAAAAATAGAGAATTTGCGCTAAATTAGAGTCGATCGGAAGTAAGTGAAGGCTGACATAAGGGTAAGGGCATGGAAATTAACTTACAAAAAGTTTGAGGATTGATTTGCACACTTCTAAAACTTGAAGAGGACCAAATTTAGATGACTAAGGAGGTTCAGGAACCAATATAGAACGTCTTAGAAGTTTTGGGATAAATGTTGTAGGACTTGGAGCAAAAAGGACCAAACCTGTACAAAAATTTGAAGTAGGGACCAAATCGTACAACTTTAAAAGCTGAGACACCAAACTATACAATGGAGAAAATTAGCAAACTAAGAATCTATTTTCCGCAGTCCATCCACGGTATGCAAACTGCGACAAACAGACCAAGCATATGTTTAGACTTTTTGGTTTCATTAGTTGGGGGTACTTTGGTCCTTTTCATGTACACGAGTTCAAGGGGCGTTAAACACTATATAAAAACCTAATTTAGGACAGATTGGGGGGGGGGGAGGGGGAATTAAAGAGACAAGAGACGACTTGAAGGAGCCAACAAGATCAAAAAAAGAACTATGGTTTTCAAGATTGAGACGAGAAGATGGCAGATTCTTGGTGCAAGATATCCTGTAATTCTCGTTTTGTTTTTGACACCCGGTGATGTATTCCAAATTCTTTATGTGTTCTTTTGGGACGAACAATAAGCAACCTAGTTTTAAAACTTTAATTTCAATTCTCATGTTTTGTGGAATTCATAGATTCATGTTTTGATTTTGCTTATTCCATTCATGCTTGAATTACTTCATCACTAATTCATTGATATGCAGATTTTGACGAGCCGAGAGGTGAGTTATAAATTTAGACCATGTAGTAAAATCGGATATTTGGGTAAAAGGTAGAGATATGTTTTTGGTATTGTTGCTGTCCTTAAGTGAATTCCTAGGTGCTTAAATGCAGTTAGTTAAGGTTTATTCAAATTCACATAGAAATATTGTGAGTTGACATAACTAAATAGGATTGATTTGAACTCGAGAGAGGAAGATTGATTTAATTGATTAATTTGAATGAATAAAACTTAAGAAATTGACTTGAGAGATGAGATTAAATGTGATAACTACGGTGAAATCATGAGCTCCGACATTTTAACCATCATATTTGTTTTTTTAATTATTTTTCTTTTCTTAGTTAATCATAATATTAATCAACACATTGCCACAACTTTTATTTTCATTGAATAAGAAGTAGAATTAGTTAAATTAACATTCAAATAAAATAGTTTTTGTAGGATGATAATCAGGACTCTTTATGTCCACTTTACTATTTATTTATTTGACATCATACACTAGCGAACTAAACACAACAAGTTTTGGAATACTCTCACACTTAAATCTTTGTTCATCCCGAGCAAGATTTGTGACGCTCCAAAACCTCATCTACGAGGTCTCGGTTCGTCTCTCATATTCTTACCATTCTAGAGTCCGAAAGTAAACTAAAATTTTGCGGAATTCTAGATATTATTCAAATAGTTTACAAATGTGAACTTATCAACTACATGGGCTCTAAAATGGAGGTTATCAACCCTTAGAGGATTTCAATGAAAGTCTAAACCCCTAGAGTACATAATTGTAACATAAGGTTAATGCCCTTTATTTCTTATACCCTCAAATGAGCAACCAAAAGGTCATAAAAGCTTATGAAGTTTTAACCAAATAATCATAACTCATCCATCAAATACATACTAAAATTTCACAATTTTAGGAAATGGTTAAGGTTATCAAAAGGGAATCAAAGTATACAAGAAACATAAGCTAGACAACTTTCAGGCTCTTTTTAAATCCCAAATTTTCCCCATCAAAAGGCCTTGAAAAATTCTAATATTTTTAGGGATAAAACATAACATAACATATCAACTCATATCCAAAATTCAGAATTTAATAAAATATGTAAGGTGTCCAAATCAACTTCTAAAACATAGAAGACAGATTCCCGAGTAGAACTATCAATCGTCACCAAAACTTGCATATCTTGCTCTATAGATATCCGAACGAGGTGATTCCAAGTTTCAAGGACTGAAATTGATAGGACATCAATCCCACAAAATTTTGTCCCAAAATATCAAGTCTACCATTCGGGATGTCCGTTTGAAACTGGACTTGCAAGCTGGAAATTCTGGACAGTTACATCTTGGTCAACATTATACCCTTTAAACATTCTCTAACATTCATCAAGTTTAAAATATCATTTCATAGGGTTTCCAACAAGTTCATGCCACATTAGAAATTAACAAGCTTACCAAAAACATCATATAACATGTAAAATTCAGAAATCATAACATCATAAAGAAATTGACATTTATTCGTCTTCTTGCCCGAAATCTTTTTTCCCATGGCTCAATCCCCTCATCCTCAAGCCTTCATCCAACCCTACAATAAATCTAAGAATGGGAGAAGGGTGAGTTTGGGAAAAACTCAATAGGAATATCATCATTTATAAATATGCAAATCTCGATATATGTATTGGAATTAAATGTAAGTAAACCATGCTAACATTCATATTCCGGTGAGCTCAAATGGTCGAAACCCTAAATTCATTCATAGGTTTAATCTCGAAGGATTTAAAACCAATAACATTCTTTCTTAGGTTTAATCCCAAAGGATTTAAAACCATAAACATTCTTCAATTTCATCCAAAGTAGGATAAACATTAATTCTTTTTCATTCCAAAGGAACAAACTACATTCATATCCGGATGGCCATAAACATTAAATCATATAGCATAGCATACACATGATTACAATAAAGGGATTTAAATCAACTTGCATAAAAATATTACTGCCTTGCTTCTTGAAAAAGAATGAAAAACATTTGAAAAATATTTCTTCTTTTCTTCCTTCTTCTTTTCTTTTCTTTCTTCTTCTCTTTCTTCTCTTTTTTTTCTTTGTAAAAATGGTTTAAGTGTGTAAGTGAAAGAGAATTTGAGAGGTGGAGAGGGAAGAGGGAATGAATTTTGGGATTTTGGGGTTTATTCCATCCTCTTGCAAGCACTTACCTATTTGGAAAAATGGTAAGTTTTTTATATAGTAAAAATACCATAATTTTAAAATATCTTACAAATCTTTTCTTTTATATAAAAAAATTATAATTAATTAATTTAATTAACTAATTAATTAATCTCAAAAATTGTTGGATATTTTATTTAGTGGACTCGGGTCGTTTATTATTATTGGACCCCTTTTGAACTTTGGATGGACATGTGGCCATAACTATTTGTTAAGAATTTTACTTAGCCCGAAATAAAATTCTAAATTTTTGGGGTGTTACATCCTCTACTCCTTATAAAAATTTCGTTCTCGAAATTTACCTTATGATGGAAACAGTGAGGGGTACTTGGTTTTGATCTCTTCTTTTTTTTCCCAAGTGGTCTCATCCACTCCATGATTTCGCCATTGAACTTTGACTAACGACACTTCTCGATTCCGAGGTCATCATGGACAGATGGAAAACATTATGCACAGTTGAGAGTTCTGGAGGCAAAGCTAGACAGTAAGCGACGTTACCAATTCCCTCAAGTATTTCAAAAGGTCTGATGAACCTAGGTCTTAACTTTCTCTTCTTACTGAAATGGTGAACGCCTTTCATTAGTGCAACCTTAAGGAAAACATTTTCGCCAACTTCGAATTCTAAAACTTTCCATCTTTTATTTGCATAGCTTTTTTGTTGGTCCTGGGCAGATTTTATTCTAGCTCTTATTGTATCGATAGCCTGAACTGTTCGTTCAACGATTTTCAGGGCCTAACACTCTTTTTTTCCAACTTCATCCCAATGTACTGAAGATCTACATTTTGTGCCATACAGTACCTCGTAAGGAGCCATCTCTATCATAGCTTGAAAACTGTTGTTGTAAGCAAACTCCACTAACGGCAAGTGGGACTCCCAGTTGCCTCCTAAGTCCAAAACACTCGCCCGAAGCATGTCTTCCAAAATTTGAATAGTTCATTCGGACTGCCCATCTGTCTGAGGATGATATGCAGTACTAAAATCAAGCTTGGTGCCTAAGGCTGTCTGCAAACTCTTCCAAAATTTTGATGTAAACCTCAGATTTCTATCTGACACTATTGATAAGGGGGTTCCGTGCAACCTAACAACCTCTCTAAGGTATAGTTACGCTAATTGACCCATGTTGAAAGTCATCTTTACTGCTAAGAAATAGGCCGACTTGGTCAATTGGTCCACTATTACCCAAATGGCATTGTGACCTCTTGCTGAGTTTGGAAAACCTACTACGAAGTCCATGATGATGTGTTCCCACTTCCATTCTGGTATTTCTAACGGATTCAACAGCCCTGATGGCCTTTGATGTTCTGCTTTGACTTGTTGACAGACTAAATATTTTTCCCCAAATAATCCTATACTTCTCTTCACGTTTCTCTACCAAAAGGTGTCTCGGAGGTCACGATACATTTTCGTCCCTCCAGGATGTGCTGTGTAAGGGGTTGAGTTAGCTTCCTCCAAAATTTCTTTTCTCAATTTCTCATCCGTAGGTATATATAATCTTCCTTTGAACATGAGTGCACCGTCTGTATTCAAACTAAAATCCTTGCATTTATCTGTACCAACATCGGCCTTGATCTTTTGTAGAAAAGGGTCCTTATCTTGTGCTTCTCGAATTCGATCTCTAAGAGTAAGTCGAATGATCAAGGACATTATTCTTGTAGTATCTTTACTCGATGGTGACAAAACTTCCAGTTGTGGTCTCTCAAAGTCCCTTACTAGTTGTTCATGTACTGTGATTATCGACGTCAACTGCCCTACTGTCTTTCTGCTTAAGGCATCAGCCACGACGTTGGCTTTACTTAGGTGATAATAGATTGCACAGTCGTAGTCCTTTACTAACTCCAACCATCTTCGTTGTCTCATATTCAGCTCCTTCTGGGTGAAGAAATACTTGAGACTCTTATGGTCCATATAAATATCACACTTGCTACCATATAGATAGTGGCGCAATATCTTTAAGGCGTAAACTACTGCTGCCAATTCTAGGTTATGTGTTGGATAATTTTGTTCATACAGCTTTAGTTGTCTCGAAGCATAGGCGATAACTCTCCCTTGTTGCATAAGCACACATCCTAAACCTAGTTTGGATGCATCACTGTAAATGACAAATCCTTCTTATCCTTCTGGTATTGCTAGTACTGAGGCTGTGACTAAACGTTGCTTAAGTTCTTGAAAACTTTGTTCACATTTGTCATCCCATTGAAACTTTACTCTTTTCTTGGTTAACTGAGTTAACGATCTAGCAATTTTAGAGAAACATTCTATAAATCTTCGGTAATAACCGGCTAACCCTAAGAAACTACGTACCTCTCCAGCATTGGTTGGTCAGTTCCAATTTGTTACTGCTTCCACTTTGTCTGGGTCGACTTCAATCCCTTGGGCCGTAACTATGTGTCCAAGAAAACCTACTCCATCCATCCAAAATTCACACTTCTTGAATTTGGCATACAAGTTCTCCTTTCTTAATATCCCAAACACTATTCTGAAGTGTTCTTCATGTTGTTCACGATTCTCAGAGTATACCAAGATGTCATCGATGAAGACTATGACGAACTTGTCCAAGAATTTATGCAACACTCTGTTCATTAGGTCCATAAACACTGCTGGTGCATTAGTTAGGCCGAAAGGCATCACCACAAACTCGTAATGCCCATAACGAGTTCGAAAAGCTGTTTTTGGTATGTCGCTGGCCTTAATCTTCAATTGATGGTACCCGGATCTCAAGTCAATCTTAGAGAAACCTTTTATCCTCTCAGTTGATCAAACAAATCTTCAATCCTTGGAAGAGGGTACTTATTCTTTAGCGTCAACTGATTTAATTCTCGATAGTCAATGCACATTCTCATTGATCCATCCTTCTTCTTTACAAAAAGAACTGGTGCACCCCACGGTGACACACTTGGTCGGATAAAGCCTATATTCAACAATTCTTGAAGTTGAGACTTTAGTTCTTGTAATTCCTTTGGTGCCATTTCTATAAGGTGCTTTAGACATCGTTGCCACTCTAGGAACTAAGTCAATCATGAACTCCAGTTGCCTGTTTGACGGAATCCCTGATAGATCTTCAGGAAACACGTTGAGAAATTTCCGTATCACCTCTACATCATAAATAGTTACCTCTGGTTGGGATTTACCTGAAGCACTGAAACATTTTCCTTTACCTGACCTTTTCTTCCTAAGAAACAAAACTTATGTTTTCCTGGTTTCTAAAGTACTATCTCCTTTTTGTGGCATTGGATCGACGCGTGGTTACGTCCTAACCAATCCATGCCTAGGATTACGTCAAAGTTTCTCATTTCTAGGATGTACAAATCTTCTTCTAGTAGTTTTCCTCCAATTTCAATCTTAACCGACTTAGCTAGTTGATTCGTAAAAAGTGACTCGCCTAAAGGGATGCTAACCTCTAGTGTACTAGCCGATTTATCACTTGCAAGTCTAGCTTTAGTGATAAAAGATGTAGAGATGAAAGAATGCGTTGCTCCAGAATCAAAAAGCACGTAAGCAGGAAAATGTGACAAAAGAAAGGTACCTGCTATCACGTTAGGATTCTCGTCTGCTTCTTGCTAGGTAAGTGCAAACACTCGTCCTTTTCCATTCTTATTCTTGTTTCTGTCTTCCTCTTTCTCTTTCATATCTTTTCTTTTGGATGGTTCTGGACAATTCATGATCATGTAGCCCGGTTTTCCACATCGATAACATACATTTCTCCCAAAGAAACACTCTTCTAGGTGAGTCTTGTTACATTTTGGGTAGAGTGGAGTGGAGGCTTCTGGCTTGACGTTATTGGATCCAGTATTCAACTTTTTTTCTTGCCATTTTCCTTTTCCTTTGTCCTGTCCACTCTACTTTCTCTTCTCTGTAAAATCCTTATTTTGAGGGGCAGACTGATCTGCACTAGCTTTGCAATACCAAATTGTCTTAGCCCGAGCTAGCATCTCTCTATAAGAGGTGAAGCTATGGGACACGAGAATTAAACTCATATCTGTACTCAATCCTTGCTCAAACCTTTTGCTCTTCTTAGCTTCAGTATCAACAATGTGAGGTGCATACTTAGATAATCGTTCAAATTTCCGCTCATATTCTGGTAGTTACATGCTACCTTACCTTAGCTGTAAGAATTCAATTTCTTTGCTATCCCTTAGTGCCTACGGAAAGTATTTCTCCAACAGTTCCTCTTTGAATTGACTCCAAGTTAAAGCATCTTGCTCTGACTCACTCCTAGTGCGGGACATAGATTTCCACCAGTGACTGGCATCACCGACGAACATGAATTCCGCGCACTTAACTTTATGCGCATCAGTACTTGTCAGCAATTGGAAGATGCGCTCCAACTTACGCAGCCACTCCTCTGCTGCTAGTGGTCCTGAAGACCTTTCCAATGTAGGGGGTTTGTGCCTACGAAACTGTTCTATCATAGTGTATGATTGACAACAGTTGAAGTTGAAGATTGGATAGGAGGTGGAGGGAGAGGAGCCTGACTTTATCAGGCCAGGTCCTGAACTGCTCTCAGTAGATCTCTTTTCAAGTTGTTTTGAGTTGAATGTGCCATTTCCTTTAGACAAAATAAAGGTTGTCTATCAGGAATCAATAAAACCACTATCTCAAATGACATAAGGAAAGCTAGAATTTTTTTTATTAGAATAATCTTCGACAAAATGTTGGAAAACTGCAATTGTTTGGAAAGAAAATAACAATACGAACAGTAGCAAGAGCAAAATTAGATTACAACTGCAAATCTAGAAAGTACTCTCAATGAAAGTTTAAATAAAAATAACATAATGGAAAATAGGTAAATGACGCCTAATCTGAATCTTCTTCCCGATTAGGCGTTGGTTGATTGACAGAAGTCTCTAATCCTGTATCTGAGTCTTCTTTGTTATTTGGAAATTTCCAATTCATATAATCTTCGTGACAGTGATTTAGGATGTAGCAATATGTCTCGACATCGATATGATTTGGGTCTTCTTTCAACATTTTGTTCTTGATAAAATTTTCCATCTCTACTCGAGATGGGGTAAAGGTAAGCAAAAGGTGATCGATAGCTTCAATGTTACTAATTCTATTCCCAAGTCTCGTCGCATTTCGTAGTGTGTTGAGGCATGGGCATGTAGGAATCGAAGTTCTCATAGGCTCGTAGTGCTAAGGCTTTTGGTCGTAGGTGACGCGGTAAACCTATAGACTTTCTGGCGGTATGTCTCACCTTAGCCATCTTATCCTAAGTCTAGCCCAACATAAATCCAAAGAAATTTAGAAAACTTTACATCAAAATAAATAGCATTCTATTGTTTGCAAAAATTATAACTTTATGAAATTCTACTTAGCAAAATTCAATGCTACAAAACTTTGAAATAATTCTTTCATGTCCCAATTAAAATCATACCTGAGGGTTTGATGATGGTAGCCGTAAGATGAAATAGGATAGCCATGGGGAAATCTTTACATTTAAAATTTTCTTTATTACTGATAGAATACAAACTTTAATATAATCATGTAATACATTTCGGTAATACAAGTAATCATCATACACTTGGATAAATACACATTAGAAGAAAAAGAAATTTTTTTTTGGTTGTTGATGAACAGTGTTCGCTTGAGCGGAAAAAGAGGTAATTCTGTCCGCTCGAGGGCAAATTTTTTTCTTTTGATTCGTTCCCTTTAGGTTCCTAAACTCTTCTTAGTCTACATAACCGATTTAAAACTCTGGACTCTGATACCAAGCTGTGACGCCCCAAAACCTCCTCTACGAGGTCTCGGTTCGTCTCTCATATTCTTACCATTCTAGAGCCCGAAAGTAAACTAAAATTTTGTGGAACTCTAGATATTATTCAAATAGTTTACAAATGTGAACTTATCAACTACATGGGCTCTAAAATGGAGGTTATCAACCCTTAGAGGATTTCAATGAAAGTCTAAACCCCTAGAGTACATAATTGTAACATAAGGTTAATGCCCTTTATTTCTTATACCCTCAAATGAGCAACCAAAAGGTCATAAAAGCTTATGAAGTTTTAACCAAATAATCATAACTCATCCATCAAATACATACTAAAATTTCACAATTTTAGGAAATGGTTAAGGTTATCAAAAGGGAATCAAAGTATACAAGAAACATAAGCTAGACAACTTTCAGGCTCTTTTTAAATCCCAAATTTTCCCCATCAAAAGGCCTTGAAAAATTCTAATATTTTTAGGGATAAAACATAACATAACATATCAACTCATATCCAAAATTCAGAATTTAATAAAATATGTAAGGTGTCCAAATCAACTTGTAAAACATAGAAGACAGATTCCCGAGTAGAACTGTCAATCGTCACCAAAACTTGCATATCTTGCTCTATAGATATCCGAACGAGGTGATTCCAAGTTTAAAAGGACTGAAATTGATGGGTCATAAATCCCACAAATTTCATCCCAAAATCTGTAGTCTACCATTCGGGACGTCCTTTTGAAACTGGACTTGCAAGCTGGAAATTCTGGACAGTTACATCTTGGTCAACATTATACCCTTTAAACATTCTCTAACATTCATCAAGTTTAAAATATCATTTCATAGGGTTTCC
Organism: Forsythia viridissima; assembly: GCA_030279155.1. Taxonomy (NCBI): domain Eukaryota; kingdom Viridiplantae; phylum Streptophyta; class Magnoliopsida; order Lamiales; family Oleaceae; genus Forsythia; species Forsythia viridissima. Next base: position 25,912,565 of record CM059041.1, on the reverse strand, counting down.
AACAAGTTCATGCCACATTAGAAATTAACATTCTAACCAAAAACATCATTTAACATGTAAAATTCAGAAATCATAACATCATAAGGAAATTGACATTTATTCGTCTTCTTGCCCGAAATCTCTTTTCCCATGGCTCAATCCCCTCATCCTCAAGCCTTCATCCAACCCTACAATAAATCTAAGAATGGGAGAAGGGTGAGTTTGGGAAAAACTCAATAGGAATATCATCATTTATAAATATGCAAATCCAAATAAATGTATTGGAATTAAATGTAAGTGAACTATGCTAACATTCATATTCCGGTGAGCTCAAATGGTCGAAACCCTAAATTTATTCATATGTTTAATTTCGAAGGATTTAAAACCAATAACATTCTTTCTTAGGTTTAATCCGAAAGGATTTAAAACCATAAACATTCTTCGATTTCATCCAAAGTACGATCAACATTAATTCTTGTTCATTCCAAAAGAACAAACTACATTCATATCCGGATGGCCATAAACATTAAATTATATAGCATAGAATACACATGATTACAATACATAAAGGGATTTAAATCAACTTGCATAAAAATATTCCTACCTTGCTTCTTGAAAAAGAATGAAAAACATTTGAAAAATATTTCTTCTTTTCTTCCTTCTTCTTCTCTTTTCTTCTCTTTTCTTTCTTTGTAAAAATAGTTTAAGTGTGTAAGTGAAAGAGAAAATGGGGAGGGGGGCCAAATTTGAGAGGGTAAGAGGGAAGAGGGAATGTATTTTGGGATTTTGGGTTTATTCCATCCTCTTGCAAGCACTTACCTATTTGGAAAAATGGTAAATTTTTGATATGGTAAAAATACCATAATTTTAAAATATCTTATAAAAATTTCCTTTTATATAAAAATAATTATAATTAATTAATTAAATTAACTAAATAATTAACTCAAAAATCGTTGGATATTTTCTTTAGTGGACTTGGGTCGTTTATTAATATTGGACCCCGTTTGGACTTTGGTCGGACATGTGGCCATAACTATTTGCTAAGAATTCTACTTAGCCCGAAATGAAATTCTAAATTTTTGGGGTGTTACAAGATTATCTACTCAAACACACAAACAAATAACAATGAAAATCACTTTATTAGATAGCTTGTCGTATTTTCCCTAGGTTTTTAAACTGCCCAACTAATTCATAAAAGGATTTTAACTAATGCTACCAAAATCAATTTTTACTCATTCAATGCTTGACTAACGTGTGTGTGTGTATAGCCAATATCCAATCACCACAAGCCTTTAGGTTGTTTTTATTATGCCCCTCAATGGTCAAATATTTTTTTTCTCTATCGTGAGAATGCACATCCCCATCATGATATTCAATCTCTCACTCGTGGTATTAATTCTAACGTTAATCTCAAAATACTTATTTTTTTCCGCTTAAGTTTGGTTTGTCTAACCAATAGAGTAACCATCAAGATTTGTGATGATTCTTCCTATATTTGAGTGTTCCAACCTTCAAGCTTCTACTAGTCAAACTCACTAGTTGTTTAGATCTCCATATTTTGGTGTCAATGCTTAGTCAAGCTTGGAGTGCATCTTTTGTTTCATGCAACTGCTTTTATTCACTTTATCTTTTTTTTTCTCACTCGTAGAATGTTATTTCGCTCAGACATTAGTTATACTAAGCCAGGTTGCTTCTTCCTATTGTTTTTTCTATCTAATGTCCTCATTGAGATCTTTTACAGGGATAGCTTTTCACTCATGTTGACATGACAGCTTTTTTCCATGACTGGTGCAATGTCTTTTATTTGTATGAGAAGTTGGGATCAGACCCTAACATACAGTCACTGCTTAGATTCCACCTAGTAACCAAAGACACTTAACACAAAAATTAAACATGCATGGAATCAACACCTATCTAAATAGCTCCCAACACTGGATCAACCACCCCAAACTATCCTTTCAAGTGGTTAAGTAATTAAGTTTTCAATTGGTGGTCATGGTTTTAAGAAGCTAGGCACACAATTCTATCAACCTATTCTATCGACATAACCAACTAAAATTAAAGATCATCATGACTATATTGCTCAAAATTCGTACAGTCTCACATTGATAAATATAGTAATAAAATAAACACGAGTAGGACCACCTCGTCCCAGCTCATGAATCAGAATCAGTCTCAACTAAACATCATTATTAGCTAGCAAGGCTATCCCACAAACACAAACACACAAAAACAAAAACAATTTTTTTTTGAATAAAATGCTATAAACAACCCACAAAAATATAAAAAAGATAATGAAGTTATCGAATGCACACTCAAACTTAAAGTACACAATGTCCTCAATGAGCAAAAAACAAAAAACAAAACAAAACAAAAGGAAAGAGTTTACTCGATTGTTCACGAAGTGTAAACACAATCGGGCTGCCATCTGGTCAGTTTTCATCGGGAGGTGGGGGTGGGAATTTTGGCTGATTGAGACGTCTAAACAATGCTCACACATGCTCACAATTTTTTTTCTCATCCATGGCACATAGTGTAGCGAGGATCTCATACTATTCTTCTCGCAGCTATCGAATATCAATTGTGTGCCCTTGTAGAATTGTCTGCATGGACTCCAATACCAGCCTGAAGTTAACCCCACATCTGAGTCGGATCTGTGGGAGTACAAAACGGGGCATATTGCTCAATCGGCTACTTAATATGGTACGGAGCATCTTTGGTGTCTTCATGTTCATGTTCATCATCTTCTATATCTGTTGTCTACCTCTGTTCATTTATGTGCCTCTGCACATGTGCCACTGAGTATCTCACGGACCGGAGGCAGAGAATATGTACCTTTTTCTTGTCAAATTCGAGATGGTACATGAGGACCTTAGCTTGTTTTCAAATCGTTGAAATGAAACCCAGAAATATTAGCTTGGATAAGATGCCTTGGTGTAGTGCAATATCCTTAATGGAATTGAAGATATGCTCACCAAAATTGAAATCATACCTCGTTGCCAACCGATACAAAATCTTCATCCTCGTGGGATAAATGTCCGTTTGGTGAGAAATGGGAGCTATGTTGGATGACATGAAGTTGTGGTGTAGGCCAAACTCACTACTCATGTCGCCATGATGTACAATATATCTTTGTGGCCATGGTTTGGGATTGTCCACGGGGTAAATAGTGTAGGCCACAGTGTTCCAATCTGATATCTCTAGTGCATTGGAGCCCTATTCCACTCCATAGAGATGTCTGATGATATCTGGGCTAAAAGGGATCCAAATTCCAAGGACATATGTTTGATTGGCACGTTCGTCTTCGTCATCAGTAATTTGGGGATTGAAATTTGCCATAAATTCCTTCCAAATACCGGATAAATAATGTGAGGTTTGGCACACAACTTGGTCCACCCATTTTCTTGTCCCACAGCGAAAAGGGTAGAAGATACGAAATTGGTCAAGTCAACCTCCCACTTCAGAAGAAATGTCCAATTGTTGAAAATGACCGCCCAATTAACAGTCTCCTTAGTAAAATACGTCTCATAAGAAAATGGGATATGCCTTCTTATGCACATTGGATGTGTTAGCTATTTCTTTTCCTTAGCGCGAGGTAGTCGACTTTCATCGGGGAGGCATGGGTACCGACATGATAGCCAATCAACCACTCAAGATCCAAAGAAAAATATACGTAATCATTCATTGTAGCCTCAGCTCGCTCTAGATAGTACTCACTCGGTAGAACCATGTCTGAAATACCAATTATGAAGAGTCCAATTAGGTGGGTTTCTATCATCTTTTAATTAAATTCTGATAAATAAAATAAACTTTCATTGAATTTAGTCACATTTTTCAAAACTATGGTGCAAAAAATTCAATATCTACTTTAAAAATTTAAACTCAACGTATCATTTTTTCTTAAATAAAACAAATATAGAATTTCATAAATATAAGTTTCATTTACGTCGTACTTAAAGATAAAAAATAAAATTATCAAACTTTCTTTACCTCAGAGTTGAAGTAGTGCGGTGATGGCGAGTAGCGACAGTTAAATTCTAAAATCTTAACGTCTAAATTTTTAAATTGACATAATAAAATAAAGGCCATATAAAATAAAATAAAAATTTTAAACTTTAAATAATGTTTGAAAAATCCAAATAGTAAAATTGCGCTTTGATACCAAGATGTAATGCCCCAAATTTTTTCAACCTAGATGGTCACTAAAATAATCTTTAAATAATGTTTGAAAACTCCAAATAGGTATTTCCGTGCCCTTGAATGGTTTTTAAAATATAACCAGTGACAAAAAATAATAAGTGTGCAAGGGAAAAGAAATTAACTTCGAAAATTGAAGGTTTTTACCCATACCGCAATAGGTGTCGCCACAAATTATTTGACCACACAAACATGCTCCAAAAATTACAAGATTTGAAATGTAAATACCTGGGACTATAGACTACAACATGTTAAAATTTTAGACCTTAGCTACATCTTTTGGTAGGTGAAAGACATGGACAAAGTTGACTGAAAAACTATCCCAAGTGCCTTAAGGCAGCCCTCTAAAACGTTCATAATAAATTCAAACAACGGAATATTTGAGTGATTCCAATTTCTTATATTGCTCCAAAACTCCAAATACACTGAGAGTTCTGTATTTCAAATTAGGGACAAAAATCTAAAATTTTGAGAAATGAAACCAAGCAATTTCCGCTTTAAATTTCCAAACGACAACTATGTAACGTCGCAAAAATTTCATGTCCAACTTTTTATCGTATATTAATATGTAAAAGTATACTTCATATTCAAATAAATTTCATGTCTAAATTGTTCTTTAAGAATTGAAATTTTCAATTGTGTATGATGTAAAAAGTAGAGAAAAAAATGTCTAAATTAAGTTTTAAGGACCAAATTAGAAGAAGTTGAATTTGAAATGTTAGGACCAAATTAATCATATTTTAATAGTTGAAGGCAGGACCAAAAATCTGGAAATCTGGAAATTTGGAACAAATTACAGTTTTACCATTGTGTTCGAGCCTACTTTATAAGCATTACGTGAGTAGCACAATAAAGTGTGGGCAATGCATGTCATATCACCTCGAAGTTCATGTCAAGACCTTAATTTTGGTATCAAATTTATAGACATTTCGAGTTGGGATAAGCACAGAAAGTCGAACCAAAGTTGAATGTAATTTTAGAAAATCTGGAAAATTGGTCAAGTTGCCTACTTTGAGTGAGTCCGAGCAACTGGATGATCTATCCATGTTGCATGTGTATGCGTTACGAAGGTTGTAACTAGAACTTTACAATGGTATAAAGTTCTCTCAGTTTGGACTCGTTAGGATCCTCAAATATTGACCCGAACATGGCATCTCAACATGAAAAATTTGTCTATTTTCCTATTAAAAAAATAAATTTGGGGACACATGTCCAAATATAATCATGACTAGTTAGGGGATGTTTGGCAGAACTTAAAATACAAAAATAACTATATTCGTATGCAATAACGGAAGTGAAAGCATGGAAATAAGGAAAACCAAACATAACCTATAACACTCTCTATAAATAGAGAACCTTAGCCACAAAGAGAAAATCACAGCCAAAGGTAAAATAATGTGAGTAAAGCATTTTATGTGTTCATTCTTAGGAAATAATTCTACAATAATTCATATTTTGATTATGTTTACTCCTTATTTACGATGTTTGGAATTCTAGAAATTTGTTTAACCTATGTTAAAACCAAGAAATTTGCTTTAGAAATCTCTATTTATTTCTAAGCTTTCTTTCTTAAAATTTGATCAATGATATTATGCATTTTCTAGAGTTAAAGTCACGGTTTCAGCCTTCCAACAGTGGGTTTTCTTACTATAACATAATATTTTCACTTATTAAATCAAGTAATTCAATTCCAAAAAGTTGTAAGGTTGTAAAAGAGTAGATTAGTGCCTTACATGTATTTAATTCATGGAGTTTATTTCCAGCAATAATTTTCTTTTGGTTGTATCTTTATAATCAATTATAGAAATTTAATGTATTCAAATGTTCCAAAGTTTCATATGACCTTAATTTGACATTTTGTAATAGTTAAGTTGAATAGTTTTACTTTGAGCAACTCTAATCAATCTTATTTGAGATCAAGAAATTTATGTATTTAAATGATGTGTGATTGTAGTTCAAGTTATGATTGCATGTTAATCCCTTCACTTCATTAAGTAAATTTATTTTAGAAAGACTTTCACTTTGCATTTACTAAATGCTCAAGCAAGTACCTTATTTGGTTTTAGAATTTCTCTTAGAATGGATATTGGCTTTCCTTACGATTGTTAAATTAAATGATAAGCTGCACTAAGATGTTTTGATTCAAAGTGATTCCTAGATTCGTGCTTCTAGTAGCCTCTGCAATAAGATGTTTTGATGTTGAAATTCAAAGTATTTCATGGATTCATGCTTCTAGTAGCTCTCTCACAGGAATAACATGTGGAGATTTTATATGTTTTCATTCAAGTATAATTATGATATTTCTGTTAAAGTGTTGAAATGAAAGCATGCTTGTAAGTATTTGAGATGTTATATGTAATCAAGATCATTAAAGAGACTTAATTCATGTGCTATGCAAGAATAAAATGGATCATGATTAATCACAGTTCCCTAAATAGATGTACACCAATGGAGGCGAATGCCTCATGGACCATAGGGTCCAATATGTTAAGGTCACAGGCCATAGAGCCATATGAAAGTTAAAGCCATAGGGCCGTTTATAAACTCCAAGCCATAGGGCTATTTGAAGAGTTAAGGCCATAGGGCCTTTGGGATCCCAAATGAGCAAAGAGTTGCTCCAAGAAAGTATCGTGACCTTCGTGCTATTTTAAGCACAATGTTTGAGCACTCGATGTACAATTTTCTATTTACGGGATGGACCCAAAGACAAGATAAAAACGGTTGCATATGCATTCAATATTCGGGTATGTATTTGGTTCATAGTTGAATTATGTGAACAAAATTCTCATTTCAAGAATGCAAATTTTTGTCAAGTGCAGCCTTATGTTCCCATTACATGTATATAAATGTGGTGATTAAAGTGAAGATTACTTTTCTTTTATGTAATTGGTTGCTCATGTGTTGATTTCTTTCTAGCTTATATGAATTGTAAGTTAAGAGGTGAAGTGATTATGAACAAAGTATTCTTGAAATGCATGATAACATATTTTTATTCTATGTGACTTATTTGTTGCTTTACTCGCTAAGCTTCACAACTTATAAGTCGTTTTACGACTTTTGTAGAAAATGGACCGTGCATAAACTGATGTGGTAAGGACTAAGGACTTGGAGTAGAACGTCAAATGATGGGCACGAGTATCATGTTATCACCAAGAGAGAGTAGAAACCCGATGTATTTAAAAAAAGGAAATCTTATTTACTTCACTTATGTCGATTTAAATTTTTAAGCTTTTGAATTTCATCATTTACATTTTAAAAGTTTTACTTTTGGTTTCAGTTTTAAAATCTTTACGGTTGTAAGTTTTAATTTTAATTTGAGTATTAGGAGTTAATATAATAAACTTATAAATGGATATAGGCATGTCTGATTTCAGTCCGATATCTATCTCCAAGTACAAACCTCGAGGCACACATTTTGTAGACTACGATGATATGATACTCTCCTGTCAATGACATCTATCTCCAAGTACAAACCTCATTTCGGTATCTTTAAATTTGTTACATGTTTAATTCAAGGAATTTTATTATGTTGATTACATTTTTATTTAGAACCCTACGTATTTAAGATCTGGAAGTTCAACTTAGGATTCTAGAGCCTTAAAAGAAAAAAAATGAATAACTTGGCCTAAGAATCTAAGCTTCCAACTATAACATTAAACATTAGGCATTTAGCATTCAAGCAGCACATAATAAACCGTAAGCTAAATGTTCATGAACACCATGAAAACAAGAAGTATAAATAAGCATAATATATAAGCTGATCAAAAGTTCTCAATACATAAGTTGTGCAGGGAAGAATTTTTTACCTAAATTCTACTAATCAAAAATCCCAACATAAGTTTAGTACCATCCAATCAAAATATTTCTAAAATCTAAATAAAACGATGAAAAGTTTTTATTTATACAATAAGTCAACAAAAGAAGCATGAAGGGTCTAGGATTCATCCTCATCCTCATCATCTTCATCAGAACTTTCATCACCCGAGTTTGTTAAAGCACGAACTGCATCTTACAAATGGGATTGACGAGACAGCAACTCTTGCATCTGATCACAAACATCAGTTTGAAAACTCCAAAAATCCACCACAAAATCTTCCCAAGTACTAGGTGTATGAGGCATAAATGATACAAGACCAAATGCCTTCCTTGACTTGGTCCACACCCCGTCAACTAACTCAAAATTAGCCTTAATTAATGAGTTCTCTCCAATCTTAGAATTGGTGTAAACAAGTCATTTTCTTATCAGTTAAATCTATTCCTAGCCTACCCATAACATCAGTTATTAAGCAACCATAGGTCATTTTCCGAGAAGTTGGGCAATATACACATTAGTTAGTATGGGAGAAACGACAAACCTAACATGGGAAAGATTCTGTGAAATTTTTAGGACTAAATATTTTTCTACATCCGTGAGGAATTAGAAGATGAATGAATTTATTGGATTGAGGCAAGGATCGATGACAATAGCAGAATATATTAGAAAATTGGAGGAATTGTCACGTTTTGCCACGCACATGGTTAGCACCAATGGGCATAAGGTTGATAGGTTTCTTGAAGGATTAAGGATAGAATTGAATAGGGATGTATTGATGTCGGGAATACAAAACATGACTTTTCCTGAGGTCATTGATAAGGCAACACTGGCAGAACAAGTAGAACTGAAAATTGTTAAAGTTCGAGAGTTGAGATATCAAAATAAGAACCAATGAGCGGGAAAAGAAAAGTTTCGATCAAATAAAAAATGGAGAAATAATAATAATAATAATAATAATAATAATAATACTAATAATAACCAAAAAAAAACGAAGTGGGTGAATAAACGTTAAGGAGAGAAGTCTGATCAGAATGAGATTTATGTTAAGAAATAAAAGACAGAAAACAAGTCCAGAATTCAACCATATCCCAATTTTACAAAGTGTGGTATACCTCATCATGGAGAGTGTATGGCTGGTCAAAGAGTATACTACTCGTGTCATAAACCCGGGCACATAGTTGGTGAATGTCCGACCAGGTCCAAATAAAACCAAGGGTCTGCAAGTGTATTTGCATTGGTCTAGCCAGAAGCCGGACCAAGTAATGATGTAGTTGTAGGTACAATTTACATCAAATCTAAACCAATGTATGTTTTGTTTGATTCAGGAGCTATCCACTCGTTTATTGCAACCAGTATGTTAAAAATTCTAGATTTGGTTCCTAAATCATTATCTTTAGAAATAGAAGTAAGCATACCCTTCATACCAAATTGTTGTGTAAAACAATTCCTTCTTGATATCCCAATCCAAATTAGAGAGAAAATATGCCATATGGATTTAATTTTATTAAATCTAAAGGATTTTGATGTAATGTTAGGAATGGATTGGTTGTCTGAGCACCAAGTAACCATTGACTGTAAGTCAAAGACATTGAATATGCCTAAAATTGGGACAATAGCATTTCCTAGGTCAGAGAAAACTTCAAAAATCGTGATTTTGGATTTAAAGGCTTCTAAGTTAATAAAGAATGGTAGTGAAGGATTTTGGGTTAGTTTACGTCAAATTCAGGCTAAAGAAGAATCTGAACCTTCTTTACATTTAATACCTGTAGTACAAGATTATTCCGATGCATTTCCAGACGACCTATCTAGATTACCTCCTAAAGGAGATATAGAATTTAGGATTGAAATAATTTCAGAAACTGCACCTATTTCTAAAACTCCCTACAGAATGACATCCACCAAACTAAAAGAGTTAAAAATACAGCTAGATGAGTTAATTCAAAAAGGATTTATTTGACATAGTTCATCGCCTTGGGGTGCTCCAATATTATTCGTAAATAAGAATGACGGTTCAATGAGGTTATGTATTGATTATAGGGAACTGAATAACGTGACATTCAAGAACAAATACCAATTACCCAGGATAGATGATTTGTTTGATCAATTGCAAGGTTCGGCAGTGTTTTCTAAGATAGATCTTAGATCAGGATATCATCAATTAAGAATTAAGGAGGATGATATTTCAAAAACAGCCTTTAGTACTCGGTACAGTCATTTTGAATTTTAGGTGGTGCCTTTTGGGTTAACAAACACTCCTACAGTGTTTATGGATTTAATGAACCGAGTGTTTAAGGAATATCTGGACAAATTTGTAGTAGTCTTCATCGATGAAAATTTGATTTATTCTAAGATGAGGGAAGAACATGCGACTCATTTGAAGATAGTACTCCAAATGTTAAGGAAAAAACAACTACATGCCAAATTTAAGAAATGTGAATTTTGGTTAGAACGAGTGATGTTTTTGGGACATGTAGTATCGAAAAAAGGCATAGCGGTGGATCTTAGTAAGGTGGAAGCAGTGCTAGATTGGCCTCAACTAACAACCCCAACAGAAGTTAGAAGTTTCTTAGTGTTAGCGGATAGTACTAACGGTTTGTTCAGGATTTTTCTAAGATTGCAACCCCTCTGACTCAATTGGCCAGTAAAAACAAGCCCTTTAGCTGGAACGTGGATTGCGAACACAGTTTCCAAGAGCTAAAGAAAAGACTCACTACAGCCCAAGTTTTGACTATTCCTTCAGGAAATGGTGGTTACACCATTTTCTGTAACACTTCAAAGAACAGGTTAGGAGGAGTACTTATGCATCATGAGAAATTAATTGCATATGCCTCTAGAAAATTGAAGGCATATGAGAAAATTACCCTACCCACGATCTTGAATTGGCTGTTATAGTTTTCGCCTTAAAATTTTGAAGACATTATTTGTATAGAGAAAAATGTGAAATATTCACGGATCACAAAATTTTAAAATATTTCTTTACTCATAAATATTTGAATATGCATCAACGGCAATGGTTAGAGCTAATTAAAGATTATGATTATACTATTAGCTACCATTTCGGCAAGGTAAATGTAGTAAAAGATGCTTTGAACCGTAAAATGCCAAAACGGTCCAGAGAATTGAGTAAAGAAATAGAAAATTTTGGGTTAGAAATCCTCACACCAGGTGATGGTAAGCTTTCAACTAAGACCATTCGGTTGACATTGCAAGATCAAATAAAAAGGACATAGGAAATTGATGAGTTTGCTAAGAAAATGAGGAAAAAGATGGATAAAGGAAAACCAACAGAATATCGAACGTCGGTTAATGGACTTTTTCAATACAAGGACAGGATTTATGTGGCACGAGATAGTGAAATTCGAAAAGAAATCCTTCAAGAAGCTCATAGTGCACCTTATTCGGTACAACCTGGATCTACTAAAATGTATCATGAAATAAAATTGTTATATTGGTGGCCGAATATAAAGAGAGAAATTGCAGATTTAGTAACCAAGTGTCTGATTTGTCAATAGTAAAGGCCGAGCACCAAAGGTCAGCAGGCATCCTAGAGCCATTACCGATTCTAGAATGGAAATGGGAAAAGATTTCCATGGATTTTGTTATGGGAATGCCAAAGACCTCAAAAGGATGTGATTCTATTTGGGTTATAGTAGATCGTCTGACTAAGTCGGCACATTTCTTACTGCTTAAGTCAACATACAAAATGGATCAATATGCAAGTCTATATATTTAGGAGATTGTTAGGATACACAGAGTTCCCGTGTCAATTGTGTCAAATAGAGATCCTAAGTTATTGTCTCATTTTCGAAAAAGTCTACACGAATCATTGGGCACTAAGTTGCATTTTAGTACCACTCTCCATCCTCAAACCGACGGCCATACTGAAAAGACAATTCAAACCCTTGAGGATATGCTAAGAGCAAGTATATTGGAATTTTGCAAGAGGTTGGGATCGCTATTTACATTTAATAGAGTTTGCTTATAATAACAATTTTCAAGCATCCATATGAATGCCTCCATACGAAGCACTATATGGAAAGAAGTGTCGACCACCTCATTTATTGGGATGAATTAGGATAACAAAAAATTTTAGGCCCTCATTTAGTTCAAGATATGATCACAGTGGTCGAAAAGATTAAGAAAAACATAGTTGCAGCCCAAGATCGGCAACGTAGCTATGCAAACAAGAGACGTCGGCCTTTGGAATTCGAAGTTGGAGATAAAGTGTTTATCAAAATATCACCTATTAAATGGATGTTTAGGTTTGGCAAGAAAAGAAAGATCACCCCAAGATATTTTGGACCATTCGAAATCAAGTAAAGGATTGGAATTTTGGCTTTCAAACTCGAACTACCTATAGAATTGAGCAAAGTTCACAATGTATTTCACGTGTCAACCATTCGGAAGTATATTCCTGACCCATCACATGTACTTAAAGAAGTCCCAACTGAGATCCAAGCATACTTGACCTAGGAGGAACGGCTCGTGAAAATTTTCATGCGAGAAACAAAGCACTTGCATAACGAGGAAGTTCCATTAGTAAAAGTACTTTGGAAAAGTGAAGTCATTGAGGAGGAATCTTGGGAGCAAGAAGACGAAATTAAAGAAAAATTCCCTAAATTATTCTATGTAAATTTTGGGGAAGAAATTTCTTGGGGGAGAGAGAGAGAGAGAGAGATTGTAACGTCTCGACAATTTCATGTCTAAATTTTTATCGTATATTAATATGTAAAAGTATACTTCAAGTCACCTATTAAACGGATGTTTAGGTTCGGCAAGAAAAGAAAGCTCACCTCAAGATAATTTGGACCATTCGAAATCAAAGAAAGGATTGGACTTTTGGCTTACAAACTCGAACTACATATAGAATTGAGCAAAGTTCACAATGTAACCCTCCGGAAGTACATTCCTGACCCACCGCATGTACTTAAGAAGTCCCGACTAAGATCCAAGCAGACTTGACCTGGGAGGAACGGCCTGTGAAAATTCTCATGTGAGAAACAAAGCACTTGCATAACAAGGAAGTTCATTTAGTAAAAGTACTTCGAAAAAGTGAAGTCATTGAGGAGGAATCCTGGGAGCGAGAAGACGAAATGAAAGAAAAATTCCCTGAATTATTCTACGTAAATTTTCGGGACCAAATTTCTTAAGAGGGAGGGGAGGGGGAGATTGTAACGTCCTAAAAATTTCATGTCTAAATTTTTATCGTATATTAATATGTAAAAGTATACTTCAAGTTCAAAAGATCAATTTCTTTAAGAATTGAAAATTTTCAATGTTGTATGATGTAAAAAGTAGAGAATTTTTTTTTGTAAATTAAGGTTTAAGGACCAAATTAGAGGAAATTATATATCGAATGTTAGGATCAAATTAATCATACTTTAATAGTTGAAGGCAGGACCAAAAATCTAAAAATCTAGAATAAATTACAATTTTGCCATTGTGTTCGAGCCTACTTTATAAGCATTCCGTGAGTAGCACAATAAAGTGTGGGCAATGCATGTCATATCACCTTGAAGTTCATGTTGAGACCTTCATTTTGGTATCAAATTTATAGACTTTTCGAGTTGGGATGAGCACAGAAAGTCGAACCAAAGTTGAACCAAAGTTGAATGAAATTTTAGAAAATCTGGAAAAGTGGCCGAGTATAAAATTATGTGGTCGAGCAGCCTACTTTGAGTGAGTCGTACAAGCAGGCGGATGATCCATCATGTTCACATGCGTTACGAAGCTTGTAACTAGAACTTTGCAAGGTATAAAGTTCTCTCGGTTAGGATCTCATTAGGATCCTCAAATATTGACGCTAACATGGCATCTCAAAATGAAAAATCTGTCTATTTACCTATCAAAATAATAAATTTGGGGACACATGTCCAAATGTAATCATGACTAGTTAGGGGCTGTTTGACAGAACTAAAAATACAAAATAAATTAATTTAATTGTACGATATTATATTCCTATAAAATAACAAAAATTTGGAAAACCAAACAATAAATAAGTGGAAGCATGGAAATAAGTAAAACCAAACATAACCTATAACACTCTATAAATATAAAACTTCAGCCACAAAGAGAAAATCACAGCCAAAAGTACAATAATGTGAGTAAAGCATTTTATGTGTTCATTTTTAGGAAATAATTCTACACTAATTCATATTTTGATTATGTTTACTCCTTATTTATGATGTTTATGTCGAAATTCTAGAATTTTGTTTAACCTATGTTAGAACCAAAAAATTTGCTTTAGAAATCTCTATTTATTTCTAAGCATTCTTTCTTAAAATTTAAGCATTGATATTATGCATTTTCTTACTGTTAAGTTGCTATTTTCTAGAGTTGAAGTCTCAGTTTTAGCTCTCTAACAGTGGATTTTATTACTCTAACATAATATTTTCACTTATTGCATTAAGTAATTCAATTCCAGAATGTTGTAAGGTTCTAAAAGAGTAGATTAGCGCTTTATATATATTTAATTCATGGAGTTTATTTCCAGCACCAGTAATTTTCTTTTGGTTGTATCTTTATAATCAATTATAGAAATTTAATGTATTCAAATGTTCCAGAGTTTCATATGACCTTAATTTAACTTTTCGTAATAGTTAAGTTGAATAGTTTTACTTTGAACAACTCTAATCTATCTTATTTGAGATCAGGAAATTTATGTGTTTAAATGATAGGTGATTGTAGTTCAAGTTATGATTACATGTTAATCCATTCAATTCCTTAAGTAAAGTTAGTTTACAAAGACTTTCACTTTGCATTTACTAAATGCTCAAGCAAGTACCTTATTTGGTTTTAGAATTTCTCTTACAATGGATATTGGCTTTTCTTATGATTGTTAAATTAAATGATAAGCTGTAGTAAGATGTTTTAATTCGAAGTGGTTCCTGGATTCGTGCTTCTAGTAGCCTCTGCAGTAAGATGTTTTGATGTTGGAATTCAAAGTGTTTCTTGGATTCATGCCTCTAGTAGCTCTCTCATAGGAACAACATGTGGAGATTATACATGTTTTCATTCAAGTATAATTATGATATTTTTGTTAAAGTGTTGAAATGAAAGCATGCTTGAAAGTATTTGAAATGTTATATGTAATCATGATCATTAAAGAGACTTAATTCA
Source organism: Forsythia viridissima (assembly GCA_030279155.1). Classification (NCBI taxonomy): domain Eukaryota; kingdom Viridiplantae; phylum Streptophyta; class Magnoliopsida; order Lamiales; family Oleaceae; genus Forsythia; species Forsythia viridissima. The sequence goes on along the minus strand of CM059041.1, from coordinate 25,897,456 downwards.
TGTGCTATGTAAGAATAAAATGGGTCACGATTAATCATAGTTCTCTAAATAGATGTACAATAATGGGGGTTGAATGCATCATGGACCATTTGGTCCAATATGTTAAGGTCACAGGCCACAGGGCCATATGAAAGTTAAGGTCATAGGGCTGTTTATAAATTCCAAGCCACAGGGCTGTTTGAGGAGTTAGGCCATTGGGCCATTGGGATCCCAAATGAGCAAAGAGTTGTTCTAAGAAAGTATTGTGACCTTAGTGCAATTTTAAGTACAATGTTTGAGCGCTCAGTGTACAAGTTTTCTATTTACGGGACGGCCCAAAGACAAGATAAAATCGGTTGCATATGCATTCAATATTCGGATATGTATTTGGTTCATATTTGAATTATGTGAACAAAATTCTTAATTCAAGAATGCAGATTTTTGTCAAGTGCAGCCTTATGTTCCCCTCACATGTATATAAATGTGATGCTCAAAGTGAAGATTACTTTTCTCTTATGTAATTGGTTTCTCACGTGTTGATTTATTTCTAGCTTATACGGATTGTAAGTTAAGCGGTAAAGTGATTATGAACAAAGTATTCTTGAAATGAATGATAACATATTTTTATTCTATGTGACTTGTTTGTTGCTTTACTCGCTAAGCTTCATAGCTTAAAAGTCATTACTTTGTAGAAAATGGATCATACATATACTGATGTAGTAAGGACTAAGAAATTGGAGTAGAACGTCAAATGATGGACGCGAGTATAATGTTATCACCAAGAGGGACGTATGGACTCACTATCCCTTATGGCCCGATTTATATATAACAGAAAGAACATACAAAATGGTCTGCATCTACCACGTGATAACATTAGAACATTTGAGAACTCTAGTGTTCATTTCATGAAGAATGATCGGTTGTAGTGTTCAAATCTATTTTGTAATTTCCTTGGAATCATCATAACTATATATAAGAATGAATAGAAAATGGTGATGCTGTTTTGTTTTGATAGGAGTCGGGATACTTAATTTTGTAAAATATAGAAACTCAATGTATTTAAAAAAAGGAAATCTTATTTACTACGCTTATGTCGATTTAAATTTTTAAGCTTTTGAATTTCGTCATTTACATTCTTAAAGTTTTACTTCTCGTTTAAGTTTTAAAATCTTAAAGATTGTATGTTATAATTTTAATTTGAGTATTAGGTGATAAGCTAATAAAGTTAAAAATGGACATAGGCATGTCTCATTTGGGACCGATATAAGGACACTGGTATCAATTAGATGCTGGCTTTTCTAACCCAACTCGAGGATACTAGAAGCCTTTAGACCTGAAGCAGAAACCGAAGCATATGTTCTGTGTTCTACAAAACGATACTAGAATCTTTTAGAAGATGGTTTTCTATTACAGTTTGAGACTACTAAAAGCCTTCAATTACCTGAAGCAAGGATAAAAAAATATTCCGAAAATTTAGGAGACGTCACAAACTAAATCAACATCTCGGTTTTCCTTGTACCTTTCATGGTTAAAACAATAAAACTAACACTTAATTGCAGTATTTGCATCATAAATGACTCGATCATCTCGATGCCAAAACTTAAAAAAAAAAAAATACAATAAGCCCACTTCATGATCGCTAGCCTATTCCATCGCGCCAATGCCAACCTTCTAAATCTGAAAATTTATTTATCTTGGGATGAGTATTTCATAAGAAACGCTCAGTAGAGAATATACTAACATGCAGGAAAAATTATATGGAATATAACTACGACATGCCATTTCTTTAAACATAGACAAGTAACATCATAATTCGATGGCCGGCACCACATAGATTCATAAGTGATTACCTTCAATCACCACTTTCGTAATGATTACCTTCAATTAAAATTTAAAGTCCCTTCATAATTATTTAGCATGGCAATCAATTCATGTAATAATTTTCCCAAAACATCATTTGCAAAACATAGCATATGTACTAATAAAAACTACCTTGCAAAACTTGGATTTCCGTTGAGTTGATTTTTTTGTTTAACTTTGGCAGTTTCTTTTTGTCAACATAAATCCGTGCATTTGCATTTTTGCTCACCAAAATTCGTGTGTTGTGTTGTGTTGTGGTTTGGGTGACCAAAATAGAAGTAAAGAATAAGGAACAAATGGAGCAAAACAATGGCTGATGTGGTGTAATTGTTTGGCTGAAGATAGGGAAGGAAATGAAGGAGTGTTTTCTATGATTTTATACCTGGAAACTTGAGGAAAAATAAGGGACTTCAAAAGTTCAAATTGGTGGAGAAGCAGTGCTAGAAAAATCTTGTTGAAAATGGATATGGTACCTGAACTAGTAGAGTTGCACAGTGTTTTGGAGAGGGGGCAAAAATCTTGAATTAAGGGAAGGTATTGCTGCTGGTTTTTGGTGGTTGAAAAGTAGAGAAAAATCAGAGATTTAGGAGCTAAAATGTGAAGAGAAAATGGGAAAACAAACAGGATTATTGCTAGAAGAAGGACTTGTCGGAAATGGTATTTGCAACTTGAATTAAAAGGAGTTGGGAATTAAATGGGATGGGTAGAAAACTGTTATGATAGGATGGGCAACTGGAATTTTTTTGTGAATATTGTTCGGGGGGAGAATAATCAGTTAGAATTGGTTGAATTTCAGAGGGAAAAAAGGGCTAGAAATGGCGATTTTCTTTGCAGCAAATGGTGTGTCAAAAGGCCGATCTGAAGTGAAAAAATTGGCTGATCATGGGGCAATTTTGGTGGTTTCTTCATGTGAAAATGGGGGCAGACTGGGGACGGTTTTTATGTGGAGATTGAGGGAAGTTTCTCTGCATTATAAGTGGGTTGAGAGGTGGGTAAATGGTGTTGAAAATGGGAGAGAAGTGGGCTGGAAAATGGAGAGTGAAATGGGTAGTTTACAAGTGATTTAAGGGGCTGTTTGGAGTGTTTTTCTTACAAAGATTAATGGGTTGCTTGGGTGTTTATTTGACAGGAAATAAGGGGCTGTTTGGGAATGTATTTTTAATGGTTAGGTGGATCGGGTTTTGGGCTAAATACTAGAGGATAATTGAATTGGAAAAGGGTCGAAACTAAGGTGAACAAAAGAGCTGAATTTGAGTCTCAAATAAGATAAACAAAATTGACCAAAAATGAACCAAGAAGACGTTTAAATTTTTGTTGGTTTTTTTTTTTTTTAATTTAAAAAATTTTTTCACGTTTAATCCAAAATTGATTCGAGAAAAGTTATTCTGGTTAAAAAAATTAATTAGTCTCCGTGATTAATAAAATTTCATGTTTGTCATATAAAAATAAAAGGCAAGTACGTACAAAAATTAATGCGACTAATTGTTTTAAAACATACTAGGAAGTTCGTAGCAACGCCAAAATTTAAAATTATTTTCTTGAAATTTAAAAGACTACAAATTTTTCGGTCACTACAGAAACTCCCTGGATCTTTTAACTTTGGAGGTATCTTTTTCTGAAGAATTGTATTAGACTCGTCTGTAAATCAACTTTTTCATCCTCTTCCAACTTCCTTTTGTTATATAAAATATCCTTAATTTGGCGTAGCTGGGTATTAGTTAAAAAAAATGTTACATGCTAATTGGAGTTAGTGCCTTAGCATCAGATGCGTCTCCGCTGTCATTCTCAACAACTTCCTTGATGGGCACATATTTTTCTTCAACTAAATCTTCTTCCTTAACACTTGTTTGTCTTTTTGCATTAATCTTTTGGCATAGATTTTTGGTAGTTGTACATCGCTTTTGGTAGTTATGGCATGTACTTGATCTTTTAGATTTGTAACTATGTTGCTAAACAATGTACCTGGTGTCCGATCAGCCAATTTCAACGCAATTTGAGTCTCCAATTCTCTGATAGAAGCTTGTTGATTTGGATAATTGGTCTCATTTTGCTGCAACATCTTATCCATTTTCAGCTAGTACTACTGAAATATCTCTCCCAAACTTGGCCTTCTCTCTTGCTGGGGGATATTTGGAGCATTTTTTTGATTGCTAGAAGTTTGTGTATTGCTTCTATCCTGGGTTGTACATTTACGAGTATAGATTGTACTATTGATCAGAAGTATTTTGAACAAAGTTTACCTGTTCGTCCAAAGTGGCTAATAACATACAATCTTCTTTAGTACAATGATAAACCCCCACAATTTTCACAAATTAAGCTTATACGGATTGCATTCACACTCTGCGATTGCCCTTTTACCAATAATTCCACTTTCTTCGTAAGTCCCTCAATGTGTGCATTAGTGGCTGAAGTATTGTCTATCTCATGTATACCGACTACTTTCTTTGGGACTGCTCAGTCAGAAGAGAACATCGAATGTGTATTTGCAATCAATTTAAACAGTCTCAAGGTTTGATTTACTAATTTATTCGTTATGGAACCATTTGCTGACGAGTCCACTTGAGACTTCGAAGTAGGTGAGAGCCCAGCATAGGTGATTTACTTATCCCGTGATTTAGACACTTTTTAAGTAACTTGTTAATCTATCTCATGCCCCGTGATAGCTATCTCCATAAAATTGCTCAAAAGAAATTTCCAGCTTCATTTTGGCCACTTTAGCTGGTGAAAAATACTTACTGTAGATATTTCTTGTCAAATAATCCTAAGTAGTGATGTTATCATAAGGTTCAGAATCCAACCATTCTAAAGCACCATCTCTCAATGTGTATGGGAATAATCTATGTTTGATAGCATAATCTCGTACCTCTTGAAATTGAAAATTTAGCACATCCGAATGTATCTAGAAATGTGAGTATCTGGATTTTCAAGTGCTTTTCCATAAAACTAAAGGTTGTTGCTGAATAAGTTGATCAAACCAGCCCTCAATTGAAAATCATTTTGCCCAAAATTAATATATACGTTGGTTGAGTGCTTAGGAGCTGCGGATGGAGTTAGCACATGTTTGGATATGCTTAAATTATAATTTTAGCTAGTCAAACAAAATTTTTATCCACACATTTCATAGGAACCATAACTTACAACCCACTTTTTATCCACACATTCACCAACAACTTATAATATAAGCACTTAGAAACTGTGCAATCGGAGAATCTCCTTTACTGATCTCCACTCTGTTTTGGTCTTGAACCTGTTGAGATGCTAATATGGTTACTTCTGCAGCAACCACTCTAGCTTGTTCATTTGTCATCATGTTTTTGTTTCAGATTTTGTTTTTTTGGACGTGTTCTCAAGTTCGTCGCCTTGTGAACTCAGCATACAACAAACACGTGTTCATGTTATAGGAGAATAAGTAACGAAAAAAATCAAACAAAAGATAAAAATAATCTAAAGTAATATCAAATAAGTAAATGGTCACCGGTAATGGCACCAAAAAATTCTTGTGTTTAGATAGTAAGTTTACAATGTCAAATAAACAAGTAGTAAAGTGGACCTAAAAAGTCCAAATTATCGTCCCACGAAGACTATTTTATTTGAACATTAATTTATCTAATTCTACCACTTATTCAATGAAACCAATATTTATAAAATTGTGTTTGTTGGAAAAATACATTTATTTTAATTTGGCTTACTAAAATTATATTGCTGATTTTTAATGTTGAAAGAGGAGGTACATTCTGACTAGACACACTGGTACCAGTTCTGAATGGTTGAGATGGTAAGCACATTTTTATTCTAGATCTGTGGGCTACAGATTTTATTTTATTTCCTTACATAATATAATATGATCACGTGAATATCAGTAACAGCTATCTTGTAGGTTAAAGTACATTCTCTTATTTTCTTGGATTTGTTTAAGAAGTAAGGGTGGTAAAAAAACGCCCCGCCCCGCCCCGGGCTGTCCCACACCGCTTATTTGTGTAATAGGAATGGTTTGGGGCAGAATTTTATTTGCCCTGCAGAGGTTGCGGGACAGTCGTGCCCCGCCAAGCCAAGCCAAGCCAAGCCGCCATGCGGGCCCATCAAATTTTTTTTTTGAAAAATAGAATACAAATTAAAATTTTGCTAGAATAGACTAAAGAAGAATCGAACTCGGGTTGAAGTTATAAACTATAAATCTCAACCACTACACCACAACCGCAATCTTGTATTTTTTTTTGTTTTGTTTGCTACAAATATTTAAAAATTGTACATTTTTTTCAATTCTACAAAAAAAAAATCGTGGGGCAGTTGGCCGGTCAAATGGTTGCCCCTCCCCATTTTGCAAATTAGCGGGTCGCGGGACTGGGCGGAGCGGGGCAAGACCGACCTACCCTCGACCTGCCTATTGCCATCCCTATTAGGACAGAAGATAATCTTGAGTTTCCTAAATACCTTCTTTTAACAAATCTAGAATAACTTTTTGTATCTTACCTACATTCTCTTATTCTCTTTGATTTGTTTAGGAAGGAAATATTTAAAGATAATCTTGAGTTTTCTAAATACCTTTCTTCTACAAATCTAGAATATCTTTTTGTATGTTTCCTATTAATTTTCTTACCACTCTTATTGCATATTTTTAGGTAAGAAATAATTCCTAATTTGACTATTACTTTGTCTATAAGTAAGAGTACAAATCAATAAGGAATTAAGCTTTGAAAAAATATTTTTGTGCTCATGTTCTTCAAGCTCCAAACTGCCGACTCCATTGATGAAAGAACAAGACATCAAGCTTCATTGATTTAGTTTCAAAGTAAAAATATTTTCTTCAAACTCATTGAAGAATCCAAAACAAATTGGTACTCAAAGAACAATTCCATATCTTAATTAATATACTTGGTGAGAAGTTAAGAACATGGGTTCTTAATCCAAGTGGTGCTTGCGGTCAAGTACAATAGAGAAGTGGCAATAAAGTGTGGGTTTGATTCCACTTCATCAACAAGTCCAAATGAGAAGTATCAAAAGATAGTTGATCTATATTCTTTTGATTGTTATTTTTTTAATTTTGCGAAATTACAAAACCCAGATACTATTTCATTTAAGATTATTAGTTGATTGTTTTTACCCATGGCATGGGGCCCATGGATGTTTCCCTTCGGAGTTGACTGCATTACATCTTGTGTTCTTGTTATTTTTAAATTCCGTACTTAACAAAATATTGTGAACACTGTTAGGAGGTACGTGTGTGAGTCAGAACTGTTATCATTGTCACTCACCAGTTCTAACTACGTTCTGTCAATTACTTGTTTAATTAAGATTAAAAATATTTTTAATTTAATTAATCTAAGTTTTATAACTTTAAATTGGTATAAGAGAAGGTACACTATTATAAGTGTGATCTGAAAACCTAGATATGAATGGAGCATCATTTAGACTGACGATTATAGATGGAACTAATTGTACATATTGGAAAATTAGGATTCAAGTCTATTTCCAATCCATTAGATGAAAATTCTTGGCACTCTATTGTCTATGGTTATAAAACTCCCATTGTTGTTGAAAATGGTGTGGAAAGAGAGAAAAAGGCGAAGAGTGTCTCTTTTGTGGATTCTAATCAATTTCGTTTGATCTCTACATGTCCAGTTGCTAAAGAAACTTGGGACATCTTACAGATTGCTCATGAGGGAACCTCTATTGTCAAGTTATCCAAACTTCAAATACTTTCTCTAGAATTTGAACAATAATGAACAGTTCAAAGACTTCTATGCAAAACGTAGTGACATCACCAATACAACTTATACCTTGGGAGCTCGGAGATCAAAATTGTAAAAAAAAAATTCTCAGATCCTTGCATGATCGTTTTCATTCCAAAGTAACTGCCATAGAAGAAAGTAAGAAGATTGAGAAAATGAAGGTTGAATAATTGGTGGGATCATTGATGACATATGAACTACATCTACAAATGAGGAAGAAAGAAAAAAGGGTCTAGTATTGCCTTCAAAATTAAAAAAGATGAAGAAGAGATTGATGGTGAGGAGAATGAAACTGATGAAAACATGGCTATGCTCACCAAACAATTTAAAAGATTTCTAAAAGGAAAGAACTTGAATTCTCCACTACAACAAAATAAGAGATTTCTAAACAACACAAAGCAAAATCCTACTACATCTATGAATAGATCTGAAAATCAAATTCAAAGTCATGAGTGTGAGAGTTTTGGTCACATACCCTCTAAATGTGCAAATACTCTAAAGAAATCCCATATCAAGAAGGCCATGAATATTAATTGGAGTGAAGATGATGAAAAAGATTCAAACTCAGATGGACGACAGAACTGCTGATAACCAAGTAACTTCTTTAACTGTGAACTTATAGTCTAGTACTGATTCCTTGCAAAACTTGATTGCAGGTTTTGACTCCTTGAATACACCATCAGAATGACTAAGCCGTGTATGTTCTAACTGCATTAGCGTGAACGAAAAATTAAAAGATGAACAAGAAAATCATATTTTTAGTCATGTAATGATGGAATTTTTGGAAGATGATAAGGCATCAGTTGATACTAAAAATGATAGTCTAACCAACCTCTTAAAGGAGAAGGGCTTTCAAATTGTGGACCTACTTGATGAATTATATAAATCAAAAGAAACAGTCAAACAACTAACAATTGGATCCTCTCGCCTGAGTGAAATGCTTAGCTATGGAAGGAGTTCAAACGTCAAAGAAGGTTTGGGATATGATGGAAAATGAAAATGAAAAGTCTTGAATAAGAATAATTTTGACAAAGAAACACAAAATGTTGTATTTCTAGGCAGAAATAATCACACTGCAATCAAAACTGAGACTAACTCGCCTATGCAGGTTCTGACCAATGCCAAGACTATAATTCAGACTCTTTCATCAGTTAAACAACCAAGGTATTAAGTCCCAATGTAAAGAGGTAAATCAAAATCCTTTGTAAAATATTGCAGCTGTGGTAATTTAGGACATGACTCATTTCATTGCTTATCTAATAAGAACTTGATTAGTAGACAAATGAGACACCATATCAATACTAAAGTAAGACAAATTTAGGTTAGAAAAAGTGATTTAAATTGTTATATGTTTGATGTTGCCTATAGAACATTTGTTCCTAACTCATGGTATTTTGATAGTGGATGTTCTAGACATATGGCTGGTAATCGATCTTATCTAACTAGTTATAAGGGTCATGTAGATGGGTGGTTACCTTTGGTGATGGGGGCACAAGGTAAAATTGAAGGTGTAGGCACTATCTTGATTGATGGATTTTCTTCTTTAAACGAGGTGCTTTTTGTTGTAGGTATAAAAGCTAATTTTATTAGTATAGGCCAACTATGTGATGATAAACACTTAATTATGTTCTAAAAAAATTCATATAAAGTCTTGAAATATGATGGTAATTGTAATCTTCATGGTACTAGGTATAGTGATAAATGTTATCTTCTTGACACCAAAATTACTTGTCATGTTTCAAAGACTGATTCTACCGAACTATGGCACAAACAATTGGAATATTTGAACTACATTGATCTGTTGAGACTAACAAAATTAAATACAGTATGAGGTGTTCCTAAGCTCACTGATAAACCTGAAGGAGTGTGTGGTTCATGCGAAAAAGTAAGAAAACTAAAAGTACACACAAGCAGGGTCAGTTTCTTACTACATCTCATGTATTAGAATTACTTCATATGAATTTGATGGAAACTATTCAAACTGAAAGTAATGGTGGCAAAAAATATATCTACGTTTATGTGGATGACTTTTCTAAATATACTTAGGTAGACTTCTTAAGATAAAAGTCTAATGTTTTTGAAAGATTTAAATTTTTGCACCTAAAATTAACAATAGTGAAATACTTTAAGGGGATAAAAATAATGAGAATTAGAAGGGATCATAGAAGGGAGTTTGAAAATGCCAGTTTCTACATTTTGTCATAAATATGGCATATTTCACGAATTCTCTGCTCCTAAAACCTCTGAACAAAATAGAGTTGTAGAAAGAGAAAGTAAGTCTTTACAAAAGATGGCTAGAGCAATGCTAAACAGCAAGAAACTTTCTGTTAAATTGTGGGCTGAATCTATTAATACTGCTTGTTATATTTTGAATCGTGTGTCATTAAAAACAGGTACCATTCAAACTCCCAATGAAATCTGGAAAGGAACAAAATGAACCTCAAGTATTTCCATATTTTCGGTAGCAAGTGCTATGTGTTAAATGATCGAGATCACTTCGGTAAATTCGATTCAAAAAGTGATGAAGGTGTTTTTATTGGTTATTCTGAAAACAACGGAGCTTACAGAATTTATAACATGCATACTCAAACCATCATTGAATCTATCAACGTAAAAATTCGATAAGGAATTAAGCTTTGAAAAATATTTGTGTGCTCTTGTTCTTCAAGCTCCAAACCGTCGAATCCATTGATGAAAGAACAAGATATCAAGGTTCATTAATTTAGTTTCAAAGAAAAAAAGTTTCCTTCAAGTTCATTGAAGAATAAAAAACAAACTGGTGCTCAAGTAACAATTATGTGAAATTAAAAACATGGGTTCTTAATCCAAATGATAGTTGCAGTCAAGTACAAAAGGGAATTGGTGATAAAGTCAAGTCTGGTGGATTTGATTCCACTTCGTCAATAAGTCAAAAAGAGAATTATCAAAATAGAGTTGATCTATATTCTTTTCGATTGTTATTTTGTTAATTTTGAGAAATTACAAAAGCCGGATACTATTGTATTTTTAATCGAGATTATTAGTGAATTGTTTGTACTCATGTCATGGGGACCCGTGGATGTTTCCCTTCAGGGTTTATCACATTACATCTTGTGGTCATGTTTAATTCTTTAAATTCCGCACTTAACAAATTGTTATTAAACAAACACTGTTAAGACCTACGTGTGTGAGTCTGAACTATTATCATTGTCACTCTCCAGTTCTGATTGTGTTCTATCCACTACTTATTCAATTAAGATTAAAATTATTTTTAATTTAATTAATCTAAGTTTTAGAAATTTCAATGTTGATACTATGATTACCTAAAAATAGAAAAACAATAAAATGAACAAATATGATAGTTAAAGTGTAGCTCACGATTTCACCGTAGTTATCGCCTTTAATCTCGCATCTCAAGTCATTTTATAAAGTTATATTCAGTCGAATTCACTAATCAAATCAATATACATCTCTCGAGTTCAAATCAATCATATTTAGTTAAGTCAACTCACTATATCTCTATGTAAATCTAAATAAGCCTTAACTAAACGCATTTAAGTACCTAGGAATTCACTCAAAGACCGCAACAATAACAAAAACATATCTCTACCTTTTGCCTAATTGTCGGATTTTACTACGTGGTCTAAATTGATAACTCACCTCTCGACTCGTTAAAATTCACACATCAATGAATTAGTGATCAAGTAATTCAAACATGAATGGAACAAGCAAAATCAATACATGAATCCATGAATTCCACAAAACTTGAGAATTGAAATTAAACTTTCAAAATTAGGTTACGTACCGTTCGTCCCAACTGATAGTTTAGCTACTCATCATAAGTGAAAAAGAACACATAAAGAATTTGGAATACATCACCGTATGTCAAAAGCAAAACAAGAATAATGGGGTATCTTGCACCAAGAATTTACCCTCTTCACATTTCAATCTTGAAAACTGTCATTCTTTTCCGTTCTTGTTGGCTCCTTCAAGTCGCCTCTTGTCTCCTTAATTTTCCCACCTTTAATCTGACCTAAATTAGTCTTTATGTAATGTTTAATGTCCCTAGAACTCATTTACATGGAAAGGACCAAAGTATCCCCAACTAATGAAACCAAAACATCTAAAAATCTGCTCGGTCAGGTTGCGGTTTGCAAACTACGACAAACAAAGGTTCGAGCATTTGCTGTGGTCTGGCCGTGGTTTGCATACCATGGCTGGATAAACAGATTCTTAGTTTGCCAATTTCCTCTATTTTGTAGTTTGGTCTCTCAACTTTTAAATTTGTACAATTTGGTCCCTACTTAAATTTTTTTTTTTACAATTTGTTAATTTTTTTCTCCAAGTCCTTCAAAATTGATCCCATACCTTCCAAGATCTTCCACATTGGTCCCCAAACATCCTTATTCATTCAAATTTGATCTTTCTCAAGTTTTAAAAGTGTGTAAATCAGTCCTTAAACTTTTTATAAGTTAAATTCCACTAGTGTACCCTCATGTTAGTCTTCACTTACTTCCGAACGACTCCAATTAAGCTTGAATCCTCTATTTTTGCTCTATTTACCCTCAAATTTTGGTTTTACCTACAATGACAATATTTACACCAAATTAAATAGAAATTCGCTCCATTTGTAATTATATATCAAGCTTATAAGTTAGAATAATCGTGTAAAATGCACTTATCAAGTAACATATATAGTGCCTATCATATGTTTGGTGCATGTTACATGTGTCACTCTATGTGTCACTCTATGTGTTACATGTAGTATCATCTTTTGACAATTAACGATACAAAATTGGATATTTGTGACAGGCTAAAAGTTTTCATATAATTTTATCTTTAGCCATATTTTGAAGTTTTTTATTATTTGAGAGCAAATCGGGCTAACACATGGAGTCATTGAGAAGTAACACACTTGAGTAGAACATGTTACTTGTTTTATTAAGAAGTTCATTTTAATAACTTTAGTAACACACGTGACTTTTGATTTTTATTAAGGTATCATGTTCTTTCAATTTTCAAATTATATTATCAATTTTTTAGTAACTTGTGCGTTACTACATGTGTTACTATATGTGCTTCAATGATTTTATCACACTGAGTGTGATAATGTCTTCTTTTGTTGAGTTATTAAGAAGTAACACACATGAGTAAAACATATGTTGCTTTATTAAAAAGTTCAATGTAATAACTTTAGAAACACATATACAGTACCTATTAAAATGCATGAATCATGGTGATTTTTGTCATGCGAATTTTTAGAATTGAGTAACACATGTAAATTGTGTATTACATATTGTGGCTTTTTCAACTTAGAGACATATTTTTGAAATGAGTAACACATGTTACTATATATTACAATACTTTTTGATGCATTTTGAAATGAGTAACACATATAGTGCCTATCATATGTTATTGAGAAGTAACATATGTGTCTGAATTATGGCAGGAAAAGTAAATTAATATGAGGAACGCTTGATAATCTAGTTACTAAGAAGTAACACACATGTTAAGTGCAGTTATTGAAATGCATGAATCGTGTGAATTATGCTTGTTCAAATAAATAACACATATGCCTAACATGTTTGTTCAAGCATACTGTGATCATCTTATACTAAATAGAGTAACATGGTGTGTTATTGATAAGTTATATTTTAAACTAAGGTAATGTAACATAGTGTGTTACAGTCTTATTTTTTACAAGCACGGAAAATATCCATATCTTCTTACATTATAGTGGTGAAGGGAATGAAAACTATGAATACAACAATTTCAAGAAGGCTGGGATCTTAGTTCATCTAGAATGCACATTCAACATCTTTGTTGAAGAAATTTATTCAAAATTGGAGTGAATCAAACAGACATGGAGATAAAAATTCAATGTCAAGTGAAGCATAATGAGCCTCCGATAAAGATTAAAACCAATAAATCCTTCGTGTTCTATTTGGAATTGAAGATAAAAGACAAGGATGTTATGAACTTTCCCTTATGCATTGATATTTCAACAGAGCTAGTAGTGCATCACTTAATCTTTATCAATGGTTTCATTTGCAAAATACAGCTACTGCTGCAAGTTCAAAGATGCTTCAACTACAATTATGTTATGAAAGAAATAACACAACAGTTGTAGCCAACTATTCGAGACATTACATATGTGGTTTCTCATTACTTACATTATGAAAGAAATAACATAGCCAACTGTTGAAGACATTGCATATGTGGTTTCTCATTACTTACCAAAAGTTGACAACATAATTATGGAAGTTGAAACTACCCTAAGTTTTCATCCAAATGTTGATAAAATTGAAAGAAATTATATTTTTGCAATAAAGAGATCTTGATGAATAATGTTGCAATATATGCCATCCGGAACCACTTCCAATTCAAGGTGAAAAAAATCAGAAAAAAGGTATATGACCTAAAATGCATGGATTTGTGTTGTCAATGGTTTTTCAAAGCTTCAAAGGTCAAAAAAATCAACAACTTCAGAGTAAAGTACATTAGAAAAGAACATGTATGTGTCAATGGATATTAAATTAGGAGATCATCGACAAGCATCTAATTCATTGGTAGCAAGTAGCATCAAATATAAGTACATCTATGCAAAAACCATATACGCTAACATGAGGAATTAGTATGGGGTGTCACCGAGTTATCATAAAGCTTGGAAGGCTCGAGAGCATGCATTTGTGGAGTTAAGAAATGATCCAAAGGAATCGTATAGAAAACTTCCTACATACTTGTACATGTTGAAAGTAACAAATAGTAACAAATCCAGGATCAATTACAAAACTAGAGATCGATCTGAACAATCGGTTCAAGTACTATTTCATGGCTTTAGGGGCTTCTTTTCAAGGATGGAGGTACAAGTAATTGTAATTGATGGAACATTCTTAAAAAGGTATTATGGTGGTAGTTATTCATAGCATGAATCCGTAAATAACAATATTTTGTATTAGCTTGTGGAGTTGGCGACAATGAGAACAACAATTCATAGGAATGATTTTTACAAATGTTGAAAGTATCTTATGGAGATCGAAAAAACTTGTGCATCATATCAAATAGACATTGGAGCATAGAAAATGCAATACATAAAGTATATCTGGAAGCCATGCATGGTGTTTGTTCGTACCATTTATTTCAAAATTTAAAGAAGACTATTTGCAAAGGTAAAAAAAAAAAAACATAACAGATCACTACAATGCAGCTGCTAGAGCCTATACAAAGGTTGAATTTGACAACCACATGAGCCAACTTGAGAAAATTAACAAAAGAATTCGACCTTATTTGGTAAGTATTAATGTTTATTAGTATAACATAATGCTTTTAACAATTATAATATACTAATTGACAAGATATTGTTCTTCATATAAGAAGAAGCTGGATATCATATATGGTCGATGGCCTACATGACAAAGAATAGATATTCAACAATGATGTCAAACATAGTCGAGTCAGTCAATACAGTTACAAAACTGATAAAGAGTTTTTCTATAGAGTATTTGTTGGAATTCTTGAGATGCTATGTACAAAATTGGTTTTCCTAAAATCGAGAAGATGCACGTGCAAGATTCACTACACTTGCAACAAAATATGAATGTCTGATGTGGAAAAATTCAAGAGACGCAATCAAAATAAAGGTAACAGCTAATAATTTCTTGATTGTTTCATTGTAACAACAAGTAGGATGTCGATACAAATGTTGTGATTTGACATGATGGTGTGAGTATGTGTTCATGTTGATCCATGGTAAAACTTTAATACAAAGTATCATGCATTGAAAAAATACAATAACACAGATGTTACTAAAGAAGAATAATCATGATTTATGCCTTTTAACATATACTAATATATATGTTACTCATACCTTAATAATGTATAGCACATGTAACATACCATGTTGCTAAAAGCAAAAAATTATGAGAAAGTGAAAGTAATCTACAAAAATGCAAAGAGAGATCTCACCATTACTAAATACTCTCCATTTTTCTTTATTGTGTGTTAGATTCCAGTATGATTACAATATTGAGTGGTGATGTGTCTTTTATTTGAATGAAAGAAAAGGTTGTGTTGTTAGCTTTCACTTCTTCAGTGTGATTCTAGTTTCATCTTGGTTTCAAAATAGTTGAAACACACATGTTACTAAAAGATTAAATTTGTTAGCCTTTGATGCACAAAATATAAATTAAAAAGTATATCGTAACACATATAGTAACACACATGTTACCGAAAGCAATAAATTAACTGATCGTGCTTAAAATTTTTAATGTTACTGTCGTTCTTTTCAAAAATTAATCATCTCTTTCTTCCTATGCCACTTGATTGGGATTTTTGTTCTTTGTTCACTTTGAAAAATTTCCAACCTCTTTTTCCTAGTTAGTGAATTTTCCCATGGCCTACATGCTAAAATTTTGTGATGTATTGTTTATTGGTTATTAGTTATATACAAGCTTATATATATGTACCTCGTAACTTGCATATGTATCTTCATCTAGCCAAGTGCTACACTAAGTTAATGATGGTATATCTTCCTATTTAGTGAACGTGCACGAAAAGACTTGCTCATGCAATATATTTCAAATGAAAGAGATTACATGCAAACATACACTATCAATAGTTGTAGACAAACATCTCAGTTATTACAACTATTGCTCCAAATTGTACACAAAAGAATCATACATGAATGCATACAAAGGGACAATCTTTCCACTTGGGATGTGTACAGATTGGGTTTTACCGGATGATGTTTCCTGTACCATTGTACTGCCACCAATATCAACAAGAAAATATGGAAGACTGAAAGAAAATTGGTATCAATTGAAGGGAGAGGGAAATCAAGTAACAAAATGTGGGAGTTGTTGAGCATATGAGCACAATCAAAGAATGTGCAATAACCCAACACCATTGAAGCCGAAGAAAAAAAGGAAACTGTTTATGAATTTTTGAATATTTTTCTATTTTATTTTAGCATCGAGTGTTTTTAGCAATTGTTCTGGTTTACACAGCTTCCTTTCTTCATGATTGCTCGAGTGTTTTTAGCAATTGTTCTGGTTTACACAGCTTCCTTTCTTCATGATTGCTTGTTGGATGGAGGAATGGAGTTGTGATCTTTCCAGTGTCTGGAATTTCTGTAGCAATTGACAAATCTTTTTATTCAATTAATAATTGAACCTTTTCATTGGATCCTTTGTTTACAGCTTGACCCAAATTTTAATTTTTAATGCTAGGCAGAGGTATATTTGTCATCGTCCTGTATTTTAGTTGGTGCATTTATCTTGAATGAACATTGTTGATACAATCTCAATGTTTACATGTTGATGTTGTCACTTTTTGAGGATTTTTACAATATGCAGTTTGCCAAAAGGTATATTATATTCATGGTGCAATTGCCAAATAGAAATACTAAAAATTGTGGCCATTTCTTGATGTAACATATTGCTTATTGATTTTTAAAACATGTATTACTTGTGCAGACTGTGTATACAGTATGCCAACTAGCAAATTTATAGGCTAACATGTGTGTTACCTATAGGATAACACATTTTTTAGCTTGAAAATTAAAATATTATTAACAAATGAGCACATTTCACATAACAAAATGAGCACACATAACGTAGCTGGCATAGGACTTATTTTGAGTTTCTTGAGATTATGTAAAGATTTCTGGAGATTGATAACACATATTTTTCAAGATCATTTGAAGTTTGATCTTTGAAAAACCTACGTTCTCAAACCCGTCCTATGCAGGAAAAAAAAAAATACAGAATGCAATGAATACATGGCAACATATGATCTTACCAACACAAGACATGAGTAACACATGAAAAAATATATCAAATTCTATATTTCAGCTCAATAACTAAAAATTTGGAAGACATATAACCTCCTGGTCGTCAATAATGATAACAACTATGAGCTAAATAACAGCATTTACAATAAAAATGGCATATAAAACATGTCATCCGGGGTAACACATATGTTACTTACATGGAGGAGAGCGTAAAAACTTATGTTACATAAAAATAAATCATATACAAACATACAAATTCCGACACTAAAATGAAATGCGTTTCTGAATTTCCATACTGATATAAAAAATCATCAATGATGTGCACTCTATGTTATTCTACCTAACACACGTTCATCATTCGTGTCGTACCCTTCATCCAAATTTTTCATGGTGTATTTATAAAATTGGACAGAAAGACTAAGGTGAACTTCATCAATCTTGAATGTCATTGTCACTTCTTCCATTTTTGATGAAAAAATTAATTAGCATATTTGATAACATATGCAAGACTATTACCACCGTAAAAAAAACAAATAAGTTAGGAAAATCAGTTCCAGGCCTAGTTTATAATTTAATTCAAACAATTGGATTTCCAAGGTATTTTATTCAATATAACTAACATTTGTTGTTGCTGAGGTATATTATCCAAAATGTTGACAGTCAATTGATGAGTGCAATTTTAGTATATATTTTACCCGCTTATCTTATTTTGTTAGTAACTATTTATTGATGTACTAATTAATGTCTTATTTGGATTAAGACCAATTTGAACGACTAAGAAGATTAAGAGACCAAGGTGGAAGTTTTTGGAAGTGTGTATCAATTTTAAAGCTTGCAAAAAGGACTGAACCTGTATGAAAAACTTTAAATAGGGACCAAATCACAAAATTCTGAAATCTTTGGGACCAAACTACAAAATGTGGAAATTAAAGGCAATTTACGGCAGAACTCTCTGTTTGCTGCGGTCAACTATGGCCAATTAATAATTTCAATATTTGCCACAATTGGGCCACCACAAATAAACCGTAGTACATCTAGACTTTTTTTTTGTATTATTTTCAATTGTAATTCGGGGCTTTTTTCTTCCTTTCAAATGCACGAGTTTCAATACGAAATTGGGACTATATATATGAAGACCGAAACTAGGTCAAATTAAGAGGAGGACAACGGCTAAGAAACGAGAAAAAGAATCACATGGCAAACAAGACTTTTGAAAGATTTCTTCTCCTTCAATCCATATCAGATTCTATCAAATTTTTTTTATAATTTAATTATGTTCTTCTAAATTTCTTGAGCCAATGTAGACGATGAAATCGTGTTAAACAAAGCGGTCATCTTGTTATCCTTTTAATTCCGTTTCGAGCTTAAACTTTCATGATTCATTCTTGAAGGGGAAGAAATCTTCCAAATGTCATGCTTGCTACGTGATTCTTTTTCTTGTTTTGTAGCCATCGTCCTTCCCTTAATTCTACCTAGATTCAATCTTTATATAGTCCTAACTTCGTATTCAAACTCCTCCACTTGGAAGGACGGAAAAATCCCTGACTTCCAATTGAAAATAATGCAAAAAAAGTTCGAAATGGCCGCGGGTTTGCTTGTCGCGGCCCAACCGCGACAAACAGTGAAATTATTAATTGGTTGCGGTCAACCGTTGCTTGCATACCCTAGTTGACCGTGGAAAATAGAGAGATTGATACAAATTATTAATTTCATGATTTTTCATGTTTAGTCCCCAAGACTTCAAAAGTTTGCAATTTGGTCCATATTTCAAATTTTTCGTACATGTTAGTTCTTTTTACTCCAAAGCTTTAAAAATGAGCCCACTCCCAAAAACTTCCACTTTGGTCTCTGAATCTTCATATTTGTTCACAATTGGTTCTAATCCAAATAAGACATTAATTAGTATATTTATCAATAAATAATTACTCACAAAATAGAAAAATTAGCGCAAATGGTCCCTAACATTTGCTCTTATAGTGCAAATGGTCTCTAACCTTTCACTTTTCGTGGAGTGGTCAATTGGTCCTTATTTGATAAAAAAAAAGGCAAATATGCCCTTATTTTTATTTAGAACAATTTTCAATTGGATTCTTAACTTTTGCAAAAAATACAAATGGGTCCAATACTTTTATTTTTTTTTAAATTAAAAGAAACTAACAAATTGATAATATACTAAATTATTTTATATATTTTACGAAATATTATAAAATAACTAAAATTTAAGCACATAATTATTAACAAACGTGTTATTTATTTAACTTAATTTTTATTCAAAATTTTCACATCACATAACAATTACATATACCTAAAGTGCAATAATTTTATATTTTTCTCTTATGAAAAATTTATTTGACACGACTAGAGTGATATATTTAATATACTAAATTAAATATTATTTAATAAATCTGTTAGACTTATTTGCACATTTTGCAAAGGTTAGAAATCCAATTGGAATTTTTTAAACTAAAACTAAGGGTATTTTTGTCTTTTTTATCAAATAAGGACCAATTGCACACCCAAATGAATATGTTAGGGACCACTCCACCAAAAATGAAAGGTTATGGACCATTTGTGCACTATTGACATACGTTATGGACCATTTGCGCCAATTTCGCCAATTTCTCAACAAAATAAGATAAGCATGTAAAATTTATACTAAAATTACGCTCATGAAACGTCCCCAAACTTTATTTTGCTAGTCTTCGAGCAAAAATTGAGATAAAAATACTATTTATTCTTACATTTTTATTAAAGCACTCTGCATTCACTTCATCAATCAAACTAATAATAATTAATGGATAAAAGTACATGTACTATAAAAAACTTGGAAAAATATCACTCCCACATATATCAATTCACATATATCAGTTAATAGGCTTGTGTAATTAGATTGGATATCAAAGCTACAGTAACCAAACAATTTCCAAGAATACCATGTCAATCCCCAAATCTCACAATATGTATGGAAGAACATTACTCTCAGAAGAAAATAATCACAAACTGTATGTGCTCAAATAACATGGTAAAGTAAGCGATTTTGAATAAAAATGGTATCCTACATTCACCCCCGATATGTGCATGTTAATGAAACTTGTCCATGATTTAGAAGTGAAAGTACAATCTCTCAGATATTAATAGATAAGTAAAGCCAATTTTTATTTTTATTTTCAAATATCACTACCCCCTACGACCCATAGTGTTAGCATTCACTTCAGACATTTGCTCTCTAAAATCAAGAGTGACTTTAATTTGGTTGTATTGTAGGCTTAGGACATGGCTAATCAAAGAATTGGATAAATGGATAAACAAGGTATGAGTGAGAACACTAGAGATTTTTAAGACTAGGGTCATTGTGAATTTTCTCTCTTTTTTTTCAAACTTTTTCCAAATAACCTTCTCTTTTTTGTTTTTTTATAAGTGCACCGTATAGAGCGAGTGCACATTTTTCAACATTTTTTTTCTTTGATCTCTTTCACTCTATACCCTTCATCATCATCTTTTGAATCCCTTTTCTTCTTCTTCAGTTTTAATTTTTTTATTTTTTTTTCTGCCCCTCATTCTTCTTCGTTTACGACTTTTAGGCACCACCATTTGATATAGATTGTTCTCTACGTTCTCAATCATAAAAAATGACATGAAATATGGATTACATTATGAACGTAGATTGGCTCAGGGTATGGATAGTTGGCTAACAAAGAAAAATTCAAAGCTTTTTACGCTTTTTTTTATATTATGCATAAGGTTTAAACTGGCTGCTAGGGATCAATGTTCATTTGGTAGGCTAGAAAGCCTCAAACCCATCAAAGATGGCCTAACTATCACTTTCTAGAGAGTAAATTAGTCATCCAACGACACCAATCTTACGAGCTTTCAAGTGCAGTGATACCTTGAAAAAAAGAAAAAGTAAAAATTGGGCATAAAGGAGTTCTCTCCAAGAAGATATAAGGCTCAAGACTCAGTTGGAATTTGTTTTATTTAACACGTGAATTCTCTTCAATGGATTAATCACTTTCACTTGTTGATCTTCTCTTTTCACACTTGTTACTAACCTCAACATGCTAAACTAGCAAACACAACGTCACATTACTCCAAGCTAAAGATAATACAAGTAGTAAAATCAAAAAGTCATTACTTTATCCAATTTCCAACGTCTCTATGCACCGTGGCTTAATTTTTTAAACACCTCACCCCCAAATCTATTCTAAACATTCTCCTCAATGTTTTAATTTATAAGGACAATGTTTTAATTTATAGAATTCAATTAAGTGCATGAAAATGCAACCAGTATATAGGAATAAAGAGAGACAAAAAGAGAATAGAATTTACATGGATTGTTGGTACCACGTACTCCTATTAAGAAAAACAATAAGATAAACACAAATTTTGTCTTTGTTTTTGTTTTTTGTTTTTTGTTTTTTGTTTTTTGTTTTTTGTTTTTTTATGTCATTTTTTTATTTTAGTTTTCTTCTTTTTATTTTTTATTTTTTTTCCAACCTGGATAGATAGGATCACTCAATCAATTTCTTTATCCTCCTCTCGAGAGTTAATCTTCAAATATGGTTGTAATATTTGGGCATTCACTTTGAAAATGTCACCATTTTTGGGATTTTCAACCTCAATCGCTCCATAGGGTAAACTATATGAACAATAAAAGGGTCTGACCATCTAAAACGTAACTTACCTCAAAACAGATGCGAACGAGAATTGTACAAAAGTACTTTGTGACCCATAGTGAACGATTGTCTTACTATGTGATTGTCATGAAATATTTTCATTATTTTCTTGTAGACTTTTGCATTCTCTTAAGCGTTATTTTGAATCTCCTCAAGTTCTGCCAGCTACAATTTTCTCTTTAATCAAGCTTCTTACAAATCAAAATTGAATTTCTTGATGGCCCAATAAGCTTGATGCTCCAGCTTAACCGGTAGGTGGCAGGCTTTCCCATGCACTAGTCTATAAGGAAAAATTTCAATTGGTGTTTTGAAAGATGTTCTATATTCCCACAATGCATCAATAAGTCGTAGAGACCAATCCTTTCTATCAGGTCCAACTGTCTTCTCCAAAATCTATTTTATCTCTCAATTTGAGACCTCTACCTCACCACTAGTTTGTGGATAATATGGGGTTGCAACCTTGTGTGTGATAGAGTACTTTTGCTAACAGGGTTTGAAAAGGTTTATTGCATAAATGAGAGCCTCCATCACTGATTATGGCCCGTGGAGTGCCAAAGCGAGATAGAATGTTGCTCTTCAAAAATGTAACCACACATTTGTGATCTTTGGTCTTACATGGAACTGCTTCGACCCATTTGGAAACATAATCGACGCCTACCAATATGGAATGATAGCCAAATGATAGGAGAAAAGGTCTCATGAAATCGATCTCCCATACGTCAAAGATTTCAACTACGAGAATAGGGTTGATCGGCATCATGTTTATTTTCAAAATGCTTCCCATGCGTTGACACCTGCCAAATGAAGAACAAAAAATATAAGTGTCACAAAAAAGAGAAGGCCAATAAAACAACATTGTAAAATTTTGGCAGTAGTCTTTTTAGCACTGAAATGGTCTCCACAAGCTTGGCCATGGCAAAAAGAGATCACACTTTGGAGTTTACTTTCTGGGACACTTCTCCTTATAATTGGACAACACAATATTTGAAAAAATAAGGATCATCCTAAAAGAAGTTTCTCACTCCATCTAAGAACTTAGTTCTATCATGTTTAGTCCAATGCTCTGGAAGTTGACCTATAACAAGATAAATAACTATGTCAGCAAACCAGGGTAACATCAATACTCATAAGTTGTTCATCTGGAAACAACTCATTTAAGATAGCTTTTCCTGCATATAGTCAAATATGAGATATGTAGTCAGCTACAACATTTTCATAACCCTTTTTATTCCTAAACTCAATGTCAAATTCTTGCAAAAGAAAATCCACCGTATCGACCTTGGTTTACCATCTTTCTTAGTGAGAAGATATATGAGGGCAGGATGGTTAGAAAAAATAATTACTTTACACCCTACAACATATGATCGAAATTTATCTAATGTAAATACGACTGCTAACATTTTTTTCTCCGTAGTAGATTAATTCATTTGTGCATCGTTAAGAGTCCTACTAGCATAATAAATGACACAAGGCAACTGATCTAATCTATGTCCTAAAACTGCTCCTACAACATAATCAGATGCATCACACATGAGTTCAAAATGTAAATCATAATCAGCTGGTCAAATGATTGGTGGTGCACTAGTCAACAACTTTTTCAGTTCAAAAAACAAGAATAATTAAAGACAAATGGTAGAACTTTAACAAGTAAAATGCATAAGAGTCTAGAGATTTTACTAAAATCTTTAATGAATCTTCTATATAAACCTGCATGCCTAAGGAAAGATCTTACTTCTTTCACTGATTTTGGAAGTGGAAGATTGGAAATAAGATCTACCTTAGCCTTGTTTTACCATAAAGTGACATTTTTTTTCCAATTTAAAACCAAGAATAATGTGACCAAGAATAATACCTTGTTTCACCATGAAGTGACATTTTTTTTCCAATTTAAAACCAAGTTCTTTTCTTCGCATCCCTGCAAAACTAAAGTTAGATTGCGCTAACATTCATCAAGAGAATCTCTATACACAGAAAAATCATTCATGAACACTTCAAGATAACTCTCAACTATGTCAGAAGATACTAACCATACATCTTTGAAAAATAGCATTACACTAAGCAAATGACATTTTGATAACCTAATATTAACTAACCAAGAGGAGGGTGAATTGGTTTCTACAAACTTCTTCGATGAACAATATCAAAATAAGAAACTTTAAGAAATATAGATTAATCAAGTAATAAATGTAAGCAAAATGTAAGTAAATGAAAGGGTAAAGAGAGAGAGTGTGCAAACGATATGTTTATGGAAGTTCAATCCAAACTAATGATCTACGTCCCACTTACCAAACTCCCCATCATGAGCATGGCCTTTCTACTATATTGATTGACTTATAGTGCAATCAATACCCTTACAATGCTTCTGGGAGCACTAATCCTTATACAATATTGAGCTTTAAGAGACCTCAATATGGCCCAAAGATGTAACGAAATTGATTTACAATAATATTTTTCTCTTAATAAATGATAGATACACATTAAGTGCCAAGAAAGACTAACACTTCAAGAAGTAGCAATGAATGACAAAGCTCAAGTTTTATGATGAAACTTTGATAAAAATAATGATTTTAAAGTTTGATCCAATCAATCAAAGTTTTTCAATGAAGAAGTAGAATAAGTAAATGCAATGAAAGTTCAATGATTTTCTCAAGATAATTCTCCCTTTAATGCTCTACTAAGTGTCTACATTGATTGCAAAAGAAAGACAATTTATAGAGAACAATCTGCAAAACTTTCTGTCAAGTTGGATGAGAGGTTAGTCGACCTATGTAAGTTCGAATAACCAAAAAGTGGCCATTTGAATAGTACAATGTCAGAATCAGAACGGTCAAATTTTTTATCACTAACAATTCGGTGAACTATCTTTCAATCGGGCGACCTATCTAAAGTTCGGTTGACCGAAAAATCTGACACGAAAAGTTTTGAAAAAATAATTTTAAACTTTGATCAAAACATTTTATGCAAGTGATATTAACATAGATTTTGGTGCATAAAATTGTTTTTGAGCTTTTATCATTTAATACTAAAGATCAAAGTATTAGTACCTTTAAATTTTATATAAAAATCTAATCTTTGATCTTTCTTGAAATTGAATCTTGAGCTCTCGTCTTAAATGATTAAATGAAATGATTTTGATCTTGACCTTTATTGAGAGTCCGATTTGTAATGCTAGTCTTGATCTTGATCTTGGTTTAACATTGAATGCTTTGAAGATTATAAACACTTTAAACCTATTGTTAGCAACACAAGATTAACTAACTTGTTTGTTATGATCAAACATTAAGCTTAAAGTCAACCATAGGTCATGTAACGCCCCAAATTTTCTATGCTTCTGGAAAGTTAGTAAAATTCATAAAGAAGTAATATTGCGGAAAAGTCATTTTAATAAAATACCAATTGTCAAACTCGATTCTCAAAATGTTAAATATTTTAATAAATAAAAGACTAATGCAAACATCTGACACTGATTGTCTTATTAATTAAAACATAAAAAGAAACTCTAAATTTACTTAGTGACTGTTGGCACAACAACTTCTCCGATCCATCATGCATCGAGCACGTTAATTATCACCCGAAAAATTGTTAATGATGAGGGATGAGTATAATTAATTATACTCAATCAGATGCTTGCTATTCCACAATCAGTCCAAATATTGTAATTACACATAAATTTATCTTGCCAAAATGAACTTAGAATTATCACACAATGACAATGATAATTAAAGCAAGTGCTATAAATAACCCAAAGGCTAATCTGATACTCGAAGGTTTAACTGAAGTGATTCATGATTTCTCCCAAAGGAGCACTGAACTAGAGTAATTAAATTTCATATATAAATACAACATCTAGAAAGACATGAAAAACAACTTATAGCATGTAGCACCTCACGGTTAGTTCTTATGAATGAGAATTATACTGGAAATTTAACGAGTTCTGGATGCAAAAGTTGCAAAGAGAATCACAAGTGGCTGCTGAAAATAAAATAATTTCTATATGGTAATCTATATGTGTATGCGTGCGTGCATGCTGCCAGAATGTTTTTAATGAATTCATGAAGGATGGATTTATAGGTTGAGTTTTACAATTGCTTTTCATTGCCCTCACGAGTAGTTTAGTTTAATTAGGTTAAATTGCTGGGTTATTGGTATTTTAATTAAATTAGGAGAGAGTGAAAGAGAGTTTAAGAACAAATTTGATTCCAATATTCTGGCCAAAAATAATTGCCCACTTAATTTAATCCCTCAAAAGTTTGTTTAGCTATAGGTTTCTTTGATCGGTTATAACTATAGAGCTTGGCTTATTCAAAATTACTTTATTCTCGAGCCTAAAGTACAAGATTAAATACAAGATACCAAACAAGCCTAATATTGATATGCTAAAACTCATTCCTTCAATAATTAATTATTTAGTCCTGTTAGTTAATCAATTTTAAAACTTATTTTCCCTTAGATCCTTTAACATTTCAAAATTTTCAAGGTGCTACAGGTCAACAATTTCCTCCTTTTTGATTATGACAAACATGATGCTTTGTAAAAGGAGAACAAACAATTGATAAGTTCAAAGATAGCATGTATTTCCCCTAGCTTTTTCTAACAAGCATATCAAGAATGTAAAGAATTTCAAATATATCTATTCATTTGTATAGCTTTATCACTCAATTATGTTCATTCAAGTATTCCGCATATCATGCAAATTATCTCACTCTTTTTTTCTGTTTTGTCATAAGAAAAAAGATAACGTGAATTAGAGCAGGATATGATCAAAACGTTGACTCAACCATATGAATAAGTGGTATTTCTCCATAATTAAACAAAAAAATATCATAACATGCATTGATATCATTAAAACTAAACAACCATAGTTCAAAAATAAAAATAAAAACATGCATTAATCCAAAATAAATATTTTCAAAGTACATAAGCCAAAATGTTTTAAAATGTAGATAAGAATCTAGTTCTCCAGAGGAGGAAGAAAAACCATGTCGAAGCGAAAGTGAAGGGCTTGTTGCGTGGCAAGCACTTGGTGAAGCATAGAGGTCAAACCATCGAGTGTTGTAAGCCGTCAATACAGCCATTGAGGAGATTATAGTGACCTTCGTTGACAATAAAGCTAGATGAAAATGATGGAAAACTGGACCGAGGCATGTCATGAGTAGAGCTCGAAATGGGTACATAGTCTTCATCTTGTTCATCATCGCCCATACTTCATCACCTTCAAAAGTTAGCGTGGAGTGCCCTGACTCCATGTCGAACCCCTTTGTCTTTGCCACCCATTGCCCTTGTTCTTTCAAGATTTTCATCCTTTTTAAAGTACTCAGATTGATGGTGTGGGTGGGCTTTTTGCTAATAGAGACTTCATCGCTCATAGGAATTTCAAATTGATGGAAATTTTTTGTAAGGAACATACTGTAGGGCAACCCCATGATCCTACGGGCCAAGTGAACATGATTCATATGATTTAGAACAATGAGTGGAAAATCAATTTTTCAGCCAATTAAGAAAAAATCAAGAAGAAAAAGACCAAAGAGAGTTACCTCATCGAGGTGACCTTTCCTAGGGACTATGATGTGTTCAAAACTTTGTAAGTGAGAGTAAGTTGGTTTGCACTAAGTTTTGCTGCATTTTGGAAATGTTTTCTAGTGACTCAATTGCATGCTTCAACCGAATTATATCCCTCAAAACTTGGAGTAGACAATTGGCAATATATGCAGTTTCCACAATCGTCTAGTTCAAGAAGGGAACGTATGAGGTTTCTTGTAATTTTGATTCTTTTTCCTTTAACAGAACATTGGGTTTCAGTTCCTGGAACAAAAATCATATTTTTGTAAAAACTTTTCATAAGGTTAGTGTGACGTCCCAAAAATTTCCTTTACGAGGCTCTGGTACGTCTCTCCTATTCTTATCTCTTAAAGCCTGAAAAGTGGACAAGTAATGCAGAATTCTAGACGTTATTCTAAAAGTTCCAAAGTAACTTATCAACTATAAGGACTTTAAAGTTGAGGTTTAGAACCTTTATTGGATTTTCAAAAACTTCTTGTTAACTTGACTCAATAATAGATTTACTGTCCTTTGATTTCTCATACGTAAGAGGAACAACCAAACGGTCATGAAAACTTATGAAAGTTTAACAAAATACTCATAACCTATCCTTCTAATACATACTGAAATATCAAAATTTTATGAAAAGGTTAAGATCTCCAAAAGAGGATGCAAAATACATGAAAAACAAAAACTAGACAGTTTTCAATACTCAAGTTTAAATCCGATTTTCCCTAACCAAACGACCTTGAAAAATTATAATATTTTCAGAGACAAACATAATATAATTTTTAACTCATATCCAAAATTCAAAATTTAATAAATTTCATAAGGTCTCCAAACTAACCTCCAAAACATAAAAGGCAGATTCTCGAGTAGAACTGTCCATCATTACAAAAACTTGCATATCTTATTCTATGAACATCCAAAAGAGGTGATTCCAAGTCTCAAAGGACAGATATTGACAGGCCATAAAATACATCACATTTCATCCCAAAACCTGAACTATACCATTCTGAAAGTCCGTATGAAACTGGACTAGCTTGCTGAAAATTCTGGACAGAACTCTTTTGGTCATCATTTAATCATTTAAACATTCTCTAATAATCCAAAAATTAGAAACTTCATTACATAGAGTCCCAAGCAAGTTTATGACAAATAAAAATTAA
The DNA here is from genome assembly GCA_030279155.1 of Forsythia viridissima. Taxonomy (NCBI): domain Eukaryota; kingdom Viridiplantae; phylum Streptophyta; class Magnoliopsida; order Lamiales; family Oleaceae; genus Forsythia; species Forsythia viridissima. Next base: position 25,868,739 of record CM059041.1, on the reverse strand, counting down.
CATTCTTAACAAAAATCATCTCATAACATAAAAGAAATTCAGAATTTAAAACATCATTAAAAAAACTGCCATTTGTTTATCTTCTTGACAAAATCTTTTTCCATGGCTTATTCCCTTCATCATCAAGTCTCCAACCAACCTACAATCAATATAAGCAGGGAAAAAGGGTGAGTTTGGAAAAACTCAATAGGAATATCAACATGATATAATGCAAATCAAACCCCATTTCACATATTGACAATCATACCTAAATCTATACACTATTCTCATTTTTCGGGTGTATTCAAAGCACATATTCTCATGCATATAAATTTACACATAACATCAACATATAAACGGGATTTTAAGAATCAACTTTGCATAAAAGTATTCCTATCATGTTTTTGAAAATGAAAGAGGATGAAAAGCTTTCGAAAATCGTCTCTTCTTTCTTCTTCTTCTTCTCCTCTTCTTCTTATCTTTTCTTCTTTTCTTTTCTTTTTCTTTTCTTTCTTTGTAAAATGGTGTGTGTGTTATGAGGGGGAGGGGGGACCGATTTTGAGGGAGGAGGTCAAAGGGAAAATTGAGGATTTTTGGGTTCTTTCTATCTTCTTGCATGCACATCAAGGAACTTACCCATTTGGAATTCAGTGAGTCTTTGATATGGTACAATTACCATCTTTTTAAAACATCCTACCAATCTTGCCTTCATAGAAATATTATAATTAATTAAATTCAAAAATCGTAGAATATTTCTCTAGTGGACTTGGATCGCTTATTGTTAATGGACCTCGTTTGGACTTTTGATGGGCATGTTGTCTCAAACACTCATTAAGAATTTTACTTAGCCCAAAATAATTTCTAAATTTTGGGGGTGTTACATTTAGGGTGGGATTTTTCATGCAAAGTGACAATGGAAACCCAACCTATGGCTAGAAAGAAATCTTCTATGAAAGGATGGGTCATCAAATGTAAAGGATGAAAAGTCAATGCTCTTACCAATAAGAATTGGTCATTTGTCGACCCGATTTTCCAACAATGGGTCTTCATCGGATTATGGTGTTGGTTTCCTTTCCCTCCTTGATTTCTTGCTATCCATCTTGACTCGATCCATTGTGGTCTTCCGAAGATAAAGTCAGATTAGGAGCTTTAGGGTTGTGATTACCGACTTAGGATGAAATTTTGAAATTTTGGTTGATGAAAACTAGGGATTTTGAGAGATTTTGAATGTGGATGAAATGGGTTTTTGATTTTGAATAAAAAGTTTGAAGTATTAGAGATGAATTTGTGAATGTGAGAAGAATTTTAGAGATAAATGTGATAAATGAGTGTAAGGTTTTGAAGGAAAAGAGAAAATTTTGAACTTCAATTTCTAATCTCGCGTTAGTTCGATCGACCTATGCATAGAACAGTAGACCGAATTGCTTTTCAAAAAAATTAAGAAAATTCAGACGATCCACTAGTCGATCGAATTGTTATGAATAGGTTGACCGTTTGATTAAACGAACGTCCATATTTACTGAAGAACATTTTGTATATTTTTCATTCAATTCAGAAGATAGTTCGGATGACCTATTTTCATTTGGTCAATCGTCTAGTTGTTAATTCGTTTGACCGATTAGCCAAAATTAATAAAAATTTTGAGATTGATGTAATGATATGTGTCATATATTTTGATAAAATTTCTATCTCATGAATTTTACTCATAAACAATAGTATATACTCAATTTAGCCACATGCTTCAGATTCATCAATTATGCCCAACCCTCTTCGAATATATGAAAATCTTTCGAATGCTAGAGGTTTTTTGAAACTGTCGGCCAATTATTTCTCTTTATTTACAAACTCTAAAATAATGTCCCCTTTTTGTGCATGATCTCTTAGAAAATGATATCTAATCTCAATGTGCTTGGTTCGAGAATACGACATGGGATTTTTAGACAATTTTATGGTAAATCACACTTGATAGGTATATGATCAAAAGATAAATGATAATCATTTAGAGTTTGTTTCATCCATAAAACTCATCCATAAAACTTGAGCACAAAAACTAGCGGCAGAAATGTACTTGGCTTCAGCAATGGATAAACAACATAAATTTGTTTCTTGCTAAACCATGACACAAGTGCAAAGCCTAAAAAGTGACAAGTTCTGATAGTGCTTTTACGGTCAACTATGCAACCGACCCAATCGGCATTCAAACAGCTAAGTAAATCAATGTGAGCATCTTGCTCTATACCAATTGATAACCCAAGAATAACTATCCAAGATGGGAGTGAATTGGTTTTTACAAACTTTTACGATGAACAATCCCAAAATAAGAAAATTTAAGAAATATAGATTCATCAAGTAATAAAAGTAAGCACAATGTAAGTAAATGAAAGGGTAAAGAGAGAGTACAAACAATATGTTTATGGAGGTTCGATCCAAACCATTGATCTACGTCCCCCGTTACCAAACTCTCCGTCACGAGCAAGGCCTTTCCACTATAATAATTGACTTATGGTGCAATCAAAACCTTTACAATATTTTCGGTGACTTACAAATAAGGAGAATCGATCCTTATACAATATATGACCCAAAGATGTAAAGAAATTGGTTTACAATTATTTTTCCCTCTTAATAAATGATAGATACAAATTAAGTACCAAGAGAGACTAACACTTCATTAAGTAGCAATGAATGACAAAGGTCAAGTGTGAGAAAGAAACTTCGATGAAAATAATGATTTAAAAGTTTGATTCAATCAATCAAAGATTTTCAATGAAGATGTTGAAGAAGTAAATGCAATGAGTTTGATAAGTGCGGGTTTTGCACTTATTTTGGCCACTAAAAATGGACATTTGTGAGTTCTTTTAAGTAATTTATTACTTATTTATGTTATTTTGATTGTTTAGTTAAAAACTCGAGCTCAAATGGTGATTGGAATAAATCCACGTGAAAAATGGGCAAAAATGACTAAAGTTGTACAACTCGAGAATTTTGGTGACCAAAGTATAAATATTCAAGAGATGGAGGACCTGAGTTGCAATTTCAAGAAATGAAGTCAGAATTCCATAAAGTACAGGGACTGGAATTGCAATTAATATAGACCAAGCTGCAATTGCAACCATGGGATCGCAGCTTGCCTATTTTTCCAGTAGTATGCTTTTGGGCATTGCCATGTGATCGCATGGCCCATTCTTTTTATATCTGCATTTTTGAACCAGTTTTTGAAGGGTATTTTAATAATTCATTTCTCACGACTTCTAGGGTTAAAAGAGGTCGATTTTAAGAGAAAATGGGACTCTTCTATGTTGAAAAACTCTCAAAAGAAAAGAGGAAAAGGGGGGGCTCTTTGAAAACTCCATGAAAATGAGTTTTATTTAATTTTTGTTTATCATTGTGGGTTATTTTAGTGAAATAGAGAAAGATGAAAGAAGATTCATATTGGGCAAATGGAGTCAACCATGGGTTCAAGCTTAATCCTCCATTTCTCTTTATTAAACCCAGTGATATATTTTGTATCTATCTTTTACTTTGTTTGTGTAAAGATGTTGGGCTAACTTTATTTCACTAGGAATGAGATGAATTCATTTATGAAGCTCTAAAGTTGAATTCTCTTGTTATTGATTCTCTATTGTTAATTTTTATGGTTGTTTATTATTGAGTTTTATTGTGCATTAAGATGATTGATCACCATTGAAATACTTTTGTGACCTAGTTTTGCTACCAAGAGGTTGAAATTAGGCTTAGCATATTTAATGAACAACATAAAGTATATAGGATGTAGGAATTCACTTTCATAAATGTAGGAATTCACTTTCATATTTTGTGCAATCATGAGTGAGTGCTCGAGTTTTATTGTCTTTTTACATATGCGTTCTCTCGGTAGGAGTACTTGAGTGTCTTGTGTGAAAATAGATTTGGCTCTACTCGGGAGAGATTGCTAGATATTTTAGGAGTATCGATTACCATAAAAGATCTCGTTTTGGAATTGATAATGGATAATAAAACTTTTGGGTGGAGTAATTGGTGAAGACAAATTCCTAGTGTGTTTCTCTATTTGAGTTTGTTTCCAAAAAAATTCTTTTAGCTTATTTTTATCAACTATTAATTTGTAATTAGAGTTTAATTATCAAAACAACATGTTTAATTGTCTGTTTCAAATTGAGCTAGATTGAATTGGATTTTAAAAAAATTATCTATCCTCGTGGGTTCGACACTCTCTCATCACTTTATTACTTGAACGCGACCCTTGCACTTACGGTACACATTTTAGCAAACAGAATTCAATGATTTTCTCAAGATAATTCTCTTCTTTAATGCTCTTGTAAGTGTCTACATTGATTGCAAAAGAAAGACAATTTATGGAGAACAATCCACAAAACTTTCTGTCATGTCGGATGAGGATCAGTTGACTTATGTAATTTCTGATGACTAACAAATAGCCATTTGAATAGTACAATATCAGAATCTGAACGGTCAATTTTTTTTATCATTGACAGTTCGATCGAACTATCTTTCAATCGGCCGACCTATCTAAAGTTCGGTTGATCGAAAAATCTGACCCGAAAAGTTTTGAAAAATTAACTTTAAACTTTGATCAAAACATTTTACGGAAGTGATATTAAAATAGTTTTTGGTGCATAAAATTGTGTTTGAGCTTTAATCATTTAATGTTAAAGATCAAAGTATTAGTACCTTTAAAGTTTATCTAAAAATCTAATCTTTGATCTTTCTTGAAATTGAATCTTGAGCTTTCGTCTCAAATGATTGAATGAAGTGACTTCAATCTTGACCTTCTTTGAGAGTCTGATTTGTAATGCTAGTATTGATCTTGATCTCGGTTTAACATTGAATGCTTTGAAGAATAAAAACACTTTAAACGAATTTTTAGCAAAACGAGATTAACTTACTTGTTTGTTATGATCAAAATATTAAAGTTAAAGTCAACCATAGGTCAACAGCTTTCCTCTTTTTGATTATGACAACAATATGATTTGTAAAAAGAGAACAAACAGTTGATAAGTTCAAAGATAGCATGTATTCTCCCTATCTTTTTCTAACAAGCTTATCAAGCATGTAAAGCATTTCAAATATATCCATTCATTTGTCAAGCTTTTTTTGTTGATATTGTTGCCCGTTTTCTAATTTCTTCAAATTAAAGTGTGAAGATGTCATGCTTTTGATGTGTTTTAAAAGAAATAAAATATGTGTTGCTATATAAAGTTTCGAATTGAGCATTATGTTTACCATGAATTATATGAATTATGTGTACCATGAATTATATGAATTGTTTGATGTCTAGTCATCAACAAAACAAGACAAAATTGATGGTCGTGATGGATTGAGCCAGGCAATTGGCAATTGTAGATCTTTCTTCCAATATGTTCAGATGAGACGAAGAAAGCGTTAAGCCTGTTTGTGAAAGCATAGATGAGAGAACTCATTGAACTTCAATGTTCTTTGTATTTTTCCACATACATGATAACACAAATAAAAAAAACATATAACACACATGTTATTGTTTGTTAGCAACAGTAACACATGTGTTATCATTGAACATGATTCGTGTCTTTTCAGTGCACAGTAAGATATGTGTTACCAGTTTTAGCATTCCATTTAAATTAGGAATAATTGCATATTTGGTCCCAACCTTTCAAAAACGTTGGAGATATGCCCATAACCTTTAAAAATAGCACCACACATCCCCAACGTTTGAAGAAATGGGCATTGTAGGTCCCTCTTGACAATTTTCATATGTTTTCTCTGTTAAACATATCAATTGGACTGCACACGCTTTTTTTGTCCAATTAAGCGATTGGAAGTGCAGGGGCAAAAATGTCAGAGAATTTAGATTGTTCTTGAGAAAATGAATCACACTTGTTGATTTACACTTCTTGAACTGCTCAAAGAAGAAAACCCTCCATTGATCATCAGATTCTAGCAGTGGCTGATAATTTCTTATTGAAAAAAATGGATTATTGAATCCACTAAAAATTTCTTTGCACACAAATGATTCCAAGGTGAAACCTTTATCTAGTGCTCGACGATTGCGAGAATTTTCGTAAGCTTCCTTCCACCAAAGGCTACAAGGAAGACCGTGAGGACTGCCATACTCTCGGCCTTGTACTTCTCCGTGGCGAGGTGGTGATTTCACTTATCGTTGAGCGTCCGCCGCCCCCAGATGAGTCACATGTTAAAGCTACTGGTGCTAATACTATTCTGGGACCCAGTATTGGTTACACCTCGTGTCGTGGTGTTCCTACTGGGTTTGTTCAGGCCCAGTCGGGGCTTGGACAGGTGAGAGATGTGGGTGGGCTGGCACTTGGGATGATGCAACCCCAAATTTCACAGCCACCAATTTCTTACCCTCAGCAGCCGCCGCAAGTTCATCAACAACAGCTTGATCTAGGATGATGCAGCCCCGAATAACGCACTTTTTTTTCTCCAAATTAAGCGTTGAAAGTGCTTTTAATTCATCAAAAACAGCTTGATCTAAAGATTGCATGGCTTCATTATTGTATGGAAACTGGCAGCCCCTGATAACGCACTTTTTTCTACAAATTAAGCTATGAAAGTGCTTTTAATTCATCAACAACAGCTTGATCTGCAGATTGTATGCTTCATTATTGTATGGAAACTGGTCCATTTGGTGCTCAGCATAAGCTGATTTGATTGCAGAAATGGTGGCTGAAGAACAATCCAAGAAGTTGGTTTTCTTCTTTGAGCAGTTCAAGAGTTGAAATCAACAAGTGTGATTCATTTTCTCAAAAACAATCCAATTTCTCTAACATTTTGTCCCTGCACTTCTAATCCCTTAATTTGAAGAAAAAAAGCGGGTGCAGTCCAATTGAGATGTTTAACATAGAAAATGGATGAAAACTATCAAGATGGGACCTACGAGACCTATTCCTTCAAACGTTGGGGATGTGTGATGCTATTTTTAAAGGTAGGGGCATATCTCCAACGTTTTTGAAAGGTTGGGGACCAAATATGCAATTGTCCCTTTAAATTACATGCACCAAAAAAAACATAAAAACTTATTAGATGTGCCCCCATCTCAATTTCAGTATCTTTTTCTTCTATTCCAACATCATTCTCAAATGGACCCTATATATATATATATATAATTACCACGAGTACCCACCGGAATGAGCTGAATTTCCCAAGAAAAAATGAGCATGATTCATTCATTTTTATTGGCAGTAGCATATAGTATTGTTTATTTAAACATGCACCAAAAACCATAAAAATCAACTCACAAACTATACCTTCCTCCCCAAAGAAGTATCACCGATATACACAACAAGCTACCACTGTTTTTTTTCGAATTGATTTAAGAAGTCAACAAACATGCCTTTGCACATTCCTATTTAAATCATTCAATTGTTCTCTCAAATCATTGTGCAAAGAAATAATTTGAGATTCATTTCTTTCTAACTCCAGCTGCTTGAATTCAATTTGTGATAAACGAATTATGGCAACTTCATTTCATTCACAACAACACTAAAAAACAAAAAAACAAAACAAAACAAAACAAAACAAAAACAAAACAAAATCATACAAAAGAAAGCATACTCATAATAAAAATCTTGTGACTAAAACTATAAAACACTGTCTCAAGAAGAATGCCTTGAAGTGCCATCATTTGTACTTTTCAGATTTGGTCGATATGGGAGATAGACAGCAAAATCAGCATCAAATTCTTTGTATGTCTGCTTTTTATGAAACAATCCTGAAGTATGCACCTCATTTTTCTCTTCATTACTTCAAGCTACAAGAAAATCACTGGCCAAAAAAGTCAACATATGAACAGAATAAAAATATTAACATATTATCTATGCAAAAATCATATAAAATAAAGTAATAAGTAATTAATTACTTTTGAACACTTAAACACTTAAACACTTCATGTTTCAGTTGTCAGCCTGTCACATGCAAATCAGTTTTCCATTTGAACAAGCGGGGATAGGCTTTTACAATCATAGTACAAAATTTCCTATTAAGGCATGTAATTGTCTCATAGGCCCCAAGTTGGAGGGAAAGCGATAATTCGTTGAACCGGTAAGACCAAGGAGATCTATTACCAACCCCTCACTTCTTGTTTTCTAACCTAATACAAACGTAAAGGACTTAAGTGTGATTCGGTAAACATCATCTCTCTAAGCAAAATCATCAAACTCCAACTTATCAGCAAACATCACATGTCATTCGTTAACAAATTTTTTATATTAAGCAGTGTAGAAATAACATGATATTAGGTAAACCGTAGCCAATTTGACAACATCTTCATGAGAGACTTGGTCATTCAATCCCATTAATACTCGTTGAATCTCAAACATTGATACTTTTTGAAGACCATGAAAGTAAGTATCTTTAAAATGGTTTTTTCCTGAATCAAATGTAGAAACGTCAACTCTAACCAGGCCTCGGAGTCCTAATGTAAGGCAAAACTCATCCAAGGAAACCTAATACACTTTTCTCTGATTCTAAACCACAACTAATCATCATTAGGTTGTTGAACATGCCTTAACAATAATGAATTGGATCAATTGGGGCTATAATATTAATTTTTTCAGGTAGAGAAATGACCCAAAACAGCTGCCTTGAAACAACTCTTTTTGAACATTATTCAATTTATTAGAAATGTTTGATATAACATCTTCCTCGTATTTAACCACCAATTTATCCATGTCCATGTTTTCGGATTCGTTATATAGTCCCAATCCTACCAAGAAATATAGCATATCAGTCAGTACACATAACATAACATTAATCAGAACAAAAAGCAAGTAAATGAAAACACCAACGTAGGAAAAAGTATAGCCTTTCACATTGCATAATTAATCTATTAATTAACACGACAACATACAGAATTTTAAAAAAAATTATGAATGACCTAAGCTCTATGTACAACAGCACACATCCAATAGCCTAAATGCAACCACAATCACCTAAAGGCAGGGGAAAAAATGCCATGAAGAACCATACACTACCAAAATCGCCAAAAAAACTATACCGTTAAGGAAGCCACAGGAAAACTAAACTATAAAATCACCAAAAATTGTGAAAAAACACATATAATGAAGAACTTAAGCTACAAAATCACAAACAACCATGAAGAAAAATCATAAAACCCTTTCAAATGAAGCAATATGCAACTTCATCACCCTCTATTCATTTCTTCGATCTCTCCTTATTCATTCGAGTTGAAGTCTCAGTCGTCGTTCTCTTCACCCTTGTAGACGCTGTATTTATTTGTAACCCAATATTTATTGATTTCCTACGGGTTTTAACCATGGCTTGATTGCAGAAGCCAACCCAAAATGGTGTTTTGGGAAAGTTTACGATTTTGCGTGTGCGGGAGTTTTCTCCAAAATGGGTTATAGTTGAGTTACGTTTTGGATGGAGTTTATATTTTTTTCAAATATACCCTTGATTGTTAGTGGGGTTAAATATCATTATAGTTCTATTAAAAAGGTTAATATTGATATTTTAATAATGATAATATTTTTTAACTTTTATTTTAAAAATAGAGGGTATTGAGGCTAATTATTTCTTAATTATAAATGTCTAATATTTAACAACTAATTAATCCACCATTTTGATATTCCAACTCTTACCATTAGTGTATGACCTATTAGGTTCTCGATCATGATGGCAAATAACGTGAGGATAAACTAAACTCATTTAATTTATCAACTAATTCCATCAATTAACTAATTCACATTTATTTGTTAAAGATTGACATTTAGTATTGTATCAATGCAACCATTTAAGTGCATTTTCTGCACTTATTAGGACTTTAATACTAAGCTTGTGCCTTGTTATTTTATAGATTTTCTGCTGAATTTAGTGTATTTTCATTTCTATTTCAGTTTTGGACTCGTTTATAAGCTAGTATAAAAAATAAGATGGAAAGAGCAACAGTTTGGCGAATGTTTAGAGAGTATGGGAACTCAATTGCACTCAATTGAAGCTTGAAGGACCAACTGGAAGCCATTAGAAGAATTGAGGACTAAATAATCCAAATCCAAAGTTGGAGGACTAACAGCTGTAGAGGAAAAATTGTAGAGCTTAGCGAACGCCCAGCTTCATAGAACAACGTTAGAGAGCAAAATGGAGACTAGGGCGATCGACCAGTGTATTTTATGCGCAGCTGGATTTTATTTTATTTTTTTACCTTCTTGAGTTCGAAACCAATTAGGAAACCTTTTGGGACGTAATTTTAATGATTTTTTTAGATCTTTATGGATACTATTAGGGAACTATATATATGAGTTCTTAACTCATAATTAAGGAGTCGAAATATTGGAAGAATTCAAGAAGAGAAGATTGAACGAAGATCAAGCTCCACTCTTTCGAGTTTTCTTCTTATCCGGTTGATGTCTTTTATATTTTCTTTTTGTTTTCTTCTTGTTAGTATGTTAGGCTAGATTATTTTGTGCTATGTTCATGATGAAACTTGTATCATGAACCTTTAATTTTTTGAACCTAGTTTTTATATTCAAGCATGTTTTTAATTTTGAATAATTGATATTGATTTTTTTTCTCTATAACTATATACGCAATGGTTGTACGAGTTTTGTGGTTTATTTTACCATCAAGAGATTGAAAATAAGTTAAATATAATATCAATTGTCGTAAAGTCCGATAGAGGATAGAGATATCCGCTATAATTTACGTGATTTTTAAGTATTCACAAATTTTAATGCATTTTTGTATGTTCGCATCCGTCATAGAGATATAGTCGGGTCAGATATATGGATATGTTTAATTCTACTTGAAAGAGATTGTTAATCAAATTAGGAATATTGGTTTTCATAATTAAATTGTGTTATTAAATTCAACGGTTCGGGTTAAAGAGGATTAGTATAAGTGGATTCGAGATCCTAGTACGCTCTTCTTTCTCATATTCAAAGTAATTCGGCATAAACTTAATCTTTTATTTGTTTAAAAATTAGCAATTCTTTTTAGTTAATAATATCTATAGTTTTTAAGCAACAAAACTTCAAAAGTTAATTTGATTCGATTAAAGTTAATTTAATTGTATTGAATTATCCAAATCTCCGTGAGTACGATACTGGGACTCTCAAATCCATTATATTACTTGTGTGATCCATATACTTGTGGTGCGAAATAAATTACTAACAAGTTTTTTTGGCCGTTGCCAGGGATTTTGTTTTAGTTCTTTTTTTATTGTTTTAGCACTAATTCGAACTTTATTATTTTATTATTTTTCATTTTATTTTAGTGTTTGAATTGTTTCTCTTCAGGCATTTGCATGTGAAGCGTGAGACACGGGTCTCTAATTTGAGCTGATCAAGGGATCGAACGTACTTTCCACCGTAGGCAAAGAGAAGCAAGAAAGATACACCAAAAAGACAAAAAAAGCAAGACACAATGAATAACAATGAGATTGCTCTGGCAAGACAAGAAAATAGAGAGATTGCAATCAATGAATAAAATATGCTAGTGGGAGATTTTATGACTCTGCAGATCATCCAGAGCCAATCTAGTATTGTCTACCCACCTTTTGTGCAGCCAAACTTTCAATTGAAGTCCAGTGTCATTTATCTATTTCAGAATGGACATCAGTTCTATGGCAGAGCCGACGAGAATCCACATACACATGTTTCTCGATTCTTGGAAATGTGCCAACGTTTCAAATATCAAAGAATCTTAGACAATGCCATCCAGCTATGTTTGTTCTCATATACTCTCTGTGACAAAGCCCTTGAGTGGTTGGACTCATTGCCAATTGCCAGCATCACCACTTGGAATGACTTAGCCTAAAACTTTTGCACAAAATTATTTTCACCAGTCAAGATTGCAAAGTTGAAGCATGAAATATCAATATTTCAGTAGTCAGAATCTGAATCTTTTGATGAGACGTGGAACAGATTCAAAAATATGCTAAGGAAGTGCCCTCATCATAGTATCAGTAAGGGGCTTCAAGTTCAATATTTTCATGCTGGTCTGATCCTCTCCTTTAAAAGTATAGTAGATTCTTCATCCAATGGTTCATTATCCACTAAAACCATTGCTGAAGCCTTGAAGCTGTTTGAGAGAATGGCTACCACCATCGCCATGTGGGCATAGACCGAGTTATGCACAAGAAAACTACAAGGGTACATGAAGTAGACACTTTCACTACATTATCTACAAAATAGACTCATTGGCACACAAAGTGGAAAGTATGTCACATTCAGTAAATGCGATGCAAACGAAGAAATCATCTTGTGAAGATTGTGGGGGCAAATCACAGTACATTAGAATGTCATATTCTATCAAAGTAACCCAAGCAAGCTGAGTTTGTTCAAGAAGGTCAATACCAGCAAAATAATCCATTCTCCAATATATTTAATCCAGGTTGGTGTAATCATCCAAATTTCTCTTGGATGGGTAATCGAAATAACAATAGACCACAGGGTTCTCAGTTTCAGCAGCCATAAAAGAGAGTTTCACTGGAAGATATGTTTGGTAAGTTTGTGGAGAAAATTGAGCAGTACATGGAAGCATATAATCAGTTCATAAGGAGGACAGAGACCACTTTCCAAAATCAGAGCGCTTCAATAAAAAATTTAGATATACATATGGGTCAGATGGCAATGGCTATGTCAAGTAGACTGCAGGATAACTTGCCAAGCAACACCAAGGTCAATCCTAGAGAGCAAGTACATGCAATAACAGCTAGAAGTGGGGTGCAGCTGCTTGAAATACAAGCAAAAAGGCCAATCAAGAAAAACTAAGTTTTTGAAGAGCATGACGAATAAGTAACTCCAAATGTACAGATAAATCATGAGCAAGTGGCAAACCATGGAAAAACAAAACCTCCAGAGCCAACAAAAAAATATGAACCTTCAATCCCTTTCCCACAGAGGTTAAATTCACAAAAGAAGAAGCAAGATCAGCAGTGTGCACAATTTCTTGATCATCTAAGGGAGCTGCATATTAACATACCATTTGTGGAAGCCCTGACTCAAGTGCACAACTACGCCAAGTATATGAGACAACTTCTTACAAGTAAGAAAAATTTGGCAGAAGAAGATGCAGTAAAACTTACAGGAAAAGTAAGTGCTATAGTGTAGAAGCAACTGTCAGACAAAAGAAGTGATCCAAGAAACTTCACAATTCCAATTACCATCGGTAATCTTGTGATAGACAGGGCATTGTGTGATCTTGGTGTAAGTATGAATTTAATGTCTTTTTCTATTTTTAAGCGATTAGGATTTGGTGAAATCAAACCTGCAAAGTTCATTCTTCAGTTGGCCGACCGATCTATTAAAAATCCTTTTGGGATGGTGGAAGATGTGGTAATGAGAGTAGAGAAGTTATTATTTCTCATTGACTTCGTGTTCTTGATATGTCTAAGGATGCAAAAATCCCTATTATATTGGGTCGCCCCTTCTTAGCTACTTCGAATACTCTCATTGATGTTTCATGGGGGATATTGAGATTGAGAATTCAGGATGAAATGGAGGTATTTCATATGTTGGGTAAAGATGAAGCACCACCACCTCCTCCTTATTGGATAGGATATCAAGTCGAAACCTTTAAGAAATTTAAGAAAAACTTCTTTAAAAGGCTTTGGGAGACGAAGCCAACAGTACAGGTGAAAGACAATGGTAAACAGATGGTTCATATGCAAGAAGCTGACATTAGTAACCATGTGGTTGAATTTGAAGAAGACTTTCCTGATGCACAGGTTGCAATTGTTAAATGGAAAAGAAAGGACAAGGCACAAAACATGGATAAGAAAATCAAGAAATTATTGGAGAGTGACACATTCGATAATCTCGAGATCCATTCTTCTCCCACTTGAGCAACAAGACAATAAGTCAAGCTAATAACTATAAATAAGCGCTTAATGAGAAGCAACTCATTCTTATATCCTTATTAATTAATTTAGGTTAAATAATACATTAATTTTTTTTTTTCATATATTGTTTATTACACTTGTAAAGCCTTACCATGACAACCGCAGGATGCTCCACTTTGCAAAGCGCATTGATGATATCTATGACATCATCTTTCGAACATGAGTCCCAACACAACACCCGAGTCCACTTCAGCTGGTCCATCTGATCAGACCAGACCATCTTCTCCACATCTACCTTCGGGTAGTAACTGATCTCTTTCCTCCTTTATTTGTTTTTTTTTTTGGCTACTACATTGGAAACAATGTAATGTTTTAGTTTGGGGTGGGATAAGTATCAGTATACTTATTAGATTATCTTTTATTTGCTTACTATTCGGGTCTATATACTGACATATTTGTTGAAAAAAAAAATTAAAACAAAAAAAATTGTCTAGTTATTGTTGAAAGGCTTGCCGCCAATGATAGTAGTATTTAGTTGAAGTTAAGTACATTTTTAGTTAGAATATTGGACAACACCTAAACTATGTTTTTATTTGAATACTTATCCATGTTAGACTAGATTAATGGAGCACGTAGCCACTATTGACTTATCACTTATATGGAAACATGACTTGAGTGTATGGGTTGATATTGTTGACTTAGGATTGTTGTGAAAAAAATCATTCCCAAGTCCTTGAACTAGTAACCAAACTGTATGAGAACAGTTTGAGGGTGTTAAAGTTAGCACATGTGTTCATGGAATTTTGATAGTTTGGGTTTTCTGGGTTTTATCTTTGGTAGAATAGGTTCTAGTCAAGAAATCTAAACCAGGCACTAATCACTGCTAAAAAAATAAAAATAAAAAAAAGAAGATGAGAAAAAGAGGAAAATTACATCTTCCACTTCTCTTATAGCATGTGACTCGAGCAATTAAGCCTACTAGGGTGTCTTAAAAACTGGTGCCCTATGGTCGTTTGACTTGGGAGTCATCGGCCCAAAGCTCGCTACATGGGTCATATAGAAAGCTTGTGGGAGAGAAATATTGCACACAAGATATAAGACTGTGTACATTAGTTAGATAAATAAAAAAAAAGAGTTAGAAGTGCTCAATAAGGATTGCTAGGTTAGGACCTCAGATACTGGATATGAGAATTTAGAAATTACTCGTCATCCTAGTTCTAGGGTTACAATTTTTGCCACTTTATTTGAAAAAGCATTGTATTGGTCAATAGGAACTAAATTCGCTATAACACCTCGGGATTGGAGAGAAAAGCATTAGAAGTGTGATATTTTGTGAGAGGTGTAAGGAAAGAAAAACGGAAAAGGGTTCAGAATTATAAATATATCAACAACACAATATTGGTCGTGGTCAAACATAAATGTAAGTTCAATAGTTGGCTATTTACACACTCACTAAAGGTCGAGCATCGGATAAGTAAAAATTTATTTGTGATGTTGTTTAATTTCTTTCAAAAAGTGTTGTTTTATATTCGAACCTGAGGCATTTGATAAGAAATTTAACATTGACTATGTTTCTTGTGATTCTCTTTGCTTAGTTTAAATTTTTATTTTAGTTATGCTTTTTGTTCGAGGACAAACAGAGGTTTAGTTTGGGAGTGTTTGATAAGTGAATTTTGTGCACTTATTAGGACTTTTAATACTAAGCTTGTGTCTCATTATTTTATAGATTTTCTACTTAATTTAGTGTATTTTCCTTTCTATATTAGTTTTGAACTCGTTTATAAGCAAGTATAGAAGAATGAACGGAAAGAGCAACAATTTGGTGAATGTTTAGAGAGTATGGAGACCCAATTGCACTCAATTGAAGCTTGAAGGACCATAATGGAGGCTATTAGAAGAATTGAGGACTAAATAATCCAAAATCCAAAGTTTGAGGACTAACAGCCGTAGAGGAAAATTTGTAAGTATGGCAAACGCCCTAGCTTATAGCTGGGCGTTCATAGAACAACAGCATAGAGCAAAATGGTGGCCTAGGCGATCACTCGGGTTTATAATGGACGATCACCCCGTGTATTTTATGTGCAGCTAGATTTTTTTATTTTTTATTTTTTTTGCCATTTTGAGTTCAACTCCAATTAGGAAACCTTTTGGGACGCAATTTTAATGATATTTTGGGATCTTTATGGATACTATTACAAAACTATATATATGAGTTCTTAACTCATAATTAAGGAGTTGGATTATTGGAAGAATTCAAGAAGAGAAATAACAAACGAAGATTGAATGAAGATCAAGATCCACTCTTTCGAGTTTTCTTCTTATCCTGGTGATGTCTTTTATATTTTCTTTTTGTTTTCTTCTTCATAGTATGCTAGGCTAGATTATTTTGTGCTAGGATCATGATGAAATTTGTATCATGAACCTTTAATTCTTTGAACCTAGTTTTTATATTCAAGCATGTTTTTAATTTTGAATAATTGATATTGATTTCTTTTTCTCTATAATTATATGCCCAATGGTTGTATGAGTTTTGTGGTTTATTTTACCATCGAGAGATTGAAAATAAATTAAACATAATATCAATTGTCGTAGAGTCCAATAGAGGATAGAGATATACCGCTATGCTTTACGTGATCTTTAAGTATTCACAAATTTTAATGCATTCTTGTATATTCGCATCCGTCATAGAGTTATAGTCGGGTCACATATAGGGATATGTTTAATTCTACTCGAGAGAGATTGTTAAACAAATTAGGAATATTGGTCTTCATAATTAAAATGTGTTATTAAATTCAACGGTTTGGGTTAAACTTTAAAGGAAATTGGTATAAGTGGATTCGGGATCCTAGTACGCTCTTCTTTCTCATATTCAAAATAATTCGGCATAAACGTATTCTTTCATTAGTTTAAATTATAATTATTCAATTCTTTTTAGTTAATAATCTCTTTAGTTTTTAAGAAACAAAACTTCAAAAGTTAATTTGATTCAGTTAAGGTTAATTTAATTGTATTGAACTATCTAAATTCCTGTGGATATGATACTTGGACTCTCAAATCCATTATATTTTTTGTGCGATCCGCACACTTGCAGTACAAAATAAATTGCTAACACACCTAATGTGACAAGAATTGTCATTTGGTAGGACAAGACCTTTAAATGATCGGTTAGCATGAATTACAGTTTCCTTATCAATTATGTTCCAATTGGTTAAAGGATATAGAATTGTACAATTTCATTTCACTAATCATGTTCTCCGTCACTTAAGCATATGATTTAATGAGTACTATTTGAAACCACATTCAAATCATAACTCTATCCTAGCAGAGGAATTCTAAAATTGATACTTAAGCCTACGAACGTCAAGACATAGTCTCTTACTTCTAAGAGTGATAAGTCTCCTTTTGATCATTCATCAATCTTCACATGCTTCCCGTCATACCCAAATAGTGTTGTATTAGCAACCATAAACAAGCCATCTAATTATCAATAAAATATGACGATCTACACATAAATTTCCATAATGATCTCAAGTCTGAAGATCAATTTGATAAGCGTCATGTAGAGATGGGCTCTGTTTGGAATTGATTTTAGACCCTAACTTCTGATTGTCAAACAATCAAAAGTTATTTTAATTGTTTGGTAAACTTAAGAAAAATTGATTATAGAAGATTTGTAGTATTTGACATCAGATTTTAAAAGGCGGCAAAATGGTAAATTCTCAAATTCTACTTTTAGTTTCTCTAATTATCTATAATCAAAGTATCAATTTTAATTATAATTAATTAAATTAAGGATAAATTACCCTTACAGTCCTCATTCTTTCAAATTTGTAATAATATCATTCCATTCAATTTTATTCGCATATATCATCCCCAACCTTTTATTAATTTGCGTAGATGGTCGCTTAGGACAATTTTTCCCCTAACTTAAATAAATTAAAGTGACAATAAAATGGAAAATTTTCATTTGAGGTCTCCAAACTTTTTAAAACTATAAATAAATTATAAACCTTTTATTTTAAAAAGTAAAAGATAAAGAAAACAAAAAGAGAAAAAAAAAAGGATTATCTTTCCCAAATGTCCTAACCCACCCCTACCCACACCCCAATAGGAACAAATGGGGAGATATCCTCCTAGGTTTTTGCGCAACTGGAGAGGTTTGTTCAGTAATTTTTTTAATAATGTAGTTGTTGTGAGTTAGTTTTTTATGTCAGAACAAGTGATTTATGGCTTTGAAATGTGTGATATTGTATACTATGTGTTAATGTTTTGGTGATTGTTTTGGGTTTTTCTTAGAACGTGTTATTTAATCATGCAAAATGTCTGATACTCTTGCCGAATTTTTTCCTTGTTTCTATTGATAGTGAAATATTATGACAAAGTTTCAACTTATGATACTGTTTCAATCTCTTAGTTTTATCTATAATACTGTTTTATTTTGATAAAGTTTCAATCTATTAGTTTTATCTATGATATATTTTTTGTTAGAACGTGTTATTTAACCATACAAAATACTTGATACTCTTCAATTTATGATACTATTTCTATTTGCCGATTTTTTCTTTGTTTCTAATGATAGTGTTTAATTATAACAAAGTTTCAACCTATGATACTATTTCAATCTCTTAGTTTGTCTATGATACTATTTTATCTTTGATACTATTTTTATTTAGATAACGTGCGTTGGTAAACTTATACTATATTTTTATTTTGATACTGTTTAATTATGACAAGGTTTCAACCTTTGATACTGTTTCAATCTCTTACTTTTTTCTATGTTACTGTTTTATCTTTGATATTGTTTAATCCATATTACTATTTTATTTAGATAATGTGCATTGGTAAACTTATACCATACTTTTATCTTTGATACTGTTTAATTATGACAAAGTTTCAACATATGATACTGTTTCAATATCTTAGTTTTGTCTATGATACTATTTTATCTTTGATACTGTTTTATTTAGATAATGTGTATTAGTATACTTTACCATTATATATGATTTTTTTTATATATGATATTATTTCAATTTATGTGGAATGGCCTAATTATACCATGCTTTATCTGTGATATAATGTTTATATGATAATTGTCTATTATTGTGATACTTTTTTCTATGATACTGTTTTGATACTTTTGATACTTTTTTTGTTTATGATGCAGTAAAACAAAAAAACTTCTGGATACAAAACAATTGGTTACAATCAATTGAAAAAAAAGAAGTCTATACCTATATGAAGAAAAGTAACAGTGGAGAAGAAGGCTTTCCCATAATATCGTTCTAACCTCCAAATAGTGATCAGGGAGGTGAAAGGGATATCATTAACAAAACTACAAAGGAATGGGTTGAAGAAATTGTCATTTTACAATCTTGTCAAGTTGATATTGGATGACAAAATTGACAGACATTGCTGTCGTCAAAGTCATATGGATCTGTACAAGATCATTGAGTGCTTCGACAAGTCAAAGAAGGATTTTTTTATTAAAAAATCCCATCCAAAGTTCAAGATGGAGGATGTGAATGGTATTTTTGGCATCGTCGAAGGTGAAAATCTGATGGTGGTTGAAAAAAAAAAGCCAGACTCGATTTTAGATTTCTCCCAACGAAGGTTCAAAGGCTGTCGTATATTGACCAAAATAATAATATCTACACTCTTGACTGCATCAAATGGAAAGAAAAAAGAAGACATCAACAATGTTTCTAGATTAATGATGCTTTTCCTAATGGCATCGTTCTTTGTGCCAAATAAATCTCTGACTTTGAGCTGGGGATATATCAAGTACGTTGAAGACGTCGACAAAATCAAAACTTACAATTGGTCAAAGCACATCTTTGAATACTTAATTTCTTCTCTATATAAAAATGAAGACCCAATCGACGTCACAGGCTGTGTGATGGCTTTAGCAGTAAGCTATTTGATTTCTATATATTTGTTTTGTTTATACTATTTTGCATTAAATGTGACATTCAATTAATAAGTTTTTATTTATGAAAATTCAGCATTGGTTGTTGGAAAAATTCAATGTCTACAAAGCGTTGAAGAATAATGCAAAACCAAAACATATTAAACGGGACTTAAGAGATCTGACATGTAGTCTAAAATCTACGACTGTACATGAATTATAAAAAAAAAAGGGAAAAGCAGTATCACCAATTCACAGCATACAGTATCTTACATGAAGAGTTATTCATCATACAAACATCCAGTATATTTATTATACAACAACTACTCCATTGCAAGTTGTTGAAGAATCCGATGAAGATGAAGAATCCAATGAAAATGAAGAATCTAATGAAGATGAAGAATCTGATGAAGTTGATACGTAAACAAAAGATACTGAAAGTAGTGAAGAAAGTGATGATAATCAAATAGAGGAGAATGATTCAACAGAAGAAAAATAAAAAGGAAGAAAGTGAGGAAGGCAGTGTCAATGAAGAAGAATATGACAGCTTTGAAAAAATTGAAGAGGAGGAAGATAGTTGGCTACACTTGTCCCTGAGTCATCTCGCAGAAGTTGCAATAAAGGATTCATCATCGAAGAAAGCCATAACCAATTCATCCAGACTTCATGATTAATAACGAGCCTCTAGAGAAAATGAGCGCATCTTGCAAGCTGTGTTGGATGAAAGTGTTTCGCAGAATGAAATGTACTAATATATATTAATATGATACAACAATCTATAATACCAGAATACGTGATACTGATATGACACTGTTTTTATCTATGATATTATTTATTGTGATACTGTTTTATTAAGATACTATTGTCTGTGATACTATTTTATTATGATGCTTTTTAATTAATATACTGATAATAATATGATATTAATACTTTTGATACTGATAATAAATACTTTTAATACTTTGCAAAATGAAAGGAATATATAGGAGCTCAATGAGATGAGCACAAGAATAAGAATTATAGAAGACCAACTACAAAAGACAATGGCTCTATATGCAGCAGTTTTAGAGGAAACGAATAACATAGCCGAACAACCTAAAAAGCTGCAAGAAACTTTGGATTCTCTTACAAGTGAGAAAAAATCATTGGAAAAAGAGAATACCTCACTTGTAAATGAGCTAACTAAAAAGGTAGTGCATGAAGTCACTCAAGCTTTGAATGATAGAGAGATTCAAAAAACAAAGGATACAACAAAGCAAACTTCAATTGTCAAAAGAATAAAATTAAAAAAAAAAAAAGAAAGAAAAAGAAAGAAGGATGACGATTTCACCTACTTTGTCCCGAAAAAAAGAGTCACAAAAGGTAAAAATGCTAAATCTCATGTGCAAGAAGAAGAGGATGACAATACTATCATCAATGTTGAGGACCTTCCCAATCTTCCAAAGAGGAAAGAAAAAAAAGTACCAACCAAAATCAATGCAAAATGGTTGACAGCAAAATAGTTAACGGCAGATGATATGAAGAAGATCGTAAATATCGGGAAAAGCCAAAACACATCGTAAGTCTCTTCCATACACTAATTGTTGATGTTTTGATAGTGATACTGTTTTCATGATACTGTTTAAAACTATTGTGATACTGTTTCAATTACTGAATGTTTTACTTATGATACTGTGATACTATTTTCGTGATATTGTTTATAAATATTGTGATACTGTTTCAACTACTGAATGTTTTACTTATGATATTGTGATACTGTTTTATTTCTTAATGCTGTGTTATATTGCAGAGTGACAGTTTACAAGCCGACCAGAGCAGAATTTTGTTTTGTAACATTGGGGGATTTGTTTGATATTCTTGGGGACCAGTCAATATCAAATACTGTAAGATTGTAAAAAGCAAAAAAATATATTCTCAAATTATAAACTTATACAAAACATAACTATGATACTTTATCTGCATGTAATTGATGCATACGGGAAAATTCTAAAGGCCAATGACCCAATTGTAGACACCACTTACAACAAAAGATTTGTCATTTTTTATTCTTTGTGCTGGGTGAATTGTTTAATTTCAACATAAACATTTCAATTACAAGCTTAGTTCTAAAACAAAGTAATTTCTTATCTTGATATTATACTTGAATACTGTAGCTATATGTCACAAATCCTGAAATGGTAATTCCAAGATTACAAAAAATTGACATAGTGTTGAAGCACCTCCAAAACACTGGGCATCCTCGACTTTTGCTATTCTTGATGAACTCAAATAGAGGAAAAGGATATGACGTAGTTCTAAACCATTGGACACTACTCACATTCAACTTAGAGGCAGGTCAATTGACACATTACAACAGCAATTTGCCAAGAGACGGGACGTCAGACAGATATATTGAGAATGCTAGGATATTGGTAAGATAATGACTTGTTGCAGTACCATATACTGTTTTTACAGTAAGTTCTAAAATACAAGTCTAACATTTTACATTATTGTTTTTTTTCCAAATACGTGTAGAAAGAATATATTGAGAGAAAACAAAAAGAACTGTTTATGAAATCTTCTGTTACAAATACTGTTGAGTACAAAGAAGAAGAATTCAATCATCAATTGATTTACTACGAGAAATGTCCGCAACAACACATTGGGACGTAAGAAGCGACTGCTCCTTCAAACTCCATATTTGTATTATCTTGTATTTAAATGACTATGCACACTGACATTTACTATATGTTTCTGAATTTTATTTCGCAGTTTCGATTGTAGAATACATGTTTGCCATGTGATGGAGAGACTGGCAAAGAATGATGAGATTGAAAAAACCATGACAATGAAGGAAGTGGGAAAATATAAAGCAAATATGGTTTCTCAATTCATCAGAGATTTCGTTGTAGATGAGTGAATAGATTTTAGATGGATACAATTCTAGATGAATAGATTTTCTAGTTACGAATTTGGGTTTGATACTGTAAATTGTACTTGTAGTTTTGTTTTGATACTGAATACAATTTGTGATACTATATTGCAACATAATGCTGTTAATTAATGATATACAGTTTGTAATACTGTTTTGTTAAACTATTTTATTAAGATAAATATTTTGTGATACTGTTCTGTGAAAATAAATGTTGCTTTCATTAATTCGACCAACAAATGATTACAAGACAATTGTGTTACTATTTATTAAAAAATAATATCTCTCCATCAAAAAATTCAAAAAAGAAACAATAATATCCTTCACGGGAACAGATGACTCTTAAAAACACTAGGGATTATAGTAATTTGGAATACTGTATTTCAACGCAATGTTCTTAATGAGATACTGTTAGTGATACTGTTTTGTTAAACTTTCTTTCATATATTAAGATAAACATTTTGTGATACCATTTTGTGAAAATAAATGTTGTTTTCATTAATTCACCCAACAAATGATTACAAGACAATTGTGTTCCTATATATTTAAAAAAGAAAGAATAATATCCTTCACGTGAACAAGCTCTTAGGCCAATGACTCCTTACAAGTCTTCTTATTGTAATTACCCAACTTTCCACACCTTCTACATTGTATCATCCGCACTTGTTTGCCCTATGATCTAATTTGCCTCTTTTTAGATATTCCAGGTTGTCTCTTTGTAGGTGGAGGCAAAATGTCAAAATTGATAGAATTTTCAGATTCCAACCTCATTGACGTAGGAATGGGATGTATAGCTTCTTCATAGGACTTGCGGAATGCTGCAACGTGAAAATAATAATTAACAAATTCATCAATGTGCCTTCCGGATCTATTAATTGTAGCGACTGCATGCACACATGGAAACCCATTCAACTGCCATTGGGAACAAGAACATGTACTTGTTTAGATACCCACACAAACCGATAGATCTGAAAAAACTTCAAAAATTGTATCGGAAGACCGCTTGATATTCCATGATCGACTTTTATCTGCATATCCCTACAACTTCTCTATCATCTTCGGACAGACAACCCTCGTCCACTCACATACATCAGTATCATATAGAAAAATAAAATAATATCAAATTGAAAATAAAACAGTATCATGTCGAAAATAAAACAGTATCATGCAAAAAATAAAACAGTATCATAATATTACCAGAATCAGTTTTTCTCGTAACAAATATGTTCATCAACTTTATCCTCAACATGTCAACCATTCGGGTTATGGGCAAACTCCTACAGTCAACTATATATGCATTGAAAGACTCAGCTGCATTTGATGACATCTCTCCATACCGACATCCAACACTATGAGCATTTGACCAATTTTCAAATGGTAACCCATCTAGAAACATTTGAACAATAGCTCTTTCCTTACATTTCAATACCGCCAACTTCTAGTTAAATAATGCAATTGTTGGAGTATGCGCACATTGCCGAAACAACCAGACCATACGCTCTCTATATTGAGAAGCCATCACCGCTGAATTTATCCCTCAAATTTCCTTTAAGAAGTTGTAAACAGAAAAAATGATTCGATGTAGGGAATGCCTTAGGCAACGCTTCCATTAACCCAACATTCTGATCAGACACAAATGTAAGCTCCCGAGTACTCTGAACAATACTACGCAGATATTCCAAGACCCACAACCAATTATCGTAGTTCTCGAAAACTACAACGACATAAGCCAATGGATATAAGTCTACACAAAATAATATTATCAAAATAACAAAACAAAAGTATCTAACGGGATCTTATAAATCATATTACAAAACAGTATCACAAAAGAACAGAAAAACAGTATCTTACCTTGGTTGTCGTTCTTAGCGGTTGCTGACAATGAGATACCTTTGAACCTTCTTTTCAAAAATGTTCCATCGATAAATAACATGGGATGACAATGACTAAACCCATGAATGCACGCATAGTAAGAAACAAACAATCTTTGGAATCTTTTGGAAACTTGGTCCACCTCTGAATCAATATGACTTCCATAATTAAATGACCTTGCAGCCTCAATATACCAATGTCACCAAAAATCAATCTCTTCGCTCTCTCCAACGCATTCCAAGCCTTCTCATAGCTTATCATGTAACCACAACTTGTTAAAAAGTGTGAAACAACATCATTAGAACACAATGATGGTTTCTCCGTCAATATATCGACAATCAAACCAGAAATCATCTTACAATTTAATCTCTCACTTTTTTCTTTCCTCAACACTATAGGGCAACTATGCTCATTCAAAAGCTTTCGTATGTAACAAAAACTGCTAACCTTTAATATTGTTGTACAAACATACCACCTGCAATCATCAGAATATCTGTTTGAACATTGCGCCTCTACCCTACCATTGTTATTTCTCATGTAATCAAACTTAAATCCTCTCTCAATCGAATATTTGCATAAAACATCTCTAAATTCAACTACACCTCTCTCGAACCTCTGTCCAACATGAGTGATTACGCTTGACCAACTAGATAAAAGTAATTCCCTACTATTTGTTGAAAAAAATATGTAGTTATGGCAGTTCCTTCATTTTCGAAAATAGTATCACAATCAAGTGATACTGTTTTAGAATCTGAAACACTAATATCAACAAATTTTAATTCAAACGCAGAAATCAATGAAATCATGTTCTTAAATTCTTCTTCATTCTTTAGAAAATACCTATCATGTCCAGGGATAGAATAACGCAATAAAATAGTGTCAACTTCTAATGAATTCCAATTATCACATAATTTTCGTAAAACTCCATTAAAATCCCCACAAGTAGAAACTTTTATGGAAAGTGTGTCTGAAATATACTTACAAAGTAAAATCAGGCTACCTTCCATGATTGAGAAGAAAAACAGCACTGATAAACTATGAAATTCTTGAAATAATCAATTGCGAAAACAAAAGAAGGTTTGTAGACTGCGGCTACTCACAGAATGCCGACTACGAGGTGCGCTGGTGATGTGATCATCGACGGGAAGATCTGGAGAAGAAAATCGTTAATGGCAACTTGTGAATGAGAATCGTGAGTTGATGAAATCTGGTTTCAATAGGTTTAAAAGATTACAGGGGTATTTATGGTATTAGATAAACTAATATGACTTATTCACAATTTTGGAAAGTGTTTGGACCTAATTTAGAATAAGTCACCTATGGATTATTTATTGGCAATTTTTCCAAAAAATATAGCATACCGGTTACTATACTTAATATAACATTAATCAGAATAAAAAGCAAGCAAATGAAAACACCAATACAAGCAAAAAGTATAACCTTTCACATTGCACAATTAATCTATTAATTAACATGACAAAACTAGAGATAGCAAAAAAATCCGCCCCGCCCCAACCCAATTCTTTTTTTATGTTTTAATATTTAAATCATATTTTTAAAAAAATATATTAAAAATTAATTAATTAACTAAATAGGACAATAAATGGAGATTTTTCAATCCATGCCCCACCCTGCTCCCGACCCGATCTCGGCCTCGCATTCCAAAAATCCCGGTGGTGCGGGAATGGTAATGGCCATCTCGTCTTGCCCTATTGCCTTCCCTAGACAACACAAAGACTTTTCAACCAAAATATTTTATGAATGACATGAGATCTACATATAACACAACACATCCAATAGCCTAAATTCAGCCACAATCACCTAAAGGCGGGCAAACAAAGAAAATGCCATGAAGAACCATACCAAAAAAAAAAAAAAAACTATACTATTAAGGAAGCCATAAAAAACCTAAACTACAAAATCACCAAAAACTTTGGAAAAACACATATAATGAAGACCTTAAGCTACAAAAACACAAACAACTATGAAGAAAATTCATAAAACCCCTTCAAATGAAGTAATACATACGTTTGGTACATATATGCCCTCATCACCCTCTATTGATTTCTTCAAATTCTTTTTATTCCTTCGAGTTGAAGTCTCAGTTTCCGTTCTCTTCACCCTCGTAGATGCCATATGAAGATAAATGATTTTCTCCTCCTCCGAGCACGGCGGCGACAGAGGTGGAGACCTGCAAAAGGTGGCGGGGATTTTTTCCCCCGTGGCCACTCCGGTGTGATAATCAGTATATGATTAAAACTAGATATGCAGAATAATTATATAAAGTGTAAAAGAATTGTGTCCCCATTTTACCTGGGGGGTTGGCCTCTATTTATAGGGATGGCCTGCAGTTATTGATGATGGGTGTCCTTTCATCTCCCTCATTTGGTAAGGGTATCCTTTCATCTTTCTCGTTTGATAACGGGTGTCCCTTCATCTCCCTCATTATTAGAAGTTAATGAGGGATGTTTCATCTTCCCAATAACTGGTGGTAATTGTCATTCCATGGGTTACCCGCCTAGCTAATATGATGATAGTTGGGTTGTGCAGTCTATCTGTCAGAAGTGTGCTCATGATACCAACAAGGTGGGCAAGCTGGTGAGGCGGGCGAGTCGTTGAGGCGGGCGTGTCACCATAGATAAATAACATACAGCAACTATCATTATTTATATCATCATAAGCCCCTCTACTTCCAATAGACTACTTTTCATATACTGTTGTCAATGGGAAGTAGAAATAATCTACTGCACCTGCTATTCTCTAACTTCTTCAAATAGAAGCTCTTCGCCTTGTTTTTCAATGGTGGCTATCCCCTTGATTTTTAAATAGTGGCTACTGCCTTGATTTTTAAATATAGGCTCATCGCCTTATTTTTCTGACAGAGGCTCATCGCCTTGTTTGTCGGGTAGAGGCTCATCGCCTTGTTTTTCGGACAGAAGCTCATCGCCTTGATAGGCTCATTGCCTTGTTTTCTAACAGAGGCTCATCGCCTTGTTTATCGGGCAGAGGCTCATCGCCTTGATTTTTAATCATAGGCTCATCGCCTTGTTTTTCAAACAGAGGCTCATCGCCTTGATTTTTAGATAGAGGCTTATGGCCTTGATTTTTAAAGAAAGGCTTATCGCCTTAATTTTAAATAGTAGTTACTGTCTTGATTTTTAAATATAGGCTCATCGCCTTATTTTTCAATGGTGGTTATCACCTTGATTTTTAAATATTGGCTACTGCCTTGATTTTTAAATATAGGCTCATCGCCTTGATTTTTGGATAGAGGCTCATTGGCCTTATTTCTCAGACAGTATCACCTTAATTTTTAAATATTGGCTACTGCCTTGATTTTTAAATATAGGCTCATCGCCTTGATTTTTGGATAGAGGCTCATTGGCCTTATTTCTCAGACAGTAGCAGTTGTAATTGTTTTTGGGCATCTGGCTTTGTTTTTCAGACAGTAGTAGCTGTCATTATTTTTGAGCAGCTGGCCTTGTTTTTCAGACAGTAGTAGCTGTCATTATTTTTGGGCAGCTGGCCTTATAAGCCCCTCTACTTTTCGTAGACTATCGTTAATGAAAAGTAGAAGTAATCTAATGCACTTGCTCATCTTTTTTGGTTGGCCAAGGTCACCGCCCGCCTAGTGAGCTCGCCTAAATTTTTTTTTTTTTTTTTGGCCGAGGTCACCGCCCGCCTGGGCGAGATCGCCGGCCTAGTGAGATCGCCTAAATTTTTTTTTGTCTGGCCGAGGTCACCGCCCGCCTAGTGAGCTCGCCTAAATTTTTTTTTTTTTTTTGGTCTGGCCGAGGTCACCGCCCGCCTGGAGGTCACCTGCTCGCCTGGGCGATGTTGCCCGCCTAGTGAGCTCGCCAAAAAAATTTTTTTTAGCCCGGCTCTCTGGGTGAGCTTGCCTGGTTGACTTGCCTCGGCTTAGGCGATGTTGCCTCGTATTTGGTGAGCTTGCCTATGTTATTTTGAGGTTCGCGCTCATCCCGAATATTTCTTTTGTTAGACTCAGATTCGTTTCGATCTTTTATACTTTTGGTAATGAGATACGCGTCTTCAGCGTCCACATACTTATCTCCCCTCTTTATTTACTCATGCATCGTATCCGGTGGATTTTTGGAGAGTGACATCTTGAAAGGACGACTACTAGTTCCAATAATCATGGCAGTGACCACAGTAGACATCTACAGATCTTTGATTCCCAGCGTTACTCTATTGAACCGGGCAATAAAATCTTTCTGCAGTTCGTCCTTGTCCTGTGTCAATTGCATCAGACTGATAGCAGTTTTCTTAACACGTTTGCTGCTGGCAAAATGTGTAACAAAACTTTTGGAAAACTCGTCAAATGTATAGATCGATTTTGGAGGAAGGGTAGCTACCCAGTCCCTGGCCTCCTGCCTAAGCGTTAGCGGGAAAGCCCTGCACATAATTGCATCAAGGGTGGCTTGTAACCTCATCAAGTCAACAAAAGACCTGAGGTGATCGACAGGATCAGAAGATCCGTCGTACTTCTCCATCTTTGGCTATTTGAAGTCTCGTGGCAAGGGGACTGCCATTACTTCTAGGGAAAAGGGGTCTTCTTCTAACACCATGGATTGTTACCTACTACTTTTATTGGACATAGCCTCAACTATTTTGCGACTCATCATTTCTTCTAATCTCTGTTCCAGGCTTAATACTGGTGTCTCAACCAACGTAGGCCTGGGCATCCATGATGGTTGCCCCCTGTATGGATTTGGGCCAGATGTCAATGAATAGAAATGGGGTGCGGAAGGTGGAGCTAAAGAAACTAGAGCCTGCAATGGAGCTGCCGTTGGCGGTGTTTCTATTGCTGGAAAGTTAAGAGTTTGGGAAGGAGCCCCTAGTGGTGATGGCCCTATCGGTGGAGGGCTTGGACCCTGGGGCAGAGCCCCTGGTAGTGAAGATCCTACCGGCAGAGGGTTAAGACCCTGTGGTAGCTGAGAAACCGCAGCGTTCTGATCTTGGAGTAGAGCCGTTAATGCCACCACCTGAGCTTGCAGTGCTGCAAGTTGAGCGGCAGAGACAAATTCTGGTTATGGGTGATTAGTGGCGGCGTTGGATTCGGTGCCTACATCCCGACAGGGGCTGGTGGGGCGGTTACAATCCTAGCTCTTCTGGTTCGAGTCATAACTTCTTGTGCGGTTTTCCACAGACGGAGCTAATTGAAGATAAATGATTTTCTCCTCCTCCGAGCACGGTGGCGACAGTGGTGGAGACCTGCAAAAGGTGGCGGGGATTTTTTCCCCCGTGGCCACTCCGGTGTGATAATCAGTATATGATTAAAACCAGATATGCAGAATAATTATATAAAGTGTAAAAGAATTGTGTCCCCATTTTACCTTGGGGGTTGGCCTCTATTTATAGGGATGGCCTGCAGTTATTGATGATGGGTGTCCTTTCATCTCCCTCATTTGGTAAGGGTATCCTTTCATCTTCCTCGTTTGATAACGGGTGTCCCTTCATCTCCCTCATTATTAGGAGTTAATGAGAGATGTTTCATCTTCCCAATAACTGGTGGTAATTGTCATTCCATGGGTTGCCCGCCTAGCTAATCTGATGATAGTTGGGTTGTGCAGTATATCTGTCAGAAGTATGCTCATGATACCAACGAGGTGGGCAAGCTGGTGAGGCGGGCGAGTCGTTGAGGCAGGCGTGTCACCATAGATAAATAACATACAGCAACTATCATTATTTATATCATCACCATATTTATTTGTAACTCAATATTTACCGATTCCTACTGGTTTTAATCATGGTTTGATTGCAAAAAGCTAATTATGAAAATTGGAGATGAAGAAAATGATGTTTTGGGAAAGTTTGCAATTTTGCGCATGGGATGTTTTACCCTAAATGGGTTACGGTTTTGTTGCGGTTTGGATGTAGTTGCTATTTGGTCAATTATACACTTAGTGGGGTTAAATATCAATAATTTAGTTCTGTTAAAAAAAGGTTAATATTGATATTTTAAAAATGATGACATATTTTAAGGTATTGAGGCTAATTATTTCTTAATTATAAAAGTCCAACATTTAACAATTAATTAATCCACCATTTTGATATTCCAACTCTTACCATTAGTGTATGACCTATTAGGTTTCGATTATGATGGCAATAACGTGAAGATAAATTAAATCCATTTAATTTATCAATTAATTCCATTAATTAACTTATTCACATTTATTTGTCAAAGATTGACATCTAGTATTGTATCAATGCAACCCATGTGACAAGAATTGCCATTTGGTAGGACAAGACTTTTAAATAATTTGTTAGCGTGAAATACAATCTCTTTATGAATTATGTCCCAATTGGTTACAGGATATGGAATTGTACAATTTTATTTCACTAATCATGTTCTCCGTCACTTAAGCAGTTGATTTAGCGAGTACTATTTGAAACCGCTTTTGATTCATATTTTTATCATAGCCGAGGAATTCTAGAGTCAATACTTAAGTCCACGAACGTCAAGACATAGTCTCTTACTTCTAAGAGCGATAATTCTCATCTTGATCATTCATCAATCTACATATGCTTCCCGTCATACCCAATTAATGTTGTATTAGCAACTCTAAACAAGCCACATCTAATCATCATTAAAGTATGACGATCCACAAATAAAATTTCATAAATTTAAGAAAAACTTATTATAGAAGATTTGTATTATGTGACAGTGGATTTTGAGAGGCACCAAAATGGTAAATTCTCAAATTCTACTTTTAACTTTTCTAATTGTCTATAATCAAAATATCAATTTTAATCATAATTAATTCATTTTCTACTACATGAACTATGTTTTTATTTTATAAATTTATAAATTTTGAGATTTAATAAATAATTTTTTTCATTTTAAATTAATTATGGTGAAAACACTTAGAAAAATATTTGACAATATTACATATTGTTATAAAATTAAAAATAAAATGTACAATACTAAATTGTAATAATAAAAAAGGTCATCATTATAATCAATGTCCAATTTAATAATTGTTTACGTGCAAAACAATAAATCACTATTGTTTAACAAGCGATAAAATACTAATTTTGAAATATACAACAAATACTAATAGGAGTTATCAAACACTTAATTAATTCTTTCCACAACTGGTTCTTTTGGCAGCACAGGAAAAACTGATTCTCTTAAAATCATAGAATACCAAACAAATTCATAATCCACTAATACTGAGATATTCATCCATGTAACGGGTCTCCAATGAACTTGTTCAATTAACAAGCATCCACATATTTACTGAGTGTCTCCGTACTCTAATTATTGAGATCGACTACTCTCTTATAAAGAGAGTACAATATATGTTAACCTATTCGGACCAATAATATTCGTGTCTCATTAGTTCATACAACTAGAGACATTTTAAGAATAAATCAACGTGATAGTCCATACAAGTAGAGATATTTTAAGAATAAATCAATGTGATATATATCTAAGTATCACAAACTCTTGTGATTAATATATAAACTCGAATTTATTCTTCAGACTCTATTAATTAATTGTACTTAAAACAGTAAATAAAATAACAGAGATGTCAATATTATAAATCACATTTATAACAATAAAGTCGTTACACCATCTCAATGATGGACATAACACCAAAACCATAATCAACATAAAAAAGAAGGTGCATACAATAACATAAATTGCAGTAACGATGGTAACATATGCAGGTATTATCACTATACCCTACCCAAAGTATTGTGTTGCCTGATGGTAAGCTTGCCGGTCATATGGAGGGAAGGATGACTGGTCCCAACTGGGGGAACCCATGGGCGCCGCATGGGCTGTCTGTGTCAACTGTCAAGTGCTATTGGACTAGACATCAGTCCCACGTTTCCGTCTTGCCATACATAACCCTTTTCCCAAATCAAATGAAGTTCATGTTTCTGCAATCGCTGTGGCGAACCTGATCCAATAAATGGCAAAGCAAAATCTACCCAACGTGTTGGATAGAATGCGAAGCAATTGTAAAGTGCCATTTTGAAAGCAGCACATGTAACGACGGGGATCACTCTCGTCAGGATCTTACCCCAGCCGTACTCGTCCTACTGTCCGCTTTGAGAGGGTCGGAGCCCATCTTACCCCCTCACGGATTTCTTTCGCGTCCCCATTGATTCGAACTTAAGACCAGTATTCAACTTAAGTGCTTCATAAGGAGAGGTTTTGGATTTGAATAACTGGGGACGCGAAAGAAATCCGTGAGAGAGTAAGATGGGCTCCGACCCTCTCAAAGCGGACAGTATGGATGAGTACGGCTGGGGGTAAGATCCCGAATAGAGGAATCCCGGTTGTTAAAAAAAACGTGCGTTTTTATTTTATTTTACGACAATAGATTTTTCCATATGACCTTTCACCTAGGGACTATTCCGTGCGCCATTAACTTACATACTATTTACTGGAGGTTAGGCTCCAAACTAAATTTCGGTCGCGTCTCCAGTGATTCAAACCCTTGACCTTTTTCCTTAAGAGGAACTTAAGTGGAATAATGGTACCAATTGGACAAGTGGTGTAACGCCCTGAAAATTTAAAACTTTATTTCGAGCTAAGAAAAATTATTAACAAGTATTTGTGGCCACATTTCTGTCCAAAGTCCAAATGATATCCAACAATAATAAACGACACAAATCCACTAGAGAAAATATCCAACAGTTTTTTAGATTAATTAATTAATTAATTATAATTATTTTCTAAAAAATGCAAGATTTGTAAAATATTTTAATTTATGATAATTGCACCATATCAAAGACTTGCAAAATTCCAAATAGGTAAGTTCCTTGATATTAATACAAGATGATGGGAAAAAAACCCAAAATCCTCAAATTCTTTCATTTCTTTTCCCTTCCTCCACCCTTAAAACTCCCCCCCCCCCCTCCCCCTCCCCCTCCCCCTCCCCCCCTACACACACTTAAGCATATTTTACAAAGAAAGAAAAGAAGAAGAAGGAAAGAAGAGAGGTTTTTCAAAAGCTTTTCATTCTTTTTATCAAGGAAGCAAGGTAGGAATATTTATATGCAAAATTTATTTAATTTCTTTTATGTATTGTAGTTATGTGTATTCTATGGTAAGGAATTTAATGTTTATAGCCATTCGGATATGAATGTGGTTTATTCCATTAGAATGAACAAGAAATTATGTGCATTCTATTTTGGGATGTAATAGAAAGAATGCTTATGGTTTTAAATCATTTGGAATTAAACTTAAGAAAGAATATTATAGTTTTTAAATCCTTCGGGATTAAACCTATGAAGGAATTTGGGGTTTCGACCATTAAGCTCACCGGAAATTGAAGTTTGCATGGTTTATTTATATTAATTGCAATATATAAATTGGGATTTGTATTATTATATTCCTATTGAGTTTTCCAAACTCACCATTCTGTCATTCATAGATTGATTGTAGAGTTGGACGGAGGCTCGATGATAAAGGGATTGAGCCATGGGAAAAGACTTTTGACAAGAAAATGAATAATTGGCAGCTTGTTCTTTTTATTGATGTTTTATATTCTGAAATGTTTTATGTTATGGGATAATTTTTGTTATGATTATTAATTGCTATTTGTTATAGACTTGTTCGGGACTCTATGAAATGATATTTTTAATTTCGTTGGGTATTAAATGCTGTTTAAATGATTTATATTGGCCGGAATGAAAACTGTCAAGAATTTCTAGCAAGTCCAGTTTCAAACGGATGTCAAGAATGGTACACTTCAGGTTTTGGGATAAAATTTGGTAGGATTTATTGCCTATCAATTTCGGTCCTTTGAAGCTTGGAATCATCTCATTCGGATGTCTGTAGAACAATATATGCAAGTTTTGGTAATGATGGACAGTTCTACTCAGAAATCTGTCTATTATGTTTTGGAAGTTAATTTGGACACCTTACAAATTTTATTAAATTCTGAATTTTGGATATGAGTTAATACATTATATGGTGTTTTATCTCTAAAAATATTAAAATTTTTCAAGGTCTTTTGATAAGGAAAAATCAGGATTAAAACTGAGTATTGAAAGCTGTCTAGTTTCCATTTTTCGTGTACTTTGTATCCCCTTTAGATAACATTAACCATCCAATAAAATTATGAAATTTTAGTATGTGTTAAAAGGATAAGTTATAGTTATTTGGTTAAAGCTTTATAAGTTTTTGTGGCCGTTGGATTGCTCATTTTATGCATAAAAAATCAAAGGGCAGTAAAGTTATGTCACAATTAAGTTAACTAGAAGTTTCGACTTTAAGAAAAACTATTTAATGTTGTTAACCTCAACTCTAAAATCCTTAAAGTTGATAAATCACATTTGTAAACTTTTAGAATAACATGTAGAATTCCACATTTTTAGTTCACTTCCGGACTTTAAAATATAAGAATAGGAGAGACGTGCCGGAACCTCGTAGAGGAGGTTTTGGGACGTCACAGCACAAACAAGCGATGGAGAAATCCAATATCCCAATTCAAGCCATTCCATAAAGCAATACTAAAAATCGAAGCATGAACCATTCACGAGTACATTAAAAAGAACTGACTGCATAACTTATCTAATATGCATATGAACAATTGCAAGTCATAAAAAGTTAAAAATTTGATACACATGGATCACTACACAGTGTTTCGAACGCATCAGCACAAGTGCACAACTCATGGCGCATTGTTGTTTTTGTTTTGTTATCCATATTCTTCCAGAGTGAAACTAGCAGTGGCAAATCCACAACCATTCTGGGTAGTGGCCATTTTGAGGGTTTCATCTAGTCAGACAAAAAATCATCGTGGTCAATTTCCTCTGTTGTAATGGAAACTGTTCTATTACCACTGCTTCCATTTTTCTGTTTTGGCAGTCTGTTTTCACTTTGTTCTTCATCACTGAGGTATTCGTCCCTAGATTCTGGCTCAGAAACATTCAGAAATTTATCCAAGTTCCTATATCCTTTATTGTTGTTTACAATAGAAAATTTGGATCGTTTCTGGCAGATGCAGGAAGATGGATATTCATGGAACTCTCCCCTTCCTGGTCTCATCTCTTCAGGTTCTCCCATGAATCCTCTTTGGCATGATTTCACCTTTCTAGCAAAGGTGCTCCAATCCATCTTATCTCGTGCTGTGAACAAAGCACTAAGCCTTTTGGCATTTGGTCTGATGGTCCTCTTGTGGCCTGCGTACCTCCTTCAACAAGGAAACAGCATAATAAGTTCTCGTACTTGGTCCAAGTAATAGGACACAAAAATAAATTCCCAAACTATGGAAACCATAATTTATATTGACAATAAGAATCCAGATGGCAATCATGGTAATGCACGAATAAATTCCAGGAGGAAAGGTTAAAATTTATATTCGAGAAAAAGGGGAAACTGCTCCCGTTATTTTACGGAAAGTCAATGATGTGGAAAATCAGTAATAGAGCAGCACACTTCAACAAAACTTACTTTTGCACCAGAGGTTGAAACTTTTCAGTCATTGAAAACTAAAAATATGCAGCATTTTATCAGCAATAGGAATCATTTGGACAATTATGGGGAGCATCATACATCATCGTGAACTACTCCTCCATCACATAAATTGTGCAACGTTGAGTTCTTGGTCATTCAATCTTTTCATGAATCGAATTTTTTTTTCCTAATTCGTTTTAATTTGCATACCAACGAAGTTGCTGTTTTCACTATTTTCCATGTGAGACTTTACTTTTCTGAAGGCATTTTCCACGGTCAAGTAAATCACGTGAAATATTAATTCCCCACCCCCCCCCAAAAAAAAAAAAAAAGTCAAGAACGAGGTATTGTCTCGAATGAAGAACCAGGAGCTGGGTTCTGTAAAGTTCATTCTGTACTTCTACTGAAGATTTAATAGCAACACACATCATCACACATCGAAAATGGACCGTCTTCCCAGAAATTGTCCTATAGTACAACATTGAAGTATTACAGGCACAATATTTTCTCAACTTCATTCCCTTGAACTTATCAAAGTTATATTCTCAAAACTTCATAAATATTTTAGGAAATTGATGAGAAAGAACTACACTTCAACCTTAAGAGCAGCAAGAAAATATGGATATTCATCTGTGAAGTGATATTACTAGCCACCCAACCTCGTAGACAATCATAATAAAACAGTGACCCTGAATCTGGAACCTTGCACCAGCTAAACTTCACAATAATAAATTTTCAGCAACCTTCCGACAATCCTCTCCACCTATACACATATGCCCTTCCTATTCTGCTCTTACCTCCACCAAGTACTCCATGTTGATGATGGAATTCAATGATTCACTACAATCAATCTGGCTCGATCATTCCAAATTTTTGAAGTAGAACTAAATTGGCAAGGGCCAGATAGAATACAAATAATCATATTTATAAGAAAGATTCCATGCGGGACAGGGGAAGCACTACAGATGTAAATAAGTGCTCTCTATTAAAATCACTTCAATCATGGGAGTATTGTGTGCTTTCTAATATTACGTTTCCCTTAAGATTCCGGTATTAGCTTGCATGAACAGAACAAAATTATTTTCCGAAAGATTTTTGCATATAGAAATGGGTTTATTTGCTTCTAATCTTACATTACTCTTGTAGTCTTGAAATTGATAGACTGTCTTCCCTACCCCCTTTGAAGTAATTGTGATAAATTAGCTAACAAAATTCTAACAGTTACTAGAGCTTGCATCATCAATGTAACAATTTGAAAAGAATATTGTTTTGCTCAGAACTTACCTTCGACCAGCTAGGATTTTGGCCATGTTCCCATTATTATTAGTCACAAAGACATCGCTTTCATCACAGACAATATAATCAATGGCAGCCATTTGAGAAGAAAAGGGAAGAAAAGGTTTTAACTCTTCTCCAGCAAGCATCTCCTTTGTGTAGAAGTTCGGAAAGAGTTCTCTGAGAGGCCCCAGAGTTTCTTCTCCACCATATATTTCTCCAGATGCAACATATATATATGTGTTATTTTCAAAACCAAGTGCCCGAAGCAACAAACCCACCTCATGTGGGGTCAGAGGGCACTTCCCTCGTGATCGCTCTTCATCAGCACTTAATTCCTAAGCAATGAAGTAGAGAATTTTGTTTCAAACAGCAGTGCATCAAAAATGAAAATTCTGCATCTTTCCAGCTTCAAAGTGTGATAAATCATTAAAAAATCACAACCTGAATGACTACACATTCTGGACAATTGCATTTTGATTATTGCTTTTGACATAAAACAAGTTCAATAAATTTGTTCAAACAAGAGTCTTACAGGTAATGTTTCCCATCGCTTCCTTATCTCACCCAACTCGTATCTTTCTTTGTCTCCCCCACCATAGTAACAGCCAGA
The DNA here is from genome assembly GCA_030279155.1 of Forsythia viridissima. Taxonomy (NCBI): domain Eukaryota; kingdom Viridiplantae; phylum Streptophyta; class Magnoliopsida; order Lamiales; family Oleaceae; genus Forsythia; species Forsythia viridissima. The sequence continues at coordinate 25,830,937 of CM059041.1, read as the reverse complement.
AAATGCAAGCATATCAGGTTCAAACCTAGAATTTACAAAAAATCAAGCAGTTGGTATGAAATGAAATGGCTAAATCATCTTCTTGAATGTCATCACATTGATAAAAAGACAATTAAAACCTACACATTGCAAGCAGATAGACATTCAGGTGGAGAAGTATAATACACTTCTTGTGGTAGATAAAAAGTCTGCACTACATTTACTAAACGTGACTCACTGCATGAGGCATCAACCAATTAGGAATGGGACGGAAAAATGCAAGTAGCCTCAACCAAGCAAGTGGCAAGTGGAGAGACCTTTTTTCTGTGTCCTAGTGCTTTAGTTGTATTTCTTCAAAAACAACATTAACATTGCGCTAATATTCTCTTTGATGTGATATTTTAGGACAATTAGCATCCAGAATAAGGAAAAGAGATCCCCACAGTGAGTAATATATAATAGGCAAACTCTTCTACTAGTGCTTCTATGCATTACGCAGAGATCGAATCGAATTTGGAATCTGCTCGTGTGCATTGCAGGCATATGGAAGTGGAAGAAGTTACCATATTCTTAATGAAAAAGAATTTGTGCTACATAAAACAAAGTGGGATTTTACCAATGGGTACAGTGATTTCATCCTCTATATACCAAAAGCTTGGATTTTTTCGTTAACTACGTCAAGCCAGATCAGTTTTCAGTTCACTTCTGGCTCTCACATTGCCACTAGTAACCCTTCCCCTTTCGTCCTTATAGGTACGCATAATATCTTGCCATATTTGGTTCATCATGCAAAAGTTCTGTTTCTGCTATTCCATCAATATTTTATTTGGACTTAACCTGCAATTCCATTTTCTTGCTTTTGTTAAAGAAAATTTCGAGTGTCTGGTTTAAGATCAGAAAATACTACACATGGAAAATAGCTGATGCTGCACAATCATGGAACACTATCTACAACAAAAGAACAAAATCATAAGCTGTAATAGCTAAATAATTTGTACATTTGGGCAGAGAAATTGGTACCAATTTTTTGGAAAGTCCTTTCTACATTAAAGCAATCATTAGTACCTAGAACACATGCTTCATGTGTGAATTAAAACCTCAAATATTATATATGCAATATCTTATTAAAATGTTTTTACTCTTGGCTCTAATTAAAAATATATTCTTTGTAAAAATAATGAGTTTTTCTCTCCTTTATAGCTTAGATTTTGACAATGCAAATATCACTTTTTTAACATATACAACCTATACTTTCAGTTAAAATTTCTTTAGATACTTTTCTTGAATTCTTCATGCTTTCCATCCTGATTTCTAATTTCACTTTTTAACATAAACATCTTATACTTTCAGTTAAAATTTCTTTAGATACTTTTCTTGAATTCTCATGCTTTCCATCCTGATTTCTACTTTGATCTTCTGATATAAAATTTGCAAAATTCTACAGTTCTATAAGATTAATGTATTTCAAATTACTGATGATAATCAAAATCAACAGGTCATTAATTTCTAAAACATTTAATGACCTCAAGGGTTCAAGAGGATAATTTACCTCTTGCTATAGAAGCATCACAGGGTTTGGGATCTATAAATCGCAGAAAATCATTATATTAACTGAGCATGAGTTCATTCCCATTTAGTACCCAGAATAAACAGCATTTCTATGGATGGTATACTGTGAGTTCATAGATCAAAATTGGTTATGGAGCAACCCTTAAGCGAGTCACACTACCCAGTGTTTTCCTTTTTCTTTTCTTTCTTTGGGAAGAGACAGGACGGTTGAAGCTAGTTCTTCAGGACAATTATTTTAGACAATCAATCAGACATCGTATGATCAACTAGAAGGAACAACTCTTTGAGTCCCTTTTATAGGGCAGGAAGTGGGGGTGAGATGAAAGCGGAAAAAATTTCACAGTTCTCTTTCATCGGTGATCATTGTTTTCCATGTTAAGCAACACGTGATTGCAAAACATCACAAAACCGCCTAATTAAATCCTTACAGAAAAATTGGTTCAGAATCTTCAATAGAAAGAACTTATGGGGAAAAACTTTCCTCGATTTCACCTGGATTGCTTGCCAAATAAGAAAGAAGAAACAGAAAAAGAATTATGATATACTTTTCATGCATTCTGCTACAATGTCTTTAAGTTGAAAATCAAGCAAAATAAGAACTGTTATAACTTCGCAAGAATTACAAACCTCAAGTCAATTGCAATGAAACAATAACTTCGCAAGAATTACAAACCTCAGGTGAATTGCTATGAAACGTTTTGCCATCTTTCGCATTCGCATCACAAGCCTCTGACCCAGATTTCTTAAGGGTTTAGTAAATCTTAAAGCATGATAATTTACCCGGCAACGCAACTTTTGAAGGTCTTCATCAAGGTCACTGGCAAGCCTGTAATCAAACTTTGTTAACTGAAGAACCTGCAGACAAGTTATAGGTCATTTATTAGCCAAAGATTCTCGTGAATTGCTTGTGTTCCACTCACATAAGTTTATGTATGTGTGTGCTTGTGCGTGTGTATGTATGAATGTGTGTGTTTTTAAGATGGACATTTGAGAGACACTGGAAACTGAAGCCAAATATATAAGAATTTTGGGCACATTTTCTAGGCAAAAAGAGTGGTTGATAAAATGAAAAACTAACATGAGGCCCTCCTACAAAGAATGCAAATATAACAAAAGAACAGCTCGTCTCTTACTCCAGAAGACTCTCAACAATATTTATACATGGAGGGGCGTGATGCTAGAGCCCAGAGAGAAAAAGAAAGACAGCTCCATTCGATATCGAAACACTTGCAGATAAGTTGCTCATAATTTCCCGCATTTATCTCCATGCAAATCACCAAGATCATCAGGCAACAAGCATACCATCATAGGATTTTCTCATGTTTGCTTACTCAAAAATCCAAACAAATTTTGGAATAGGAAATTGCAGACAGCATTTCAAACCCGTACTTCTTACATATATTAAATAATTATTCTAAATCATTCTAGATAATTTATCTGAAATGAAACATTACACAAACAAAAATCTAGAGCTTTACGAAATCCAAATGAAACCTTTGATCTTAAAGGGAAATTTAGCCTTCGTAATTACTTTATCCAGAGCAAAAAGACGGTAAGATCACGTCCAGGACCTATCTCTTAACCATATTCTAGAATCAGGCATAGAGCTGGAGAAAGCAGTAACTGCAACAACCATGACGACTCACCTGATTCCTCCTCCGAGAGATTCCTAGGGGAATGGAGATCCCAAAAGAGTGTTTCTCCATCTATATAAAGAAATACTTGAGATTGAGAGACCATGTAGATAGGATCATCTACAATGGCCTGAGCAAAGATGGAAACGAATGCCCCAGAAAAGAGCCAAGAAATCATCTACAATCTTTCCATTGAACAAATTGCAAATAGAGTTAATATAACTTCAACATGAATGTTCAAAAGCTGGCCTGCATAACAACCACCTCTACCATTCCACTCATTCTGTTCAAACCATAATTTCTCTCTGTAACTTTAGCCCACATTGGACCGAGATTAAATCTCTCAGCCACTTCCTTACTAAAGAGATATTTTTGGACATTCAAGAACTATGCCCTAATAACATTCTCAGGCCCATTCAGCAACTAAATAGGATATTCACAGCTTCAGGAGTTCCCATTATTCCTAGGCTTGTGTAATCATGCAATAGATTATGAGTTAAACAGGACAAGAATAATAAAGAAGCTAATGAAACTTCTACTTGAAAAAGGGGGACAGCGGGAAGAAAATTGACTGAAAACCAAAAGAGAAAAAAGAAATAAAAAGATGGGAGAAAGTATGACAATGGGCTGATCTTGAAGACAAATACTAAGCAAGGTTTAAGCAGACAACAATCAAACATTTATCTTAACTTTGATTCATTGGCCCCAAACCGGTTATAGAAACATTTATTGAACCACAGATCTGATAAACAGATTAAAGATTTACCACAAGGAGGATATAAGAAGAATGCATGCAATGCTTGATTAAACCCAAGAATATTAATTGCAAGAGTGTTTGCTATCTTACACGTCTCCTCAAAAGAATGGGTAACACTTGCTCCAGATAATATTCAGGTTCTGATTTTCGTGGAACCCGCATAGTATATGGTGGTTTTTCCATTGACCTCATGAACTTCTCTGGGACCCTTTTAACAATGGGGACATCTTTTGCAATGTAAGAGATGAACCAATCAACATCAAAAATGTCAGAGAAGTCACTGCATATGGAAAATAAAATTGGATAAGAAAAGATGTTAAACTTAAATACTACGATGCAATGTGTTGAAACAAAATATAATTCTGTCTTATCACAATGTATCAACTTGAAGATTTGATCAATTCTGTCTTATCACAATGGATCAACTTGAAGATTTTATTTGATTAAGTTTGTTCCTGATTTTGTATTATCTTCTAGCTTATTGTTTTTATCCTCCTTGATTTAAGGGACTATATGTTGAAGATATTAAAAGATCGTGATATTATTCTATTTGATATTTTTCCGATTTTATGAAATTACTTTCCTTTATAGTTGATTGTGTGATTATTACACAATCTTTCCTTTTAGAACTATTGTAACTCCTTATTTCTTCTACTTTGTAATAAGTAAAACAGAAGAATTATATAATTCTCATATTACTTTTATTATTCTCTCAATTATATTCAGTTTATTATTTTATCATGGTATCATAGCAGGTTTGATTATACTTGGTCTAAACTTGAAATCACTTTCGTTCTCCGGCAAGTGGTCTTGTGCCACTCGTCCGGCCAAGTTTTTTTCTTTCTTTTAGATATTGTCATCTGACTAAGGTTTTTTTTAGAGTCTTCTTGAAGGTTTGTCAAGTTATTTTGGTCTTGACTGATTAGATCACTTGGACCTTTTGGTTTGTTTAGGGTATTTATGTCCAAGTCAGTTTGAAATTTGAAATTTGAAATTTGTCCAGTTGTTCTGTTTTGGAGTGTGGTCGGTTTTGCATCCAGATGATAATATGAATTTTTTTGTTTTGTTGATTTGGGATGCGGTTTTTGGCATTTGGTATTTGCATCTAGTGATTTAGATTTGGAATTTACATCCAACTAATCTAGATTTGCAACTTGGTATTTGCATCCAATAATTTGGATTTGCAATTTGGTCCACTAATCTGAAATTTGGTTTTTGGTATTTGGTCCAGTTAATTTAGAATATATGAAAAGATCGCGATATTATTATATTTGATATTTGGTCAAGTTAATCTAAAATTTTGGTCTTCGAAGTTTGTATTCTTTTGATTTGATTATCTTAATATGTTCGGATTGGTGTTATGACTTTTGTAATGAAGTTGTTGACACTTTAGTAAACGCATTTCTCAAGTATCCTTTGATCCATGGACAAGACGATTTGCTTGGACCAATTTAATTTTCAAACTCAATTTGATTTCGACAACACCATATTGAGTTTGAGGAGGATGTTGAAGATATGAAAAGATCGTGATATTATTCTATATGATATTTTTCTAATTGTATGAGATTACTTTCTTTTATAGTTGATTGTGTGATTATTACACAATCTTTCCTTTTAGGACTATTGTAACGCTATAAATAAGGTCTTCTATTTTTTAATAAGTAAGATAGAAGAATTATACAATTCTCATATTACTTTCATTATTTCTGAATTATATTCAGTTTATTATTTTATCACAATATTCTATCTCTCAGTGCCTATAAATAAGCTTAATTATTTTATGTTTTTGATATAATAAAATACACAACATAGCAGTGTTCTCCCTTTTTCTCTTCCAGATTCAGTTTCAGGGTATCAAAGCTAGAACTCTGTTGAGAAAATCATGTCTTGGCCTTATAGACAAGCCCTTACCGGAGTAAGCAAGGACGTCAGACAAGAGTCCTCCATGGAGGAACCTGCACCGAGTCTTACAATTACTCCCACTGCTCAATCTGCCTTCTCCTCTCTCCAAATCACTTCTCATAAGTTGAATGGCAGGAATTTTTTCAAGTTCTCACGTTCGGTTCAGATGGTCATTAGTGGTAAAGGGAGAATTGACTATTTGGGTGGTACAATCACAAAACCCGATGTGAATGATCCACAATATGCAATTTGGGACACTTAGAACGCTCTAGTGAAGTCCTAGCTCATCAACTCCATAGAGGAACACATTGGAGCACTCTATCTTGTCCATTCATCTGCCAAAACACTTTGAGAGAAGGTAAAACGCGTGTACTCATATCTAGACAACTCGGCTCAATTATTTGAGTTGAGAGATCAATCCAGAAATCGTCGTAAACAGGGGGAGTCAAATGTAACCACTTATTTTACAGCTCTCACAAAGCTTTGGCAACAGCTTGATCTGTTTGTTTGATACTTGTGATTGGGGCAGCAATTGTTCTGCAAATCCCACAAACTGGTTAAAAAGCAAAGGAAGTAATTTTTTGGCAAGGTTAAGGTCCCGTTTGTAAACAATTAAAATTTTGCTAAAAAGCTAAAGTCAAAGTCAATATTTAATTTTAACCACACATTTCATGGGCCCACAACTTTTCAACCACACATTTCACCAACTTTTATCAATTTTTACAAAAAATCTGATTTTAATAAAAAACAAACAGGCTCTAAACAAGGAACTCGATGAAGTCAGATGGCGTCTCCTTGGTACTAAACCACTGCCCTCCGTTAGGAAATATTTGCTGAGGTCTGACATGAAGAAAGCAGGAAGAGCGTCATTCTAGGAGACCCAAAATTATCACTACCTACTGTCCAACCCGAGAGCTCAGCTCTTGCAACTCGGGGACCAGATTTGCATAGGCAGGAGAACTCAAAATTGTGGTGAATCTGTGATCATTGACAGAGGACGAATCATACGCGTGAAAATTGTTGGAAACTTCATGGGAGACCAACCAATTAGAGGGATAACCGAAATAATAGACGAGACTCAAGGCTCTTCAATCCTCTTTAGAACAGTCAAATTCGAAACTTGGTGATATTAGCAGTGGAATTACACTCAATAAAGAGCAATTAGAACGACTTTATAAGTTGTTGACTCCGTAGAGAAATCCCAGTAATTCTCTATTAGCCCAAAAAGGTAACTTCTTATCTGCACTCATATGACAAGATGTTCAAAATTATTTTCCTCACATACTCCGAGTCCTAAAATTCTCAAAGTCATAATTGTTGATGGTACATTATGAGCTATTGCAGGAATGGGGAGATGTTGTTCTCACTGCTTACTACTTGATTAATCGAATGCCCACAAATGTTCTAAAATTTCAAACCCCTCTTGAGTTTTTTTCTTACCATTTTCCCTCAAACTTGTTCATTCACTTCTCTACCACTTAAAGCTTTTGGTTGTGCTTCTTTTGTCCACGTACATGATCATGAAAGAAGTAAACTTAAATGCATTTTCTTTGGTTAAGCTACGACACAAAAAGGCTATATAGATCTATTCACCAGAAAAAAGAAAATACGTTACACACGACAGAAAAATTTTGTTGGAATTTAAAATTTCACAAAAAACATAAATTTCAATTTTCGGCGTCGTTGCGAACTTCCTAGTACATTTTGAACACTTTATGTCGCGTTAGATTTTTGTTCACGTGTTTGACTTATCCTTTGTGTCAAACAAAAACAATTTTTTGTCAATCATCAAGACCAATTTTTTTTTTTTGGCTAATTTAACACCCAAACAACCCGTAATCTCATGCCAAAATAGACTCCCAAACAGCCCTTAATCTCATGTCAAATAAACCCCAAACAGCCCATAATTCTAAAGGAAGAAATTGCCCCCCACCACTCCATGATAAACCATGTTCAGCCCCATTAACACACCATTTTGTCCACTTCAAATCCCCATTTTTCCCTGAAGAAATCACCTCCCCCCCCCCCCCTCCCCACACTACTCAAAAAACCGTCCCCAGGTCAGCCATTTACCCCATGCTTCCACCACCTCCCATGAAGCTCAAAAACTACCCATTTTCCTCCACATTTTTACCACCTTTAAGCCCTATTTATCCACCATTCAAACCACTTGTCCATACAGTCCCCCATTTTTCCCTCACTTTGCAACCCACAAAGTAACTGTTTTCCGTTCCATTTTCACCAGATTTTTGGCACCAACAGTAAGTGTCCTTACCTTGTATTTTCTTTCCACCGTCCAGCAATATGTATACACCAATTCGCTCCTCAGTCTTCCCTTCATCCTTAGTCTAATAATCCCTTAATCCTCTCTCTTTTCTTTCCCTTAGGCCAGCTCTTCCTCATTTTTCCTTCCCTGTTTTCAGTGTTTTCGGTTTCAGCAATAAATTTCTAACACCTTTATTTTTGCTTCAACATTTCCCCTTCTTCCATCATTAATTTCGGTCCCAGAAGTAGACAACCAACATATCATTTTCAGTAATCAATCAGCCCAAAGGTCCTACTTTCGGCCAGCAAAGGACCAGATTTTACCTTCTTCATAATTTGTTTCTATCACTCAAATCACACTATAAACCTTGGATTTTTAGAAGAGAAAAAGGGCAATCAAGGAGTCATCATTTGAAGAAAAGAAATAGCCATTTGACCCACAAATCAATTCAACATAAATCTTTTTGTTGCAAAGTAGTTTCTTGTACTACCGATTTAATTACATGATTTCAAATTGAAAAAACATTATGTAAATTAACTGTCATAAGGTAATCACTTTTAAGTCTCATGTGGTGCCGGTTACCAAAATGAACTCAAATTGAAATAGATGGCGTTGATGCGATAGCGTAGGCTAGCGAACATGAAGTTGATTTCTTTTATTTAAATTAAGTTTTGACATAGAAATAATCGAGTCAATCATAATGTAAAAACTACAATTTAGATGTTGATTTTTCAGTATTTAATCACGTAAAGTACACGGAAAACAAGATGTTGGTTTAATTGTCATTTAAATTTTTTAGATAGAAATAGCCTTGTTTTACATTCTGAAATTTTAGCTTTTTTCCCTTACTTCTTTATGTATGTTTGGAGTTTTTGATTGAAATCAGTAGCTTTGGAAAGCTTTATATGTTGTCTAATGGCAGCAATTGGAATCACTTAAAAAATTCCATCGTATGAATTTATTATGAACGTTTTAGCGAGCTGCCATAAGGCAATCGGGACAATATTTCAAGCAACTTTGGCTAGCGTTTTTGCCTACCAAACAACATAGCTAAGGCATGAAATTTTAACATGGCCTAGTCCAAGGTCCCAAGTATGTACATTTCAAATTTTGTAATTTTTGGAGTTTGTTTGGATGGTCAAATAATGGTATAGATAAAAACCTTAAAAATTTAGAAGTAAATTTCTTTTCCGTTGCACGCTTGTTATCATTCGCAATAATTATATTTTTAAAACTACTCAAGGGCACGGGAAACCTATTTGGAGTCATCAATCATTATTTAAAAATTATTTTAGTGACTCTCCAAGTTGAAAAAATTCGGGACGTTACAGCTTGGTATTAGATAATGGTTATACTTTCTGTAGACTCAAGTAAATTTTAAATTTTTTATTTTATTTTTTTGGTCTTTATTTTATTATGTCTAATAAAAAATTTTAAAATTTAAGTATCGCTAATCGCCATCTCCGCCCTATGCTTTGAGATAGAGAGGCTAATAAATTTTATTTTATTATTTTGTTAAGCATGATAAAAGAAACTTAAATTTTTGGAAAATTTTAAATTATTTCATTTATGATAAATTGTTAGGTTGAGTTGAAATTTAATGTGAATATAAATGTTTTGAAAAGGCAAATAATTTATGAAAATTTATGTTAGTCCTCATAATTTAATTAAAAGATGATAGAAATCCACTTAATCAAACTCTTCATAATTTGTATCTCAGACATGATTTCACTGAGTGAGTACTTTCTAGAACATGCCGAAGCGGTAAGGAACGATTAGATACATTTTGCTTCAGATCCCGAGTGGTCAATTCACCATCATATCGATAACCATAGGGCAACACGTGACAAGGCGATGAACTATGGTTTAATAACAACCGATGTAGAGTCTATCGCTCACGTGATTGACTCACTAAATAGCCCAGGACAGCCGGTTGCCATGGAGATCTTAAGAGATCTAAGGAGATCTACCATCCAGAGGTAGAATACGACGTGTATTGTAAAGCGCTCATTATACACTGAGAGGAGTATAGTTTATATGGTAGTAGTCTCCATTCTATCTCTAAGCCGGCACTAGTAGTTGAGCCCATTCCTGAGCCTGCTCCACTAGTTGAGCTAGAGCCGGAGCCAGTTTTAGTGTTTGAAGTTGAGGAAGAGTCCGGATAAGGATCTCGAGAAAAAGTCCGAGGCCGAGTCTTGTGTTATCTCGAATGACAAGGCTCTACGGCCAAAAAGACCTAGAGTACAGGGAAGATAGATGAGCGAAGATGATGCTTAGACGTATCATATTAGTAAGTATCTCAGTATACATGTACAGTTACTTTATAGTTGTTTAGTGCTATACGTTTTTACTTGTTTTACGTCTTGAATGATGATTTAAATATATAAAAGATATTTAAATTCTCCTTTGTTGATAGCTTTTCAGATATTTATAGCTTTGTGTATGGCATTTATTTCGATAGATTACAAATCCTTTTTATTTTGTTTATTCTAAAGAAAATGGCACCGACTACGCAAGCAAGAGCTATCAAGGATTTACAACTAGCAATAAAGGAAATGAGACAAGCTTTGGCAACTCAGACAGTACCTCCGATGTTGTAGCCGCCCGCAATGCCCCAAGCGCATCAGGCCCCACTGGCACATCACGCGGCCTCTACTATGCCGGTGATTGAGCAATTCCGTCAGTACCACCCTCCTACATTCAACGGTGGAAAAGATCCTCTTGCAGCCGAGGAATGATTGCGAACGATCCAGAAAATTTTCCGACACATCGCTTGTCCGAAAAATTAGAAAATCTTTTGCGCAGTGTTCATGCTAATTGGTCGAGCAGGTCACTGGTGGGAGTCGGCATCCCGCACCTATACTAAGGAAGAACAGAATAATCTCTCATGGGCCCAGTTCAAGGTCGAACTAATGAAAAATATTTACCACAGGCTCTGCGAGATTATAAAGAGTCAGTTTCTACATTTAGTTTAGAGAGATGGAAATGACTGAGTATGAGCGAAAATTTGAGGAACTGTCACACTATGCTCCATATTTGGTCAACACTGAACTAATGAAGACAAGAAGTTTTGAAAGTGGGTTGCGTCTAGAGGTCACACTAATAGTTAGTTCCCATGAGCTTCCTGCTTTTACAGCATAGGTCAAAATGGTCCAAATCGTGTCCTTCTCGGGTTTAAAGGTTAGAGTTCAAGGACAACAGAATGACTCGAGAAAGAAAAATTGGCAGGATCATAATAGGAACCGAAATTCAGGCCAGTTCAAAAGACAAAATCAAGGTCCCAACAGGGTCAGTGAAGTAATCCCATTCCTCAGTTCCCTAAGTGTAAGAAGAATCATAGTGGTGATTGCCACTTTGGCAAAAACATCTACTATCGATGTGACGAGCCAAGCAACTATGTGTCGCAATGTCGGGTAGCGCCAACAAAAGTTAATGATCAGGTAAACAAAGAAAAATCCAGAGTGTTTGCCATGACTCATAAGGAAGCCCCCTAGAATCCGAACATTATTAAGGGTATGTTATATATCTCCAGCGTACCTGTTTACATTCTTACTCATTCTGGCGTGACGCATTCATTTATATCTTAATGCATGCCTAACTAAAATTAATATTTTATGTCAGAAAACTGATAATGTACTAGAGATTAGTATGCCATCAGAGGGAACTATAAAGACAGATAAATTAGCTAAGGCGGTTTAGATAGATTATGATGGGTTGATTTTGTCAGCAGATCTACATGTTATAATTATGAAAGATTTTGATATTATCCTGAGAATAGATTGGTTGGATAGTAATCGTACTACCATTGAATGTTTTGAGAATGAGGTAATCTTTCGAAGACCAGGAGAGAAGGATTTCAAATTTTATGGATTGAAGAGTAAAGCACTTCCTTGCCTCATTTCAGCTTTGCAGGCAAAAAAGTTGCTAAAGAAAAGAGATTGTTAAGGTTTTCTTGTCAATCTCACTGGCACCTTATTTGAAAAAGTATCTTTGGATAATGTGCCAGTAGTTCGAGAGTATGCCGATGTGTTTCCAGATGACCTAGTAGATATCCTATCTAATAGGCAAATAGAATTTAGGCTAGATCTGACACCTGGAGCTGCACCTATATTAAAGGCTTCGTATTAGATGGCACCAAAAAAATTGCAAGAGTTAAAAATGCAAATTGAAGAGTTGTTGGATAAAGAATCTATCAGACCAAGTGTTTCCCCGTGGGGAGCTCCAATTCTCTTCGTGAAGAAAAATGATGGATCAATGAGAATGTATATCGACTACCGTGTGTTGAATAAATTGATGATAAAAAATAAATACCCACTTCCAAGAATTGAAAGTTTGTTTGATCAATTGAAAGGTGGTTCAGTGTTTTCAAAGATCGACTTAAGGCCAAGCTATCATCAACTGAAGATCAGCCTATCAGATATACCAAAGTCAGCATTCCGAACTCATATCGACATTATAAATTTACAGTAATGCTCTTTGAACTGACGAATGCTCCAACATTATAGATTTAATGAACCGAGTTTTTCATCAATATTTAGATCGACTTGTCATTGTATTTATCGATGACATCTTGATTTATTCCAAAAATCTCAAGCAACATCAAGAGCATCTGAGGACAGTATTGGAGACTTTGCAGAGAGAAAAGTTATATGCCAAATTCAAAAAATGTAAATTTTGGCTGGACCGAATAGGATTCCTTGGTCATGTTGTGACGGCTAAAGGAATTGAACTAGATCCATCGAAAGTGGAGGCGGTGTCAAATTGGCTGACACTGTCAAATGTTGGAGAAATAAGAAATTCTCTGAGTTTAAACTGGCTATTATCGACGTTTCATAGAAAGATTTTCCAAAATAGTTGGTCCTATGACGTATTTGACTAGAAAGGGTGTTAAGTATATTTTGTATGAGAAGTGTTAACAGAGTTTTTAAGAGTTAAAGGAGAGTTTTCAATAGTTAAAGGACAAGCTAATGTTTGTACCAGTATTAGCTCTACCTAAAAGTTCAGAAGGCTTACCTAAGTTACTGTGATGCATCAAAACTCGGTTTGGGATGTGTTTTGATGCAAAATGGAAAAGTGATAACTTATGCTTCAAGAAAATTGAAGCAGTATGAACAGAATTACCCGACACATGATCTTGAACTTGCGGCAATAATTCACACCTTGAAAATTTTCCATTACCTTTATGGAAGCAAGTGTTAGATTTATACTGACCATAAGAGCCTCAAATACTTTCACCCAAAAAGAGTTGAATATGAGACAACGATGGTGGTTGAAATTAGTAAAGGACTATGACTTCTCCATCATATACCATCCAGTAAGACAAATGTAGTCGCAGATGCTCTAAGCAGAAAGAATATGGGTCAGTTGTGTGCACTGCAATCGACACAAGATAATTTGATCAAGAACTTTGAGAGTATGAGAATTAAAGTATTAAGTCAGTGCAGACATCGGCATTGATAGCAAGTCTCATAGTCGACACTCAGAGATAGGATTATGGTAGCTCAAAAAGATAATCCTTTCTTGGAAAAGATCAGAACTGAAGTAGGAATCGAAAAGAGTAAAGAGTTTGAAATAGCTGAGGACAAAACATTGATGTTCAAAAGTCAAATATATGTGCCTAAGGATGAAGGTATGAGAAATGAGATTTTAATAATGCTCATTCTGCTCCTCACGCCACACATTCAGGAACCAAAATGTACAAAAATTTATGTAATACATTTTAGTAGAGAAACATGAAAAAAGTTGTAGCTCGTTTTATGTCAAGATATTTGGTATGTCAACAAGTGAAGGCCTTAGAGGCCGTCTGGGCCATTAAATTCAATAGATATATCGGAATGGAAATGGGATAAAATCGCAACAGATTTTGTTATAGGTTATCCTAGATTGGCGAAAAGTGACCGTTTGACAAAATCTGCGCATTTTCTTTCCATTCGAATGAATTTCAGTTTAGAGCAATGAGCACGATTGTATATCAAAGAAATTGTCCGACTTCATAGAGTACCATTGTCCATTGTATCAGATCGAGACCTGAGGTTTACCTCAAATTTGTAGAAAAGTCTACAAAGAGTTTTGGGTACTAAGGGAGTGTATTCAAATTGAGACTTTTAAAGACTTTTAAGTATTTAAAAATTTAGAGGTATTCAATGAAGACTTTTTAAGAATCTCTAAAAGTATTGGTGTATTCAATTGAAACTTTTTGAGACTTTTAAAAAGTCTTTAAAAGTCACGAGGTATCCAATTAAAACTTTGTATGAGTCTCTATAAGTTACGGGGTATTCAAATTGAGAAAGACTTCTAGAGATTCTTTATTTACCAGACTTTTAGAGACTTTTGGAGACTTTTTAGTGAAAAGTATGTATAGCAAATCTAAAAAAAAGTCCCTCATTTACCGTGAGATTTGTGAAGACTTCAGAGTCCCAAAATAAAGAACGTCTATTTTTTTTCACTTCTAGAGTTTTTTCGTATCTCTTCCATTCAAGTAAGAATTTTTTGTAATCAATAATTTATATGCAATTGTATCTAGAATATGCAGTAATCAAAACTTTGTATCACAGTAGTCTTGTGTCAAAACTTAAGGATATTTTACGTGATAAATTTACAATATTTTGATTAATGTTAGTGGGAGTCAAATTTTTCGCTTAATTATTAAAAAGTATTCCATGGTAATAGTTTGGTATTGTACTAGAAATTTTTTGTTTTACTTTGATTATTTTATTAATGTAATTTAGCCAAGAATTAATTTGGCTAATAGGTCAACAAAATAGGTGTGTCATTATTTGTCTGTTATTTATATTATTATAATTACTGTTAAAATAATTGTGCAAAAAAAAATGAATCTAGAATACACAATCTTTTATGATTTCTCTTTATTTTAGAGAAATTTTTTTTATTGAAAATAAAGAATGAATCGATTATTATGTATATATACAATAACATAAGTTAACATACTTTATTAATTTCACAGCCAATAAAAATGACAGGCTAACAATGAGTAAAGATTATTTAGGAGAATGTCTAATCTTTATTCTCAATGAATTTTCTGTACAAGATTCAAGGATACTTATAGGAAAAATCTGATGTACAAATCTCCCTAACTAAGGAAATAAATAAATACAAATCTCCCTAAATAAGGAAATAAATAAATAAAAATAAGAATCCCTTAAATCAAGGGATGCACAATAAAACTGCTAATCTACCAGATTTAGTCAATGACTAAATCTGTTTATTTCAGCCAATTAAGCCCTAAAATACATAACAATAAATTTAGATTTTCCACACTCCTCCTCAAGCTGGGGAATAAATGTCAGTCATTCCTAGCTTGGATATTAGTGGTTCGAATTTAACTCTTGGAAGGCCTTTTGTAAGAACATCAGCTATTTGAAGATTTGTTGAAGTATGGTTGAGACTAAGTTTGCCACCCTCAATCTTCTCTTTGATAAAATGTCGATCCAGCTCCATATGTTTTGTTCTATCATGATGGACTGGATTTTTAGCAATATTGATTGCAGCCATGTTATCACAAAATACCTTTATTGAAGTGTTTGTGATTTTCAATTCTTCAAAAATTCTCTTCAGCCACATTCCTTCGCAGATTCCTTGTGCTAAAGCTCAAAATTCTGCTTCGGCACTACTCCTTGCTACCACTGTCTGCTTTTTACTCCTCCATGTAACTAAATTTCCCCAAACATAGGTACAATAGCCAGTTGTAGATCTTCTATCAGTAATGTTTCTAGTCCAATCAGCATCAGTGAAGATCTCAATCTCTTTATTGGTATTCTTCTTGAAAAACAACTCTTTTCCTGGCGACATTTTTAGATACCTCAGAATTCTGTTTGCTGCCACTTTGTGAACTTCTTTCGGATCATTCATAAACTGACTTACAAAGCTAACAGCGAACCCAATGTCGGGCCTAGTGTGGGAGAGATAGATGAGTTTTCCCACTAGGCGTTGGTACTCACCTTTATCAACGGGTAGACTATCTTCTTCTAAGCATGCTTTGTAACCTGGTTCCATAGGCATATCGGCTGGCTTACATCCTAACATACCTGTCTCCTTAAGTAGGTCCAAGACATACTTTCGTTGAGAAATCACAATACCTGCTCTTGATCTTGCTACCTCCATGCCTAGGAAATATTTGAGATATCCTAGGTCTTTAATTCTTTAGCGAGTCCCTTCTTTAGATTTTCAATTTCTTCATGGAAATCTCCAGTAATAATTATATCATCTACATAAACAAAAAGGATAGAAATCATCCCACCTGTAGAGTGTTTGACAAACATAGTATGATCGGCTTGCCCCTGTATGTATCCATGTTGCTTGACTGCCTTTGTGAATCTATCAAACCAAGCTCTTGGTGATTGTTTGAGCCTATAAAGTGATTTTCGAAGTTTGCACACTTTGTGGACATTGTTCTTGGTCTCAAAACCTGGTGGAATCTCCATATACACTTCTTCCTATAGGTCTCCATTTAAAAAGGCATTTTTGACATCCATTTGATGTAGGGGCCAGTCAAGATTAGTAGCTAGTGAGAGTAGAACACGAACGGTATTTAACTTAGCAACTGGTGAGAAGGTTTCTTGGTAGTCGATACTGTAAGTTTGAGTGAATCCTTTTGCTACTAATCTGGCTTTATACCGATCTATACTCCCATCTGGTTTGTATTTGACGTTGAATACCCATTTACATCCCACAGGTCATTTTCCTCGTGGTAGGTCGGAGAGTTCCCATGTGCCATTCTTCTTAAGAGCTCTGATCTCTTCTCCAATAGCTGTTCTCCACTCAAGTTTTCCTAGAGCTTCTTGAACACTTCTAGGTATTTCAACAGTAGATAGATTAGTAACAAAGGCACGATATTGAGAAGATAATCCCTTATATGAAATGAACTGCTGTATAGGATGTTGTGTGCAGGATCTTACTCCTTTCCTTAATGTAATAGGAATGTCCAAGTCATTATCAGTATGAGAGTTATGAATTGTGTTACCTGGAATTTCTGAACTTGGATTAGTCGGATTGGACTCTTGAGTTTGCTCAGGGAGTATGGGAGACTCCTCTTCTAGGACTCTTTTCCTCCTAGAATAAACATGTAACTCTTTGTTGGTAATAGTTTGATTGTGGATTTCTGGAGTGAGTGTGTTAGGGAGCATTTTTGAACTTTTAGGTGTGAGAATAGGCAAGGTCGACTCGAATGAAGGCAAAGTAGTAGGCTCATATGAAGAGCTATATGGCTCATAGGATGACACTTTTGAAGGAGGCTCAATTCCCAACTCATTAGATGTAGGAGTAAAGATAGACTCGAGTGATGTGCTAGGTAGCCAAAAACCACATTCATTTGTGTTTGAGTTCTCCCCCTGAATGTGAGTTTTTTCATAATAAGGTTGATTCTCAAAGAAGGTTACATCCATAGTGACATAGGTTTTCTTGGTAACCGGAGAGTAACATTTATACCCTTTTTGTGTGGAGGAATATCCCAGAAACAAACATTTTATAGCTCTAGGATCGAGTTTGCTAGAGTTACGTTGCTAGAGTTACGTTGGTGGTTATGAACAAAAGCAGTGCACCCAAATATTTTTAGTGGAAGAGAGGAGACTATTCGAACCTGAGGATGGGATTGGTAGAGGGTTTGCCATGGTGTTTGAAAATAAATAACTCTAGAAGGCTTTGTATTGATGAGATAGGTAGCCGTGAGGACTGCCTCTCCCAAAAAATAACTTAGGACATTCATGGTGTACATAATGGATCGGGCCACCTCCAAAAGGTGTCTGTTCTTTCTTTCTGCAACCCCATTTTGTTGGGGTGTATTCACACAAGAACTCTGGTGGATTATTCCAAGAGTAGAAAGATAGTCTCCTAGGATTGAATTGAAATAATATGTGGCATTATCAGTCCTAAGAATATTGATTTTAGCTTGAAATTGATTTTAGACCATACTAAAGAAATTTTTCAAGATAATACATGCATCTGATTTTTGTCTCATTAAATACACCCATGTTACTCTTGTATGATCATCAATAAATGAGATAAACCATTTAAATCCAGAAATGTTACTGACCCGAGAAGGCCCCCAAATATCACTATGAATGATAGAAAAAGGATAAGATGTTTTATAACCTTGGATTGGATAATTATTTCTCACATGTTTTGAAATTTGACATGCCTCACATTGAAAGTGTTTGACATTATTATTATTGAATAAACTAGGAAACAACTTTTTCAAGTAGAGAAAATTAGGATGTCCTAATCTATAATGCCACAACATAATAACATTTTCTTTATTGGACAAAACAGGAAATGAAACACTACTAGCAGATAGAGTTTGTTCATCAAGATTACTAGGAGTCTTAAGAAGATAGAGTCCACCACACTCCTTAGCATTGCCAATCGTCCTCCCCGATTCCAAGTCCTGAAATTCACAATGGGTAGAGAAAAATTTAGTAACACAGTTCATATCCCTCGTAAGTTTACTAATAGACAATAGGCTACAAGATAATTTGGGAACCAACAGAAGAGATTTTAGGATCATGTTATTGGAAATGACCACCGAACCCATTCCTACCACCTTAGATAGAGATCCATCAGCTATTCTCACCATAAAGTCTCCTGAATAAGGTTTGTACGTATGGAAAAGTGAAGCATTACCAGTCATGTGGTCTGATGCACCAGAATCTATTATCCAAGGAGTTGAAATCTCCATATGTGATTTTAAAGCCACTGCTGGATTACCTCTTTGTGCCACCAAACATGTGCTCGCGGTAGGATCATGTTGAGGGGATTGTGGTGCTATTGAAGAAGAACGAAACATTTTTTGAAGCATCTCTAACTGTCCTTTGCTGAACAGATTTGTCTCAAGTGTAGGCTGTAGTGTTTCTCCGACTGAGGTAAACCCATGACTCTCTGTTGTTCCCCTTGGCTTCCAATCTGGAGGTTTGCCATGGAGTTTCCAACACTTCTCACGGGTATGACCAAGTCTGCTGCAGTGATCACACCAAGGTCGTTCACCTCGCTTGTTCATGCGTCGATCATGGTTGGATCTCCCATTTGGAATAAAGTTCTTGGCTGCCAAGGCTGACCCCTCTGAGTTAGATGAGTGAGGAGGAGGATCATCATATAACATCACCTCATGACGTCCTTCTTCACGTCGAACTTCAGCAAATGCCTCCTCAGTCGAAGGAAAAGGAGCTCGAGCCACCACACGACCACGAACTTCATCAAGATTCCAATTAAGCCCAGCCAGAAAATCATACACCCGCTCACTTTCAAGCTTGCGCCGTTGTTTGATAATACACTCGGCACAACCGGAATCATAAGTAAATAGGTCAAGTTCTTGCCATAAATCTTGGAGATCAGAAAAACACTGAGTCACTGAATTTATACCTTGTTTTAAATCCTTTAACTTTGTCCGGAGTTCAAATATTTGAGAAGCATTTCCAAGATCTGAATACATTGTACGGGCTGCATCCCATACTTCTTTCGCTGTTTTGAAAAACAGATAGCGACGACTAATCTTTGGCTCCATGGAGTTGATAAGCCATGTGAGAACAATAGAGTTTTCAGCCATCCAAACGTTGTAGGTAGGACTGGTTGGTGAGGGAGCAGCAAGCTCACCTGTGATGTAACCAAGTTTGCCTCGACCACATATTACAATCTTGACAGATTGTGCCCACTGCAGATAGTTTTTTCCATCCAACTTGTGGACTGTGATATGAAGAGAAGAAAGATCACTACCGGAAAGAGTAGTGATGAAAGAAGGATTAGGTGTCTCAGCTTGGACTTGGGACTGGTCAGAAGTTGGAGATTCAGAAATATCTTCGGTCATGGCAGCACCGTATTTCACCATTTTAGAGAGGTGGAATCAGATTTTCCAGCTCTGATACCATAAACATTATTTAGGAGAATGTCTAATCTTTATTCTCAATGAATTTTCTGTACAAGATTCAAGGATACTTATAGGAAAAATCTGATGTACAAATCTCCATAACTAAGGAAATAAATAAATACAAATCTCCCTAAATAAGGAAATAAATAAATAAAAATAAGAATCCCTTAAATCAAGGGATGCACAATAAAACTGCTAATCTACCAGATTTAGTCAATGACTAAATCTGTTTATTTCAGCCAATTAAGCCCTAAAAATACATAACAATAAATTTAGATTTTCCACAATGAGAAATATAATTTATTATTTTGAGTTCTTAATTACATGTGTTGCTTCAATATTTCCCCTTCTTCCATCATTAATTTCGACTCCAAAAGTAGACGACCAACATACAATTTTCAGTCATCAATCAGCCCAAAGGTCCCTATTTTCGGCCAACAAAGGACCAACTTTTACCTCTTGCTTTTTCATTTGTTTTTATCATTCAAATCACACTCCAAACCTTAGATTTTTAGAAGAGAAAAAAGACAATCACGGAGCCATCATTTGAAGAAAAAAATAGCCATTTTGAACTACAAATCAATCAACAGAAATTCTTTTTGTTGCAAGGTAGTTTCTTGTACTACCGATTTAATTCTATGATTTTAAATTGAGAAAATATTATATAAATTAATTGCCATGCTTAAATGTCAAAGTCGGAATTTTATGATTTTGATTGAAGGTAATCATATATGTATGTTAGTGATTGAAGGCAATGACTTTTAAGTTTCATGTGGTGCCGGTTATCAAAATGAACAAATTTTCAGATTGTAATAATTGGCGTTGACACGATGGCGTAAGCTAGCAAATATGAAGAGAGTTTTTTTATTTAAATTAAGTTTTAACGCCGAGATGATCGAGTCAATCATGATGTAAATAATATAATTTAGATGTTGATTTTTCAATATTTAAACATGTAAAGTACATGGAAAACAAGATGTTGATTTAATTGTCATTTAAATATTTTAGACAAATATTATCTTGTTTTACATTCTAAAATTTCAACTTTTTGCCCCTACTTTAAAATACTATAACTTTTTGTACGTTTGGAGTTTCTGATTTAAATCAGTAGCTATGTAAAGCCTTATATGTTCTCTAATGGCAGCAATTGGAATCACTAAAAATATTTCATCGTATAAATTTATTGGGAACATTTTAGCAGACTGCCTTAAGGCAACCGAGACAGTTTTTCAAACAACTTTGGCTAAATTTTTCACCTACCAAACGAGATAGCTAAGGTCAAAAATTTTAACATGGCCTAGTCCAAGGTCGTAAGTATCTCTACCATTCAAATTTTGTAAATTTTGGAGTTCGTTCGAATGGTCAAATAAATTGTGGCGATATCTATCACGATATAGGTAAAAACCTTAGAAATTTAAAAGTAAATTTTTTTTCCTTGCGTGCTTGTTATTTTCCGCAATTGTTACATTTTTAAAACCATTCAGGAGCATGAAAAACCTATTTGGAGTCGTCAAACATTATTTAAAAATTATTTTAGTAACCCTCCGGATTGAGAAAATCTAGAACATTCCACTTTGAATCCATGGATTTCACCTTCTTTGTAAATATCCATTACTATTCCAAAAATTGCCTTTAGGCGAAGACAACACATAACCAGAACGAAGCTAATGTTTGGGATCTTTCTCCACTACTTATCATTCCTGCATCCTTGCCACCCAAACCTGAGTCAGCCATACCAACCCAAATAGCACCTGTGCCTCAAACACCTCAAGTACCTCCTCACAACAATGATCTCTTGAGCCATAGGGAAGATGCACAACCTCTAACAAAACTTCGTGTTTATTCATGCCAGAACTCTCAAAGGGTGAAAACCCCTGTAGCAATCCAACACAATCATTATCATATCCCGGACTCAGGAATATCATCTTATAGTACTCTTTCTCAAAGTAATAATATAGATTAACCTATTGCATTATGAAAAGGAGTCATGTCCTGCACACAACATCCAATCACTCGTTATGTATCTTATGCTCACCTATCTACATCTATGCAAGCCTTAGCCACTAATCTTGCAGAAATAGAAATTCCGAGATCAATTGAGGAAGCTATGAAACATCGAAATGGAGACTAGTAGTTGAAGAAGAAATGAAAACATTAAAGAAAAATAGAACACGGAAAGTTGTGAAGAGACCTCAAGAGTCAAATCCAGTAGGTTGCAAATGGGTATTCACTATAAAATATCGATCTAATGAGTCTATTGAGCGATACAAGACAAGACTGGCGGCCAAGGGGTTTACTCAAACTTATGGGATTGACTACCAATAAACTTTTGCTCCTATGGCCAAGCTAAATACCATTCGAATTCTCTTCTCCATTACTGCGAATTTAGATTGGCCTATGCGGCAACCAGATGTCAAAAATGCATTCCTCAATGGTAATCTTACAGAAGAAGAGTATATGAATTTACCACCAAGGTTTGATGAGAAGAAAAAATTTGATCAAGTTTTTAAATTGAAGACAACCCTTTATGGACACAATCTCCCAGAGCTTGATTTGACCCGTTTACCAAAGCTATTTTGCAAACAAATCATACTTTGTACAAGGAGAGTAAGATAACTATTATCATTGTTTATGTTGATGACATTATCTTTAACAGGCAATGATCCATTGGAGATGATGAGGCTAAAAAAGAAACTTCTTGTTGACTTTGAAATTAAGGATTTAGGATTATTGAGATATTTTCTTGGTATGGAAATTGCAAGAAATAGGACTGAAATCTCTACTTCTCGAAGGAAATATACCCTTGACTTATAATAAAAACTGGGTTATTGGGGTGTGACCTGTCGGCACATCAATAGACTCCAATGTAAAACTGGGAGAAAAAGCACCAATGCTCCTATGGATAAAGGGGATACAAATGGTTAGTAAGAAAACTCATTTATCTTTCTCATACCAGACCGGATATTGCATTTGTAGTAAGTGTGGTCAATCAATTCATGCATGGCCCATACGAAGAACATATGAAAGCTATCAGTCGTATTCTAAGATATCTCAAGGATAGTCTAGGAAAAGGTTTATTCTTCAAGAAGAATGAAACAAGAGTTTTTGAAGCTTATACAGATGCAGATTGGGCAGGATGAGTTATTGATAGAAGATCTACTTCAGAAAATTGTACATTTGTACGAGGAAACTTGGTGACATGGAGAAATAAAAAACAATCAATTGTAGCAAGTAGTGATGAAGGTGAATTTAGATCGCTAGCTAATGACGTTGATGAGTTAATTTGGTTGAAGTTACTCTTAGAAAAACTCTCAACACCAAGAAACTTGCCTCTGAAGCTCATTGTGATAATAAAGCTGCAACAAGCATATCTCGTAATCCAGTTCATCATGACCGAATTAAGCATGTTGAGGTAGATCGACACTTTAAAGGAGAAGATTGAAGACCGGACTCTCTGTGTGACTTATGTACCCTCATCTGAACAAGCAGCTGATCTACTTACTAAAGGCCTGACAACAACAGTATTTGAGAAAATGAATGGCAAGCTAAAGTTGTTTGATTTTTATAACTCCGCTTGAGGGGGAGTGTTGAAACAGGATATAATTCTATCTTATCTCAATGGATCAACTTGAAGATTTTCTCAATTCTATCTTATCACAATGGATCAATTTAAAGATAATATTTGATTAAGTTTGTTTCTGATTTGTATTATCTTCTAACGGTTGTTTTTATCATCCTTGATTTAAGGGATTGTATTTTATCTCTTAGTGCCTATAAATAGGCTGTATTATTAACCGTTTATGATATAATAAAATACACAATGTAGCAGTGTTTTCTCTTTTTTCTCTTCCAGATTCAGTTTCACAATGATAAAATCATGGATTTAAATTCCCATTCCATAACCAATTGTGGGCTACCATGACTAAATAATCAAAGACTTCTTCAGTAAGTAAAAGTAAATGAAATCACAACTAACCTTTCATCCTTCCAGTACGAATGGTGATCCAGTTCTGGTACAACCAAAGTAGCATTCAATATCCTTGCAACAACTACAGCATCAGTTATCTGAAGAGTCAGAAACAGATTCACGATTTTAGTCTATTGAGACAAACTTAAAACTGAACTCAAAAGGAAAGAGGGAGAAGAAAGATACACATGTATCCTGCTAATCTGGAGGCTTAGAAACGAATAGAGAGGAGAGAAATGAAACACTTACTCCTGTTCTTTGTTGGTTGAGTCCCCCACTAGTTGCAATAAGTAAGTAGCCATTTGATAAGTGCTCCCGTACAGCAGCTATATAGTATTTTCCAAACATAAGAGTAAATGAGGAAGTTATAAGCCAACCAAACCAAGCCGATTTTTAGGTTGCTCAAATATGCACAGTTAGTCTCTCGGGCTACGTATGTCTTGATTATGGTTTATTTACTTCGATCGAGCCAAGCTAGAATATCTTGATTAAACAGAATATTTGGAGGCTATTTTCTTTGTCAAGTGGAACTTGAGCCAAGATAGTTTTCCTATAAGCTTAAACGTGGTCAAAGTCAGTACTTTTATCTGATGACCCGAGCTTGAATAACTTGGTTCATTTTACAGTCCGGGTAAATAATGGCAAATTATTAGTTAACGTTATTTAGCAAAAAGTAATGTAATGGAATCTGCAGTAGAAACAAAGATATTCATTAGACAGCACACGAGATGCATCTTCAGATGCAATGGAGAGTTTAGTTCAGCCTAACACCATTGAACATGATCATCTGGGTTAACTTACATTAGTGCTTACATGATATACCCCCACATACACGCACAAAAATATTGTAATGGTTCAAAATATTAAATTCTTCTAAGTACTATGGTTTTAATAAATAGTCAGCTGTATGATATATGTTATGCACACGTGTACATATTCTAAGGGTTCAAATTAAATTCTGCAAAGGGTTAGGGTACAAATTTACCAAGTGTAATAAAGTAAGCAAGAAAAATGAGTTCATAATATAGAAGTGATGAGATAAAAACAATTCAAGTGGTGGAGATTTCGATGAAGACTTAAACAAAAATTCTTTATGGCATAAAAGTCGGAGGCACATTCTGATTTATTTCTTGTATTTTGATATATATTCTCTTACCAGAATTATTAAAATCAAATTAATAATTCTCAATCAGCTATTTTGGTAACTTGAATTATTAAATTCAAATTAATAATTCTCAATTTGTTATTTTCCTATTTCTATGAAGTCTTTGAAGTATAGATAAGACTGGTATTTCAGAATAATATAGACAGTTGAAAAATATCAAGTGACACTAAAATTCATCTCTACATTTTCCTCCATATTCTCAGATTCTTCTTATCACTTCCTCGCTGTCCTTTGTGTCTTTCGTATTACTTCAATTTGTAGCAGAGCTACTAATTTCTCTGGCCAAACTCTTCCCACAAAAAAAAAAAGTTGTTCACAGTTGTAGTTCATTAAAAAAGTCGGTACTGTCCATCAAAAAACTATTTTTGGTTTCTATTCATTAACATAAAAAGCAACCGTCAAAATTCACTAAAACCTCTTCCTCTTTTCGGACTTTGATTTCTTCTGCTGCCAAGTCCAGCTTACAGACAATAAACAGAAAAAAGAAGGAAGAACAACTGACAACGGCTAGGAACAAGCTTCTTTAGCCTACATGTTCTCTGGATGACCTCCCGCCTTTGCTTGACCAAATTGAGGTTTTCTCTCAAAAGCCCATATCCATTCAAGTTGCTTTATCTCCCCCAAAGAAGGTGTTGGTTGCGGATGAACTTGAGTATTAGGTCTTCATGTAAAAGTTACAGTAGCTTGCATCAGAGAAAAACAACAATTGCACCAGCATATGATGATGACAAAATGAAGGATGCCTTTGCATCAATTGTATCTATCCTTTTAAGATTTATATGATACATCTATCGGGTTTTATGAAAAGAGAGTGATTATATTTGAAACCGTGGCCAAGTCAAGTCATGTGTCATCATGCTGGATCTAGAATGCAATCGAGTGATTATTGAAATATTCCACAACACTGCCTTGAGATTGAAAGAAATTACCATGTAGAGATTATCTTCACATCCATGGAAACAATCATGACTCTTGTATTAGAAGAAAGATAAGACATATCACGAGATTTACTCAGCCCCTTTCAGCTAGCATGAAAAGGAACAATAAGAAGTTTCTGCAGATTGCAAAGAAATTGGTTGGAGAATCTCAAAACTACGGTGACAAGCTTAGACCTTATCTATTACAAACTGTAAAATCTATAGGGGTTTCTATGAATGACTATGGTGAAGTGGCTTCTGTGTGACAAGTGACAACCAGTAAAGTAGGATAAGGTGATGACAAGACCTCTAGCGACAAGTTAGTTGGTGAGAGGATGTCAGCTAGTGCTTCCCTAGATTGATCTCAGGTAACTCATGTGGTTACTTAAACAAGAGGAGAGTTCTGGAGAATTGGAGATAAAGGCCTACTGTGAGAATAGATCGCACAAGTCAATTATGAGTGGCAACAGCAATGAGACGGGGAATGAAAAAGCTACGAATTTATGCAGATTGCGACTGACCATTTGGTACCAAAGCAATATCCAAGGCTGTTCCTATTGATTTGAGTGCTCATGTATTAGTGAAGGTAGTATTCGAACAAGAGGCTTGTCCGAGTAGAGTCATTTCCACTCGGGAGGAATGACAGAGATTTCATTGAAGACTTACCAAACATTCAAATATGCACTCATTTAATGAGTAAATTTATGATTTATTTCCTTACCATATTTAGGTTTTAAGTTCATACTTTTTCCTTTTTTGTTATGGGTTACTCCATTTTTGGTAGGAATTATAAGTATAAGAGAGACTAGTACTTTTGAATAACTTACACAATTGATTTGATATATTTAGTGATGTTGAAATTCCTCTTTATATTATTCTCTCAATTCTCTAATTTTCTCTCTCGTGTCTCTCCCATTTTAAAGTGAATTTTCTTTCAACACTGTATCCTTCTGTCCTTCAATAGATAAAGACAAATAACCTGAAATAGCAGATGTCACATAGCAGAGCACAACACATTAAATATGTAACTAGTTGATATCTCTATAACATAACACTAGCTAATACATATTTTCATGTCCTTTGCTATGTAAAAAGGAAATAAGCTGAAACAACAAATGTCACATAACAGAATGCAAACATTGATACAAAGATGTAACAGGTCATGATCTTTTCGACGTAAACAGGGCAGCGATTCCACAAAGTTTTCTACAGAAAATCTAATGCATTTCAACTTTTGAAGTAGTACAAATTAAAAAACATAAAGAGACTTACGAGCAAAATGAGGGCCTCTTTCGCTGCACGCAAAATAGAAGTTTGAAAACTTCGATCTCCATATATCAATTGGAGCATGATTACCCTTATCCTAGAGTACAGGAACAACAAGAGTTTCAGGAGTTTGAAATTTGATGTAAGATATTTTTTTTCTATGAGCTTGTTTGATGGAGCTTAAGAATTTGCTAAAAAGTTGAGGTCAAAGCCAACAATTAATTTTATTTCATGGGACCCACAACTTTTATTTACTTTTCAACCACATATTTCATCAATTTTTTATCAAAATCTACTAAAAAACTTCACCAAACAAGCGCTATATTTGGTTAAAATTTAATAGATTGAAGTAACTGAATTTTCAATAGTACACGTGATGCAACTAATAAGAGAGTGAGTTATGCAGATAACGGTATCCAATTATCTCCGGCCACCAAGAATGCAGTTAATAATATCGCAATGGAAACAAAGTGCCAATCTATTAATTCTCTTGGAGAAAATAACTGTTGCAGTCCGAGAGCAAGTGGTGGATATTGGAGAAAATAACTGTTGCAGTCCGAGAGCAAGTGGTGGATACACTGAAGCATCAACATATAGAAAGAATCTGATGTCCATTTGCCCTCAACTTAACTGCACTTATGCATCTTTCATGTGTAATAGAATTGCCTCAGATGATACAGCATAGGTCAACTACGCTAAATATAACCAATTCCACATATCCACAAGTCTAAGTGCATGTTTGGTAGGTTTTAAAATAAACTCTTTTTTTTCCAAACTCATTTTCAACCGCATATTTCATGGGACCCACAACTTTTATCAACTTTTCAACCACGCATTTCACCAACTTTTTTCAAAATCTCCTAAAAAACTACTTTTAAACTCTACCAAACATACTCTAAGTTGCCATCTAAGTTACCAAAAGCACTCAACATTCTGCACCATGAAAATTTTTAAGAGCCAAATCAACTCCAACATGTCAGTCTACATCCACTAGTTCTATTATCAAATAACCATCGGGAGCCATCCCAAAGCACTTACGTCGTAAAAGACTTCTCCTGTCCAAATTGAATGTCTAACCTCCACTTCTTGGCCTCCCAAAATAATATACACTTCCCTAAAGTACAACCTGCTTAAATACAGTTTACAACACAAGCTCTTCAAAACAGAAGATTATATAAAAGAGACAATATCACTCCAACGGATAAACAATAAACAAACAAATGACCAGATCACTTAAAAGAGACAACATCACTCCAACAGATAAATAATAAACAAACAAATTACCAGAACACCCCCAAAAATTACCACGCCCAACACAAATACAGAAAAAAGAAGACTTGAAAACAACAAATGAGCAGTACAAGTTACAAAAACAAAGAATGTGCACATCCTAAGCACTATTCCTCCTATTAATGTATTTATCTACCATGTACATGGTAGTTGACAGCCAGCATAAATTTTGATAAATAATTATATGAAACCTTATTTTGATTTTATTAGACATTTCCTACTAGCAACATGCTGCATCAGATCTCAGGTATAGTAACACTTTGGCAAAGGTTACTACGGCGTACCCTATAAGCAACTTGGCACTTCGGCACCCAAGAGTATCTAAAAACAAGCTAGTGTTATGGTAGATATCTGATGAGTTGTGTGTGAATTGCAGATCAAACAAGAATTCTCAGAAGAAAATGGAAGAAGATTTCATTAATTCCAGATGAAACAATACTCCTCTATTACAACTTTGTAAAAATACTCAAAATGGAAAACAAAATGTAAATGATTGGAATATGATTTACTCTCAGAAAATCTCTAATACAAAATGAAAGCAAACAGAAAATTGAATTACAGATATTGGACATTCGAGAGGTCCATTCTCTCCTAAAAACTATCTTGTTAATTGCCTGCCCTTCCTCTGCTCTTCACAGCAATTTATATGTGATCCCTGCGCATCCTCCCGTCTGTTACGTGCATATGGAGTTTTGTTGAATTTTCTTCTAAGTTCTTTGACCCTTCTGCCCTTGTTCCATTTTCCCTTTCTACCCCTGCTATGCCTTTGTATCTGCACCTCTCATATGTATGCTCGACTGGAATTCTATCATTACTCCCTCCCACAAGACTCACCTTGTCCTCAAGGTGAAAATCTAGAAATTTCAACTCGTGGAATGGTTCCCAAGTTGCGTCCAGGGGTGGCAATCCTTTCCATTTAATTAACACATCAATTCCCCGAATGTTGTCTCTAGAACCCGGACTCACCCCAAGCACTGCTTTTGGCTCTACTATCATTTCTAGTTCCTCACTTAATTGGTTCGGAACATTAGAAACAGCTTGCAAGGCGCCCTCTGCCTTTTGCAATTGTGATAAGTGGAACACTGGATGGATGGCACAGGTAGATGGTAGTTTCAGCTTTATATGCAACAGGTCTAATTCGTTTCTCCACAGCAAATGGCCTATAAAATCTTGGTGCTAATTTCTCGTTCAGTCGTGAGGCTAATGATCTTCGTCTATAAGGCTGTATTTTCAGATAGACCAGATCGCCAATGTCAAACTGAATATCCCTCCTCTTGGCATCTGTTGTGCTTTTCATTTTAGCTTGAGCTCACCTCAACTGATCTTTAAGTTCATCTAAAACTTGGTCCCTCTCGAGCAGCTGCTGCTCCACTAAAGAAACTGCAGTCGATCGTTTCTCAAATCTCAACAACAATGGTGGTTCTCTCCATTAGACAATTTGAAACGGGGTCTTCTTAGACGACACATGATAAGCAGTGTTATACAACAATTCTGCCCACGGTAACTAGCTGAACCAAGCTTTTGGTTTGGAAGATGCAAGCACCGGAGATAAGTTTCCAAAGTGCAGTTGAGGACCTCCGATTGCCCATCCGATTGGGGGTGGTACGCCATGCTTCTGTTTAACTTTGTGCCTTGTAAGCAGAACAACTCTTCCCAGAAATGACTCATAAAAATCTTGTCTCGATCTGAAACAATGGAGTTCGGCACCCCATGAAGTTGGACTATTTCCTTTACAAACATTCCAGCCACACACTTTCTGCTGAAAATGGATGCTTTAAAGCGATAAAGTGGCCATACTTGCTCATTCGATCCACAACAACTAAGATTGTGTCCATCCCACCTGATTTTGGTAAGCCTTCGATGAAGTCCATGGCCACATCTTCCCATACCTAATTTGGTATCGAAAGGGGTTGTAATAGCCCGCTTGGCGAGAGAGCTATGTATTTATTCTCCTAGCATATTGCACATTGAAGTACATATTGGTGACTATCTTTCTTCATACCCTTCCAATACACAATTCTTGCTATTCGTTTGTAGGTTTTGAGAAAACCAAAATGTCCTCCAATGCTACCATCGTGACCCTATTGTAACATCACGGGAATCAAAATGGACCCTTTAGGAAGTAACAACCTCCCTTTGAATAAAAGTTGACCATTAACAAGCGAATAATTTGGTCGGTCAGAAGGATTGAGCTGAATTTCCTGAAATATTTTTCGCAAGTTCTCATCATTTTTCACTTCTTTCATGAGCGGGTCCAACTGGAGTACGTTCAGAATAGTGATTGCCATCAATTCCGTAGAATAATTAACTCTAGAGAGCGCATCAGCTGCTTTATTTTCTAAACCCGATCGATTCTGGATCTCAAAATGATAGCCCATCAGCTTAATGAACCACTTTTGATACTCCGGGCTCACCACCCTTTGCTCCATTAAAAATTTCAGACTTTTCTGGTCGGTACGAATCAAAAACTCCTGTCCCAACAAATAATGCCTCCATTTCTAGACCGCAAAGACAATAGCCATCAACTCACTTTCGTATAACGACTTAGAACGGCCATTGGATTTAAGGGAATGACTGTAGAAAGCAATGGGACGTTGGTCTTGCATCAGTACTGCCCCTAATCCATGCCCTGACGCATCGGTCTCAACCACAAAAGTTTTGCTAAAATCTGGAAGATCAAGCACCGGAAGTAAAACCATGGTTGCCTTCAATTTCCTTAAGACTTGCTCAGCCTCGTCATCCCAAAAGAAATTGTTCTTTTCGCAAACGCTCGGTTAAGGGCCACGCCATCTTTCCATAATCTTTCACAAATCGACGGTAGTATTCGGTAAGCCCTAAAAAACCCCGTAATTCTCTCAATGATTGAGGGCTCGGCCAATTCAACGTGACTTGGATTTTTGCACTGTCAGCTGCAACCCCTTTTCTGGAAATAATATGGCCCAAATATTCCACTTCATTCTGCCCAAAGTGGCATTTTTTCGCATTAGCAAACAACTGATTATCCGCTAGGTGTTGTAACACTCAACGCAAGTGCTCTTTATGCTCCATCATGTCCCTGCTAAATACCAGAATGTCATCAAAGAATACCAATATGAAGTGCCTCATTTGATTCTTGAATACTTCATTCATCAATGCTTGAAAAGTGGTGGGAGCATTAGTTAGCCCAAAGGGCATCACGAGGAATTCATAGTGCCCTTCATGTGTGCGAAAAGCTGATTTCGGTACATCTTTAGGAGCCACACGAATATGGTGGTAACCGGACTTCAAATCTAACTTCGAAAGGCAACTCCATTCAGTTCATCTAGTAGTTCGTCATGGGGATGGGGAATTTGTTTGGCACTGTAACTTTATTTAGTGCGCGATAATCCACACAAAATCGCCAACCACCATCCTTCTTCTTTACCAACAATATGGGGCTTGAAAATGGACTAATGCTCAGCCTGATTATACCCACTGCTAACATTTCACAAACCAGTCTCTCAATTTCATTTTTTTGCACATGGGGATGACAATAGGGCTGCACACTCACAGGAGTTGTCCCCGGCAATAATTCAATGGCATGATCACGATTCCTTTGCAGCAGAAGCCCACGTGGCTCAACAAATACTCCTTCAAATTCCAACAATATTTTCCTCAAGTCTTCAAGAATTGTGATTGGTGATTCTCCAGTTTCTACAGCAATGCTTCCTAATTCCAACAACACCCCCTCTCCATTCTCCTTAAAAGCCTTCATCATAGACTTCAAGGACACTGAGGTTTTGCTAAGACTGGGGTCCCCTTGCAGAGTAACCGTAGTTCCTCCCTTCTGGAACTTCATGCTCAACGAATTCCAATCCACCTGCATTTTTCCCAAAGATGACAGCCACTTCATTCCCAAAATAACTTCCGAACTTCCTAGCTCCAGTGGAAGGAAATCCCCTACCACCTCCAAGTTTTGAAGTAATAACTTAGCCCCTTTGCATACGCCTACCCCTTGTACCGCTAATCCTATTCCCATGATTACATCGTACCCTTTAGTTTTAGTCCGTGGCAACCCAACGTTCTGTACTAATTCAGAAGACACAAAATTGTGGGTTGCACCGCAATCAATCAACACCACAACTTCTTGCCCCGCAATCGAACCCTTTACCTTCATGGTTCGCAGTGAGGTTAGACCCACTACCGAATTTATGGACAATTCGACTACCTCTTTTACTGGCACTGAATCTCATTCCTTCTCTTCCATGTCACGCTCCTCAATCTCCACAATTTCTTCCTTTTCATCATCATAGACCACCATCACCTGTATTTTTTTGTTCTTACACCGATGTCCCACTGAATATTTTTCATCACAGCGATAGCACAGCCCTTTCTCACTCCTGGCTTGGAATTTTGCCTCACTCAGCCTTTTAAACGGCAAATTAGTGACCTTATTGGTGGCCGGTGGCCTAGCTCCAGCATGAGAAGCGAATATTGGAACAGAATTGGTCTCTTGGAACGTAGGAAATTTTTTGTAGGAGGGCTCAGATTTGGGTAAGAATTAAGAGGGCTGGAAAGTGGTTTACGTTTAATTGGACTAAGCCCACCAGTGCAGCCCAGTAGCACCAAATTCTTATCATCTATCCTTTGAGCAGTCTCCATAATCTCACCCAATCCTTTGGGCTTTAGAACTTAGATCTCTGCTTTAATTTCTGGAATCAACCCATTAACGAAATGACCCTCCAGTATTGCTTCAGAGACACCGTCTAATGGCACGACCAAGGATTCAAAGAGCTCACGATAGTCCTGGACCGATCCTTCTTGCCGGAGTGCTAGAAATTTTTCCTCTACTGTTCCTTCTAGTGAAGATCGGAATCGTTGCCTCAAGAGTGATTTCATCTCTTCCCATCCTATCGTCCTCTTTTATTTGTGCTCCCACTGGAACCAAGCCAAAGTAGCACCATCAAAACAAAGAGCCACCGTCTCCACTTTCTCTGCCTCCGACAGGTGGTTCACGATGAAGTAACGCTCAGCCCTAAAATCCAACCATCGAGATTTTCTTCTTCAAATAGCGGCATCTCCAGCCTTCGACCACGAACATCTGGCCGTCCTTGATATCCATAGCCTCCACTCCCTGAAGAACCACTAGAATTCGGAGTGAACTCCAATGAATCGACCCTCTTCGTATCCTTGCCTTTTCTCTCCCTCTCCTGCTCTTCCCATTTGGATCTCATGAAATTGAATTGCTCCATCATTGTTATCATGTGTTTCTCAATGTTTTGCATTCTTTGAAATTCCATCTTCACTGTTTCCAGCCCAATTTGTAAACCTTCTATTTACCCTCTATTTTTGATTGAAATCCCTCCCAGAAGGTTTCTATTTCATTCACTCTATCAGTTAGCATCATCTCAGGATTGTTGCTCTGATACAAAAATGGTAGATATCTGATGAGTTGTGTGTGAATTGCAGATCAAACAAGAATTCTCAGAAGAAAATGGAAGAAGATTTCATTGATTCCACATGAAACAATACTCCTCTATTACAACTTTGTAATAATACTTAGAATGGAAACAAAATGTAAATGATTGGAATATGATTTACTCTCAAAAAATCTCTAATACAAAATGAAAGCAAACAGAAATTGAATTACAGATATTGGACATTTGAGAGGTCCATTCCCTCCTAAAAAATATCTTGTTAATTGCCTATCTTTCCTCTGCTCTTCACAGCAATTTATATGTGATCCCTGCACATCCTCCCGTCTGTTACGTGCATGTGGAGTTTGTTGAATTTCCTTCTAAGTTCTTTGACCCTTCTGCCCTTGTTCCATTTTCCTTTCTACCCCTGCTTTACCTTTCTGTCTGCGCCTCTCATATGTATGCTGGACTGGAATTCTATCAAGTTCCTATGATCTAATGGACGGAGGCGGTAATGAAGCTAGTCCAAGATAACAGAATTAGGATAAGAACTTGTAATATAGAAACACTTACCAGAAAATTCCTTATAACTAGTAGATGTGATGCGCACGAGGAAAGTTGACATAACTTGCATAAAATAGGTCAAATGTATGAGAAAGAAGGCGAAAGAATTACGGACACGTGATATAAACTTAAATATACAAGTAAGAAAAAGTATACAAAATCATTGAACTCGGCTTAAAAGATGAGGTCGTAAAAGTTAAATGAGTTGAGGATGGGAAAGTTAAACTTCTTTTAGGCGAAGAGTCAATTATTGTTATTAGTGGGTATACTACACAAATAGGATTAGACAAGCTAACAGTTTGAAGAATACATGGATGGTTTCACTCCGACTATCCATAGTCAAAATAAGATTTTTGTAGGGAGAAATTTGAGTGGTCATTCGGGAAATGTAACTCAAGATATAAAAGATGGAAATTTTTGGATTTATGGATCAAAATGAAGGTAATATTATTTGGGGTTTTTTATTTAGCTAATGATTTGGTGTTAGCGAATTCAGCTTCAAAAAGAGACACCCACTTTATAACTTTTGGAAATGGGCAAAAGTTTGGTCAAATAGATTTCACCCTGACTAGAAAGGTGGATAGGTCGTTGTGCAAGGATTGCAAGGTAGGAGAGCTTAACAACACCACATAGGATGGTTGTACTTGTACTTGACGTTGTTATTAAGAAATGGAATGGAAATAGCAATCAATTTCAAGTTTACATAACAATATGGTGGAACTATACAATGGAAAAACAAGTGAAGGAATGCTAACGATAGAGTTTCAAAGGAAAATGGAATGCAGGATGCAGAATGAGATGGCTAGTTGCATTAGAAGCATAGAGATAGAGATGAGAATTTAAGGGTGGAAAGCAACCTAATAAGGAAACATGGTAGCAAAATGAGAAGGTCCAAATGGCAATGAAGACTAAAAGAGAATGCTAAAGAAACTAAAAGAAAAAAAAAATAGATGCCCTTGAGAAGTATAAGCTAGCTAAAGAAGAAACCAAGAGGGAGATTTGAGAGTCCCCTGCAAAAGAATACAATATGTTGTATAGCTAATCTTGAAACCAAGGACAGCAAGAAACTATTAACAAGTTATCTCGACAATGGGAAAAAGGTAGAGATCTAAACCAAGCTAAGTGCATTAAAGATGAGAACCAAACATTATTATCTCATAGCAATGAGATCACAAAAAGACAAGAATTATTTGGACACATTATTTGATGAAGGCATAGTCTGAATATTGGGAATTGTCAATTCCCCACCGAACAAGAAGGTAATTTATATTAGAAGAATTCAATTTTTGAAGATGAGGGAGGTACCATTGGCCTCATGGAATTCCTATCAAAGTATGGAAGTGCCTGTGCAACGTAGGTATTATATGGTTGACAAAATTGTGAATGAGAGATCTTACAGGGTAAAAAGATGTTGGACAAACGAGGAAAAGTATACATGAGTTATTCAAAATGTACGGATTACATAGGTATTGAGCTTATGAAATACAAATTTAAGGAATAAGGCCTAGTTTTTTGTTCTTATTTGCTCTACATGGTTGTTGTCGCTATCTTGGATCACTTTTGTTTTTTCAGGTAATAGCAACAATCAAGCTTTATGGGTGTTACAAGTTGTAAATTGTAATAAATATGGTATAACTTAATTATAGGGATTGATTAGGATTCTATTTAGGTGTTCCTCTCAGAATAAAACTCTTTGCTTTAATAGGATTGATATTTGTGCATATAAATACATAGTGCTTTTGATGAATAAGACAACAAGAATTTTTCTCACATAACTTTTACATGGTATCATAGAAGTTTTTTCTTCATAATTTTTTCGTTCGAGTCTGCTGGAAATTAGCAGTTAGGGTTACAATTTGGGTCAATTTTTTAGATTGACATTTTCTTTTCACCTCCGGTCCAGAAAGAAGCGCCAGCAACTGATCAGCACTCAACTGAAATCTGGTGGCCGGAATCCAAGCGCGTGAGGCTCACGTGCAGATAGAAACTTTTCGCACTTTCTCACGTGCCGGCGCGTGAGAGCACGTGCGTCATCAAAAAACTCTCCGGTTTCCATATTCTGGTTCGCCCAGTCCCGTACTTCACAACTGTGTGCCTGGTTTGGTCAGCAACTGTACGGATTTGTGTTTTTCGTGAAACAGTTCTAGTTTCAGCCTCTTTTCTTTACTGTTGGTCTGTGTTTCTTCTTTTCTTGCATTATAGGGTATAAAAAGTCAGTAGTTACGTCTGATGCCATTCCTGTCATGTCAAAAATCATGGAACATAGACTCAATGGCTCTAATTATTTGGATTGGAGCAAAACTGTTCGCCTTTATTTGCGGAGTATTGACAAGGACAATCATATGACTAATGATCCACCTAAAAATGATTCTACACAGGCATGGCTAAGAGAGAATGCTCGGTTATTCTTGCAGATACGAAATTCCATTGATGGTGAGGTAATTGGTTTGATCAATCATTGTGAATTTGTTAAAGAATTATTGGATTATCTGAATTTCTTATATTCTGGGAAAGAAAATATTTCCCGTATTTATGAGGTTTGCAAAGCGTTCTACCGTGCAGAAAAGCAAGACAAGTCTCTTATAAACTATTTCATGGATTTTAAGAGAACCTATGAGGAGCTTAATATGTTGATGTCATATAGTGCTGATGTGAAAGTTCAGCAAAAACAACGAGAGCAAATGGCTATTATAAGTTTTTTAGCTGGGCTTCCTTCTGAATTTGAGACTGCTAAATCTCAAATTCTTTCTAGTTCTGAGATCTCTACTTTACAAGATGTATTCAGTAGAGTACTTCGCACAGAAAGTACTCC
This sequence comes from Forsythia viridissima, assembly GCA_030279155.1. Taxonomy (NCBI): domain Eukaryota; kingdom Viridiplantae; phylum Streptophyta; class Magnoliopsida; order Lamiales; family Oleaceae; genus Forsythia; species Forsythia viridissima. The sequence goes on along the minus strand of CM059041.1, from coordinate 25,793,602 downwards.
ACCTGTTCAGATCAATGGGGCACTTGTTAGTCGAAATAATAATTATGAGTCTGGCCGATCACAGTACAAAAGTGATAATAGAAGAAGAAAATCAAACAGTTTTGAAACTCGAACACAGGATTCAAGAAGAGTTGTGTGTTATTATTATCATGAGCCAGGGCATGTTAAGCGTAATTGTAGGAAGCTTCAGAACAAAAATAAGAAGAATCACCATGCCCATATTGCATCCACAAATGATACATCCGAGCAATCAGTTGCAAACGAATTTGCTAAGTTCTCCCAGTACCAAGAGTCATTAAAATCTTCATCCACTCCTGTAATTGCCATAGCTGATTCAGGTAAACTCAATGCATGTCTTATTTCATCATCTTCCAAATGGGTCACTGATTCTAGTGCCACAGATCATATGACAGGTAACTTTAGTCTCTTTTCTATTTTTAAGTCATATACATCACCTTCGAATGTTACTTTAGCAGATGGGTCCCCATCTTGTGTTCTTGGATCTGGCACCATTACCCCCAACCCCTTTGCTTCCTTTGTCATCTGTTCTACATTTACCTCAATTATCCTTTAATTTGATGTCTGTAAGCCAACTCACACGCAATCTTAACTGCTGCATCTCATTTTTTCCTGATTCTTACTTCTTTCAGGATCTTATGACGAAGAAGATTATTGATAAAGGACATGACTCTGGAGGTCTCTACATTCTTGACCCACAAATACCCAAATCTATTGCTTGTTCTACTGTCACTTCCCCATTTGAAGCACATTGTAGGTTGGGTCATCCCTCTCTTCCCTTGCTCAAGACAATGTGTCCTCAATTTAGTAAAGTGTCTTCATTAGATTGTGAGTCATTTCATTTTGCCAAACACCATCATCTTAGCTCTAATCCAAAAGTCAATAAGAGAGCTAGTTTTCTGTTTGAATTAGTTCATTTTGATGTTTGGGGTCCATGTCCAGTTCTGTCTAAAACTGGTTATAGGTATTTTGTTACTTTAGTTGACGATTACTCTCGTGTAACTTGGTTATATTTAATGAAAAATCGTTCTGAGTTGTTTTCTATCTTTTGTGCATTTTGTACTGAGATTAAAACTCAATTTGATGTGTCTGTTAATACATTGCGGAGTGATAATGCTAAAGAATATTTGTCAGCATCTTTTCAAGGTTACATAATTAAAAATGGCATTCTTCATCAAACATCTTGTGTCGATACCCCATCTCAAAATGGAGTAGGTGAATGAAAGAACAGACATCTTCTTGAAACTGCAAGAGCCCTTTCTATTCTAAATGAATGTTCCTATAATGTTCTGGGCTAATGCAGTTTCAACAACATGTTTTCTGATTAATCGCATGCCTTCGTCTGTTCTTCATGGTGAGTTCCGTACCGTATCCTTTTTCCCAATAAGTCATTGTTCCCTATTGAACATAGGATATTTGGTAGTACTTGCTTTGTTCGAGATGTTCGTCCTCATGTCACTAAACTAGATCCAAAATCTTTGAAGTGTGTCTTCCTTGGTTATTCTCGCCTTCAGAAAGGATATAGATGCTACTGTCCTAGTCTGAATGAGTATTTGGTCTCCGCTGATGTCACCTTTTTGGAAGAAACTCCGTATTTTCCAACATCTAAACCTAAACAACATGGAGAGGATGATGATCTGCTAGTTTATACAATCACATCCTCTGAACCTACTTCAGACCCAGCTCCTTTCAAGCTTCCCATTCGTCATGTCTACTCTTGACGACATATTCCTCCTAATACATGTCCTGTGCCAGCTCCTTCGTCATCAGATCCAGTTCCAAGTGATGATCTTCCCATAGCCCTTCGTAAAGGTACACGTCAGTGTGTTCATCCTATTTCGTCTTTTGTGTCTTATAATCATTTATCATCATCTTGTTGTTCCTTTATTGCATATCTCGACTCTATTTCTCTTCTGAAAACTGTTCATGAAGCCCTATCTCACTCTGGATGGCGTAGTGCAATGATAGAGAAGATGAATGCTTTAGATGACAATGATACTTGGAACTTAGTAAACTTACCTACAGGGAAAAAGGTTATTGGGTGTAAATGGGTGTTTATAGTTAAAGTAAATCCTGATGGGTCAATTGCTCGATTGAAAGCCCGTCTTGTTGCTAAAGGCTATGCTCAAACTTATGGTGTGAATTACTCTTACACGTTTTCTCCTATTGCTAAATTCTCATCAGTCACGTTACTCATTTCTATGGCAGCCACTCACAATTGGCCCCTACATCAGCTAGACATAAAAAATGCCTTCCTTCATGGCGATCTTCAAGAAGAAGTTTACATAGAGCAACCTCCTGGTTTTGTTGCTCAGGGGGAGTATGGGAAAGTTTGTCGTCTTCGTAAGTCTCTATATGGTTTGAAACAAAGCCCTCGTGCTTGGTTTGGCAAATTTAGTCAAGCCATTGAACAGTTTGGAATGAAGAAAAGCAAATCTGATCACTCCGTCTTCTACAAAGAGTCTGATGCTGGTATCATTCTGTTAGTTGTGTATGTTGATGATATTGTTATTACTGAGAATGATGTTATAGGTATTTCATCTCTTAAATCTTTTCTTCATGTTAAGTTCTACACAAAAGATTTAGGGATGTTAAAGTATTTCTTGGGAGTTGAGATAACAAGAAGTAAGAAAGGAATCTTCTTGTCTCAAAGGAAATATGTGCTTGACTTATTGTCTGAGACGGGAAAATTAGGGGCTAAACCATGTAGTACTCCAATGGTTCCTAATTTGCAACTTACAAAAGAAGGTGAACTGTTTGAAGATCTTAAGAGATATAGGAGATTGGTTGGGAAATTGAATTATCTATGTGTGACTCTTCCAGATATTGCATATTCGGTTAGTGTTGTGAGCCAATACATGTCATCTCCAACAATTGAGCATTGGGCAGTTGTAGAACATATTTTGTGCTAATTAAAAAATGCTCCTGGACGCGGTATTTTGTACAAAAATCATGGTGACACCAAGATTGAGTGTTTTTCAGCTGATTGGGCAGGGTCTAAGGGAGGATAGAAGATCTACTTCAGGCTATTGTGTCTTTGTTGGAGGTAATCTGATCTCATGGAAGAGTAAGAAGTAAAATGTTGTGTCATGATCAAGTGCTGAATCAGAGTATAGAGCTATGTCACAATCTGTATGTGAAGTAATGTGGATATATCAGCTCCTGAATGAAGTAGGCCTTAAGGCTACAATACCAGCCAAATTGTGGTGTGATAATCAAGCTGCGTTTCATATTGCCTCTAATCCTGTATTTCATGAACGAACTAAACGTATTAAAATTGACTGTCATTTCATTCGTGAGAAAATACAACAAGGTTTGATTTCCACCGGATATGTGACAACAGGAGAACAACTGGGAGATATTTTTACGAAAGCTCTAAACGGTGCACAGGTTGATTATCTTTGTAACAAGTTGGGCATGATAAACATCTATATTCCAGCTTGAGGAGGAGTGTTACAAGCTGTAAATTGTAATAAGTATGGTATAACTTAATTATAGGGATTGATTAGGATTCTATTGAGGTGTCCCTCTTAGAATAGAACTCTTTCCTTCAATAGGATTGATATTTGTGTATATAAATACATAGTGCTTTTGATGAATAAGACAAGAAGAATTTCTCTCACATAACTTTTACAATGGGTAATATTGAAAGTTCAGTTAATTCTATCTATAACATATATACTCTTGGGGAATAGTGCTAGAATATTGGTTTTCTTTTCTTTTCTTTTATGCGTTTGATTACTTATATTGCCCAAGATAGCCACATTTAGTATTGCATAAATTATAATTTCAGCTAGTCAAACATATTTTTTATCCACACATTTCGTAAGACTCACTATTTACTACCCACTTTTTATCTACACATTTTACAAGACCCACGACTAATAAATATTTAAAAAATAATTTCAACTGTGCTGAACATACGCTTAGTGTGTCCAAAAACCAAATAATAGTCTAGAGGTGGTCTCACAATAAGAATTTGATGTTCTACACGATTTATTTTTTGGGTATAACCAATTTCGCACAAAAGGTGAGAGATACCTCAAGCTTTTTTTCCTTTCGTGAGTGGATCACCGACACATATACCTAAATATGAAATCAAGTGATACACGAAAACTCACAAGTGGAGTCTCAAACCTTTTGCTGACATCTTAGCTAGTAAAAAATAACTCAAGGCTAGTTCAATTCTATTCAAATCTAACTATATCTTCAATTCTCATCATCTTCGATATCTTCAATTCCTATACTTATTCTACATCACCGTGAGCCTTGTGTGGGTGCTAAAAGGGGCAAGGAGAAAGAGAAAAAGCAAGAGTATGGTTCAAAGACCTATCAGAGCTGAAGGCAAACCAAAATACGAAATTCGTTCACAGTTAGAAGGTAGTTCAACTATAAAGGAAATGGAAGATTACGCAAACTTCCCAGTAACTCAAAAAGGGAAAAAGGTATTAAAATATGAATTTGGAAATAAAAAGAAATAAACATAACATGTAAATATTTATAAGAACATCACATAACATGTAAATATTTATAAGAACATCACATTTCCCGGAGTGTCTAGAGAAAATCCTTGAGGTTAGGCATTCATGAGCTCAGCTGCCATACAAGCGTCACATTTGCTCCAAAGAAATCAATTCCCCTTCATTTTCCTCGTGACAGTAAATACTAGATCCTATTGCTCCCTCATTTATTTACTTCAAATGTCCTGTTTCCATCTTTCTACCCTGCATCTCCCCAACACCAACCACCACCCCACCCCGCACACACAGACCCGCACCCACAGAGACTGAGAGTAAAACTTACATAACATAAATAAGTTCATCAATAAAATATGAAAATAATATCCGTATTCCGACAACAAATAACACAAACTTCGGACATATATATGTTTGGCAGTAAACTTTATTACTAAACCCTCCCCCGCTTCTGGCCAAAGAAAAAAATGGAAAGATAGGACGTCTTAGTAATTGCAGAGAAGGAACTACCAGAAAAATGGGCTGAGCTATGTCTTGATAATAGAAGAGTACCCATAAACTCAAAAACAGTTAACAGAACGAAGTAGAGTAAATTTAACAAATGCTTATCCAACTTTAGCCACCATTACCACTTGCTCACCCAACTTTGAAACATTATCCACTACTCACCCATATATATTGAACAATGGGTAATGAGTGAGTAATTAGTGATGGATGAAAAATGGTTTGGGATAGATGGGTGAGCAATGGGTAATATTTTAAAGTTGGGTGAGCAAATGGTAATATTGGGTAAAGTTGGGTAATTTACTCGAATGAAATATATGCCCAATATACAGTCTTTTACATTGTCCACTCTGACTTGCGAAAAGATAATAGAAAAGTGCACGAAATAGAGAGAAATTACCAAAACCGACAGCATTTCAAATCACACTCAACACCATATTCCACAATGATGTAAAGAAATTTAAGAAAACAAATATGTTGCAGAATTTTCCCACATTTCACTTGAAGAAAGCAAGCACTTCCAGGCCAGAAAAATTAAAAACAGAACAGTGAGCGAGGGAGATTGTATATATACCAGTTTATGGTACCAAGTGCGCTTCACAAGGCGCTGAGAGTACCACTCAAGATCAGACGCCACGTGCCCTGTGAACAGAGAAATTAGCCCCACGGCGAACAGCATCAGCCCACAAACCACCGTCCACGGCACCACGATAGGCTGCCTCCGCCGCCATTTCCAACACAGAATTGAAGAAGCCAAACTATTCAAGAACTGCAGTCCCCCATAACACCTCCATGCTTTCTTAGCCACCGCCATTCTTCTTCCTCCTTTCTCATAGTATTTACTATCACAATATTACCATCAATCCCAAACCAACAAATATAAACAAAATATATAAAAATGCTGTTTCTGAAGAACCCTAATGTGGGTTTTTTGGGATCTTTTTACTGTGTGAAAAATGGCTAATTTGATGTGACTCAGAGTGCGAGTAGAGAGGGAAAAAGGGCAAAGATAGTGTTCATAAATGAGAATGTTGGATTATTTAATTCAGATAATTATTATAGTCTTTAAAGAATTTGGATTCAAATTTTGCATTAGGAGATGGGTAATTATGAAGATGACGGGTTAAAGAGAAAATTTAACAGATTTAACGGCGCATCAGTTATGGAAACTGGAAAGTGAAGCTTCCGTTTGGGAAATCTTGTATGGGTTGGGAGTGGGTTGGATTGGGATGGGATGCTTTAATATTGGGTGCTATGGGTTGGGGTAGGTTGGATTGGGATGGGATGCTTTAATATTGGGTAGATAGCTCTGGTTTTGAATTTTTGAACTTTGTGATAAAAGAATTTCGAACTTTTTATTTTTAATCCCCGGTTCTTTAATTTTTAAAAAACGCGCGAGTAAAGTCTTTATATTAAAAAAATTGTTAGTTTGACTGTTAAATAGTCAAATTTTATTTAAAATGATCAAATTACTATTTTCAAATTAAAACAAAAAAAATAGAAAAAAAAAACCAAAAACAAAAACAAAAATTACAACCAACCCCCCATCCTAAAACTTTTACTTCTCCGGCCACCACTCACCACCCACCGTCGAAGGAAAGATTTGGTTGGAGGTTTTTGTGCCTGTTTTCGTGCCACCACACACTTCTTCTTCTGCACCACAAGCACCAATTGACAACTTATTCTCTTCAATCGCAAACAATTCGCTACCGACTATATCAAAGATCATGAAATTTGGTGAAGCCATACCTCCACTTGTTGCAGTCCTGATTATTCGGAATAGGGCTCGAAGAAGGGGAGAAGGGAGCATTAGTCAACTCATAATGTAGAGAGCAACCAGGTACGCTTACCAATTTCATGATACTATTTAGACCACAAAGCAGTTTTTAATTAAGCAAGAATATAAAAAATTTATAATAATTACATTTATTTAGTTGTTTGTATAAAAAAACACTCTTGGAAATGTACCGAAGAAACTGCAATTCCCATCATTAACTACGAAAAATCATAGATAAAACTCTTACTAGACAACACTCTTGGAAACATATAGTTTAGTTCAGGAACTTGATCTCTTTTTCTTAGGGTCTTCTCTTCAGTACACATTAACATAAATATATTTTAGTTATTAATTTCTACTTCCCAAGAATTATTAGTATTATGGAATATGAGTTTATTATTAGGGGTTATATGTTCGAGCAAAGAATTTATTGTGCATGCATTAGTGAGTACTGCACCAAAGAAGCAAGATCAAAGCGGGTACTACACCGGATTATCCAATCAAAGCCTGATTTTTAGCCAATAGTCACAATTTAGCAGCTGCTGACCTTTTAATTGCAACTAAGGACTATTGGTGGTGGGTGGTGGCCGACGATAATCAGACCTTTCCGTCGGTGGGTGGTGGGTAGTGGCCGACGAGGTTTTGGGGAAGAAGAAGTGAATGAGGGGGGTTGGTTGTAATTTTTTTTCCTATTCTTTTTGTTTTAATTTGAAAAGGGTAAATTTGTCATTTTAAGTAAATTTTGATCATTAAGGTCAAACTAACGATTTTTTTAACAGAATGACTTTGCTTGCGCTTTTTTAAAAGGTTAAAGGTTGGGGGTTAGAAATGAAAGGATCGGGAAGCCATCGTCATAAAGTTCAAAAGTTCGGGACCCCAGTGCTATTTACCCTTTAATTTTTCTCTTCTTTTTTGGGCTTTTTTCGTAAATAAACTTAACAAATCCTTATTCAAATTTATTCACCATTACCACTTGCTCACCCAAATTTGAAACATTATCCATTGTTCACCCATCAATATTCAACCATAGATAATGAATGAGCAATAGATGATGGATGGAAAATGATTGGAGATAAATGAGTGAGCAATGGGTAACATTTCAAATTATTTGGATAAGCAAGTACTAATCTTGGGTAAAGTTGGGTGATTATTTATTAAATTTACTTTTTTTTTCTTCTATTAATAGGGAGATTAAAAAATTGTCCAGAGACACATTGCATGGAAGACTCTCTCTATCCAAGAACTCTAAAGAGATCGACTATTCTCTTTAAATTTATTTTCAGGAGTTTATTCTCTTCTTTCATGGCAGCTTCAACAGCCATGGAGGATCTTGAGGATCTTGAAGATCGTTGGAGGTCCTTATTAAGGTTGGATACCCTTCTTAAATTTAAAATGGGTAGTAGGTATTAGAAGTAAGAACTAACTAGTTATGATTCATTTACATGTTCTAAACCCAGAACCAAAGAACCAAACCAGGAACTAAACCATTCGTGGACGTTGGTAAATAATTTTATTAGATAATTTATTTTTGTGTTTTTAATTTTGGACTAGACTTGCTATTTTGTATTATGATGGAACTTTATGTTCAAAACTCGGTATGTTGTTCATTTGTGAATGGATTAAAAGTTTGGAAGTTATAATTTGTTATATTATCATGTTGTTTTAAACATTAGGGTAATGAAAATAGTTGTCGGATTTATAAAATTTACCTATGGAAGCAAACCGAACGATTTGGTTCCAGCATGGTTCGACAATTAAAATTGGAATCGATGGTCCTATTTACAAGATACCAATTAGTTCTCGGTTCACAACGGTTCTCTTTAGAACTAAACCGAACCGAGTCGTGCCCACCCTTAGTCCATATCTCTAAACCATAACGAGGATGATATTCTCTCGATCAATCGTGGAGGCTTTCATTTAGAAACATATCATAAGGAAAAATACAAATTGTTTGGAAAAAAAATCCTTACATGAAACCCTAACATCGTGAGGCTTTCAAACACACTATGAGATCTTTAGGGAAATGCGAAAATGCGACTAAAGTTCCTTGATGGTGATCTATTCCTCATTGAGTTTGACAGTGATGTCGACATACAAATGATTCTTCTAACACAAATGTAGAACTTCAATGGGGCCTTATTGATTTTCATCCTAGTTGACGCTACATGGGGGATAATTATAAGTATTTGGTTAAAATTATGAGTATTTGGTTAAAATTTCATAAGTTTTCGTGACCGTTTTGTTGTTCATTTTATGCATGAGAAATCAGAGGACAGTAAACTTACTATTGAGTCGAGTTAACAATAAGTTTTTGAAAATCCAATAAAGATTCTAAACCTCAACTTCAAAATCCTTATAGCTGATAAGTCACTTTGGTAAATTTTTAGAATAATATCTAGAATTCTGCATTAGTAGTCTACTTTATAGACTTCAAAAGATAAGAATAGGAAAGTCGTACTAGAGCTTCGTAGAGGAGGTTTTGGGACGTTACAATGAATATTAAAATTAACTTGGATTAACCAATCAATATGTTATACTCATTAAACTTATGGTAAAATATGCTTAGATAAGCACAATTTGAGGACATCTTGACTAGTTTAATTGTGCCTTACTAGTGATTGGATTATTTTCTTTAACGTGGTTTGTACTTTGTTGTAGATCTATGGTCAGTATCTATGTCTTTTGGCACTATAATACACTATTGTGTTAACAGACAAATTCATTAGAGGAGAGGGCTACTACTATATGTGTGTGCAGCCATTCTTAATAATGAACATATATTATTTAGAAAAGGACTACCCCTATAGCTATGAGAAAGTCAACTTCATGAACCCAATATATATATCTAAAAGGTGTCAACACTTTGAGTACTCAAAAGAAAAAATGCTATTGAACTCATGTTTGGCATTCAAACATGCACATATTTTATCATTTAAAAATAGACATTTTTAGATGATGACTAGTTCGAAAAACATCTCTTTACTTATCTTCTAGATAAGATTCAATTTTGTTTATTGGGACGGGTTCTGATTGACTCGTTGAGTATGTCTTATCACACACTGATAAGTGCGGTTTTCGCACTTATTCTAGCCTTTAAAAATGGATAATTGTGAGTTCTTTAGAGTTGTTTACCGCTTATTTTTGTTCTTTTGTTTATTTAGGTAAAAACCCGAGCTTGGATGGTGATTGGAAGAGATCCACGCGAAAAATGAGCAAAAAGGACTAAATTTGTGCAAATCAAGAATCTTGGAGACCAAAAGATAACTATGTTTAAAGATGGAGGACCAATGTTGCAATTAATGGAGGACCTATATGAAAGACAACCAAAACTTCAAGGACTAAAGTCAACATCTCAGATAGTTCAGGGACTGGAAGTGCAATTAATCAAAAATCAAAACCAGACACTTGGGATTTTGGCCCATGCGATCATATGTGCGATCGCGAGGGTGCAGTTTTTGAAGCAGAATGTTTTTGACCTCTACCATGCGATCGCATGGATTAGAACCATGCGATCGCAGGGTTCATTTTCTGATGTTCGCGTTTTTTTTATCTTGTTTTTTAGGGGTATTTTGGGTAATTCAATTTTGACGAATTTTAGGGTTTAAGGTGCCGTTTTTTCTGCATTTTTGAACCACTCTCTCCCTATTCTCTCATACTCACTCTCCCATAGAAGCCTCTCACCAAAGAAGAAGAAGAGGGTTCTTGAAAAACTCCATGGAAATGGGTTTTTCTTGACTTTTTGTACATCATTGTGTGTATTTTGTAAATAGAGGAAGATGGATGGAGGTTTATAGTGGGCAAATGAAGACAACCATGGGCTCAAGCTAAATCTTGCATTTCTCTTGACTTTATCAAACCCGGTGATGTATTTTGTATCTATTTTCTATTTTGTCTTTGTAAATACTATGGGCTAATTTTATTTACTAGGAATGAGATGAATCCATTTATGAAGCTTTAAAGTGTATTGTTCTTGTTATTGATTCCTTATGTTTGGTTTTTATGGTTGTTGATTATTGGGCTTTATTGTGTATTGAGATGATTGATTACCATTGAAATGCTTTTGTGACTTAGTTGCTACCGGGAGGTTGAAACTAGGTTTATCACATTTAATTAACAACACAAGGCTTATGGAATGTAGGAATACTCTTTCATACTTTGTGCAATTAATTTTAAATGTTCTTGAGTTTTAATGCAATTTTATATATACGTTCTCTCGGTAGGAATGCTTGAGAGTCTTGTGTAAAATTAGGTTTGGCTTTACTCGAGAGAGATTGCTAGATATTTTAGGAGCATGGATTGCCATATTAACCTCATTTTGGAATTGATAATGGAAAATGAAATTTTAAAGTGGAATAGTTGGTGAAGTCGAATTCCTAGTATTTTCTTCTAATTGATTTTATTTCCTACAAATTTCTCTTTTAATATTTTTCTTATTAGTTTATTTTCCATCATTTTTGAATTCTAGGTTTAATCATCAAAACAAAATGTTTTATTGTGTGTTTAAAATAGGACTAGATTGATTTGGATGTTAGCAAAATTATCTATTCTCGTGGGTTCGACACTTTCTCATCACTTTATTACTTGAACGCGACCCGTGCACTTGCGGTATATTTTTAGCGAACAAGTTTTTGGCGCCGTTGCCGGGGATAGATTTAATTAATTAGATCCTTGTTATTTCTATCTTTATTTCTTTATCTTTATTTTATTTTTCCATTTAAAGTTCCAGTGCTACCTTTGTTCTTTTCAGGCATATTATCTTTGGTGGATGCAAGATTTTGAAACTCTTGAGAATTTGGTGTTTGACCCCGAGATTGAAAGAACTTTCAGACACCGAAGAAGAGAACAAAGAGAAGCACGACATAGAGTGAACACCATGGCAGACGAAGAAGATCAAATGGTTGAGATAGATGAGGATGATTTGCTAGTTGGGGATATTATTACTCCAGCTGTGGTTCAAAGTCAATCTAACATTGCATATCCGGCTTATGGGAAGAAAAATTTTCAATTGAGACCGGATGTCATCAACCTCTTCCAAAATACTCTTCAATTCTATGGGCGTTCTAATGAAAACCCTCATATGCATCTATCACGCTTCTTGGAGACAGTGGGCAATTTTGAATACCAAGATGTCAACATGGAAGCTATCAAACTCAGATTATTTCCACATACTTTGAGAGATGGAGCAAGAGAGTGGTTGGATTCACATTCTGCGGGAAGTATTACTACTTGGAATGACCTTGTTCAAAAATTCACAAACAAATACTTTCCTCCCGCCAAAGTTGCACAGTTGAAGCATGACATCTCCATATTCAGGCAGCAAGACACAGAAAATTTTCATGAAGCTTGGGAGAGGTTCAAAGAGATGCTTCGGAAGTGTCCTAATCATGGTATCAAGAAGGCTTTGCAAGTTCAATACTTTTATGCCGGACTACTTCCACATTGTCGTTCCATTGTTGACTCATCCTCAAATGGGTCAATCAACACAAAGACAATCAAAGAGGCATGGGTATTGTTTGAAAGAATGGCTGAGACAAGTTCAAATTGGCCGGCTGATAGGGGAGTAACAAAAAGGGCAGCGGGGATGCCTGAGGTTGATGTTATATCTGCTCTTTCTGCACAAATGGCCGCCATGGAGAAAAAGATGATGGATACTATAGCTCGCAATCAGACAGCTCATGCTATTCAGACGCCTACTCTTGAATGCGATGGTTGTGGAGCAAATCATTCAACCAGAAATTGCCCACTGTTGACTAGTTCTTCGACATCCACTGAGCAAGCATGTTATGCTCAGAATCATCCCAGTCAGCAAGGTAATATTTACTCCAACATGTATAATCCAGCTTGGAAAAATTATCCGAATTTTTCATGGAGCAACAACCAACACCAACAAGGTGCTCCGAGACAACAATCGAATTTTCAACAAAAAGGGGGTTGGGAAGAAGCTTTGGCTCAATTGGCACACCAACAGTTAAAATTTCAAGAACGAACTGAGGAATCTATTCAGAGTATCAGAGCATCCGTGAAGGGCTTGGAAAATCAAATGGGTCAAATGGCAAAACTTCTCTCTGAAAGACAACAAGGGCAATTACTGAGCAACACTGAAACTAACCCGAGAGAGCAGCTCAAAGCAATTACTACAAGAAGTGGGGTTCAGTTGCCTGAGATAGAAGTCAAAAGAAATGTTGCCACTCATGACAAGACGCCCTCTATTGATGATGAACAAGGGGACCAAGCTAATGCACAACAAGATGCTAGTCAAGAAAAAGATTTGGATACTCCACCTACTAAGGCAACTCCTCAAGTGAAAGCATATGTGCCTCCAATCCCATTTCCGCAAAGACTGAAAAAGCACAAGTTGGATAAGCAATTTGAGAAATTCTTGGAAGTCTTCAAGAAATTGCAAATCAACATCCCTTTTGCCGATGCCTTTTGTTCAGATGCCTAGCTACGCAAAATTCATGAAAGAGATCTTATCTAACAAGAGGAAGCTAGAGGAGCACGAGACAGTGATGTTGACCGAAGAGTGTAGTGCTATCTTGCAGAACAAATTGCCACCTAAGCTTAAAGATCCAGGGAGTTTTACTATTCTTTGTACCATTGGTGATATTGATTTTAATAAAGCTCTTTGTGATTTAGGTGCAAGTATTAACTTGATGCCATTTTCTGTCTACAGGAGATTAGGATTGGGGGAGGCAAAAGCAACAACAGTTTCTTTGCAGTTAGCTGATCGCTCAATCAAATATCCTAGGAGAATCATTGAGGATATCTTGGTGAAAGTTGACAAATTTATTTTTCCTGTCGACTTCATCATTCTGGACATGGAAGAAGACAAGGATATTCCTCTAATATTGGGCAGACCATTTTTGGCTACTGGAAGAGCTCTGATTGATGTGCACAAAGGCCATATGATATTGAGGTTAAATGATGAAGAGGTGGTGTTCAATGTTTTCAAGGCAGTCAAATATCTAATGGATTCTGACAGTTGTTTCAGAGTTGATGTGGTAGACGAAATGGTGGGAGAATCATTTGCACTAAATCAATCTCAAGATCCGCTTGAGATGTGTTTGGTTCATTCTTTCACCGAGGCCGTCAATTCAGAAGAAACCAAGCCCATGGTGGACCAATTAGAGGCAAATCCAGCTTATAAATGGCAACCACCTTTCCAGGGGCTTGGAGAAAAGTCGGCAAAGTTACCACCATCTATTGAAAAGCCTCCGCAGTTAGAACTCAATCAATTGCCATCTCACTTGCATTATGCTTATTTGGGTGATGATTCTACTCTTCCGGTTATCATTGCAAACTCCATCAATAATTTGGAAGAGGAAAAATTGCTACGAGTCCTTCGAGAGTACAAAACTGCAATAGGATGGTCTATCTCAGATATCAAAGGCATTAGTCCTACAGTCTGTTTGCACAAGATTCTTATGGAAGATGATTTTAAGCCATCAGTCCAGCGTCAAAGAAGATTGAATCCAACACTGCAAGAGGTAATCAAGGCTGAGGTGATAAAACTTTTAGATGCGGGGATCATCTATCCTATATCAGACAGCGCTTGGGTCAGTCCAATCCAAGTAGTACCGAAGAAAGGAGGGATCACAGTGGTGCCCAATGACAACAATGAGCTCATTCCAACCAGAACAGTTACGGGATGGCGAGTTTGCATTGATTATCGTAAACTCAACACTGCAACTCGAAAGGATCATTTTCCTTTGCCATTCATCGATCAAATGTTGGAAAGGTTAGCCGGGCATTCACATTATTGCTTTTGGATGGGTATTCTGGATATAATCAGATTTCGATAGCTCCAGAAGATCAGGAGAAGACCACATTCACATGTCCCTACCGCACATTTGCTTATAGAAGGATGCCGTTCGGCCTATGCAATGCTCCAGCTACTTTCCAGCGCTGTATGATATCCATATTTTCAGATATGGTGGAGAAATACATTGAGGTCTTCATGGATGATTTCTCAGTCTTTGGAGCATCTTTTGATGAGTGTCTTCATCATCTATCTTTGGTTTTGCAGCGTTGTGAAGAAACCAATCTTGTTCTAAATTGGGAGAAGTGCCATTTCATGGTCCAAGAGGGAATTGTATTGGGGCACTTAATTTCAGCAAAGGGTATTGAGGTTGACAAAGCAAAGATTCAAGTAATTGAGAAGTTGCCGCCTCCAACATCAGTAAAGGGAATTCGGAGTTTTCTTGGACATGCAGGCTTTTATTGGCGTTTTATAAAAGATTTCTCAAAAATCACGAAGCCACTTTGCAACCTTTTGGAGAAAGATACTCCTTTTCACTTTTCTGAAGAGTGTCTACATGCTTTCAACACTCTTAAAGAAAAGCTTGTGACAGCACCAGTTTTGGTTACACCTGATTGGAGTCTACCCTTTGAGCTAATGTGTGATGCTAGTGATTTTGCAGTTGGGGTAGTGTTGGGGCAACGCAGGGATAAAAATTTTCATGTGATTCACTATGCCAGTCGGACCTTGAATGATGCTCAACTAAACTATGCCACCACAGAAAAGGAGCTTCTTGCAGTGGTTTATGCCTTCGATAAATTTCGGTCCTATCTTGTGGGATCGAAGGTGATTGTTCATACAGATCATGCTGCTCTGAGGCATCTATTTGCAAAGAAGGATGCTAAGCCTCGACTCATCAGATGGATACTTCTACTGTAGGAGTTTGACATAGAGATCAAAGATAAAAATGGGAGTGAAAATGTGGTCGTCGATCATCTATCTAGGCTTGAGATTGGAGAAGAGTCACGAAGTGGAGAGATAAATGAGGAATTTCCTGATGAGCAAATCTTTGTAGTTGAGGAAGCACCGTGGTATGCAGATATTGTCAACTTCCTTGCCAGCAGCATCACTCCACCAGATCTCTCTAGCCATCAAAAGAAAAGATCTTTTGCAGACATCAAGCACTACTTTTGGGATGATCCGATTCTTTATAGAAGGGGACCAGATCAGATAATCAGGAGATGTGTGCCAGAAGGAGAGATGATGGATATCCTACAACATTGTCATTCATCAGAGTATGCCGGGCATTTTGGGGCCTCTAAAACTGCTGCAAAGGTGTTACAGTTTGGTTTCTACTGGCCTACCCTATTCAAAGATGCCTACAGAATTGTGAAAACTTGTGATCGGTGCCAAAGGACAGGGAATGTTTCAAGAAAGAATGAAATGCCTCTTAACAGTATTCTAGAAGTTGAAATTTTTGATGTTTGGGGTATTGACTTTATGGGACCATTTCCACCATCATTCTCTAATCAATACATATTGGTGGCGGTTGACTATGTCTCGAAGTGGGTGGAGGCCATAGCATTGCCCACCAATGATGGCCGGGTCGTGATCAACTTCTTGAGAAAGCAAATTTTTACCCGTTTTGGTACTCCACGAGCAATAATCAGTGATGGGGTAAGCACTTTTGCAATCGTCAATTTGAGTCGGTGTTGGCTAAATATGGTGTATGTCATCGAGTGTCCACTTCTTATCATCCTCAAACAAGTGGGCAAGTCGAAATCTCTAATCGGGAGTTAAAAAGAATTTTGGAGGTAACGGTGAATGCTTCGAGGAAGGATTGGTCCAAAAAATTGGACGATGCACTTTGGGCGTACCGCACTGCATTCAAAACTCCTATTGGTATGTCTCCATATCGTCTAGTGTTTGGAAAAGCATGCACCTACCTGTAGAGTTGGAGCATCGTGCTTATTGGGCAGTGAAAAAGCTAAATTTTGATTGGAAAGAAGCCGGTGAGAAAAGACTCCTCCAATTAAACGAAATGGATGAATTTCAACTTGAGGCATATGAAAATTCCAAAATCTACAAGGAGTGCACTAAAAGATGGCATGACAACCACATCCAAAGAAGACAGTTTGAGGTTGGGCAACAAGTTCTGCTATTTAATTCCTGGCTCAAGATTTTTCCAGGAAAGTTACGCTCTAGGTGGTCGGGACCATTCACAATTAAGCAAGTGTATCCATCTGGGGCTGTGGAAGTTGAGGATGAAAGCAAGAGGGCATTTACAGTGAACGGTCAAAGGTTGAAGCATTATTGGGGTGGTGATTTTTCCAAAGGAAAATCAATTGTCCATCTCACCAATCCTGCTTAATCATGTGCTAAAAGTCTAGCTAATGACTATAAAGAAGCGTTGAATGGGAGGCAACCCATTTTCTTTCCCTTACTTTTTATTTTGCTAATAGTCTATTTTTTGGCATGATTTAATTCCTTGGACTTTAGATGAATTTTGATTTTGTGTTCTTGTTTGGCAGGCCTCATAGCAACGAATCCACAACAAGAAGAAATTTAGTCTCCAGCAATCTCCATTAGTCCTAACAAAGATTTCTCCAACTTGAAGTTGCCATCACCAACCAATTCACCCCAGGAGAGTTCCTATTTCTCCTCTCTTTTGATTTTTAGTTTTACATTGAGGACAATGTACATTTTAAGTTTGGGGGTATTTGCTTGAGTTTTTACTTGTTAGAAAGCCTTGCCGGCTAATTTAGTTTTTTTTTGCTTGTTTTTGCTTGTTAGAGAGCCTTGCCGGCTAATGTTGTGATTTTGTTGAAATTGCTGTGATTCATGGATTGTAGACATAAATGCTACTTGTGGTTTTCGATAATTATACTTTTTCCATGTTAGATACCCTTTCTAGCACTCTTGTCATGATGTTCATTGCATACAAATGTTGAGTGCACTTGTTCTTCATAAGCGATTTTTAGAACTCAAACGGTGCTATCCATTACCTACATTTCATCTCTTTAATTTGTCCAAATGGAATGATAGTTTGGGAATGGTTGAGTCGTGATTTATCTCCTTTGGAGTGTGTTGATTCCATGCTTGTTGAACATGTGTGTGGAGTAGTTTTGACTAACTAGCAGAAACTTGGTAATGACCATATCCTTGGAATCTAATCCCTATATAAAAGTTTGTTAGTTGTGCTCAAGATGGCTATACTTTTGCTCTATGTTTAATTCTTTCACCTTACTTTGTAGCCTTTTTGACTTGAGCGATTAAGTCCGTTGGGGCATCTCAAAGCCCAGTACCCTTTGGTCTCTTTTAAACTGGAGAGTTACCGACCTAAAGCTCGTTACATGGGTCAAATAGAAAGCTTAAGGGAGTAAGGTTGAAAAAAAAAAAAAAAATTCATCATGAGATTTTTCATAGCAAATCTTGCAAGTTCGAGCCACTGTGACTACTTTTCGGGATTTAGATGACTTGTGGGTTTGAATTACTTGGTGAAAGTTTATTTGTTGAACTACTCAATTTTTGGAGAATCTTCACAGGCCTAAGTGGTTACAATCATTGGCTAAATCTAACCAAACTTGAGCGGGAATGATTGAGTGACTTGAGAGAAACCATTGAGTAGACACCCCGGGTTAGAGTGAAAATATCAAGTTTGGGGGAGTACATCCAACGAGAAGGAAAGGAAATTTTGACCATTGAGGGTTGGGTATTCACCAATTTTTGGTTTGCGATGATTCAAAGTGACTATGCACACACATACATCGAACATGGATTAAGTTGAAAAGTTTCTTTTACTTTTAGCATTTGTGTAGATTTTTCATGAATTATAAGCAACCTTCAAAAGATCATGGTAAGGTGGCAAGCTCCTTAACATTTCGCGTGTTTGTTGTCCTTTTATATTTTGATTGTGCTTGTGTGCTTGCATGACGTTTTAGATCATTTTGCTTGAGGACAAACAAAAATGCAAGTTTTGGGGTGTGATAAGTACGGTTTTCGCACTTATTTTAGCCTTTAAAAATGGATAATTGTGAGTTCTTTAGAGTTGTTTACCGCTTATTTTTGTTCTTTTGTTTATTTAGGTAAAAACCCGAGCTTGGATGGTGATTGGAAGAGATCCACGTGAAAAATGAGCAAAAAGGACTAAATTTGTGCAAATCAAGAATCTTGGGGACCAAAAGATAAATATGTTTAAAGATGGAGGACCAATGTTGCAATTAATGGAGGACCTATATGAAAGACAACCAAAACTTCAAGGACTAAAGTCAACATCTCAGATAGTTCAGGGACTGGAAGTGCAATTAATCAAAAATCAAAACCAGACACTTGGGATTTTGGCCCATGCGATCATATGTGCGATCGCGAGGGTGCAGTTTTTGAAGCAGAATGTTTTTGACCTCTACCATGCGATCGCATGGATTAGAACCATGCGATCGCAGGGTTCATTTTCTGATGTTCGCGTTTTTTTTATCTTGTTTTTTAGGGGTATTTTGGGTAATTCAATTTTGACGAATTTTAGGGTTTAAGGTGCCGTTTTTTCTGCATTTTTGAACCACTCTCTCCCTATTCTCTCATACTCACTCTCCCATAGAAGCCTCTCACCAAAGAAGAAGAAGAGGGTTCTTGAAAAACTCCATGGAAATGGGTTTTTCTTGACTTTTTGTACATCATTGTGTGTATTTTGTAAATAGAGGAAGATGGATGGAGGTTTATAGTGGGCAAATGAAGACAACCATGGGCTCAAGCTAAATCTTGCATTTCTCTTGACTTTATCAAACCCGGTGATGTATTTTGTATCTATTTTCTATTTTGTCTTTGTAAATACTATGGGCTAATTTTATTTACTAGGAATGAGATGAATCCATTTATGAAGCTTTAAAGTGTATTGTTCTTGTTATTGATTCCTTATGTTTGGTTTTTATGGTTGTTGATTATTGGGCTTTATTGTGTATTGAGATGATTGATTACCATTGAAATGCTTTTGTGACTTAGTTGCTACCGGGAGGTTGAAACTAGGTTTAGCACATTTAATTAACAACACAAGGCTTATGGAATGTAGGAATACTCTTTCATACTTTGTGCAATTAATTTTGAATGTTCTTGAGTTTTAATGCAATTTTACATATACGTTCTCTCGGTAGGAATGCTTGGGAGTCTTGTGTAAAATTAGGTTTGGCTTTACTCGGGAGAGATTGCTAGATATTTTAGGAGCATGGATTGCCATATTAACCTCATTTTGGAATTGATAATGGAAAATGAAATTTTAAAGTGGAATAGTTGGTGAAGTCGAATTCCTAGTATTTTCTTCTAATTGATTTTATTTCCTACAAATTTCTCTTTTAATATTTTTCTTATTAGTTTATTTTCCATCATTTTTGAATTCTAGGTTTAATCATCAAAACAAAATATTTTTTTGTGTGTTTAAAATAGGGCTAGATTGATTTGGATGTTAGCAAAATTATCTATCCTCGTGGGTTCGACACTTTCTTATCACTTTATTACTTGAACGCGACTCGTGCACTTGCGGTATATTTTTAGCGAACACACACCTACATCATAACCTGGCAAAATAATTGAATCTAATTTTGCACATACATCAAATTGGAAGATTCTTATTTATTTTGATATTTTTTGACTGATTATACAATTTGTAGACTGTGAAATTTTTCCATAAAAACAAAATCTTTTCTATCCTACAAAAGATTTTCATTGATCTTGTGTGGAATTTTTTGTAGATTTTCAATCGACAATCTAAACCTGGCAATAAAATCAGTATCGACTAAGGAAAGTATTAGATTTTCTAGTCTAATTTTTTTATTATAAAAAATTAATCTAAAAATTCTGTTTTAAATTCAAGAAATTAACTGGTTCAAAAATTTAAAAATTTGGTTATGGAAAGTTTCTGTCCTTAACTGTCAATTATCAATTTTTAAATGGTAATTGTTTTTAACTTGTCTAGAAATTTCGGTTACTCTTGGTGCAATTTATTCAAAATTTACCTTTTTTAAATCAAACTTCTAGGGTTTTGATTTTGATTACTACCCTTGATTCAAATTAAATCACACTTCTAGTGCAATTCTTTTTATTCATATTTCAAATTCCATCTTACTCTTACTCTCAAAATTTGCCAAGATTTTCTTCAAATTCATACCAATGTCTAAGACCAAGATGTCCAAATCAAAGAAAAACCTTGGTGGGTCATCCAAGGATGTTGATGCTCCAATATCTATTGCTGAATCTGAGAAGGGGCCACAAATGTCGTCGGTAAAGAGTCTCCGACAAAGTGCAAGAAGACTGGAGCAGTTCAGTTCAGACCTTGACACTCATCCAACTATTGTTGCACGTCTTGTTGAAACATCTATTAACATTGTAGCGTACAAGTCGCCGATCAGTCACTCATAGTCTCAGTCCATTCAAAAAATCTAAAGATCAAGTCTGTTTTTTGAGCACGAAGGTCCCCATAAGTGCCCAATACTGAGTTTGAACCAAAAAAATTTGATGAAAAGAGAGATAAAGGCTTTGGAACTGGTGATAGTAAGTCTGCACATCTTGTAGTGGGGAAAAGAAGGACATGAGATGAGGAAATGGGAGATGAGAAGTCTGAACCTCCTACCATAGGAGGTGAAAATTCTGAAGGTATATATATATATATCAACACTCTTTCCAAAAATCTGGTTCTGAATTTGACGTCAATTCTAAGGAGTCTTTGAAGTCTGCTCCTACCCCTCATCTATTATGCTCCTACCTCTCCTCTATTAAGAAAGCCACTAGGCTAAAAAAGAAAAATGCGTAGTTGGGGAGGGTGCTAAAGAGTCCACACCTGCAAGTCAGAACAGGCCACCTACTGCATTGGGAAGTGCTTACAGATTACTATCTATGCCCAGTTCACACCCGCAGATGTTTAGGTTTGAAACTTTGACTAGAGGTAGGCACTTTATTAACCCTCTAAATTACTACTTTCAGACTAATGAGAGCATGTTTCTTTCATTCACCTCCTATTGCAAGTTCATTGTTGAATGCAAAGTGGCATTTCATGAGTTTGTTTCTTTTGATCTAGATGAGGTTGTTGGTTTTCATAAACTCCATAATTTGTTGAGTTTCTCTGGTAAGTTTAATGAAGCTCTTGTCAAGAAATTCATGGAAAATGTTCCCAAAAATTTAGGAAAGGCTGTAAATGAGTTTGGATGGCAAGTGTATGTCGGAGGGAGACATGTTCCGTTTAGTCCTTACTTTTCAAGGGATTGGTTTGGTTTGGATGAAATAGCTATCAATAGTGATGATGAATTGACTAAGGATAGTACTGTCCAAGAGATGATTGGTTCTGCAAAAAACTGGAAAACTGACTGCTTTCAGACTTCTACCAAAATACAAAATTCTCTACCGGATCGTAATCAACAACATTGACCCCTTGACTTATAAGTCTGACATTTCATGAGATAGGACTATTATACTGTATAAGTTAGATATGCAATTGATCGTTAATTGGGTTAAAATGATTTTTACCACATCCAGCTCTCATTCATCATTTTCTTGCATACCTATGAGTGCGTCCAATGGATTCGGACAGGTTCTCAGAAGATATTCCTACTTTGGGTGTCCATGACTTTTCAAATTTGGGTAGAACTCCACATCCTACTCTAGGGTACCAAAGCATGTTCTATCCTCTTTGGACCAATCTGGTTGATTTGACACTCTAGAGACTCAGTTGGGTCTAGTTAGAACTTAGGTAGAACAAATTTTTACATTGACTAAAAGTTTCACTGATGAATTTGATTTTATGCGTAGGAGGGCCTTGGGACAAATTGAATATATAGGAGATGAACATATCAAGTCTGCTTACTATGTTGCCATACTAGAATTCTCCGCATACCCTGAAGATAAAGAAGATATCCCATATGCTGATTTTGTGGCTAGGCCAACTGCCCATCTACCTGCAGCTTTAACCTGCAAGCGAGGTGGAAGACCATTAGTATCTAGTGCTAAGAAGTCTAATCTCCCTTAGAACTGACTGTCTCAGGTTCTGACTTCTGTCTTTCTAACTATTTGGTTCTAACTAATCCTGGATGGCTGTTTTATTACAAAAGGAGGAGGAGTAGTTTTTAAATTGTGCGCTAGTGTACTTTAAACTTAGATGGATCTTTTGGTAATTTTCGAATAAGGAGTATGTTAAGTATACATTTGTATGGTTAAGTGTATGCTTAATGTGTGTGGTGATATTTGGCAATGTTGATTAAATATATGTTTGGTTAGCTTAACATCTTTGTTGGTGTTTTGGTCTAACACTAAGGAAAAATAATGATGCTCATGGTTATTGATTGCACTCATAGTTAGCACACACCACATAGGCATTAAAAAATTCAAGTGTTAGTTTTGTAATTAAGCATCGACAAAGGGTGAGATTGTTGTAAAAATATGGACTCATATGTTTCCTTGTTTTTTATATATTGGCTCACATAATTAATATTTTCTGATTTTTAATGTTGAAAAAGAAGGTTAGTGTGTACGTTCTGACGGTACACGATGTTGTCAGTTCTGACTGGTTGAAATAGTAAGCAGAATCTAATTCAGTTATGTGGGCTGAGTTTTTTTTTTTTTCCATATTTCCTTACATGATATAATCTAATCTCGTGATTAATAAAAACATCATTTGTTTACCTTCTATTATATTCTTGAATTTGTTCAGGAAGAAAATATTTAGGGATAATATTAACTTTTCTAAATACTTTTCTTCTACAAATCTCTGAAATCTTTTTGCATCTTTTCTCATAATCTTACTACTCTTATTGCAAATTTTTAGAAGAGAAATAATTCTTAATTTGATTATTACATTACCTATAAGTAAGAGTAAAAATCAATAAATAATTAAGCTTTGAAATCATAAATTGTGTCCTTGTTTTATAAGCTTCATAGCCTTCTGAATTGAAGAGCAACATGACTCGATGCTTCATTGATTAATTATCAAAGTAAAAGGTTTCTTCAAACTCATTAAAAAAATTTAAAACAAATTGGTGCTCCTAGAACGATTCCGCATTTTGATCAATCTACTTGATGTGAAGTTAAGAACGGTTGTTTAATCCAAGTAGTGGTTGTAGCCAAGTACAATAGAGAAGTAGTGATAAAGTCAAGACCGGTGGGTTTGATTCCACTTTATCAACAAGTCAAAAGAAAAAGTATCAAAGGGAAGTTGATTATAGTTCTTTTGTTAATTTTGGAAAATTACAAAAACTAGATACTATTATATTTTTAATCAAGATTATTAGTTGATTATTTTTACCCACGGCATGAGAGCTCGTGGATTTTTCCCTTCGGGGTTTACCACGTTATATCTTGTGTTCCTATTTAATTTTTTAAATTTCGCACTTAACAAACTATTGTTAAACAAACACACTATTGTTAAACAAACACTGTCTGAACTTGCTTGTACAAGTCAGAACTATCTTTTATAATAACATGCTAGTTCTGACTGTCAACTGCTTGTTTAGTTAAGATTGATTTTTTTAATTTAATTAATCTAGGTTTTAGTACTTTTACACATCTTCAGCTCCATTATTCGTTTTCTGTGAACACATGACGCTATTTTCCCTTCATCTACCCTTTTTCCATTTTATCAATTCAATTTAACACCCACCAACTTTGTATTCCCCCATACACAAACAAATGAGGAAAAATAAGAAATGCTCGTATTAAATTAAATTAAATAAATTGAGGGTTCAAATGGTAATGCCAAGATCGAAAGAGAGAGAGAGAAATAAGAACATAGTGGTGTCGATGTGGTGAGAAGAGATGAAGCGTGAAGTGTACTACAATGAATTGGTGGAGGTTGCGATGGATGGGCACTAGGTTTATATAGGCGAGGCCCCCTTCATCCTTACCGTTGATTTCAAATCACATGATCTGAGCCGTCCATATAGCGAACGCGTGGCACAACCATGCTGAAATGCGGGAAACATTCTCTAAAGTAATGAATCCAGATAGCGCACGAACGCCACGCGCGTCCCCCAACGTGCTTCACATGCCAACATCATTAATAGCACTGACGCCCCGACTTATCATTGTCTGACAACAGTGACAGCTTTGATTGACTGTTCGGTCAGATCACACCTACCATGAACCAACAAATGCCACGTTACTTGCGTTTAACCCATTCAACGCCCTCGCCCGCTATGAATAAATAGGCTTGGGCTTGGAGAACTGTACAAAGATACTTCAAAGAATTCGTGCATATATGTGCGAGGATCTTCATCGCACAATAAAGATGCCTTCGTCATCATTAAAAAAAATTCTTCTCAAAGTCCCACGTCTACTATAAATAATAGGCTTGAACTTAGGGGACTATTGTTAACACTCAATTTTGGTAAGGCATCTACGTCAGCAATGGCCTCCTAGGCCCAGTAAAGACCCAAACCAGGCCCAGCTGTGAAAGCCTTATACATTGAAGGCCTCGAAGCCTCGACAACTTATTAGCACTCTTGAGCCAACTATAACGAAGCCCATGAATGGCCTCGACATTCATGGCCGACCGTAGGTGCTTCACCAGTAATAAAATCCATCACAGATCCGCATGCAGTCTGATATTTTAGAATGACCAGAGATACATTTAAAGAAAGATTGTGCTTGATTGTCATACGGATTCTTGCAAGAAACCCAAATCTCAATCTCTTAAAAATTAGGCAACATAATAATGGGGATCAACTCAAATAAGGGTTAAAATGTAGGAGATTGCATTGCCAACCAATCACCTTTCCTATAAGGAAGAAGGATCCGATCAGATATCTAATTGATTGTTTACCTAAATTAATTAGAACTCTGAAGCTATAAATACAACGTCTCCAGTTGTTCTAAGGTACGCATTATTCTTACTCTCAAACTTTGTTCAATTGTTTACCTGTTTGTCCCTCCTACATCCAAATACTATCCTCGTATATATGTATTACTCTATATACCAGTAGTTGGCTTGATCATCGGAGTACCAATGATTGTCAGACCCTTTTTCTCTAGTGATCTTGGTGTCTAACAATTGTCTTAGTGTGTAGGTAACATACATAATGACAGAGGATTGACTGGAGATCTGTTGACGCGTAGATAATACAGATTCTAAGGTCAACAGATTTGCGTTGTCTGTGGAAAACAAAAAAACGTTACACAACTAATAAACTTGTAGTAAAAACGTGTTTTCTACTAGGAAGAGCATGGCGACAGGCAGATCTCCGGAAGAAGAAGTTGAGTCCCACCATACTGACCAGCGGTAGGAGAGTGTTCAGGATCTCCAAAACATAACCCATCGAAGAGGAAAGAGACAAAGACAGAAGCGAACAACCGAGCAAGCATCCTAGACCTGAAACAAGAAAATACTCGGATGAAGATAATGCTTGAGCGATTGGAGAATCAATCTCTCCTATCTGGACACAAGTGCAACCACGACTAGCAGAGCCTTTTGAGATTTGATTTTATTGAAAACTGTTGTTCTCTGGAAGAAACGCCATTATCAGATGGTCGAAATCCTTAGAACGTGAATTCAAAGCCCTCACACGACAACTAGAATGAGATACCACTTCTAGAACGAGAAAACCAGCTGGCCACGTCTGTTAGTGTATTCGACAGATTGAGGGTTGGGTCTTCCATGGCGGCTCTCTAATCAATGCACAGTAGGTGCATCGAGACCTAAAGTTTGTAAATGCAAGACTTGAGAATGAAAGGCAAGAACTAGAGTGTGACCTCGACCTCGACGACGACGATGACAAGAATCTTTCGTTCTTTAAGGAATTAAAGGCTAGGGAACTCTCCATTGGATTCAAAATGCCTTCTATAGAAAAGTACAACGGGAGAGGTGATCCCATGGATCACATCAATGTGTATAAGACAAGGCTCCAGGATTAATACCCAGTGGTAAAGTGCCAAAATTTTTACACCACCATTGTCTCTGATGCAAAAAGGTGGTACAACAAGCTGAAACTATGGAGCATCAAGAGCTGGCGACAATTCAAGTAAGGATTCATCAATGCTTTCATTGGTAATCAAGCAATGATAGCAGAAACCGCCCAGCTCCATGACATTCAAGTGGTTCAGTAGTGTCATCACCAAAATCGAGAACATCACTGATGACAAGGCACTGGACGGGCTAGTAATCGGGCTCTACATGCGCATTTCCTTTTGAAGAAATGTCCAAAATAGCCAGCATAAGACCTATACTCAACTGGTAGATCTAATCTAGCGAGAGATCCAGTATGAAGAAATGATAGAGAATAGAAAGAAGGCAGAAAGAGGGAAAGGTAATCGTTACCGCATGGAAGGACGACGCTCTCCTGAGCTTCGTAACAACTACTTTCGAGGACGACGCTCCTTTGAGCCTGGTACCAATCGTTATCAGAGGTTCAATCAAATAGAGATTATCCCAGCCTCCCAACTGGGCCAACTGTGTGATTCTCCAGCCAGCTAATCCTTTTCTCAAGTTCTGCTGCATATACCAGACTCGGGTACACAACATGGAAGACTGTCTTGACGTATGAGAACTGATTGATTGAGGAAATCAACAACAAGGTGAGGAAAACTGACTGGCTCGAGGACGTCGATGACAGCCTAACCAAGGACGAAGACCTCTGCCTTGGCACCAGGACTATAGACCTAGCCGCAACAATAGGAAGAACGATAGGAATGTAGATCCATCCAGGCTGGACGGACTCGCAAGAGCCTCCCAGTCCATGAGATCAACATTATAATTGGAGGCCCCTATGTTGGAGGGCATATGATAAACTCACGGAGAAATTACATAAGGCAGCAAGGAAAGAACCAGTAGAAAGATGGCAGGTTCATGGGCACCGACCCATGGCCCTACCTATTGCATTTACGGATGAGGATAAGGCCGGTGTCCACTACCCTCATTGCGACGCCTTAGTAATCTGCGCCATTGTTGCTAGGAATAGGCTAAGACGAATGTTGGTCGATGATGGAAGTACTGTGAATATCCTGTTTGGCAGCTTCTTCGACTAAATGGATATAGACCACGAGTCGACAGCCATCTCGAAACGATTGTTCAACTTCACGGGAGACAACCTTGTCCTACGATGAAGGATCACCCTCCCAGTAGACTTAGAAGAGCCCCCCGTGCCACTTAAAAAGGTTCATAAAATTCTTAGTGGTGGATACCTGTTCCACCTATCACGGGGTCCTTGGGAGTAACTTTCACCCATCACTTGGCGATGACATTCCCAACACTAGTCGGAGTCGCTAAAGTTCGAGACAATCAGATAGAGACGAGGGCGTGCAACATGAATGTGCTTCGAAAGGTAGTGAAGCGCGAAGATGTTCTCCACGCAGTCATGACTATACAAATAGAGCCGATGTATATTTACCTCGAAGTGGTCGAAGAGGACATGATTCTCGACAAGGGCCTTAATCCTTGGATCATAGGCCTAGATTCACTAGCCTCACCGACGAAGAAGTTGAAGACATACTCAGTGATTCCTTCAGACCCTTCTCAGATGTTGTAGCTGGGACAAAAGATAGAATAAGGGATAAAGGAAAAACTGAAACAATTCTTGCGAGAAAACGCTGATGTCTTTGCATGGAAACACAGTGACATGGTAGGGATAAGTCCATCAGTGGCTTGCCATGCCCTGAAAGTTGGATCCCGAGATGAGTCCCAAGATACAGAAAAGAAGACCTCTGAGTACCGAAAGATATAGAGCCCTAAATGAGGAAGTTGACCAACTGCTGGCCAATGGGTTTATCTGAAAAGCGGTCTATCTCCAATGGGTGTCCAACCCTGTGCTAGTAAGAAAAAATAACCACAAATGGAGGGTATTCATAGAATTCTTCGACCTGATCCAGGCATATCCCAAAGATAGCTTCCCGTTACCATGCATCGACAAAATAGATCTCCATGTGACTGTCGGTCACAAGCTGCTTAGTTTTATGGACGCTTACTCCGGTTATAAACAGATCTCCATGTTTGTAGGAGATGAAGAACACACCTTGTTCATCACGAACCATGGACTGTATTGCTACGGATATGCCCTTCTGCTTGAAGAAAGGAGCTACTTACCGACGACTGGTAAACTGCATGTTTGTGGAACAAATTGGAAACACCATGGAGGTCTACATTGATGACATGCTCGTGAAGTGTGTGGAAGCCAAATACCATATCGGACACTTGAAGGAGATGTTCAAAATTCTCCGTAAATACCAAATGAAGCTTAACCTCCTGAAATGCACTTTTGGAGTCGCATCCGAAAATTTTTTGGGCTACATGGTAAATCAACGCAGAACAGAGGCCAATCCCAAAAAGATCAAAGCACTCATCGACATGTGATCACCGTCCTCTCCTAAGGAGGTCCAGAGCCTTACAGAAAGGTTGGCGGCCTTAAACCGATTCATATAGAAGGCGACTGATCGATGCTAGGCCTTCTTCCAGACTATCAAAGGGATAAAGTGATTTAAGTGGACAAATGAGTGTGAGAATGCCTTTCGGGAACTCAAGATCCTCATCGATAAAGCCCAACTATTATCCAAGCCGAAGATCAAGAAAACATTGCTCATCTACCTTGCGGTGTCTGAAAAAGGGATGACTTTAGTATTGATCTGCGATGAGAGGTGGCTCTCTATATATTACATGAGCAAGGCATTGCAGGATGTAGAGACGAGGTATCCAGATAAGGAAAAGCTCGCCTTATCCTTGATAATCGTATCTAGGAAACTCCGGCCATACTTCTAGGCACACAACATCGACGTCCTAACGAACCTCCTGTTGAGATAGATTTTTCAAAAGCTGGACACTTCTGGAAGGCTGATGAAGTGTTCTGTTGAGCTCAGTCAGTTTGACATTCCCTACAAACCGAGACCCTCCATAAAGTAATGTTCAAAGCCAAGCCTCAGGAGGTACCAACGATGCTAATAAGATGCACTTCGCCTGGAGTTCAAAGCCTCAAACAATGCTGCTGAGTAAGAGGCACTCCTAGAAGGCTTGAGGTTAGCACATGAGATGAAGGCAAGAAAAATCCAGGTCTATAGTGACTCACAGCTGGTGGTAAGTCAAGTTAATGGTACTTTCACGGCACGTGACAGTCCATGATAACATTCTTAAAGAAGGCCAAGGAATTCATGTCCCACTTTGAAGAATTCGAATGACTCCAAGTCCCAGGATTGCAAACGGTTACACAGACGCTCTCTCCAAGTTGGCCAGTTGTAGAGACTCTAACTTGTTGAAAGTTATTCTAGTCGAGAAGCTTAGCCAGCTAACCATTGACAAGGATCTGCAACATAACACCATGATGATCGGTGAATCTCCCAAGTGGATGAAAGAAGTTGTTGCGTACCTGACCGATCAGATCCTACTGGACAACAAGGACGAAGCCCAAAAATTGCGCAGAAGGGCCATGGAGTTTGTCCTACAAGACAGGATCTTGTACAAAAGAGGCTTCAGCCACCCACTCTTACGTTGAATTACATATGACGAGGCAGACTATGTCATGTGAGAGACACATGAAGGAGTTTGCAGCAACCACGCAGGAGTGATGTCTCTAGTACAGAAGGCCTTAAAATAAGGATATTACTGGCCGACTATCAAGAAGGATTCATACGCATATTTGAAGAAATACGACAAGTACTAGAGATTCACCATCGTACTAAAGCTCTTGGCTTAGAACCTCACCCCGATTACTAGCCCATGGCCTTTTGCCAAATGGAGGATCAACTTTATAGGTCCTCTCTCAACTGGACGGGGTGGCGTCAAGTTTTGCAGTTGTAGAACTTTACTAAATGGTGCGAGGCTGAGCTCCTGGCTAAAATAATGGAGAAGAACACATGGAAGTTTGTGTGGAAGAACATATTTTACCGTTTTGGTATACCTCACTCCCTTATCTCAGACAACAGTACGCAGTTCACTAGAAAAATGTTTAACTCGAACTGCGAGGAACTCAACAATAGGAGAGACTTTTCCACCTCCTACTACTCCCAGTCCAACGGCCAAGTGGAGGCCATCAACAAAATCATCAAACATATTCTGAAGAGAAAGTTAGAGTCTGCCAAAAGGGGGTTTTCTGAAGAACTCACTGAGACCCTATGGTCGTATGGGACTACTTCCCGAACGGCAACTGGTGAGACCTATTTCACTATGGCATATGGGATGGAGACAATGTTCCCATTGAAGTGAGGATGTCTTTTTGAAGATGATTGCATTTCGACGAAGTGGTCAATGAATATCTATACAGGACAAAACTTGACGTGCAAGAGGAAAGACATGAGAACTTACAGCTTCGCATGGTAGTTTATTAGAGGAAGATGGCTAGGTACTACAACTCGAGAGTGAGAAACATGGCCTTTCTAATCAACGATTTCGTCCTCAAAAATGTCTTTCTGGCTAATAGAGAAGTGGGGACTAGAATCTTTGGGCCAACCTGGGAAGGACCCTACAAGGTCCTTGAAGAGGTTCGACCTGGAACCCAAAGATTTGAAGATTCAGAAGGAAAGAAAACGAAGCACCCTTGGAACATCACTCATCTTCGCCCGTACTACCAATAAGTTTCATTTTTTACTTAGTACTAAGCCACATGTCAGTTTTTTCCTTTCGAATTTATTCAACTGCTGCATTATTCCAATAAAGTTATTTTCAAGATAAGACTCCCATTTCAATTGCGTCGACAAATAAGGCAAAGCAGCGAGGGATTGTGGTTCGCAGCCAACTCCTTAACTTGTTGGGTAAAAACTTAACGCGTATACATGCAAGCAAAGTAAAGAAGCGAGTGAGTGTGGTTTACAGTCAACTCTTTAACTCACTGGGTAAAAAGTTAACGTGTATACATGCAAGCAAATAAAACAAAGTAGGGAGGGAGTATGGTTTGTGGTAAACTCCTTAACTCGTTGGGTAAAAACAAAACGCGTATACATGCAAGCGAAGAAAACAAAGCAGCGAGTGAGTGTGGTTTACAGCCAACTCCTTAACTCGTTGGGTAAAAACTTATCGCGTATACATGCAAGCAAAGAAAACAAATCAGTGAGGGAGTGTGGTTTGTGGCCAACTCCTTAACTCGTTGGGTAAAAACTTAACGTGTATACATGCAAGCAAAGAAAACAAAGCAGCGAGGGAGTGTGGTTCGCGGCCAACTTCTTAACTTGTTGGGTAAAAACTTAACGCGTATACATGCAAGTGAAGAAAACAAAGCAGCGAGATAGTGTAGTTTATGATGGTCCTTAACTCGCTGGGTAAAAACTTAACGCGTATACATGCAAGTGAAGAAAACAAAGCTGCGAGGGAATGTGGTTTGCGGCCAACTATTTAGCTTGTTGGGTAAAAACTTAACGCGTATATATGCAAACAAAGAAAACAAAGCAGCGGGGGAGTGTGGTTCGCGGCCAACTCCTTAACTCGTTGGGTAAAAACTTAATGCTTATACATGCAAGTAAGAAAAACAAAGCAACGAGGGAGTGTGGTTCGCGGCCAACTCCTTAACTCGTTGGGTAAAAACTTAACGCGTATAAATGCAAGCAAAGAAAGTAAAGTAGCGATGAGTGTGTGTTCGCTAAAAATGTACCGCAGGTGCACGGGTCGCGTTCAAGTAATAAAGTGATGAGAAAGTGTCGAACTCACGAGGATAGATAATTTTGCTAACATCCAAATCAATCTAGCCCTAATTTAAACACACAATAAAATATATTGTTTTGATGATTAAACTAAGAATTCAAAGATGAATAAAAATTAAGCTAAAAAGAAAAGTATTAAAAGAGAAATTTGTAGGAAATAAAATCAATTAGAAGAAAATACTAGGAATTCGACTTCACCAACTATTCCACTTTAAAGTTTCATTTTCCATTATCAATTCCAAAATGAGGTTTCTATGGCAATCCATGCTCCTAAAATGTCTAGCAATCTCTCCCGAGTAGAGCCAAACCTAATTTTACACAAGACCCCCAAGCATTCCTACCGAGAGAACGTATATGTAAAATTGCATTAAAACTCAAGAACATTCAAAATTGATTGCACAAAGTATGAAAGAGTATTCCTACATTCCATAAACCTTGTTTTGTTAATTAAAGGTGCTAAACCTAATTTCAACCTCCCGGTAGCAACTAAGTCACAAAAGCATTTCAATGGTGATCAATCATCTCAATACACAATAAAGCCCAATAATCAACAACAATAAAAACCAAGCATAAGAAATCAATAACAAGAACAATGCACTTTAAAGCTTCATAAATAGATTCATCTCATTCCTAGTAAATAAAATTAGTCCATAGTATTTACAAAGACAAAATGGAAAATAGATACAAAATACATCACCGGGTTTGATAAAGTCAAGAGAAATGCAAGATTTAGCTTGAGCCCATGGTTGTCTTCATTTGCCCACTATAAACCTCCATTCATCTTCCTCTATTTACAAAATACACACAATGATGTACAAAAAGTCAAGAAAAACCCATTTCCATGGAGTTTTTCAAGAACCCTAACCCTCTTCTTCTTGGAGAGCTTTCTATGTGAGAGTGGATATGAGAGAAAAATGGAGAGTGAGTCTCTTTAAAATGCAGAAAAACGGCACTTTAAACCTTAGAATTCGTGAAGGGCGAAATTACCAAAAAGTCCCTGAAAAGCTAAACAAAAATTCATGGAGATCCATGTGATCGCATGGTAGAGGTGAAATGCATTCTGCTGGAAATAATGCAATCTCGCGATCGCACAAATTCCCAAGTGCCAGGTTTTGAATTTTGATTAATTGCACTTCCAGTCCCTGAACTATCTAAGATGTTGACTTTAGTTCTTGACGTTTTGATTGTCTTTCATATAGGTCCTCCATAAATTGCAACATTGGTCCTCCATCTTTAGACATATTTATCTTTTGGTCCCCAAGATTCTCGATTTGCACAAATTTAGTCCTTTTTGCTCGTTTTTCGCGTGGATCTCTTCCAATCACCATCCAAGCTCGGGTTTTTACCTAAATAAACAAAAGAACAAAAATAAGCGGTAAACAATTCTAAAGAACTCACAATTATCTAATTTTAAAGGCTAAAATAAGTGCGAAAACCGCACTTATCACACCCCCAAACTCGCATTTTTGTTTGTCCTCAAGCAAAATGATCTAAAACGTCATGCAAGCACACAAGCACAATCAAAATATAAAAGGACAACAAACACGCGAAATGTTAGGGAGCTTGCCACCTTACCATGATCATTTGAAGCTTGCTTATAATTCATGAAAAATCTACACAAATGCTAAAAATAAAAGAAACTTTTCAACTTAATCCATGTTAGATGTATGTGTGTGCATAGTCACTTTGAATCATCGCAAAACAAAAATTGGTGAATACCCAACCCTCAATGGTCAAAATTTCCTTTCCTTCTCGTTGGATGCACTCTCCCAAACTTGATATTTTCACTCTAACCCGGGGTGTCTACTCAATGGTTTCTCTCAAGTCACTCAATCATTCCCGCTCAAGTTTGGTTAGATTTAGCCAATGATTGTAACCACTTAGGCTTGTGAAGATTCTCCAAAAATTGAGTAATTCAACAAATAAACTTCCACCAAGTAATTTAAACCCACAAGTCATCTAAATCCCGAAAAGTAGTCATGTGGCTCAAATTTGCAAGATTTGCTATGAAAATCTCATGATCAATTTTTTTTTTTTTTTTTGCAACCTTACTCCCTTAAGCTTTATATTTGACCCATGTAACGAGCTTTAGGTCGGTAACTCCACAGTTTAAAAGAAACCAAAGGGTACCGGGCTTTGAGATGCCCCAACGGACTTAATCACTCAAGTAAAAAAGGCTACAAAGTAAGGTAAAAGAATTAAAAATAGAGCAAAAGTATAGCCATCTTGAGCACAACTAACAAACTTTTATATAGGGATTAGATTCCAAGGATATGGTCATTACCAAATTTCTGCTAGTTAGTCAAAACTACTCCACACACATGTTCAACAAGCATGGAATCAACACACTCCCAAGGAGATAAATCACAGCTCAACCATTCCCAAACTATCCTTCCATTTGGACAAATTAAAGAGATGAAATGTAGGTAATGGATAGCACCGTTTGAGTTCTAAAAATCGCTTATGAAGAACAAGTGCACTCAACATTTGTATGCAATGAACATCATGACGAGAGTGCTAGAAAGGGTATCTAACATGGAAAAAGTATAATTATCGAAAACCACAAGTAGCATTTATGTCTACAATCCATGAATCACAATAATTTCAACAAAATCACAACATTAGCCGGCAATGCTCTCTAACAAGCAAAAACAAGCAAAATACCTAAATTAGCCGGCAAGGCTTTCTAAAAAGTAAAAACTCAAGCAAATATCCTAAATTAGCCGGCAAGGCTTTCTAACAAGTAAAAACTCAAGCAAATACCCCCAAACTTAAAATGTACATTGTCCCCAATGTAAAACTAAAAATCAAAAGAGAAGAGAAATAGGAACTCCCCTGGGGTGAATTAGTTGGTGATGGCAACTTCAAGTTGGAGAAATCTTTGTTAGGACTAATGGAGATTGCTGGAGACTACATTTCTTCTTGTTGTGGATTCGTTGCTATGAGGCCTGCCAAATAAGAACACAAAATCAAAATTCATCTAATGTCCAATGAATTAAATCATGCCAAAAGAATGGACTATTAGCAAAACAAAAAGTAAGGGAAAGTAAATGGGTTGCCTCCCATTCAACGCTTTTTTATAGTCATTAGCTAGACTTTTAGCACAAAATTAAGCGGGATTGGTGAGATGGACAATTGATTTTCCTTTGGAAAAGTCACCACCCCAATAATGCTTCAACCTTTGACCGTTCACTGTAAATGCCCTCTTGCTTTCATCCTCAACTTCCACAGCCCCAGATGGATACACTTGCTTAATTGTGAATGGTCCCGACCACCTAGAGCGTAACTTTCCTGGAAAAAGCTTGAGCCTGGAATTAAATAGCAGAACTTGTTGCCCAACCTCAAACTGTCTTCTTTGGATGTGGTTGTCATGCCATCTTTTAGTGCGCTCCTTGTAGATTTTGGAATTTTCATATGCCTCAAGTCGAAATTCATCCATTTCGTTTAATTGGAGGAGTCTTTTCTCACTGGCTTCTTTCCAATCAAAATTTAGCTTTTTCACTGCCCAATAAGCACGATGCTCCAACTCTACGGGTAGGTGACATGCTTTTCCAAACACTAGACGATATGGAGACATACCAATAGGAGTTTTGAATACAGTGCGGTACGCCCAAAGTGCATCGTCCAATTTTTTGGACCAATCCTTCCTTGAAGCATTCACCGTTACCTCCAAAATTCTTTTCAACTCTCGATTGGAGATTTTGACTTGCCCACTTGTTTGAGGATGATAAGGAGTAGACACTCGATGACGTACACCATATTTAGCCAACACCGACTCGAATTGACGATTGCAAAAGTGCTTACTCCCATCATTGATTATTGCTCGTGGAGTACCAAAACGGGTAAAAATTTGCTTTCTCAAGAAGTTGATCACGACCCAGCCATCATTGGTGGGCAATGCTACGGCCTCCACCCACTTTGAGACATAGTCAACTGCCACCAATATGTATTGATTAGAGAATGATGGTGGAAATGGTCCCATAAAGTTAATATCCCAAACATCAAAAATTTCAACTTCTAGAATACTGTTAAGAGGCATTTCATTCTTTCTTGAAACATTCCCTGTCCTTTGGCACCGATCACAAGTTTGCACAATTCTGTAGGCATCTTTGAATAGGGTAGGCCAGTAGAAACTGGACTGTAACACCTTTGCAGCAGTTTTAGAGGCCCCAAAATGCCCGGAATACTCTGATGAATGACAATGTTGTAGGATATCCATCATCTCTCTTTCTGGCACACATCTCTTGATTATCTGATCTGGTCCCCTTCTATAAAGAATCGGATCATCCGAAAAGTAGTGCTTGATGTCTGCAAAGAATCTTTTCTTTTGATGGCTAGAGAGATCTGGTGGAGTGATGCTGCTGGCAAGGAAGTTGACAATATCTGCATACCACGGTGCTTCCTCAACTGCAAAGATTTGCTCATCAGGAAATTCCTCATTTATCTCTCCACTTCGTGACTCTTCCCCAATCTCAAGCCTAGATAGATGATCGGCGACCACATTTTCACTCCCCTTTTTATCTCTGATCTCTATGTCAAACTCCTGCAGTAGAAGTATCCATCTGATGAGTCGAGGCTTAGCATCTTTCTTTGCAAATAGATGCCTCAGAGCAGCATGATCTGTATGAACAATCACTTTCGATCCCACAAGATAAGACCGAAATTTATCGAAGGCATAAACCACTGCAAGAAGCTCCTTTTCTATGGTGGCATAGTTTAGCTGAGCATCATTCAAAGTCCGACTGGCGTAGTGAATCACATGAAAAATTTTATCCCTGCGTTGCCCCAACACTACCCCAACTGCAAAATCACTAGCATCACACATTAGCTCAAAGGATAGACTCCAATCAGGTGTAACCAAAATTGGTGCTGTCACCAGCTTTTCTTTAAGAGTGTTGAAAGCATGTAGACACTCTTCAGAAAAACAAAAGGGGGTATCTTTCTCCAAAAGGTTGCAAAGTGGCTTCGTGATTTTTGAGAAATCTTTTATAAAACACCGATAGAAGCCTGTATGCCCAAGAAAACTCCGAATTCCCTTTACTGATGTTGGAGGTGGCAACTTCTCAATTACTTGAATCTTTACTTTGTCAACCTCAATGCCCTTTGCTGAAATTAAGTGCCCCAATACAATTCCCTCCTGGACCATGAAATGACACTTCTCCCAATTTAGAACAAGATTGGTTTCTTCACAACGCTGCAAAACCAAAGATAGATGATGAAGAAACTCATCAAAAGATGCTCCAAAGACTGAGAAATCATCCATGAAGACCTCAATGTATTTCTCCACCATATCTGAAAATATGGATATCATACAGCGCTGGAAAGTAGCTGGAGCATTGCATAGGCCGAACGGCATCCTTCTATAAGCAAATGTGCCGTAGGGACATGTGAATGTGGTCTTCTCCTGATCTTCTGGAGCTATCGAAATTTGATTATATCCAGAATAGCCATCCAAAAAGCAATAATGTGAATGCCCGGCTAACCTTTCCAACATTTGATTAATGAATGGCAAAGGAAAATGATCCTTTCGAGTTGCAGTGTTGAGTTTACGATAATCAATGCAAACTCGCCATCCCGTAACTGTTCTGGTTGGAATGAGCTCATTGTTGTCATTGGGCACCACTGTGATCCCTCCTTTTTTCGGTACTACTTGGATTGGACTGACCCAAGCGCTATCTGATATAGGATAGATGATCCCCGCATCTAAAAGTTTTATCACCTCAGCCTTGACTACCTCTTGCAGTGTTGGATTCAATCTTCTTTGACGCTGGACTGATGGCTTAAAATCATCTTCCATGAGAATCTTGTGCAAACAGACTGTAGGACTAATGCCTTTGATATCTGAGATAGACCATCCTATTGCAGTTTTGTGCTCTCGAAGGACTCGTAGCAATTTTTCCTCTTCCAAATTACTGATGGAGTTTGCAATGATAACCAGAAGTGTAGAATCATCACCCAAATAAGCATAACGCAAGTGATATGGCAATTGCTTGAGTTCTAACTGCGGAGGCTTTTCAATAGATGGTGGTAACTTTGTTGCCTTTTCTCCAAGCTCTTGAAAAGGTGGTTGCCATTTATAAGATGGATTTGTCTCTAGTTGCTTCACCATGGGCTTGGTTTCTTCGGGATTGAAAGCCTCGGTAAAGGAATGAACCAAACACATCTCAAGCGGATCTTGAGGATGATTTAGTGCAAACGATTCTCCCACCATTTCGTCTACCACATCAACTCTGAAACAACTGTCAGAATCCATTGGATATTTGACTACCTTGAAAACATTGAACACCACCTCTTCATCATTTAACCTCAATATCATCTGGCCTTTGTGCACATCAATCAAAGCTCTTCCAGTAGCCAAAAATGGTCTACCCAATATTAGAGGAATATCCTTGTCTTCTTCCATGTCCAGAATGATGAGGTCGACACGGAAAATAAATTTGTCAACTTTCACCAAGATATCCTCAATAATTCCCCTAGGATATTTGATTGAGGGATCAGCTAACTGCAAATAAAATTAGCCCATAGTATTTACAAAGACAAAGAAAGTAGATACAAAATACATCACCGGGTTTGATAAAGTCAAGAGAAATGCAAGATTTAGCTTGAGCCCATGGTTGTCTTCATTTGCCCACTATAAACCTCCATTCATCTTCCTCTATTTACAAAATACACACAATGATGTACAAAAAGTCAAGAAAAACCCATTTCCATGGAGTTTTTCAAGAACCCTAACCCTCTTCTTCTTGGAGAGCTTTCTATGTGAGAGTGGATATGAGAGAAAAATGGAGAGTGAGTCTCTTTAAAATGCGAAAAAACGGCACTTTAAACCCTAGAATTCGTGAAGGGCGAAATTACCAAAAAGTCCCTGAAAAGCTGAACAAAAATTCGCGGAGGATCAGAAAATGAACCATGCGATCGCATGGTTCTAATCCATGCGATCGCATGGTAGAGGTGAAATGCATTTTGCTGGAAATAATGCAATCTCGCGATCACACACCAATTGCATGGGCCAAATTCCCAAGTGCCAGGTTTTGAATTTTGATTAATTGCACTTCCAGTCCCTGAACTATCTGAGATGTTGACTTTAGTCCTTGAAGTTTTGGTTGTCTTTCATATAGGTCCTCCATAAATTGCAACATTGGTCCTCCATCTTTAGACATATTTATCTTTTGGTCCCCAAGATTCTCGATTTGCACAAATTTAGTCCTTTTTCTCCTTTTTCGCGTGGATCTCTTTCAATCACCATCCAAGCTCGGGTTTTTACCTAAATAAACAAAAGAACAAAAATAAGCGGTAAACAACTCTAAAGAACTCACAATTATCCAATTTTAAAGGCTAAAATAAGTGCGAAAACCGCACTTATCAGTGTGGTTTGCGGCCAACTCCTTAACTCTTTAGGTAAAAACTTAACGCGTATACATGCAAGAAAAAAAATCAAAGGAGCGAAGGAGTGTGGTTCGTAGCCAATTCTTTAACTAGCTGGGTAAAAACTTTTTACGTATACATGCATGCAAAGAAAACAAAACAGCGAGGGAGTGTGGTTCGCAGCCAACTGCTTAACTCGCTGGGTAAAAACTTAATGCGTATACATGCAAGAAAAGAAAGTAAAGTAGCGAGGAAGTGTGGTTCGTGGCCAACTCCTTAACTCGCTGGGTAACGACTTAACGCGTATACATGCAAGAAAAGAAAGTAAAGCACCAAGGAAGTAGTTCGTGGCCAATTCTTTAACTCGCTGGGTAAAAACTTAATGCGTATACATGCAAGCAAAGAAAGCAAAGCAGGGAGGGAATGTAGTTCGCGATCAACTCATTAACTCGATGGGTAAAAATTTAATGCGTATACATGCAAGCAAAGAAAGCAAAGTAGGGAGTGTGGTTCGCGGCTAACTCCTTAACTCGTTGGGTAAAAACTTAGTGCGTATACAAGCAACCAAAGAAAGCAAAGGAGCGATGGAGTGTGGTTCGCAGTGAACTCCTTAACTCGCTGGGTAAAAACTTGATGTGTATACATGCAAACAATGAAAGAAAGGCATCGAGTAACGATATTTGTCGCGTGCAAACACAAGTAAAGCGAAACAATGACCCTTTTCATTTGTAACTTTGATGTAACGGAAAAAATAGATAAGTTACACAAAGCAAGGGTTCCTACGGCCCCACCGACTCTTTAGGGTCAGTACAACTCGATGCTCCTAACTTAATCAATGATTCATTGGCCTTCGAGAGCTCCACCAAGGCCTCAGCCAACTCTTTGTGCTTAGCATAAGCCATATTTTCGCACACTTTCTGTTTCAGCTCAGCTCGCCTCTGAGCATCGACGCATACCATTTGGATCGTTTTAGATTTCACCAGCTTGTACTCGGCCTGTGCTTTGGCCTCGTCAGTAAGAGTGAGCTTGGAACGGAGAACCTTTTTCTCTAAGCGTAACTTTCCAACGTTCTCAGAACCAACGCCCTTTGATTGCAACATATCAATATTTTATGCCAATTCCTTGTACAATTCGCATTTAAGTACATGGCTCCAGGCGGTGCTCATCTCTGCCATTTTTACCGACTCCTACAGGTCCGCGTTAACCGTCGTCTTCTCCCAAGTAAGAGTCCTATATATATGAACAGAAGCCACCGCTATAGCCGATAGAGCTGGTAACTTTTCCAGAACAGCTGGGTCCAACTCATCTCGATGGGACCCAATATTTATACGTTCAGTCCAGCCATATGAAGTAGGAGTGGTCTGCATTACATCTCGATGAGAATGATTTGACCCTTTACTTTTCTGAGAAGAAGGGGTCGCTCGGCCTCGCTTAGCCTTTATCGAACTCATCGCATTGCCTTCATCTCCAATTTTCCCTTTTTGCATAAGCTTTTCTCCTTTATCGTTGATAATCCAAGGCCCTTTGCCTTGCCATTGGACACTCTCTGACGAAAGTAGGGATTCTTTGGAAAAAAATGGGTATGAGGCGCTCATGGCGGTTTTCAG
This sequence comes from Forsythia viridissima, assembly GCA_030279155.1. Classification (NCBI taxonomy): domain Eukaryota; kingdom Viridiplantae; phylum Streptophyta; class Magnoliopsida; order Lamiales; family Oleaceae; genus Forsythia; species Forsythia viridissima. Next base: position 25,752,541 of record CM059041.1, on the reverse strand, counting down.
CACCAATGGGACAGTGGTAGCGGAGACTGGCACCGCACCTAATGTCAGAAGTTGTAAAGAAAGAGTCATTTTTCCGTCGTCATCTTCTCCATCATCTATTCTGAATACTGGAATTTTGGATAAGAAAAAGTTGGCCATTGGTAAAGACAGATGAGTTCTAAAAATCTGAGAAGAAGAAAAAGGTGAAGGGAAGCAATGAAAGATAGTAGGAGTATATATAGGCTTAGCGCCTGATCCCAGCCGTTATTGAAGAACCCAAAATTTGGACCGACGGATAAGAGACGCGTGTATGGGAGCTGCATCTTTGAAAACCCTAGAAAACCGTAAAGGTTGCATGACTTAAATGCGCTTGAGGACTTGCACTTACCATGCACAATACTGACGTCGTCAGCTTTCGTCATGCGTAAAGAGCGCCTCGGGCTTTGATCAGAGCCTCGACATAATCTGCGAGAACATCCCGACAACAGGTTTTCGACTCCATCGTCAGGTTATCTCCTCGGTCTCAACGAGTGAATAGGTTAGACTATTGTTAGAATATGCATTTCAACTTCAGCAATAGAACATGTGAAGCAGTAACACAAAGACAATGATAGCTAAGTTGGCCTTTTATTTATCAAAGTCTAGATTACAAAGTAAAAAAAAGGAAACGTAAACACCATCCTACTACCCCCGTCGCCTCTCTAGGGTCGGCACAGGAAGGGGGACCTTGCCTATCTAACTATTCTCTAGTCTTCGTTAGCAACATAAGTTTGACTTCACCATGATATGGAGTCTCTCAAATATGATATCACTATGATGATCATCATATGAGTTGATTTGGTGACTAATTAGGCCATACTACTCAAAAAATACCGTTGACACCTTCGGCAGATAGCTCTCAGCCTCGTCATCCGAATCAGAATCATCAAAATATATATTATCAACATCGATGTCCATTGTGGAAGTACCATTTGATATATGCCTGCTAAGGCTACTAGGCCCATCAGATCTGAAGCATGACTGGGATATTTATGGAGGTGTATGTGATCATTCGAACAAAAACTCTTTATCCTTAAGAGAAGCTTAAGTAGAACACCAGTACCAATTGAGCAACTTGCAGGAAAACTCTCTTTGCCTCTTCCACCAGGAGAAGTTACCACCATCGAAACGGAGTAGTTGAATTCAGAGAAGCTTTGGACGGGTGAAACTCGAAATGGAGGGATCCCTAGGGCTTATATAGGGATTGCATGGAAAATGCAAGTTTGGCTACATGGAAAACACAAGATATTAAATAAGACTATTAATGGACAGCTATTTAATGGGCATGTGGACCACCACATGCCACGCGTGCCCCTCCAACTTATCTAGATAATGATGATGTCAACTTGTTGGGCAACGAAAAGACTGCGCTATTAATACCTTTGAAAATATCTCTCCAAATCCAGAACTAACTCTTCAGATTCATAAACAAGGTTGCACCATTAATGCCTTCAGATTCAGATTCAAACCTCTTCCAAGTTGTGTAAACTTCTAAGTCCAATAGCTTCGTCAAAAGTTTGCTATCTATAATGGAACTCCTCGTCAAAAGTACTTCGCCGAAGGTTATACATTTGTCAGAAATATTATGTCGAGAGTTTTCTAAGTCCAGAGCCTCAGTAAGAGAATCCTTTCGAAGGTTAGAAACTTGACTGAATACACGTTTTTATTTATCAAAAGTATCACGCAAGGTAACTGTACTGAGAGCAAAAAAGAAAGATGTTCCATTGATAACATTCTAAACAAATACAAGAAGGAAAAACGAACAACAAAGAATACAAGGCCTATTGCCCAGCTGCCTCTCTAAGCTCAGCACGACTAGAGGTTCCGATAGTGGAAGGAGATGGATCGGAGGCCTCACCCATAGCTTGGGCTTCAACAACAGGAGACGCCGGGTTGGAGGCCTCACCCATGGCTTGAGCTTCGGCGGTAGAAGGGACTTCAGAAGCTGTGGGATCCTTTGGAGAGGGAGGGTCGGTAGGAGCTTGCCTTAAGAATGAAATGTCCTATTCTGGGTGAACCTCCATGATATTTTTAACCAATTGCTGCCCACTGACTGTCATAAAGAGATTGACGAATCGTAATTACTTGGGCATGTTCGGGAACTCCTCCTTATAAGACATCACAGCCTTTGACTCAGCTTTGGTTTGCTCCGCCTTCACCTTCTCCATATCTTCCCTAGCCACGGCCAGCTGTTTATCTTTTTCAACAAGCATAGCCTCAAAGTTACTATTGGCCGTGGTAACAACACTTTTAGCCACGAACTCATGGTCCTCGGCCAATTTTAGTGTGGCCTCGACAGCTCTTTTCTGGCCCCAGGCCTGCTTCAAGTTCTCAACTGCTATCTTCAATTGGACCTCTTACTTGGCCTTCAAATCGGCCTCAGCGGCCACCAAAGCATCTAGGTTGAATTGAAGGGCCCTATTCTCTGAATTTAGCTTGGTTTTCTAGACGCTCATCGCCTTAAGATCCTCATAGAGCTTCTATGACTTGGCTTCCTCCTTGTTAAACTTGCCCTTGAAGCTAGCGAAGACACTGTACATCTCCTTATTCAAAATCAGCCATTGGGCTATGGATATCTCCGCCAACTGCAGGAGCTCGCCCGTGGAAGTTTTTTCAGTGGCCTTCTCCTACGTCGGGGTCCAGTACTTCTAGACACTCACTGCTGCAATGGCAGGTGGCATATGCAACATCTGTAGTATGTAAGCATCCAGCTCTTCGCAGCGAGAGTGGATGCTCAAACTCTCCAATCGCTCGGACGATGAAGAAGAGTTCATGGCATCAGCAGCCCTTTCCTTAGGTGCGACGACCTTTTCAAGTCCACATACTTTTTCGAGCATCCTTCAAAAGTCCCTCTTTGACCTCTGGAGCCTTTCTCTTTTGTCTAGTGGCCTCGACTATCCTCTCTACGATCTTCTTACTCTTGTATTATTGGGAGATAGGAGACGAATGCAGAGGTGGGGAAGAAGCGGTTAGGTCTGGAACTGGGACAGTAGGAACCGAGAAAGGTATCGCCTGGAGAGGTGGCGTATCTTGAACCTCCAACGACGAAGGCTAGGTCGCGGCACTAGATTCACTCTTACCCTTGACAAGGGAGAAGGCATTTGAAAGCAAACGCAGCTGCAATAATAACCAAGATTCAGAATGTAAAGAATAACTATTGATGCAACTCTTACATAATTCGAGTTATAAGGCTTACCCATTGGTCCAAAACGAATTAGTAAGCTGTGATCTTTGAGCAGGTTGCTAAGGCTACTGAAGTCATTGTCAAGTGCATGAACTTTGGCCCACTTTAGCCTCAAATCACCTTGGTCTCTCTTTAGGATTGGCGGTTTCCCACAATCTGCAAAGATAAATGAAACTTTAAGTCAGGGATGAGGATTATAAACCACATAAGACATTAAGATAGACTGAGTTCTCCAAAGCGACGAGAAATGGACACATTGGGAAAGGGATCCTCCAGTCTAAATTCTCAATCTCCCCTATGAAGAAGAATCTCCCCTTCCAGTCAGGGACTTTGTTAGGACTATCGGTAGCCGTCTCCCATTTTTTGCTCGGACAGAGAGATATGTTAAACTAACCATCAGACAGGCAATGCCAGTTAACTGATTCAAATTTCCTTGGAGATAAATCCCCTCCAACCTCAGCGACCCTCCACAATAAGAATGCGACCACCATTTGACCCCATCCATTTGGCGTTATCTAACATGGAGCTAGGTTGAAGTGTCACAATACCTCGTGGAAAAATGGATGCATCGGCAAATGAAGGCCTTATTATATCGCTGGCTAGTAAATAGCGACGAAGCCTTCCAGGTGGGTCATCGGTCCGCTCTTCAGGGCCGAGAAACCCGAGCACCACAGAGACGGGGATATCGTAAGAAAGCCTAATATCTTCCAAGTCCACCTCCTTGATCCTTGAACGAACTATCGAGGCTGCAGCAGCCGAATTTGTTAGTTCATCGTCAAGTTGTCGAGCTGTCGGAGCAATCCTTTTTTCCAAGGAGGCCCTCATTTCAAGAACCCAGTGCCCTATTGTTTCTTCCTCAACTTCGTCTTTGGAGATGCTCCTGGAGTTTCTTCCCTCCCACTCGTGGAGGAGGAGAAGAAACAGTCGGTCTTTGATCAATTTCGTCCCGTCGATGCCCCTGATCTCAAGGTCAAAATCGGTTTGCTGACTGATTCTGAGAATCATTGTGTTCGGACGACATTGCTGTTTTTATTTGTTCAAATGGAGATATCTCTGAAATCGCTAGAGAAGATAGCAGAAACGACGACTGGAACAGGAATTTGGAAAAGCATAAAGAAGATACACGAAATAGCACACAACAAACTCTACAACTTTACCTAATGCGCTCAACGAACAACAAAGTATCTACTCCCCGAAATTCTCTGACTCTGTCTGTGGTTTTCTTTCGCTAGAACTCTCAAAATTTTTGAAGGCAAATGAACAGATGAAAGGGTGCCTAATGGATGGGCACTAGGTTTATATAGACGAGGCCCTCTTCATCCTTACTGTTGATTTCAAATCACATGATCTGAGCCGTCCATATAGCGAACGCATGGCACAACCAGGATGAAAGGTGGAAAACATTCTCTAAAGTAATTAATACAGACAACATACGCACGCCATGCGCACTCCCAAACGTCCTTTACACGCCAGCAGCAATAATGGCGCTGACGTCCCGGCTCATCGTTGCCTGACCACAGTGACAGCTTTGATTTACAGCTCGATCAGATCACATCTACCACGAACCAACAAATGCCACGTCACTTTCGGTTAACCCATTCAAACCTCTTTCCCGCTAAGAATAAACAAGATTCGGCTTGGGGGACTATACATAGATACTTCTAAGAATCCATGCATATATGTGCGAGGATCTCCATCGCACAATAAAGATGCCTTTGTCATCATTAAAAAAAAAAAACTTATTCTCAAAGTCCCACGCTTATCATAAATAATAGGCTTGGACTTAGAGGACTATTCTTACCACCCAATTTTGGTTAGGTCTCCACATCAGCAATGGCCTCCTATGCCAGTAAAGGCCCAAACCAGGCCCTGCTAAGGCCTCATAGGCCCGACGAGGGCTTTGTGAATACATTGAAGGCCTCAAAGGCCCGACAACATATTAGCACTTTTGAACCAAGTATAGCGAAGCCCATGAAGGGCCTCGACATTCATGGCCGACCCTGGGTACTTTACCGGCAATCGAATCCGTCACAGATCCGCAAGCAGTCTGATATTTCAGAATGACCAAAGACATATTTAAAGAAAGATTGTGCTTGATTGTTACACGGATTCTCACAAGGAAACCAAATCTCAATCTCCTAAAGATTAGGCAACATAATAATGGTGATCAACTCAAATAAGGGCTAAAATCTAGGAGATTGCATTGCCAACCAATCACCCTTATCCTATAAGGAAGGAGGATCCGATCAAATATCTAATTGATTGTTTACCTAAATCAATTAGAACTCTAAAACTATAAATACAACATTTCTGGTTGTTCTAGGGTATGCATTATTTTCATCCTTGAACTCTGCTCAATTTTATGTCTGCTTGTCTCCCCCACACCCAATACTATCCCCCTATATATACGTATTAATCTATATATCAGCAGTTGACTTGATCGTCGGAGTATCAACGATCGTCAGACTCTTTTTCTCTGGTGATCTTGGTGCGTAACGATTATCCTAGTATGCAGGTAACATACCGACTGGCAGAGGGTTGACTGTCTGTTAACAAGTAGATAATGCATATTCCGAGGTCAACAAACATAAGACTCACTTTTAAATGGATGTAACTTCTTTTCAATTATGATAACAAGAAAGTAAATTACCAAAATTGTTTATAGATAAAAAGTCACTTAAAAGTAACTTTAGCTTTTTGGTGCTCAGGCAAACATTCTCCAGCGAAGAGTTATAAGTGGAAACAGCAGAACATGCAAGAGTCACAATCTTGCCCAACTTTTAAACTTGTCGTGAAATCCTAATTCATTTTCGACCTTAAATAGCTAACATTCTTTCATGTTGGAACCTAATTGCATTATCTTAGAAATATTTTAGTAAAATGGTGGTCCTCTGAGTTTTGCCGTAGTTGTTTTGGTTGGTAAAAATGAAGGCCCACTATTTAACATCCCATGTCAAAGTAGATGATTAAATAAAAGTTTTGTGAACACTATTGCTAATGTGGTTTGTGTTCGACAATATTGTATCATGTCGGAAATTAATACTTCTTAGACACTTCAGATATGTGTTTTGACGTTTGATAGATGTTTTAGAAACATTCATTGAACAAGTGTCCGACATGCTATGTGTCGTATCCTATATTAAAAAATATACAAATAGATATATTGTATAAATGTAAAATTTTAAAGAATTTAAATCAACGTGTCCTTATATATTCGAATCCTATTTTTTTGGTAAAAATCACATATTTGTCATATTTGTATAGCAATGTATATGTATCCATACTTCTTAGCACCCGTTTGACAGAGATTATAAACTAACTTATAAATCAATATTGGTTTATTTGAGTTGAAATTGTTGATTTTTCAAATTACTTTAATGTAAATTGATAAAATTGTCCTTTCTACTTTGAAATGATATTTTGTTGTTTAAGGGTAATATAGGTATTTTACGATAAAATTAATTTGAAAAGTCAAAAAATACGATTAAAATAAACTACTTTTGATTTATAATTCGTGTCAAACAAGCCTTACGTTTTCTTTCAAATGGTCCAATCCAATTATTCAAGCAATTGTAACAAAGCATTTATGGTGAAAGTTCAGAAGTTTGGAGTAGGAGAAATTTCAGTGCACATGTATGATTCTGTGCCTTCATGATTTTAATTGAAGAAATAAATAAGAAAAGGACAAAAAAAAAAAAAAAAAAAGTTAGAAAGGGCAAACTCCAAATAAGGGCATGGATGTGGCAATAGTACAACTAGATTTCACCCTTTCAGGAAATTATTTTTACAACAATACATTTTCATGTGTAATATTTTCCTTCTCTAAAGGAGAGGTGATTTTTATTTATCCAATAAATTTATCGTGCCCATTTTCGTAAGTTGAGCTACATTTTAATGTGTGAACTTGATAAGAAAATTTAAAAAAAAAAAAAAAACTTGATAAAGTAGTCATATAAAGAGAACTACATATCATTTTATGAATCAATTCATGTCATATAATAAGAGTCGGGTTGAATTTATTAAATTAGATTTCTCTTCATTAAAGCAATTGAATTGTGATTCAAAAGGCATAAGTCTTGGTTGAACAAGAAAGAGCATGAAAGATTAGACTCTGTCTTTCCCAATTAATTGATTGCTAGAACGAGACAATTTTGCAAGGGAAAATAGCATCAAACCACCCTAAATTTTTCATTTCATTTACAAATTTGTTCATAACTTTTTTTTACATAACTGTGTCTTGAACCTTTGAGAAATTAGCGCAATTCGTCAGAGCTTTTTCGCTAGCCCTACTTGACTAGCAAATTCAAAAATTAAAAAGGGCAAAATGATCATTCTATAATTATAAATTAAAACATTAAAAAAATAAAATGAAATGAAAAATATAGAAAAAATGAAAAACAAAACTAAAGAATAAAAAAATAAAAATCAATAAAAAATACTATTCATCTTCTCCACTCTACCTCCTACCTACCCACCCTACCACACCAGCACCGTCCTGCTGCCCTATCACTTCAAATCCAATTCAGTAACCAGACACTAACAAAAAGTGCAAGCTAACAAGATTTTTAACAATAAACTCTTTTAAGACAGTGAAGGAAATTTCTCAAAATCAAATTTCTGAAATGCCTAATGCGTGACGAAACTACAAGGTGAAGCATCTTGTATTACAAGTTCTGCCTAGGTGCCAAAATGCGTTTTCGAATTTTAATAAAATTTTAATTATTCTAAAACATAAAATAAATAAAATAATACATAAAATAAATAAATTTATAGACCAAATACATAAATTTCCAAGTATTCAAAAAATATATGGGTCTCAAAATTACAAGTACCACAAATTACTTAATAGTTTCCTACTAGTGTTCTAAATTGCGCACTAATGTGTCGGATATTTGGGTTTTGCATTTTATTGGGTTTGGGTTTATAATTTTTTCGGTTGAATTAGGGTTTTGGATTTTATTAGGTTTTGGAATTTTCAGGTATAATTGTGTGTTTGGATTTTTTTGTGCATATTTTTGGATCGGTTCAAATAGAATGCATGCACATGTTTAAGTCTAATCACGCATTAGGCGGTCAACAATGTGTTGACTATTTAAATGCATTTAAGCAATGCGTGGCATTTTTTCCACGCATCGCGCCTATACACGCCTAATTGACGCATTAGCGAGCAAATTTAAAACACTGCTCAAAACTATTAAAATATTTTCAATGCAAATTCATCTAAATCACAAGAATTCTCCCTAACTTATCGGGATGGACGCCATGTGGACATGTGAAAGGCATATATACATACTAGCGTTTATATTCAAGTTTAGAACCCTTCTCACCCCCTCCCTTTGCAGTCGTTTCGATATCATCAAAGAGCCAAGGTTCACCATCCTTAAAAGCTCAACAAATTAAAGAATCGATGTCTGAGACTTCTGAAGGCAGCTAATCTTAAACTTCCTTAACTTCCTTCTTAAATAGAAAAGGGCAAATGTCCAATTTGCTGGAAGTGCCTAGAAAACTTCAACTGTCAATCCATAATTAAACAATTAAACAACCCTCAGATCAAAAAAGTCAAGCAAATATTTGATCATTACATCAACCAACAAAAACCTTTTAACTATCTCATTGTTTTAAGCATTACCCAGTATTGAATTTCTTGGATTTTATGGGTTTTGCATAGTTTATATATAAGACAGAACCGCGAGTAAAATATACCCATTTCAGATTCTACAAACTACAAAAAATTCAACACAACTGAAGCAACCACGTAAATCACAGGAACAGTAAGGAAGAACAGAAATAGACACAAGAAGGAGAAGAGGCAATCCCATCAAGATGCCTTTGAGCCAGTAAGCTATGTACCTGTGAGAAGCAGAAAATGCGTTTCAATGCCAAGGTGCCACTTCTGGTGTTCTTCACTCTCTCGATAGTTGGGAAAACAATCCTAAAAGAGAGATTTTTTAACTCGTGACCGGTAGTCCAACAACTCCAATGTAAAAGCAATCACGAACCATGCAATAAAGTACTAAATTTTCAGCCTTGCACAAATTTCAACCAGATATATTATCTCACATCAGACTCGGAGAATGGCAATGGTCTCTTCTACCTACTGCTGAAAATGCAGCTAAATTTTACAGATTTACGTATCCAATAGATTATGAACCTTAAGGTACACACTCACACACAATAAAGGAGAATTGTAAAAAAAAGAGTCCAAAATTAAATTTCATCAAATACAGGATCCACTAATCTATATATTCACTTACCAAAACAAAACTCAGATAATACATTTGCCCATAACAGCCCCAAGGAACCCATCTACAAAAATCATTTTAAGCAAACAACATAAACATAAACTAACCAAAACCATAAAAATGACTAATAAATTCAATATCATAACCTAAATATAATAACTTCAACAAAATCCAGTACGAAAAACACAAACATACCTGTAAACTGAAAAAGAGGGTCAGGGACAGAAAATATTAGACCAAAATAATCTGCAATCACACTGCAAAAGTCCAAAATAAGCCGACAATATATGAATTTTTGAACAAATCGGTGAAAAACTCAAATTCTTACTACTAAAAACTTCAATATCATAGCGTAAATTAAATAACTCCAAAAAACTTCAACACAAAAATCCGCAACGAACCTGTAAATTGAAGAACGAATGTAAGCAATTCACAAAATTGGACTGGGTAATCTGAAAAAGCTTCTGTAGATGGTAAAATCATTGGCAAATAAGAGATGTACAACCACCCTTTAGAAGAAACGACGCTTCTAGGGTTTGGTGGGGGGGAGCGAATGGGCTGCTAGTCTTATATCTCCCCACCAAAAAAAAAAAAAATGGTGCCAAAACGACGCCGTTTTGGTCGAAGGCATGAATAGTGATTTCCCAAACCAACTCTTATATGTTTGTAAGGATAAATGCATATGACTACTAGGCTTCTTCTTGAATGACTTTTTATTAAACAAATACATATATATTCCTCAAATATATATTGTCTTATTCTTTCCAGTGACTAATTATCACGCCGAAGGTAAAATGGGAGAGGAAGCCACGACCTCTTTTTGTAGATTGCTCAGCCGCTGAATCAAGTTTTAAACGCCGTGACTCTCTACCCAAACTGAAGAGTAGTATTTGAGTTGTTTCATTGGTGCAGTTTATAGGGATCGTAACACAAAAGCTATGGCTAGACCCAGAACCAGAAATGGAAGACTAGCAGGAGGTGCTTTGCCTGTAAGGCCCTGTGGCAGAGTCATAATCTCAAAACATAGAATGTAGAACCACCACTCCAGCCTATGCTATTGTGATCCCGTTTAATACCTTGCAAAGTTAGATGGCTGGAATTATAGTCTTACTTCAAAATCAAGTCCATAGAGCACCAATGCCAGTGGTTCCCTTTGAAGATCATATCGTACTACCACCTCCAATAGCATCGTACTCCAGTAGTATCGCTGGCAGCCCTTTGTGAAAGAATAAAGAAGAACACAAGAAAGAATACAGAAGAACAGAGAAAGAAAGAACAATCACTTTATTAGGCAGACGACATAATGAAAAATACAACTACAAGAGAGTTTTGAAAACCCTAATCTATATTAGATAAGTAATCATAATATGTTTTAATTTATTATAACATTATTCTAATATATTCTAATATATTATAACGTCCTCCCTCAAACTCACGATGCTACATCAATAAGCAGGGAGAGTTTGTCAAGTAAGAAACGAAAACGATGGACTGGATGTGACTTTGTGAAAAAGTCAGCAAACTGCAGTGACGAAGAAACAAAAGGTAAATAAATAGTGCCATGCTGAAGATGATGACGAATAAGATGACAATCAATCTCAATATGCTTTGTGCGCTCATGGAACACAGAGTTGTGAGAAATCTGTATAGCACTTTTATTATTACAATACATAGGAGTTGGAGAGGAAAGAGAAACACTCATGTCAGCAAGCAACCAACGTAACCATACAATCTCAGTAGTGGTAGACGCCATAGCACGATACTCTACTTCAGTAGAAGATAGAGAAACCATGGTCTGCTTCTTACTCTTCTAAGAGATAAGAGAATCACCCAAAACTAGACAAAAAACCAGTATTATAGAAAGAAGAGAAAAGGAGAGAGAAGAAGAAGAGAAAGGAAATGGAGAAGAGAAGAAGAGGATAGGAAAGAGGAGATAGACTGTTGAGATTAACCGGAAACAAAATCAACCAAATTTCAGGTAACTGGACCAGATTCCAAATCCAAATTAATGGATGCAAATACCAAATTGCTATAGAAGAGAAGAAGGAGATAGGAAGGGAGAGACAGATTGTCCAACCAAATTCTTGGACAGAACAACTAGACAAATTTCAAACTGACTTGGACATACTGGATGCAAATCGAACCAAATTCCAGAACAAAATAATTGGACAAATTCCAAATTGAGTCAAATGACAGTATCTAAAAGAAACAAAAAAAGACTTGGCCGAACGAGTGGCACCAGGCCACTCGCCGGAGAACGGAAGCGATTTCAAGTTTAAACAAAGTCGGATCAAACTTGCTCTGATACCATGTGAAAGAATAACGAAGAACAGAAGAAAGAATAGAGAAGAACAGAGAAAGAAAGAACAACCACTTTATTAGGCAGACGACATAATGAAAAATACAACTACAAGAGAGTTTTTATAGTAATGAAAATCCTAATCTATATTAGGTAAGCAATCATAATATATTCTAACATTATTCTAATATATTCTAATATATTCTAACACCCCTCACGCTGTATAACCTGCTGTGGTGGATCAGGCAGCATCCCCACGTAGTGCGCAGCCCGCGGTGGTGGCTCTGACAATGACCTAACCTTCGATGGGGTCCTTCAAATCTCAACCACCCCTACTTATGCCTCCACCGATAGTATACTTATAACCATTGTTCTAAAAAGCTCGCATAGGCGGCGCCTAGGCTCCACCTAGGCTTGAAGCTCGGCTTCGACGCTTAGCCACGCTTCACGCCTCACCTTCGCATCGACATTGTCTCGCCATCGCCTAGGTCCGAAAAGCCTGAAGCTCGACCTCATGCCTAGCCACGATTTACACTTTTTAAAACATTGCTTATAACATAGGCTTAACGAGATAATGTCTCATAAAATAGAAGATGCGTTATCTAAGAGAAAATATAAAAGAAGATGATTCTTTCTATCTCGAAATCTTGGTTGTGCCTCCACTAAAAGCATCTAAGCAACCAATGATTTGAGTATATGATGGAGTCACAGATTACTCGAACATTTGTGGGACTTCATTGACATGATAAGGTTGTACCAGGGGCAGATCCAGGATATGACAAAGGGGTGGGCTGGCTGCTCTTGAATTTTTTTTTTCTAAAATCACAATTACTTAGCCCATTTTTATAAGAATCTAATTTTTTATAAGTCATAATCTTTAAAAAGTTTACAAAAAGTCATTATACAAAAAAATTCAAGATCTAAAACTAGCTAAAGAAAGTTGTGCCCGATGATCTTTTACAGCTGCAAATTCTTCTATAATAGAATTTATATCTATTTTATTAACAATGTCTCTCTCAATAAAAATTGTTATGTAAAATTTATAAAATCCTAATCACTTTTCTTTTTCTTTTTCTACTTATTGAAATTTGAAATTATTTCCCAAAATCAAGTAAACATCATTATTTATCACTAAATAATAAATCAAAATTCATATAAAATTATAATTTATAGAATATGAAATAAACAGAAAAAATGGACAAAAGATAAATAAATCCAATTGGATTTGGCTCTTTTGGAATTGGCCATTTAAGAAGTAGGTTTTTTTTTTTTTTTTTTTTTTTTTTTTTTTTGGGATTGGAAGGATTTTAATGCGTAAATTATTTAAATTTTATTGAAGTGGGCTATTTTTTTGTTTGGGATGAGATGGATTTTAATGTGTAAATAATTTAAATTTTTATTTAGCCCACTTAAAAAGTGGGCTATTTTTTTGTTTGGGATGTAAGTATTTTAATTTGTAAATGATTTAAATTTAAATTTAGTCCACTTAAAAAGTGGGCTATTTTTTATTTGAGATGTAATAGATTTTAATGTGTAAATGATCTAAATTTTTTTAGCCCACTTAAAAAGTGAGTTATTATTTGTTTGGGCCGAAATATATTGTTTAAAACAAAAAAATTTTTACTCATAAAATTATCATTTGGGTCAGGACTGCACTGGGCTGAAGCACAGTGCCGCCCCTGAGTTGTACACTGCACTAGACACAGCCCAGTGCAGCCCCTGAGTTGTACACTGCACTAGACACTGTAGTGTGCCTATCTTTCCTTCCATATTTAAGAAGAGAAGCTAGGGATTCGGTAGCCACATTGGCTCCACAGTCTATCAAGACATTTGAGGAACTTATTCGAAGCTTTGTGTCATATTTCTTAAGTAGCAAGAGGAAAAGTAGACACCTATTAGTTTAATGCAGGTCATCTATGAAAAGGTTGGGACAATACAAGATTACCTTACTTGATTGAGTAGAGTCACATTGTGAATCAGAGATTTTTATATGTCAGTTGTAGTAACTGTTATAATGGACGAGACCCGAAACTGCTCTTTTAAGATGTCACTATCTAAAAACACCCAAGAGTCGATACATGAGTTACTAAGAAAATGAGATAAGTACGTATACGCAGAGGAGGCAGACAGGGTTACTAAAAACCTAAGAAAAGGTAGAGACTAGAGAGCCTGAGACACATAAGAAAAAATCATAAGCTTTCACCCCCACTCAATATTCTGTAGGCTAATGTAACGTGTTAATGAAAAGTCGAGATATGAGATACTTCAAATGGCCACGGAGAATGACTGCATCCCCAAGAAAGAGAGACAAGAGAAAATGTTGCCACTTCCATAAGGACCATGGGCATGGCACTGGAAATTGTTTTCAATTAGAGAAAGAGCTTGATCGACTGTTGATCTGAGGTCTATTGGCCAAATATGTAAAATATAATCGCGAAAAGAAAAGGTAGATAAACTACCACCAAATTTCCTACCCAAGGCAAGAGTTGTTTGTAACAAAACTTGTTAAACAGTTAACGAAACAAATTAAAGTGAATAATTTACAGGAAGCAAAACTAGTAAATTAAACAGTACTGGACAAAAAATGAAATCAACGTCTTGGAGTCGGGGCCTTTGTCCAACACAGTGTCCTTAAAGTAATATTCACCCCCTCACCGAAGTAACTCGAGCGCTTGCTTCCTAGGATACAGCAGCGTGAACTGCAACTGCGCAGTCGAACTGAAAATGTGCCGAAACAAAATCACCAAGAGACTGGAAGAAGACAGGAATTCGAATGCAGAGAGATTTTGTGGAGTAGCTTTGTTGTTTTATTTGGACTGAAGAATTGTTGCTGTATATATAGGCAAGGAGGAGCGTTTTGCATTTAGTGTAGTATTTGATTTCACTGCCTTTACTCCAGATGTTTTGGAGTTACAAAATAAATGGAAATCAGTTTTGGAGTTATGTTTTAAATGAAAAACCATAAAACAAAATTCTAAAACATGGCTTGCACTTTGTGGCCAATTTTTTGTTCATTCGGTCCGACATTCGTGTGAGCAAGTCGCGCCCACACACAAGTTCAAGGCTCGAAGGCCAAGTCGGTCCAAGATTTGTACCTCCCATTGCGGGCGCGTAGGCCATGGAGGATTCTCTATCTATGCAACAAATGGTTATACCTTACAAATTGTTAACCATATATAAATTGGTCCACAAACTCATTTTTATTCTATGTGGGACAACTATTTAAGTTTTTCACACATTTCCATATTTTATCTATTTTTCAATGTAGGATGAAACTAGTATTTATAGTCTGCATAAATTCCTACTTTTCCATTTCTAACCAATGTGGGATTGCAATCCCTTTTAAGCTCGTCTCCCAATCCCAATTCTCAACCAATGTGGGATTCAATTTCATAATCATTAGTGAAAATTCTATTTGCCACCAATATATTTTTGAACAATCCCCCACATGAATGGAAATTGACAGAGACACGGAATACTTGGTGATAAAGTTCCATAGTTGAAACCTGCATAGGATAGGTATGAGTTACCTTTGAACATTCCCTTGTTAAAGTACATTTACTTTACTAGCTGATTAGTAAACACGATGTCTTTGAACTATTCTGCCTTTTGTGTAAACGATGATGTACCTCAAACATGATTCTTCCTAACACATTTCAATTCTCATTGGTATGTTCGTTTGTGGCCATGAACATATGCATGGTTCAGTGAGAGTTATTAAGAATTGAGCCTCACAATTCTCTTCGAAGCAGCCCCACTTCTCTCTCATATAGGTGATTTCTTAATCAAGAGTAACCCGCATTACTCCGCTCGGATTTTCGATGCATAAGAATCATTAAAAGCCTATTGCTTATCCTCTTTCCATGGGCATCACTGTTATTACAGGAATGGACAGGAGATAACCCCCCCACAGCGATCCTATTAAGTATTTGTAATTAGGTTTTCTCATTGAACCTAGATCTTGGGATCTTCAGTCAGCTAGGTTGAGTTTCTATTACAATAACTTATTCTTTCAGAGGCTCAAGTCCCATTCCTCTAGATGACTTTGCAACTAACTCTCTATTTAACCCTTTGGTAAGCGGATTTGCAATGTTATCTTTAGACTTTACATAGTCAATAGAGATAACTCCAGTTGAGAGTAACTGTCTTATGGTATTATGTCTATGACGTACGTGTCTAGACTTACCATTGTACATGTTGCTTTGTGCCCTTCCAATCGCAGATTGACTATCACAACGTATGCAAATTGCTGGCACAGGTTTTGACCATCTTGGAATATCCTCTAAGAAATTGCGTAGCCATTCAACCTCTTCACCACATTTATCCAGAGCTATAAACTCGGATTCCATGGTAGATCTCGCAATAACTATTTGTTTAGAGGATTTCCACGATATCGCTGCACCTCCCAAAGTGAATACAAATCCACTGGTAGACTTTCAGTCCTTAATATCAGATATCCAATTAGCGTCGGTATATCCTTCAATAACTGCAGGATATCTGGTATAGTGCAGTCCATAATCACGAGTATATCTCAAGTATCTCATTACTCTTCTATTTTTTTCCAGTGGTCAAACCCTGGATTACTGGTATATCTACTCAGTTTGCTAACTGCATAAGCTATATCTGGTCTTGTACAACTCATTAAGTACATAAGACTTCTGATTATTCTAGAGTACTCAACTTGAGAAATACCATCGCCTCTATTTTTCGATAGATGTTGACTTGTATCTATCGGTGTTCTAGCCACGCCAGTATCATCATTATTGAATTTTTCCAAAATTTTGTCCACATAATGTGACTGACTTAGAACGAGTCCATCTGATGTTCTTGAAATTTTAACTCCAAGTATCACATCAGCTAAACCCACATCCTTCATGTCGAATCTTCAATTCAACATATTTTTAGTAGATTTAATCATCTTATTGTTGCTACCAACGATGAGCATGTCGTCAACATAGAGACATAAAATGACATAACCATTTTCTGTGTCTTTGATGTAAACGCATTTGTCACATTCATTGATTTTAAATCCACTTTCCATCATGGCATTGTGAAATTTTTTCATGCCACTGTTTTGGTGCTTGTTTTAAGCCATATAATGACTTCACCAATTTACACACCTTATTTTCTTGTCCTGGTGCAGAAAATCCCTCAGGTTGTTCCATGTAAATTTTTTCTTCTAAATCTCTATTTAGAAAAGTAGTTTTGACATCCATTTGATATACTTCGAGATTGTACAAAGCTGCAATTACTAATATCATCCGAATGGAAGTTATTCTCGTTACCGGAGAATAAGTGTCAAAGTAGTCAAGGCCTTCTCGTTGCTTGTAACTTTTAATTACAAGTCTGGCCTTGTACTTATCAATAGTTCCATTTGCTTTCATTTTCTTTTTGAAAATCCATTTGTAGCCTAGTGGTTTGCTTCCCGGGAGAAGATCCACCAGCTCCTATGTAAGGTTTTGCAAAATGGAATCTATTTCACTTTTAATGGCCTTTTTCCATTGAGGTCCTGCTGAAGAGTTTACAGCTTCTTTGAAACTTTGAGGTTCCGTTTCAAGCATATAAGTCAAAAAATCAGGACCATAAGATTTTTCTGTCCTTTCTCACTTGCTACGTCTTGGTTCAATCTCAACTTCCTCTTCTACTTCTTGGTCCAGACTATTCTCAATCATAGTCTCATATGTCCGTTTAGAAGAGCTCGCTTCTTCTTTGGACTTGTATGAAAATACATGTTCAAAGAATGATGCATTTCTCGATTCTATTATCGTGTTTTTGTGTATATCAGAAATTTTTGAATCAAACACAAGAAATCGATAAGCACTACTGTTATGTGCATATCCGATAAATATGCAATCAACAGTTTTTGGTCCTATTTTCACATTTTTTGGTGTAGGTACCGCTACTTTGGTAAGATACCCCCACACTCGTAAGTATTTGTAGGAAGACTTTCTTCTTTTCAATAACTTGTAGGGCCTCTTATCTTTTTTCTTCCAGGGCACCTTATTTAAAAGGTAATTAGCTGATAACACTGCTTCTCCCCACATGTTCTGAGGTAATCCAGAACTTAACAACATTGCATTCATCATTTCTTTCAATGTTCTATTTTTTCGTTCAGCAACACCATTTTGTTGAGGTGAATAAGGTGCTATTGTTTCATGTTTAATTCTGTGTCGTGCACAGAATTCAGCAAATGGTGATTCATATTCACCACCTCTATCACTTCTCAACACTTTGATCTTCTTGTTGAGTTTATTTTCAATTTCATTCTTATAGAGAACAAATTTCTCTATAGCTTCATCTTTACTTCTAAGCAAATATACAAAACAATATTTTGTGCTATCGTCAATAAAAGTAATAAAATATTTGTTGCCTCCTCTTGTTTGTAAAGATTTTAAAACACATACATCGGTGTGAATTAAATCAAGTGGTTCAGTTTTTCTTTCAACAGATTGAAATGATGACCTTGTCAATTTTGCCTCAACACAAGTTTCACATTTATGTTTATTATCAATTTGGAATGTAGGTATGCAATTCAAGTTAATTAGTCTACGCAAAGTGTCATAATTAACACGTCCTAGTCTACCATGCCACAAATTGGAAGACTCAAGCAAATAAACGGAAGTGTTTTTCATTTTATTCATTTTTGGCTTAATAGCTATAACATTGAGTTTAAAGAGCCATCACTTACATTACCCTTTCCTACAAACATTCCAGACTTAGACAAAATAACTTTGTCTGACTCAAACACCATACAAAATCCATGCTTGTTCAACAGCGAGTCAGACACCAAATTCTTGCGAATCTCTGGCACATAGAGCACGTTGTTTAGAGTTGGCTCTTTCCCAGACGTCATCTTTAGAACCACCTTTCCATGGCCCTTGATTTCAAAGGCTGCTGAATTTTCCATATACAGCTTTTCTCCATCTGCTTCTTCAAAACCACTAAACATCTCCTTGTTAGAGCAAACATGTCGGGTGGCACCAGTGTCTATCCACCATTCTCTCGAATTTGAACCCACCAGGTTCACTTCAGAAATGAAAGCTGCAAGGTTCATGTCAGATGAATCTTCAACCATGTTTGCTTCTTTTTTCTTCTTCGGCAAACAGCACTCCGTAGACTTGTGACCAATCTTGTCACAATTGAAGCATTTTCCTTGAAACTTCTTTTTAGAAATTCTACCTTTTGGTCCCAACTTGGGCCCTTTTCCACTAGATGGCCCATACTTGTTCTTGTTGGTCTTGGAGCTTTGGCCATGCTCCACAACATTGGCTTTGGCCACAACCGGATTGAACACTCTTTCAGAACTTTTGTTGTCTTCTTCAATTCAAAGTCTAACAATTAGTTCCTCAACGTTCATTTCCTTTCGCTTGTGCTTTAGGTAGTTTTTGAAATCCTTCCATGCATGAGGTAGCTTTTCAATTATACATGCCACTTGGAAAGATTCACTCACAACCATTCCCTCAGAATGAATTTTATGCAAGATCACTTGTAGTTCTTGTACTTGACTGATTACAGATTTGGAGTCCACCATTTTGTATTCCAAAAAGCGGCCAACAAGAAACTTCTTGGCCCCGACATCCTCGGTTTTGTACTTTTTGTCCATAGACTTCCATAATTCCTTAGCTGTTTTTATTGTGCAGTAGACATTATACAATGAATCAGCCAAACCGTTCATAACATAATTCTGGCACAAGAAATTAGAATGTTTCCAGGTATCCACTCTAGTGATTGCTTGAATGTCTCCTTGGCCCTCTTGGAGTACTGGAGCATTCTCAGTCAAGAATCTCGCAAGATTCAAGGTCGTGAGGTAAATCAGCATTTTTTATTACCACATCTTGAAATTCGAACCATTGAACTTCTCTGGCTTTTCTCCGTGATTAATCGGGACTGTCATAGTTGGACTAGTAGCCAGACTTGACATGGAAGCCACATCTTTAGTTCCACTTGGGCTAGCAACTTGTGTTATTGGAGCCACTACTTGAGCCATATCAGAACTTGGCATAGCCACAGCCTGAGCCACATTCGGCACCATTGGAGGCACTGTTTCATTTCTGGATGCTACAACGTTATTGGTAGGTGTATTTTCCATTTCTGAAACACAATCAGAATATCAGTACAAAAATGATATAGAAGAAATCAACTGCTATTAACAAACAGTAAGAAATCTATTTTGAAAAATGTTATTTTTAAGAGAACTATTTAACCAAAAGATTATATTGCTTTAAGATTGTTTGTAACAAAACTTGTTAAACAGTTAATGAAACAAATTAAAGTGAATAATTTACAAGAAGCTAAAGTAGTAAATTAAACAGTGCTGGACAGAAAATGAAATCAACGTCTTAGAGCAGGGGCCTGTGTTCAACACAGTGTCCTTAAAACAATATTCGTCTCCTCACCGAAGTAACTCGAGCGCTTGTTTCCTAGGATACAGCGGCGTGAACTGTAACTGCACAGTCAAACTGAAAATGTGCCAGAACGGAATCACCAAGCCACTGGAAGAAGATAGGAATTCGAATGTAGAGAGATTTTGTGGAGTAGCTTTGTTGTTCTATTTGGACTGAAGAATTGTTGCTGTATATATAGGCAAGGAGGAGCCGTTTGCATTTAGTGCAGTATTTGAATTCACTGCCTTTACTCCAGATGTTTTGGAGTTACAAAATAAATAGAAATCAGTTTTGGAGTTATGTTTTAAATGAAAAACCGTAAAACAAAATTCCAAAATGTGGCTTGCACTTTGTGGCCAATTTTTTGTTCATTCGGTCCAACATTCGTGTGTGCATGTCGTGCCCGCACACAAGTTCAAGGCTCAAAGGCCAAGTCGGTCCAAGATTTGTACCCCCCTGCGGGTGCGTAGGCCATGGAGGAGTCTCTATGCAATAAATGGTTACACCTTACAAATTGTTAACCATATATAAATTGGTCCACAAACTCATTTTTATTCTATGTCGGACAACTATTTAATTTTTCCACACATTTCTATATTTTATCCATTTTCCAATGTGGGATGGAACTAGTATTTATAGTCCCCATAAATTCCCACTTTTCCATTTCTAACAAATGTGAGATTGCAATTCCTTTTAAGCTCCTCTCCCAATCCCAATTCTCAACCAATGTGGGATTCAATTTCACATTCATTAGTGAAAATTATATTTGCCACCAATATATTTTCCAACAAGTGTTATAAATGTGATGCGGGAGGAGACTTTAACTCAAGACATAACATTCAATGATGATCATCTGGTTACGGTGGGTTGTCCACATGATGATGCCTTAGTGATAGTGGGGGACTGTTGATTTTGATGTGAAGAGGATATTGTTAAACAACGTTAGTGCAGAAAATGTTCTTACTTGGAGTACACTATTTGGTTTGAAGGTATCTCTCGAGACCAGTTAGTACCCACTACAAAGATATGGGAGAGCAACTGTAATCCCATCCTAGAAGGAACTACATAGATACCAGTAACGTTGGGTATCTATTCGACAAGTGTGATAATCATGACTAATTACCTAGTAGTGAAGACCCTATGCTTATAATGCAATATACGATTGACCATTTTTTAATGCGGCTAGGGAAATTGTCAACCTACCACCAGGTAATGAAGTTCCCAAGCAACCTTAGAATTGTGTTATGTAAAAAGGAGATTAGTGCATGTCGAGAAGATGTTACGTAGACAACATACATATCTACAATGTCGAATAAGTGATAATGGTTTGTGTTGAGCCACCGAGAGGTCGGATTGAACCACTTGACATGAAAGAAAATTTAGATAACGGATGGCAAGGTATTGAAATTGGCACAAGTTTGAGTTTTTAGAAAGAAAAGAGTTGATAGAACGCTTGCAGGGTAACTTGGATGTCTTCTTCATCTAGAGCACAAGGAACATCTCAGGATGAGCTCATCAGTGTTGGAATATCAATTAGGAGTCATGCAAAGATCCAAGTCGATAAAGTAAATGACATGATCCGTCCCAGGTAATATTTATATACCCGAGACGTGACATGCACCGATGGTATATACCAACTAAAGGTTGGACCCACCATCAAGGCTACTACAGTTACCCTCATTATGACTTACTTTTACGAAATTTTTTGCATAATCTCCTCCTGTAATTTGGACTAGCCATCTTGAAATAAAATACCACAAGTCCCAACAAATTACATTCACAACTAAATGAGACCATTTGTCCTTCTAATACCCACAACAAAAAAATGCGACAAAGACTAGCCGAAATGCAAAAAATTTAATATTTAATAACATAACATATACATATGGATACAAAATACATAGTGAGCCCACCTAACTATTTACAAGTGATGCAAAATGATATTAAAAAATAAACAAGTGTCCCTAAAATATAATGACTATATGCTCCATGAAATGAGTCATACTAACTAACTCTGTCGTGTGGCTCTGACTCTGAACTCAAAAGCTTTACTGCCCATAAACGCAACCGCTGCCTGATAAGAAAAATCATTGTTGAAAAATACATGAGTTGATAGGCTCAGTGAGTGGAGAACTTTGAAAATAATTATACTCTTTTCATTTATAGATATTATCGAAAACGAGCTCACGGAAATTAACAATTTACATTATAACATCTCATAATAATAATAATAAAGATTGAGAAACATTTTTATAACATAAATGAGCCCAAAATCTGAACCAACATTTACATCACATTAATTTCAAACAAGTAATATCAGCTCATATTCGTAGAATATTTATCAGCCAAAATATATACCATAACTTCATCATATCACTGTATAATGGAAAATGTCACCAAAATATACATTCTAATTAAAATCTGTAATATGGTCATGCATGTGTAAACTATCCTCAAAGCTAAGCACCCCAATACAGTGTAAGGTACACGGTCAAGACCCCTCAGTGATCTATATGTACACGGCCAATTAGACCCCTCAGTGTAATATAGAACACGACCAAGACCCCTCAGTGCACTAGAATAGATAAAATCATGGGCATTTTTCTGGTGGATTTCAATATCACTGATTTCTCACACTCCATTGCACAAGTAATCAATTTACAATCTTTATGATTTCACAAATACTATACGAAATAAACATTTAATTATAATCACATAAAATGACAAATAAGTTCTTAAAATCACACATAACATAATAGTGTAATTAATTGTCATTCTCTAGAAATATTTAATTTTTTCAACTCACAAAGTTATATACGGAGGACTAGTTCGGTTGATAGGTTGTCCCAATGTTTGTGCCGTCTCCTTATGTTGTAATCAAAAGAACTCAAGTTGCTGCTTTAGTTAGAAAATGAAATGGAACCAAGCTTCAAGACCCTTTGATTTTTGTAGTATTTTCTCCACAATTATAATCAAAATTTGAAGAAGGCAATTGCTAAACCATTTTTCCCTTGCTCCAAGTTTTCTCTAGGTTTTTGGCTCTCTTTGATAAGAATGATAAAATTGGGATTTTAAAAGTCTTGCAAGTGAAGGCCAATTGATATGAATGATAAAATTGGGAATTTAAAAGTCTTGCAAGTGGTCCCCACCAATTGAAGATAAGCTACCGCCTAACCCATCATTTATCCTTTCATTTTTATTGAAAGGCTGAGCACAATAAAGGTAGAAATAGAACAGTTATTAGAAGCTGGCTTTATCCAAGAAGTTTAGTACCCATAATGGTTGGCAATGTTGTAATTGTAAAAAATCTAAACAATAAGTGGAAGATGTGCGTGGATTACACCGGGTTGAATAAAGCATGTCCAAAGGACTCCTAACCACTGCCAAGGATAGATCTAGTGGATGCAACATCTGGTCATAAAAGACTAGTTTTTTAGATGCTTTCTCGAGGTACCATCAAATTCTGTAGTTGAATTTGACCAATAAAAGATATCATTTATTACTGAATTCGGGACCTATTGATATAAAGACATACCTTTTGGACTAAAAAAATGCTTGAACAACATACCAGATAATGGTAAACAAGGTGTTCGGTGGGTTGATTGGTAAAGTAATTGAAGCCTATATTGATGACATGGTGGTCAAGAGTGCTTAGTTGGTCGATCACACAGTTGATCTATAGAAAGTATTTGATGTCTCACGACATCATAAATTGAAATTCAATACAGAGAAGTGTTTGTTCGGGGCCACTGGAATAAATTCTTGGGGTTCATGATGATCATACAAAGAGAGATTGAAGCAAACACTGATAAGATCCAACCAATTCTAGAAATGAAAAGTCATACCACTCACAAAGAGCTACGAAGGTTAAAATAGCAAGTTGCCACTTTGAATCGGATCATGAGTAGAGAAATAGAAAAATGCCATTACTTTTTTAAGGCCGTAGAAGGTTCAAATAATTTTGATTGGACTAAGGAGTATTATAAATCTCTATCTACTGAAATAGTCATCGCAACAACCTTTAGTTTTGAACTGACCTAACCTAAGGGATGTATTTAGTTTATACGTGGATGTCTCACTATATGCTGTCAGCACAATATTGGTAAATTTTTTTTTTGAAAACTAAGAAACTAGTCTACTATGTGAGTCAGGTTCTACGAGGGTCATATGCACACTAAAATTTAGAAAAGCAGTTGGTTTTGGCATTAATAGAGGCGGTTAGAAAGTCGAGACCATATTTCCAAGCTTACACTGATGAGCCCATGAAACACATTATGCATCACCTGACACTTCAGGAAGGTTATTGAAATAGGCATTAGAGCTACACGAGTTTGATATCGAGTTTAAGCCCAGAACTGCTATAAAGGAACAAGAATTAATAGATTCATTGTAGAATTACTACTCATTCAAGTCTTCTCGAGGGAGAAGCCAGAGACTAGAGAATATATGTAGATGGGTAATCTAACAATGATGGTACCAGAAGTGGGGTTATTTTGATAGGACATTATTAAGAAGAGCTCGAATACTCTCTTCATTTTGGATTCCTGACCACTAATAATGTTGCAAAGTATGAAGAAGTGATTACAGGACTAAACCTCGCAATAAGGCTAGGAGTGTCATCAATAGAGATGTGTAGCGATTCACAACTAGTTGTTGTACAAATAGCAGAAGAATTTTAAGCAAAGGATAAGCTTAGCTGCTATGTTTACCGTTATAGATGGAAAATTGTATAAATGCGGATCTTAACGCCTTACTTAAAATGCCTGCGACGGACAAAAGCTTATAAAGGTTGTGGTATCTACGAAAATCATCAAGGGCCACCACACTCGAGTTTAAAGCCTTAAAATAGGGCTGTTATTGTCCTACTATGAAAGAAGATGCTAGAGATTGGTAAAAGATGTGATGCATGTCAGCGATATGGAAACTTGACCCACATTCCTATTGAGTAACAATTTGTAATATTCGTGTATGTCTTTTCTTCTAGTGAAGAATGGATATCCCGAACTAGTACCTATGGTCAAAGGGCAGAGAAAATTTCTGCTAGTCACCATCGATTATTTCATAAAATGGGTAGAAATGAACATTTATCTATAATCGCAATGGCCAAAATTTAAAACTTTTGTGTGGAAAAGTATCATATGTAGATTGGCATACCTAAGGCGATCATATAATGGTAGATAGTTATACGGACTTTAAAATCAGGATTGACTTCGACGCTAATAGAAATGAGCCACATCACTCTCTACAATGCTAGCCTGTACACTAGAGCACGCGTTAGACTATCAGCGGCAGATTGTACGAGGTGGTACAACGGTTGTAGGCACTTCGATGATCAAGTCAGGTACCGAAATAATATAAATGAACAAAATATAGCTCAAGATGTTTATATTGCAAGTACTTTGCATGTGCATATATGATTACCATTAAATGAATGGAATATGAAGTATTTATAGATAAGTTATCAAGGGTATTTAGGTAACAATTCGTACATTTTTCATCATTTAATCCAAAAACATTGTCATAATTATCTTTTAAATGTCCCTTATTTTTGTTGCTTTTAATGGATTCCAGGGAACAAATTTGACATGTAAACAAGAATGACATGTCATGCACGCAAATATGTGGTAATTTTTAGAGCCGTCATTATAAAGCTTCATTTGGCTCCGAGGCTGGGCCGAGGCTATGTTGGTTTTATTATTTGGATTTTCAATTTAAGCCACGTTGTTGCACCGTCTTTTCTATCCCAGGCGAGGCTTCAGTGATCATGGTTAAAACTTTAAATTACCCAACAAGTCGGGTTGTGAACACAGTAAAACCATAAACATGTCGGGTGGTGAACACAATAAATCCATAAACATATTGGGTGGTGAGCACACTAAAACCATACAATGGTTATAGCGCTAAATCACTTGACAAGCCGGATGGTGATCACAATAAAACCATAAAATGGTTAGAGTTTTAAATTGCTTGATAAGCCAGGATGTAAGCACAATTAAAACCACAAGTTGGTAATGCTTTAAATCATCTAATGATTCAGGTGATGATCGTTATCGAATAGAAAAGCTGGGTTAACGCTTTAAGTCATTCGACAATCCAAGTTATGAGTAAGATAGAATAAATTTTTAGTTAATACCTGAACCACTTAATAAATGATTAAGGAGCAAAGACACTAAACAACTTGATTGAGTGAGTCGAATAATGATAAAAAAATTTAATGACGATCATTTCTCATGGTCGACTTGATATGACAAACAGCAATCAACAATTCCACATCCCTTAATTGATTGACAACAAAAAGGAGATCGATCAACCTATCAAATATTTCGGCCAAAGATTTCAACAAAAAAGGTCGATCAGTCAAGATGGATGACCGATAGTAAGGATCAAACTCATCCTTCATATGGCAGCCTAACTTGGGTAAGGTGTTTGGTGAATTCTGACAAGCATATAGATTCTTTGACAAGTAATAGTAAAACTATGTAAAAGAATATCGTTCTCACGAAAATTTAGATTTTAGCTTAATTTCGACCAATTCAAGCTTAAATTGAATACACATAATAAATGATCAAATGAAGTGATTATAACTACGCCTATATTATGACAATGATTTAAACTACGCGGAAATATGAGTTTTGGAGAAAAATCAAGTAAATGAGTTACGCTTGGAATCCGACTCTACCATTAGTATCTATTATAATTCTCAAAATCCCACTTTTAATTCAATTTATGCTTAAATTGACACTTGATAATAATAAATTATCTAATAATCTCTTTCGACTACAATTAAACCTATTTTCATATATGACCCAAAATATTCATATTTTAAATTCGAATATATAAAAATGCATTTAATATTAACATTATCAAATTCGATTTTAGAAAGCATAAAAGATTATGCCTAACTCCTATAGGATTTTGTGTTGGTTGCCAACAATGAGCTAAACCTACTTTGAACCTCCTCGAAGCAAAACAAGTTACAATGTTTGCTAAGTGAATTTTTTAACGGGTACATGGAAATAAAAAATACTATCTAAAGTCTTAAACACCAAGTTTCCATTTACATCACATAACTCGTCTCCAAGCTTAAGCAATAACAAAAATAGTTATGTGCTCAAAGTAGTCTTAAGTCTCACACGGATAAGAAGTTTAGCAAAACTAAGCACATTGTAGCAATACTCAATTTGTTTTTCAACAATTAACCTTAGATCAAACAAAATTCATCATAAGCTAGCAATTTATCCAACTAAGTTATACAAAGAAAATCTTTTTGACTTTTTTTTAATTGTTTTGATTTTTTTAACTTTTTGACATTACATACTCTAGATAAATAGGAAAAAAAAAGTTGACTCCACCCCAAACTTAAATCTACATTATCCCAATGTAAACATAAAGACAAATGAAGAAAGTAAGAATAAGGGTCACGATACTTTCCCAAACTTGTAGTGAATCCACGAAGTAAGTTTGATGAAGCTACATTCTCTATTTTCTTTTTTGTGCACCTCCTTTTGATGTTTTTGTGTGTCAATTGTGGCCGATTTTTTTCCTTGGAATTATTTCTTTAAAGGAGCATTTCGTTTTCCTTTGCTTGGACTAGTATCTACTTGGACATCGTACCTATCACAAGAGTATGGAAACATCATAATCTCGAAATTGAACAAGGTGGTGTAGGTTAAAACATTTTTCATGCATTGTCAAATGTTGTGTTCATGGTGTGTGTTTTGATATCAAAGCAAGGTTACAATGATTTTAGAATATAGTGCTCACTACTATAGATATGCCTAAATTCACAAAGTATGCAATAGAAGTGAGAATGGTGGACTATGCATTCTATTCAATACTTGGTGAGGTCCAACCAAGAAGAGGAAAAATAAGTGAAATATAAGGCATCTAATAACCCAAAAAATTTCACAAGCAATCACCATCAATCCAATAAATAAATAAAGTCTAACCTAACCAATTTTGCACAAAAATTTTAAATGTTAAAGAAATTTACCCTAAGAGAGAGTTGAAGCCATTTTTACCTTGAGGGAGTTGGTGTGGAGCTTGAAATCTGACTTGGTGATGATGGATAATGTAATCATAAAATCTATCACGAAATTTAATGTGTTGACAAATGTGCAAAGCTTGAGAATCACATTCCAAGGAGTCTAGATTTCATATGGCCATAGACAATCGGTTCTTAAACACACTTTCAAACTAACAAAAAACAATGAAATGCAAGTGTACCCCAACTTAGGCATCTCCCTCTTTTAAGCATATTATCAACCATAATTTAGACCAAGGCTAATAAAATGATTCCATGAGTGGAAAACTAACATATGCTTAAGCACTTCACGCAATCGGATGATGACAACCTTTACACTAACATGCTTAAAGTGCACTCTAAAAGCAAAATTCTACCTAAAAAGCTAGTCAATAAAAGGGTTAGAAATTGGGTTGCATCCTAATAAACGCTTGTTTAGAGTCGTTAGATTGACTTTGTAGCAACGATGATTCATAGAGGCTCGAATCGGGCTTTGGAAGCCTGACATTACTTATAATTTCTGACTTTGCAAGATTTTTTCTTCACCATCAAAACTTTTTCTTGTCCATTTTCATCAAATTCTGCTCTACCCAGACTCCCTAACTTTTCTTTTGGTTTATCTTTACTTCTGGTTTATATGTTTTATCACCACTTATTTTCATCCTTCGTCGATTCTAAGGCAATCTTCAAGATTATATGATTGCTTGATTGAGGTGAACACATTAAACTTAGTTTATTCATCATGTACTCTCAAGATTAGCTCACATTTCTCTACATCCATCAGTGCTTGACTTGTTGTTAGGAATAGTCGGCCCAAAATCATTGGCATGTCCCAATATTTTTCAATATCAAGATGATAAAGTCCACTTTGATGAGCACATCCTCAACCATACCTTGAGGATGCTTGACCGACCTGTCAGCTATCTAAATTAATATTGTAGTTTCTTTGGCCAACCCCCAAACCTAATTTTCTGTAAACAGAAATAAGCGTCAAGTTAATACTTGCACCTAAATCACATATTATATTAAAATTTGAAATGTTGCTTATGGTGCATAATTTTGAAGCTTCCTGGGTCCTTTAACTTTGAAGGCAGTTTATTCAACAATATAGTACTACGCTCCTTAGTTAAAGTCATTGTCCCGAACTCTTCAAGTTTTTCTTATTCGATAACATCTCTTTCATGAATTTTAAATATATTGGCATGTGAGCTAATGCTTTAGTGAAGGAAAAGGGTCTTGGGATGGACTGGCTTTATACTTTCATTCATTCTCTTATGAGCCCGATAAAGCGAATGATAGGGATCGTCGCTCGTATCTTAATGGATAAAGTGGTTGGTAATGCGATGTGACTAACTTGATGAGTGTAACTCTTCTGGACAAGACTTTAAGGAATTTTGTGAACTGCTTATCCAGTTCATGTTTTTGCAACATTTGAGGAAATGGTATATGGTGGCACGTATGCCTTGACATAAAGAGTTGCCTTAACTTGTGGAGTATTTGAATTTTGTAAGTGACTTTCTTCTGGTGTCCATTCAGAACTTTCCACTTGCCCCTCGTTTGTGGTAGGTACCTTGTCTTCTTTAGCAATTGGCATTTTCACATGTATCTCGGATAGTTGAACTCCATTGTGTGCGGTAATTAACTTGTTCTCGTTGTTTTGTTTTGGTGTTACTAAGTAGAATGCCTTGTGTCCTCCCAGATAATGTTGCAGCAATTTGTCCCACCTGAGTCTCCAGATTCTTTTTGGATGACTATTGGTGTTGCAGTGTATTATTAGTTTTTGTAATATACTAATAAATTAATTCTTCCAACGAAGGCCTTTTCTCGTGCTAATGCTGGAACCCTGGTGGTTTGCCTTGATTTTGATTTTCTAATTTTAGTTGTTACTCTAAGAGAAGTTGGAATGATTTATCTGTCCCGAATTATATGTGTTGGAGTATGGATTATTTTGCTGGCATGGAAATTTTTGTGCATAGCTGACCTCTTTGGGATTAGATGTTAAAGTGTCGGTCAATGGACAATCTGAAGTTTGATGATTTGCCCCCACAAACTTAACAAATCGAATTAGGACTGTGTACTTATTGACTAATTGGGTCAATGTCTATTTTTCTTGTCAGAGCTTCCATTTGAGCAGATTGTGTTGAAATGGAGTCAACATTGTGAAGTCCCACTATTTTTCTTGGCATTTCTTTTCCTCATGGCCAAATAGCACTAGTTTTGATAATTCGTTCAAACAATTCATACACCTCTCGGACTGTCTTTGTCTTAATCGACCCCGTTGGATAATGAATCGACTACAGATCTATTGGCTGCTGGAAGCAGGCCCAGTTTTGGCCCGAGGCGAGTGAGGCGACCGCCTCGGGCCCAAAACCAAAGGGGGCCCATTTAAAAAAAAAAAATTTACAGTGCAGTTTTGGCCCAAAGCCAAAGCCCAAAAGTTTGAAAAAAATAAAAAGCAACACAGCAACACTATTAATCTATTATATATCCACAACAAACCAACCAAGCCCAATAATAAAAGCCTACTACTATTCACTTTTTAGTCTTTTAGTCACAGGCACACAGTAAATCAGCAATACATACACTTATACAATTATACACGCAGAGTCATAGAGAGCTGAAGCCTTGGAGACGCTACGGGCGATTCATTGCATATTTGCATTGTCCAAAATTTTCACTAATTTGTCCAAGAAAAATTATTATCTTCCTCTTCCTTACTTCCTCCTCGGCTCCTCCATCTCTGATTCTCTTCTCCTTTTCCATTTTTCGACTCGGCCTTGGTTATAGGTATTTCTTTTTTTTTTTTTTTTTATCTTAATCTTTGTTAATGGGTATTATTGCTGCCAAGGTTTATCATTTTTCCCCCCATTTTATTTTATTGGAGTAGTTTAGGTCAGGGCCGGGTTCTTACTTCTTATGTTCATTGATGCATTTCAATATTTCATTTGCTGGCCTGGCTTACTGCTACGAAGTAAAGTAATTTATAGGATTATTCATCTGTTCTCAGCTCTCATTTCATGACAGGTCACCAATTTCATTAAAGATAACTTTAGATATCACTTTTTTTTTTTTTTTTAGAAAACTCAACTTTGCTGAATGGTATTGCTTATTGCTAAAATTTTTAATTTTCTGATGCATTGTAGTGCAAGAATACGAATTAATTCAAACACCTCTTCGCTCTTCCTACTAACTATAAAGTAGAAAAAATGGATTTTGTTGATGTTAATGCTAGTGCAAAAATGGGACTGTGTAATGTAAAAGGTTTTTGCATCGATTTATAGAATTCATATTGTAAGTAGGTGTGCAATTTCACCATTGCAGTAGAACTAATTTGGATTTCTGGTTATTTTTAAACAAAAAATAATAATTAAAAAAAAAGGCTGGTTCTTGAATCGTGACATAATTATTATCTTTCCCTGTCAATTCAAACATCAGTAAACACAATGCAATAGTATTAAAACCAAGAAAGATTTTCTCTCTCTTTTATTTTTTTGGTTTGGGGTAATGCGGTCTGGGAGCAATTATAATTATTGAGTTTGAGTGATTGACCAAATTTTAATACTTAATTTTAGGTTTAACATCTCCAAGAAGAAGAAGTGGTTTTTCACACTTGTCATATCATAATTGCCGCTCAAATTTCACTCCCAAGTATGCAATGGCTATCCCTCGCTTATTTATTGATTTAATTAAAATAGTTGAAGCCTTGCCGGCTTATACGTGATTGTAGCCTTGTCGGCTCATATAATTGTGGCCTTGTCGGCTTATATGATTGTGGCCTTGTCGGTTTTAATTTTGAGATTGTTGAAATATTTTATTATTTTTTAAGCTAGTCATGCCTCCTAAATATGCGTCTGGAGCTCAAAAAAGAAAACAAAAAGAAAAGGAAATGGCATTAGTTCAAAGTCAAGCAGGAGATATGGATAAGTATTTCAATCGAAACAAAAAAAAGGAGATTGAAGAAACAGTGGAGACTTTTGTGATTGAGGAACAACAGAATGTGGAAGAATCAACTGAGAATGTTGTAGATGATGTTCAACATACAAATTTAAATGAAGAGGGTGGCTTTTCTTTTAATTTCGAGGATCCCGGGAATTGGAAAAATATTGACCAAAACATGAGGGATTATTTAGTTGAAATGGGTCCAAAAAGAGTCAATGGCATCATATTTCCCAAAGATGGTGCAAATAGGCATTTTGATTGTTCACAATATACGCGATTACTACCAAATGGGCAGACTATTGATAGAAAATGGCTAGTATATTCAGTATCTTTGGATAGGATATTTTGCTTTTGCTGCAAGTTGTTTAAAACACCATCTACAATGAATAAAATAGGCCAATTGGGTAATGATGGATACAAAGATTGGCATAATCAACAGCGGTCTATTAAAAGTCATGAAGGAAATGAAGAGCATATACGTTGCATGTCTAGTTGGATTGATTTGGAAAACAGACTTCAAACAAAAAATACAATTGATAGAAGCGTGCAATTGGTGATTGATGAAGAAAGAAAACATTGGAGTGAAGTGTTAACGAGGATAATTGCTATTGTGAAAAGACTCGCCAAGAACAGCTTGGCATTCCGAGGAGATGATGAACAGCTTTATCTTGAGAACAATGGTCTCTTTTTTGCAAATGGTAGAAATGGTTGCTGAGTTTGATCCAATAATGCAAGAGCACATTCGGCGTGCTAAAGCACGTGGGATTCATTATACATATCTCGGTAAGTCAATTCAAAATGAATTGATATAGATGTTGGCAGGAGAGGTAAGAAGTTCAATTCTCAAGAAAGTTAGACATGCAAAATATTTTTCAGTTTTACTTGATTGTACTCCAGATGTGAGTCACGAAGAGCAAATGTCGTTAGTCATACGATGTGTTGATGATTTGGAAAAATCACCGACAGTAGAAGAATATTGGCTTGAGTTTTTGAAGGTAGATGATACGTTAGGACTTGGACTTTCTCTCGAGCTTCAAAATGTTTTAACCAATCTTGAGCTTGATACTAATGATATTAGAGGGCAGGGATATGACAACGGAGCTAACATGAGCGGGAGACACAAAGGTGTACAAAAAAGATTACTTGAAATTAATCCAGAGCTTTTTATACTCCATGTGGTTGCCATAGTCTTAATCTAGCATTATGTGATATGGTGAATTGTTGTCCTAAAGCTCTATCCTTCTTTGGAGTGATACAACGGATCTACATATTGTTCACTTCTTCTCCTAAGCGATGGAAAATTTTCAAAGATAAAGTAGAAGGTCTGACAGTGAAGCCATTGTCACAAACACGTTGGGAAAGTCATGTTGAAAGTGTCAAACCTATAAAAGAGCAAACTGCACAAATAAGAGACGCTTTACTTGACTTGGCAGACATTACTGAAGATGGTAAAACGAAGAATGAAGCTGAGTCCTTAGCGACGTATGAACTTGAAAATTTTGAGTTCTTGCTTGGCATGGTAATTTGGTATAGGTTGTTGTATGCAATTAATATGGTGAGTAAATATCTTCAAGCTGAAAACATGGATGTGGATGGTGCTATCAACCTCTTACAAGGACTTGTTACGTTTCTTGACGATTATAGAGAAAATGGGTTTGCTATTGCCATAGATGAAGCGAAAACAAAAGCAAGTGAAATGGGAATTGAAGCTGTATTTCGAGAAAAATGTGTCATTCGAAGAAAGAAGCAGTTTGATGAAAGTGGCAGTGATTAGGTAAATCAATCAGCAGAAAAATCTTTTAGAGTTGATTACTTCCTTTTTATTGTTGACCAAGCTCGATCTTCGCTTCAAACATGATTTCAACAATTTAAACAACTTGAAGAGACATTTGGATTTTTGTGTAGTTTGGAGAAGTTATATCGTACATCTTGTGTCAGTTTGTTGAAGTCTTGTAATAATCTTGAGCAGTATTTGACACATAATGGACATTCGGATATTAATGGAGATGATTTATGTTCGAAATTGACAGTCTTGAAGAGCTATTTACCAAGTGAAGCAAAGAAAGCAATTGATGTGTTACATTATTTGAAGACATTGGATGGTTGTTTTCCAAATGCCTATATTGCTTACAAAATTTTGCTAACCATATCGGTTACAGTTGCATCTGCAGAAAGGAGTTTTTCTAAGTTGAAGCTGATCAAGACTTATCTTCGATCAACTATGTCACAAGAAAGATTGAATGGATTGGCTATGATATCAATTGAGAAAGAAATGGTTGAACAATTAGATTACTAAAATTTGATTAATATTTTTGCTTCTAAAACCGCTAGACGAGTTGTATTTAATTGATAGTTTAGAACATTTTCGACATTGTTAACAATATATTATAATATAATTTTTTTTGTATAATAAGTTTTGTTTGTTATTTTTTTTCTTCGAGTTTTAAATTTGTAGTTAGTTCCGTAATAGCCTTGTAGATTTTAAATGCATAATACAATTTGGGGGTCTATTGGGGGGCCTAATTTTTGAACTTCGCCTCGGGCCCCGGAAATGTCAGAACCGGCCCTGGCTGGAAGTAACCCTGCATAAAAATATTGGACTTGAAGTCCTTTCTTGATGTCATGATTTGGGCACTTGCGTAGTAATTCCTTAAACCTCTCTCAAGGTTCATGATTTTTTTTTTTTTAAATCAAGGTGCCTAAATATAGATATGTTGTGCTTTGGCTTGGCAACTTTAGCCGGTGGGAAATATTTGGTGGTGAACTTTTGAACTAGGTCTATCTACGTAGTGATACTACAAGTAGGATAAGAGTTTAACAACTCTCTCACTCCATCTCTCAGTGTATGCGGGAATAGTCTCATTCTGATGGCATCATCATTCACCCATTAGTAAGTGAAGTTACTACATAAATCTAGAAAGTGGGAATGTGGTCTTGTGGATTTTCATTTAATTTCTTATATAATTGTAGATGATTTTGGAATAAATTGATCACATCCGAGCGTAATTGAAAATTCGACTACCCATACGGAAGATATGCTAAACTCTATCAATTTTGAACAACATGTGGGGTCATGAATTCTCCAATCGGCAAATCATCCTTATCAATTCCCACAATTTGATATTTTTCGTCTACCATGATGACTTGTTGCTGTTTTTGGGGTGCTTATCTTTGTTATCTTCTTCGAGGTAGAAAAGATCTCGGGATTAAATAGAAAATGTTCGAGACTCCAAATTTTGCATACATCGACTGCTAACGGTTGAAAAGAGCAAAAGAATGTCTGAAGTATAAAATAAAAGAAAAAAAATCAAGAAGAATAAAATAAAATAAATTCAAATTCAAACAGAAAGTAATATAACTCAAGCTAAATATCTTAGTCACTCAGCAGCGGTGCCAAAAATTTGTTCAGTGAAATCTTGCAAGCGTACTGGTTAGTTGATAAGTAATAGTAATAGTGAGTAAAAGAGTATCGTTTTTATGAAGCTTTAGATTTTACCTTAATTTTGACCAATTCGAGTTTAAATCGAATATACACAACAAATGAGCGAATGATGTTATATAACTACGCCTATATTATGACTATGATTTAAACTACGTGCCAATATGATTGTTGAAGAAAAATCAAGAAAATGAGTTATACTAGGAATCCGACCCAACCATAAGTATCCATTATAATTCTCAAAATTCCACTTTTAATCCAATATACGCTTAAAATGACTAAAAATCTCTTCCTAGTAGAATTAAGAGCATATTTGGAAGAGTTTTTTAAACTCTTTTTTTTTTCAAACTCATTTTCAACCACATACTTCATGGGATCTGTGACGTCTCAAAACCTCTTCTACAAGGCTGTAGCGCGTCTCTCATATTCTTAACTTTTAAAGCCTGAAAAGTAGACTAATAGTGTAGAATTTTAGATGTTATCCTAAAAGTTTACCTGAGTGACTTATCAAATATAAGGACTTTAAAGTTGAGGTTTAGAACCTTTATTGGATTTTCTTAAACTTCTTGTGAACTTGACTCAATAATGAGTTTACTGTCATTTGATTTCTCATGCGTAAAACGAACAATCAAACGGTCACGAAAACTTATGAAATTTTAAACAAATACTCATAACCTATACTTATAACACATACTACAATTTCATAATTTTATGAAAAGGTTAAGGTCACCGAAAGAAGATGCAATATACATGAAAAATGGAAACTATACACTTTTGAGTACTCAAGTTTCAATCTGATTTTCCCTAATCAAAAGACATTGGAAAATTCTAATATTTTCAAAGACAACACATAATATAATGTATTAATGCATATCCAAAATTCTGAATTTAATAATATTCGTAAGGTCTACAAATTAACTTCCAAAACATAAAAGGTAGATTCCCGAGCAGAATTGTCCGTCGTTGCCAAAACGTGCATATCTTGTTCTATAGACATCCAAAAGAGGTGATTCTAAGTCTCAAAGGACCTATATTGATATGCCATCAACCCATTAAATTTAATCCCGGAACCTAACATATACCATTCTAGACGTCCATTTGAAACTGACCTACTTGCTGGAAATGCTGTATAGTTTTCATTCCGGTCATTATTTAACTATTTAAACATTCTCTAATACTTCAAAAAGTAGAAAGTTCATTACATAGAGTCCCAAGAAAGTTTATGAAAAATAAAATCCAACATTCTTAACAAAAATCATCTCATAACGTAAAAATTTTAGAATTTAAAATATCATTCAAAAACAGCCATTTGTTTATCTTCTTGACAAAATCTTTTCCCATGACTTATTCCCTTCATCATTGAGTCTCTATCCAACCCTACAGTCAATCTATGGAGGGGAGAACGGTGAGTTTGAAAAAACTCAATAGGAATAACAACATAATATAATGCAAATCAAATCCCAATTCACATATTGACAATTATGCATAAATATATACACTATTCTCATTTTTTCAGTGTACTCTATGGCAGAAACCCTATCATTCTTTCTCTTTTAGGTTTAATCTTGAAGGAATAAAACCAAAATCCTTTCTTTCTTGTCATTAACCATAAAGATTGAACCACCTCTTTCTTTCTTGTAAAATCACACGGATGTTACTTCTAAAACTAGTTATACAAAGCACATATTCTCATGCATATAAATTTACACATTACATCAACACATAAACGAGAAATTAAGAATCAACTTTGCACAAAAGTATTCCTACCTTGTTTTTTTGATTAAAAGATGAAAAATTTGAATAAACTTGAAAATTTCTCTTGTTCTTTCTTGTTATTCTTCTCTTTTCTTCTTTTCTCTTCTTCTTCTTTTTATTTTCTTTGAAACTGGTTTATTTTTTTTTTGTTAAGAGAGATGGAGGGGGGTGGGGGGAGCCGATTTTGAAAGAGGGGGGGTAAGGAGAGAAGAGAAAGACAAAATTTTGGGTTCTTTCCATCTTCTTGCATACACATCAAGGAACTTCTCCATTTGGAATTTGGTAAATCTTTGATATGGAGCAATTACCATAAATATAAAACATCCTACAAATCTTTTCCATTATAGAAATAATTATAATTAATTAAATAATTTAATTAATTAATTAACTTCAAAAGTCGTAGGATATTTCTATAGTGGACTTGAGTCGTTTATTATTAATGGGCCTCGTTTGGACTTTAGACGAATATGTGGTCACAAACATTCGCTAAAATTTGTACTTAACTTGAAATAATTTCTAAATTTTCAGGGTGTTACATGATCTATAGCTTTTATCAACTTTTCAATCACACATCTCACTAACTTTTTTCAAAATCTCTTAAAAACACACTTTTAAACTCCAAACAAACACTAAACCTATTTTCATATACGACCCAAAACATTCCTATTCCAAATTCGAATATATAAAACACATTTGATATCAAGATTATCAAATTCAATGGCAGAAAGCATAGAAGATTATGCCTAACTCTTATAGGACTTTGTGTAGAACCAACTAAGAGCTAAACCTAATTTGAACCTCTTGGAAGTAAACTATTGAACCTCTTGGAAGTAAACTAAGTGTCAAATACGTTCAAAAGTTGATTATTTTTTTCAAACGACATTTAAAACATTGACACCAATCAACCAAACATAAATTGAAATTAGAAAGGAGAATTCTTGAATTAAAATATCAACTATCGGTTTACACCATCATCCCTAGCATATGAAGATTTAGTCTACCATGATTGAGTTACAAAAAAAATAATAAATTGAGAATTCATCACTCGGAATATTTGATTACAAGAAGAAGGTTGAAGATTAATTGTCTTCTTTGAATGTCTTCAATGGAGAGCCAAAGAATCCCAAATTTCTCTTACTTGAAAATCCTAAGAAGCTTCCATGTATGAAGAAATTCTTGTAATTTTTTTTTTTGTTTTGCCTCCTTTTTTTCTCCCCAAAATTCAACTTATTGTTTGCCCTTGGTTCTTCTATTTATAGCCCTCAAATTATGGTTGAAAATCATGTCCCAAAGTCCAAAAAACATGCCGAAAATAGAGTCTCTATGGGCCTAAATTGATGTTTTCTGGCCCATCCACTAGTGCGGACGCCGGATGGCTCGAGCAAAGTGTACAGAGAGCTGTTTCTCCGCACAACTGATATTCAAACAGCTATAACTTCTCATAGGAAACTCTGAATTGTGATCCCTAAAAAATGTTGAACCCGTAATTCAATTATATTTCCATTTCTATATCATTTGTGGACATTTTTGTATCAAAGTTTGTGCTCTAATTTCTCACATGCTCCGATCATAGGTTTTCCAATTCACTTATTTGCATTTTAGGTGTTTGTTCATTCACTTCAACTCTTAATTGTCACTCCAACACACTTTAAACTTATTGATTTTTTCTTCTTTTCTCATATTTCAATGTTCGACTCTTGATATTCACTTCAAAACATCATTTTTTTATTTACTTGTTGATTTTACCAATGTGACTCGATTTTGGAGATTTCGTCCTACAATCACAAAATAACTAAAATTCAATACTTATCGACTCTAAAACATTTAAGATTATACAAAACTCTTCATTAAGTTATCAAGATAAGTGTACAAATTACACTTATCATAAGGGTCGAAAGAATTTTGCTCACATTGTGCCCAATTGGATCAAACGATTTTGGGACCATAAGCCTAAGCTGAAGTGGTCAACGACAACATGGGCTGATTGACACTTTGTCGTAACATTGGGGTGTTAAGAATGGGATTTTGTAACGCTTTGAGAAAATTTCGTAGATTGGGGTTTGTAGAACCATCTTTTCTGAATTTTGAAGAAATTAAAACTTCTGGTAATATTGAAGAGTTTCGAACCTGTTTCATCAGCCATTTTAAGAGGCAAGTTTTGTTTCTCTCGTGAATGATTGGTTGGAATCATAACTCTTTTTATTATATAGAAATTCATCTTGTTTTTTCAGATAATTTCTACTTTTTATAAACAAATGAAATTGTTATCAATCTATAATATGGTGGGTAGTGATAATTTTCTGGATATATGTAAAGAACTCTTAAGCAATCGGATAAAAAAATGACATCATTGACATATGTTTTGGATTTTGAAATTTTATATTTTTGTTGGAGAATCTGCTACTTACAATTGAATGCCTTTTTTGTTATATATGTTGAAATCTAGAATTGATTGTGAATTTTATAAATATGAAATTCAATAATAATTGTTGTGATACTTAGTGTCAATCAGTATCTTAGATTTCAACAAATGCATAATATACGTTGTTTTGCAATTTTTTTGTTTGGCTTGAAGTATCATAAAATCTTGATAGTTTACAGTCTATTGAAAATTAATAGTTCATTACTTTACATTTAGCACCATTCAAATATGATCATACATTTTGTATGTTGTTAATTAATATTGTTATACATATATGGATGATATTAATATGTTGGTTTATTACGATGGACGTTGGGATGAATCGTGTAATTATAATGATTATTCAGTTGCTGGAATTATTGTACCATTAGATTGCAGTTATGTACATCTGGTTGATTTGATAATGAAGGACATAAACAAGAATCAAACATACTATGCTATAACAATACAGTACCAAGTTGTATCAAACAGACCCATTATTAGGATATCAGGTGATAGTTCAGTATCATTTTACAAAAGGATAAAAAAGAATAAATCAGATTTGACGAAATTTCCATTGTGTGTTGATATCAACCTGATACCATGTAATTATAACAATATGATGACCTTGGATACTGTGATTTCAGCACCTGATACATTAGAACCGAATCATACATTGAATACTATATATTATGATAAAGGTTGTTCAGATAATTCATTGAATGTGAAGTTGCCAACGATTGAAGATATGGGTTTAGAAATATGTGAAAATGTAGCATGTGATGATGAAATAATTAGAAATTTCGAGAGCAATGTCGTCTGCCAACTTAGTATTGAAAGTATTGGCATTAATGCAATTTCCAAAAATTAACAGTTGTTAACAATAAGTCTAGCTCTGCATGTAATTCATTATCGATATTAGTTTAGGGTGTACAAATAAGACACTAATGAGTAAGTTTTGAAGTGCGTAGATGGAAACTGCAATTGGGGGATTAGATGTTCCATTATCGGAAGGACATCAATGTTCAAGATAAGAAATATTAAGAATAGTCACACATGTTCACTGAACATAGTATTAGGTGATCATAGACAAGCAACATGTTCTCTTATTGCGAGCTGCATAAAGTACAAATTTACTTATGCGAGAATGTATACACACCAGCTGATGTTGTTAGAGACATGATGAAACCTGACGGGATATCTATTATGCTCGAACGATCTAATCAAGGTTCCTACACAAGAATTGAAACAGATGAGTGTGACAGGTTAATGTTCAGCTTTGTTGCAATAGGGACATCAATAGAAAGATGGAAATACTGTAAGCCTATTAGAGTGGTCGATGGTACTTTTTTAACGGGTATTTAAGGTGGTACGCTATTCACCGCTTGTACACAAGATACTAATAATAACATTATCATACTTGCGTTTGGAGTAGGAGATTCTGAAAATAATTTATCATGGGAATGGTTCTTGTTATGATTGAAAGAGGCTTATAGTGAACGTATGGTCTAGTAATCATTTCAGATAGGCATGGTAGTATAGAAAATTCAATATTGAAGGCATACCCAAATGCGATGCACGATATATGTTGTTACCATCTGTTCCAGAATTTGAAAAAGCATTTTAGTAAAAAGGCTAAGTTCATAAAGAAACCGTTCAATGCAGTAGCAAGAGCACATACAAAATATGAATTTGAAATACAAATGAGACAGCTTGACAACATAGATGATGACATACGAGGATATCTGGTATGTAGTTATGTATTTTATAAATTTATAATAGTGCGTAAATAATTTATTGTTATTCATTTTTTTTATATAAAATTAATTATATTAGAGGAATGCATTGGTTATCATAAGTGGCCGAGGGCGTATATGACATCGAATAGATTCAACACCATGACATCAAACATTGCAGAGTCAGTTAATTCAGTAAGAAGATCAGCAAAATTTTTTCCAATTGAGGCATTCTTTGAGTCTTTATGTTGTACCTTACAAAAGTGATTTTCTAAAAACTTAAACGATGCAAGATTAACATTTACAAGACTCGGATCAAGATATGAGAGCATGATGAGAGAGAGGTCTCGAGAATCAATAAAAATGGAGGTATGTGTCCTGTTTGTATTCGTTGTTCAAATTGTAAACCTGATTCACATTAATGTTATTTTATATATGTATATACCATTGTGTGTATTTATTAATTTGTGCAATTGTGTATATGAAAATGAATATATATAACTGTTTAACTATTGTTAAATTATCTTGGTTGAAATAGGTCATACCATCAAGTGAGAGTACATACAAAGTTAACGATGAAACCTCATCATTTTTGGTAAAGATGGATGAAAAGACATGCTCATGTAACTGTTTTCTAGTTTGATGAAATGCCGTGTTCTCATGCAACAGTAGTAATCGATAGAAATAACTTATCAGTCTACAACTATTTCTCACCTTACTTCAGCACGGCTTCATATCTTGAGGCATATATGGGGACAATATATAATACTCTGGGTAATAAGTCTGATTGGAACATATCGAATGATGTAGAAAGTATGGTTGTTAAGCCTTCCCTTTCGAAATGAATGTCGGGTAGACCATGTGAAAAGATATTTCGATCAGTGTGCAAGGTAAAGAAAAGATAAAAATGTGGACGTTGCTTGAAGTACGGACACAACAGGACTAATTGAAAAAATCCACCTCGTTTACCTGTGAAGGAAGATCATAAAAGAAAGTCTAAGATTGATGCAATATACAAGGTAAATCTTTGTAACTGTTAATAGATAAAAACAATGAAAATATAAATGTTGTTAGAAACTGGAAAATTTAAATTCAATAATCCTCCTATAACTTAAATTAATCGGAATGCCTAAAATTTCAAATGTGTTTGTTAAACAAGTAAATAATGGAAAATGAAGTCGTGCCGAGATGGATTTGTTGTAAGACTATTCATTATTTTATTTTAAAGTAAGTTGCTTAACTTATATACTTGTCTTACATTTACAGTATTATATATATGATTCTATTTATTGATGCTTGATAATGTTTATTTATCTTGACATGGATAATAATTTTCTTGTTGTTTATCATAACCAAATGTAGTTCATTGCGAATGTAATCTTACAAATTTATTGTCCATGTAATATGTTATTTATTCCCATCATTGCATTTTTTGTTTGATGTTCTGATTTATTGACAGTTAAGATGTATAAGTGAAGCTTTGCATTTTCTGCAGTATTGGTCTAATATATTTTATTTGTTTTTCAGTGCATACTCAAATGGTTGTCAAGACTCATTGTTGCTTCCCTTACCATAAACTCCATATATTGATCACCAAAAGGATATTGATATCAGAGTCAGTGAATGAGATGGTTTATGTCGACATATATAGATAGCTTCACTCATTAGTATTCTAATGTTGATATAATATTTGGATTCAACATATTACATTATTTCTTGCAAGATTTGTAATTATTTTTGTCCAGAATTTTATGATTTTTCATTCATTGTTCGGAACATGTGGAATCAATCTATATAGTTCACACATGCTTCAAACTTATAGTGCATTGTTATATATATTAATATATG
Source organism: Forsythia viridissima (assembly GCA_030279155.1). Classification (NCBI taxonomy): domain Eukaryota; kingdom Viridiplantae; phylum Streptophyta; class Magnoliopsida; order Lamiales; family Oleaceae; genus Forsythia; species Forsythia viridissima. Next base: position 25,709,273 of record CM059041.1, on the reverse strand, counting down.
AAGAAGAAATGTTGGTTGATTAAAACATGGGTAGCTGGATTATGTAGTATGATATCAAGAAAGTCACATATTCAATCATGAGAAAAATGGTAGGTCATAGCGCATGTAATGGATATTAAAACCATTCCAGGATTAAAACCCAAATTTCATATATGCAGTGAATATGATTAAACACAGAAGGATAACCGATTGTTGCCATCTCATACGAGCAAAATAAAAAATTCGTAACATAAATTTAATGGAAGAATTCAGAGATAAATTAACATATACGATAATCAACATGTCAAATGAAATTGATTGACAAAAGAATACATAACTATTATTGTATTCTCAAGCGAATGAATTGATATACATTATCACCCACAACATTTTATAATGGAAATGAAAATAATAGTTGTAATCATCCAACAGTAGTATCGGTTGATTGCACTCAAACAACAGGATCGATATAAGTTTTATTAAATAAAATCTCATCCAATGATATTAGGTATTACCACAATGTATTTACAAAAATAAAAAATGAAATTAGGAATGATAGACGTGGGTAGGAAATTGATAACCCTTAAATATATGCATTGAAGTTAAATTCCAAAATATCATAGTGCAGGTTCAATATGGATTACAAAACAGACCAATCCCACAGCGATATGTAAATCGGATTACATAAAGGATACTATATCCGAAACCAAAATATGATATGCTCAGTTATCTATTGCGCCAATGGTTCAGCCGAAATTAATAAAAAAAATATTTAATGCGATAATGCAAGTTAGATCCATTCATGTAGCTTTGAATACATGATTGTAAGTCATCCAGAAAGATGTAAGTATAGCATCTCGCAAGCAAACTTGTATAATTGAGTAGCCATGTTAAGACGTGCAAGTTTGGTATCAAAGTTTTTATGCATCTCTTTAATCGTGTTCTCAGCTATGTACTCCGCAAACTTTATCACAAATATCATACTGCATATGTTCGCTAAAATATATACCGCAAGTGCACGGGTCACATTCAAGTAATAAAGTGATGAGAGAGTGTCGAACCCACGAGAATAGATAATTTCACTAAAATCCAATTTAATCTAACTCTATTTTAAACACACAATTAAACGTCTAGTTTTGATAATTAAACTACAATTTAAGAGTTGATAAAAATAAGCTAAAAAGAAATTTGCTAAAAGAGAATTTTTGCAAATAAAATCAAATAGAGAAATACACTAGGAATTCGACTTTACCAAATACTCCACCATAAAGTTTCATTATCCATTATCAACTCCAAAACTAGATCTTTTATAGCAATCAGTGCTCCTAAAATATTTAGCAATCTATCCCGAGTAGAGCTAAACCCATTTTCACATAAGACTTTCAAGCATTCATACCGAGAGAACGCATATGTAAAAATGCAATAAAACTCAAGAGCACCCATTCATGATTGCACAAAGTATGAAAATGTATTCCTACATCCTAAATACTTTATGTTGTTCATTAAATGTGCTAAACCTAATCTCAACTCCCAGTAGCAAAACTAGGTCACAAAAGTATTTCAATGGTGATCAATCATTTCAATACACAATAAAACTCAATAATAAACAACCATAAACATCAATAATGGAGAATCAATAACAAGATACTTCAACTTTAGAGCTTCATAAATGGATTCATCTCATTCCTAGTGAAATAAAATTAGCCCATAATATTTACAAAAACAAAGTAGAAAATAAATACAAAATAAATCACCGGGTTTAATAAAATCAAGAGAAATGGATGATTAAACTTAAACCCATGGTTGTCTCCATTTGCCCACTATAAATCTCCATTCATCTTCTTCTATTTTGCAAAAATAGCTCAACAATGTTGTACAAAAACTAAAGAAAACCCATTTTCATAGAGTTTTCTAAGAACCCTAACTTTTTTTTTGAGAGAGTTTGTATGTATGAAAATGTGGGAGAGTGTCCAAATCTGTAGAAAAAACGGCCACTTAAAACCCTAGTAGACATAAAAATTGAAAGATCAAAGCCCCTGAAATGCTGAACAAAAAACGCTGAGCGCAGAAAATTTGTTCCATGTGATCGCATGGCATAACCCAAAACTTTTCTGCTAAAAAATTGGTATGTTGCGATCGCATGGCAATTTATCTCATGGGCCAAATTTCCATGCGATTGAAGTTTTGATCTCAAATAATTACAATTTTAGTCCCTAAACTTTGTGGAATGGTGACTTCAGTCCTTGAATTTTTGATTTCTATCGGATAAGTCCTCCATAAATTGCAACATGGGCCCTCCATCTAGTTGTTTCTTTATACCTCAGTCCCCAAAATTTACAATTTGTACAACTTTAGTCTTTTTTTGCCCTTTTTTGCGTGGATTTCTTTCAATCACCAACCGAGCTCATATTTTTACCTAAACAATCAAAATAACATAGATAACTAATAAACTACTTCAAAGAACTCACAAATATCCATTTTTAGTGGCTAAAATAAGTGCAAAACCCGCACTTATCAGCATACATTGAATTAAATGTGATTGGTATACTGTTGATCAATCTTTAATGTAAATCAATAATCCCATGAAAATTTCAATAGATTAACATGATGCAAGTGTGTAAAATACCAAATAGATACTAAACTATTACTTACCCATTTTTTTGATGTGGAATGTCTTTGCACAATCTGATTGAAAGCAGTGACTATGGAAATTAACGACTCAGAACTTTAGCTTGGCGAATAATGTGTGGAATCATCTGTCACAATGGCTCAACGGCATCCAATACAGCAACGTCTCTGATTGTCTTAAACGGGAAATTATAAACATACAAATTCCAGTTAGCAATATCCAAATCAACTAATATCCAATGAGTTTTTTTGTCCATGAATACTGGAATAAAGACATGATCAACTTCTCCTCAATTAGAGTTGAATCTATTATTATACCCATTGGTATCTACGAGTAGAGGAGTTAATTTCTTGACAGAATTGGAGTCATTTGTGTACCTCCCGTTTATGCTCTTAACCTTAAAATCAAAATCGCAATTGGTACATGTTGCCCTGGTTTTGTTAGGAGTGCTGAGCTTCAACGTCATTTTCAAGAAAAAAGAACATCACATCGATGTGCTGCATCATAATAACATGTAAACAAATTAGGACATGTCAAAGAGTATGGTTACATTTTATAATAAATTTGATCATCAATTACCATGGTGTTTAAAGGTGTTGCGACTTATTTCAAGCTGTACCACCATATTTTATCTCTAATGCTCACTGGACCAAGTTCCATTTGTGGGTGTAGCGCGAGATCGTCTTTGTAAAATTTCTTCAATCTACATTGGATGGCAAGTTTGGTAGATCAGTTCATAATAATAAAAGTAAGAATACAGTTATGATGCAACGATGCAGTACTCAATTGTTACCGGGCCATAGTCCAATGTTGTACCATTTCAAAAAGAGTTGAACATCCGAACATTTAGAGAACTCCATACGAATCTTGTATTGAAATGGAACAGTTAAGGGTTTTGACGAGTTTCCATTCTACGAATGATAACTTCTAACAAATAGAGATCTAATGCATGCTACTGGTTTAGATGTTCTTTTCTGCGGTGTAGGTGTGATAATGCATTTAATATTGAATGGGATTGGGGTAGTTTCCGACAAAGCAAAACTATGATGGAGAGATCATCATATAGTATTACAATCGATAAGTGGATAAGTGATGAATATCAATTTAAAAATCAATGTAAATATGACCTGAGCAGGTCGCTTTTGAGCACGCGAGAGGGTTTTTTTTCGCTGATTCGTCCATATGCCTAAAATATTCTTCACTAAATACAATTTCATCATATAGCAGGCTCATTGATGTATTTGTATTGACTCTATTTCCAAATTTACCGTTACTCTCTTCATCTTTACAAATGGTCTTCCGTTTCTTGCTCCTTCCTTCATTTCCAAATTTATCGTTACTCTCTTCATCTTTACAGACCGTCCTTCATTTCTTGCTCCTTCCTTCTAGAGTATCAGCAGTACTGTCTTGAATTTTTCCAAAATTTGTTTGTTGATATAGAAAAGAGGAAATGAAAATAACATTTTGTGTAAATAATTATGTAACAGAATTTAACTACGTGGAATAAGTCCAGATCAAATGTAAAGAGAACAAAAAAAAGCATTTACCAACCTATTTGGTAACATTCCAAACTAATAATTATTATTAATATTAAATTATTACATCATGAATAGAGATGAAAGCTACCAACATGTAAGTTTATCATCATTACTGTTGATGCAATGAAATCGTCTATCTTCTTGATGTTGTCTGCATTAAGGATCAATCCATCTTCTAGAACAATACAAGGTTCATGTGATTGCGATTCAATACTTAGATCAAAGATAGGAATGTCAATATCAGAAATTGTATTGGGTTGCTGTTGTCTCGTAGCTCTGCGAGGAGTTGCTGATTGTCGACTCACGCGTGCTGTCTTCTTCTCAGTAACCTTGCATTCAAATATAAAATAGGTTGATTTGATAACCATTTTTATGAACAATTTTTATAACAATATAGAGTAAGATATCAAGACGTCTATACTATGATGAAGGAGCAACAATGACATATATTATGTAACATATATTAATTGCGCAAGGTGTGTCGAATTACAAGATGGATAACAACATCCGGATACCCACAGTAATAGCGTTATTGCACCGACATTTTCACCCCTAGTTTGCATCTTAGACTGAGGCAGATCAGATTCCTTGGACTAATTAACAACGATTCTTGAACTTACTTCTTCAATACTGTCCATGATTGACTTTCCAAAATCAGTGAAGAAATTTTGAATTTCCATCTTAAGAACAAATTGATCAGACACTAATTGCTCGTGCTTTGATTGTAGTGCATTAATACTCCTCATGATCGACTCCTTTGAAAAACAACAATCTTGGGATACAAATGATACACATTAATCATGTCACACAATATTTGTAGTTCAAATAATTTCTAATTTTCACATATATATGTAAGATAATTCAAACCTTCATATCCGGGTTTCTACCATGACTGCCAGATGAAAAATTGACTGACGTCTGGATTGTTTTAATTGCATGCTCGTAGTTGTTATTCAAAGCTTGATGATGTGCAGTATCTTTATCAACTGATTTGACATCTAAGTGGCTATTGTTACTCAATATATTGTCGATCGTTTTTTCCAATGTAGGATAAGCATCAACGGTCACCATCTACATAATAGCAGACATCATGAACAACTGTTATGCCAAATATACCAATTTATTTGTAAATACTAGATTTGGAAAATGAAATAACCTGTGTGGTTTGTCATTCTTCTATGACATTTTGACTATACGAAGCATCTCCGGCCTGGTTCTTTGATTTTGTTCGAGGACGACGTATCAGAGGAGGAACAAATTCATCATCAGTATCTTCAAATCACTAAACATTACCGTCATCGTTTAAACCATATGTGTAATATTGCTGCTTCTCTTCGGTGTGAGCTATGATTTTAGCTGCTTTTAACTAATTGAAAAATATATAATTAAATTATAAACATTATAGGTGAAAGATAATGATTCGACTTATGTAATGTTAGACCAATTAATAAAATTACCAGTCATACAAATAAGATTACATCTGGACGGCTGAAATATCTTTCCCCACATTTAGCTTCTGGTTAAATGATCACTGTTGGTGAAAAACTGAGAAATGCCTGATGTTGATATTCTTGATTAGTGACTAAGATACTCATTTTTTTATCCTACAGTACCTAGAATCAAATATAGATCGTTTGTCTTCTCCATCAACTTGTAAACACGTAATTAGACAAAAATCCTCCATCGTGAAGCTTATTGTACTGTCATCGAATTTAAACCACATATCATCTGGATTAGGTTGCTTTACCTCCCTCAATAGAACTTGGTGTATAAGTTGATGATTTACAACAATATCTTGTATATCCAAGAAGTGAGTGAAGCAAGTTTCTAATTTTTTTTTTGTAAATTATTATTTCTTCCATTGAGTGAGATGAGTATCATATTATTAGAGAATGGATTCACTTTCCCAAGTGCCCATTTGTCAGAGGAAATGAGATAGTCCCATTCCAGGTCAGATCAATGTAGAAGTTATTAATCAGATTAGTATCAAATATCATAAACAAAATTGATAAACATGATCTACAAAATATCAATACAAATTATCAAACAAAAAGTTAGAATATCATACATGAGTATCTAGATGTATTTACAACATCTAGATGAATGGGATTAGTATCAAATATCAAAAACAAAATTGAGAAACATGATCCACAAAATAACAAGACAAAGTATCAATCAAAAAGTTAGAATATCATACATGAGTATCTGGTCATATTACTGACAGTTAACAAAAACATTCAACAAGTTTAAACCATTGTTTACATTATCAAACTTCAATGGAATAACTAAATATGATTTCATAGATATTCACATTAACATGATCGATATACGCAACCTAATGTTCACATGAAGTAATAATAATAAATATCAATGAGAAATATCACAGCGGATTATTAGCCATTAAATATTGGATTGAAGGTGTAAACGTAATAAAGTAACGAAGTTAATAGAATTCGACATCGATTAAAAATCTAATGTTTTTGTAACGACCACATACTTTCTCCTACGACCTTTCGCCTAGGAGCTATTCCGTGCGCTGTTAACTTACGTACTGTCCACTGGGGGTTTTATCCCAAACTGGATTTCTGTCGCGTCTCTAGCGATTCGAACCCTTGATCTCCTCCCTTAAGGAGGAACTTAAATGGATTGTTGTTACGAATTGGACACCAGGGGACAGTAAGTAAGTTAATGATGCACAGAATAGCCCATAGGCGAAAGGTCGTAGGAAAAAGTCTGTGGTCGTTACAAAAACACGCGCGATTTTTTGTGACGACCGAGATCCTTCTAGTTGGAATCTTAACCTCAACCGCACTCATCCATATTGTCCATGTTGGGAGGGCCTGAGCCTATCTCAACCCCTCACCAATTTCTTTCGCGCCTCCAGTTATTCAAACCCAAGACCTCTCCTTATGAGCCCAATTTGTACCAGTATTCAACTTAAGTGCCTCATAAAGAGAGGTCTTGAGTTCGAATAACTGGGGACGTGAAAGAAATCCACGAGGAGTTAAAATGAGCTCAGACCCTCCCAAAGCAAATAGTATGGATGAGTGCAGCTGGAGTTAAGATCCCGACTAGAGGGATTCCGGTCGTCACAAAAAAAAAACAAGCATTTTTTGTGACGATCGGAATCCCTTTAGTTGGGATCTTAACCCCAGTCGCACTCATCCATACTTAAGTTGAATGCTGGTACTAATTGGATAACTTGCCCAATTAGTACCAGCATTTTTTTTCAGGTTATGGATGAGTGCGGCAGGGGTTAAGATCTCAACTAGTGGGATCCCAATCTTATTAACAATTTTTCAGATAATGATTAACGTGTTGGATTCGTGGCAGATTGGTGAAGCTGTAGTGCCAACGGTCCCCAAGTAAAAATTAGATTTGTTTAGGAAGTTTTAAATTAATAAAATGACCAGCGTCATAGTTTTGATTATTTGCATTAGACTTTTATTTATCAAAATTAATTAATGTTTTGAGACTTATTTTTAAATATTTACGAATTATTCAATTGTTTGATAATTAATATTTTTATTAAAGTGATTTTTCCATAATATTTTATTTCTCTATGAATTTTAGTAACTCTTGCTAAGCTTAGGAATTTTGGTGCATTCTGAAAAAGGTCACCTGAAGGTTGAATTCAAGTAGGATTTATGATGAGGTATAATGATTTAAGTTAATTGCTTTTCTAAAATAAGACAATATCTAGTCCAAATGGCCGGTCACTAATTAACTAGGAGCTTAGTCATTTAAAATTTTGGTTAACCACAAATTCTTTGGTCGGTTCTAACTTAAGTTTAGCTTATCCAAAATTACTTTTTCTCGAGCCTAAAGTACATGATTAAATATGAGCTACCAAACGAGCCTAATATTGATATACTAAAACTCATTCTTTCACCAATTAATTATTTAGCCCAGTTAATTAATCGATTCTAAAACTTATTTTCACTTAGATCCTTTATTATCTCAAAATTTTTGGGATTCTACAATCTATTCTCCGTAAACAATTTTTGTCCTCAAAATTTACCTTAGCTAGTCAGAGAGTTCTTGATACTTAACTTTTAACTAGAATACACAAATACCATTAACTAACGTGAATATACGGAACAATTGATTTTGTATAGTTTGTATTCATATAAATAATTAGCTACTAATGCCATAAAAATGATTAAATACATACTTGTCTCATGATAATGCATAAATAAATTACTAATATAGATTTGTAAACTTAAATAATTTGTATGTCTCGTGATCATGAAAATTACTATAATCATAATTTGTAAATGATCAAATCATATATGTCTGAATATCGTGTAAGTGTTAAAATTTAACTTGCATGACATAATCATACTCGCACAAAATTATGACACGTAAATTCTTTTCTTATTTCCTACCTTAGAAAATACTGGATGGTGGCCGATCAATGAGCTCTCGGTGCCAAGGGTGTCATACCACTAAATTATAACTTTTTTCTACTTATATAATATGTTTGGAAAAAGAAATAATTATTAACAAAATGGCCAATTAAATTCTATTTTTTTTAACAAAATATAAATTGCTCTTTGACATAAGATATTTCTAAACATTTAGTGGTATGAGAGCATCTCCAATGCACTCCGTCTATTGCTTTTTAGACGTGCCACATAAGCATATACAGACAGAGTTATAAAAAACCATCTCCAATGCATGCTGACAAGGACTCAATCTATCTGATGTGACACATTAAAATATAGACTCCGTCTAGAAGTCCATGTATATTTAGACGGACTTCTAGGTGGAGTGAGTTAGCAAATTTAATTTTAGATGGAGTGCATTGGAGATGAATTTTAATTTGATCGTCTATTCTATAGATGTAGTGCCACATGGATTGGAATTCCGTCTATTTTACTGCCACATAGATTGCAATAGACAGAGTGCATTGGAGATGCTCTGACAGCCTTGTAACGCCCCAAAATTTCTAAGGTTCCGGGGAGTTACTAAAATTCATAGAGAAATAAAATATTGCGGAAAAGTCACTTTAATAAAAATATCAATTGTCAAACAATTGAATAATTCGTAAACATTTAAAAATAAGTATCAAAATGTTAATTAACTTTGATAAATAAAACACTAATGCTAATATCCGAATTTGACACTGGTCGTCTTATTAATTAAAACATCCTAAAAGCAAATCTAATTTTTTATTTGGGGACCATTGGCACAACAGTTTCACCAATCCGCCACGCATCCAACACGTTAATCATTACTTGAAAAATTGTTAATAAGGAGAGATGAGTATAATTTAATTATACTCAATGAGATGTTTTCTATTCTACAATTAGTCCAAATATTATAATTACATATAAATTCATCTTACCAAACTGAATTTAGAATTATCACATCATGACAATGATAATTCAAGCAAGCGCTGCAAATAAACCGAACCTCGAAAGTTTAACTGAACCCAAAAGTTTAACTGAACTTATTCATAATTGCTCTCGAAGGAATACTAAACTGAAGTAAATAAATTTTATATATAAATACAATATGTAGAAAGACATAGAAATCAACTAATGCCACGTAGCACCTCACTTTAGTTCTTATGAATGAAAATTGTACTGAAAATTGAATGAATTATGAATGCAAAACTTGCAGAGAGAGCATACAAAGCTGCTGAAAATTAACTAATTCCTATGCGTTAATATATGGTGGCTTTGATAAATGGGGGGAGAGAGAGAGAGAGAGACGTGCATGTGTACCATTAATTTTCATCACGCTTAGGGTTTAGTGCCCTCCATATAAATACCGGAAATTTGGTGTGGGAACAAACACAGTGATAATAGAATTCAAGTGATATGTATGCATACCAATATTAGTGGAAATTAGTATTTCTAATTGAAAAAGGTCACGTGAAGGTTGAATTCAAGTAGGATTTGTGATGAGGTATAATGATTTAAGTTAATTGCTTTTCTAAAATAAGACAATATCTAGTCTACTGGTCACTAATTAACTAGGTTATTAGTCATTTAAAATTTTGGTTAACTACAAACTCTTTAGTCAGCTCTAATTTGGGTTTAGCTTATCCAAAATTATTTTTTTTCGAGTCTAAAGTACATGATTAAATACGAGCTACCAAACGAGCCTAATATTGATATACTAAAACTCATTCTTTCACCAATTAATTATTTAGTCCAGTTAATTAATCGATTCTAAAACTAATAAAAAATAATATGTAACATGTAGAAACTTACTATATCACCAAACATTGTTATCAATTTAGAAATCAGTTGTTTGTTAACATTTGCAAAAATATAATATCTTAAGCAAATCCATAATATAAACACCTAAAATTAGCATATGTATATAGTCAGAGGAAACGCAGTTTTGAAATTCCTTGCGATTGCAAGCACCATTGCAAACACCGCTTGCTTGAGCTCAAGATATCATCTAACATTCTTTCATCATTGACTTACATTAAAGATTGATCAACAATATACCAATCACATTTAATTCAATGTATGCAGTGGTGACTGTGGGATATTTGTTATAAAGTTTGCAGAGTACATAACTGAGAACAAGATTAAAGAGATGTCCAAATACTTTGATACCAAACTTGCACGTCTCAACATGGCTACTCAATTATACAGTTTGCTTGCGAGAAGCCGTACTTACACCTTTCCGGTAGTTCCCGACTTACAATCATGTATTCAAGACTACACGAATGGACCCAACTTGCATTATCTCATTAAATATTTTGTTTATTAATTTCGGCTAAACCATTGGCGTAGTAGATAACTGAACATATCATATTTTGGTTTCGGATGCAATATCCTTTATTTAATCCGATTTACATATCGTTGCGGGATTGGTCTGTTTTGTAATCCATATTGAACCTTCACTATGATATTTTGGAATTTAACTTCAATGCATATATTTAAGGGTTATCAATTTCCTACCCACATCTATCATTCCAAATTTTATTTTTTTTATTTCAGTAAATACATTATGGTTATACTTAATATCATTGGATGAGATTTTATTTATATCGATCCTATTGTTTGAGTGCAATCAACCGATACTACTATTGGATGATTGCAACTGATATTTTCATTACCATTATAACATGTTGTGGGTGATAATGTATATCGATTCATTCGCTTGAGAATGCAATAATTGTTATGTATTCTTTTGTCAATCGATTTCATTTGACATGTTGATTATCATATATGTTAATTTATCTCTCAAATCTTCCATTAAATTTATGTTACGAATTTTTTATTTTGCTCATATGAGACGGCAACAATTGGTTATCGTTCCGTGTTTAATCATATTCACTGCATATATGAAATTTGGGTTTTAATCCTGGAATGGTTTTAACATCCATTACATGCGCTGTAACCTACCATTTTTCTCATGATTGAATACGTGACTTTCTTGATATCATATTACATAATCCAGCTACCCATGTTATAATCAACCAACATTTCTTCATCATATATATATATATATATATATATATATATATATATATATATATATATATATATATATATATATATATAACAATGCACTGTCAATTTGAAGCAGGTGTGAACTATATAAATTGATTCCACATGTTCTGAACAATGAATGAAAAATCATAAAATTATGGACAAAAATAATTAAAAATCTTGCAAGAAATAATGCAATATGTTTAATCCAAATATTATATCAACATTAGAATACTAATGAGTGAAACTATCTATATATGTCAAGATAAACCATCACATTCACTAACTTTGATATCAATATCCTTTTGCTAATCAATATATGGAGTTTATGGTAAGTGAAGCAACAATGAGTCTTGACAACCATTTGAGTATGCACTGAAAAACAAATAAAATATATCAGACCAATACTGCAGAAAATGCAAAGCTTCACTTATGCATCTTCAAAAATCATAACGTCTAACAAAAAATGCAATGATGGAAATAAATAACAGATTACATGGACAATAAATTTGTAAAATTACATTTGCATTGAACTACATTTGGTTATGATAAGCAACAAGAAAATTATTATCCATGTCAAGATAAATAAAAGTACCAATAAATGGAATTATATTTATAATACTGTAAATGTAAGACAAGTATATAAGTTAAGCTACTTACTTTAAAATAAAATAATGAATAGTCCTACAACAAATTCATCTAGACACGACTTCGTTTTCTGTTATTTACCTGTTTAATAAAAACGTTTGAAATTTTAGGCATTCCAATATAATTTAAGTTATAGTGAGGATTATTGAATTTAAACTTTCTAGTTTCTAACAACATTTATATTTTTATTGTTTTTATCTATTAACAATTACAAACATTTACCTTGTATCCTGCATCAATCTTAGACTTTTTTTTTTTTTTATCACAAGTAAACGAGATGGATTTTTGTAGTTAGTCCTGCTGTTGTGTCCGTACACCGAGCAACGTCCACATTTTAATCTTTTCTTTACCTTGCACACTGACAGAAATCTCTTTTGACATGGTCTTCCCGACATTCTTTTCGAAAGGAGAGGCTTAACAACCATACTTTCCACATCATTCGATATGTTCCAATCAGACTTATTACCCAGAGTATATATTGTCCCCATATATGCCCCAAGATATGAATCCTTGCTGAAGTAAGGTGAGCAATAGTCATAAACCGATAAGTTATTTCTATCGATTACTACTATTGCATGAGAACACGACATTTCATCATACTGAAAACGGTTACAAGAGCATGTCTTCTCATCCATCATTACCAAAAATGATGAGGTTTCATCGTTAACTTGGTATGTACTCTCACTTGATGGTATAACCTGTTTCAACCAAGATAATTTAATAATAGTTAAACAGTTACATATATTTATTTTCATACGCACAATTGCACAAATTAAATAAATACACACAATGGTATATATATATATATATATAATAACATTAATGTGAATCGGGTTTACAAGTTGAACAACGAATACAAACAAGACACATACCTCAATTCTTATTGATTCGTGAGACTTCTCTCTCATCATGCTCTCATATATTGATCTGAGTCTTGTAAATGTTAATCATGCATCATTTAAGTTTTTGAAAAACCACTTTTGTATTGTACAACATAAAGACTCAAACAATGCCTCAATTGGAATTTTTTTGCCGATCTTGTTACTGAATTGACTGACTCTACAATGTTTGATGTCATGGTGTTGAATCTGTTTGATGTCATATACGCCCTCGACCACTTATGCTACCAATGCGCTATTATAAATTTATAAACTACATAATTACATACCAGATATCCTCGTATGTCATCATCTATGTTGTCAAGCTGTCTTATTTGTATTTCAAATTCAGATTTTGTATATGCTCTTGCTGCTGCATTGAACGGTTGCCTTATAAACTTAGTCTTTTTACTAAAATGCTTTTTCCAATTCTAGAATAGATGGTAACAACATATACCATGCTTCGCATTTGGGTGTACCATCAATATTGTATTTTCTATACTACCATGCCTTTCTGAAATGATTACTAGATCATCACGTTCATCATTGCCTCTTTCAATCATAACAAGAACCATTCCCACGATAAATTGTTTTCGAACTCTCCTACTCCAAACACGAGTATGAAAATGTTATTATTAGCATTTTGTGTGCAAACGGTGAATAGCGTACCACCATAGATACCCATTAAGAAAATACCACCGACCACTATAATGGGTTTGCAGTATTTCCATCCTTCTATTAATGCCCATATTGCAACAAAGCTAAACATTAACCTGTCACACTCGTCTGTTTCAATTCTTGTGTAGAAACCTTGATTAGATTATTAGGGAATACATAAGTAGGCCGGTAGTCTTGTAAATGATTTCTTTGGATCACCTCTTACTAACTCTAAAGCACGTTCATGGGTCTCCAAGCCTTCTCATAACTAATAGATACCTCGTAAGTTTTCATTATGTCTCTAACAACGTTAGCTGGTGTGTATACCATTCTCGCAGAAGTAAATCTGTACTTTATGTAGCTCGCAATCACATTACATGTTGCTTGTCTATGATCACCTAATACTATGTCAAGTGAACATGTGTGACTATTCTTAATCTTGCTTATCTTGAACATTGATGTCGTTCCAATAATGGAACATCTAATCTCCCAATTGCAGTTTCCATCTACGCACTTCAAAACTTACTCATTCTTTTCTGATATGTACACCCTAAACTGATATCGATAATGAATTGCATGTAGAGCTAGACTTGTTGTTAACAACTCTTTATTCTTGAAAATTGCATTAATGCCAATACTTTCAATACGACATTGCTCTCGGAATTTCTAATTATTTCATCATCATATGTTACATTTTCACATATTTCTAAACCCATTTTTTCAATTGTTGGTGACTCTACATTCAATAAATTATCTGAACAACCTTTATCATATTATATAGTATTCAATGTATGATTCGGTTCTAATACATCAGGTACTGAAATCACAGTATCCAAGATCATCATATTGTTACAATTACACAGTATCAGGTTGATATCAACACACGATGGAAATTTTGTCAAATCTGATTCATTCTTTTTTATCCCTTTGTAAGATGATATACTGAACTATCACCCGATATCCTAATGAGGGGTCCGTTTGATACAAATTGGTACTGTATTGTTACAGCATAGTGTGCTTGATTCCTGTTTATCTCCTTCATTATCAAATCAACTAGATGTACATAACTGCAATCTAACGGTACAATAATTCCAACAACTGAGCAATCATTGTAATTACACGATTCATCCTAATGTCCATTGTAATAAACCAACACATTAATATCATCCATATCTGTATAAAAATATTAATTAACAACATACAAAACCGTATGATCATATATGAATGGTGCTAAATGTAAAGTAATGAACTATTAACTTTCAATAGACTGTAAATTATCAAGATATTATGATACTTCAAGCCAAACAAAAAAAAATTGCAAAACAATGTATATTATGCATTTGTTTAAATCTAATATACTGATTGATACTAAGTATCACAACAATTATTATTGAATTTCATATTTACAAATTCACAATCAATTCAACATTACAACATATATAACAACAAAGGCATTTAATTGTCAGTAACAGACTCTCCAACAAAAATATAAAATTTCGAAATTCAAAACATATGTCAATGATGTAATTTTTTATCTGATTGCTTAAGGGTTCTTTACATATATCCAGAAAATTATCACTACCCACCATATTATAGATTGATAACAATTTCATTTGTTTATAAAAAGTAGAAATTACCTGAAAAACATAATGATTTTCTACATAATGAAAAGAGTTACGATTCCAACAAATTATTCAGGAGATAAACAAAACTCACCTCTTAAAATGTTTGAACAGGTTCGAAACTCTTCAATATTACCAGAAGTTTTAATTTCTTCAAAATTTAGAAAAGTCGATTCTACATACACCAATCTACGAAATTTTCTCGAATCGTTACAAAATCCCATTCTTCATATCTCAATTTGATAACATTTTATGATTCTCCAGTTTGAATTTTGAATTTTCCTCAATTATCGCTTATATAATTAAACCTCCAGATTTTATCTAACTTGGTATAATGACCGTGAATTTGGATTGGAATTCAAAATATCCCTTTTTAGTTGTCAAGTATTATTTTATTAACAATCCAATACAATTTCTTTTTGGAAAAATTTTGGGCCGGTCACTGTTAATGCCATGGTGGGCTGAAAAGTCATATGATATAATCTTAATTCAACTAAAGTCATACTTTATTACTAAAAGACCAATATACCCTCCAATTGTAAAAACTGTCATTTAAACACTTAAAAACCAACAAAATCATTTCAATACCTGTTTAGAAACTCCTTCATTTACTTTTAACAATTTTCATCTTCTTCTTGTGTTTGATTCTTCTCACCGTAACCTGTAACCGCATACAAACAATTCGAAACCTGATATTTCAATGGTGAACATATTTTTTTATTTATTTTTTTTGTATAAAGTAACCATTTTCGGTTAAAAATAATCATGAAAATATTGAGATATTGTTTCAATTGAAACATATGCAATGCAGTTAATGAATGGAGTTTGGATGAACTGATTCAACTAGTTTTTGATAATGTAGTTGTTGTGAGTTAGGGTTTTATGCTAGAACATGTAAAATACTTGATACTGTTTCAATAGATGTGTTTCAATATATGATACTATTTCTAATGATAGTGACATTTGTTGATTTTTTTTCTTTGTTTTTAATGATAGTGAGATATTAAGATACATTTAATATGTTGATATATTAAGCCACTAGTATTTATGATACTGTTTTATTTAGATAATGTACAGTTGTATACTTATATCATATTTTTATCTGTGATACTGTTTTATTATGATAATGTTTCAACCTATGATACTGTATTAAAACAGTATCATTACTTCAACCATTAAAATATTTTGTGTTTAGTTTTATGATACTGTTTTATCTTTGATACTTTGTGATACTGTTTTGTGGTAATACTATTTTATTGTGATACTATCAAATCTATGATTTTGTACTACTAATGAAATATTTTAAGAACAATATTATTCTCTTGTTTATTCTCTACTGATTAATTCGTCTACCTACCATTAAACACCTTATATATTTATACTTATCCAATGAGAATCTATGTCCTAATTGAATCTCAAACATGTTCTAATTCAAGGGAAGAATTAGAAACATTGTTCATAGTTTTAGATGAGAACCATTTGCATGACTTCCCATTAACTTGAGAATGATTGGCAGTTCTTCTTTCTTTATCTTGGCATTGCTCTGAAGTATGTGTTTGCTTTTAAGGGACCCAGATACCTTGGAAGAGCTTTAATTTGCAGCAAAAGGATGTACATTAATCCGTGATATTGTTTTAGAAGATTTGTGATACTGTTTTGAAAAAAAAAATTAAAGATTGCCATTTTAAGCTAAAGAGACGACTTCAAATGGGTAAAATCCGTCACACGCAGTGACGAAGTGATTGGTCTTGACCGTCTCGTCGAGACCATTCCGAAAACATATTATAATAAAAATTCTGAGCACGTGTGCAAATTCTATGTTCATTTCTATTGTGATACTGTTTTGCATAATACAGTATCAAACAACACACATGACTATGATATCATACTTTTATCTTTGATACTGTTTAATTAGTCATATGTTTTGTTTGATACTGTATTATGCAAAACAATATCGTAGATTAAAATATGGATTTAAACAGTATCAAATTATATTAATGCACATTACCTAAGCAAAAGATTATCATTGATTAAAACAGTATCATAGACAAAGCTAAAACATTCAAACAGTATCACAGGTTCAAACATTGCCATAATTAAACAGTATAAAAAATAAAAGCACGGTATCATAAATAAAATTCATTCTACATAGATTCAAACAGTATCATATGATTAAAACAGTATTATGGATTAAAACAATATCAAAATATGCTAATGTACATTACCTAAACAAAACAGTATCATGGATTAAAACTAAGACATTCACACAGTATCATATGATTAAAACAGTATCATGGATTAAAACAATATCAAAATATACTAATGCACATTACATAAACAAAACAATATCATGAATTAAAACTAAGACATTCAAACAGTATCATATGATTAAAACAGTATCATGGATTAAAACAATATCAAAATATACTAATGCACATTACATAAACAAAACAGTATCATGGATTAAAACTAAGACATTCAAACAATATCGCAGGTTTATGACAAAGTTTCAACCTATTAAACCTTGCCATAATTAAACAATATCATGAATTAAAACTAAGATATTAAAACAGTTTCATAGATTAAAACTAAGATATTAAAACAGTATCATGGATTAAAATTAAGACATTCAAACAGTATCACAGGTTCAAACCTTGCCATAATTAAACAATATCATGGATTAAAACAGTATCATAGGATTGTAGCTGTGATACTGTTTTTTGTGATACTATTTTGTTGAAAAGCATTGTAGCTGTCTTGTAACCAGCCGTAACAAGAATCAAGGCTCTGGCAAAAATGCAAAATGAACTTCCGATTGCCAAAGCAACATAGACAATGATAAACCAACTCGGCCTTTCTCTCTTTCTTCTTCTTGAATAAGCTGTCCATTTGTCCCCATTGCATTATCTGTTTTATCATTTTGATCAGTTGGAGATTCTTTTTTCTGCAGAGAATTCTTAGCATTTCCCGTGCTGCTATCCTCACCAACAGCTGCTATCCCTGCCTCAATGGAATCAAGTGATGATAAAGCTTCTTTATGTGTACCAACTAGTTCCATGAAATCACTACCGGATTGTAGAATATCGTTGTACTTTCCAGCTTGAGTAATCCTTCCATCTTTCATAACCTGATGATAAAGCAATTAGGTTTTGTGACCCAACTCACCAAAACCAGATCAGCTACTGGTAAAAATTCTACTTGATGCGTGACATAAATAACAATTTTTGAATCCAGAAGCCCCAATATACATTCCTGCAATGTAAACATGATAAATATCATAACAGCAATAGAAAAATGCATATTTTTGGTTATATTCAATTGGTGTCCATGGGAAGCAAGAACAAGGTTGACAAGATTAAGCAGAAGAACAACTACAATTAGTTTAGAACAATTATAATACCGAGGAGAAGCAGAACGTACATTGAACAGATGAGTTCCTGTATGTGCATCGACAGTACTAAATGGATCGTCAAACAAATATATATCAGCATCTTGGTACAGAGCACATGCAATCTGTATCCTAAAACCAATTCCAAAACTAGTTTAGCTACACCAAAATCTTTCACAAATCTTTCATTCCTTCTATGAATGCTTAGATATCTTCACAATTTCAATAGCACATAGCCCAGATTTTACTATATAGAATTAAAAAGTGATACTGCGCCGTAGAAGCTCTCGTCGGAGGTCACCGGTGGTAGAAGAGGTTGTCGCCAGTGGTTGTCAGTGGTCGCCGGAGGTCGCCGGAGGTTGTCGCCGGAGGTGGAGGAGGTTTGTGGAGTTTGAAGATTGTGCCAATGAAAAATATGGTTAAAATGGGTGATTTTGGAATTAATATAAAATATTGCTGTGAAGTATGACTTAATCACAATTTAAAAAAAAGTTTTGACCTAATTTGAAACAAGTCATGTGGAGATGACTTATTGACAATTTTCCCTTTCTTTTTTTAAAGCTGGCCCACTACTATTCTAACCTAATTTTGATAGCAAGGCATATAAGAACCATCTTTTTTCCGCCCAAATGAACATGACCCAAAATGAATAGACTAAGCCCAATTTCCATTCCTTTTCAGCCCACTCCACTTTTGCCTCTCTTCCACCTTTAGAAAACTGACGAAGAAATTGAATTTTCATCCATTCAGGATTAGTCAGCGAAGCTTGGAACACCTGAGTCATAAAAAAAAAAATTGAATTTTCAGCAGTAAATCAAAATTCATATTTCACTTATTTTCACTCATTTTTCTCAAATTCAAGCTCCAATCAGCTGAAATCAGTAATAAAGTTGTTGACCTAGCTCCCCAGCTCCGTTAACCCAGCCATAAATTAGTCCAAAATCTATTTTCTTCTCGACACGTGAGTGGAGTACCAAACAACCGGTATTTTTCGATTTTTTTTAGCACTTGTGTATATTCATATTGTTTTGCATAGTATGTTTTTAATTTTCTGCCTGATTCTTGATTTGATTTGTATTATTTTTGACTTTTCAACTATTGAGAAAAAATATTTAAGTGAATGGCAATTAATTTTACAAGAGTTTAATGTTTTGAATAAAAGGAATGTCTAGTGGTGATTTAATGATAATTTGGATGTATAAGTTCGATAATTCGGATGTTTGAATTTAAGGTTCTTTGCACACAGACAAATTAATGGGCAATTCGTGCTGTACTAATTTCCTTTGTCGTCCTTTTGATGAGTCTTGAGGTTGTAATAGTTTCCTTTGATATATATAGTTGCTGTTTTTTGAGGCATCACAGAAACTTGTCAAAATGCTCTTTGTGGTTGTTTGTATACAACTATGCATCAATCAAATGGAAGAGAAGTAATATTCTCAAATGCTTTTCTGCTAGTTATACTAATTGAGTAGCCTCGGGTAAAAAACACGGGTTATCATTGAACTTTTAAGTGAAATTTTATATTGATCCTTACATTTATTTTGTTTGAAATTGATCAATGAACTCGATCATTAGTTACAATTTGATCATTTTATCTATATCACTTATTTTGACCCCAAAAAAAGTTGACACGATTGTTGGCAGCCTAAATAACTAATTTGTTGCACCATCATTTTCACTCAAAATAATGTCTCAGTGTTATGTTTGGCTAGATTTAATCATAAAGTTCTTCAATGTTATGTTTGATCTCCTTGCATTTGAATAATGAATTTTTAATTTTATAGGAAGAAATCAGTGGCCAAGGTGAAGAAAAGTGAGGAAAAATTACCTCAACCTTGTTGTAGGAAAATAGTGATTCAATAAACTCTCACACCGTTAGTAGTTACCGGGCATTTCGCTTGCGACTGCAACATTAATATTTTGTTGTCTTGCCGGCTTATTTTTGCTAACTTGTTGGCATATTATTATATTGTTGTGCCTCGTTGGCCTATTTTGTTACTTTGTCGGATATATAAATTCTATTATAGATGAATTTTATGTTTTAAAACCTCGTCGGAAACAATTTCAATAAATAATATTATTTTAGTGACTTTTTATGTTATGTATGACTTTTATTATATTGATTTTTTTATATTTCAGCCCCCATGAACTAAATTCGTGCATTCGGAGATAACCCGCATCAGTGCTACAAAATGGAGTTGCAAGATGGCCTCCAATTTTGTTTCATCCTTGTACCTGTTCCTTTGGACGTGAGCTGCCAGGAGTCAATAAATCAAGAGCTTCAAGATTTTAAGTTCTTCAATGGGCCATTGGTTGTTGCATGCAAAGTTGTAGAACTTGAATTAATAGCCATTACACAATCCATTTCCATGCATATGCATCGTAATGAAGATGGATGAAGACGGACATGCCAAAGAACGAAAATACTTAATTTCAAGTTTGAGACTAACACATGGACCTAGTCAGAATTCCAAAATAGAGTTCATCAATCAGGCGCTAAATTGATGATCAATAATATAGTTGAATCAACTGGGCATATTCAAGAGAGGTTTACAGAATCGACATAGTCAATTATAAATGGGATATAGAGGAGAAGACAAATTGTTTTAGAAAAGTTCACCCTTGAAAACAATGGTGTTTCAAGCAGGGAAAATGAATGTTACGATCTTAATTTTTTATTTTAGGAAATTTATTGTATTGGTATTTCTATTATACAATTATAAGATATTATATTATCTGTGCTTTAGTTTGAATGAGTCTAGGTAGTGACCTAATGGCTGCCAGAAGCATTCCAAGCACCACCATATATGAATATGTTGGAAATTTGTTTAGTAATGTTGGTTTTGATAAACTTTGACTAATTATTCAAACGGAGTCCGTTAGTTGAGTACGGGAATTATAAGGCCAAACGTGTTCTACTATGCGAGTAGAGTAACATAATATATTTAGTTGCTCGAACCAATTTCGGGTGAATAAGAAATTAAGGTCCAAAGTGAATTGCTTAAATACACGAATATTAATGAAACATAGGATTAAAATATTGTAGAATATTTTAGAATCCGCTTGGATGAAAAATCGTGTCTTTTTGGACATGTCATTTCTTAACAATTACATATTTTCATCTTAGAGACATGTCATTTGGGCATGTGCTTTTTCAACAAGACATGTCTTTTGGACGTGCCTTTTTATGAAGTTGTGTCTTTTGATACACAACTTTTCAAATATTATAAATAGGCCCCCTATGATTGGAAATTAAATCACTTCATTTTCAACCAAATATCTCTACACCTTTTTTCATAAATCATTTTAGTATAGAAATAATTTCGGCATAAAGTTGAAGTCCAGTTTTTATTTATAGAGAGAACAAAATGTTGTTTGGTTCGTTGTTCTCGTAATTTGGAGTGCTACTATTACGAGAAGTGGTCGTTGTATCTTGGGAGATATGTCCTGTAAAACCGTAAGCACCTGTGCGGGGGTAATTTCGTCTTATGGAGAAAGAGTCAAACTCTTGCCTCGATCGAATCTAATTCTTCATTTTTCGATATTTTTGTAAGTCGCCATTTTACTCGTTTGCATGCACGTGATTATATTGTCAGAATATAAATAATGCACTAATTTTACCAACACAATATGGAATACTCGTGGTAAGGGATAAAAAAAATCAATTGCTTACTTTGATGAAACATAGGAATATATAAACAAATTACATGTTTAGAACTATTACCCTTGAAGCGTGCTTTCAATCCCTTCTTGATCTATACTGCAACGGAATTGCAAAATCACGAACTTCGCACCCTCAAGTCTTCTCCGGTGTACTTTTCCAGAATCACAATACTACACTTCTTCTCTCTATGAATGTGTGGGCACGCAGAGAGAAAAAATATATTCTTGTATATTTTGGTTAAATCAACTTATTCCAAATAAGTGGATTTACAAATAGGTTAGATTGATGAGAAAAGAAATGGTTCCTTTTCTTTTTGTCCTCAATCCCTCTCCATTACCCATAAATACATATATTCTAATATGTAAAGATTGTAACGAATTTAGTTCTAATGCATGTCCAAACTTGTTCTTGATTAATTGCAGTAATAATATTAATTATAATTATAACAAAAATATGTCTAATCAATTATAGACATTTATAGTGCAGTCCTTGACAAATTATAAAACTTAAAATTTGACTCCGATTCTTGTTATAAAGTCACCAAAGGGACCTGATCGGATACAATTAATTTAAGCTCCAATTAATTAATTCTTATACTGGTCAACTGTTGACCTTATAAGATTAATTAATGAGTTTCAACTTTTTCCATTATCGGTTGAAACTGCATTCTTAAATTAATTGAAATTATCAAAACTTAATATTATTCAATAACCATTTCCTCTGACATATTGTTATGAAAAATTGCCCTCGTCGACCGTTAAACAATTACAAGTAGCATGTCTCACCAAATAGTTACTATAATTATTTATATATAATTCCACGATTCCCGTTTTTCTTCTTTGCAATTTATTGTGATCATATCACAAATAAAATTCAACAATCACATCGACGAATTATTGAACTCAGATTAAATTGCCACTAGAAAAATATTCGAGATAACTATCGTCCTTAAATAAATAGGTGACGGATTTCATATTATGAATTTATGTTTGTGACATTATTTCATCATAATTCCCAAAATAACGAGGTATTGATCATTAAAGAAATCTCTCTCTTTGTTACCTCAAAGAACTTGGACTAGTAATTAACGTCCATTACCGCTCAGGATTAAGATGTTTGTCCAACAGTCAAGTAATATTTATTTATGTGTGGTCATCACGATAAATTAAATATTACGTGGTCTTGTCCTATACACGTTAAGCATACTATTATTCTTATTAGTTAAGTCATGATAAACTTAAATAAGAATAACACGACCTTAACAAAATAAAGTGTTCGACTTTATTTACCGGTCGCGGACAATTAATTTTGATCACTTTATAAATTATACCTTTCCGTACTTAACAACTCAAGTACTTAATTTATTATAACAACTGTGATCAAGGCACATTTTAATTAATTTGCTCAAAATTAAATACATTAAAATATAAATCAACTTTATTTATTCAAATAATACAAGTCGAAATATACGATTGGGCATACATCCTAACACTGGCATGTTCATATTTTTTTTATAATTATTTTTCATTATATCTGTTAGTAGGTTATTGTGTATATTTCTAGGAATTAATGGTATTTTTATTTAAAGAATGTAAAAGAAGTGAAACCGAAGAACAAGAACAACATATTCAGTATTATTATGTTTTTGGAGGTCTGAGTTCCTCAAAAATTTAAATTGGAGGTCAACGTTCTCTTGAACAAGCCTACCAATTTCTATATGTCTTCTTTATATTAGATGCGCGATCAAATCATTTAGTACTAGAGCCGAACAACAAAGCAAGAAGCAATTTTTAACAAGCAACAACTCGAGCACATACAAAAGTTCATTGCTCTTTCACATCTTATCACTAATTGGAAATGAAGAAAAAATTCTATAGAATATTTTTTACTCTTGGATTGGCTGTTCATTTTTTGTGTGTGGATAAATCGACCACACTAAGTGAATGTTTAGTCAAGCTCAAATTATAATTGCAGCTGGTTAAATTGGTCAAATATATTTTTTATCCATACATTTCGTAGGACCTATAACTTACTACCAACTTATTATCCACATTTTCTATAGGATTCACAACTTATAAGCACTTAAAAAATAATTTCAGCACTACCAAACATGCACTAAGTGACACGCTTGATTAATAATGAAAGAAAAATAGTACTAAGAGGGGTTTAGGTTTGTCGTAAAAAAAATTATCTCGTCCAGAGACATGGAGTACAATGTAAAAGTAATGAATATATAAATATAATCTCTTCTTGTCATTATGCGTGTCGTGAAGTATCAACAAACTCATCATTAGGTTCGAAATTGCTGCTCGAGCGTGATCATTTGGAGTTACTATTCCAATTGAATAGATATCCTATATCGTTGTGGTCAAATCTAGAGTGGAAAGGTTTACAATAGATCTCTTTTATCGTTGTAGTCAAATATCTGGTCGAAAGGTGCTATATTTGCCATGAACTCATGTCGCAGATGAAAGACTTATAAGTTGCAATGGCTGTACATATTGTCTTGGTGGTCGACGCAGATGGCGGGTCAGATTCTAATCCAAACTGCACTAACAATCTGCATGTGGCAACCCCGAAATTCTGTCTATTTTTTTGTATTATATTGAGTAGGGTAATAGGAACCATATACGAGGGTATTAGTGCCCTCATACGTAGAAAGCAGTTTGATTTCCTTGTTTGTTTAGAAGCTGAATTGGATTATTCTTATAACAGTTCCTAACACATTCTTTTAGGAAAAACAATTATAAATAATCAAAGACTACATTTTGGAGTCGCCTTCTCTCTTTTGCTTTGTGTTCGTCTTATTTATGGTGTGTGAAACAAGTACACTTAGTAATAGTAAACCAAAGAATAAGACATAATAAACTAAACATAGCAGAAGAAAATAATAGATAGATCCCGTATTTTGATTCATTTAACCTCTATTACATTAGATCGTTATACAAAACATGAGCTTAATTGAAAAGATTGAAATACAACCATTACAACTTTGTTTCACAATAACTCATGACAAATCATTACGTCTCGTTAATGACCAATATATTTTTAGCCAATTTCAAAAGTTCTACAAAATACTTCAACAAAAAGGGTGGTTCACATAGTTTTCTAAAGACAAGATCATCTAAGCTATTACATCATATAGAGTCGGGTTACAAGATATTCCATTGTCTAAAAGTTATACATGTCTACAAAAAGATAAGTTACTTTATATTTTTGTAGCCCGGGTTAATGAGGGTAGTAGGCCATACATCTATCTCGGTGATCAAATGGTATTCTTGGCCATTTGAAGCTAACTCCCACATTTACTCCACGACTTCAAAGAAATAAATATCGATCCATTTCCTACAAGAGTCATAAAATGGCTATGAATGATGACATTCAATGAGTAAAATACGGTGCATGTGTGATATTTCACATAATTGTATCTTTTATCTTTCTTAAGGTCCTTTCCATAAGCAATATTTGTACATCGAGCGCTCAACTTAAATATTCTTTGTGCCTTTGCACGATGGCCAAACTACTTTGGACTTTTGTCCTTTTATGGGCTACTTTTGCCCTTGGCCATAGTTGATCTAACATTTTTCTTTGGACCTTTGTCCCTTTATGGCTAGTATTTGCCTTTGCCATTCATTAACTTTTAATCGAACCTTTGTTCTCATATGGGTCACTCTAACCTTTGACTATAATTGATCAACTCTTTTTTTGGACTTATGTCCCTTTATGGTGTACAAATAAGCTTAGAGAACTTATTGTGTTCTAAATCAACTTGTCTTTGTATATATACTTTGTTTTCCCAACTCAATTTGAACATGCCTAACACAAAATAACTTCTCATTGTCATTCTTTCTTCTTGTTGCATAAATAATAAATAGTTTTAAAATGCTCACAATATCTCATACCTTACTTGAATCGATCTTATAAATATAACTCATTTTGGAGAACATATATACTTATCATGTTGCACATAAGGAAAATAACTTAGTTTACTCACATCTCGTTGCAAATAGTCTTGATACACCTAAAAATAAAAGGTCCCATATGTCATAACCTTGCAGAAGATGAGTATTTATTAAGTTTTTAGACATGGGCACTGGGATACTGCAAAACCAATCTCAGGCCTTCATGGTGCAGAGGATTCTAGGGTACTGATATCCTATTTTGAAATAGAAAATTTGGGGTACCAATACCCTCCGGGGTAGAGAAGTCTGAAGTGTATTTTTATATTGAAAAACTATGTTTTAGCCCTTGAAATCTAACCTTCTCCTCCACTTAGAAATCTGGGATTTTTGATCTCCTTAATTTCTACTGCCCGTTTAGTACTCTTGAGGCTCGAGTGGGGAGATTGCTCTATTAATTTAGGAGAACTCCACACCAAATCTTTTCATTTCAGATTTTTTTTTTAATCTTAACTCACTTTCTCTCTTAGGTAGATTTTCCTCTCTTAGATGTGTTCTTCTTTCCTTCTTTAAGTGTTAGTGAGTTTATGTATATGTATATAGTGATTGTAGGGAAAGAGAGGGCCAAATGTGGCCTCAATTTAAGGGGTATTTATAGGAAAAGTCATACGCTCTCCCACACAACACTCAAACATGGTTAATATATATGTATATACATTAATATATTTCCATCATCATTACTTTCATTCTCATTGGGCCACTTGTAAAGTTTTGCTTGATTTGACCAAAGATTTTCACTTGGCCCCCAATTAATTCTTTTACATTTTTCTATAGTTTTTGTAGGGTATATTAGGGACAATAGGGGATGCATAATAGGGTCAATTCTTCGCACCAAATCCCATTTTCTAGACCTGTTTTTGGGTTGTGATTTGAAGGTCGATTCTTGATTATTTTTTGACATCTCTTATACCGTCTCAAAGATCTTATGCAGATCTTCGCAACGCACTTTGAATCGTAGAAAATAGACAACCATAGCAATTATACGATTGTTCTAAAAATAGCTATCCAAACATGGGTTACTAGAATTTTCTAAGTGTTTCTAGATTTTCCAACTTTTGGAACACTTTTGGCATTAAATTTTAGGAATGATTTCTTACTTGAAAGTTGGTATATTTGGTACCGTTTTGAAGGTCTCGTCGCTTACTTTGCAATGCCATAAGAGTCGTAAAATTTTGACCAATACAGAACTCACACGATTGCCTCAAAGACGACTTGTTGACTTAGCAAAAACGGTTTAAAATTTTACTTTTCCAACTTTTGTGGTCCCAACCCAAGTTTTTCACTTTTAATCAATCAAGTCCTAACATGAATTATTAAATTTTAATTTAATTCACATTAGTCCCTAAATAAATTATTAAATCTGATTTTTCTTTTTTATTATTCGGATTTAAATTAAATACTAAATATTTCAACTTTTGAGGTATTTTAATAAATTCCTTATTTTATTCCATTTTTTTGCTTTAAAATTAAATAATTAAAGCTACAAATTTTCAAATCGTTACACCGCAATAACGATAAAGACATAAAATAAAGGTCAAGATGTGCACTACTAATAACAATCTGCATATGGGGTTAGCAACACCTTCCCCAGCGTCACATGAGTCAACTTGGAGAGTTGAAACAGCAACAACTATTAGAGATGGGGCATCGACATTAGGGACATGTGAGTATTCATCAACCTTTGGCGCTAATTGAGCGGGGGCCAAAGGGGATTGAGATATGTCCTTACCCTTACCTTTAGACATTTCATCCTCGTTTTCTACTAAAATTGCAATCGTTGCACCACCTACATGAGCCGTCTCTTATTCATTAACAACAATGGTCGTGCCAATATTCCATCATAAAATGTCTCAACATCCATATAAGCTTTATCAGATTCCACAACAAGAACGGATTCATCCCTGGACAAGACATCACCTTTCGATTTTGAACTATGGAGGAATAAAGATCTCCGAATCTTTGCGTGTAAGACTGGAATTGGAGACCCACAATAAGGTTTCAAGAAAAATGAAGCATAGTGTAGGACAAAAGTGATGTAGTTATTAATTGGAGGTTGGATGTTGTGCGATTTTAATCCCGCAAGTGGACGGATCGTTACAAGTAATAAAGTGAGAAGTAGAGTGTCGAACCCACGAGGACTAGCTACCAATTTAACCAATTAATTGATAATTCAAATTTTAACAATGTAAAGAACACATATTCGTTTTTTTTTTTTTTTGAATTTTAATTCTAAAACTATTTTAATTATGTTTAAATAAATCTAATTTATCACGCAATTAAAGTAAATTGTTGAGGGCGATTTCAAGTTTTACTAACACTAGGACTCACGAATCCACCTACATGTTTCTTAATCAATCATCTGTTTAATCACTTTAGCTTATAATTACCTTGGATTGAAAATCGGTGATCTTAATATAATCAAAAGCCACTCTCGATGGTCAATCAAATCTATATCGATATGCGAACCTAATTATCTCTAATTAAGCTTCGAACATAAACATATGCATTAAAATCTCAAGAACACCTAACCGGATTTCATAGAGCATAATAGTAATTTCTATCTATTATTGGACATTATGTTATTCAATATTATGTGCTTAGTCTATATTACATCTCTCGACTTCAATATAGATCAAAAAATATTCTAATAGTGATCAAGCATTAAAACATTAGAAAAAATGAATAAAGAATAATCAAGCCACAAGCAATTAATTACTAAAACGAAAACACTTCTAATTAATTAAAAATACGAGGTTTCATTGTTCATCCTAGCAAAAAGTAAATTTAGCTGGACATGATTTCGTTAATTATTACAATAATTGAATTCATCATGTTTCGGAGAAAGAAAAACAAAAAGTAAATAAAACCCGTAATTTTGGTCAAAGAATCTTCCACCAAATCCTTGATCTTGAATTCTTCTCTTGTATCTTGTTCCTAAAATTCGCCTCAATTGCGTAACCCTCTTCAATTTCGTAACCCTTTCAAAAGACCTAGAAGAGGTCTATTTATAGTCCTTAGAAAGTCTTCAAAATTGTGTCTTAAAAGAGTCCTAATCCCACTTAACTTTAGAAAACCTCATTTAAAACTTTCCATCCGTTCTGACAATTTAGCGACTGTTTCTTCTAATCCTCATTTTCTTTCCTAGGGTCTTCCTTGATTTGGCAAATTTTGAATGTTTTGTGTATTGTCATATGAGAAATTTGGATAATTTCTCCATCCAGGATTGTAGGTCTGTGAGTATGGATTATTCTGTTGTCGTTGAAAGTTCTAAGCATATCCAGCTTGTTCAAGTGATGACATATCAACTTTGGTTAAAGGGCATTCTGATAACTAATGGTTTGCCCGCAAGTTACACAGATTGGTAGGGACATCTGAACCATATTGGCTGAGTGAGAATATTTTAGTGCTTCCATATGTTTTGCCAATGCATCAATTTTCGCCAGTAAAAGCGAATTGGTGTCCACTTCGTGTATTCCTGTTGCTTTCTTCTGCAATCATATTTCTGGCTACATAATGAACTGTTCACTCATGGTTTCATATAGATCGTAAAGGTCACCGATGGATCTATTTTGGATAGAGCCACCTGAGCAGAATCTATTGAAAAATGACTGGTTGGAGCTAGTCCAGAGTAGAAATAATGATTCTGAGCTGCTAAAGAGAAACTATGACTTGGACACTTTTGGAGCAGTTGTTTAAATATTTTCCATGCCTCGTGAATGTTTTCCAATTCAGATTGTTGGAAATTGAAAATTTCGTACTTCAGTCTGTTTACTCTAGCAGGAGAGAAATATTTCAGTGTGAATTTCTGGATCAGATCTGTCCAAGTAGTAATGCTCCCAGGCGGTAGAGAATCTAACCATTCTCTAGCTTTATCCTTCAGTGTGTGTGAAAATAGCCCCATCTTAAGTGTCTCTTCATTAACACCGTAGTATTTGAAATTTCTTCAGTATTCATCGAAGCGAGAAATATGGTAATGAAGATTTTCATCTGTCATCCCATAGAACAGTAGATTGTTCGAGAACAAATTCATCACATCTGGCCTCAACTGGAAGTCATCATGTCCATAAGGTGGATAGACTATGCTGGACCGATTCTCAACAATCGGTGGCATTATATACTCACCCATAAGGATATCTCGTTCACTAACTTCAGCTGGTCGAGTCACTGGTGCAAGATTACTTCTCATATCTGCAGGTAATGGATTCTGGATTCGGTTATTTTCCATTGTGTCTTTTTGCTGTTGTTTCTTTTCTCTTCGCTCACGTTGTCGTTGACGAAAGCTCCATTCGATTTCTGGGTCTAAATCAAATAGATCAAGATCCTTTGTATGGCGTATACACACTTGACATCTGAAACTTTAGACAATAGCTGGAAGGCAGTAGTAACAAAAAGAACTGAGAAGAAAATAAAAATAAAAATAAAATAAATAATAATAAAAAAAGAATTGTTAAAACTAATTTATCAATTAATGTAGTAATTGATAAAACTAATCCTGACAACGGCGCCAAAAACTTGTTGTGTGATTTTAATCCCGCAAGTGAACGGATCGTTACAAGTAGTAAAATGAAAAGTAGAGTGTTAAACCCACGAGGACTAGCTACCAATTTAACCAATTAATTTATAATTCAAATTATAACAATGTAAAAAACACAGATTCATTTTTTTTGAATTTTAATTCTAAAACTATTCTAATTATGTTTAAATAAATCTAATTTATCACCCAATTAAAGTAAATTGTTGAGGACGATTTCAAGTTTTACTAACACTAGGATTTGCGAATCCACCTACATGTTTCTTAATCAATTATCCATTTAATGGCTTTAGCTTATAATTACCTTGGATTGAAAATTGGTGATCCTAATATAATCAAAAGTCTCTATCGATGGTCAATCAAATCTATATCGATATACGAACCTAATTATCTCTAATTAAGCTTCGAACATAAACATATGCATTAAAATCTCAAGAACACCTGATTAGATTTCATAAAGCATAATAGTAATTTCTATCTATTATTGGACCTTATGTTATTCAATATGATGTGCTTAGTCTATATTGAATTTCTCGATTTTAATATAGATCTCAAAATATTCTAATGGTGATCAAGCATTAAAACATTAGAAAAAATGAATAAAGAATAATCAAACCACAAGCAATTAATTACTAAAACGAAAAAAACCTCTAATTAATTAAAAATACGAGGTTTCATTGTTCATCCTAGCAAAAAGTGAATTTAGCCGGACATGATTTCGTTAATTGTTACAATAATTGAATTCCTCATGTTCCGGAGAAAGAAAAACAAAAAGTAATTAAAACTCGTGATTTTGGTCGAAGAATCTTCCACCAAATCCTTGATCTTGAATTCTTCTCTTGTATCTTGTTCCCAAAATTCGCCTCAATTGCGTAACCCTATTATAGTCATTGAAAAGTCTTCAAAATTGTGTCTTAAAATAGTCCTATTTAACTTTAGAAAATCGCATTTAAAACTTTCCTTCAGCATAGGTCGGGCCTAGGTCGCACAATGCATTGTGCTACCTAGGTGCGACCTCTAGTAAGTTTTCACTACCGCACCTAGGTCGCACCTAGTCGAACTACCCATGTGTGACATAAGTTTTGAAAACTTACAATTTGGTCCCCGATTTGGCTTCTGATGTACGGTGTTGGTCCTTTCTTCTTTAAATCTTCTCAATTCAATTCAATCCAAAAGCTTCCACATACATTCTAATTGGTGCTTACCCTTCTAAAGTCTTCCAAAGTGGCCTTCCAACTATTCAAAATTATGTAAATTAGTCCCCAAACTTTTAGAAATCTGATTTTTGCTCCCCGAAACTTTTGAATTCACCACGGTAAGCGTCAATTAAGCTTCAAACTCTTCTTTTTCGTTCCAAACTCATCCAATTTGGGTTTTGTACCTACGTATACAATAATTAAACTTATTTAAATAGAAATCTGCTCATATAGTGAACATATAATAAGTTTACAAGTATAAATAGGCGTATAAAATATACTTATCAATGGACACCATTGTTGCAATACATGAGAGATAGAACTTTATTGGTGGAGAG
Source organism: Forsythia viridissima (assembly GCA_030279155.1). Lineage (NCBI taxonomy): Eukaryota > Viridiplantae > Streptophyta > Magnoliopsida > Lamiales > Oleaceae > Forsythia > Forsythia viridissima. The sequence goes on along the minus strand of CM059041.1, from coordinate 25,676,783 downwards.
AGATTGTTGTTTTATTTTAGTTAACTATGAATTTTAATGTGATGAATTAATGATACTTGAATATATTTATTAAAATATATTTTTGGTAATTCTTAAAATATTTTAAAGATTGGTCAATAATTTTTGAAAATATAACATTCACCAATATATTTCAATTTCCTAAGGATTTTTACACAAATAAGCTATTTTTTGAAAATAGTTATAAAAATCCGTTTATGTTACATATATTTTAAAAATACTGTTTTTAGTAATTATTTTATTTATTAATGTTAATATTTAATTATGTGAAATAGAGTAACTAATTCTTTAAATTCCACAGTATCAATATATTATGGAATCTTTTGCCAACTAATTAATTCTTAATTAATATGTTGGCAAAAAAAAAAAAACATCTCTCCTCAAAACAAGATGTGACCATAGATGTAGCAGATATCACCAACTTTCACATATGAAACTTATGATATAATGAAATATGACATTAGTAACAATTGTGATACAAATCACATGAAGGCAAAATCAAAACATTATTTCAAATGGAATTACCCATATACATTCTTATACGCTTCATTACATGTTACATGATGTTAACAAGTCAATTAATAACATGGAACTTCAATATCAAACGTGATGGTAACACTTCATGTAACCAATCAAATACACTTAGTTTGACACAACTGTCAAATATATATATCATTTGTGTCAAAAACAACTGTAAGAATCACATGTAGAACACAACTGTCAAATATATACAACTTGTGTAAAAAACAATTGTAACAATCTACAAGTAGAACTCATGATAAGTTCAATTACATTTGTAACAATCCATAGTACAAATTAATTGGAGCAATTACAAGCCATTATTACAACGGGTATAATTCATTTTCATGCTCATTTGCTTCATTTCATGTTAAATTGTAATAACAATTCAATCAAGAACATCCGTATTTACACCAATATTACAAACAATGTATTAGTTACAAACAATTCACCAATATTTACAAAACCCTTATGAGTAAACTAAATGCACGGAGAAATATGACATATAGTCTTCATTTCTTCAAATTATATAAATGAAAAAATTAATTGCAAAAAACACATATTTTGAATGGTTCGAACTACTTGGGTTTCGGTTTGGATTGTCCATTGTTAAATTTTTTAACCCACTCCAAAATGAAGAATACAGTTAAGTAAATATGATTGGTTTAAGTGATTAGCATTTTCAATTTCAAAGAATGGTTGAGCTTGTTGGGGAAGAATTTTAAAATAGAAGATATCTATAAATTTGGAAATCAAATATTTTGCCTGCAATTTAAGGGTTCTTTTCCAATTGTGGGCAATTTTTAAGGATAGTTATGTATAAACGGTTGTGTAAAAATATGTATTTTGTTTTTATTTTATTTATTAAAAAATAAATTATGGACATTATTTTTAATATTGAGATATACAAGATCTGTTTAATATTCAAAAATAGTCCTCTTCATGCAACATGTCTTGGTCTGCCAAATTAGAAGTACCGGCTGTTAAGGTATCTTCCATATTGAGATATACAAGATCTGTAAATATTTGTTACCCTTTATATTCCTTGATTGTAGCTTGTATTCCTTGGCTGTAGCTTAATTGTAGGGACAATTACTTGTAATTAGAGTTTACTTCCTATATATATATATATATATATATATATATATATATATATATATATATATATATATATATATTGAGCCATGTATCAATGAAAATCATTCCAGCCAAGTCTATTTTCTTTCATGGTATTAGAGCGAGGTTGAAAATCCTGAATCAGAGCGAAGTTTTTTTTTTTTCATTTGGCCATTATGGTGGATGGAAAGATTCCCTCTTCATCTTATGCTTCCAAATCTGATATTTCCAATCCCTTTTCCACCCATCATTTAGATAATCCAGGTTTGGTTTTGATTTCTAAACCTTTGAATGGAGACAACTATTTAGCATGGCACAGGGCTATGACAATGGCCTTGAATGCCAAGAACATGTTAGGATTTGTCAGTAGCACTATCAAAGCACCTTCAGCACAGACCAATCCTGACGATTGTACAATTTGGTCACGATACAATGACATGGTCCATTCATGGATCATTAAGACTCCTAGCCCAAAAATTTCAGACAGTGTGATCTACTACACTACAGCTCGTGAAGTTTGGAAAGACCTTCGTGAGCAATTCTCTCAAAGCAATGCACCTCGCATTTTTGAAATTCAGCGAGAAATTGCTTATCATTGATAAGAACAACTATCTATCTCTCTCTTTCTTTGCCTATTACACCAAACCGAAGTGTTTGTGGGATAAATTGGCCTCTTATACTGATGCCTCGTCTTGTTTATGTGGCTGACAAGATCGACAAAAATTGATGTAGTACCTAATGGGGTTATATGAATTTTATAGTGCTACTCGTGGACAGATACTCTTGATGAATCCTCTTCCTTCTGTCCATCAAGCTTATTCTTCTATTTGTCAAGAAGAAAAACAAAGGATTCTTAGTGTTACACATTCCAATACAAGCGCTGCTATAGTCGTAAGAAGTAACAGATCCAACTAGTCCACTGGAGAAGAAAGGACTGAGCAATTAGATCGTCCTTATAACAGTTCACAAAATGGACGATGTATTGATCAAGATAGGCACCATTTAGGCTCCTTCAAAGGGCGACCTCAATGCACTCACTGTGGAGACATGGGGTATTTTGTTGAAAAGTGCTATCAATTAATCGGATATCCACCGAGTCATCCAAGAAGGAGATCGAACTCAAACTCAAACCACTTTAAAAATGATGAGAGCCTTGGTCATATTTCTACAGCTAATCAAGTATATGGGAGATTGACTAAAGATGAAGGAAAATATGAGGTATCAGGAATTTCAGAAGCACAACTTCAACAGCTCTTGTTCCTTCTAAGTGATAAAGATGGAGGTGCTAGTTCTCAAGTTAATACAATAGTGACCAATCTAGGTTTGTCTAAAATCTCCTTCCACAGCTAGATCATTGACAGCGGTGCAACGGACCATATTTCTTCATCTCCAGAATTAGTCTTGGATGGTGATAAAAATTGTTCATTATCTCTTGTACTGTTACCTAATGGAGAAAAGGCCAATATTATCGCAAAAGGATCATTGCCTCTAAACTCTACATATTATCTGCATGATGTATTATGTGTGCCTATGTTTAATATTGATTTAATGTCTGTTAGTTGCCTGATGAGAGACTTGAATTGTTCGGTGACCTTTTTTTCCTTATTGGTGTGTTTTGCACGATTAGGTTACGAGGAAGATGACTGGTTTGGGTAAGCAGCATGATGGGCTATACTACTTGGTGGCATTAGCGACGAAGAAAACATTGACCATCCCTGCTTCATGCTCAAACAACCAACCACCTTGCAACCTCACCGCCTCATCTATCGAACTCTAGCATAGCCATTTGGGCCATGTTTCTCTTTCTCGATTAAGTTTCATTGCTAAGAATTTTTTGAATATCTCAGTTAATCCTAATAATGCTAGCCCTATATGTCCTTTGGCTAAGTAAAGTCGTTTACATTTTGGTACTAGTGTGATTTCGTCTGAAAGACCATTTGATCTTATTCATTGTGATATTTGGGGTCATTATAAACATCCTTCTCTTTTTGGTGCTCATTACTTTCTTACTATCGTTGATGATTGATTACACACGCTTCACTTGGATATTTTTGATGAGACAGAAAGATGAAACGCAATCAATTTTGAGGCACTTTTTTAGTTATGTATCCACTCAATTCACGTCTCGCATTAAAACTTTTCGAAGTGACAATGGTGGAGAATTTCTTTCACTCCAATCTTTTTTCAAGGACAATGGTGTTGTTTTTTAGCATTCTTATGTTCATAAGTCCCAACAGAATGGGGTCGTGGAACGCAAACATCGTCACATTTTGCAAGTAGCATGAGCTTTGAAATTCCATGCTCAACTTCCTACCCAATTTTGGAGAGAGTGCGTCCTCTCTGTGGTCCATATCATCAATCGTTTCCCAACTCATCTTCTTTCTTTCCAAACACCTTTTGAACGTCTTTATCATAAACTTCATTCTTTTTCTCAACTTCGGACCATCGGTTGTTTAGCTTATGCTACAAATCCTCGTGTTACTCATAAATTATCCCATCGTGTTATCAAATGTGTTTTCATTGGTTATCCTATTGGTCAAAAGGCTTACAAATTGTTTGACCCATCCACCAGAATGGTTTTCACCAACAGAGATATAGTATTTCATGAAACTATCTTCCCTTATGCTTTTATCCAATCTAGTCCTATTGTCTTTCCTTTGGATCACACCTCAGGCCCAATTCCTTTTCCAGTACACGATCCAATTCTTTCTTCCACCTCTCTCGAATCTGTAGAAAATCCTGACGCCACAGCCGTCTCACTCGAATCACAAGCACCCATCGCGCCTCATTCCTCTGCCACACCATCCTTGCCACCCGACCTACCAGCGTCCTCACCCGAACCACCAGCATCCTCTCCCGAGCCTTTTCATTGCTCCAGCCACTCCACTGCTGTGCAGTGAAGTTCTATGATTATGTATTCTCTCATGTCACACTCCATTCCTCTGATCGATCATCTTTCTTATTTCTCGATCCAAATAAAGGCACTTGCTATCTCCTTGTTCAATTATGTCTCCTATCACTGAAACAAACATACATACTTATCCTTCATTGCTCAAGTCAGTCAAGCCACAGAACCACACTCTTATTTGAAAGATGCCACTTATCCTAAATGGCAGAAGGCGATGTGATCAGAATTGCAATCTTTCCAAGATATTGGCGCATGGACTCTCAAAGTCTCTTCCAATTGGAAAGACACCAATTAGCTTCCGTTGAGTTCATAAGATTAAACATCAGTTTGATGGCTCCATCGAGAGGTACAAAGCTCAATTAATGGCCAAGGAGTTCACACAATTGGAAGGTGTTGATTGTCAAGTTACATTTTCTTCCACTGCAAAGATAATCTCTGTTCGTTGTTTACTTGCCTTGGCCGTAGCTCATAGATGGTTGTTTCACCAAGTGGATGTTAATAACACCTTTCTTCACGGGGATCTCCATGAAGAAATATATATGTCTCCACCAGGGAATCATAGAAAGGAAGAGAAAAACTTGGTTTGCCGACTTCATAAGTCATTGTATGGTTTGAAACAGGCATCTCGTTAGTGGTTCGCAAAATTCTCAGAGGCTATTTGGTCCACTGGTTATATGCAATCCAGAGTTGATTACTCTTTGTTCACCAAGAAACAAGGCAAGTCATTCACTATTCTCTTGATATATGTTGATGATATTTTAATTACCGAAAATGATCCTGTGAGTATTGCTGCAATCAAGAAATTTCTTGGTAGTCATTTTTGTCTTAAAGATATTTGGGACTCAAAATATTTCCTTGGTATTGAGATTTCTGCTTCTAGAAATGGTATTTTAATTTTCCCAACATAAATATGCATTAGAAATCATTAAGGATGTAGGGTTGATGGGTGCAGCCCCTGTTGATACCCCTATGGGGCGAGGATTAAAATTGTCTGACCAAAGTGACTTGCTCAAGGATCCGGGTCATTAAGAAGGCTGGTAGGGAAATTGACCTTACCGTTTCAAGACAAGACTTCACATATTTTGTACACGTGTTAAGCAGGTTCATGCATCATCCTTGAAAACTTTATATGGAAGCAACTCTATGTGTTGTACGTTATCTAAAAAATGCACTTGGCCAAGGCTTGTTTTTCTCTTCAAAGAGTGATTTCAGATTGCGAGCCTACTTCAATTTAGATTGGGGCAGACTGTCCAATTACTAGAAGATCTACCACATGTTATTGTGTTTTCCTTGGCCCTTCGCTGGTTTCATGGAGATCGAAACGACAGAAGACAGTCTCGCTTTCTTCAACTGAAGCAGAGTATAGTACCATGATAGGTGCTTGTTGTGAGTTAACATGGCTGCGATACCTTCTTAGAGATTAGGAGTGTTACATCAGAACCTGCTTTGTTGTATTGTGATAATAAAGCAACACTGTACATTGCAGCAAACCCTATTTTTCATGAGCGAACTTGACATATTGAGATGGACTGCCACTACATCAGAGATATAATCCAAGATGGATCCATTGCTACAAAGTTTGTAAGTTCTACACATCAATTGGCGGATGTCCTAACCAAAGCTTTGGGAAAGGAGATTTTCACTCCTATGATCGCAAGTTGGGAGTTCAAGATATCCACTCTCCAACTTGAGGAGGATTGTTAAGGAAGCTAATCTTGCATATCTTCCATATTGAGATATGCAAGATATGTAAATATTTGTTACCATTTATATTCCTTGATTGTAGCTTGTATTCCTTGGCTGTAGCTTAATTTTAGGGATATTTACCTTGTAATTAGAGTTTACTTGTATATATTGAGCCATGTATCAATGAAAATCATTCCAGCCAAATATGTTTTCTTTCATCGGCCACTGCTACATTAATTGCTGGGCTCACATGGAAAAGCGCAGTAGAATTATCACCATTAGTAACCCCTTCGCTGAAAGGCATATCATTATTTTTAATCTCAAATAAAATTCCTTGGCTCGTACAGGCATCTTCATGATCAAGCCCATCTAGTAGCCCATCACTTAATCTAAAATGCATGGAGTTTGGATAGCTGGATGCGCTATCATGATTGATTACTCTCTACTATTCAAGGAATTTCACCAGATTTTAGGGCAAAATTATGTGCCTGCAAAATATTCAATAAGAGAGACATTTTCATTGGAATTTTAAGAAGAAAGAGATAGAAAAAGAAATACATATCCACTTCTTGTATATATATGTGTGTGTGCATGTGTGTGTGTGTGTGTTTTCTGTATATATAATACAACTTGAGCTTATCTTTTAATACAAGCTGGTTTCACGCCTTTTTCTCTACACTATCTTAACTCTCTTTGGATGCAATTTCTGTTTGTAAACAATTGTTATGACAAGATGCTGATGACTGTAATGCCACTCACTAACCCATCGCAACATTTCCTCTTTGTTGACTTTCTACTATATATCACTAGCCTCATCAATTCCTCTTTGAGCTAATCGAGGTTGCTCCTCAATCCGTTGAAGTGTTTGATAGATAGTGATTTGGTAAAAATGTCAGCAAATGTGATCAATTTAGGGAATGTGTCTAACTTGAAGCTTTATTGCTAACACCTTGTGTCTCACAAAATACAAATCAAGTTCCATGTGCTTTGTTCTCGAATGTAAAAACTAGGTTTGCAGAAAGCACAACTGTTCTGAGATTGTCAGACCATATTAGAGGACACCTTGTTTGTCGAACTCTCAACTCTTGAAGAAGATAACCACAAGATTTCAGGATATTTCAGCTTCTGTTGAGGATGTATAACACGTTGATATTTCTTAAAACTCCAAGACGCAACATTATCTCCCAAAAAGATCAAATATCCAGAAGTTGACCTTCTGTCATCTGGATCTGATCCCCAATATGCATCAAAATATCCATTATCAAAAAAATTATGTACTTGAACTTTTTAGATGAAGTCCATCATTTATAGTTGCTCTTAAGTACCTCAAGATTCTTTAACTGAATTTCCAAGCGAGCGTGCATGAATTGGCGAACATTGTTTTCACTATAGGATATTTCTGGCCTTGGGATGGTTATGTAATGAAGACGCGTCCAACAATACTCCTATAGTGTAATATTCTATAACATGCTTCAACTGAATACAAAAGTGGTAGAACTTACTTGAAAATCCAAGATCAATAGGTTGAATCACTTGCCTTGCTTACTTGTTACGATTCGATCAAAACACTGCTCTTTGGTCTAAAAACTCAATCACAATGGAAATAGTTTAATCTCCACATGGACGACCCATTTCATTCCAACATCTCCCACTTGCACGTGATAGTGTTGACTTGAATATAATATAATATCAATTAGATTTATCTCAACATCTTAAAGTTTATACTAGTAAATGGATCGTGCGACCAACGAGTTTATTAAAGAGCACACAACCATACACCTGTTAGAGATATATAGCAGCTCTACTAGAGAAAATACTTTTCTCGCTATACTCCAAATCATTTTCCAACACTAATTCAAGTATTTATGATCCCTCAAATATTTATGGAACATACTTGAACTACATACTTAATTCTTGCATTCATAATTGTGTTCTAAACCCTACATGGTCAACACAATTATCCAACCGGTGAGTTCAAATAGAGATGTTGGTCAAAATGATTTTTATTTCCTACTCAAATCCTTCAACTTTAAATCAGTTTCTTTCCTAGACATGTTCCGTCAAATCGAATCAATCATAGTTATTGGCAACATGCTAAACTAGCAACACTGAAATAAAATCTTGAGAAAATAGTCAAAAGTCATAAGGGTATATATTAGGTTATGTAAACCATGGGATCTCACACAATGAAGAAGCAGGGATCCATTCGCTCATCTATACCATATTGGTCGTAAAAGTACACGCGGTATGAAACACGTGCTATGGTGTTTTCTCCCTTTTTAGGGCGTACGTCATATTCTGTAATTTAAAACACACCATACAGATTTTAGTTTAGGTATCATTGATTGTAACAACCGAACTTTTTTCGCATTTTTTTTATTTCACGTACATATTTTATATTACACTTGGCGTCGTTTCAAACCTTATAGTTCATTTTAAATATTTTTGCTAGGTTAAATGTTGCACGCGGTTGCTTTAAATTTTAATTGACAAAAAAAAATGAAGTATTATTTTATCACCGAGCTTCGTTAATTTTTCCTACATCGAATAAATGTTCTTGGTTTTATTTCTTGATTTATTTTGGTCTATGCTAGTACAACTTTCAGCAAAGAAAAACCGCCCCTTATTATGCCAAAATTTGTAAGCTTTAGCACAAAAAGTTCACCCATAATTAACTCCAAACAACCCCTTACATCATGCCATTTACCATCAAACAAACAGCCCCTACAGGAACAAAAATAAAACTGTCTCCCATGACATGAAGAAACCGTCCAGCAGCCCCTTTTTCCAGCCATGTTCACTCCATTTCTTCCCATCACCAAGTAACTAAATTTCTCCACCTCATTAACCTACCATAAGGTCACGTTTTTCCCCCCAAATCAGACCAAAAGACGCCCCAGCAGTGTAGAGATTTTCCCCAGTTTTCAGCCAAAACCAGCAGCCTCCATGATCAGCTAACTGCTCCACAACTTCCCACTTTCTTTCCCCCACTCTCTCTCATTTTTTCAGCCCTCAGTATAACCTATTTCTCCCTCCAAATCCACCCCAAACTCGTTCACACAGCAGCCCAGAAAAATCAGTTCCTAAATTAAGCAAAAACTCTCTTTTTTCCTCTTCAAAATTCGGCCTTAAGCTCCAGCCATTTGTTGTTTTATTTCTTCTTATTTTCCAGCAACATCCCCCTCATTCATCTCCCAAAACTTGGCACTAAAATACTTATCAAAAACTCCTATATCCTCCCTGCAACTTTTGGAAATTGCAGTCCCAAAATCCCAGCAATTTTCCTCCAGTTTTCGGTCCAACAGTGAGCATTTTCCAACACTTTTCATCACTTTCGATCCAGATTTTTGGCCAGCAATAAGAGGGCCTCAACCTTGCTTTTAATTCGAAAAAGTTCCTTATATATATACATCTATAGATATAGTGTACGGGTCTTGGTTTGGAAAGCTGCAGAAACCATTTTCTTCATCAAAACTTCAACCGAAAACTCATTTTGAGGTAGTTTTACTTAATGTTTTTACTGCAATTTTAAATGATGTTTTGGAAAAATTAATATGTTATTTGAATGTCATGCAAACTTATTTATGAAGGAACTTATGATAGTGATCGAAAGTAATCACTTTAACATGTTTGTGATTGAAACGCGTATGATGATGATGATGATGATGATGATGTTATGTGGTGCCGGCTACCATTTTTTATGATATGATGTACATTTCAAAAATCATGGAATGTCGAATTTATGTTTAAGTAAAATTTTTCACATGTCATAAGTATTGCTACTGAGTGTTTCTTATAAAATACTCATCCCCAAACGAATAATTTTTCAGATTGAACTGATCGGTGTTGATGCGGTGGCGGTTGACTAATGAGCTTGTCATGAAAAGTCTTATATAGTTTATGTTTAGACGTTGAAATGATCGAGTCAATTATGATGTAATTACTTATTTTAAGTATTTGATTCAATATTTAATTATGTAATATGTACGGAAGACAAGATGCTGGTTTAATTGCCGTTCAAAGTTTTAAATTGGAAATGTCTTAGATTCATTTTCAAACTTTTCAGCTTACTGTCCCCTTTCCGAAAAATCATAACTTTTTCTACTGTTGAAGTTTTTGAGTGAATTCAGTTTCTATGTAAAGCCCTATATATGTTCTAATAACAGAAATTGGAATCACTTAAAAACTCCATCGGATGAATTTATTTTGGACATTTGAACGGGCTGCCTTAAGGTACCCGGGAATGTTTTTCAAGCATCTTTGGCTATATTTTTCGCCTACCAAATTACGTAGCTAAAGTTTGAAATTTCTACATGTTGTAGTATACAGTCCCAAGTATCTACAGTTTAAATTTCATATTTTTTTGAGTTCTTTTGGATGGTCTAATAAATTTTGGCAGCACCTATCACAGTATAGACAAAACTATGAAATTTTGAAGAAAATTTCTTTTCCCTTGCACACTTGTCATTTTTCCGCATCAATTAAATTTTTAAAACCCTTCAAGGGCATGGAAAATATTATTTGGAGTCGTCAAATAAAATTTTAGAAATTATTTTAGTGACCCTCCGGGTTGAGAAAATCTGGGGCGTTACAGCTTGGTATCAGAGAGCGGTTTTCTTTTCTGTAGACTCGCAAATTTTCATTTTATTTTATTTATTATATTTCATTTTGGTCTTTATTTTGATGTGTCAAGATGAAATTTAAGAGGCTGAGAATTTTAGAAATTTAGTATCGCTACTCGCCATCGCCACGCTACGCCAGTTCTGAGTTAAATTATAGGGTTGATTAAAATTTTATTTTTATGCAGTTAAGTATGATAAGTGGGACTCATACTTATGGAAAATTTTAATTGTTCCATGTTATGAGGAAATGTTAAGTTAAGATGAAAATTTATGTTAGTTCGTTATTTTTAAATTAAAAGATGATAGAAATCCACCTAATCGAACCCTTCATAATTTGTATCTCAGACATGGTTCCTCCGTGTGATGATTCCCTAGAACATGCCGAGGCGGCTAGGAACGATTATATACTTTTTGCTTCGGATCCCGAATGTTCAATTGGCCATCATATCGGTAACCATAGGGCAGCTCGTTTCAGGGCGATGACCTATGGTTTAGTAACCACCGATGCTGAGTCTATTGCTCATGTGATTGACTCACTATTGGCCCAGGACAACCGATTGCCGAGGAGATTTTAAGAGATTTGGAAGAGATCTACCATCTGCAGGTAGAATATGACGTGTATTGTAAAGCGCTCATTATACACTGGGAAGAGTACAGTTTTTATGGTACAGGTCCCCATCCTATCCCTGAACCGACTCTAGTAGTTGAGCTCATTCCTGAGCCTACTCCAGTAGTTGAGCCAGAGCCGGAGCCAGTGATAATGTTTAAGGCTAATCCAGTTATCATGGTCGAAGATGACCCAGATGAGGATCTTGAGATAGAGTTTGAGGCTGAGTCTTGTGTTACCTCGGATGACGAGGCTCCACGGCCCAAGAGGCCTAGAGTACATGGAGGATGGATCAGCGACGACGATGCTTAGAGACTTTTAGTAGTTAGATGTTTTCCTTTCAGTATTTCAGTTCTCCCATGTACAGTTACTTTACCGTTGTTTAGCACTAGATGCTTTTACTTATTGTACCTCTTGAAGGATGATTTAAATATATAAAAGATGCTATTTAAATTTTTCCTTTATCGATAGGCTTTCAGATATTCATGGCTTTGTGTATGGTGGTTATTTCGATGAATTACAAACTTCTTCGTTTTGTTTATTCTAAAGGAAATGGTACCAACTACGCAAGCAAGAGTTATTAGAGACCTACAACTAGCAGTTGAGGAAATGAGGAGAGGGTTGGCAACTCAGTCAGCACCCCTAGTGCCACAACCACCAATGGCGCCACGGGCACCGCAAATGTCCTAAGCGATCAAGCCCCACCAGCACATCACGTGGCCCCTTCTGTGCCAGTGATTGAGCAATTTCATCGATACCGGCCTCCTACTTTAGACGATGGGAATGATCCTCTTGCAGCCGAGGAATGGTTGCAAACAATTGAGAAAATTTTTCGACACATCGCTTGTCCCAAAAATCAGAAAGTCCTTTGTGGGGAGTTCATGCTAAGTAGTAGAGCAGGTCACTAGTGGGAGTTGGCATCTCGCACCAGTACTGAGGATGAACAGAATAATCTCTCGTGGGCCCAATTTAAAGTCCAGCTAACGAAAAAATATTTTCCACAGGCTCTACGAGATTACAAAGAATCAGAGTTTCTACATTTGGTTCAAGGAGAAATGGAAATTACCGAGTATGAGCGAAAATCTGAAGAACTGTCGCGCTATGCCCCATATTTGGTTAGCATAGAATTAATGAAGGCAAGACGTTATGAAAGAGGATTGTGCCCAGAGGTCAGACAGATTGTTAGTTCCCACTTCCTACTTTCCGAGAAGTGGTCAAGATAGCTCAGACTGTGACCTTTTCAGGTTTAAAGGTCAAAGTTCAGGGACAATAGAATGACTCAGGAAAGAGAAATTGGCAGGATCAGAATAGGAATCAAATTTATGGCCAGTTCAAGAGACAGAATCAAGGTCCCATCAGAGGTCAATCAAGTAATAATATTCCTCAGTGCCCTAAGTGTAAAAAGAATCACAATGGTGATTGCTACTTTGGCAAGAACATTTGCTATAGGTGTGGAGAGCCAGGACACTATGTGATGCAATGTCGGGCAGAGCCAGCGAAGGTTAACGATCAAGCGAACAAAGGAAAAGCTAGAGTTTTCGCCATGACCCATGAAGAGGCTGCCCAGAATCCGAATGTTATTACGGGTATGTTATCTATTTCTAGCGTACCTGTTTACATTCTTATTGATTCCGGTGCGACACATTCATTTATATCTGAAGTATGCCTAGCTAAAGTTAATATTCTATGTCAGAAAAGTGATAGTATACTAGAGGTTAGTATGCCATCAGGGAAAACTATAGAAACGGATAAAATAGCTAAGGCAGTTCAGATAGATTTTGATGGGTTAATTTTGTTAGTAGATCTGCATGTCATAAGTATGAGAGATTTTGACATTATCCTGGGGATGGATTGATTGGGTAGTAATCGTGCTACCATTGTATGTTTTGAGAAGTAAGTAATATTTCGAAGGCCAGGAGAGAAAGAATTCAAATTTTATGGGTCAAAGATTAAAGCACTTTCCCGTTTCATCTCAGCTTTACAGGCGAAAAAGTTGCTTAAGAAGATAAATTGCCAAGGTTTTCTTGTAAATCTCACTGGTACCCCATCTGAAGAAGTATCGTTGGATAACATACCAGTAGTTCGGGAGTACGCCGATGTATTTCCAGACGATCTAGTAGGCATACCGCCTAATAGACGAGTAGAATTCACGATAGATCTTAAACCTGGTGCTGCACCCATATCAAAGGCTCCGTATCGGATGGCACCAAAAGAATTGCAAGAGCTTAAAATGGAATTGGAAGAACTTTTGGATAAAGGGTTTATCCGACCAAGTGTTTCTCTATGGAGAGCTCCTGTACTGTTTGTGAAAAAGAAAGATGGATCGATGAGAATGTGCATCGACTACCGTAAGTTGAATAAATTGACGATCAAGAACAAGTATCCACTCCCAAGAATTGAAGATTTGTTTGATCAATTGAAGGGTGCATCTGTGTTTTCGAAGATCGACTTGAGGTCGGGCTATCATCAACTAAAAATCAGGTCATCAAATATACCAAAGTCAGCATTCTGTACTCACTATGGGCATTATGAATTTACAGTAATGCCCTTTGGACTGACGAATGCTCCAGCGGTATTTATAGATTTAATGAATCGAGTTTTTCATCAATATTTAGATCGGTTCGTCATTGTGTTCATTGATGACATCTTGATTTATTCCAAGAATCCTGAGCAACATCAAGAGCACCTGAGAATAGTATTGGAGACCTTGTAGGGAGAAAAGTTGTATGCCAAATTTTCGAAGTGCAAATTTTGGTTGGACCGAATAGGGTTCCTTGGACATGTTGTAACGACCAAGGGAATTGAAGTAGATCCATCCAAGGTTGAAGCTGTGTCAAATTGGCCGACCTCATCAAATGTTGGAGAAATAAGAAGTTTTCTAGGTTTAGCCGGCTATTATCGACGTTTTATAGAAGGATTCTCTAAAATAGCTAGTCCCATGACACAATTGACTCGAAAGGGGGTTAAGTATGTTTGGTCCGAGAGGTGTGAATAGAGTTTTCAAGAATTAAAGAACAAGCTAGTATCTGCACCAGTACTAGCTTTACCTGAAGGTTCAGAGGGCTACGTAATTTACAGTGCTGCATCAAAACTCGGTTTGGGCTGTGTATTGATGCAAAATAGAAAAGTGATAGCTTATGCTTCAAGACAGTTGAAGCAGTATGAGCAGAATTACCGGACACATGATCTTGAACTTGCGGTGGTAGTTCACGCCTTGAAAATTTGGCGCCATTACCTTTATGGAAGCAAGTGCGAAATTTACACCGACCATAAAAGTCTCAAGTACTTTTTCACCCAGAAGGAGTTGAATATGAGACAACGACGATGGTTGGAATTAGTAAAGGATTACGACTGCTCCATCCTTTACCACCCAGGTAAGGCAAATGTAGTCGCGGATGCTCTAAGCAGAAAGATTGTGGGTCAGTTGTCTGCATTGCAGTCGACATGAAATAATCTGATCAAAGACTTTGAGAGTATGAAAATTGAAGTATTAACTCCACCGGTACGAACGTCGGCAGTGATAGCAGGTTTGATAGTAAAGTCGACACTTAGAGATAGAATTTTGACAGCTCAAAAGGAGGATCCTTTCTTGGAAAATATCAGAACTGAAGTAGGAACTGACAAGAGGAAAGACTTTGAAATAGCTGAGGACAAGGCTTTGATGTTCAAAGGTCGAATATGTGTGCAAAAAGATGAAGGTTTGAGAATTGAGATTTTATCTGAAGCACATTCTGCTCGTTACGCTGCACATCCAGGGGGAACCAAAATGTATAAAGATTTGCATAATACATTCTGGTGGAGAAACATAAAAGGAGATGTAGCTCGTTTCGTGTCAAAATGTTTGGTGTGTCAACAAGTGAAAGCAGAGCATCAGAGGCTGTCAGGGCCATTAAATCCAATGGATATACCGAAGTGGAAATGGGAAAAAATTGCAATGGATTTTGTTTTGGGTTTTCCTATATGGGCAAGAGATCATGATGCCATCTGGGTTGTGGTAGACCCTTTGACAAAATCTGTGCATTTTCTTCCCATTCGAATGAATTTCACTCTGGAACAATTAGCACAATTGTATGTCAAAGAAATTGTTAGACTGCACGGGATACCAACATCCATCGTATCGGATAGAGATCCGAGGTTTACCTCAAATTTTTGGAAAAGTCTTCAAGGAGCTTTGGACACTAAATTGAAATTTAGCACAGCTTATCACTCCCAAACCGACGGGCAATCAGAACGCACTATTCAAATCCTTGAGGATATGTTGAGAGCATGCGTCTTGGATTTGGGTGGTAAATGGGAAGGCCACCTACCGTTGGTAGAATTCGCATACAATAATAGTTTCCAAACTACTATCGGCATGGCACCATATGAGGCACTGTATGGTCGTTGATGTCGTTTACCAATTTGTTGGGACGAAGTCGGCGAGAGGAGAATTTTAGGACCAGAGTTGGTTGAGAAAACAGTAGAGGCAATAGACAAGATCAGGACTAGAATTAAGACAGCGCAGGACCGTCAGAAGAGTTGTGCCGATCAAAGAAGAAAGGAATTAGAATTCGGGGTCGGCGAAAATTTTTTCCTAAAGGTGGCTCTTATGAAAGGGATACTACGTTTTGGTAAAAAAGGGAAACTAAGACCGCGTTTCATCAGCCCATTTGAAATTCTTGAAAGGATTGGAAATATGGTGTATCGTTTGGCATTGCCACCTCAGCTCTCGTCGGTGCATGACGTTTTCCACGTTTCGATGTTAAGAAAATACATATATGATCCTACCCATCTGGTAAAATATGAGGCTTTGGATTTAAGGAATGATATGACTTACGAGAAAGCGCCTGCGGTAATCCTAGAAAGAAAGGTCCATGTCTTGAGAAATCGGGAGATCCCATTAGTTAAAGTTCAGTGGGGGTAGACATGGGGAAGATGGAATCACTTGGGAAAGAGAAGAGGATATCTTAGATAAGTACCCGAACCTTGTAAACCATGTAAGACATGAGGAAGATGGAATCACTTGGGAAAGAGAAGAGGATATCATAGATAAGTACCCGGACCTTGTAAACCATGTAAGTTAAATTTTGAGAACGAAATTATTTTAAGTGGGGAGGGTTGTAACAACCGAACTTTTTTTTGCATTTTTTTTATTTCACGTAAATATTTTAATTACACTTGGCATCGTTTCAAACCTTATAGTTCATTTTAAATATTTTTTCCACGTTAAATGTTGCACGCGGTTGCTTTAAATTTTAATTGACAAAAAAAATGAAGTATTATTTTATCACCAAGCTTCGTTAATTTTTCCTACATCGAATAAATGTTCTTGGTTTTATTTCTTGATTTATTTTGGTATATGCTAGTCCAACTTTCAGCAAAGAAAAACCGCCCCTTATTATGTCAAAATATGTAAGCTTGTAGCACAAAAAGTTCACCCATAATTAACTCCAAACAACCCCTTACATCATGCCATTTACCATCAAACAAACAGCCCCTACAGAAACAAAAATAAAACTGCCTCCCATGACATGAAGAAACCGTCCAGCAGCCCCTTTTTCTAGCCATGTTCACTCCATTTCTTCCCATCACCAAGTAACTAAACTTCTCCACCACATTAACCTACCATAAGGTCACGTTTCCCCCCCCCCACCCCACCCCACCCCCAAATCAGACCAAAAAACGCCCCAACGGTGTAGAGATTTTCCCCAGTTTTCAGCCAAAACCAGCAGCCTCCATGATCAGCTAACTGCTCCACAACTTCCCACTTTCTTTCCCCCCACTCTCCCTCATTTTTTCAGCCCTCAATATAACCTATTTCTCCCTCCAAATCCACCCCAAACTCGTTCACACAGCAGCCCAGAAAAATCAGTTCCTAAGTTAAGCAAAAACTCTCTTTTTCCCTCTTCAAAATTTGGACTTAAGCTCCAGCCATTTGTTGTTTTATTTCTTCTTATTTTCTAGCAACATCCCCCTCATTCATCTCCCAAAACTTGGCACTAAAATACTTATCAAAAACTCCAATATATCCTCCCTGCAACTTTTGGCAATTGCTGTCCCAAAATCCTGGCACTTTTCCTCCAGTTTTCGATCCAACAGTGAGCATTTTCCAACACTTTTCATCACTTTCGATCCAGATTTTCGGCCAGCAGTAAGAGGGCCTTAACCTTGCTTTTAATTCGAAAAATTTCCTTATATATATATACATCTATAGATATAGTGTACGGTCTTGGTTTAGAAAGCTATAGAAACCATTTTCTTAATCAAAACTTCAACCGAAAACTCATTTTGAGGTAGTTTTACTTAATGTTTTTACTGCAATTTTAAATGATGTTTTGGAAAAATTATGATGTTATTTGAATGTCATGCAAACTTATTTATGAAGAAACTTATGATAGTGATTGAAAGTAATCACTTTAACATGTTTGTGATTGAAAGAAATCACGTATGATGATGATGATGATGATGTTATGTGGTGTCGGCTACCATTTTTTATGATATGATCTACGTTTCAAAAATCATGGCATGTCAAATTCATGTTTAAGTAAAATTTTCCACATGTCATAAGTATTGCTGCTGAGTGTTTCTTATGAAATACTCACCCCCAAACGAATAATTTTTCAGATTGAACTGATCGGCGTTGATGTGGTGGCGGTAGACTAATGAGCATGTCATGAAAAGTCTTATATAGTTTATGTTTAGACGTCGAAATGATCGAGTCAATTATGATGTAATTACTTATTTTAAGTATTTGATTCAGTATTTAATTATGTAATATGTATGGAAGACAAGATGTTGGTTTAATTGCCGTTCAAAGTTTTAAATTGGAAATGTCTTAGATTCATTTTCAAACTTTTCAGCTTACTGTCCCCTTTTCGAAAAATCATAACTTTTTCTAGGGTTGAAGATTTTGAGTGAATTTAGTTTCTATGTAAAGCCCTATATGTGTTCTAATAATATAAATTGGAATCACTTCAAAACTCCATCGGATGAATTTATTTTGGACGTTTGAACGGGCTGCCTTAAGGTACCCAGGAATTTTTTCAAGTAACTTTGGCTATATTTTTCGCCTACCAAATGACGTAGATAAAGTTTGAAATTTTTACATTTTGTAGTATACAGTCCCAAGTATCTACAGTTTAAATTTCATATTTTTTTGAGTTCTTTTGGATGGTCTAATAAATTGTGGCGACACCTATCACGGTCTAGACAAAACTATGAAATTTTGAAGAAAATTCCTTTTCCCTTGCACGCTTGTCATTTTTCCGCAACAATTAAATTTTTAAAACCCTTCAAAGGCATGGGAAATATTATTTGGAGTCGTCAAATAAAATTTTAGAGATTATTTTAGTGACTCTCCAGGTTGAGAAAATCCGGGGCGTTACATTGATACCTAACTTGAATTCTCCTTATATTCATTCTTCGAAGAAAACTCAATTGAGAACTCAATCTGGCTACTAAAACAGGTTTAACGAATAGTGGAATCTATTTCGATTACTTATAGTAATCTCATCTCGACATCTCATCAAGGAGACCAGATCACGGACAGAACATAATCACTTTGTCTCATCCCAGCACAACCTAAAATTATCTGAGGTGATTGCTCATGTAAGTGAACCAATATCAACATGTTCGACATATTTTTGTGTGCATAAAAATCAATCATCTATTAATCACAATAATAGATTACACATAATATATGAACTCAAAACATTGTTCATTAATGGACATTCAAGAGTTTACAATATACGTAACTAAATTATACGCAATCCTAGAGATTTGACATGTGTTATAAAGACATCTCTAGGTATCGGTTTGGTAAATGGATCAGCTACTATATTATGCGTAAAAATGTACTGCAAAGTCACTTGTTTCTTTGCTATGATGTCTCTTACAAAATTATATTTTATATCAATATGTTTGGTTCTGGTGTGATACTTTGGATCCTTCGTATATGCAATAGCAGCCTGACTATCACAATAAATTAATCCCATATCACCACTAAGGACTTTTAGATGCTGAAAGCACTTTTTTAACCAAACAACTTCTTGTACTACTGAAGCACAAGCCACAAATTATGCCTCCATTGTAGACAAGGAAATGAATGTTTGTTTCTTGCTACTCCAAGAGATGGCGCCATTATTAAGCAAGAATGCATATCCAGAAGTTGACTTGCGCTCATCTAGGTCTCCACCCCAGTCATCATCTGTGTATCCTTTTAAGCGCAAATCATTTCCTTGATAACATAAGGAATAATCAATAGTACGTTCCAAGTATCTCAATATCCTCTTGACTGCTTTCCAATGTCCTCTTCCAGGATTAGACTGATACCTGCTGACTAGACCAACAACATAACAAATATCTAAGCGTGTACACATCATAGCGTACATCAAACTCCCAACTGCACTGGAGTACGGTACTCTGGACATTTTTTTTAAGGAATATTAGGGCACATGCGTAGACTTAGAGTTTCGCCTTTAGATATATGAGTATCAATTGGGTTGCAATTCTCTATTTTGAAACATTCAAGAACCTTCTTTATATATGACTCTTGTGACAGAGAAAGAAGTCTCTTAGAACGATCTCTGTGGATTTTAACACCAAGTATGTAATCTGCTTCACCCATGTCATTCATTTCAAAATTAGAAGACACCATTTCTTAATGGTCTTAATATACTCCTTATCATTCCTAGCCAATAAGATATCGTCTACATAAAGAGATAAAATTACAAATTTTCCATTCGACCTTTTCACATAAATACAGTGATCTTCGTCCATCATAACAAAGTTATATGAGATTACATCTTTGTCAAATCTCAAGTACTACTGTCTCGAAGACTGTTTTAGGCCATATATTGATCTTTGCAATTTACAAACTTTATTATCTTGGCCTTGTTCAACGTTGCATGTAGATTTCTTCATCCAATTCTCCATTGAGAAAAGTAGTCTTTACGTCCATTTGATGTAATTCTAAATCTAAATGTGCCACTATGGCTAAGAGCAGACAAACAATATGGCTAAGAGCAGGCAAACAATAGTAAATCTCACTGCTGGTGAAAAGGTTTCTTCATAATCTATACCCTCTTGTTGGGTATAACCTTTCACCACAAAGCGAGCTTTATACCCATCTATGAACCCATCAACCATTCGCTTTATCTTGAGAACCCATTTGTTCCCAATAGCTTTCCGACCAGACAGAAGATCAACCAAGTCCCAAACTTGATTAGATTTCATAGACTCCATCTCCTCTTCAATTGCTTTCTTCCACTTTTCATTTGTAGGGCCTGATAGAGCTTTATGAACAGATCTAGGCTTTTCATCGTCTTCTGGAGATACTAGAAAAGCATGCCATTCAATTTCAAAATGACGTTTAGGCATATTTTTCCTTGTACTCTTATGAAGTGGAAGCTCCATAGTGACCTTGTCACTTGGAGACAATTTGCTCCCACTTGGATCAGAAGGTGGAACTCAATCATTTTATCAAAGACAACCCTATCATCTAATTCAAATAAAGGTTCTCCCTTTTTAATTTTTCCTCTGCTAGGAAAATCATTTTCAATGAATGTCACATCGCGTGACTCTATCTCGGTTATAGTCTCATCCTAATTTTTACCTAGAAACACATATCCTTTGGACTGGTCTGGGTATCTTATATAGATATACTTTTTGCCTATTTGACCCAACTTTCCAAATTTACTTGAGAAATCATAGATGTATCCAATTGATCTCCAGGGTCTAAGACCACTTAAATCAGGTGATCTACCTGTCCAAAGCTAATACGGTATTGTAGGCATCGATTTTGAGGAAACTCTTATAAGGATGTAAGTCACACTTAACAAAGCATCTCCCCAAAAGAAAATAGGTAAGTTAGCTTGCACCATCATAGACCTCATCATTTCAAGCAATGTCTTATTTCTTCTCTCAGCAACACCATTTTGTTGTGGTGTATTAGGAATAGTTAACTGCCTAATAATTCGTTTATCATTACATAGTTCTTTGAACTCATCGGATAGATATTCACACCCTCGATCAGTTCTTAAGGCTTTCACCTTTCTGTCTATTTGATTTTCTACAACATTTAAAAATCGTTTAAAGCATTCTAATGCCTCCGACTTATGAGAAATCAAATATACATAACCATACCACGTGAACTCATCTATAAAAGTAATGAAATAAGATGCTCCATGTCTTGCCCTCACATTCATAGGACCACATATATCTGAATAGACTAATTGCAATGAAAGTTTGGCTCTCAAAACTTTACCGAATTGTTTTTGTGTTGTTTTTCCTACTAGACAATGCTCACAAGTAGGCAATAAAACCTTAGAAATTGAACCTAGTAAGCCCACTTTAGCCAACCTATTCATTCTCTCTTGCCAAATATGCCCTAATCTTCCATGCCATACACATGTATCAACAATCACATTTTTAGAAGAAGATACATTCATAGAAAAACAACAATTAGCATAATAGTTATAAGTGTTTGGTTCATAATCCAACACTAGAAAACCACCAGACAAATATTTAGATCTGTAATAGACATCACCATTACTAATATGAACAAAATTACCACTAAAATTCAAACTGAAACCTAATCTTAAAGAATAGTAACTAAAATTAGTTCCGTCGTATTCCTGGTACAAACAAGACATCATGAAGGAGAATAGTACGGCCACCACGTAAATGCAACTTGCATGTATCGGTTCCGTTCACAACCACTATTTTATCGTTGTCGACATATATCCATTTTGTACTAGTTGGAAATCGGCGGAACTCCACAAATGCCTCTCTATCCCTAGTTATATGGTCCATCGCTCTTGAGTCTACAATCCACATAGGATAAGATTCAGGAAGCGAAATAGTGCTAGAAACATAAACAGCACTAAAAAAAAGTATTAATAAGAACTACCTTCTTTGGCTCAGGGCAATCCCGAGAAAAGTGACCCAACACTTGATAGTTGTAGCATTTCAGCTTACTCTTGTCTTTCTTGTTACGCAACCATTTTCCCTTTTTGTTATGTTTGGGTTTGTTCTTTTTAGGTCCCTGTCCAATCTCTTTTCCTTTTTCTTTTCTGCCTTTGTTTCTGTTCTTCTTACGCTTAAAGTCCAAAGCTTTGCCAGAACTAGACTCAGCTACAAAAGCACGTTCTAGAGATTTAGCTGCTCCAAGCCGCTCATTCTCTAGTTCAAAATGGCGGGCAGCATCAGCAAAAGTTTTGATGATATCATTATGAGTCAGATTGAGTATTAGATGTTCCTAGTAATCAGGAAGAGAGCAGATCAAAGTCTGAACTTGTTGCTCATCAGAGAGAATATGACCAACCGACTTCAGTTCTCTGATTATCTTAGACAGAATCCTTCATGCTGTGTGATATTGTGATCCTGAGACTTTTTATAAGTGTCAAACTTAATAGTCAACTATTTGAGCCTAGTCACGCTAGTACCACCATATTTCTCTCTCAGATACACCCAAATATCATGAGCAGTTGGAAATTGCTCACACTCATAAATGAGACATCCACAACAGAACTAACCAAAATTCCACGTGCAGTGGAATCTTTGTTTTTCCATGCTTGGTAAGTTTCGTAATCTCTTTTGTGTTGAGCAGTCTGACCCACAACTAGGTCTTCCATCACGTGGTCATTGTCCTCAAGGCAGTCCTGTCCCTCTAACACATGCCAAATTTTATGGCGCCAAGTGTTATAGTTATCGCTATTCAATTTGTCACCCTTATTTAGGTAAGTAATGATATTCTTTGATGCCATGGTTTGTCAATGTTTTAGAGACAATCATATAAATGTCCATTTATGCACACATGTCATTTTGTACTCATACAAATTAAATTTTATGATAATTTAACACTAGGTATAGAGTCGAAAGTTCACTAAGTTCTCAATCATCATCCATTATTCTAATGTTTCATTATCACAAAAATTAATTTCATAATACAAAAATAATAATTTTATGTGAGAATTACATAAACTCTTCCAACCTTAGAATTTCTACTGAATAAATCAATTAAACATGTACAATGTAAACAAGATATTTTGAGCGTATTCACTAAAACATAAAAAAAATGTCATTTTTATACATACGATTTTATCCAATTATTCTGAATATAACTACTAGACATTGAAAGATGACTCGATGCATTTTCTTCTCCTCACAAATATATGGTCCCGTATGCACTACTTCTAGGTACATTGCTTCAAGATACTTTATATATTGTACTAGGTTATGTCTTAAATCCATTTCACGATTTTGATAAGCTCATAGCTTTTCAACACATTCTTTAGCCCGTAATCTTTTAGCATTCCCTCCAAGGTTGTTAAAAATGTGCATAAATCTAACCATATCTGATTAAGCACGGGAAGACGGAAACAAATCAAATGGATCACCAAACCAAATTAAGACTCACACTATTCAAGAAAGCACAATAATATTCTATTTAAAATCAGAAAAAATTTAACACCAAAATCATGATTTTCTGACTTAAATCTAATTTTTTTTCTTAAAAATAATAACAATATATGAGCATCTCGAAAAACTCTCACTAGGAAACGACACCCTCAACCAAATATTCTGGATTTAATATAAAAAATTTCAGAATTTAATTCACTTAGAAAATATTTATTATGTATTTGTAAATGAATTTTATTTAAACATAAATATATAAAAAACTATTTTCAAAAGAAAAAATTATATTGAACTCAAATAATAAATTCAAAATATTATGGGGACCATTTTGAAAATTTTAGAATTGCGAAAAGGTCCCTCACCACTCTCATACACCGAATCAAAAAATCTGCCCTTTTTTTTTAAATCCAAAAAAAAAAATTAAGAAGATCAAATTGGAAATACCATAATATTAAGGAGAGCATTCTGCAATTTTCAAATATTTTCAAAATAATCCCCACGTGAAGCTCTTTCATGCATAATTTTGTTTTTGTTTTTTTAATTCCAAAAATCTTTCCTACTCTCAGCACTCGGAGAATGCACCACACTCGCCACCTTATGGGTCTGTTCCTCTAATTTTGACGTTCTGAGTTCATCTGTGTGGTCAGATTTCATAAATAACATACATAATGTAGTGTTTGGAATAACAACATAACGGACGGAGAGTGAGGAAATGAAAAAATAATGTTCATCTTCTTCAAAAAAAAAATGCAGATTTTTGAGCAAAATGACCGAAACTTTAAATCTTCATAACTCCTTCGTTTTAAGTCCAAATTAAAAGTTCTTTATACTGTTAGAAAGCTCATGAAAATACCTTTCTAAACATACCAATTTTATAACACGAAAAGCAGCAAACAGAAAACGATCATGTTATGAAGTTTCGGTTATTTTAACTAGGGTTTCGTTTTTCTCTTGAAATATAAATCCAAACTATGTGAAATTTTGTAGGCATGTTCTACATCATGATATGAACGTATGGTATAAATTTCACAAATTAATGTTCAGTATTTCATATTGTGCCATTAGTGTGTTCAAACTTTAACAAATGATATTTATTCAGATTTCTTGCATATATTTCCATACCAAAACATTTTCAGTACATTAACATGCAAGGAAACAACCTAAAAAAGCTTTGATACCAATATAATATTCTATAACATGCTTCTACCGAATACAAAAGTGGTAGAACTTACTTGAAAATCTAAGATCAATAGGTTGAATCACTTGCCTTGTTTACTTGTTATGATTCGATCAAAATGCTGCTCTTTGTTCTAGAAACTCAATCACAATAGAAAGAGTTTAATCTCTACAATCCAAGAACCGATTCTAAGATAGTTTTCAAGACACCAACTTCATGTTTTTCTTATCTCTCTCTTTATGCACGAATTTTTACTTCCATATGCAGAGATTATCTTGGGTAGTGGGAGTTGATGGAAGTTATATGAGGTGGGGAGTTAAGTTTCAAATTTAAACCTTAACTCCTCCCTCCAAAATTATTTTCATGCAACTTGGATCAGGTCAACCCACATGGACGACCAGTTTCATTCCAACACATAGAAAGAAAGATTTGTTGCAGATAATGGAGTTTCAGATATGAGATATCATAAGGGTTGATATTGCATTGGCATTTAGCATTTTTGCTTTGTCTAATAGATCTAACACATACTTCCCATTAGACAAATATAGGCTTCCATCATAGAGTCTCTAATCTTCAACCCTACCATCGCCAAATCCTTTAAAGCAAAGTTCTGATACAGATAAGAATAAAAGACTAGATTGAAGTAGGTTGGCTTGTTAGTAAATCAATAACTTCATATAAAGCCAAATTTTATATGAGCCCTAAATATTTGATCTTGGAACATAATGATTTTCATGTCATCAATAAAGCAATTAGGCATACCTTGATCCATTGATAAAAATTAAAGAAATAAAACCTGCAAGATAAAGAGAAACCAGAAAACCAATAAATTGTTTTGTCTTTTCACCTCTCTGTAATTGAACGTATATTATTTGATGGAATAAATTCACATTTATATTTGAGAGAGGCGGTATCTAATTGGCTTTAAAACCGCTCACTTTCCATCAAAGTATGCAGTTAAGAAATTGTTGGGAATTTGTTTAGTAATGTTGGTTTTGACCAACTTTGACTAATTATTTAAGCAGTGCCCGTTAGTTGAGTATGAGAATTGTAAGGTTAAACGTGTTTTACTTTTTGAGTAGATTAACATAGTATATTTAGTTGCTCGAACAAATTTTGGGTGAATGAGAAATTAAGGCCCAAAGTGAATCGCTTAAATACACGAATATTGTTGAAAAATAGGATTAGAATATTGCGGAATATTCTAGAATTTGTTTGGATGAAAAGTCATATTTTTTTGGACATGTCATTTCTTAACAGTCACATATTTTTATCTTAGAGACATGTCTTTTGGACATGTGCTTTTCCAACAAGACATGTCTTTTAGACGTGCCTTTTTATGAAGTTGTGTCTTTGATACACAACTTTTTAGATATTATAAATATGCCCCTTATGATTGCAAACTAAATCACTTTACTTTCAACCAAATGTCTCTACACTTTTTGCATAAATCATTTCAGTATAGAAAGAATTTTGTATATAATTCAAGTCCATTTTTCATTTAAAGAGAGAACAAAATATTGTTCGGTTCGTTGTTCTCGTAATTTTGAGCTCTACTATTACGAGAAGTGATTGTTGTATCTTGGAAGACGTGTGCTGAGAAATTATAAGCACCTATGCGGGGCAATTTCTTCTTAAGGCAAGAGTCAAACTCTTATCTCGACGGAATCAAATTCTTCATTTCTCGATATTTGTGTAAATCGTAATTTTGTTCGTTTTCTATGCATGTGATTAAATTGTCATTATATAAATAATGCACTAATTTTACCAACAGAAACAGCCACTTCTCAATTGGCAAATTAGATTTTAGCATTATAAAACCATTTTAATTAATTCATTTAGTAATATTAAGTGGGCCACAATTAATAGGTCTTACATTCTCCCACTTGGCCCGTGTAATATTGCCTCGTTATGTGGTTTATAATACAATGCGTATATCATAAGCTAAAATCTCTCGTACATTGATAACTTAATATATTATCCTTAAGTAAAGACCAATAAGAGTCATGGCAGTTGTACACCATTATTTCGACACAGTCCCTTCCATGTACTACGATATTAGTCCTCACTTAACATGATATGTAATGAGAAGTTCAATAATTTTATAACAATAATGTCATCGTAATGACTATCACTGTCAGCATTCACATAATCCATTCATGTACATATACAAGCAATTAAGACAAGAATAACACTTTTGTCAAAAACAATACATAATTGATCTCAGAGTGCCAAATACACAAACATCATAATTTACATAATGTCAATGATCATTTCCAATAATGCCCATTCTTTCGAGATGTTCATTAAATATCTTTGGTGGCAATCATTTTGTTAGTGGATTTGCAATCATAAGATTGGTGCTAATATGCTCAATTGACACTCTTTGTTTTTGAACTTCTTCTTTAAGAGCAAAGTACTTCAATTCCATATGTTTAGCACCTTTAGAGTACTTGTCCTTCTTTAAAAAGAAGATCGCTACAGAATTATCAAAATAAAGTTTCAACGGCTTGGCTATACTGTTGACAATCCAAAATCCTAAAATAAAGTTCTAGAGCCAATTTCCTTGATAAGTAGCCTCAAAACATGCCACAGACTCAGCTTCCATAGTGGATGCATCAATGACTGACTGCTTCACACTTTTCCATGATATTACCCCTCCAACTAAGAAGAACAAATAGCCAAATGTGGATTTTCTGGTATCAACACATCTAGAAAAATCTGAATCTGAATATCCAATGAACTTCAAATTATCAGATCTCCTATAGGTGAGCATCTGGTCTTTCATTCCTTGCAAGTATCTCAATACTTTTTTTGTAGCTTTCAAATGTTCAAGTCTTTGATTACTTTGAGACCTGCCCAGCATTCCGACACCAAAAATGATGTCTAGTCTGGTACAAGTCTGAGCATACATTAAGCTTCCAACAACAGATGCATAAGGAATATCTACCATTTGTTACCTTCCAATTCATTCTTTGGAAATTGCATGAGACTAAACTTGTCTCTTTTCTGAATTGGAACAACACTTGCTGAACATTTTTCCATCTTAAATCTCCGTACGACTTTATTGATATATGCTTTTTGAGACAACCCTAACAAATCTTTGTGACCTATTTCAGAATATTTTATTTCCAATCACATAAAATGCCTCTCCCATATCTTTCATTTCAAAGTTCTCAGAGAGGAACTTCACAGTTTCATATAAAAGACCAAAATTGTTAGTAGTGAGCAAAATATAATCAACATACAGAATCAAAAAAAAATAAACTTACTCCCACTGACCTTTAGATATATACATCGATCAACGATGTTTTCCTTAAATCCAAAGGAAGTAATGGTATTATTGAACTTAAGATACCATTGACGAGAAGCTTGTTTAAGTCCTTATATTGATTTCTTTTGTTTACACACCATGTGTTCATTTCTTTCAATTGGAAGACCTTTATGTTGGTCCATGTAAACTTCTTCATCTAAATTTTCATTTAGAAATGTGGTTTTTACATCTATTTGATGTAGCTCTAAGTCATGATGAGCTACTAAAACCATTATAATTCAGAACGAGTCTTTCTTAGAGACAGGCGAAAAGGTCTCTTTATAGTCAACGCCATCTTTCTGTGTAAAACCTTTGGATACAAGTCTAGCTTTATAGCATTCGATATTACCATTAGAGTTGTGCTTGGTCTTAAAGACCCATTTACACCCAACTCTTTTATACGATTCAGGTAATTCAGCGAGATCCCAGACTTCATTATGCTCCATAGATTTTAGCTCATCTTTCATAGCATCTAACCATTTATTAGAATTATCACTCTCAATGGCCTTTGAAAATGAAACTGGGTCGTTATCAACAATTCCTAAGTTAAATTCAGACTCTTGCAAGTAAACAACATAAGCATTAGGAAAACAACATAATCATCAGGAATAGCAAGTATACGATGTCTTTCTAATCTTATTAATGATATTTCTTGTGGTTTGTGCAGGTTCATTAATAGAAACTTTATTTTGAGGTGTTTGATCATTCATTTGTTGTTCTGAAAAATTGT
The DNA here is from genome assembly GCA_030279155.1 of Forsythia viridissima. NCBI lineage: Eukaryota > Viridiplantae > Streptophyta > Magnoliopsida > Lamiales > Oleaceae > Forsythia > Forsythia viridissima. Next base: position 25,647,691 of record CM059041.1, on the reverse strand, counting down.
CATGTCGTTCAACGATATAACAACATTAGAAGAAGTTGAGGGCAAACGAACTTGAACTCTAACTTCTAGAATTTCTACATTTTGTGGTTCTACACTCCCACTAACTTCACCATTTTCAATGAAACTAGAATTTCTAGTTTCAACAATTCTAGTACTATGATTAGGACAATAAAATCTATACCTCTTTGATTTTTCTAGATAACCAATGAAGAAACCACTGATTGTTCTTGAGGCCAATTTCTTTTCATGTGGATTATAAATTCTTGCTTCTGTCTAGCAACCCCAAACATGCAGGTGCCTTAAACTGGGTTTTCTTCTAGTCCACGGTTTAAAAAGTGTCTTTGGAACCGCCTTACTAGGAACCCTATTATGTAAATACATGGCAGTCTTCAATGCATACATCCACAAAGAGACAGGTAAAGAAGAGTTGCTTAACATACACCTAACCATTTCTATTAGAGTACGAATACACCTTTCAACTACACCATTCTGTTCTGGTGTGCTTGGCCTAGTGTATTGAGCACATATGCCACGTCTTTCAAGAATTTTAGCAAATAGACTCGGGTGTTGTCTAGTTTCATTATACATTCCATAATATTCACCACATCTATCAGATCTAATGATTTTCACTTTTCTGTCCAATTGTCGTTCAACTTCATTGATAATGATCTCTAAGGCACTTACAATTTGAGACGTTTCATGTAACAAATAGACATAACCATAACAGTAAAAATCGTCAATAAAGGTGATAAAATACTTTTCTCTACTAAAATATGGAACATCAAAAGGCCCACATATATCAGTGTATATTATCTCAAGAAGTTGTGTGCTTCTTGTGGCTCATTTATTTGTGTGTTTGGTTTGTTTACCCTTAATACAATCCACACACACTCCATGATCAATAAAATCCAAGTCAGGAATGATTTCATTCTTTACTAATCTTTCTATCATTTCCTTGGATATATGACCTAAATGTTTGTGCCACGAGTTAGCAGATCGTTCATTTAATAAACTACGTTTAGTACCAATATTATGATGCAGAGTTAAAAGAGTCTCGACAAAAAGGTTATCAAGCTTTAATTTGTATAAGCCATCACAAATAATAGTGGAACCAATAAGATAACAAACTCAAACATCCATTTCCACCATCATAAAAATATCCAACAGAATCAAGTTTTCACAAGGAAACTAAATTGCGAGAAATAGAAGGTACATAAAGAGTTTGAAACAAATATAATCATGTATAGTATCTAAAATCAAATGATAGGTTCCGATGGCTTCAACTGGAGCTTTGACTCGATTGTCTATGAAAACAAACTTTTCATTTGGATTTAAAATATGGATTGAAAGGAATCCATGCGTCGTATTGGAGACATGAGTGGTACATCCAGAGTCAATCCACCAAGTATTATAAGGAACTTCTGCCAAATTAGATTCGAAACATACATAAGCAATAGCTTTACCTTTATTTTCGCACCATGTCTTACGTTTTAGGACGTCTTTCTAATAGTGCCCAGGTTTGCGACAAAAATGACCTGTATATTTCTTTGGTTCTTTCTTGTGGATTTGGGCAGAAGACTCATTTATCTTTAGTGGTCCTTGCTTAATGCCCTTTCCAGACTTCTTCTTATATTTCTTTCTAGCTCTTTGATGACTTACAAGATGAACAAAATGAGATTCTTGATTCTTAAGCCTTGTCTCTTTTTTCGTTTGTCAAGGTGTTATAGTTCATCTAGAATGGACCATACTCAGGAGGTGAGGAGTTGATTATAAACTATACCAGGAAGTTCTCATCCACACTCATTCCAAAAGTCTTAAGTCTTGCTCTAATGTTACTCATTTCAATAACATGCTCATGCATGGTATGTAAACCATCAAATTTCATGGTGGTTAAGGTACCCATCAGTGTGCAAACAAGTGATTTATCAGCTGTTCGAGGGTGTTCTTTCACAAACTTCATGTGTTCCTTAGCAATTTTAGTATTGGGAATAGTATACTCGATGTTCTTTGCTAAGGTCATACGCATAAACATTAGGCTCATCTGTTGGATCTTTCCCAAGCCCTATGGATTGGAAAGATGTATCATCAACACTGCTCTCCTCAGTAAGATCAGAAGGTTTCTCAACTTGAAGTGCCAAGTCTAAGTCTAAGACACATAAGTTGAACTGGACTTGCTCACACGAGTTAGAAAAATTGAGCCCATTGAAAAGTGGTACAGATGAAGCATGTGAATGCAGATATACGGGAATAGATATTGCAAAATATAAATGCTCAAATATAAATGTTTTGAGTTTTGATTTAAATACTTGGTTCAGATTCAAATAACTTAACACTAAATGTATACCGTAGTTCTCATTAGGTTGATACTATGTTATACAATCATAATAAACATAATGATGCTAATTTTAATTTCACTTAATTGAAAATTTAATATACTCTAATCAGACATGTATGTTATCTTTGGATATACAAAATACATCTAACTAGGTTTATCAATTAACCACAATCATGTTTAATATTAATAAAATCAATTGATTTACCTTTGGGCAATCCTTAACAATTTTTATAATCTATGAACGTCAATATACTCATGACAACAATAATCTTAATGTCATCTTCATTTATAAGCATCAATCTGTCATTAGTAATTGACAAGTACCATAAAGTTTGGCCACTTTGTGACTAACAAACCACATAAATTGAACATTAACATTACATAACATGATTGACATAAATAATTGAACCTACAAAAAATTCGATTTTGTAAAATATAAAACAATGTACGGTATCTTTATCCATATTACTGATGCCAACATTGATGGGTAAAATTCTTGTATTAATGTTGTCCACTAATTGAAGTTCAAACTTCTAGGAAAAAAATATAAACAGAGAAAAAATTGGCGGTGATTCAATTTTCTCTTTTCCCTAAGAAACATTATTAAATGGTAACTTTTCAATTTAGCGTATGACAAAAGGAAACACACCTAATTCCACATCAATTGGATAGAAAATTGGAATTTAATAAATACTAAGGTAAATTGGCAATTTGATGATGCAAAACCTTGATACAATATTTTCAATCAAAAGAAAACACATATATAACCAACGTGTATTATGATTCCAATTTATAGAATTACTGTAATTGCAGCGAAATAATAATTAACATAAATTTTAGTTTGTAAAACTATAAACTCAATCAAAAAACCATAAGTTTCTAAACCGTGCTGTGATACCATATGTTAGTAAATCAATAACTCCATATAAAGCCAAAATTTATATGAACCATAAATTTTTGATCTTGGAACTTAATGATTTTCACATTATCAATAAAACATACCTTGATTCATTGATGATAATTAAAGAAATAAACATTGCAAGATAAAGAGACACTACAAGAAATGTTGGCTGTAGCGACGACAAAAGTCACTGCTATAGGTCGAAAAGTCGCTGCTCTAATGTTACAGCAACAACAAAGTCGTCACCAAATGTCGTCTCTATATGGTAGTAGGTATAGTTTTGTTGCGACGATATTTTGTCGTCGCTATAATTGTAGCTTCTTTAGCGACGACTTGTCATCTCTATAGGAGTCAAATTTTTAATAATTAAGAAAAATTAATTTAATACACTTGATGGACTCCTGACCCGACCCGCTAATTATGTGCTTGAAACCCGACCCGCCAAAGGCCCGACCTGACCCACTATGTTTTGTAAAGTATTTTTTTTTATAGAATAATTGTAATGTGACTCGAACCCATAACCTAAGAGTTGTTAAGTTACAACCAGACAAGTGAATTCTTGTGATTATATTTGTTTCTATAATATATATTAGTTCAATGAGAAATATTTTCTATAATTGGTTATAAAGTAAAAAAATAAATATTAGTAAAAAATCAAATTTCCACACCTATTTCAAAAAAAAAAAAAAAAACTTACCTATAGAGACGACAATGTCGCCGCTATATGTAGATTTTGTCGTCGCTATAGGTGAAAAAAAAAACAGCAAAGCTCCTCGCCACCTTCTAAAACAAAAGCGACGACTAAGTTGATTTATAGAGACGACAAATGTCATCATTATATCTCTCCCTACACTATAGCGACGACATGAGTTTGTCGTCGCTATATACTCTATTCTATAGCGACGACAAAATAGTCGCCGCTATTTGTTGTCGCTGTTGCTACTATTTCTTGTAGTGAGAAACCAGAAAACCAAGAATATGTTCTTTCTTTTCACTTCTTTATAATTAAACGTACATTATTCGACGGAATAAATTCAGATTTGTAGGTGTAGGTAGAGAGAGACAGTTTCTAATTGGCCGGTCTTAAAGTTGCCCACTTTCCATCAAAGTACTCTACTTCTCATTTGGCTAATTGAATTTTAGCATTATAAAATTACTTTAATTAATTCATTAAGAATATTAAGTGGGCCACAGTTAACAGGTCTTGCATGGCTTTTTGTGACAATAATGTCATCCACGTGTACTAATATAAATATGCAATAAGACTTGGTGAACTTAAGAAATAGAAAAGAGTCTGCTCTAGAAGACTGGAAACCCAAGTGAAAGAGTTGAGACTTGAGCTTATCAAACCATGTTCTTCGAGCCTATTTAAGCCCATAAAGAGCTTTATTAAGTTTGCATTGCACGCAAGATTTTTGTTCAAATCCAAGTGGCTGGCACATGTAAATAGTTTTCTCAAGGTTTCCATTCAAGAAAGCATTATGGACATCCCAGTTATTTTTTATTTTTATTTTGTTTCAAGGCAAAATAATTCTTTTTCCATATCAACAACAATGTAGGAACCCGTGTAGTAGTTATTTCTGGTGTTGTTAAATTCTATAATTTTGTGTTCTCATGTTTTTGATGAAATGAGATGTTTATATGTTGGCCAAACCGGTAAGAAACGAGTTTTTCGGAACTAAGAAATGGGTTCGCAGGGACCAAAACGAAGTGTTCTTCAGAGCATCGATTCCACCGGTAATCCTTTGAAAAACATATGTTCAACGGCATGGTTTCTAGTAGATATTTTATGTATGGCTTAAAATTGATGTGGGTGCACTAAGTATGGTTTTTACTGAGCATTCCTTCCAATTTTTTGCTACAAATTAAACGATGGGTTGTTGATAGTGATGATGTAGTGAAGACGTGTGGTTGATAAATGTACCAGATAATTCATTTGATGGCTACAAGTAACGTTAATCAATTCTAAGATAGTTTTAGCTTAAGTGATATTTTAGAGACATTTCCTTTCATTTATGTTTATTTATGGTTTTGAACAAATTTGTCTGTGGTTTTAAGGATTGTAATCAAGTTTATTGTAATGATGTCATATTTCCCATATGTTTAAGTTGAAGATTGTGAATGTGGATTTTGTTTTATAAATCGTGGATGTGGTTATGGAATGCACGTTCAGCATCCCTTATTCCTATTATTGTAAAGTTAAGAAATCAAGTTTTGATATGTTCCAAGTCCACCGGTCCCTTCGAATGATTAAATTAGCGTTATTTACATGGGGGAAATGTTGATGAAATTAGTATGGTATTACAAGATAACAGAAAGAATGAAAAGCTGAATTCAAGAAAGAAAGCAGCTGCTGTATCTGTATATTAACAATGCATTACATCAGAATTGAATACAAGAAAGTCCAGTGGAGCTTCCATTTTATACAGCCACTTAACTAACCAAACTACTTTGTAACTAACTAACTAACTTTAACTAACTTTTAACCAACTAAACTAACTCCTTTTACAAAGTTTTCAAGACTCCCCCTCAAGATGGACCATATATATTCATTAGTCCCATCTTGCCTACTAATTCACGAAATTGTGTAGGCTGCAAAGCCTTAGTAAGAACATCAGCAATCTGGTTCTTGCTTGGTACATGTAGAGTCTTTAATAATCCAGCTTGAATCTTTTCTCTAACCAAATGACAATCTATCTCTATGTGTTTGGTTCTCTCATGAAAAACTGGGTTGGCAGCTATATGTAATGCAGCCTGGTTGTCACAATACAAAGTTGCAGGTCTTGAGTGTTTAATACCAAATTCCTTTAGCACGGATAGTAGCCAAACAAGTTCACATGTTGCATTTGCCATTGACCTGTATTCTGCTTCAGCAGATGACCTAGATACTGTGTTCTGCTTCTTAGACTTCCATGATATCATTGAGTCACCAAGAAATACACAATATCCTGATATGGACCTTCTAGTGTCAGGGCATGTTGCCCAATCTGCATCTGTAAAAACCTTCAACTGCACATCAGTAAGTGGGAAACTTGATTCAGCATATGCCTTTAAAGAAATGTTAGACTTAGAAGGAAAGAAAAGCCCTTGGCCAGGTGCAGATTTAATGTACTGGAGAACTTTATGAGCCGCTGTCAGATGTGGTTCTCTTGGCTCTGCTAGAAATTGGCTTAACCTGTTAACTGAATATGTTAAATCAGGCCTAGTGATGGTCAGATACAGCAACCTTCCTATCAGCCTTCTGTACATTGATGGATCACTTAATAACTCCCCTTCACTCTGACTTAACTTCAAGTTTGCTTCCATTGGAGTGCTGGCTGGTTTGCAACCTAAGAACCCTGCTTCAGACAGCAGCTGTAATGCATATGGTCTTTGGGATATAGAAATGCCTTTTGGAGATCTAGCAATCTCTAATCCAAGGAAGAATCTTAGAGGACCTAAATCTTTCATTTTGAATTTTGAGTCCAGATCTTTCTTCAACATCTCAACTGCTGCTTCATTATTGCTGGCTATTATTATGTCATCCACATACACTAAAAGGGCCATGAAAACTGAATTTGTCTTCCTGATGAACAGGGAATGGTCTGTGGCAGATTGAGTGAACCCCTCCTTGATTAGAGTATCTGTAAATTTAGCATTCCACTGCCTAGAAGCCTGTTTGAGACCATATAGGGATTTATTCAATTTGCAGACAGGATTTGTAATGGACTCCCCTTTAGGACTATATCCAGCTGGTATAGTCATATACACATCTTCGAGCAAATCCCCATGTAAGAAGGCATTGTTGACATCCAATTGGTGTAGAGACCATCCATGAATTGAGGCTAATGCTAATAAAAGTTTCACAGTAACCAGCTTTGCCACTGGAGCAAATGTGTCAAAGTAGTCTATTCCTTCTTGTTGAGTATAGCCTTTTGCTACAAGCCTAGCTTTGTGTCTTTCTATGGTTCCATCAGACTTGTGTTTGATCTTGAAGACCCACCTGCAACCAATAGGTTTATGACCATGAGGTAGACTTACAATGGACCAAGTGTGATTATCCTCAAGGGCCTTTAATTCAGCTGCCATGGCTGCTTCCCATTCTGGTATACCACAAGCCTGTGAGTAATGTTGTGGTTCAATATGTGCTGAGACTGACATAACAGCCACCTTGAAATTATCACTTAGTTTGTCATATCCCAATACTCGAGATAAGGGATGCATAGTGGAAGTGTTTGCAGTGACAGCTCCACAGTGATAATCATGGAGATAACCAGGCCTTTTCACTGACCTTTTTGACCTTGTGTGAGCTGTAGGTTCATTAGAGGGTTCATCTGCTGGAGGTTCTGTTGGGATATCTGGTATGCTTTCTATTGGTACACTGGAAGGCCCAGCAGAATGTTCATCATGATCACATGGGAGTGGCAAAACAGCCTCTGATAGAAGTTGAGATATGCCATCTGAAGAGACTTTGTCAAGGAAAGGAAAAATGGACTCATGGAAAACAACATCTCTGGAAATAAAAGTCCTCCCTGATTCAATGTCCAGCAGCTTATAAGCCTTCATACCAGATGGGTATCCAAGCAGGATGCAGGCCTTTGATCTGGGAGTAAACTTGTGTCTTGAGCTGGGTAAAGTAGATGCATAGCAGAGACACCCAAAAGCTCTCAGGTGCATGTAGTTGGGGACCTTTGAATGCAGAATTTCAAAGGGTTTTTTGTGATTGAGTAAAGGAGAGGGCAGTCTGTTAATCAAATGTGTTGCAGTCAAAACTGCATCATCCCAATATCCAAGTGAAATTCCTGACTGAAATAACAATGCCCTTGCTACGTTTAGAAGGTGTTGATGCTTCCTTTCCACTACTGAGTTCTGCTGTGGCCTTTCCATACAAGAGAAGTGATGTATAACTCCTTGTTTTTGAAAGAAATCTGAGAACCTAAGCTCCTTAGCATTATCAGATCTTACACATTTAATGGATGTGCCAAATTGTGTCTTGACCATATTAAAAAATTGAGGGATTATTTCTTGAACATCATATTTGTTTTTAAGTAGAAAGGTCCAGGTATGTCTTGAGCAATCATCCACAATGGTGACAAAATATTTAAAACCACTAACAGATATCACATGAAAGGGACCCCAAATATCAACATGTAATAGATCAAACACTTTATCGGAAAGATTATTATTTGAATTGAATGACAATCGTTTTTGCTTAGCAAAATGACATATAGAACAATGAAATTCTTTTCCAATTCTGCTACTGAACTTGAGTCCTTTATCTTGCTGATGGCTCACTACAAAGGATGGGTGTCCAAGTCTTGTATGCCATATGTCTTTATTACATGTTGCAGATGAAATGATTCCATTCTCCAAGGCTGGAAGGCTGAGGTAATATAGGTTGCCAATCCTTTTACCCTTCCCAATCTGAGAAGTTGCAGATTTGCCCTGAATGACACAACAATCATTGTCGAAAATCAAGGAACAGCAACCATCCATAGTAAGGGCACTAACTGAAATCAGATTGTAATGAAAACTTGGTACATATAGGACTTTGGAGAGCATGATCTGGGAGGTAAGCACTATTGTACCAACTTTGGAAATATTAGCCTTTTGTCCATTAGGCAAGAAAACATGTGAAGCAAATGCACATTCATCAAGGGAATTGAATAAGTGTATGTCATGGCATACATGGTGTGTAGCTCCTGTATCAATAATCCAGGCATGACTAGGTATAGAGGAATTTATACCAGAAAAATTGGAACAAGAAGGCTGGTCTGGAGGTTCTTGTGAAGAGGTCTGCAGCTGACTGGTGAGGAAAGAAATTAGTTGTTGGCACTGATTGACTGACAGCTTATTAGTTGAGGCATAGTCTCCAGCTTCTGTATTCTGAACAGATGATCCAAGGGAAACTTGATGAGCTGAAGGTCTAAAGTTTCCTGTGTTGTGAGAATGATTTCCCTTTCCCATATCAGAGGTGTCTCTGCCTCTGGACTTCCAGCCAGGTGGATATCCATGAATCTTATAGCACTTGTCAATGGTGTGTCCAAGATATCCACAATGAGTGCATGTTGGCTTATCCTTCTTCCCTCTGAAACTGTTAGAATTATTAGGAACTCCATAAGCTGCTGCACTGGGTAATATTGATGAGGGAGTTAGACTTCTCTGCCTCTCTTCTTGAATAACCAGAGAGAAGACTTTATTAATGGAAGGAAGGGGATCCATCATAAGTACTTGAGCCCTAACTTGACCATAAGAGTCATTCAGTCCCATGAGAAACTGAAGAGCATAGTCTTGTTGCTGATAATCAGTCAGATCCTTCATTCCACCACACTGACAGATTGGTAAAGGCCTAAACTCTCTCAATTCATCCCAAAGGGTTTTGAGTTTAGTGAAGTAAGTGCTTACATCATTTGATCCTTGTGAAAGAGTGTTTAGCATCTGCTTGATCTGAAACACTCTTGGACCATTGCTTTGATGAAATCGATCATTAAGATCTTTCCACATTTCAGCTCCATTGTCAATGTACATCACACTCTCTGCAATGTCCTTGGATACAGCATGCAAGACCCAAGACATAACCATAGAATTACATCTAGACCAGTAGCTGTATGTGGGATCATCAACTGAAGGTCTGATTATTGTTCCATCTACGAAACACAATTTATTCTTGGCAATCAGTGCCATATTCATTGCTCTATGCCAAGAATTATAATTGCTCCCCACAAGGATACTTGACACCAGATTCAGACCTGGATGATCTCCATTGCTGAGGTAATAAGGGCTGCTGGAGTCATCTGTGAGTATACGATCTGGTGTTTCCAAGGTAGCAAATGGATTTCTTCCTACAGCAGCATGATCATCGTTTCCAGTGTTTGTGGCCCTACCTCCTCTGGCCATGATTAAAGAAAACGATGGAAAGGAATGCAGCTATGAAACGTCTCAATGCTCTGATACCATATTACAAGATAACAGAAAGAATGAAAAGCTGAATTCAAGAAAGAAAGCAGCTGCTGTATCTGTATATTAACAATGCATTACATCAGAATTGAATACAAGAAAGTCCAGTGGAGCTTCCATTTTATACAGCCACTTAACTAACCAAACTACTTTGTAACTAACTAACTAACTAACTTTAACTAACTTTTAACCAACTAAACTAACTCCTTTTACAAAGTTTTCAAGATATGGTTTGAATTTAAATGTTAATTAACTAAATTGTAAATTGGTGGAATATTTCTAAAAAGTAAAAAAACATACAAAATCAAGGACAAGAATGGAGGCACGGGACAGATGGATTTCTGTCCAAGTGGAGCATGGCCTCGCGGCAACGCAAGGGAGGCAGAGACTTTCCTCGTGTCCGGCTTGGACGCGCGGTTTGTGCCATAGGCAGTTTTGCTCCCCACTTCCGTCCCTTCACCGTTTTGTTCCATTTTTATCCTAGTTCGCTTCCGACCTTCCTACAACATGATTAAATTTTAGAATGGTTGGTTTTTATTGTGTTTTTCATATTTTAATATTTAAAAAAATAATAATTTTTTCAAGAACCTTTTAAAGGGCTCGACCCAAACTATTTTATACTTTTTGGCTCTAAGTGTTATACAAATGTAATGTTTTAAAGTAACATCTTGGCTCTTAGGACTCCAGGTATTAAAGGTGACATATCCATCTGCATTTTTTGTAATTTTGAAGACCCATTTTTACCCAACCATTCTTCTATCAATTGGTGGTGAGTTAGGGTCCATGTATTATTTGAGTAAAGCGTCAACCTCTTCTTGCATAGTTAGTTTCTAATTGGGATGAGTAAGGCCAATCATATATGAGACCAGCTGTAGAGGCAACATAGGATAATATCTTGGTCTTCAAAATCCCATCCCTTGATTGAGTCACCATGGGATGAGCTAAAGGATGAGTATTCTGTTCATTGACCAATTCTACAGGTAAGGACGTAACTGGTATATGAGGAGAAGACACGCTGGGAATAGATGATTGTGAAGGAAAGATGGACACACTGCGGTTACTAGTAGAATTTGAGAGGGAAGAGGTAAATGGAGTTGAATGGGATGTGATAAGTGTAAGGAATTGACGTATACATGCACATCAGAAATTAAATCTTCAATTCATATAAACCGGATCAACATTGTGCTTAGATATAATTCGTAATAGAAGTTTACTATGATGAACACCGTGAAATCTGATTATCTTAACAGCTGGAGGTGCGATCTTTAATACCACAATTGTCCAGTTGTCCAGCCTTCAATGGTAATCCACACAGCAAGAAAAGATCTGGACTTCCACGATCAAGAACAGATGAAAGTGGAACTTTGAGAGTAATTGTATTAGGTTGTCTTTTGATAGTACTAGCAAGTAATAAAGACCAACTGCTTAATTTAACCTGTTGTGCATTTGTATTTATAGGCGGAGCTAACTCTAATCCTAGTTCTAGTCGAACTAGAAGCTATTAACAAACAGGCCCAATTAATTATTCTAATTATTTAATTTTGTCCAATATGTAATTAAGTCCGACCTAACTAATTAGACGTTGGACATTAATTCTTACAATCTCCCACTTGGACAAGGTCTAACTCCAGATGCTCAATTCTCACCTTGTGTGTGTGACCCATTAGGTTCTCATGGCAAACGCAATGATATTCTCATCGATTCATCTAGATCGATCAATTCACTTCGTCGTCCAAGATTGACATCTAGCAATGTGCCAAGTCAATCCATGTGAAAGAAAATGTCATGTAAAATGACAGAACCAATATATGTGCGTTTACCGTAGAAATATAATTAAGAGATATAGATCAGCGTTAATCTCATTTCAACTAATTATATTATTCACCTCAACTCTTCGTTGATCTAATCTAGTTATAATTGACATATTTTCAACTCATAACTCCACCCCCGCCGAGGAAATTTATATCAACTTAAGTGGGCAACAATTAGGTTATAATCTCCTACTTTCCAAGAGTGACGAATCCTGATATTGTACATTCACAACCTTCATATGACTCTCACTATACCCGTACGACGTGTTCCTGGTGACTCATAATCTATGAGTCCCATCAAACGTTCACCAAAGTATAATGGTCCTCACATAAGATTCTATGATGTCCTCAAGTCAAAGGACTAAATCCACTACCGCGTGCTAGAGATTTTCCACTGACACTTGGATAGTTATCCATGTAGAATCTCTAGGCAGATTATCTAATGTCATGTTCTCATAACAATCCATTCATGTGTTCATTCAGATGTTCCTTTATATCTTAGCTCATGAGATCAACTACTTTATTCAAAAGAAATGCAACACATGCTAGTCTATCTGCAACAATGATATCCGTATCTCATTATTACTATGACTAGGGATATTTCAAGAATAAATTATTTATAACTTGTATCTCACAATCACAAGACCTTGTGATTAACAAGTTATTATGAAATTTTCTTCGGACTCTATTATTTTAAATAATAAAATTTAAAAATAACATATCTACCATTAAAATATAGACAAGCATATAGTTAATCAATTTGTTCATACACATCAATGTCTAACAAAGAGTATATCACAAAATATCCTATACAAAATAGATACAATCATTTAGGTATCTTAATACCATCAGATTTAGCATGACCATCATGCTTGTGCTGGGACAACAACTTTGTCAAAGGATATGCTACATTATCGTCAGTTGGGATTCGTTCTACTTTATGTTAATTTTGAAGATCAACTCCCTGATGAGAAGATATTGCCTCAACATATATATGGATCATTGATGAGACATGGGTTCTTTCGCTTGTGCAATGGCTCCATTGTTATCACAATACAAGGTATTTGATCAATAATGCTATGAACTATTCCAAGTTCAGTAATAAACGTCTTGATCCAGACCGCTTCCTTTCCTGCTTCTAAAGTAGCAGCGGTAGTTTCTTGTTTAGAACTTTTCCAACTGACCGCACCACCATTTAGAGTAAATACACATCCGGATTGGGATTTGCTATCGTATTTATCAGACTGAAAGCTAGCATCGGCATAACCTTGAACTCTAAGTTTATTTTCTCCATACACTAAGAACATGTCTTTAGTCCTTCTTAAGTACTTAAGAATGTTCTTGACTGCAATCTAATATTTCTCGCCAGGGTTCGCTTGGAACCTGCTTGTGATACTCAAAGCATATGAAACATCCAGTCAAGTACATTACATGGCATACATAATAGATCATATTACTTATGCATAAGGAATCTATCCATGCAATCTATTACAATCTGTGTTTTTGGACACTCTTTTGAGAGATAGACCCATGCCCAATAGGACAGAGTCTCTTTTTGGACTCTTCCATACTAAATCTTTTCAAGATTTTGTTTATGTATATAGATTAGAATAGGCCAAGTATTCTTTTACACCTATCTCTATAGATCTTTATACCGAAAATGTATGTTGCCTTTCCCATGTCCTTCATAGAGAAATTTTTGGATAACTACAATTTTACTGATTTTAGCATCGGGACATCGTTTCCTAATAATTGTATGTCATCCACATACAAAATTAGAAACACGGCTTTACTCCCACTAACCTTTTATACGCACATAGTTCATCTTCATTCTTGATAAAATCAAACATTTTGATTGTCTCATCAAAACGAAGATTTGAGCTCCATGAGGCTTACTTTAATCCAAGTATGGATTTCAGTAGTTTGCATACATTGTTTGGCTATATGGATTCAAAACCTTTAAGTTGTGTCATGTACACATCGTCACTAAGATTCCCGTTAAGGATTACGGTTTTGACATCTATTTGCCATATCTCATAGTCATGGTATGCTGCTATCGCAAGAAGAATTCGAATTGAATTAGAGATGGCTATTGGTGAGAAAGTTTCGTCAAAGTCAATTCCTTATCTTTGCTTGTAACCATTCGCAACCAATTTTACCTTGTAACTATGAACATTACCATCCATTTCGACCTTTTTCTTGTAAACCCAATTACAGCCTATTGGTTTTACCCGTTCAAGCGGGTCAATCCATGTCCAGACCTTGTTTCCATATACGGAGTTCATTTCGGATTCCATGGCTTCCTGCCATCACTTTGAGTCAACACTTGACTTCAATTGCATAAGTAGTAGGTTCATCTTCTTCGATTAGTAATACATTACTAGTAATAAGGTGATCGTATCTCTGAGGAGAACGAATGACCCTGCTCGACTTACGCAAAGTTGGCGTGTCCTTGGGAACTGGTGGTTCTCCCTTTCCTAATTTGTGTCTTATCATTTGCAAGCTCAGCCATTGGATCATCTAATTGGTCAATTTTATTTGTGATTTCTTGAACTTCTTGAAAATCTACTTTGCTCCCACTGTGTTCTCTAAAAATAGAACAAGTTTCGATATGATGACATTCATCTTGATGGGATTGTAGAAATAGTATCTTGCAATTTCTTCTGGATACTCAACAAATAAACATTTATCAGATTTAGCTTTTAGCTTGTTCGATGCAACGCGCTTCACATAAGCGTCGCAGTCCCAAACCTTCAATTATGATCGGGTCTTTTTCCCTTTCCATATCTCGTATTGAGTTTATTAATCAATTTAGATACGACATAGTTTAGTGTGTAACATGCAGCGCTAAGTGCATATATTCAAAACAATTTTGGAAGAACTGCACGGCTCATCATTGATCTCACCATATCTAATAAGATGCGATTTCTCCTTTCAGATACACCATTTTGTTGTGGTGTATACGGTGGAGTCCACTGTGAGAGACTCTCATTCTCTCTTAGATAGTCTAAAAACTCACTCCTTAAATATTCGTCACCTCGATCAGTTTGCATTTCTACTTCTTACTTGAATTTCTTGAACTTTTCAAGGGCTCACTTTTTGAATTCGATCAAGATTATGAAACCATATCTAGAATGATCATTTGTAAATATGATGAAGTAAGAAAAGCCACATCTAGCATCTATAGACATTTGTCCATATACATCAGTATGTACAAGACCCAAAATATCTGCAACTCTGACTACCTTTCCAGAAAAGTGGTCTAGGTCATTTTGCCCAATGAGCATGATCCACACTTATCAAATGATTCATAATCATTTGAATCCAAGTATTCATCTTTATGTAACTTGGTAATACGTATTCATTTATATGACCGAGTATGCATTACCAAATATATGAGTTCATAGTTTTATCTCTTTTCTGCATTGCAGTTCCTCTTCTAATACCATTTGTTTCTACATTGAAACCATAGATTACCAGACATGGATTTGTCCTTTTTCTACTTTAACTATTTTTCAGTATATTTGTCCTTGGATCCTTTCTAAAAAGTCCTTTTAGATTTCTTCTTACTTCCCTTAGAAGTGTCAATAGCCAAAGTTTTCTCATTCCCTTGGGCTCAACAGTTTTCAGCATGTTTAACAGCTCGAGTAAGGTACACTGAATCTTATTCATGTTGAAGTTCATAATGAACTACGAAAATTTATTAGGTGGGGACTGCATAATTAAGTCAACACTTAGCTCATGGTCCATGGTAAAACTTATCTGGTTTAATTTTTCAATTTACCCAATTATCTTAAGTACATGAGCACTGACTGAAGATCATTTTACCATAATACCTTTGTATAACCCTTTTAGATGCTTCATACTGTTCAGTCCGTGACTGTTTATGATTCAACTACTTGAAATGATATGTATATTGATATAGGCATACATACCCTTGTGCAGCTTTTCTAACTCGGGTGACATACTACAAGCATCACATGTTGCAATGTTAATGTCATCGCTGTGTTTATTGTAAGCATGTACGGTCTCTGACGTAGCCTCCTCAGTAGGAGCTTTCGACATTAGTTGCTCAATGACATATCTAATTTTTTTTTATGTCTGGGAACAATTCTCAGATTGCAGTGCCAGTCCAAAAAATTTGGTCCAGTATGTTTGTTGGCATCCAATATGCCTATCAAATCAAACCCATATGGTTACTCATGATTCAACAATTAAATAACAAGATAGAACAATTAATTAAATACAGAAAATTAATTTAACATGGACTTCTATTAAATTAATTATACTCTCACTGTTTAAATTGAATTAATGAACCTCAAACATTAATCAATAGAACCGGTAAGATTCCCAGTGGGTTAGGATCTTTTTTGTTTTATTAGAACCTTAAGTGACTCAACAAATCCTAATAAAACATCCAAGTATATATTTCTATCAATCACATCTCTATGTGACTCCTAGATCATCAAGTAGACAATTTATTGTCGTACACATCTTATGTGCTTACTTGATTGTGCCCCTTTATTTGAGTGACTCAACAAAAAATAAGATTTTAATTAAATTCGACCCATTGTTCAGAACATCAAAGGTTACATAGTGGTAATCATATCCATGAGTGAGCAGCCTTAAGTAACTCAACAAACTGACATCGATAATGGACTTTGGTTTTTCACTATAACAATAGAAGACACGTTGTATGAAATATATTTTGATAAATGTGATGTTTTTCACTATCACATTTATGTATATTAACTAACATCCAACATACAATCAACCATAGATAATAATAACTGTGTATGATTATGGACTTTATCTATCTAATCTTCCTAAGGTAAAAGAAAGATTAGTCGGTCAATTCTTAAGAGGCGTTGCATTCGTTCATCGAATGCTAAATGTAATCATCTCCATCTCCTGTTGCAACCCGTATCCTCTACTAGTTGCTTTCTTGTGGTCCAACTGCAACACTAGTAGGCACATAGGCCCAGATAAATGGACACGTATACCCATAAATAAATAGCAAAAACTCAATTAAATAACTAATAGGCTCACAGGCCTATTTAATTAAATAATAGGCTCGCAGGCTAACCCAACAATAAACAAGAATAATTAACTATACAACCAATCATATGGGTCGAGGTCATAATCATCCACTAAACATCCATTTTAATATCTAATATTAAAAATAAATTAATTTTTAAATTTCCAACTTTGACAGTGTTGACGTCAGAATTTGCACTATCCACGTGTCAACAGATCTCCAGTCAATCCTCTGTCGACCTGTATATTACATGCACACTGGAATGACCGTTAGACACCAAGATCACTAGGGGAAAAAAAGTTCGGTAATTGTTGGTACTCCAACGATCAAGTCAACTGCCGGTATATAGAATAATATACGGGAGAATAATAAAAATTGGGTTTGGGAGGGACAATCAGGCAGAGATTTTAGCAGAGTTTAGGTGTGAGAATAATTTGTCCTTTAGAACAATCAGAGATGTTGTATTTATAATGTCATAGTTCTAACTGATTTAGAAAAACAATCAATTAGATATCTGATTGGATCATCATTCGTTATAAGATAAGGACAATCGGTTAGCAATGTAATCTCCTAGATTTTGGCCCTTATTTGAGTTGATTCTTATTATCAGGTTGCCTTATCTTTAAGAGATTGATATTTAGTGTCCTTGTGAGAATCCGTATGCCAATCAAACACAATCTTTCTTTGAATACATCTCTGGTTATTCTAAAATACCACAGCACCTGCGGTCTTGTGATGGATCCGATTGCTAGCGAACCGCTGAGGGTTGGCCATGACTGTCGAGGCTCTTCACGGGCTTTGCCATACTTAATTCGAGGAAGCCAATGTGTTACCGGGTCTTAAATGCATTTACAAGGCCCTCGCTACGTATGTGAGGCTTTAGCAATTTGAAAGGGCCCTCACTAGGCTTATGAGGCTTTAGCGAGGCCTTAGCTGGGCCTTTATGGGGCTTTGCTGACGTAGAGGCCTAACCAAAATCTGGTGGTTCCTCCAAGTCCATGCCTATTGTTTATGGTAGGCGTGGGACTTTATAAATTTTGTTTTTATGAAAGTGCATCCTATGGTGGGTCTTCGCAGATGCATGTTTGAATTACTTACTCAGAACAATAGTCCCCCAAGTTCAAGCCTATTATTCATGGTAAGCATGGGACTTTGTAAATTTTTTATGATGAAAGAGAATCCTATGGTGGGTCTTCATGGACGCATGTTTGAATTACTTACTTAATACAGTCCCCCAAGCCCGAAGCCTATATATTTATGACGGGTGAGGACTTTGGAGAGTGACGTGTCTGTGGTTGGTGTGATTCTATCCATGTTGTCAATCAAAGTGTCATAGTGGTCAGGTAATGATGGGTGAGAGAGTGTGCACCATAAATGCTACTGGCACGTAATGGACGATTGGGGGTGCACGTGGAGCGTATCTTTTTGCTTCATTAAATGCCTAGGGTTCCGTTTTCCCACCTATTGTCCTACCCTGGACATGTGTTCGTTGGATTGGCGGTTGAGATTTCACGCTTTGAATTCAACTGTGAGGTTTGACAGGGGTTTGTCTATATAAACTATTCCTTGCTTCAACATTATTTTCTTTTACTTCTGCATCTTTCTTGAAACCGAGTGAGTGTTTCGGCATTAATCAAGAAAGTTCAAGGCATTCTGGTGATTGGACAATTCAACTGTATTTTTGAGGTAAACACTTAAAGGATTGTTGTGTTTTGTTTCGTATACCAGTGTATTGGTTTCTTGGTTTGGGCATTGTTTTTTGACATACTTTTTGGCAATTCTGGGGATATCTTTTTATCGAGAAAAGGAACAATGCCATTTGGACACGATGATTCTCAGAATCAATCGGCAGCTGGGGCAAATCCTGATATTATGGGTGAAGCTTCCTCTTCAACTTCGTCGTCTCCTTCAGTCGAGGGGCAAGAAGAAGCTGATCAAGGACCCACGGCATCCACGTGTGGGAGGGATAAGAACCTTAATGCATCATCGAAGGCGAAGGTGGGTAAGAAACAATGGGGTGTTGGGGTCCCTGAGATGAGAGGATTGTTAGACAAAAGGGATGCCCCTGCTACCTGGCAACTTGATGAGGAGCTGAAGCATTCGGCCACCGACGCCTCTATTGCTCACTCAAGGATCAGGAAAGCTGAGTTGGAAGACATCAGACTATCTTACGATATCCCAAAACGACAGATGATGTTCTTCCAGACGAACTTCTACATGTTCTCCTCTGTGATTTTATCTAGAGGCTCAGCCTCGCACCACTTGGAGAAATAGTCCACCGCTACGACCGTAAACTTGACCCCACCCCTTCAAGTTGGGAAAAGACCTATGAAACCGATTATCCATTAGGTGAAAGGCGAAGGACTGGTGACTGGGGTGAGGTTCTGAGCAGGGAGCTTCGGCACAATGGTGAATTTCTGGCACTTGTCGCATTTCTTCGCATAAGCATGCAAATCCTTCTTCATAGTCGGTCAGTAATATCCTTGTTTTAGAGCCTTTTGTGCTAGGGCCATCCCCCTGAGTGATTACCGCAGATTCTTTCATGTATCTTCTTCATCACGTATTCTGCTTCATCTTAAGTAATGCAGCACAGGAGAGGACAGCTAAAACCTCTCTTATACAAGATCCCATATTGTAAGACGAATTTACTTGCTCTCCTGTGGAGCTTCCGAGCTTCATCCCTATTGTCCGGTAAAACTTGGTCGGTCAAGTATGCGACGATCTCTTTTATCCACTTGGGAGATTCAATGATCATCATTGCATTCTGTGACAGGGCCTCGTCAATGGACGGTCGACTAAGCTTTTCAACTGGGATGACGCTCATCAAGTCGGAGTCTTTGATAATCGCCATCTTGGAAAGAGCATCGACATAGCCATTCTCAATCCTAGGAATCTAGAGTAGTTCGAATGTCTCAAAATGGGACAGGAGATCTTTGGCCTTATTTAGATATGCCACCACAGATTGTTTGCAAGATGTGAAGGTTCTGTTGACTTGGCTAACCACTAGCTGTGAGTCGATGTAGATTTGGATATTCCTAGCTCTTATATCTTGTGTCAGCCTCAAGCCTGCTAGGAGCGCCTTGTATTCGGTAGAGTTGTTTGAGGCTTTGAACTCTAGGTGAAGCACGTAGTAGAGATTATGGCTGTTGGGGCTAATCAAAAAAATCTTGGCTCCAGCTCCAGCCTCACCCGAGGATCCATCAACATACAATTTCCATGTTGGTACCTCATGCGGCTTAGCTTCAAGCAAGCCTTCTGGGACATGGGCGAATTCAGCCATAAAATCTGCCAAAGTATGTCTCTTTTATAGAAGGCCTCGGCTTGTAGGAAATGTTGAATTGGCTGAGCTCGATTGACCACTTCATTAGTCTTCTCGAAGTATCCAATTTCTGGAGAATCTGTCTCAGAGGGAGATTCGTCAGGACAACTATGCTATGTGACTGGAAGTATGGTTGATGTTTCTTGGACGCGATTATCAGGGACAAGGCGAGCTTCTCCATGTCTGGGTACCTTGTGTTCTGAATCCTGTAGGGCCATGCTCACATTATAGACTGGGAGCTGTGTCGGGCCTTCCTCTCGGATTAATACTGAGCTCATCGCCTTCTCAGACACCGTGAGATAAATGAGTAATGTTTTCCCATTCTTTGGTTTGGGCAGCAACGGGGCCTTCTTGATGAGGGTCTTGAGTTCCCGTAAGGCATTCTCTCATTCCTCAGTCCACTCAAACCGCATTCCACCTTTGATGGTCTGGAAGAAAGGCTGGCAACGGTCCGTCGCCTTCGATATGAAATGGTTAAGGGCTGCCAATCTTCTTGTAAAGATCTAAACCTCCTTGGGAGAGAATGGCGATCGCAGGTCGACGAGCTCTTTGATCTTCTTGGGATTAGCCTCTATCGCACGTTGATTCACCATATAACCTAGGAATTTCCCAGATGCGACTTCAAAGGCGCACTTCAAGGGGTTGAGCTTCATGCGATATTTACAGAGAATTCTGAACATCTTCTTCAAGTGTCCAATGTGGTCTTCAGCATTCACGCTCTTCAATAGCATGTCATCAACGTAGACCACCATTGTATTTCCAATCTGTTCTGAGAACATGTGGTTCACTAACCGCTGATATGTAGATCCGGCATTCTTTAGGTTGAAGGGGATCATCTTGTAGCAGTACAACCCTTGGTCCATAATGAACGAGGTATGCTCATGGTCTCCTACAAACATTAGGATCTGGTTGTAGCTAGAGTAGGCATCCATAAAGCTAAGTAGCTTGTGGCTGGTAGTTGCGTCATCCAACTGATCAATACATGGAAGCGGGAAGCTGTCTTTGGGGTACGCCTGATTCAAGTCAGAGAAGTCTATACGTACCTCCACTTCTTGTTATTTTTTCTCACTAGCACGGGATTGGATACCCATTGGGGGTAGACCGCCTCTTTGATGAACCCGTTTGTCAGAAGCTTGTCGACTTCTT
Organism: Forsythia viridissima; assembly: GCA_030279155.1. NCBI lineage: Eukaryota > Viridiplantae > Streptophyta > Magnoliopsida > Lamiales > Oleaceae > Forsythia > Forsythia viridissima. Next base: position 25,626,205 of record CM059041.1, on the reverse strand, counting down.
CTTTCAGGGCACCATACCTCTCAGTGCTCAGAGGCCTTCTTTTTTGTATCTTGGGGTGCATTTTGGGATCTACTTTCAGGGCATGGCAGGCCATGGATAGATCAATCTCCACCATGTAACTATGTTTCCATGTGAAGACATCAGTGCTCTCTCGCAAGAACTGCTTCAGTTCTTCCTTCATCCCTTCCTCAAGTTTCTGTCCCACTTGTAACATCTGGGTAGGTGATGCGAACCCACAAATAATTGAATCTTGGAACCCCAAGAAAGTCAAAATCTAGTCTCAAGAACTTGACCCGATGATTTCATGAATCAAAGAACCAAAGTTATGAACGCCACAAAGGTTTGCGAAATCTTTGATGAGTTTTAGGTTAGTTCAATTAAGAACTCGGAAGAAAAAGTGAATCCTCACTTTTAATTAATCTCTCAAAAAATCAAAACTTAAAGTTTTGAATGTTTACAATACCAAATGTTTAAATAGTAAATATTAAAGAAATCCTAATCTAATTCAGTAATAATTTAAAACTAATAAAAATAAGAGTCTTAGGTGAAAAAGGAAACTAAAATATGCCAAACTTCTCCCGGTAAATACCTTGCGATCGCATCTTTGGATGACCATGCGATCGCATGGTTAATTGTTGTGATCTCTTGCGCAAATTTCTGTCCATCTACGTTTTTGACCTCCAACTTTGTTTCATGCTTATTTTGGTCATTCAATCTCCCACTAGACTCCAATATTCCTCCAATATGGTCCTGGATTGCATCATCCCCTCCTTCCTCAAAAGAATTCGACCTCGAATCATCACCTGCATTAAGAGGAGAAAAAATGCCTTTCGTCTTCACATGCATCCAAAACCAATCAATTATTTTTTCTTTATTTATAATGATAATAAATTGATAAATTAAAATATGAAGAATACAGTTAGAGCTCTCTAATATTTGTAGTTAATAAACGAATAGGTCAATTAAATAAAAAAATTTGAGGATTAAGTTTCTGACAAATTTATTTTTTCTTTTTTTATTACAACCATAAAATAAAATTTTAAATTTTAAATAATGTAACTACTTAATAATAAAATCAGGCTCAAAGATGAATCTCCAGCCTTTGTTTTCTTTAATTTTATGTATTTGAAGCTCATTCGTCTCATCTAGATTGCTTCTATTGGTTAGTCATTTTGGACTAACATCACCATGTACCAAGCCAATGTGATGTGTGATGTCTCTACTAGGTGGTAACCTACTAGACATCCATTCAGAACATACGTCCTCCAATTCCCGCAATAAAGAAATTGCCAAACTGGGGAGAGATTGATTAATTTTTTGTAGTACAAGGTGGGATTTTTTATGTACTAGTAAAAGCAATTGTTGATTTTTTCCTCCTCGTTGTCCTTTTTTGTACATCTAAATCAAACTGCTGTTCTAAATTCTCTTTTTTAATTTGTGCCTGAAGAGCATGCCTCGCCAATAGAGCTTCACCATCTACAGGGTATTCTACACCATCATCTTTCAACTCAAGCAACTCATCACTATCATACTCATTATCAGATTCCGCGACCCCATTATCATGCAACAACCCCATTATGTTGTTAGTTACCTCATCTCTTTTCTTAGGTGGTTTGGTCGTCTCCTTTGAAATAATCCTATTACTCACATTATTATTATTCCACCTTAAATAGACTTCAGGGTCATTCCTACCTTGGAATGAAGGTGTGTTCATTTTTATATTTCCAAAGTTTGTAGCTACTCCATCGTGGCCTCTATACTCTTCTCCTCTAGATGCCCTTTCACGCCTATCTTCTCTACGCCTCATCCTACCCATCTCAGCCATATAATTATAAGTATCTCTATCCTCAAATTTAGCCATAGGGATATGATCACGCCTATCCTATCTCCTAACATTAGGGATCATGAGTTGTCGTTTCCTTAGCAAATTTCTGATCACGGTATCATGCATATCCATCCTACCCCTTATCTCTTTATTGTTATCCCTTATCTCATCAAACACCATGTTCATCCTCTCAAATTGTTGTTTCGTGGATCTTAACAATAAGAATTGGTGGTTCTCTTTTCCAGGTGTGGTTTCTTTAATATAATACATTTTAGGATAATAAAAAAAAAAAGAAATTTGGATTGAAAGAAATTATTTGCCTCATGTGTTTGCACTTGTGTTTCACTCTATTTGGCTTATAATAATCTCACCACTTTTGTCTTTTACCTCTCTTTATGTTTCTTACCAAATTCTCTAAAGAACTAGCTAAACTCAATTAGGAATTCAGCCTCATCAACGTTCAAGAACAAGAAAAAGAAATAAAAGACAACGAGAATGATCAAGAAGAAAAATCACAAAAGAACAAGATTTGAATATTTAACACTGGATGACAATATGGAATGTGTGCTTTTAGCCAATTGTAACACAAAAATCTCAAAGAACTATATTTCTTGAATTTTCTTGAAATTTTTGTCTTTTTAACTTTTGCGTTCCAACGCAAGAAATTTAAAAAAAAAGAAGCACAAAGTAAGAACTAGAAAGAATTAGTTTTGGTGCTTGAACAGATCGTTCACAAAGAACTCTTGAATGTTCTTGGGGCAAGAAAATATATATTTTTTTTATATGAGTCAAGATGAATCTAAACAAGAAAATAAACAGACTCTATGGAAGATGATGAATAACAAAAAAAGAATTTTTTTTCTGATATGATTCAAGATGAATCTGATGAAAACAAAAAAAAATTAAAAGATAGAACCTGATTTTAGAGTCAAAGCTCTTATACCAACTGATACGAACCCGTGAAGAATTTAATCTCGGAACCCACAAAAGAATTGATCTGAACCCCAGAAAGCCAAAATCTGGTCGAAAGAATTTGATCCGATGATTTCTTGAATCAAAGAACTAAAGTTATGAACGACACAAAGATTTGTGAAATCTTTGATGAGTTTTAGGTTAGTTCAATTAAGAACTCGGAAGAAAAAGTGAATCCTCACTTTTAATTAATCTCTCAAAAATGAAAACTTAAAGTTCTGAATGTTTACAATACCAAGTGTTTAAATAGTAAACATTAAGGAAAACCTAATCTAATTCGGAAAATAATTAAAAACTAATAAAAATAAGAGTCCTATGTGAAAAATGAAACTAAAATATGCCAAACTTCTCCCGAAGAATACCTTGTGATCGCATGGGCTTATCCCTTACGATTGCGTGCTTCGTATCCATTACGTTCTGTTTTAGAAAAGCCAGCATTACGATCGCATCTTTGGATGACCATGCGATCGCATGGTTAATTGTTGTGATCTCCTGCGCAAATTTCTGCCCATCCCAATTTTTGACCTCCAACTTTGTTTCATGCTTAATTTGGTCCTCCAATCTTCCACTAGACTCCAATATGGTCCTGGATCGTATCAGTATTCGCACTTCGCAGTCTTTCAGAGCGCGTTCATGTAGCAGGCCCTTGTCTCTGTCTGATTACCATGAACTATAGTGACTCTACCAGGCGTTGGGAACTTCATTGCCAAGTGGTGAATGGAGGTGACTGCTTGTAGGTCCTTAGTGTGGGCCTACCGAGGACTCCATGATAGGCGGAGTGAGTATCAACCACCAAGAACTCCGTGAATCTCCTCAGATGATACGAGGGCTCTCCAAAATCCACTGCAAGGGTAATTCTACCTCAGGGGACAAGGCTATCTCCCATGAAACTGAATAATGGTTCTGAAAGGGCCATCAATTCATGATCCACATCCATTTGGTCAAAGGTGCTGCCAAACAAGATGTTCACGGTGCTTTCGTCATCATTCAACATTTGTCTTAGCCCATTCCTGGCTATAACGGGGCGGACTACCTGGGCATCGCAATGCGAGTAATGTGATCTACGGGGCCCTAGGTCAGTGCCCATGAACTTATCAACTTTCCACATGTTCTTCTCTTACTGCCTTTACATAGTTTCACTATGAATTCATCGTGTGCCCTCCAACATAGGGCCCTCCGATAATTGTGTTGATGTCTCAGACCGGGAGGCTCTCAGAGGTTCTCCTGCACTTGGCAGATCTCTATTCCTATTGTTTTTTCCATCATTACGGCGAGGTCCATCGTCCTGGTGTCGGGGCTGAAGTCTTCACCCTTGATTGGATGGTCCTCGACGCTCTCAAGCTGGTCAGTTTCCATCTCTTTGTTGTTGATTTTCCTGGTTGATTAATTCTCGTACGTCAGGGTAGTCTTCTCTGTTATGCACCCGGGTCCTGTGTATGTGACAGAACTTGGGTAGAGGAGTAGCTGGCAGAGGAGCCACTACGAATGGTCCGGCATGAGGGACATAGATCGTCTCCGTCTGGTTGAATCTTCTATAACGGTTGTTATGTAGCTTGGAGGAACGCTTTCCTCAAAAGTGATTGAAGCGAGGTTCAGGAGAATGCCGCTCCTCCCTCCGTTAGTGATCTCAAATATCTCTTTATGCTCTTACTCTATTCTCGATCATTTCTTCATATCAGATTTCTCACTGGATCAAGTCTACCAGCTGACTGTAGGTTTTAGGTCGATCATTCTGGACATCTCTCCTGAAGGACGTTCGCATGTGAAGTTCGGTCACCAGGACGTCCAGAGCCTTCTCATCGGTGACATTCTCAATTTTGTTGATGACACTGCTGAATCTTTTGAAATAGCTCTTCACCGACTCTCCTTCCTTCTATCGAATGTCGTGGACTTGAGCGATATCAGCTATCATTGTCTAGTTGGCAATAAAAAGGTTGATAAATTTCCATTTAAGTTTAGGCCAGCTCTTGATACTCCCTGGTTTCAGTTTGTTGTACCACCTCTTCGCATCGGATGTGAGGGTGGTATGGAAATTTCTGCACTTCAGTACTGGAGAGTTACATTGGTGTTTTGTCTTATATACGTTGATGTGATCCGTAGGATCACCTCTTCGTTATACTTGTCCATCGAGAGAATTCTAAAATTAACGTGGAGCTCCATGGCCTTCAATATATTGGTAAATAGAAGGTTCTCATCATCGTTATCCTCATCGCATTCTAACTCTTTCTTTTCATCCACGATCCTTGCTAGAACAAGCTTCAGGTCCTTTCTTCTTTCTATACGGGCCTCACTACGCTCATTGTGCCTGCTGTGCGCCGATAGAGGTGGTGCTATGAAAGATCCCACCCCTAACCTGTCAAACACATTGGCGGTAAGAGCCGGTTGGTTTTCACACGCCGGAAGGGATTTTCCATTTTGATTATCTTGCGAGGGCCTCACATTCATATTCCGAGGGTTTCTACCATTTGAAACTGGCAAGTCGTCCCGAGATTGACGACTCTCTATCGAACCAGACCTCGAAGGTCTTTGCTGGGCACGGCTACACTTCGATCCATGTTGAAGAGATTGATTCTCCAACAGTTCAAGCGCTACCTTCATCCAGACATTATTTAACTTCAGGTCTTGGTTTTCCTGCTCGATCGTCTACTTCTGTCGTTGTCTTCTTCGCGGTAGGTTACGTTCTGAAGGTCTTGAACGCTTTCCTATCGCAAGTCAGTGTGACAGGACTCTACTTCTTCTTCCAGAGAGTTTTCTGTTGCCATATTCTTTCAGGTAGAAAACACGTTTTTACCACAAATTTTAGGTTGTGTAACCTTTTTTGTTTCTCACAGGCCGCACCAATCTGTTGACTTCGAAATTTGTAATATCCACGTATCAACAGATCTTCAGTCAATCATCTGCCAACTTGTATGTTACTTGTACACTGGAACGACTGTTAGGCACAAAGATCACCGAGAAAAAAGGATTTGGCGATCGTTGGTACTCCGACGATCAAGTAAACTATCGGTATATAGAATAATATATAGAGGAATAATAAAAATTGGATTTGGGAGATGTTGTATTTATAGCTTAGAACAACCGGAGATGTTGTATTTATAGCTTCAAAATTCTAATTGATTTAGAAAAATAATCAATTAGATATCTGATTGGATCTTCCTTCCTTATAATATAAGGACAATCGGTTAGCAATGCAATATCCTAGATTTTGGCCCTTATCTGAGTTGATTCTTATTATCACATTGCCTAATCTTTAGGAGATTGATATTTGATTTCCTTGTAAGAATCCTTGTACCAATCAAACACAATCTTTCCTTGAATACGTCTCTGTTTATTCCAAAATACCACAGTGCCTGCGGTCTTTTGATGGATCCTATTGCTGGTGAACCGCCGTGCGTCGACCGCGACTATCGAGGCTCTTCACGGGCTTTGCCATACTTAATTCGAGGATGCCAATGTGTTCTCAGGCCTTAAATGCATTTACGAGACCCTCGCTACATGTGTGAGGTTTTAGCAATTTCAAAGGGCCCTTGCTAGACTTATGAGGCTTTAGCGATTCCTTACTTGGGCCTTTGCTGGAACTTTTCTAATGTAGAGGCCTTACCAAAATCTGGTGGTAACAGACAGTATAAGTCTAAATCTTTTAGACATTTTAGAACGGACTAGACAGAATTAAATAATTGATTTAATTAATTAATTAATTTTCAACAATAAAATTAAGCAATTAATCTAATTAATCAATTAATTCTATTAATAAAGGGAATTTTTCAAAAAATTATTTTATCTTCCAGTTAAAGTCGTACCCTAAATTGAGGATAAGAAATAGTATATGGTCAAAATTATAATTTTATAAAGTAATGAGTTAAAGTTTAATCTGGTCAGAAATTCAAAATATGGTTTAAAAATGATATTAATCTAATTATGAATATTTGACCAACATTAAAAAAATTAATATTTACAATTTTTCTAAAAAATTAAAATTGCATTTAAGACCTTTTTCAGAAAAAAGTTTTGAGGACTTAATGTGTAATTTCTAAAATTTCACAGTCAGTCCTTATAATTTTAAAATCGGTGGGTCTTTTATGCAATTTCTGAAACTGCACAGGATACCTTTTTAATTTTAAAACGGTAGGGCTTTCTTATGTAATTTTTGAAATTGTATAGGAATCCCATTTATTAATTTTGAAATTAAGAGGGCTTCCCATGCAATTTTCAAAATTACATGGAAGCCCCCGTTCCCAAAAATTGGCCAGATCGCAGGAGAAAAAAAAGTTCTTGGCCCTTTTCTTCAAGTGGCACCAGTAGCCCCAAAAAAAGAAAAAGAAAATATGCATGGGAGGGAATGGTGGCCTGCCAGTGTCAAACATCAGCGGCCGGTCGTTTGGAATCACAAACAACATCGCTATTGTTCGTAAAGCGGCAACAGAGCAGCGGCACTGCGTTGTCACAGTAGAGATCAGCGGTGACCGCGCTGCTAATCCTCGAACCACCTTCTAGTTCTGGCAGCGGTGACTTCAAAAGCACCGCCGCCGGTCGCCAACTTCTCTTTTTTTTTCCTTTTTCCTACCCGTTTCGATTTAATCCAAAACCAATTTTAGATTTTTCGTTTCAATCAAACTAATTTTATTTTAACTGTCAAAACTCAAATCAAATTAATATACCAATAACAACTATTGTTATATTCATCAAAATAGTCTAACTAACTCTAACAAGTAACAAGGTAGGCTCTGATACCATTGTAAAAAATTGACGTATAAATTCACAACAGAAATTAAATCTTCAATTTCTATAAACTTGATCAATATTGTACTTAGTTAGAATTCGTGATAGAAGTTTAACTTAATGAACACCGTAAAATCTGATTATCTGAATAGCTGGAGGTGTAATCTTTAATACCACATATGTCCAATTGTCCAGCCTCCAATGGTAATCCACACAGCAAGAACAGATCTGGACTTCCATGATCAAGAATAGATAAAAGTAAAACTTTGAGAGTAATTGTATTGGGTTGTCTTTTGCTTGTGCTAGTAAATAATGAGGACCAAATGCTTAACTTAAAATGTTGTGCCTTTGTATTTATAGGCGGGGCTAACCCTAACTCTAGTTATAATCCAACTAGAAGCCATCAGCAAACAGGCCAATTAATTAATCTAATTAATTAATTTGATCCAATAAGTAATTAAGTCTGACCCAACTAATTGGACATTGGATATTAATTCTTACAATAAAACTAGAGCTAGTAATGGGAGGAAGAGGTGGCGGAGGACAATTAATACAAGGTAATAAAGTCGAGCATTAGACTTTTTAGTGGAGAATGGGAAATAGTTTCATCAAAAATCACATTTCTTGAAATTTAAAGAATACCATCAGGGGATAAGCATTTATGAACCTTGTGTTGGTAACTATAACCCACAAAAGTGGTGAAGATCTGAACTAAAGTTTGTATTATTGTATGTTCTAGGTAAAGGAAAGCAAGGCTTTTTTGTAATTTGGTTTAACTTTGAAAAGTACTTATTTTCAAGTGGGATGTAGGCAATCAATTGATTAGATATACAATAGAAATGCAACCATAATCCCAATATTTTTGTAACATGAAAGCCTAGGCAATTAAACTAAGAAAGAAATCAACAATGTGTATATGTTTCCGTTCAGCAACTCTATTTTGTTCTGGAGTATATTGCCAAGACAATTGATGGACTATCCCAAATCATTGAAGTGAAGATGTAAATGATATGAAATCCCTCCCCAATTAGTTCTTAGAATTTTGATTTTCAAGTTTATGTGAAGTTCTACCTATACTTTGAAGAGATTAAAAGCTTATATAGCTTCAGATTTAGATTTCGATAGATAAAGCCAAGTAAACTCGGAAAATTCATCAACAAATGAAATATAATATTTTTAGCTTGAAGTTCAGACATAAGGCGAAGAACATAGATCCGAATGAAAATGTCGAAAGGGTACAATATACAAAGTGTTAGGTATGAAATGGTAATTTGTGGGATTTACCCATATGACAAGCAACACAAAAAGTAAAGTTGTCATAGAAACATGTTCATTACATTGACTGAGGAGTGAGGATTGTTTTTACAATTTTGGCTGCTGGATGACCCAGTCTTTAATACCATAAATCTAAACTAGTCCTATATTTTCGATAGCAACTTGATTGAACAGGAGAAGAGCTAGAAACTATATTCAGAGTTGTTGGCGCAAAAGGAAGTTGAGTAGCTGGGAGAAGACTAGTGGCATGACACATTGAATTGGTGGATGCCATTACTAAGCATCACATAGAGTAAAATTTAGCCAGTTTTTAAATCCTTATCAAAACTATAATAATCTATAGCATGCTTCTATCGAGTATGAATGTAGTGTAACTTACTTGAAAATTCAAGATTGAGAAGTTGAATGATTTGCATTATGTTTACAGCTTGATCAAAACACTCATCTTTGGTCGAAAACTTAATCACAAATAGATAGAGTATATTGTCCAAAATCTAATTGCCATGTTTTTGTGAGTTTTCTTGTCAAAACTATGGTTATAGACCATTTTTTATTATGGTGTTCAATCAAATTTGAATTCCACCATTTCAGCCATGTTGAGAGAGTTATATGGAGTTGGGGGAGGTTAAGAGAAGTTATAAGTTCGAATATTCCAACTTCTAACCATTCCCTCCAATTCATTCTTGTGGGTCAGCTCAGTCCACACAGGCGACCAACGACATATTTTCCAACATCACCTACTCGCGCATGATGAGCTTAACCCGAACCATACGTGACAACTAATATCACATGTTAGATCTTTATCAAGATCTATCTCACAATCTTCGTAATCTTCGTACAGGCAAATAGATTGTGTGACCAACGAGTATATTTTAGAGCTCACAGTAGTATAAACGTGTTAGGGATATATAGTAGCTCTACTAGAAGAACATGACATCTCGCTATATCCCAAACTCATTTTCCAACATTAATTCAAGTATTTCCGATCCATCAAATATTTATGGAACATACTTGAACTCCACATAATATTCTTGTGTTCATAATTGTGTTTTAAACCATTCATGGTTCACACAATTATTTGGCAAGTGAATACAAATAGAAATGTTGGTCAAAATAATTTTTATTTCTTACTCAAAATCCTTCAAATTTAAATCAGCTGCTTTCCTAGACATGCCCCCATCAAACTGAATCAATCATAGTTATTGGCAACATGCTAAAGTAGCAACAATGAAATAAAATCTTGAGAAACAGTCAAAAATTCATAAGGGTATATATGAGGTTATATAAACCTCAGGGACACACAATGAAGAAACAGGGATCCATTCACTCATTTATCCCATATTGGCCACAAAAGCACACGCAGTATGAAAACACATGCTAGGATGTTCTCTCATTTTCGGGGCGTACGCCAGATTCTATAAATTAAAACACACTATACAGATCTTAGTTCAGGTATCTTTGATACCTAGCTTGAATTATACTTATATTTATTTCTCAAAGAAAACTCAATCGAGCACTCGATCTGGCTACTAAATAGGTCTAACAGATAGTGGAATTCATTTCGATTACTTATAATAATCTCATTTCGATACCTCATCAAGGTGACCAGATCATGCACACAACATGATCACTTCGTCTCATCCTAGAACAACCTAAAATTGTCTGATGCGATTACTCGAGTAAGTGAGCTAATCTCAACCTGTTCGACATATTTTTTGTGTGCATATAAATCAATCATCTATTAATCACAACAATAGATTAAACATAATGTATGAACTTAAAGAATTGTTCATTAATGGACATTCAAGAGTTTACAAGATACAAAACTAAATTCTACACAATCCTAGAGATTTAACATGAGTCATAAACATATATCTAGGTATCAGTTTGGTAAATGGATCAGCTACCATATTATGCTTAGAAATGCATTGGAAAGTCACTTATTTTTTTTGCTATGATGTCTATCACAAAATTATATTTTGTATCAATGTGTTTGGTTTTGCTGTGATACTTGTGATCCTTTGTATATGCAATAGCAGTTTCACTATCACAATAAATCAACATGGGTTCCATTTTACCACTAAGGACTCTTGGATGTTGAAATGATCTTTTTAACTAAATAGCTTTTTGTACTACTAAAGCACAAGCCACAAATTATGTCTCCATTGTAGACAATGAAATGCATGTCTGTTTCTTGCTACTCCAAGAAATGGAGTTTATTAAGCAAGAGTGCACATCCAGAAGTTGACTTGTGCTCATCTACGTCTCCATCCAATCAGCATCCGTGTACCTCTTTTAAGTACAAATTATTTTCTTGATAACATATAGAATAATCAGCAGTACCCTTCACTTTTGACCATTTTCCAGTGTCATCTTCCAGGATTATAATAATATTTACTGACCAGACCAACGACATAACTAATGTCGAGACGAGTACACATCATAGCGTACATCAATCTCCCAACAGCACTGGAGTATGGTACTCTGGACATTTCTTCTTTTTCTTTAGGAGTCTTAGAGCACATGCATATACTTAGAGTTTTGTCTTTATATATAGGAGTATCAACTGGGCTGCAATTATCTATTTTGAAACGTTCAAGAACCTTCCTTATATATGACTTTTGCGACATAGAAAGAAATCTCTTAAAATGATACCAAGTATGTAATCTACTTCACTCGTGTCCTTCATTCCAAAAATTGAAGACAACTATTTCTTAATAGGCTCAACATACTCTTTATCATTCTCAACCAATAAAATATCATCTACGTAAAGAGATAAAATTACAAATCTTCCATTGGACCTTTTTACATATATACAGTGATCTTTGTCCAGAATAACGAAGTTGTATGAGATTATAGCTTTGTCAAATCTTAAGTATCATTGTCTCGAAAACTGTTTTAGGCCATATATTGATCTTTGCAATTTACAAAATTTATTCTCTTGGCCTTTTTCGACTAAACCTACTGGTTGTTGCATGTAGATTTTTTCGTCCAATCATCCATTGAGAAAAGTAGTCTTTACAACCATTTGATGTAATTTAAAATCTAAACGTGCTACTATAGCTAAGAGTAGGTGAACATAAGTAAATCTCACTACTGGTGAAAATATTTTTTCGTAATCTATACCTTTGTGTTAGGTATAACCTTTTGCTACCAAACGAGCCTTATACATCTCTATAGATCCATCAGTCCTTCGCTTTATCTTGAGAACCCATTTTTTCCCAATAGCTTTCCGACCAGACGAAAGATCAACCAAGTCCTATACTTGATTAGATTTCATGGACTCCATTTTCTCTTCCATTGTATTCATCCACTTTTCTTTTGCAGGGCTTGATAAAGCTTCATAAACAGATTTAGACTTTTCATCGTCTTCTAGAGATACTAGAAAAAGCTCGCCCTTCAATTTTGAATGATGTTTAGGCATACATTTTCTAGTACTTTCACGAAGTGGAAGCTCCTTGGAGACCCTATCACTGGGAGACAATTTGCTCCCACTTGGATCAGTACGTGGAAGTGCATCTTCTTTCACCTCAATTGATTTATCGAAGACAGCTCTATCATCTAATCTGAATAAAGGTTCTCTCTTTTTAATTTCTCCCCTGCTAGGAAAATTATTCTCAAAGAATGTCACATCGCGTAACTCTATCTCAGTTATAGTCTGATCCTAATTTTTACCTATAAACACATATCCTTTGGACTGGTCTGAGTATCTTATAAAGATACAGTTCTTGTATCTTGGACCCAGCTTTTCAAATTTGCTCGAGAAATCATGGATGTATCCATCTCATCCCCAGGGTCTAAGATAACTTAAATAAGGTGTTTTACTTGTCCAAAGCTTATACAGTGTTGTAGGTAACAATTTTAAGGAAACTCGATTAAGGATAAGTTACAGTCAACAAAGCATCTCTCAAAAGGAAATAGACATGTTAGCATGCACCATCATGGACCTCACCATTTCTAGCAATGTCATAATTCTCCTCTCAGCAACACCATTTTGTTGTGGTGTACTAGGAATAATAACTGCCTAACAATTCTTTTATCATTACATATTTCTTTGAACTATTCGGATAGATATTCACGCCCTCGGTCAGTTTTTAAGACTTTCACCTTTCTATCTATTTGATTTGCTACCATGTGTAATTATCATATAAAGCATTCTAATGTCTCTGACTTATGAAAAATTAAATAGACATAACCATACTGCGTGAAATCATCTATAAAAGTAATGAAATAAGTGGCTCCATGTCTTTTCCTCACATACATAGAAACACATATATCTGAATGGACTAACTCAATAGAAGTTTGGCTCTCAAAACCTTATCAAATGGTTTTCTTGTTGTTTTTTGTGTTAGGCAATGCTCACAAGTAGGTAATGAAACCTTAGAGATTGAACCTAATAAGCTCTCTTTAGCCAACCTATTCATTCTCTCTTGCTCAATATGTCCTAATCTAGCATGCTATATACATATATCAACATTTACATCTTTAGCAGAAAAATATTCATTCATAGAAAAACATGGATCTACATAGTAGTTATAAGTGTTTGGATCACAATCCAACACTAGAAAACCATTAGACAAATATCCAGATTCATAATATGCATTGCTATAGTTAATACGAACAAAAGTACTACTAAAGTTCAAATTGAAAACTAATCTTAAAACAGCAACAACTGAACTTAAGTTTCGTCGTATCATTGGTGCAAATAGAACACCGTAAAGGACAATAGTACGGCCACCATGCAAATGCAACTTGCATGTATCGGTTCTTTTCACCTCAACTCTATCATCAAACTGACATATAACTATTTCGTACCAGATGGAAATCGATGAAAATCCACAAACGCTTCTCAATCCCTAGTTATATGGTCTGTCACTCCTAAGTCTACAATCTACATAAGATAAGTCAAAACAGTGCTAGAGATATAAACACTACTAAAAGAAGTATTAACAAAAGGTGCTTTCTTTGGCTCAGGACAATCCTGAGCAAAGTGACACTGTACTTGACAGTTGTAGCATTTTAGTTTGCTCTTGTTTTTCTTCTTACCAAACAATATTTCCTTTTTATCGCGTTTGTGCTTGTTCTTTTTAGGTCCATGTCCTGTTTTTTTTTCTTTCCCTTTCTCACCAATGTTCCAGTTCTTCTTACGCTTAAAGCCTGGAGCTTTGCCATAACTAAACTTAGCTACAAAAACACATCCTAGAGATTTAGCTGCACCAAGCCGCTCAACATCTAGTTCAACATGGCAGGCAGCATCAGCAAACGTTTTGATACTATCATTATGAGTCAGATTGACTTTTAGATGTTCCAATTATTAGGAAAAGATCGGATCAAAGCCTAAACTTTTTGCTCATTAGAAATTATATGACCAGCCGACTTCAGTTCCCTAATCATGTTAGACATAATCCTCACATGCTGTGTGATATTGTGATCAAGAGACTTTTTACAAGTGTCAAACTTAATAGTCAACTGTCTGAGCCTAGTCACGCTAGTACCACTGTGTTTTTTCCTTAGATACACCCATATATCATGAGTAGTTGGAAATTGTTCATACTCGCAAATGAGATCATCTACCATAGAACTTACCAAAATCCCACGTGTAGTGGAATCTTTCTTTTTCCATGCTTGGTAAGTTTCCTGATCCTTTCTCTGTTGAGCAAACTTACTTGGTTCTTCCATCACGTGGTTAATGCCCTCAAGGTAATCCTATTCCTCTAGCACATACCAAATTTTATGGCGCCAAGTGTTATAGTAATTGCCATTCAATTTGTCACCCTTATTTAAGTTAGCAATGATAATCTTAGATGACATCGTCTGTCAAAATTTTAGAGACAATCATATAAATGTCTATTTATGCACACATGTCATTTTGTACTCATGTAAATTAAATTTTATGATAACTTAACACTTGGCATCGGTCAAAATTTCACTAAGTTTCCAATCATCATCTATTATCCTAATGTTTCATTATCACAAAATTAATTTCATAGAACAAAACATTGAGTTCTAGGTGAAAATTACATAAATTCTTCCAACCTTAGAACTCCCACTTAATAAATCAATTAAACATAAAACATATATTGATCAAAATAAAATGTTAAATATATACATGCGATTACATCCAACTCTTGTAAATATAACCACTAGGCATAGGAAGAGTATTTAGAAATACGGATCAACAACTGATTAAGTCACTACTACAATTAATTTTGACATGGATAGTTGGATTAACTTAATACCCTAGTTTTCTTTCATCTATTTTCTTTTTAGAATCGTGATCAAATAGTTGTAAGTAAGATTAGGTGAATTGTCCATAATCTCAACTATAACGTGGTTCCAATAACTCGGAAGAGTTCTCATATATAATACATTTTCTTTACCTCACTTATATATTGTTCCAAATGCACTACTTCTAGACGCATTGCTTCGAGATGCTTTATGAGTTGTACTACGTTATGTCGTGAATCTATTTCACAATTTTGATAAGCATGTAGCTTCTCAACACGTTCTTTATCCCGTGCTCTTTTAGCCTTCCTTCCAAGGATACTAAAAGTGTGCGTAAATCTAGTCATATCTGATTAAGTATGAGAAGATGGAAACTGATCAAATAGATAAAATAACCAAATTATGACTCACTACTCAAGAACACACAATATTATACTATTTAAAATCAGAAAAGTTTTGACACCAAATACAAAATTTGACTTAAATCCAATTTATAATGAATATTATAGCAAAAAATATTGGAAAAACACTTTAAACATAATATAGGAGCATCTCGAAAAATTCCCACTAGGTCAGAACTCTAAAGCATATATTATGGATTTAATGTAAAAATTTTAGAATTTTAATTCACTTAGAAAATATTTATTATGTATTTCCAAATGAATTTTCTTTAAACATTAAATACATAACACTATTTTCGTAGAAAAAATTAAATTTAACCAAACTAATAACTCTAGAATATTATGGGGACCATCTTGCAAATTTTAAAATCGCAAATAGGTCACCCATGCCCCCTCACACGCCTAAAATTTTTCTTAAATAAACGGCTACACGATGCCCACTCTCAGCACACGGTGCATGTACCCCACACGCTGCCTTTTTAGCAGTTTTTAGTTTTTAGTTATGTTCTCCTAATTTTGATGTTCAGAGTTCATCTATGTGATCAAATTTTACAAACACCATTCATAGTGCAGTGTTTGGGACAACAACATAATGGACAGATAGTGAGGAGGTCAAAAGTACTGTTCATCTTCTTCCTAATTTTGCTAAAAAAAAATTAGATTTCGTCCAAAACTTTAAACCCTCATAATTTTTTCATTTTAAGTCCGAATTAAGAGTTTTTTATACTGTTGGAAAACTCGTGGAATGACCTTCTATCCATACTAATTTCATAACACGAAAAACAGCGAACATAATAATATCATGTTATGAAGTTTCGAGTGTTTCAACTAGGGTTTTAATTTAATTTTAATATAAAAATCTAAACAATGTGAAATTTTGCAGACATGTTCTAAATCTTGAAGGTAAATGATTATATACATCCACATTTCGCATTAACATTTGATCGTAGAGTGAAGAAATAAATGAAGGTAAATTTGATTTAGAGTAATTGAATTTTCAACAAAATTAATCAATTCTCTTTAATTGGGGGACGACGTGTTACAGAGTGGTAAAATTTCAAACTAAATTGAAGTTTAATAATTCAAAAGAAACTAAATTGAAGTTCAATAACTCATTAAGACAAATTAAACCTTAGTGACCAATTGAAATAGCCACAGATCGTCGACATTTTGGTTTCAAAAAATAAAAAAATAAAGGGCAAATTTCATTTGGGTCACTAAACTTCAATTTGTCTCATTTAAGTCATAGACCTTCAATCTAGTTTCAATTGTGTCACTAAACTTTAATTTATTATAAATTTCACCATTCAATCACCTAGGGATGGCAAATGGATTGAGCTGTCCGTGGGTTCCGTAGCTCGACCCAAAAGGCTTGGGCCGAGTCGAGTTTTGCTTTCAAGCTCGGCCCTTGAAAAAGATAGGCCAGTCCAAGGGCCGATTCGTATCTTGGCTCGTGGACAAAGCCTACAAGCCTGGCACACGAGTCAGCCCGTGGCTTGTGGACCAAACTCCGGCTTATTAAAAAGTCCAGGTGTAAACAATCATAATGTGATTGTTAGGGGCCACTCTAATGGTCACTTTTGTAATAGTTGCAGCCCCAACGGTATCAAAAGTGACTGTTTTGATCCCTGAACTTTTTTTTTTTTTGTAAAATCTAGATTTTTTTATCTATAAAAATCCCCCCAACCTACTTCCAAATTTATCACAAATTCACAACTCTCTACTTACTCAATCTAAAAATATTATATTCTCAATATTAGCTTTTTATTGTGCAATTTATAGTTGAATTTGCTTATTTTAGTTATTTCTTCTATTCAATTTTTACATTTCTAGTTTTCTACAATTCCACATTCTATTTCTACATTTATATTTTCTTTTCTGTAAGGATCATTACATATAAAGAAGTGTCGGCCACCAAATTGATGATGATTTTAGTGAACTAAATGATATTCCAATTCTTGAATTTGGTGATGATTATAGGATTCGGAGCACTGATCCCATTGATTGGGAGAATATCCATGAAGAGTTAGAAACGATAAAGATTAAGACAACAACTGGGTCGAGTACGAAATGAAGAGTCGCAGAACAAAAGGCTCGGTGTTGAGATTATTTCAAATTAGTGTAAACTAGTACAACAACAGACGAACAACCAATCTTCAAGGCAATGTGTAAATACTGTAAACACAAATACTGGCAAAATGGTGGTGGCACGAGCCATGTAAATCGACATTAACCAAAGTGTATGCAAAAATATGTGGGGTTGATACCAATCAAACTCAACTTCAGTTCAGATTTCCTGGTGGATCTTCTAGTTCTAGGCCAAATCTTAACAACTGAGTGTATTTGCAAGAGAACATACGCCAGGAAGGCATGACTCAGTTGGTGGCAAATGGCGAGTTCTCACTTAGCATAGTGCAAAGCCCTCACTGCACCTAATTCGTACAAAGATATCTTCAACCAATGTATACATTCTTTGCTACAAACACTCTTTATGCTGATAGTATTGCTTTATATAATAAAAAGAAAGAAAACATAATACTTGATTTAAGTAAATATTCCGATGTTGTAACATTTACTTCGAACTTATGGTCCGGTAAAAATCATAAAGGATATATTGCTGCCACTTTACATTATATTGATAAACAATTGATTATGCATAAAAGAATAATTGTTTTTAAAGTAATTGACTACCATCATAATGGAATACAAATTTTTAATTATTTAATAAATATTATTAAAGAATTTAACTGCGAATCTAGAATTTGTAATTTCACATTTGATAATGCGATGCCTAATAATATAGTAATAGAAAGATTAATGCGAGAATTAAATCTAGATTTTGGTGGCATTTTATTTTATGTTCGTTGTGTATGTTACATTTTTAATTTAATTGTTCAAGATGGTTTAAAATTTTTGAGCCCACAATTAGAAAAAAATAGGTATACCATAGATTATATTATTTTTTAGCCTGCTCGAAAATAAGTGTTTGATGAATTATATGTAGAAAATTCTCTTCTAACAAAATATTTCTCTACAACACAGGCAATAGATGAAACTCTACTTCTTTAATGCTTTAATCATGTGAAGATTATGAAAACTGTATTACTGCCTATTACAATGGCCGACACTCACACAGTCCAGATTATGATTTGCAAACATATGATTATGAAATCTCATCCATGTAAGAAAATTTTTACAAGTTTTTTTTTATGCCACAAATGCATGTTTTAAATTATTTTAATTTTATTGACAATAATTTTAATATATATAAGACATTTCCAATATTTTATATTGTAATATCAATGGAGATGAAGTTTAGAAAATATTGTAAAGAATTGCATATGTTGTTTCCGTTAGTGTCAATTATGGACCCTAGAGTAAATTTAAAAGGTACAAAACATATTATGCCAGCAATTTCTAATAAGTTAACTTATGGGAATCTTAAAATGTATGGTAATTTTGAGAAAACTTTATGTAAAATATACGAATTTTATGCGAAAAAGACTAGCAGGAACGTTAGAAGACTTCTTGTACTAATCCATTCTTTGTCATCAAATGACAATAACGATTATTGGAGTTTCCTTAATTTCGTTGGGGGAACTCAACAGCCTATTTCTTCTTCTTCTTCTTCGCTTTTCCATGCTACGAATTTAGAAACAAGTAGTAGAGACATACCTTTAGAGTTAACTAGATATTTTGATCACGACATATTTAATATGTTAGATGAAGAAGAGAAAAATAATTTTGATATATTTAGGTGGTAGAGACAAAATGGGCATCAATACCCAATTGTTACTATTATAGCATGCGATCTACTAATACCTCTGGTATCAACTATAGTATCGGAGTCTGCTTTTAGTACAGGTGGCAGGATTCTAAATGATTTGAGGTCAAGATTTAAACCAAACATATTAGAGAGTTTAATATGTTTAAAAGATTGAGAGAATGCACAACTTTGAATCCAAGATAATATAGACCTCATATTAGCTGAAGAACTTCAAGAGCTGGCTATATAATATGTAATTATAGTTTATGTAATTTTTTTTTTTTTACTTTTAAATTTAAAATTTTACCTAAAATTGCACACGTAACAACTTGTTCGTATATAGTTTAAACTCTACCTACGCTAAAAGTAGCTGATCACAAACCTCGAAAAAAATGATGAGGATTTTAAATGTCAAATTTATCATACCTTAAAAATTCATTTTTTAAAAAAAAAAAATTATACGAGCCAGGCCTGTAGACTGGGCCACGAGGCCCATGAGCCATGGGCTGGTCCAGGCTCCATTTTTTGGGACGAGCTGAGCCTAAGCTCAACTCGTGCTTATAAGGGCTGAGCTCATCCCTTCTTGGCATTTGCCATCTCTACTATTACCTATCATCTTTCAAATTGATAAAAATTTAGCTAACATACATACCACCATAGAATTTTCACGTAATCGTTGCATTTCATGCTAACTTAGCACTAGCAACATTATAAAAATGTTCAAATAAAAAAAACATGCATTTTAATTGTTTAATCTAAAGATACTGTCATAACACTCAATTATTATTTTTGTTTATAAGATTGATAGTAGCGATTACAGTAAAGATCACCAAAGTAAGCTATTTTCGTTAGTTTGAAAGAGTATAGATGACACAATGAAATGAAACCAAAATTAAAACAAAAACTAGAAAGGTTTCAATCTATTTAGAATGTGTTTGATAAATTTTTTTGTAAATTATAATTAGTGGGTCCAACGAAATGTGTAGATAAAAAGTAGATAAAAGTTATGGGTCCTATGAAATATGTGAATAAAAATAATGTTTGACTAAGTACTTATGAGCACTCACAAATATATTTTTAAGCTATTTTTGTTAGTTTGAAAGAGAATAGGGAGTTAAATGTTTGAATAATCACTCAACTTTTAGTCTCGTCTTTGTTTACTTACTGAACTTTAAAATAGTGCTGGATGCTCATCGAACTTTAAAATGTTACTCGCTGTTACTCACTCTTAACGATCCATTAACAGCCAATGGTTGGAAAAGCACACGTGGTAGATATTTTTGCTAACTAATGTTGAGTTGTCCGTCACGTCAGCAATTTGATTTTTTGAATAATCACTGAACTTTTAGTCAAGTCTTCGTTCAATTACTAAACTTTAAAATGTTGCTGAATGCTCACTCAACTTTTCAAAGTTACACTCCGTTACTCACTCATGACTATTCAATAACAACTCATTGACGATATGCCCACGAAGCTGACGGAATGACCACGCGTCATCTATTTTTTGCCATTAAATCTGCCAACCAGAACAGTCGCGCGTCATGTCATCAAAAATACATTTTTAAAATGCCAAAATGGTGAAGACATCTTGGACGGAAGGTATCCCTGGACGTTGATTTTGGAGTTGTAGATTCTATAGAGAAGGTAGATGCGTGTGATTTTTTGATTGCGCAAATCCTGCACCCCATGCTAGGGTAATCAATTGGTGGAACGTTTGAGAGAAATCAATTTGAGATCAATTTGAATGAAATCGTTTATTTAATTGAGGGCATGTTTCACCGTTTTTAGCATCTTAAAAAACACATTTTTAAAATGTGTTTGATAACATAGCCCGTGACTATTCTGGTTAGCATATTTAATAGCACAAAATGAAGGACACGTGGTCATTCCGTCAGCTTCGTGGGCATTTTGTCAATGGGCTGTTATGGAATCGTCAAGAGTAAGTAACAGAGTGTGACTTTGAAAAGTTGAGTGAGTATTCGGCAACATTTTTAAAGTTTAGTGAGTAAACGAAGACAGGACTAAAAGTTCAGTGATTATTCAAAAAATCAAATTTCTAACATGGTGGACAACTCAACATTAGTTGGCACAAACGTGGCATACGTGGGCGCTTCGTCTGTCACGTGTGCTTTTCCGTCCACTGGCTATTAATAAATCGTTAATAGTGAGTAACGGCGAGTAACGTTGTAAAGTTTGGTGAGCATTTACCACCATTTTAAAATTTAGTGAGTAAATGAAGACGAGACTAAAAGTTGAGTGATTATCCAAACATTTAAGTGGAAAATAGGTGGCGCAGTGAAATGAAACCAAAATTAAAACAAAAACTAAAGAGGTTTCAACCTGTTTGGGCAAGAGGGAGGGTACAAATATATAGATTTCTCTTCCAAAAATATTGGCGGTGCGGGATTATCTCCCAAACTACTTTGGCCTTCCATTTCCCAACAGAAATTCTTCATTGTTTTACAATCTCTCCAACATGAACAATGAACAAGACACAAACAAGAAAATTAAAAATTCAAGGATTTTTTCTCAATCAAAACAAGTGGCCGTGATCAAAACACACAAGAGTTTTGAAAAACTCAACCATATATTCATTCACCTCTTGATTGGGAGACTGATAGGTGGGTTGAGTATTGGTTGATTATCAGACTATTTATCAATAGAAAGGGAAAAGAATATGAATATGCATGAATAGGGAGAGAATCGTAAAGGGGGATTTTTCATATTTCCACAGGAAAAATGATAGGAAATCCAAAGGCGGAATTCATTGAAAATGTTGCAATAATTACTGGGTTGACATTGATGCAGTTTCTGTATTCTGGGAATTCGATTTTGCTTAGTTATTTGTTGAAATTGGGGTTTCATCCTTCATCTCTCATCATATTTTCTACATTTGCTACATTTTTGGTACTTTCTCCTGTCTCAATATTATTCGAAAGGCAAGTTTCTAATATTTTTTTATCACATTAACTTGTAATTTGAGAGAGAACAAAATTGATTATCTTTTCTCTTTTATTTCAGGAGTCAATGGCCAAACCATATTAGTTACAGGTTGTGGATTCAACTGCTTTTGCTTTCTTTTGGAGGGTATGCAAACATTTTTGTTTCCTATTTTTAGATTGATAATTTTTTGTTTTTTTAATATAAATTTGAAGTTGGTTATTTACATATTGGTATATTATACTTAAGATATTTCTCTATTACTAGTGTTGAAAAAACCTTAATGAAGTAGGAATACAGAATCATGATTCTCATATGCCAGAATGCTTAGTTTGGCAGACACTTCTCTGATTTTCGTAAAAGAATGCTACGGTGGAATTATTGTAGTATATCCTTAATGTCTTTATTATAAAATGAACAAGCTTCGGTTCGTACTATTTCAATTGACCTTATCAAGCATTCCATAAATGTAGTATCTGTGATTTGGTCTCACAATAGTCTAAAACTCTACCTCCACAGCCGATGAAATAGTTGTGGTCTACTTTGGTGCTTTTCCAAGACGGTGCAATCCAACAAGCATGTAATCATAAGTGATCTTGTTCAAAATATTGCCGGACATTTTTCTTGCTTCATATGGTGTTTTTGGATTACAATTTGAATTGCAGTTGAAGATTAGGTTTACCATAGACCAGTACATAATCTCCATTCTAGCCAATTGCTAAAGAATGTTGTTAAATAATTTTCAATATAGGCATTAAATCCTGACTTGCGAATAAAATGCCATCTACATATAGATGGTTAAAAATCTCAATATTGTTTTCCAACCGTCACTGAACTTTAAAATTGTTCTGAATAGTGTTTTTGAACGATGAATGGGAAACAGCTTTGCAAGTATCGAAAAAATTTAAATTTCAGTGAATGTAAACAACTTTGGAAAACTATTTGGAGAATATTTAAAGTTCACTAAACAACGTTGAAAGTACTGTGGCCATTGGGATTTTTTACCCACATATAGATTAGTAAAACAGATATACTCTCATTGGCCTAAGTAGATGCGCTGATCAATAATGGTCCTCAAAGTCCAAAGTAACATTGTTGTGAATTTCAAAGTATTACTATAGGGAGACTTGTTTGAAGCCCATATAAGGATTTCTTAAAGTTTGTAAATGAAGTGGCTATCCTTAGTGCTTCTTAAGGCTGAAGCATAATATATCTTCCTCGTGATTCCCATTTGAGAATTTTTATCTTGCATAATTCCAATTGAAAATAAGTTAGTAAAGCCGTAAGATATTTAGTATTTGTTTTGCTTGAAATGGAATATTAAAAGAAACATCACTCCCACTCACCATTGATAGAACGTATTAACTTTACGTTTTACAGTTTTAGGAGTACGCGATGTGCAATAAAACTTGAACCTCTTTGAATTTTCTCCATATCTGATGAAGTTACGCCCATAGTCCTTTTATTAATTTTACGATAATTGTCCTGTGTAATACTACTTAAAAGTACACTCACTGTATCATCTTCTCTGTTTCTTGATCTTTAATTCTTTGTAAACGCATATGCATCAATATAAGTGCGTAAATAACGCAACTTTGGATTTTTTTATGTTTTTTTTTTCAGGGTGACAGTATTTCAGTCTTTATTCATGAGGGGTGTTAGTCTCACTTCACCAGCAATGGCAACAGCTATGCCGAACCTTGCACCAGGACTCATCTTTTTTATTGCCTGGGGTTTCAGGTTGCTGTTCTCTATCATTCCTCTTTTTATTATCAAACAGTAAATGGAAAAGAGAAACAGATAGTAACTAGATATTTGAAAGCAAAGAGTCGGAATTTACAGGTGAAAAATAAGCTGCTGCATATTATACGACAGAGTGAAGTGAAAATTGACTTTAGGTGGATTCTACCTTTGATTTCAAAACTGAAAAATTAGAATACCACAATTCACGAGTAAAATTAACAAGTATGACCCCCTATGCCATTGAGATCGGCGACAAACTCCCTTCCTTTTCTTGGGCATTTGTTCATCATGCTCTTTACTTAACTTGAAAACTTTACATAACTTGAAATTACAATTCTTATGCAGGTTAGAGAAAGTAGAGTTAGGATGTAGGTACAGCAGAGCCAAAATTATGGGAACTTTATTGTGTGTTATTGGTGCTGTTGTAATGAGTCTCATGCAAAGTTCCATACAAGTTCACCCAGCAAAAGAGGGTCAAGTCTCATTGCCATCTCTATCAGCTGATGACACATTCGACAATCAAATGATTGTTGGTTGCTTGTATCTCATGGCAGCAGTATTTGTCATGTCAAGTCAAGTTGTGCTACAGGTAGATCATAATTATAGAGTAGACGATAGTGAGAAAGAGTTTATGTATAAATTATTTCTGTTTTTGCATTCCCTTTTCAAAATTTAGTTGGCGTATTTCAGGCTACAACATTGCGTGATTTTCCAGCCCCAGTCTCTTTGTGTGCAATAACATCTCTAATAGGCGTGGTAATGACTGGATCAATCCTGTTGATTGAAGATGACGGATGGAAAACTGGATGGCCTTTATTAAGTATTCGAGAGCTAATTGCCTACTCCATACTGGTAATCCATTTTCCACCACCTCATCTTTCCAAATTAAATTTTGCTTCTTGTTCATTGTTGTTGTTACGGCTTAATTTAATCGATACTTAAATTCTTTATTAGTCTCATTTTATATCCTCTCACGGGTTCTCGAGCGCTTAAACAGCATAACTGATGCTAATAAAATTATAACTAAACATACAACCTTCAATACAATCATGTTTTGCTCAATACATCCGCGTGCATAATAATGCTTAGGGTAATTAGCACATTTCGTCCCTCTCCTTTGAGTCTACTGTGCAAATCATCCCTATAGTTTGAATTTTGGCATTTGGGTCCTTAAATCCACCGTTCTTTGCGCAAAAGGTCCCTACCATCTAAATCTGTCAATTTTTACCGTTAAATCAATGCACTCTCTCAATTTTTGAAGGGCAATTTCATCAAATCAGAAATTCTACTGTGCCTTCAACACACAAGTGTACAAAGTTACAACCCCATCTTTTTCTTCTTCATCCCATCACAATTATCGAGCAAAGTGTTCATTTTACTACTGCCATTCCTCCTCTGTTGCTGCATTAGCTCCAAATTACTCTCACTCATTTTGGGTGAAGGTGTTGGGGTGAGTTGTAATTTAGGAGGAATTATAGGACATAATTTGTATGTAAAATCTTCTTTATATGGTAGTGATTGTATAGCCTAAAATAGGACCTAATCTCCTCATATATATATGTATCATTCTTGGTTGAATTATATACAAGAAAATACATTTTACAACATGGTATCAGAGCCACACGGTTTCTGGCTCATCTGATACAATCCTCATATATACAATCTTCCAGCCTTCTTCGCTCCTCCATTGCCATGGCGGAGTCCGACAATAAGAACACCTCTGGCGGTATGACCCATACGGCTGACTCATCCTTAAACTGACCACCCGAATGACTGAAAGTCTAAACAAAACCCAAACTCCAATTATAAGTGCTGAAACATCTCCTGCTCCGATTAGCATCAAGTTGGATGGCTCCAACTATGCGTTATGGTCCCAAGTTGTCGAGATGTATATTTCCGGTAAAAACAAATTGGGATTCATCAATGGTGACTCTCCTCAACCATTTCTGACCAACCCTTCTTTCCGCAAGTTGCACACTGATAACGCTATTGGTAAAAGATGGCTGATTAATTCCATGAATTCCTCACTGATGGGAATTTTATCTGCTTCTCCACAGCAAAAGAAGTGTGGGATTCAATTGCTACTATGTTCTTTGATGGCAGCGACATATCTCAGGTATATGATCTCCGGCGGCGTGTAACTCGACTGAAGCAAGCTAGCGGTTCCATGGAAAAATACTACACCAACCTGCAGGGACTATGGCGTGAAATCGATTTCCGTCGTCCAAATATTATGGAGTGCCCTGTTGATATCAAGCACTATAACTGATTCATTCAAGAAGAACGAGTCTATAATTTTTTGGATGGTCTTGATGATCGGCTAGACAACATTCGGGATGATATTCTATAGTTAAGTCCCTTCCCAACCATTGAGCAAGCTTATGCCAACGTCCAACAAGAAGCCACCAGACAACATGTGATGACTGCCAGTGACGGGGATGGTACTCAAGGGGCTGTTTTGGCCTCAAAAGGCCTTACATTGGGCCTTTCTACCGGTGGAAAAATTACCAAGAATCGGGCCTCTAATGATGGTACCAAGTGTTCTCATTGTGGGATCACCAAGCATACTCATGAAAACTGCTTCCAGATAATTGATACCCTGACTGGTGGCATGATTTTCAAGAAAAAAAACGTCGTGATGGAGGAATTGCCGAGCCACACCTCTCTCTCATACCACCATCCTCGGTCGAAACATCTCACTCTGACTCAGGTATCTTTGGTCTTGCTCTTCTTAATTCTTACAGAGTGGAGACAATACTATTTGGCTTCTCGACTCGGGGGCCACCAATCACATGACCTTTGATGCCAAAGACTTCTCTCGAACTTATTCTCCACAACGTACTAGCATTGTAAATGCTAATGATGTTGTTTCTCCAGTCACTGGAGCAGGATCTGTGACCCTATCTCCTTCTCTACAATTATCTAATACATTACTTGTGCCCTCACTTTCCCATAAATTGTTATTTATTGGGCAAATTACGGTAGAATTAGGCTGTATTGTACTCATGTATCCCACATTTTGTCTTCTTCAGGATATTCTCATAAAGGAGATTATTGGGAGTGGTACCAAGAGGAGGGGATTATATTATATGGATGATGTCAGTGTGGGACGAGCTTAACTCATGAACTATTCAGTCAGCGCTAAAGAAAAACAGATTTGACTTTGGCATCGACAGTTGGGGCATCCATCTTTTTCTTATTTGAAGCATGTTTTTCCTAGTTTATTTAAGTAGTTAGAGATTTCTATCTGACATGTGATACATATATCCTGGCCAAAAGTCACTGGGCCGCTTATCCGTTCAGCATAAATAAAAGTGATACCCCATTCGCATTAATTCATCTGACGTATGGGCCCTTCTCCTATTTCAAATATGTCTAGAGTTCGTTGGTTTGTTATATTTGTGGATGACTGTACACGTATGACGTGGCTTTATTTAATAAAACACAAAGATGAAGTCCTCGGTATATTTGAAAATTTTCACGCTATGGTTCGCACTCAATATGGAGCAAACATTCGGATTCTCCAATCTGATAATGGTGGCGAATACATAAATCAACGACTCCAAGCATATTTCAACAACCATGGCCTAATTCATGAAACTTTATGCCCACAAACACCTCAACCAAATGGTGTTGCTGAAAGAAAAAAACAGATTTTGGACTGATGCCGTGTCTACTGCAGTTCACCTTCTCAACCGAATGCCTTCTAAAGTTTTGTCATTTAAGACACCACTCCAAGCTCTATCAACTCATGTATCACTTCCTACAGCCTTGATGCTTCCTCCTCGAGTTTTCAGATGTGTTGCCTATATCTATCTACATAAGAACCAACGCACTAAATTAAATCCTTGTGCAATTCGGTGTCTTTTCTTAGGCTATGGCACTCACCAAAAAGGGTACCACTGCTATCATCCCACCACCAGACGACTCTAGGTGACTATAGATGTACAATTCTTGGAAACAAACATGTTTTTTTCACCTTCCCCATCTAATTTTCCTCTTTCGGGAGAGATGTATGATGAAGAGTCGAATTGGCTAACATTTGATGTGCCTACTTCTCATGACAATGGAGTAGGACCTAATGATGATTGCATGAGCATCCGACAAATGATGAATCAAAATTTGTTTAGATCTTTGATACTGACCTTCAGGTGGAGCCTGACACTTGTCCAAGTGAAGTATATCCACCTCCTGACATCGAAGCTACATCCCCTCACTCTAAAGTACCCACTGCCTCATCTCCCGAGAATACTCCTGAGGTAAGTGCACTCACTACACCCCTACATACTAATAACATAAATTCTTCTTCTGTCGGATATACTTTACCTCTCAAGCACAATCGTGGAAAACACCCAACGGATACTCTCTAGACCTTGAAGAACGAAGGTCAAAATACCCAATTACTAATTATGTCTCCACCAAAGGACTGTCTGAACCTCTCAAGAAATTCACTCAAGAGCTCTCCTTATGCCAGACTCCAACTAGTGTTGAGGAGGCATTGGCAGATACCAAGTGGACCCAAGCTATAAAGGAAGAAATTGAGGCATTAATTAAAAATGATATATGGGTTCTTGTCCCATTACCTAAAGAAAAGAAAACAGTCGGATGTAAGTGGGTATTCTCTATTAAACACAAGGCAGATGGATCTATTGAACGATATAAAGCAAGACTAGTGGCGAAGGAATATATGAAGACATATGGCATTGACTATCAAGAGACTTTCTCACCGGTAGCCAAACTGAACACAGTTTGGGTGTTACTGTCTCTTGCAGCTAACCTGGATTGGCCTTTGCATCAATTTGATGTAAAAATGCATTTCTCCATGGCAATCTTGAAGAAGAAGTCTACATGTATATTCCTCCAGGATACATGGCATCCTCTACAGTTGTGTGTAAACTACACAGGGCACTATATGGGTTGAAGCAATCACCATGAGCATGGTTCGGGCGGTTTAGCCTAGCAATGAAGAAATATGGCTTCCGACAAAGTAACTCTGACCATACCCAGTTCCTATAGCATCAATCTGGAAAATTAACTGTTTTGATAATATACGTAGACGACATGATTATTACAGGAGATGATACAGATGAAATATCTATACTTCAGAAGCAGCTGGCAACTGAATTCGAGATGAAGAACCTGGAAGGGCTTAAGTACTTTCTAGGAATTGAAGTTACCAGATCTCAACAAGGTATATTTCTCTCCCAACGAAAATATACATTTAACTTACTGACTGAGGTAGGAATGCTAGAGTGTAGACCTATAGGCACACTTATTCTTCGGAATCACAGACTTAGAGAAGATTCAAATCATAGGCCAACAGATAAAGGAAGATACCAAAGATTAGTTGGTAAACTCATTTATTTATTTCATACTCGACCAGATATTGCATATGATGTAAGTGTTGTGAGTCAATTTATACATAATCCAATTAAGAGTCATATGGAGGCAGTAATTCGAATACTTAGATATTTGAAGTCATCTCCAGGACTTATGTTCTCAAAGAATGACGGTCAGTTAAAAGTTGATGGCTATGTAGATGCAGACTAGGCAGGTAACATCACAAACAGAAAATCCACCTCAGGATACTTCATGTTTGTCGGAGGAAATCTTATAACATGGAGAAGCAAGAAACAAAAGGTTGTTGCACTGTCAAGTGCTGAAGCTGAGGTTAGGGGAATGGCTAAAGGTCTCTGTGAGCTTCTATGGCTAAGAAAGCTACTATCAGAAATTGGTTTTGCCCCTACTTCCGAGATGAATCTTTTTTTCTACAATAAGGCGGCAATTGCTATGTCTCACAACCCTATCCAACATGATCGCACTAAACATGCCGAGGTAGATAGACACTTCATCAAAGAGAACATTAAAGCAAAAATGGTTCGCTTTCTGTTTGTGAAAACTGAAGAGCAGCTGGCGGATATACTTACAAAGGCTGTATCTAGCAAGGAGTTCTACACCTCACTTGCCAAGTTGCGCATTCAAGACCCCTATGCATCAACTTGAGGGGGGGGAGTGTTGGCGTGAGTTGTCATTTAGGAGGAATTATAAGACATAATTTGTATGTAAAATCTTCTTTATATGGCATTGATTGTATAGCCTAAAATAGGACCTAATCTCCTCATATATATATATATATATATATATATATATGCGTATGTATCATTCTTGGTGGAATTATATACAAGAAAATACATTTTACAATAGAAGGCATCTCATTCATTCTCCACAGTGTGGCTGCAAGTTTCCGGGCCCACACAGGCTGAGTAGACTTCCCGCTCTGTGAATAACTGGGAGACTCAATGGTGCTCCTCAAAGGAGTAGTTCTCCTTGTGGGCTCCGGGGTACTGGATCTGGATCGTCTCAACCCGATCCCAAGCCCCCAACCCGATTTTTGTCCACCAAAATGGCCTACTTATTCAATCTGTAGTTGTGAATTCTTGATGAAGAAGACGAAGGGGATGAGCATTCCCTTTTCCGGGTCTTAGTGGGCACCATCTGGCCTTCCATCGAACCCCTATAACTGTGTCTTGGCATTATCACTTTTCCCTTAATTTTTCCACTTCTTGCTAACGATATATACACTCTTTTCCTCTAAATTTCAACGATCCGTATTAAAAAAATGAAAAATCCAAAATAAATAAACATGACCAGAAAGGTCTGACTTTAAAACACAAGAATATGAAGTAAGGTTTGAAGATCTTACATCTTAGTCCCCGTGGGTACCTTGACATTATAAATTCACTTCTTGTCAGCATCAATTTGTTGTTTAACTGCAAACCCGTTCATGCCTGGCAAAGCGTTCATGCCTTTCCATAAGAAGAAGAGGAGGATGTAACTCTGTACACATGTGTGTTGAGAAAACAGTAGAATTTAAGATTTGACGAAATTGCCTTTCAAAAATTGAGAAAGTGCACTGTACGCGTTGATTTAGTGGTAAAAATTGACAGATTTGGACGGTAGGTACCTTTTGCGCAAAGAAATGGTGGATTTAAGGACCTAAATGCCAAAATTCAAACGATAAAGACAATTTGCGCAATAGATTCAAAGGATAGGGATGAAATGTGCTAATTACCCTAATGCTTGTAACTAATTTCTTCTATATACCGCGTGATAGTTGAATAATCTTTATATTACTCGTTTCATGATTTCTTGACCAACGGATTGAAACAGGCAGGTAGTGTAAGTGGATTGTGCGTAAGCTTCAATGCCTGGGCAATGAAAAAAAGAGGACCAGTCATGGTGTCTATATTTAATCCCCTTGGAACTGTAATTACAGTTGTTCTCTCTTACATCACCTTAGGATACTCCATCAGTGTAGAAAGGTAAGTCGAATCAATGCTTCAAACTACCCATGTTCAAATATATGTTATATGACTCAATCAGCAAACCAGGATGAGTTGTGCGTTTACATATAAGTCGATAAAATACAAACTTTTTTCTTTTTCCTTTGAATTACAGCCTTGCAGGTATGTGCCTCATGTTCATAGGTCTCTATTTGGTGCTTTGGGCTAAAGGGAAGGAACGTTTCCAAATTGGTGAAGTCAATTCCATGGAAAGTGAGTACGATGTGGAGAAGCCCCTCTTATCTTGATTTAGTTTATAACAGTGGTTAGTATGTAATCTTTTTATCTGGCCTTGAGAAAACTAGTAATTTTAAATAGGATTTGGAATTAGTATATACAATAAATGCATTTTGACTTAAATTTCTGCACTCATCTTTGACACGCAATTCACGTATGCATGCTCCCAATCATAATCTTTTTTTGCAGTAGCGTGATGGAATTGCATGTCGCAGTCTACTGCCTAGGGCCATATTACAATCCATGTACATAGAAAGAGAGCACTTCGGAGTAAAGGATTGTAAAGGATTTGATCTTGTTGTAGGATTCTGATGATTACACACTTTTTACTGCCTAGGGCCATATTACAATCCATTGCATGCATGAGAATTTATTATCCAACGATTATGAAATATTTTTTTAAAAGAATAAAATTATATATATGAAGATAATTACACATGTCAAAATAATAGGGTATGTATAAACAATATAAAATATGTAAAAATTAAAATATAAATATATATTTGACTGCAAAATTTTTTAAAAATAATTCAATTGCCCAAAAATAAATTATTGTTTGGAGAGTATGCAAAATATGTGTTCGGAGAGAATATGAAAAATGAAGTATGTATTTTAAGTTTAGGGTAGATTTGGAAATAATTATTTTATAGAAGATAAAATTAGAAAATTTGAAGAACGGTCAAAAACTATTAATTTGGAGAGTTGAGAAATACATCTTAAATTACACTATACTGTTTTTGAATAGTTTTTAAACCAACAAAAACTAGTGCCCCAAAAACAAGCGACGATTTTTTCAATCCTTCATAAATGATGTCACTCAAAATTGGTAGGAAAAAAAAAAACTCTCCGGCAGACCCTTAAAATATCAATGACTAGTAGTTTGTTTGCTAAAGTGGAATGTGTAATATTGGACAATTAAATTTTGTTTACTGTGCCATCTAATCTTGCATACTTAACATTGCCCCTAGATGCACAACATTGAAGCATTGAGTTCATAATTCTTGTTGTTTGATCTAGGTGTTCCTTATTTGTGTGATCTTAGAAAATGCTAATTTTTCCAACCTTATTGGTAGGGGTGTCAAAGTGTTCGGGCTACCTGCTGGCCTGGTTTGTCCAAGATCAGTCCGAGCTATATATATTTCTTTTTTATTTTTCTTTCCAAAAACAAAAAGTATATAAAGACATTGGGATGGGTAGGTTCGGCCTTTTATTTATAAGGCCTAGGCCAACCCTGACTCGGCTCTATATTTGATAGGGCTAGGACTAGTCAGTTGATAGGGTCGGATAGTCCCTGGTGTCAAAGGGTCGAGCTAGCCCGTTTCGACCCTTTGACACCATACTTATTGGGGGATGCTAATTACTAGTATAGAAATAAGTATTATGTGAGCTAAATAGGATCAACTGAATTGAAATCACAGCCATGAGATCATAACTTCGCGAAAATTAGTACATACACCTTTTTATATTTAGAAGTTTGAAATATACCAGTTAATTAATAAACTAGAGAGAATATTAGAAGAGAATGGAGAGAAATTGTTTCTTTCAATATAATGATGGACCCATATATATATGGTTTCAAAGACTTGTAGACCAAGTAAGATATATCTAAATATGGTCATCAATAATATTTTTTATAATTTTATAACACTCTTTCTTTGATAACGATTAGTGCAATAACTGCTTCGTTAAAAATCTTGTTTGACAAAAATTCAACGGGACAAAATAACAAACGAAAGTAAAAAGAGTAAAGTTAATTGTTAAAATTTAGAGTACTAAGAAAATGTTGTCTCATTAAAACATTGTTAGAAAACTCAGTGGGACAAAACCTAGACCAAAGAAAAAGAATACATCTACTCCTCCTGATGTTAATCATTGAAGATCTTTGAGTTGAAGCATCCTAATCTCATGCAACAATTTCTTGAATGTAGATGTCAGCAAGGCTTTTGTGAATAAGTCAGGCACATTGTCACTTGAGAGAATTTGTTGAACATCAATGTCATCATTCTTTTGAAGCTCATGTGTATAGAAGAATTTTGGAGAAATATATTTTGTCTTGTCCCATTTGATGTAGTCTCCTTTGAGTTGTGCAATACAAGCTGCATTGCTTTCATACAATATTGTTGGACAATTCTTTGTTGAAGTTAATCCGCATGATGCTTGTATATGATGGGTCATGTTCTTCAACCATGCACATTCTCGAATTGCTTCATGGATTGCAAAAATTTCATAATGATTTGAAGATTTTGCTTTCAATGTTTGTTTCACAGATCTTCATGATATAGATGTTCCTCCACGTGTAAACACATATTCTATTTGTGATTTATCTTTATGTAGATCGGAGAGATAACCTACATTTGCATATCTCGCTAAAGAAGATTCTAATTGTTGTGAATAAAAAATCACATATCAATAGTATTTTTTAGGTAACAAAGAATGTATTTAACATTATTCCATGTCTTTAAGTGAGTGCAGGGTTATATCTTGCAAGGAGATTTACTGAAAAAACTATGTATAGTCGAGTACAATTTGCAAGATATGTTAATGCTTCAATTGCACTTAAGTATGGTATTTCAGGCCCAATAGTTTTTTTTCCATTTTCAAGTGGACGAAAGTGATCTTTTTTCACATTAAGTGATCGAACTACCATAGGCGATGTCAGTGGATGTGCTTTTATCTATATAAAAAATACTTTAATGCATTTTTCTGTATATGAAAATTGATGAACAAATAATCTTTCTGGACAATATTCAATTTGCAATCCGAGACACAATTTTGTTTTTTCCAAATCTTTCATCTCAAACTCATTTTTCAAATAATCTGTAGTTTTGTTGAGCTCTTTAGAAGTTCATATAAGATTTAAATCATCAACATAAATTGTCACAATTACAAATCTAATATTTGTTTTCTTTATGAAACATAAGGGCATACATCATCGTTTTATAACCTTCTTTGAACCAATATTCACAAAGACAATTATACCACATTCGTCTAGATTTTTTTAATTCTTATAATGATCTTTGCAATTTAATTGACACATAGTCCTGGAGAATGAATCATTTGCTTCTAACACTTTAAATTCTTCACGAATTTTCATGTATATGTTACTATCAAGTGAACCATACAGGTAGACAATTACTACATTCATAAGGCGCATATCAAGTCTTCGTGACACAGTCAAACCTAGTAAAAATATAAATTTCATGGTGTCCATTACAAGAAAATATGTTTCCTCATAATCAATTATAGGTCTTTGTGAGAAGTTTTGGGCTACGAGTCAGGCTTTGTATGAGATCATCATTTTGCATGATAGCAAGTGCCACATTAAAGACAAATATATTGTCCATGGAATATTATTTTGTTCTCATAATTTTTTAGATAATAAATAATGTATTGAAATCTCATTATTTTTGGACACTTGTTGTTCTTCAGGAATCATATAATTAATATTTGATTCATCAATTTTTTCTAATAATGTTACACTAAAAGTTTTTAGTTTGATTTTCTCTTGTAGCTTTTTCATTCAAGGTAAACAGTCTCTAGCACCAACTGGTCGACCATACTTCTGGTGTGTTTAAGATTTGTATAACAGATTGTCCTACAAGGGCATCAATATTTTGCAGGAGTATTTTCTGCTGATACATATGACTTTATCACTTTTCTTGTATCAACAAACACATCAGGTAATTGATTTGAAATTCTTTGCAAATGAATAATTTTTTCAACATCTTGTTCACATTGATTGCTTAGGGGATCTAAGTGAGATA
This sequence comes from Forsythia viridissima, assembly GCA_030279155.1. Taxonomy (NCBI): domain Eukaryota; kingdom Viridiplantae; phylum Streptophyta; class Magnoliopsida; order Lamiales; family Oleaceae; genus Forsythia; species Forsythia viridissima. The sequence continues at coordinate 25,590,995 of CM059041.1, read as the reverse complement.
AAATTGTTTCATTCCAAAAAATTGTACGATGGTTTTTTAAAATGTAGTTTTGCCCCTCCCAAAGTTAGAAAAGTCGGTTAATCAAAATGACAATATGCAAAACGTATAGTAAATAAATCATAGGTTCAATGATAATAATGGACAGTCAATCAAAACCAACATAAATTCCAAGTCTTCATTGGAGACACATTTTAGTACGTTGTGGGGGTGAAATTGAGACTTGCACAGCACAACCAAAAATTTGTAGATGAAAAATATTAGGTTCGTGATCAAATACAAGTTGCAAAAGTTAGTATTGATGATAAGCATTTGGTCTTAAACGAACCAACGATGCAGCATGTAATATAGCATAACTCCAAACCGAAGATGGGAGTTTTGTTTTCATAAGTAATGTCCTCGCAATCAATTGAAGACGTTTGATAAACGATTCTACTAAACCATTTTGTGTATGAACATGGGCAACCGAATATTCAATGACAGTCCTGATTAACATACAATAATCATCGAATGCTTGTGATCTAAATTCACGAACATTATCAAGATAGATTCTCTTGATTGAGTAATCAAAAATTGAGCTCGTAATTTTATGATTTGAGCAAATAGTATAGCAAAAGCTGCATTTCTAGTGAAAATTAAGCAGACATGTGACCATCTAGTAGAAGAATTAATTAAGATCATAACATAATGAAATGATCCACATGGTGGGTGTATCGGCCCACATATATCTCCGTAGATCATTTGTAAGAAGGTTGGAGATTCAACATTAACCTTTGTCTTGAAGGTCTTATGACTAACTTGCTTTGTGAACAAGCAACACAAGGATGATCATTAGGTAAAAGAGTCTTCTGGTTCTTTAGATGATGTTCATGAAAGTTATTAAGTATTCGGCGCATCATTATTTCTCATGGGTGTCCAAGTCGATCATGCCAAAACATAAAGCCTTTTGGTTCAACGAATTTCGGGTTTCTAACATTGTTTGATTAATTTTTTTTTTATAAATGTATAATATATGACATATGCGAGTGTCATGAATTTTTATGTTATCTAGTTGTGGCCAGATACAAAAGAAGTTATGTAAATATATTTATTATCATTTTCTTACATCGTCTAAATGTGGTATCTATTGCAGCAGATATCTTTAAAACTAATTAAATTTATTCTAAATTTGCTAGAATAAAGTGCACATTTATATGTAATTTTGTATTATTTTGTAGGATAATATTAGTTCTTCCAGAGCCTTCAACAATATTCGATCCACATGATATCGTATTAACATTATTTTCTACTAATGTTAAGTCAAAAAAATACTTTGTCTTGAAGAATAGTATGCGTAGTTGTACAATTAGCTAAACAGATATCATGACAATTCATCCTGAATCTATAAACATGACCATATTTTTAAAAATTGAGTTTATAATCAAAATGAATTAGACCTAAAGTAATACTTCAATCAACTATGAAATAATTTAACAATGCAAATTAAAGTTTTAAAATTTAAGGAAAATAAAAACTTTTTTCCATCTAAACTTTTGAATCAAAAGAAAATATAATGAATTTTTGAAAAATATGATTAAATATTATATAATCATGTTTTTATCAATGTCAACACGATATGATTTGTATGATTTCCTTTAGAGATAAACATTAGTTCATAGATTATAAATTTTTTCCTTCATTTAATTAAATGATATTGTAATCTTCGAGACGTGCATTTTCGAGAGCACAATAAAATATTATTTAGACTACTGCTCAATATTCTTCTAGAATATTAAAATTATAATGTCATGATGTTCATGAGCAAATAATATTCTTATTAGAATATTAAAATTAATGTTGTGCTACTTCAGGAGTAACAAAATATTATTATTTAGAAATATTAAATTATGTAAGGATTTACTAATCGAGAGAAAAAAATAATAGATTTTAAATCTTATACAATTATGCTTTTCGAGAGCAGGTAATATTATGACATAAGATTAATATAAACGTTGTATTTCTTCAGGAGCAATAACAAATTATTTTAAAATATTAAACTTTATAAAGATTTGCATATTTTAAGAACAAGTACAAAATGTTATTATCAATTTTAATAAATATAAAGTTGTAATTTTTCAAGAATGTCACAAAATTCTTTTAAAATATTGATAAATTTGAAATTGTGCTTTCTTCAAAAGTAACAACATAATATTCATATAAAGTATTATACTTTTCAAGAGCAGCAAAAGCAATATTTGTCAACATATTGATATATTGTGGTACTACGAGAGCAACAACAAAATAACGTTCTAGAATATAGATACGAACATAGTGATTCTTCGGGAGCATTAACACAATAATATTGATATGTATAATATGTACTTCTTTAGGAAGACTAATTAAATATTCTTTTGGACTATTGATTTGTATAAATTGATATTTCTTCAGAAATAATAATACAATATTATTTTGAAAATATTATTTTGAAGTATTGTTATGTGATAATTAATAATATTCAAGTAATATTTGTCTACCATTTATCAATATAGAAAAATGTATAATCAAATACCATATATAGCAGAGAGAATACTAACCAATTCAAAAATCAATTTGTTATGTAGTGATTTATTACTAATTAACCGTCAGATATTGATCTTAACTGCTGAAGAACATTGAGTTTTGAACTTGCTTTCCAAATTTCAAAACGATCAACCACGAATTATTGGGATATCAATGTTTGATCATGATTGCGTAAGCTGCCCAAATTCTGCGAATTTACTAAACTGTTGCTCTCATATTTTCTCTATTTTGGGTGAGATTATAGTGCTTATAACATGTTATAAAGTAGAAAGAATAATAGAAGAGAATAGAGAAAAACTGTGTTTTTTATTATAATGATGGACTGAATTTCAAAAACTTGTAGACCAAGTAAAACATATCTACATATAGTCATTAATATTTTTCAAAATTTTACAACAGTGAATTTTATTATTTTAAAAAACATTGACCAACCTATAAATAATTAGTGGAATTATAAATTTTAAAATATTTTAGGGTTAATTACACTAATGATCTCTATTCTTTCAAGGTTGTAACGATTTCATCATCATTCTTATTTTCAGCAGATATCATCCTCATTCTTCTATTTATACTCATAGATGGTCCCCAAATCACTATTTTTCACCATTTTGATAATTCTTGGACAATTTTATTTCTTGACTTAAATAAATTAAAATGATGGAGAAAAATACAATGAAAACATTGCAATTGAACCTTTAACATTTTCAAAAGTACAAATAAATCTTAAACTATATTTTTTTATTCAAATAAATGTTCTTCCCCAACAAAAAAAGAATCATCTTTTTCAACCCCCAACCCCCACCTCCACAATCTGTTTGCATAACCCTCCAATGAAGACATTGTACACAAATCCATTGGGATTCAAACCACATTTGTTCATGTGATTTATCAACTCCAAACCCCTTTTCAAATTCTCCAACTTCACGGCAGACTGTATATTCCACAACTAAATCTATCTACCTAGATACCAGAATCCACGACATCAGCAAATATCTCAAGGGATTTATCGAATTGACTTGAACTCACCAAAGATTCAAGAAACTAATTAAAAGCGGAGAGCGAAGGAAAATTACCATCTTCCCGGATCAAATGTAGATTTGGGCAGCCTCATTAAGGAGCTTCGAATTGGCATAGACTGACGAAATCGTGTCAGTGAAAATGGGTTTTGTGCTGGAGGATGGTGAGGATTGGGAGTAGAGACTGTAGAGTTGTGAAACTGAGTACGCTGAAATAAGATTTTTGACGTGCCACTTCGCCGTCTCAGTCCGATTCTGCTGAAGGAGGATTCGGACCTTTCAAAGCTCTTCCATCAATAGGGTATGGGTAGTCGAATCTATGGAAGAGGGGAAAAGGCAAAGGGATTTAACGAAAAGAATATTCGGGAAGGTGGGAACACGGAATTTTGTCATTTTTAAGCATTTGGAAAATTGAATGGAGACCCTTTTCTCTGGTTGTGGTGGCGTTTGGGGCAAATGGTAGAGGCATCAAGAAGCTACAGTCGTGAATGGTGGGATGGTACATGGTTGGGAGGCGGCGACGCAGATGGCGGAAAAGCGGTGCTTGGTCGAAAACATGGGTGGCGGCGAGGCGCTAGTGTGGTGGTGGGAGAGGGATTGGGGAGGCTAGGTGTTTTTCTTTTTTCCTTTATTTTGTTTTTACCCAAAAAAGATTGAATGCAAACAGATTGTAGAGTGGAGTGGAGTGGAGTGGAGTGGAGTGGAGTGGGGTGATTCTTTTTTAGTTGGAGAAGAACACTTATTTGAATAAAATAAAATAGTTTATGATTTATTTATACTTTTGAAAAGGTTAAGGGTCCAATTGCAATATTTTCATGGTATTTTTTTCCATCATTTAATTTATTTAAGTCAAGGGGTAAAATTGTCCAAGAATTGTTAGAATAGTGAAAAATGGTGATTTGAAAACCATTTGTGAGTATAAATTGAAGAATGTGGGTAATATCTGCTAAAAAAAGAATATGGATAAAATCGTTACAAACCTGAAAGAATAGGGACCATTAGTGTAATTAACCCAATATTTTATTAATTCCAGATTTAAAGGGACATGTAACTGAAAGGGTAAATTTAACAAATACCCACTGAACTTTCACCTTGTTAATACTTACTCACTGTATTTTGAAGTGTCACTAATAACTCACTCAACTTTATAATTTATCTACCATCCACCACCCGTTAAATAACCGTTAGAAGATGAAGACGAAAAATGCCTATGTGTCTAACGGCAAACACGTGGCACCAATAAGATATTGGCATTTATCCAACTCAACAAAAGGGGTGCCACGTCAGCAAATTCCAAAAGTGAATTTGTATCATTATTGGAGAAATTCTGCTATGGAGGACCAATCTTCATCACCTTCAACAAACACAGGGACCGGAATTGCAATTTGCTAAAAATCTTTCGTATGATGAATTGAACATGACATTTGACATATTCAGTTTCTGAGCAGCAGCAATGGTGGTGGAATCAGAGGCAATGTAGGAGAGATTTCTCTCTCAACAAATGATCAGCAATGGCAAACAAATTCTCCTCAATTATTTGCTACTATTGCAGCATCAGCAGGATTTCGACAGCAAACTGAGACCCCAAAATTGGCTGCAGAAAAGTGGTGTCCACCTAATTACAAGACCCTCATAACCTGCTTATTCTTGTTTTCTGCTAAGTCACTGTCTTCTAATTCTACTATCAAAAGATCTCCATTTTCTGCAAGTCTGTAAAAATCCCAATCAGAGACAAAAAAAATTATAATTAGAATCAGAAAGGAGTGGAGAATATATGGAAAAAAAAAAATCAAACACTTGCAAATGTTGGTAATTGGTCTGGTGGCGATGTCCATGGACGCTACCACTGCCGCTTGACAAAGGTAGCGGGGCCCTCGATTTTGGGCATCGCTGCCGTGCCAAGTGCGTGGGGTGCATTTGGTGCTCCTTTTTCTATCGATTGGTGGTTTCGTCCGGTCACTCTCCATCCCCAACGAAGGCAACGAAGTTAAGGACTAGGGTTTTGGCAAATTGCAGCTCCGGTCCCTGTGTTAGTTGAAGGTGATGATGATTGGTCTTCCATAGAAGAATTCCTCCAACAATGATACAAATTCACTTTTAGAATTTGCTGACTCCAGGTACCCCTTTGTTGAGTTGGATAAATGCCAACATCTGATTGGTGCCACATGTTTGCCGTTAGACACGTAGACATTTTCCGTCATCCTCTTCTAACAGTTATTTAACGGATGATGGATGGTAGACAAATTTTAAAGTTGAGTAAGTTATTAGTGACACTTTAAAGTATAGTGAGTAAGTATTAACAAGGTAAAAGTTCAATGAGTATTTGTTAAATTTACCCGTAACTGAAAAGACCTTAAATTAAAGGATCGATATACAATTTGCTATATTAGTGGAAGCAAATTCATCCATTAAAGTAACCGGATAAAATATTTAGGGCTTATTTGCACAAATGGTCCCTAACTTGTGCACTTACTGCGGGTTGAGGACCTATCTTTTTATTTTTGACAGTTTAACCATTATTTCAAATATTTTTGGCATCAATGGTCCTTTTCATGAATTTCCATCCAAATCACCGTGAAATTTGACGGTAGAAATTTTTTTATTTAAAAAGGTCTTATTTGCACAAATAGTCCCTGACTTTTGTAAAGAAAAATTTGCAGCAAAAGTCCCTAATCTTTCAAAAAGTATTGAAAAGTCCCATAACCTTTTAATCCTAACACATATGACTCCAAATTTTTTTGACAATTTTACCCCTAACTTAAATGAATTAAAAATACCCATAAACCTTTTCAAAAATACATATAAGTCTTAAATCTTTTTATTTTTTACAGATTTACACTTAAAATAATAAAAAGTGTGTCATCAAGTCCCAAAATTTTTAATTTTGTTCACCAAAATGACATTTAAAATGTGTTTGATTAAAATCAGATTTTTTTAGTAAAAATTGTTGAAATGTGTGGTTAAAAAGGTATGGGACCATAAAATGTGTGGTTAAAATTAATTGTTGACTTTGACTTTAACTTTTTAGCAAAATCAAAATTGAAAACAAACGGGCTCTTAGAGTCTCTACAGATTTTGTCCAGTGGTCTATTAATTAACAACAAAATTATACCCATGATCAAAATTTGACCAATTTAAAATTTTAATTTATTTTTCATACCAATTTTTAAAAAAGGTAGTGGTGGGCTGAAGATTGTGAAGAATTTTTTTTTAAATTATTATTTAGTAATGGGTAGAGCTGGCAAATGGGCTAGATGGACTGGCCCAACCTGAAATTAGACGGGCCACATAAAAGATTGGACTGGGCTAATCCTGACCCAATTTTACATGGGCAGGTATTTGCTGGGCCAACCTAGCCCGAAGTATTTGCTGGGCCAACCCTGCATGATTTTGGGGCACAGGGCCAATGGGCCAGCCCAACTTACATTTTTAAATTATTTTTATAAAATAATTACTTATAATTTTGTAAAAAAAAACAAAATTAAAAAATTTATGTGGCCCGTCTAATTTCAGGTTGGGCCAGTCCATCTAGCCCATTTGCCAGCTCTACCAATTACTAAATAATAATTTAAAAAAAATTCTTCACAATCTTCAGCCCACCACCACCTTTTTTTAAAATTGGTATGAAAAATAAATTAAAGTTTTAAATTAGTCAAATTTTGATCATGGGTATAATTTTTTTGTTAATTAATGGACCACTGGACAAAATCTGTAGAGACTCTAAAAGTCCATTTGTTTTCAATTTTTATTTTGATAAAAAGCTAAAGTCAAAGTCAACAATTAATTTTAACCACACATTTTATGGTCCCACAACTTTTCAACCACACATTTCAACAACTTTTACTAAAAAAATCTGATTTTAATCAAATACATTTTAAATGTCACTTTGGTAAACAAAATTAAAAATTTTGAGACTTTATGACACACTTTTTATTATTTTAAGTGTAAATCTGTAAAAAATAAAAAGATTTAGGACTTATTTATATTTTTGAAACGGTTTATAGTTATTTTTAATTCATTTAAGTTAGGGGTAAAATTGTCAAAGAAATTTGGGATCATATGTGTTAGGATTAAAAGGTTATGGGACTTTTCAACACTTTTTGAAAAATTATGGACTTTTGTTGTAAATTTTTCTTTACAAAAGTCAGGGACTCTTTGTGCAAATAAGATCTTTTTAAATAAAAAAATTTCTACCGTCAAATTTCACGATGATTTGGATGGAAATTCATGAAAAGGACCATTGACACCAAAAACATTTGAAATAGGGGCTAAATTGTCAAAAATAAAAAGATGGATCCTCAACCCGCAGTAAGTGCAAAATTCAGGGACCGTTTGTGCAAATAAGCCGGGGTAAAATTGTCAAAGAAATTTGGGATCATATGTGTTAGGATTAAAAAGTTATGGGACTTTTCAACACTTTTTGAAAGATTAGGGACTTTTGTTGCAAATTTTCTTTTACAAAAGTCAGGGACCATTTGTGCAAATAAGATCTTTTTAAATAAAAAAATTTCTACCGTCAAATTTCACGGTGATTTGGATGGAAATTCATGAAAATGACCATTGACGTCAAAAACATTTGAAATAGGGGTTAAACTGTCAAAAATAAAAAGATAGGTCCTCAACACGTAGTAAGTGCAAAAGTCAGGGACCATTTGTTCAAATAAGCCAAATATTTATCATGAAAGTTGATGACAAGAAGCTTTTCTGTCGATTGAAGAGAAAAAATCTTCCATTCCCCCTCCTCCCAATATCTGCCGAAATAGGAGAAAGACATTAGTTTATTCCCTGTTCAAATAATTCCAAAGCAATAGCCACAAATGTTAATTTTTGAGTCTCGTTGCACCGAAAATCTCGTTTTTGGCGACTTGGTCTGGCGAGAATGCAAGCTCCTTAAAACCTAGAAGATTTTCTTAGTTTAATTTTAATGGGTGTGAGTCTTTACAAATGGTTAGTTATCTGAAGTCCATTTTTTCCTGTATGGCTATTGGTTTGATACTAATTCACTCGTCACGATAATTATGTTTACTTGTACTCGTACTCAATAAAGAAAGTAGTTTTATGTATGTTTACTTATGATGCTATCTTAGTAGCTCTGAGATTTTATCTTTTTTTTTTGTTGCTCTGTTGAATGAATGATTTTTTTTTTTATTGAATATGTGCTGAAGCTTGAAGAGATTTCACTGTTTGTGGAGAATAATATTTTGAAATTATAAGTAGGTGCGCTTCAAGATGTTGAGAATAGTAGTGTTAAGTTTCTCGGCTAGTCAGTTCTCTTTCTCAATGGTGGGTTCTAGACTGACGGTTCATATGTGAATGCTATTTTTGGTGAATAACATATATTACCACATATTATTAGATCATTTTATTACATTGTTTGTGGAACTTCATCTTGTTACCATTATATTGCCGAAAACTGAATATGATATCAAAATTTGTCTCTTCAACATTGAAATAATTCTGCATATGTTTTCAAGTTGTCGGAACTTTTTCTCGTTACTGTGAATTGTTAATTTTGTTTGGTATCGAAAAGATGATCGGTTAGTGGCTTTAAATTTAAATTTCAAAATAGGAAGAATTTGTGAGATAAGAATTTTAGGGACGAAATAGTTGATTTGATTTTAATAAAATAACATTTCAAAAAATACAAGAATCTTTAAATGGTCAGTAATTTTCAATTTATATTATCATTCAATAATACATTTCAATTTAATTATATTGATCAATATTTTTCAATTTCTAATTATAAACTAATGTTTATGTATAATTTACCCATAAATTCTCGATTCCAAGTGTCACTACCATGTGGACTCATTCCTCCAAATAACATAATGGGAAAAGCGTACAAAAATTAAAGTTAGTTTTCAATAACTTTTTAATTTTAAATTTGTTTTTGATAATATTTTTATTTATTATCTCAAAACTAACTTTTACTTTAAAATTAAATAAGTGACTCATTTTTAACTTTTACCCATTACAAAACTTATTTGTTTTAAATTTTTATTTATAAATAAGTTTACTTAAAAACAAACTTTTTAAGCTTAGCAGACACGCGTCTTTGTCTCATAAAACAATCATGTTTTTGACGTCTCCTCGGATATAGAGCATTTATGGATATATTATTTTCTTTTTAAATATATGTAATTTTTTTTTTAATTTTTTTTGAGAGCTCGGTAACAATTATTATTAAAATAAATGTTACCACACGATTACGACATGGCTGCCACGTCAGCATAGGCCCCATCCAAGCCCAGTAAGAGCCCAGTTCATAATCTGTCAAGAACCCTATCTGGGCCCTGCTAGGGCCTTAGAATGGCACATCACACGCTTGGGCCTTCGACAGCCAGAAATTCGCGAGCCATGTGGAGGGCCTCGGCGCCCGCATGCGAACCATAGGGCCTCGTCAGACCATACATCAATTATAACCAGCAAGCAGCATGACACGCCGGAATGACTAGAGAAGTAATTAAGGAAAGATCGCGTTGGTTTAGCGCACGGATCTTCACAAAGAAACCGAATCACAATCTCCTAAAATCATGCAACGTGATAACCTCAGATAAGGAAGGTAATCTTGGAGATTGCCTTGACAAGGAATGATCCCTATCTCATAAGGAAGGAGAATCCGATTGGGTATCTGATTGATTTGTTACCTAAATCAAGCAGGACTCTCGCGCTATAAATACAACGTTTCCGGTTGTTCCAAGGTACGCACTTTTTATGCTTAAGAGTCCCACCCTAAACTCTGCTCAAATCTCTGCCTGCTTGTCCCTCCCACATCCCTTTTTGTTCCCGCCCCCGTGTATCTCCCATATACCGGCAGTTGACTTGATCGTCGGAGTGCCAACGATCGCCGGACCCTTTTTCTCCGGAGATCTTGGTGCCTAACGGTCGTTTTATTGTACAGGTAACATACGAGCTAACAGAGAAGTGACTGGAGATCTGTTGGCACGTGGACTGGTGCAGGTTCAGACGTCAACAATAAACATCTTACTTCTATCTATGACTAACTAAAAATATTATTTACTAATTTATTTATTAGTAAACTGACTTATAAGTAAAATGTTTTAAGAAGTCAAAATATGGGGTACTGTTGGAATGAAACGGGTTGTTCATGTTGGTTAACCCGACTCAAGTTATGTGGAAATAGTTTTGGAGGGAGGAGTTAAGTTTAAATTTGAAACTTAATTCCCCACCATATATAATTTCCTTGCAACTCCCATAACTCTATATAATCATTTGATTGGAAGTTAAATTTGTGAGTGAAGAAATAGAATTCGGATACATGAAGTTGGTGGCTTGAAATATCTTATATTCGGTTCTTGGATTGTAGATATTAAATTCTTTCTATTATGATTGAGTTTATGGATCAAAGAACAGTGATTTGATCACATAGTAAACAATTATACAGAGCATGCAAGTGATTCAACCTCTTGACTTTGAATTTTCAAGTAAGTTTTACCACTTTTGTGTTTGGTAGAAGCATTTATAGATTATTACATTGGTATCAGAGCCTTATCAGGTTGTTTCTTTGCATATTAATGTACTGAAAATTATTTTGTATGCAACATATATGCAAGGAATTCGAATATCTGCCATTTGTTAAAGTTTGAATACACTTTAATGGCACATTATGAAATACTCAACATTAATTCATGAAATTTATACCATATGTTGATATCACGATGTAGAACATGTATACAAAATTTCATATTGTTTGGATTTATATTTCAAGAGAATATCGAAACTCTAGTTAATAATCCGAAATTTCATAATATGATCATTTTCTATTCGCTGTTTTTTGTACTATGAAATTGGCATGGTTAGAAAGTTATTTCCATGAGCTTTCCAATGGTAGAAAGAACTTCCACTTTGGACTTAAAACGAAAAAGTTATGATGATTTAAAATTTCATTCGTTTTGTTAAAAATTCTAAAAAGAAGGTGAATGGTAAAATTTTCATGTCCTCACTCTCTGTCTGTTATGTTATTATTCCAAACACTACATTATGTATGTTATTTGTGAAATCTGATCACACAGATGAACTCATAACGTCATTTTAAGATAACAGAACCAAAGTAGACCTCGGAAACTTCCCATGAAGAGGCACATGGGGTGCACTCTCCGAGTATCGAGAGTGGGCAAAGCTTTTTTAATTTAAAAAAAATCTGCTTCAAACAGTCTTAGCACATGGGGTTATTTGGAAATTTTGAAAATTGCAGAATGCACCCCTTAATATTCTAGTATTTCTAATTTAATCCTCTTAATTTTTTTTTTGGATTAAAAAAAAGGGCAAATTTTTTGTTTCAGCGCGTGAGAGTGCTTGAGGGACCTTTTCACAATTATGAAAATTTTAGAATGGTCTCCATAATATTGTGGATTTATTATTTGAGTTTAATATAATTTTTTCTTATGAAAATATATTTTATGCGTTTATATTTAAAGAAAATTCATTTATAAATACATAATAAATATTTTCTAAGCACTACAAGAAATGAAGTTAATAGCGGCGACATATGTCGTCGCTGAATACTCAGAAGTCGTTTCTTTAACCTTTTAGAGACGACTAAGTCGTCACTAAATATCGCCGCAACAAGTTAGTGTCTCTAGAGATATAGCGACGACATTATGTCGTCTCTATATAAATTTGTATGTATAGCGACGACAATGTCGTCGCAATAGTGTCGTGACCATATCTCGAAAACAGATACAAAGGGACGACAAAGTCGTCGCAAAACTCGTCGCTATTTACAAAATAATAGAGACCATTATCTCGTCGCCATACGTCCTTCTCATATAGCGACGACTTTGTCGTCGCTATTACCAATTGTTTTAATTTACTACAGCGACGACAGTGTCGCCGCTATAAACGTTTTGAATTTTTTTTTAAAAATATTTTTTTTATTTCCAAATAATATAAATAATATATAAAAAATTCTAAAAATCTACGGACCCTCCAAACCGTCGTCCTCGTCCCCGTTCTCCTTCTCCTCCTCCGCAGGCACAACTGGTATTTTACTTTTCAGAAACTCAATTTCACGCTGCATTTGGCGTAGCTGATCCTCGTACATGGCAAACCGAAGATCATTATTCTGGGGGTCTGCAGAGAACTGATGGGAAGTTCCTTGTGGGGCAAACGATGCAGCAGTCGAATCTAGTGAGGGAGAGGTGCCCTTCGGAACCCGACCAACCCCACAGACGTGATCTCGTCGTTCTCCGAGAACCTCCTTTGCAATAGCACGTTCGTCTAACGACGCGCTATTGGAGGCGACTTGTGTATGTTGAGTCTCTCTCAATTCAACAAGTTTATCCTGTTCAGTGAAAAAATAATAATAAATAATAATATCATGCATGTCAGATAAAATTATATTAACATAATTTAAAAATTCTCACATAGTCACCAGCCGCCTGCGGGTTAACCCAATTGCCATCCGGGAAGGTGTGAAACGTTCGGAACGAATCAATAATCCCCGGCCACTTCTGGGTCTCGGGGTCCCCCTACGACAATTTAAACGTGAAATGTAGTTAGTATACATTTTTACGTAATGTAGTGAAGATATGTATAATGATATTAAAAATTTATATGTTGTACCTGATCGTAACGCGTGGCAGAGAAGCTTTTCGACCCCTGCACACTCGGGTATTTAGCCTTACCCCGATTGACTTTATTTTTGGAGGACCGTTCCTGAAGGTATAACATATAATTGATTAGCAAAAAATACATTAGTTAAAAAAGTATATAAAATATCGTAAACAATACATAAACAATACGTACTACGAAAGTAGGACTGGTGAAGCAGTCAATGCACTTCTGCCAGTCCTCGGCGGACATCTCGCTGTATGGTCGGCTCGGTCCATGCGCTTTTAAGTGATTATGCGCCTTGAGTTTATAATCGCGATAACGATCGGCCGCAAGACGATCTACTGCGGCACATACTGTCCCGTACTCGTCGAGCGACCGATCGCCCTGCAGATCGAAGTAGCTCTGCAAGAGTGAAAAAAAAATACGTTAATGTAGAAGTCGTAAAACAAGTATTTATTAAGTGTACTAATAACAAAACTAATTTAAGTTCATACCTCGATAATGCTATGTAACCGTGCTCGCTGCTCCCTTGGAACCTCTGTCCATGAAGGATAGCACGGGGGCACGGTGAATCTCACTTGGTTCCCAAACAAGCGCGTAAAATACTTCGCGTTATTCTCGATCGGCTGCATTGTGCATTCGACATTATCGAACGCGATAGGAAGTGACATCTTCCCGTTAGCCTGCCATACCATCTCAAGGTTGATGCCTCGAGAGATACCCCGTCGCTTTGGCAGGGGTGCTGAAAATGAAAAAATTGTAAAATGTATTGATCATACGATTTTCAACGATATTTATAAAATAATAAATAATTACAATTTGAACGAAAAGTCTTACCAGACTCGCATGCCGAAGGGAGCCGGTGAGATGGCTGCTGTGGAGGATCTCCTGCACCATCACCTCTGTGTGACATCACGTCAGCCATACTAACACATGACATAATTGTGAATGAGTCCCTGAACTTTGAATTTATAGAAAAATTTGAATTCATTATATTTTATTTCGAATTGGTCCCTAAATTTATTTTATTGTAAATAAGTCCCTGAACTTTGAATTTATCGAAAAATTTGAATTTATTATATTTTATTTCGAATTGGTCCCTAAACTTATTTTATTGCAAATAAGTCCCTGAACTTTGAATTTAGGAGAAAATTTGAATTTATTATATTTTATTTCTAATTGGTCCATAAACTTATTTTATTGCAAATAAGTCCCTGAACTTTGAATTAATGGGAAAATTTGAATTTATTATATTTTATTTCTAATTGGTCCCTAAACTTATTTTATTGCAAATAAGTCCCTGAACTTTGAATTTATAGAAAAAATTGAATTTATTATATTTTATTTCGAATTGGTCCCTAAACTTATTTTATTGCAAATAAGTCCCTAAATTTTGAATTTATGGAAAAATTTGAATTTATTATATTTTATTTTCAATTGGTCCCTAAACTTATTTTATTACAAATAAGTCCCTGAACTTTGAATTTATGGAAAAAATTGAATTTATTATATTTTATTTCGAATTGGTCCCTAAACTTATTTTATTGCAAATAAGTCCCTAAATTTTGAATTTATGGGAAAATTTGAATTTATTATATTTTATTTCTAATTGGTCCCTAAACTTATTTTATTGCAAATAAGTCCCTGAACTTTGAATTTATGGGAAATTTTGAATTTATTATATTTTATTTCGAATTGGTCCCTAAACTTATTTTATTGCAAATAAGTCCCTGAATTTTGAATTTATGGGAAACTTTGAATTTATTATATTTTATTTTGAATTGGTCCCTAAACTTATTTTATTGTAAATAAGTCCCTGAACTTTGAATTTATGGGAAATTATGAAATTATTATATTTAATTTCAAATTAGTCCCTAAACTTATTTTATTGCAAAGAAGTTCCTAAACTTTGAATTTAACAATTTAACGATTTAACGATCCCTAACATTTATTTTAGTGATGAATTAGCCCCTACAATTAGTTTATTACACACGAGTCCCTAAATTTTGAGGTTTTTTTTGTAAAATTGATCCCTAACTTTCATTTTAATGATGAAGTGGCCTCTAAACTTAGTTTATTTCAAACGAATCCCTAAATTTTGAGTTTTTGTAAAATTGATCCCTAACAATTATGTTACTGATGAATTGGTCCCTAAACTTATTTTATTTCAAATACAAACTTCATCCTCAATCAAACTTCATCCAAACTAAACCAAAAATCATCCCTAATATTCAACCTCAATTCAATCAAACTTCATCCAACTTAAACCAAAATTTATCCCAAGTTTCAGTTCAACCGAAGCCAACAAAATTGAAAAAAATAAAAACGAAAGTAAACTGAACAACAATGATGCTGCAAACAGTCCCAAATTGAACAACAATGATGCTGCAAACAAAATTTGTGTGTATTTAGCTTAAAAAAACCAATTTATATCTAAATGTACCTTGGGAGTTGGATGAGTTGGATATAGAGTTGAATGGCGGCGAGAATGCAGTGGAGTCGCTTGGCGGTGGAAACGGATGGTATGTGGAGGAGACAATGGCGGCGAAGACACTTCGGTGAGGAAGACGCTGGAAGACTAAAGGAAAAGGTCATATTCAAGAAACCATCCTTGAAGTTGACTAAACATCTAAGGCCCTTGTATGTAAAAGCCTTAGTTAATGGCATTCCAACAGCCAAAGTGCTCATTGATAAGGGGGCAGCCATAAACACAATTCCCTACAAAATGATAAGAAGGTTTACGAAGTCTGAGAGCGACATGATCCCAACGGAAGTAATTTTGACCAGCTTCAATGGAAGAGCTACATCGGCCAAATGAGTAATGCCTTTGGATATAACAGTGGAGAATAGAACAAGGACCACAATTTTCTTTATAATAGATGGTCATACTAGTTACAACGTGCTGCTAGGGAGAGATTGGATACATGGGAGTCAGTGTGTCCCATCATCACTCCATCAATGATTGGTGTTTTGTGATAAATGTATTTTGTGTACTTATCCAGGCCTTTAAACTAAGCTTTTATCCCATCATATTATTGATTTTATACTTAATTTATTGTATTATTCTTCCTATTTCAGTTTTAGACTCGTTTATAAGCAATTGGAGAAAAATGGACGGAACGAACAACAATTTGGTTAAATCGATGAATAAGTTGAGTTTTTAAAGTGAATATAAAGAGCTAAACATTGGAGAATGAGAAAAAAGATAAAATCAATATGTTTAAGGTGTGTTGGAGTGACAATGAAGAGTTGAATCAATGGATCAAACACCGGAAAGCTAAAGAACCGAATTGAGAAACCGAAGCATGTGGAAAAATTTGAGCACAAATTTTGGTATTAAATTATTCAAAAGAAAAAATATATACCATAAGAAATATAGTTATATTACGAGTCCACCACTTTTTATGGATATCAATTTGGAGTTTCCTACAAGAAGTTATGGCCGTTTGAAAAACAGCCGCCCAGTGTATTTTTGGCAAACGCGGATTTTGTTTTCTTTTTGTGTTCGGCTCCAATTAAAAAAAACCTTTTGGGACATGATTTTAATAATTTTTTGGGATATTTTGGGGCAATATTATGGAACTATAAATATGAGTTATTAACTCATAATTAAAAAAGTCGATTTTTGAAGCCGATTTTAGAGCCGTTTTGGTAGCATCATCGATATTTGAGAGAAAAACAAGAAGAGAAACAAAAAAAATGAAGATCAAGAATTACTCTTTCAAGAATTCAACAAAGATCAAGATCAAAATTTCTTCTCTTTCAAGTTTTCTTCTTATCCGGGTGATGGCTTCTATGTTTTATCTTTTTATTTTCTTCATCTTAGTATGCTAGACTAGATTATTTTAGTACTCAGATCATGATGAAATTTGTATCATGATGCTTTAATTCTTTGAACCTAGTTTTTTATATTTAAGAATTTTTTAATTCTGAATAATTGATATTGCTTTATCTTCATCTACAATTATGTGCGCAATAGTTATATGATTCTTGTGGCTTATTTTACCATTGAGAGATTGAAAATAGGTAATACATAGTATCAATTATCGTAGAATCCGATAGGAGGTAGACATATACTGCTATGCTTTACGTGATCTTTAAATATTCACAAATTCTAATGCATTCTTGTATGTTTGCATCCGTCATAAAGATATAATAGGGTCACATATAGGGATATGTTTAATTATATTCGAGAGAGATTGTTAAATAAATTAGGAATATTGATCTTCATAATTAAATCATGTTATCAAATTCAACGGTTCAAGTTAAATAGAATTGGTATAAGTAGATTCGGGATCCTAATACGCTTTTTTTTCCTTTCTTTTTCAAAGTTAAAATTATCTAATTTAATTTCTTATTTGCTTGAATTATAATTATTTATTATTTTTAGTTAATACTTTCATTAGTTTAAGAAACAAACTTCTAAAGTTAACAGATTCGATTAAGGTTAGTATAATTGTAATTGAACTATCTAAATCTCTGTGGGTACGATACTTGAACTCAACATCCACTTTATTACTTGTGTGATTCGTACACTTGCAGAATATTAAATACACATAAAATCAATGACAAGTTTTTGGTGCCGTTGCCGGAGATTTAGTTTTAGTTCTTTTTTAGTTATTTTAACACTAATTCGAACTTTATTTATTTAATTTTTTATTATTTTTTTTAGTTTATTTCAGTGTTCAATATCTCTTTTCAGACCACAATAGAAGATGGAAGATCAGGAGGTTAATGGAAGATGGATGATCAGGAGGTTAATGAAGACAATATGCTAGTTAGAGACTTTATGATTCAACATATCGTCCAGAGCCAATCTATCATAATGAAGACAATATGCTAGTTGGAGACTTTATGATTCAACATATCGTCCAGAGCCAATCTATCATTGATGAGGACAACATGCTTGTTGGAGATTTCTTCACAATGCACCAGACTAATATAGCAAGATATGATGCAACTTTTGAGATTGATGAGAAAGTAGATATTATCACAATGTTATCTGTAAAAATAGATTCTTTGGCACACAAAGTAGAGAGCATGTCACATTCATTCTATGCGATGCAAACGAAGAAATCAACTTGTGAAGAGTGTGGGGCAAATCACAACACATCAGAATGCCCTATTCTATCACAGCAACCCGAGCAAGCCAAATATGTTCAAAGTGGTCAATACCTGCAAGATAATCCATTCTCCAATACATTTAATCCAGGATGGCATAATCATCCAAATTTCTCTTGGAGGGATAATCAGAATAATATCATACCACAAGGTCCTCAGTTTCAGCAGCCAGAAAAGAGAATCTCACTAGAAGACATATTTAATAAATTCATAGAGAAAGCTGAACAGTACATAAAATCTAATAATCAAGTAGGTCAGATAGCAGTTGTTCTACCAGACAGAGTATCAGGTACGGTGCCAAGCAATACAGAGGTGAATCCCAAGGAAAGTGTTACATCAGTTACTACTAGAAGTGGAGTTCAATTACCAGAAATCCATGTAAAGATACCAGTTGCAAATAAAGAAAATGTACCGTCCACTGATAAGGAGCACATGGAACAGACTGAGCACACAGCAGATATTAAAGAGAGTTCAACTACACCATAGGTTAAGGCAGCTGTTCCTATCAAACCATATGAGCCTCCGATCCCATTTCTTTAGAGATTACAAAAACACAAATTAGACAAGCAATTCTCCAATTCTCCTCTTTCTTCTAAAATTGATTTTTTGATCAAGGTCGATGAGGAAGTTGAAGTTTTTGTAATTGTATTCGAGCAAGGTGCTAAACTGCAATCATATTCTTATGAGGATCGCAAATTCAAAATTTTGAGGATAAACGAAGAATGGTACAAAGTCAATAGATGCAAGTAAAGCAGGTCATCTAAAGCACTATTCAAAGTGATGTAAAGTAACTAGACAATAAGTCAAACTAATGACTATAAATAAGCGCTTAATAGGAGGTAACTCATTTTCTAATCCTTTTATTTATTTTCTTTATATGTAGTATTTTTAGGTAGATTAAATAATGAATTTGTACCTATTTTATTTATTGTTTATTACACTTATAAAACCTCACCATGTCAACTACAGGATGTCCTACTTTACGAGCTGCTTGGATAATATTTAGAACATCATCTTCGACCAAGAGTCCCAGCACAACATATGAGTCTATTTCAATCGAACCTTCAACCAGTCATATCCATCTTCTCCACATTTATCTCTAGGGAGTAACTGAAATTTTCTCTCATTTAATTGCTTTATTTTGTTATTACATTGGAGACAATGTAATGTTTTAGTTTGGGGGTGGGTTAAGTATTATGACACTTAATTATTTCGAATTTGTTTATTATTCTGGTCTGTATAACTACAAATTTTGTTTTTTTAAAAAATAAAAAAATAAAAAATTTATCTAGTTATTGTTGAACATCTTACTGCCAATGATAGTATTTGTTTGAAATTAAGTACATTTTTAGTTAAAATATTGAACAACACTCAAATTGTATTTTCACTTAAATACTTATCCATGTTAGATTAGATTAACAGAGCACATAGCCACTATTAACTTATCACTTATATATGGACATGACTTGAGTGTAGGGGTTGATATTATTTACTTAGGATTATTGTGAAAATTTTTGTTCCTAAATCCTTAGACTAGTAACCAAACTGTTTTAGAACAATTTGGGGTGTTAAAATTAGTACATGTTTTTTTAGGATTTTGATGGTTTGAGTTTTTTAGATGTCATCTTTGGTTGAATAAGTTGTAGTCAAGGAATCTAAACCGAGCACTACTAACTGCTGATAAAAATAAAATAAAATATATGACTCGAGCAATTAAACCTGTTAGAGTATTTTAAAATCTGGTGTCCTATGGTCATCTGACTTGAGAGTCATCGGTCCAAAGCTCGTTACATGAGTCATTATAAAAAAATTACATCTTCACTTCTCTTATAGACTTTGGGACTCGAGCAATTAAGTCTATTAGGGTATTTTATAACCTAGTACCCTATAGTCATCTGACTTGAGAGTCATCGGCCCAAAGCTCGCTACAAGGGTCACATAGAAAGCCTACGGAAGAGAAGTATTGCACAGGATGTAAGACTGTTTATTTTAATTAAATAAAATAAAAAGAGTTAGAAGTGCTAGATAAAGATTGCTAGGTTAGGACCTCAGAGATTGAAGATAAGAATTGAGAAATCACTCAACATCCTAGTTCTAGGAATACAAGTTTCTAATTGTTTCCATTTTATTTGAAAAAACATTGTATTGATCAATAGGAACTAAATTCGCTAAAACACCTCGGGATTAGAGAGAAAAACATTGGAAGTGTGATAATTTACGAGTGGTGTAAGGAATAAATGACTTCAAAGGATTCGAAATTATAAAAATATAAACAACACAATATTGATCGTAGTCTAATATAGGTGTAAGTTCAATATTTAGATATTCACATACTCACAAAAGGTCGAGTATCAGATAAGTAAAAATTTATTTGTTGTGTTGTTTAATATATTTCTAAAAATGTTACTTTATATTTGTACCTGGGGCATATGGTAAGAAATTTAACGTTAACTTAATTCCTGTTAATTCTTTTAGCTTAGTTTAAATTTGTAGTTTAATTTTTTTTTTTTGTTTGAGGATGAACAAAGGTTTAGTTTGGGAGTGTTTGATAAGTGCATTTTGTGCACTTATTCAAGCCTTTAAACTAAGTTTTTATCTCATCATATTATTGATTTTATACTTAATTTATTATATTATTCTTCCTATTTCAGTTTTGGATCCGTTTATAAGCAATTGGAAAAGAATGGACAGAAATACTAACAATTTGGTGAAATCAATGAGTAAGTTGAGTTTTTAAAGTCAATATCAAGAGCTAAACATTGGAGGATGAGGAAAAATATAAAATCAATAAGTTTAAGGTGTGTTGGAGTTACAATGAAGAGTTGAATCAATGGATCAAACACTAGAAAGCCAAAGAACTGAATTGAAAAACCGAAGTATGTGGGGAAATTTGAGCACAAATTTTGGTATTAATATCTTCACAAGGAAAATGATATACTATTGGAAAGATAATTGAATTATGAATACACCACGTTTTACGGATCTCAATTTGAAGTTTTCTACAAAAATTTATGACCATTTGAAAAACAGACGCACATACACGGATTTTGTTTGTTTTTTTTTTTTTTGTTCGACTCCAATTAGGAAATCTTTTGGAACGCAATTTTAATAATTCTTCGGGATCTTTTGGGACACCATTATGGAACTATAAATATGAGTTATTAACTCATAATTAAAAATGCCAATTTTAGAGCCGATTTGGGAGCCAATATAGGGCCGATATTTGGGAGAAAAACAAGAAGAGAAACAAGAAACAAAGATCAAGAATTACTCTTTCAAAAATTCAACGAAGATCAAGATCAAGATTTCTTCTCTTTCTAGTTTTATTCCTATCCGGATGATTGCTTCTATGTTTTATTTTTATTTTTATTTTCTTCATCTTAGTATACTAGAGTAGATTATTTTAGTACTCGGATCATGATGAAACTTGTATCATGATCCTTTAATTCTTTGAACTTATTTTTTGATATTTAAGAACGTTTTTAATTCTGAATAATTGATATTGATTTCTCTTCATCTACAATTATGTGCGCAATAGTTATATGATTCTTGTAGCTTATTTTACTATCGAAAGATTGAAAATAAGTCATACATAGTATCAATTATCGTAGAGTCCGATAGGGAATAGAGATATACCGCTATATTTTACGTGATCTTTAAGTATTCACAAATTCTAATGCATTCTTGTATGTTTGCATCCGTCATAGAGATATAGTCGGATCACATATATGGATATCTTTAATTCTACTCGAGAGAGATTGTTAAACAAAATAGGAATATTGATCTTCATAATTAGGAAACTATTGTCCTGCCCCATCTAGCCTCTCCAAAATAGACCTCATTTGGTACCTAAGCTTTGACCACTCAAAGCGCTGGCGAGAATCAACAATGGAAAATTCCTTAATAACCATGTCAGGATCATCCACTGTTACTTCTAAGTAACGTGCCATCAAAGCTTTATGATAAGTACATTTTGTTCACTTATTCGGGTCTTTAAACTAAGCTTTTAACTCGTAATATTGTTGATTTTCTACTTAATTTAGTTTGTTATTTCGTATATTTCATTTTTGGACCCGTCGGTAGGAAATTGGAAAAGAATTGATGAAAAAGCAATAAATTGGAAGATGTCTCGAAAGTATGGGGACTTAATTGCATTCAATTGAAAGTTGAAGGACCAAATTACATTCAATTAAAAGTTGAAGGACCATTCTGGGAGATATTGGAAAGATTGAGGACTGAAATGACCAAGAAAAGCTTGAGGACCAAAGTGCGAGAGTTTGAAAGCATCAAGCTGGGCGAACGCCCAACTTATCAATGCACAAATAGAGAGCAGAAACGCTAAACTAGGCGATCGCTCATGCTAACTTTTGGTTGCTGAAATTTTGTTTCCTTTTCAAATTCTAATTCGATTAGGAAACCTTTTTTTACGCGATTTTTAGGTCTTTTTGGAATCTTTTAGGGCACCATTAGGGTACTATATATAGGAGTTATTAACTCATAATAGGTTGTTGAGTTTTTGAGAGAAAAACACGACACAAAACATCAAACGGAGATCAAGATTGCTCTTTTCAAGAATTCAACGAAGATCAAGATCAAGAAATTACTCTTTCAAATTTTCTTCTTCTCCGGGTGCTGAATTCCATATTTTCTTCTCCTTTTTATTTTCTCATTATTAGTATGCTAGGCTAGTTTAATTAGTGCTACGATTACGATGAAGCTTGTCGTTTAAATTCTTTCATCTTGAGACTTGGTTTTTGACGATTCATTTCAATATAGTTTTGAATAATTAAGTTTGATTTAATTGCATCTACAATTATATAAGTAGTAATTGTATGATTGTTGTAGTTTGTTTTACTATCGAAAGATCGAAGGCATGCTAGACGCTATTTTAATTATCTTAAAGTCTGATAGGGGATAGATATACCGCTATGCTTTAGGTGATCTTTCATTATCTATAGAGATTTAATACTTTCATTTGTGTTCGTATTCTTCATAGAGACATAGTCGAGTCATACTTATGAATATGATTAATTTTATTCGAGAGAAACTGTTAAACAATCTAGGGATATTGATCTTCATAACTGATATATTTAATTGTTTTTAGTTTATTATTTTAATTAGTTTTTAATCACAAAATCATCAAAAGTTATTTGATTCGGTTAAGGTTAGTATAATTGACATTGAATTATCTAAATCCTTGTGATAATGATACTTGGACTCATAATCTATTTTATTACTTGAGCAATTCGTACACTTGCAGAATATTAAATACACAAAATCACTGCCACTTTGGTTGGCTCAATCTCTTGAGAGGCATTACGCTTCTTGGCCGCCAGCCTCATTTTGCAGTCATCAATCTTGACCTAAATTTTTCTCATCTCAGCTTCTAGACTCATCAACATGGAGTCTTCAATCATGACCTCAGAAGAAAGCTCGTTCAAGGTAGACTTGGCTTTATCAATATCGATGTTCAAAGACTCATTTTCAAACACAGCCTATGCGAGACTCATTTTCTTGCTCTTCAACTCCATATTTTCAAACAGTAAAAGGTTTACCTCCTGATGAATCCATCTCAAAGTCAGTCTAATGTCAGCTGGGAGTTCAAAGATAAACGTTTGAGAGCATCAGCCAGATCTTCACTGAGGCGTACAAGTAATTCTCTTTGATTAGCAGCACTCGCCATGGATATGTCCTTATCCATAAAGGAGGTGTAAGCTAGCACATCCTTCTTGAAAGCATTCATGTCTTCAGTATAAGAAATAAAAATAAGTTGAAGGGCGTGTTGCAGAAGAAGAGCATGGAGTAGAACTTGCCTTGACTTGCTCCCAAGAGGTAAATAAGGCCTGGATAGAACGCAAGACAAAATCAGCTTCCTGTAAGAAAAATAATAGATGTCATTAAATTGTTGTCATTACAAGGATATGAAAAGCAAGGAAAGAAACAAGATGTACCTCATCAGCATCTTTGGGCTAATGAGGTGCCTCTTTAGACGATGAAGGAGAAACAGCAGTTTTGGGTTGTTCTTCAAGCACTGTAGAAGTTTTTTCTTTGTCATCTGGGTGAGGAGGCTCTTCCAAAATGGGCATCTCAACAAGGGCTACTGCGAAAACAAAGGTTAAACATGAAAAATCCATGTACCAAAAAAGATGGCGTGTGTTGTGATGAGCAGTACCTTCAGGCTCCAGAACTATAGGACGTGCATATTGGTGTTGAGAAGTGTAAGCCACCATAGCCAAACCTTTATTCGGAGGAGATTGAGCACTTTCAGTCACTTGGGCGAGTGGCTCTGAACTTTGAGGCTCCTCAATGATAGGAACGACTGGAGGACAAATGACTATTGGTGATTGAGAAGTGACGGGAGAAGAGGTAGATGATCTCTAAAAGAACCAAGTAACACGTTAGTATATCAAACACATGCAATAACACATGCAATAAAGAATAATTATAAATGGTCAGAAATTTAGTACATTCTTTCTGACAAAAGCGGCAGTGTCCTCTTCATTTAAGACACCGGCCTGATGTGGGCTTAGCTGTTTATTGCTAGAAGTCCCCCTTGGACCAGTTTGAGCAGATGGAGCTGAAGGGATTCAGTTGAGGGAAAGATATCACTCTTTTTAGAGCTGGGCACAGAGAAAGAATAAGCCTTTTTAGGAGACTTTGAAGTAAGATTGAACTCAAGAGTATGAAACATGGAATGAACATTAGAAACAAAAGACATGTGTCTAATGTTCGACCAAAACTGGTTAAAAAGAGAATGAGTAATAGAGGTAGGATTAAAGGGACTAGAGAAAAGCCAGTCATTAGAGAATTGTTTTGGCTCTCAATGGCCTTCGCATCATCTCGGGTGATAGTATGAAAATGCTCATTGAAGTTTTTAGAATAGCAAGGAGGAATCGGCCATGTTTTGCCAAACCCAAACTGACGGGAAAAAAATTGAGGAGCATAAACCTCAACCCCAGCATTTTCATTTGTTCCAGTAATCTAACCATGGAGCAACTCTCATCCAACCAAAAATTGGGACCAAATGGGCAAAACAGCTTATACCTTATTAAAAGTTGAGGGAGGTTGGACGTACGGAGGGATTTGATGTGCAAAAAATGGAAAATAGGAAAGTAAAGAGTTCAAAGTATAAAAAATATCCCTACTGGATTGAGTTGATTAATTACCAGCCCGTAACAACTGACTGAACGAGTGGCCGCTAAAGAGACACCAAAATAAGGAAAATTTGCCCTAAGCCATAATTGGGCGAGCCAAAGGGGTCCACTACCATTAGGGGAAGCAGAAGATCTTAATTGGTCTTGGAAGGTGGCCATGCCTCTATAAAGAGCATCCAAAACAAAAAGAACAAATGTTTAAAGGCTTTCCATGGGCGAGTTCATTGGAAATAGGTAAGTAACCTATGGAAGGCATAATACCGGGGACATAGATAATGAATTTACATAGCCAGTAGTGGATAAAGGCTATGCGTTCAAAATGATTAGGCTCAGTCGTAGTATTATTGCGAAGTGTTTGAAGTTGCTTGTATGAGCCAAAAAATTGCTTCTCTATCGTGGGGGTGCATGGGTAACAATCGTTGCAGGCGAGATGGTGGTACCAACAGGGTGTAGATTGGTTAAGGAACTAATGTCCCTAAGAGTAATGGACATGGGACCCAGAGGGAAGACAAAAGTGTTGTAGTCAGAAGCTCAAAAGCACAAGGCGATGGAAAACAAGGTGGGGTCAAAAGCAAAGATATCAAGAGTAAGCTCTAACAAACCCAAGATCCTAGCTCGCTCAAAAAGCTCTCTAGTAGGGCCATGGACACCATACGTTTATGCCAAGCACATAAACTAGTTGTGTCTAGTGCATATGTCGGCACTATGAAGTGAGGGTAACAGAAATGGCTCAAGGAAATGAAAGGTTCGAGCCGTAGGAAAAACCTGGAGGTGAACGCCCAACAGCGTCGACAGTATTAAACGCAGGGCCAAGGTGAAATTTGTGATTTTGAGTTTTCGCTGGTAATAAACAACCAGGACAAACAAAGGGTTGAGAAAGTAAAGTTTGAAATTCTTCAAAAGAAAGAGAATTTATTGTTGCCATTGTAAGCGAGAGCGAGAATAACAATGGTGTTCTTAGTTTTTTGAAAAGGTAAAAGTGTAAGTGCACATATGTGAAGAAGAAATGTGAAAAGTGGAGTTTATATTGAGAAACGACGTGGTGAAGGACGACGTGGTGAAATTTTCACCGAGAAAGAGGTACACTTCAGCACTACCAAATAGAGAGAACACCAAGGAGTTTTTGTACTTTTGGGGATTTCAAGAATTGTAGAAAAAGTGCAAAGTCTTGAATATAGAAAAATTAATGATTGACATTAATTCAGCCATATTAGGGGATAATAGTTGATATATAAAATATTTCCAACATAAAGGCCTAAAACAAAGGCTCAAAATAGGAGGTCCAAGCATGAAGTTTGAGCGAATTATCAAGACGAGGTCCAGAATTGCCCAAGCATGTGAGAGCCTGAACGACATGGCGAAATGGGGCAAGGATTGGACGAATGAAGCAATAACTGCATCACGCAGCTAATTGAACAGTTTTACATGTGGCCCATAATCCAAAGTAACCGTGAGTTACTGGAAAAGATATTATGACAGTTATGAGAAGTTATGAGAAGTTATTTTAGAAGAAATGTTATGAAGTAGTGGTCAGTTATGGTTGCGCAAATGGTGACCAATATATAAGTGAGGCAAATCAACTGAAAGTAGGATCAGAGCAACTCTCTCACAAAGAAATATGTGAATTTACGTTTGAAATTTTTTTGCTTTCTATTTACGAATCTTATAATTTTGTGTGTTTGTACCACTTGGAGGCAAGTTGTATAATATAGTCTTTCAATTCAAACACTTCTTGTTGAGACATTGTCACAAAATGTCTCATTCCTTACATATCATTTGAGTAATCTTTAATTGTTAGTACGAATTAAAAACGAGTGAAACACTTTCAAAAGAAAATTACTGTAAATTGACTTTTCTAAAAAGCTAGAAAATAATTATTTGCTTTTACGTAAAGAAAATCATTTTTCTTCTTTAACTTGGGAAAATACTTTGGGCTGGCTGGAAATACATTATGGGCAAATTGGGCCCATGAATTTTTATTAAAAAAATTAAAAGATACGTTTAATATTTTAATTAATTAAAAATACGGTGTATGATTTTTTATTAGAAAATTGATACAATATGTGACTTTTTAATAAATAAATTTAATTGACATTATAATTAAACTGTAACACAACATATTGGTTTATAATGTAGAACTTTAATTAACCTCCAACAAAACAAAAAATTAAAGTAAGAGCTAAGTATTAATTTTAAAGGTTCTTATAAGTACATTGTAAACTTGTCAATGGCCAATGGTGTAAAATTTAGATTATTCGGATGTCTTTATTCAAGCAACAATATAGTCGAAAAACAAAATATAGCGAGATGATAGGTTCAGTAAAAAGAATCGAGTCAATCAGATTCGACGATTAGGACAAACAAAATAAATGTAGTGTTAAAAATAACCAATTTACATAGTGTGACTATTTAATTAAAATGTGACACTTTATGTCAAATGTTAATTTACATTTAACACAATAAAAAATAAAATTAATAGCTAAATATTATTTTATTAAATTATTATAATCAATTAACCAAATACTCTATTAGAAAAACACAAATTATAGTGTGTGACTTTTTTAATTAAAAATGACAAAGCTTGTTACTTTCTAATACAAAATCTTAATTCTTATCTAACAAAAAAAAAATTAAGGTTTGGTTGAATATTAGTTTAAAATATTTTTTTTATAAGCACATTGTAAGTTTAGCTAAAAATATTTTATTAAGAAAAAAGCCAAATTACATTATTTGTGACATTTTAATTAAAAAATGATACATCATGTTACTTTCTAACTCTTATCATTTTCACAGGTATGCACATTTGGCAATCTAAAATTTGGCTCGTACATTTTCACAAAAACATTGTAAGAGTCTTCTTTGATTTATTTTGACACAAAACGTAATGCCCAAGATTGTGACGACCGTTGTCGCACTGCTTAACTCACCACCATTGACCCAAAGTTGAACACTTTAAATACAATATTTTATAACAGAGCAAAATCTTAAGTGCATCACATGAAACATTTCTAAATCCTTAAATATATAAAAGAGTGACTTTGTAATGTTAATGTTCATAGGAGTTCGTGCCATGCTTTGTTTAGTTCCCTTTTTATATATTTTTTATTTTGCATGTCCCTAATGACACTATAAGAAATGAAAGACCATTTTATATTCCTATATATCCCTATATTATATTTATTTATTATTTATCTCTATATATTAAAGGAAGAAATTTAGTGTGGCACTATTCCACGAATGCGTACCCACTTACTATTCATTTTTTTAAACTTTTATGTGTTTCCATATCCTTTTCTTTCATTTTCATTTTTTCCAATTTTTTCCAATTGTAGATCTTTTTCAACCCTAAAATTTTTCCAACATTTCGCCATTTTTCTCGTCTCCATTTGATCGTCTTGTTCATCTTTCTTCCGACTTTAGTCATGTCTTTCGAAAAATCGCCTAAAAAATTTACAGATATGTAGATTATTTTAGACAACCGATCAAATATTATTTTTGTTTTTCTCCAAATAAAAGTTATCCAAATACCTAATAACTTAAATCATTGAAACAAGATTCAGCTCCACACACACACACACACACACACACACACACACACACATATATATATATATATATATATATATATATATATATATATATATATTAGGCTATAGATTCGCCTCTTAGGTCGAGCCATAATAACATATACTAAGCTACCCACTTTGAACTTCAAAATTATTTGCAATCGAAATAACTTTCCTTCAATTAATTACTTATATTAAGTTAGTAACACAATTATCAAGATTACAAGAAATACATAGTTTTAAGTCATTTTACTAGCAATTACTGAATCAAATTACAATTAAGCCCGAGAAGATTTACCCACAAGCTCAAAATCTTGCACTATGCAAGAAAAAAGAGAAATATAGTACTACTCTCAAGGTTGAAAATTACATAAGTAGAGAAAAAAATATATCCATGAGTATAATCCTGTCCAATATACCAAAAAAATAAAATCACTAGTTAATAACTTATGCTAATCTATAATAAGCATTTTTACTACTTATTACCGCAAGTTGACAAGAAATTTTATGTATATCTCTCGACACTCGTGTGATTTAAACTTTTTTGAATATTTAATACATTAAAATAAAAAAAATTAAATTGAAAAATTAAAATAATTTACAAAGTCGGGTCATAATGAAAAGTATAGAATAAGTTTAAACTTTAAAGTAACAGAATAATCTCGTGAAATCATAATTGTAGTATTCAGTTCTAGAATTTGTATTAATCAATTCTGTTAGTAAACTACACACTGTTCATTACATCATCTAAAAATTAAAAACGTTTTTGTTAAATATCAATTGAAGCTATATCTCCCGCCTTTAAATAATACGTACTTTTCTCAATAAATTTTAATCTATGTTTTACTCAGTCTTTCATAAGTGAGAAAATAATTAAAAAGCTCATTAACAATGACCACACTATTAAATACTTAATTAAAATACAACACATGCCTTACACGTGAATTTTACTAGTAAATTATGACAGTCAATTAGGAGGAATTCAATAATATTCCTATAAAAGTGGATAGGTAAGAGAGGTCATAAAATGCAAAAATCTACATAGTCCAAAACTATTAAAAAAAAAATATAGTCACATAAGCTCATATAAACTCCCAAAACGAACACAACTCAATGAGCTTATAATTGTAGATCGAAATATTAGTTAAAAAGTTTTCATGAGCTCATTTGTAAGCTTAAGCAAACATAATCTATTAAAAAAAATTCAAATCACACAATGTGTTTTATTTAAAAAGTGTCACAACATGTCACTTTCTAATGTCTGCCGTAATTCATATTTGAGAAGAAAAAAAATTGCTAGTACTTTATCACAAACACCTTGTGTTCATCTTAAATCTTGCTACTTTTCTCCATAATCTACAACAAATATTAATCCAAAATTTTTCCTAATTCATATTGATTTTTTCCATACTATCTTAGCATTCTATTTTTTGCAAAACTCAATAAGAATCAATTACTCCATCATTTAAAGGTTGCAAAATTTAATAATAAGTTAATAATCAATTACTCCATCATATATATACCAACGCAAACAAAAACTTCATAAATCTCAAATTCATAATAAAATTGCAGTAGTTTTTTGCAAATTAGATTTTGTTGGTTATATACCTGAAAAAATGAACATCTAATGGCGATTGAAAAATGAAATTGGAACATGAGATGAAGTTATTGTTGAAAATCTAAAAATTTGCACTTGAAAACTTATCCTCTGATAAATAAAAATCATAAAGAAGAATAAACAAAAATTATTATGATGCCTTTCTGTCAAAATTGAAGAATAGCCTACTTGAATTGAATAAATTTTGGATTTGATGGAGATATGAAGAAGAAAAACGTCACAGATTTTTTGGGAGCTGTAATTTATACCTTTTAGGACTTAAAAATCGTAATTAACAAGGGTTTTTATTATATTTAAGAGTATTTACATTGTAAACTCCTTTTATAATAATCTATATCTATATCTATCTATCTATATCTATACTAATCTAAAAGGGGCTTAAATGGAGAAACATTTTTGAACTATTCTACATTTACAAACTTTTTAAAATTACATATTCACCTTTAGTATTCATTAATGTATAATTATTTTTTAATATTTTATTGTTTATTTTTATTGAACATTAAATTTTTAACAATTTATCAAATATACAATTAAATTTTTTAAATATTTAATCTATTAAATTAAATATGAAGGTGAAAAGATGATCTCAAATTTTTATTTTTTATTTTTGCATTAAGTAGATAAAAGGAATGAGAAATTAATTTCAATAAAAAAAAAGAAATGAATGAGAAAAATTGTAACTTTGTTTATCACCTTATTAAAATTTAAATCATAGTTGTCAAAACTGAAATGGAGATAAAAATATTATTTTAAAGGGAAAATTGCAAATAAGTCATCTCCACATGACTTGTTTCAAATTAGGTCAAAACTTTTTTTAAAATTGTGATTAAGTCATACTTCACATCAATATTTTATATTAATTCCAAAATCATCCCTTTTAACCATATTTTTCATTGACACAATCTTTCAACTCCACAAACCTCCTCCACCTCCGGCGACAACCTCCGGCCACCTCCGGCGACAACCTCCGGCCACCTCCAGCACGCCTCCACCTCCGGCGACCTCCGCCTTGGCCTCCGGCGACCTCCAGGGACCACCGCTTCCACCTCCGACGACCTCCGGCGAGTGCTTCTAAGGCACAATGTCACTTTTTAGGCACTTTTCTTGGTGAAGATTTTGGATCACTTTTTAGGCAGTTTTTTTGGTGAAGATTTTGTTAGCTGTGAAACTAAAAAAATAACGTTTTATGGACTTTGGTCACAATGTTTGAATCCTTATCTTTGGTTTGTATGCTTTTTTATTTCTTCATCTTCTGTGGTTGTACTCTATTCTTAATGTCTTAACAGTTAGCATTAATCTATCCGTGCTGCAAGAGAGGCTGACCAATATAGAATAGCAATTTGATATTGTATTAAACAAAACAGTATCACAACAGAAATGAGCATACAATGTTGTATATATGAGCTTGAATGTTGTAAATATGAGCTTGAATACTCTACTATCTTATGTAAATAGGAGCTTGAATGCTCCACCATCTAATTGCTGTAAATAGGAGATTGAATGTTCCATCATCTAATGTTTAGTCATGGTATTTTATTTGATACTATATTATACAAAACAGTATCACAGAAAACAGTATCACAATATGAATGGACATAGAATTGTTGTAAATAGGAGCTTGAATGTTCCATCATCTAATATTTGAATGTCTTAGTTTTAATCTATGATACTGTTTTAATGCCTTAGTTTTAATCTATGATACTGTTTAATTATGGCAAGGTTTAATAGATTGAAACTTTGTCATAATATTTCACTATCATTTGAAACATGTTTTAATCCATGATACTGTTTTAATTCTGTGATACTGTTTGAATATATATATATATATATATATATATATATATATATATATATATATGTGTGTGTGTGTGTGTGTGATCTTTGATACTGTTTAATTATGGCAATGTTTGAACCTGTGATATTGTTTGAATGTCTTAGTTTTAATCTATGATACTGTTTTAATCCATGATACTGTTTTAATCCATGATACTGTTTTGTTTGGTAATTAGTATATTTTGATATCGTTTTAATCCATGATAGTGTTTTAATCCTGTGATACTGTTTGATTATAGCAATGTTTGAACCTGTGATATTGTTTGAATGTCTTAGTTTTAATCTATGATATTGTTTTAATCCATAATATTGTTTTGTTTAGGTAATTAGTATATTTTGATACCGTTTTAATCTATGATACTGTTTTTATCCTGTGATACTTCTATGTGATCTTTGATATTGTTTAATTATGGCAAGGTTTGAATAAGTGATACTGTTTGAATGTCTTAGTTTTAATCCATGATAATGTTTTGTTTAGGTAATATGCATTCATATAAATTGATATTTGTTTTAATCTATGTTTTAATCTATGATACTGTTTTACATAATAAAGTATCAAACAAAACATATGACTAATTAAACAGTATCAAAGATAAAAGCATGATATCATAGTCATGTGTGTTGTTTGATACTGTATTATATAAAACAGTATCACAAAAACAGTATCACAATAGAAATGATTATAGAATTTGCACACGTGCTCAGAATTTTTATTATAATATGTTTTCGGAATGGTCTCGACGAGACGGTCAAGACCAGTAGCTTTGCCACTGCCTATGATGGATTTTACCCGTTTGAAGTAGTCTCTTTAGCTTAAAATGTCAATTTTTAATTTTTTTTTTCAAAACAGTATCACAAATTCTTTAAAACAGTATCACGGATAAATGTACATCCTTTTGCTGCAAATTAAAGCTCTTCCAAGGTATCTGAGTCCTTTAAAAGCAAACACATACTTCAGAGCAATGCTAAAATGAAGAAAGAAGAACTACCAATCATTCTCAAGTTAAAGGGAATTCATCTAAAACTATGTAGGCATATGTATTAATCCTATGATACTGTTTGAATGTCTTAGTTTTAATCTATGATACTGTTTTATTTAGGTAATGTGCATTAGTATATTTTGATACTATTTTAATCCATGATACTGTTTTATTCTATGTGGAATGAGTTTTATTTATGATACCGTGCTTTTATTCTTTGATACTGTCTAATTATGCCAAGGCTTGAACCTGTGATACTGTTTGAATGTCTTAGTTTTGTCTATGATACTATTTTAATCTATGATACTGTTTTGTTTAGGTAATGTGCATTAGTAATTTTTATACTGTTTTAATCCATGTTCTAATCCATTATATTGTTTTGCATAATACAATATCAAAGATAAAAGCATGATATCATAGTCATGTGTGTTGTTTGATACTGTATTATGCAAAACAGTATCACAAAAAATAGTATCACAATAGAAATGAACATAGAATTTGCACACGTGCTCAGAATTTTTATTATAATATGTTTTCGGAATGGTCTCGACGAGACGGTCAAGACCAGTAGCTTTGCCACTGCCTATGATGGATTTAACCCGTTTGAAATCGTCTCTTTAGCTTAAAATGTCAATCTTTAATTTTTTTTTTTCAAAACAGTATCACAAATCCTCTAAAACAGTATCACGGATAAATATATCTTTATTGAAGCCACCATTCATCTTTCTCTTGTTGAACATCCTTTGAACTTGATCCTTTTTCATTAACACTCCTAGTTCTTGATTGATCAGATCCTAGTTCTTCATTATTACTACAAGAATCATAAAGGTTCACTACAAGAATCATAGGTTTAACAATCTTTAATTTTTTTTTTCAAAACAGTATCACAAATCCTCTAAAACAGTATCACGGATAAATATATCTTTATTGAAGCCACCATTCATCTTTCTCTTGTTGAACATCCTTTGAACTTGATCCTTTTTCATTAACTCTCCCAGTTCTTGATTGATCAGATCCTAGTTTTTCATTATTACTACAAGAATCATAAAGGTTCACTACAAGAATCATAGGTTTAACAATCTTTAATTCTTTTTTCAAAACAGTATCACAAATCCTCTAAAACAGTATCACAGATTAATGTACATCATTTTGCTGCAAATTAAAGCTCTTCCAAGATATCTGAGTCCCTTAAAAGCAAGCAAACACATACTTCAGAGCAATGTCAAGATGAAGAAAGAATAACTGCTCACTATCATTAAAAACAGAGAAAAAAAATCAGCAAATTTCACTATCATTAGAAACAGTATCATATATTGAAACAGTATCAAGCATTTTACATGTTCTAACATAAAATCCTAACTCACAACAACTACATTATCAAAAACTAGTTGAATCAGTTTATCCAAACTCCATTTTATTAACTGCATTGCATATGTTTCAATTGGAACAATATCTCAATATTTTCATGATTATTTTTAACCGAAAATGGTTACTTTATACAAAAAAAATAAATAAAACAATATGTTCGCCATTGAAATATCAGCTTTCGAATTGTTTGTATGCAGTTACAGGTTATGGTAAGAAGAATCAAACACAAGAAGAAGATGAAAATTGTTAAAAGTAAATGAAGGAGTTTGTAAACAGGCATTGAAATGATTTTGTTGGTTTTTACGTGTTTAAATGACAGTTTTTACAATTGGAGGGTATATTGGTCTTTTAGTAATGAAGTATGACTTTAGTTGAATTAAGATTATAACATATGACTTTTCAACCCACTATGGCGTTAACAGTGACCGGCCCCAAATTTTCCCTATTTTAAATACATTAGATTACAGTGATTACGAGCAAGTTTGATTCGGTTCTTTTTTTTTTTAAATTCTTTTTTTCTCAAATTCATTTTCAACTACATATTTTGTGGGACCTAAACTTTTATTATCTTTTCAACAACACATTTTACTAATTTTTTTCAAAATCTTTAAACCCCCACCAAACATATACCATAGTTTAGAACTAATGTATGAAATTTTTTTTATTTTTAATTTAATTTAATTTAATTAATATATATAGAACGTCATTCTCATTTTACTTCGTCCACCAACAATATTCTTACTCTGTCTTACAACATAGATAAGTATTCACATTTCTTTAGTTTTTGTCTCTTACTCGCATTTGTGACGTTTCATTTGCATCGTCAAATCAAACAAGTCTAATAAAAAGAGAACATACACAAAGAATATTGTTCATAAGGAACTACTACTCCAATAAATGTACAATATTATGTAGTCAATCATTACATTTTCTCACAATAAAATTAATAATCATTAATTATATTCTTCGTAAAATGCAGCCATGGAGATCATTAATACTATAAGATTTGATATCAATGATTCGTCAATCATCAAAGTTTAAATCACCAAAATGTCTTAACTGAGTTCAAGTTATTGTTGGTATTATCACCATATAAAACTCACATCTAATTGTAATTGTACTTAAATAAATGTAATTATCTTTTAATATTTATTTGTTACTCTTTTATTGTTCATTATTATCGTACATTAAATTTTTAACAATCTATTAAATGTACATTTAAAATTTGTAAATATTTAATATATTAAATTAAATATGAACGTGAAAAGACGATCTCAAATTTATTTGCCTTACGTAGATTAAAGAAATGAAAAATAGATTTTAAAAAAAATATTAATGAGAAAATTGTAACTTTTTTTTTTACCGGATTAAAATTCAAATCATAGAGATGAAAATATTGTTTTGAATACATTGGATTACAGTGATAATAGTTGACGACTAATATATAAAGTTTTTTTAATTTTTAATTTAATTAGTAATTATATATATATATATATATATATATATATATATATATATATATATATGAGAGAGAGAGAGAGAGAGAGAGAGAGAATTGCTCTTTAATTTTTGTTTCTTACTTACATTTATACATTTATGTTGTTATCATTTACATCGTCAAATCAGACGCGCTAAATAAAAAGAGAACATATACAGAATATTATTTACAAGGAGTCACTACTCTAACAAATATACAGTATTATATAGTCAATCATTACATTCTCTCCAATAAAATTAATAATTATTAAATTTGTTTTTGTAAAACACAACCCTGAATATCCTTAATAGCATCATTAATTCCATACGATTTGATATTAATGGTTCGTCAATCATCAAAATTCAAATCACCAAAAGCTTTCACTGAATTCAAGTTACTATTCGTATTACTACTATATAAACTCATCTTTGATTGTAATTGTACTTCTATGAATGTAAATAAAATATCAACATTGAACAATACAAAACAATATGTTATCAACAACCATATTTTTTTTATATTTATTCCAACTGCTACTTTAATATTTTAATTATTAACAATTAAAAAATAAAAAATTTGAAAATATTTAAAATTAACAATATGATTATAAAAGCACGTGCAACGCACGCATGTCTAACTAATAATTCTAAAAGTCCCTTAAAGGGAGAAACATTTTTGGACAAATTTACCTTCATATATTACAACTTTGGACTATTTTACCTTCCTACATTAAATTAAAAAATTCAAAACCCTTTCATCTCCCGAACTATTTTACCTTCCTATATTAAATTACCTCCTACATTAAATTAAAAAATTCAAAACTCTTTCATCTCTCGAACTATTTTACCCTCTTACGTTAAGTCAAAAAATTCAAAACCCTTTCATCTCCCAACATTATCGAACAAAATAAGTTGTTTGGGACATTTGGACAATTTATCTTTAGTTTTTTTTTCAATGTGGAATACAAATAATCATATGATGATTTTAAAAACCTTTCATTTTTCATCATTATTTAGGGGTTGTTTGGGCCTTTGGACAACTTATCTTCAATTTTTTTTAACTGCAGAATACAAAAGGTCATATGATGATTATGTAATTCCTAAATATGTATTTAGGATCATAAAATGGGACTATTTACTTTCATATATTACATCTTTGGATTATTTAACCTTTCATATTAAATTAAAAAATTCAAAAACCTTTCATCTCTAACCATTATTGAACAAAATAATGGGTTGTTTGGACCATTTGGACAACTTATCTTCATTTTTTTGGGATAATTGTATCAAAGGTCCCCCAACGTTTCAAAATCGTTGGAGATATGCCCATAACATTAAAAAATAGCACCACACATCCCCATTGTATGAAAAATTTGACGATGTAGGTTCTTTATGACTAAATTGCTCTTCCCTTTACATAAACAAAAAAAGAAAAACAAGAAAAAGGAAAAATATAATTGAAAATTAACCATATGTACCCTAAAAAATAAAAAGTAAAAAATGTACCCAAAAAAATAAAAAGTAACAAATAGATTATCTTCTTCGAAAAGTCATAAATAGGAATAAAGGTAGGCGAGCAGAAGTTCAAATTTCCATATTGCTTGAATACCAAACTTCAAATTTCTACATTGCAACCGAAATCAGTCCATTGAAATCGCCGCAAATCTTACGTCGGTGACCTGCTGCACCATTACGCCGGGAAGCAGGTGGTTCCGATGGACTATGAGGCGGAGGTCTCACAGCGACTTCTAGAAGTGTTACTGTCTAACAATCTGAAATCGGTCTAGGAATGCCTTGCTGATCCGTTCGTTGACGTGAACTATGTTGGTGTTGTGTTTGAAGATTTGCAAGACGGAGGTGATTTTGCGCTAGGAATCGTCGAGCGAAGTTCGCGTCTATTGCGAGGAGATTCGGACTGATGTTACGGCACTGTTTATCGCGGTTTACAATGGAAATGTGGTTCTCGCGAGGAAATTACTAGTAATTACTGGAAATTACTGGTAATTTGAGCTTGAGGAAATTACTGAATTTTTTCTCATTTTATTTTTTCTGTTGCTTTTTTGGATTTTACCGATTTTAACAACACATTTCACTAAATTTTTTCCAAACAAATGGTGCAGCAGGTCACCGGCGTAAGATTCGGCGGCGATTTCAGTGGACTGATTCCGATTGCAATGTGGAAATTTGAAGTTTGGTATTCAAGCAATGTGGAAATTTGAACTTCTGTTCGCCTTCCTTTATTCCTATTTACGACTTTTCAGAAAAGATAACCTATTTGTTACTTTTTATTTTTTTGGGGTACATTTTTTATTTTTTATTTTTTGGGGGTACATATGGTTAGTTTTCAATTATGTTTTTCTTTTTTCTTGTTTTTTGTTTTTTTGTTTATTTAAAAGGAAAGGCAATTTGGTCATAAAGGACCTACCACGCCAAGTTTTTCATACGTTAGGGATGTGTGGTGTTATTTTTTTTAGGTTATGGACATATCTCCAACGATTTTGAAACATTGGGGAACCTTTGATGCAATTATCCCTTTTTTTTTACTTCAGAATACAAATGTTCATATGATGATTATGTAATTCCTAAATATGTATTTATAACACAATCTCACTAATACACAATACTCGTATAATATTTTACCCTCTCATATTCAAAAATCTAAAAACCTTTCTCATACCACTATTAATAAACTACATAACACAATCTCATTTATGCACAATTATTTTATAATAATTTTTTCTCCCATATTCAAAAATCTTATAACCTTTCATCTCCCGTTATTATTAAACTATATATAATCCGCGTGTTGTGTGTTTATGTGTAGTTACTATATAATTTTTGTGAATAATAATTGAATTGATTTTGGATATATTGTAATGTTGAAGTTAATCTATTGGTATAATTGGTGCAACTGACAGTGATAAAGTGTGTGAACTGTGAAAAGTTTTTCAAAAACTTTGCAGCTATATGATGGGAATTCAAAACTTTTCCTTTGCTTATGAAGGTTCCTGATCAGAAATTATGAATTTTGGGATTCTAATGCATTTTAACTATTTAGAAGCTAAATAGAATATTTTTTAAAAATATTATGATAACTATTTGAGAGGTCTCAGCTCATATTTGATTAATCGGTAAATTGAGATTTTTTGTGATGACCTCAATGTAATTCACTGAGAAATTTGGAAGGATTATTAACAGAATTCTGAATGAATTGATATAAGGGATTGTTAGAAATACTATGGTAAGTGACAGTGCTAAGGAAACAAAGTGTCGAGTCCTTCATCGGTTAAATAATATAGTAATCTATATGGATCACACTATGTGTGACATTTATTGTTGAACAATTTTACAGGTTGGAACTGAAAAGCAGTGCAGAGCTTCTTGAAAATAAGTTAGGAAAGCAGATGCTGCAGAAAGGATTGCTGCTAGAGTTCAAGAAAGATCCTGTGACGACCTCTGAATTTCCTTAAAATTTTTTTCTTCTAGGCTAAAGGCTACTAGTAGCCTTCAGCTGAACTAAAACTCAGCTACAGATAGATACTAGTATCCTCCTGCTTTGATAGAAATATTTTTCAAACTTAAATCTTTTTAAACTTCCCCAAGTTTTTATACATCATTCCAATATTACTCAAAACATTTAGAAGAGATATTTAAGGCATTACAAACCATTTGTAAATAAAAGTACAAGGATATACCACATACTCGATTACTTAAAGTACTTTAAAATTCCACCTTACAAAACTATTACACAAGGATTTCTCTTACAATTTTCACTATCTTCAACAAGTGTAGTATCCCTTTCTTTCAAAATATGATTCGTCATTCCAATACACTCATTATAAACTTATTGTTCAAAAACGTTTCAACACTAACAACTTTAAAAGATTTATAATTAACTAAGGGATACTAAAATCCTTGATACTACAAAAACAATCATCAAGACTCTCGGTTATCTAGTACATGAAAAAGAGAGTCCCCTTCAGCTCCAATGTGATGGCATCGTAAACATATATCGTTTTGTAAGATCTTTCCTTTAAGTAAAAGCCCGGCCATTGCGGAAAACGAACCCATACGTCTTTCTTTGTAATGATATAGAAGTCCACCCCATTTGCCGATGTCCTTTCATAAGTATGCGTTACTTCAAAGTAGTTTCGTTCCATTTCTATATTAGTCATTAAACGACTGTAAGCAATGACGCTTAGTGAGCAAAGTAACACATAAACATGAAAGCATATAATTCATACCTTCAATTGAATGAAATTTTTAATTACTCACTTTACCCTTCAAACCTTATTGCTCAATTCCCACATAAGTGAGTAAGATAATACACACATATTAACTTCCAAACAGTTGACAACATATATGCTTCATAAAATGTCTTTAATGATCACTCACAAGCAATCAATACAATATGCATAGAATGGATGCTAAACCTTTAAATACTATGCATGTATTAACCATGAATGGTTTTATTATTCTTTTCTTACTTTTCGTTTCTTCTTTCTTTTCTTCTCTTTTCTTTTCTGTTCTTCTTTCTTCTCTTTTCTATTCTTTTCATTTCGTTTCTTCTTTCTTTTCTTTTCTTTGGGCCCTTCCCATATTAGGGTCGTACACCGAGCGCTCATAGTGTTTTGCTAAACACAATGTCACAACATCATTAGAGCTTCTATGCTCAAAGTACTTTTATTCTCTTAGAGCACTTTGCTCAAGTACTTTCATTTCATTTTGGGCATCTCATCCCATGGGCATCTCGTAGCCCGTGACCTTCAAATTGGGACTTGCTCCCATGGTGTACAACCTAAATAGGGTATTCTTTTAATTGTTCATGATCATTATATAAATCTAACTTTTTGCTTTAATGTTTAAGATCATGAATTCGTGCTTGAATGATCTCATGATGCAACACATGGAAACACGAGATTTAATTGCTAACATCATTCGAAATCTTGCACATAAACATTCTTTCAAGTTCTTTCTCAAAGAAACATATTACTGTAAATCCCAAATCAACATGCAAGGGATTGATTTAAAAGTAATTCATCTTCCCATTCATCATGCTATTACAGTAACATTTTAAGTCATCCTTGACTCAAATTAGCACAACTTGAATATGAAATATTCAACATTAAACATTTCCCAACAAGCCACAATAATAATACATAACATAAGGCTTCATTTAGGTATAACCATTATTTTAACCACAACTTCAAAGCCATCATATACTGCAGATTC
Organism: Forsythia viridissima; assembly: GCA_030279155.1. Classification (NCBI taxonomy): domain Eukaryota; kingdom Viridiplantae; phylum Streptophyta; class Magnoliopsida; order Lamiales; family Oleaceae; genus Forsythia; species Forsythia viridissima. The sequence goes on along the minus strand of CM059041.1, from coordinate 25,549,496 downwards.
TAAGCTCATAAAAATCGACTTAAACATAAGTTTATGAGACATGCAAGGTCATAAACATGAAGTTAAAATTCTGCAAATTTTATTACTTATAATTCCTCATGTATAAGCAATTAATTTCAATATCTATGATCACTTAGATAGAAAAATTTATGGGTAGCAGTAAGTCATAAGAGGGGATTCATTTAACATAACACTCATGCTGCATATTCTGATCCTAATAAGCATGATCAATATAAAACAACAAAACACATAAACTTTACTCACAGTCCAAATGAAATCTTTTTCTTGGATTAGTGACCTGAAATGTTACAAGTTTATGGAGAATTAATACATAAAAAATAAGGGGAAATGAAAATTTATGTTTTAGGCTTGGCTAAGGGGAAATTTCTGTCCAAAAACTCATTATATTAAACTGGAAATGAACTACCAGACAGCAATACAGATTCGGGGCTACTAGAATCTAAACTGTGTTGTTTCTGAGGCTACCAGTAGTCTCGGATCACTACTGTAATCTGGGTTTTGTATTTATGGACGGAAATTTCTACCTTTCTGGCTTATCTTGGAATAGATGTGATGAATTCTTGTTAGTTTAGTGTTTCATCACATTTTCCATTAGTGTTTCATCACACTAATTCATGAGAAATACAAAGAAGAAATAAAAAGTGTTCTTGGTTTCCTTTCAATTTTTCTTTTCATTCTTACCTCTTTTCTCTCTGAATTTCAGCAGAGTTTCTTTACAAATTTTCTGGTTTAAAAAGGCAAGAAGAGGAGGTGTATTTATAGAGTGTAGGTAAGGCCATGTTTGGTTTAGCTTATCCATAAAAATTCTTACTTATTCTTATTTTATCTTATTATTTTATTAGGTTATCAGTTATTTATAAGAATATTAATCGACATTGATCCTCAAATATAATAAGCATTGCCAAACAAGCCCTAAGGTGAAAATCATAAAAATGACATGTGTCCCAATCAACCAATATTTTATTACAAAAATTCTCAGATTTCTTATTTCAAGTAACCATGTTTGGGACAACATTTGGGGGTCGAGACGAGCTCCATTTTGGTCAAACTTTATACCGTTGTAAAGTTCATGCTTCAGGCTTCACAACGAGTACACATGCAAAAGAAATGGGTCAGTAGATAACTCGTACGATTAGCTCAAAAATGACTGCCCAACTGACTTTCCATACTTAGCCAAATTTTGGTGATATTTCTGCATTACATAAATTCTCACTGTACCACTTTGGCTCGACTTTCAAGGCAAGTCCCGACTTGAAAAATACTCAAACTTGATATCAATTTAAACATCTCGATAAGAACTACGCGATGGTATAACATGCATAGGCTACGGATCAATGCACGATACACACCATTGTTGCAAAGTTGGTTCGAAACAATGGCAAAACTATAATTATCTTGAAGTTTTCCAGAATTTTCAGCTTATTCTCTATCTATGAGATTAAATTCGATTAAGCCCAAACATTTTTCACAACTTAATATTTTTCTTCAAAAGTTCCCAATACTTGAATCCGATGAAATTTATATACTTTCTCCATAAACTCATTGAAATTGGCATACCAAACTTAACAACTTTTGGAGATCATTGGATTTTTCCTAAGAAAAATGCGAATTTAGATTTTCTAAATTGTAAAATTAAAATACAAAATTTTCGGGGCGTTACAGATCCGAAGAGAGTATTGCTGGCAGTTGCACAGAAGCCTGATGTCAAGAAGAATTGGATGGTTTTCGATCAGGTTTTATTAGAAACAACTAATGCGGCATATTGGATAGGTTGCTAGGGGTTGGATTCTTGTCTTTTTCTACACTACTTAAGCACTTTATGCTTCGGGTTTTTCAAATTGTCCCATTGGTTCTTACTTATGCAGAACGGTGCCATGACCTCCATTAGGCCACAACAAATTACTTTCATTATTCATGGTGTTAAAAATTTTGACCACACAGAAATATCAGACTTTGTTCAGAGAGCTCAGAGTAATTTGGTCTGTTAATCCTGTCATTTGGAGTAAAAATGCAGCTGTTTTGGATATTATTATTTGTCTCTACTTTGTAAAACCACTTGCTTTGTTATTTGTTCAAGATCCAACGTTGCTTGAATTTGTCTGGATTGAGCTTTTTGAAAAGAACAAATCAGTAACAGTGGAAGAGCTTGCTGAGGTAAACTTTTTGCATTACTAAATTTGCATTTCTGTGTTCCTATAATGACATTAGTTCATTCTAACAGATGATTTTTTGTAGTGCCAAGCCTCTTGAGAGCTATTGTGCTCATTTACTGTTTTCGAAGGATGACATATACTTCACGGTTTTAGAGAGTAAATGTTCATTTTCTGTTTATGGGCCTCGACTTGTTGTTCAAGTATGTTGCAAACTTCTTATAGGGACACAGATGATTGGTCACTAATAATGCAGATTTTTTGTTTCACTTGGTCTGTTTGGTATTATATATTATGCTCATTTCCAGTTGGTGTTCTCTGTTAACTTGTGGACGATTAATTGATTTGTCGTGATACGCCACACCATGATACTTATTTGCTTTGTTGGCTTGTCAACTAACTATGATTCAGTGAATATCAATTGCTAAGTTGATGAACTTCTACGGGGGAAGCATGCCAAAGAGGCTGCTGAGAAGGAACTTAAAGAGTTTGTGAAGTTACTGAAATCTGCCAGTGAAATGCCATCGCATTCAAAACCCGCAAAATCTTCATGGAGGACTGAAGAGAAGATCCGGCATAAAATTGAGTCTCTGGAAGCATATACAATAGACAAACATTATATTTCACCATATTTTCTAATGTCAAATTTTTGTATTTTAATAAAATATTAAATTAAGTTATAATTATTTAAATATTTGAATGAACATATATCTCACAATTAAATAACGTGCTACGCACGTTTTACATACTAGTTTTTTAAAAAGTCCCTTTTTAATGTATTTGTCAAATTGGGTACATTATGGATCATGTAGTGGTTGGCTTATACATGATTCTACGGTCCAGCACACTAAAACTAAGCCTTTTTCAACCTATATAACTCTCTAAAGTCCCAATTAAGGGGTATATTCAAATTGTGAATTTTAAAGAGTTTTAAGGATTTAAAACTTTAAAAGTATTCGTTTTATAGCTTTCTAAAAATATTTGTGTATTAAATGGAGATATTTAGAGACTTTAAAAAATTATTTAAAAGTCACGAAGTATTCAATTAAAACTTTTTAAAAGTCTATATAAATCACGAGGTATTCAATTTGAAAAGGACTTTTAGGGTGTGCTTAAGAGTTTTAGAGTACCGGTTATTTGAGTTTTTTTAAAGTATCGTTTTTGCGCGTTTATGAGTGGACCGGTTTTGAGTGGTTTTTAGTAGCATTTTTTTAAACGATCCAACTCATGCTTGAAAGTTTATTATCTAGTGGTTCTAAAAGTTTTTTAAGAGAATCAAATTACATATATGCCCATATATAAAAAAAATTATATTAAATTTTAAAAATCTTATATATCCACCTATCATTGAAATTATAAAATTAAAATTATGCTCTTGTATGTGTTTTTTTTTCTTTTGTATATGTTCTTTTATTTTTATAAATATTAAGTTTATGATAGTTTTAAAAATAATTGTTTGAAAGTAAGTAAAGCTGGAAGAAATTTTGAAAAAAGGGCCAAAAATCACCGATTTTTGGAGTTGAGAGATACACTTCAAATTACACTACACCGGTTATGGGCGATTTAAAAACCGTTCAAAGCCGGTACTATAAAAAACTAACAAGCACCAGTTTTGTCAATATTTCATAAACAATACTATGAGATTTGTAAAAACTTCAGAACTCCATTAAAAAAAAAAAAAAGAACGGCTATTTTCTTTCACTTTTAGGATTTTTTCGTATCTTTTCCATTCAAGTAACATTTTGCAGTAATCAATTAATTTATATACAATTGTACCTAGAAGTTGCACTGATTAATGAAAGCTTTGATATCAACTGCGTGATGGATTTGCACTAACAAAATAAAATTACATCTCATAGACATACTGGCGTTTTACAATTCAGCACCTCTTTCACTTTCATTTTCAATTTTATATGCACATGTAACCAATTAAGTAGATAAGTAATTAAATTCTAATTTTAGATAATGGCAAGAAATAATAGAAAAACATAATAATGGCATTGTACTAGAAATTTTCTATTATACTTTGATTATTTAATGTAATTTAGCAAAGAATTGATTTATTAGTGTCCACTTACTCAAAATAATATTATATTATATAAAAAATTTAGCTTAACAATTAAAAAATAAAAAATCTTTAATGAAATTCTATAGAAATTTACAGAAGTCTTTAATTAAAGTCTACAAATTCATAAAAATCACTTAAAAGATCACGAATTCTACGAAAGTCACCCACTTATAAAAGTCTATAAAAATCTTTAAAAGTCTCAATTAAATACACTCCTTAAATTTCTAAATCCAACTAACATAAAATAACTCAATATGTTTTCATTTTTTTTTTTTTTTGGTGGATTAGTCGTTGAAATAAGCAAAATTGAAAATAGGCCCTAAACTTGCCAAAATCACAATTAGCCTTGTTGTTGACGTCTGAACCTGCACCAGTCCTCGTGCCAACAGATCTCCAGTCACTTCCCTACCAGCTCGTATGTTACCTGCACACTAGGACGACCGTTAGGCACCAAGATCTCCAGAGAAAAAGGGTTCGGTGATTGTTGGCACTCCGACGATCAAGTCAACTGCCGGTATATGGGAGATACACGGGGGCGGGAACAAAAAGGGGTGCGGGAGGGACAAGCAGGCAGAGATTTGAGCAGAGTTTAGGGTGGGACTCTTAAGCATAAAAAGTGCGTACCTTGGAACAACCGGAGACGTTGTATTTATAGCGCGAGAGTCCTGATTGATTTAGGTAACAAATCAATCAGATACCCAATCGGATTCTCCTTCCTTATGAGATAGGGATCATTCCTTGTCAAGGCAATCTCCAAGATTACCTTCCTTATCTGAGGTTATCACGTTGCATGATTTTAGGAGATTGTGATTCGGTTTCTTTGTGAAGATCCGTGCGCTAAACCAACGCGATCTTTCCTTAATTACTTCTCTAGTCATTCCAGCGTGTCATGCTGCTTGCTGGTTATAATTGATGTATGGTCTGACGAGGCCCTATGGTTCGCATGCGGGCGCCGAGGCCCTCCACATGGCTCGCGGATTTCTGGCTGTCGAAGGCCCAAGCGTGTGATGGGCCCTTCCAAGGCCCTAGCAGGGCCCAGATAGGGTTCTTGACAGATTATGAACTGGGCCCTTACTGGGCTTGGATGGGGCCTATGCTGACGTGGCAGCCATGTCGTAATCGTGTGGTAACAATAGTCCCCCAAGTCCAAGCCTATTATTTATAATGGGCGTGGGACTTTTGAGGATATTCACCATTTGACGTGCCTCGCAGGAAATATATTCTCACGGTGGTTCGGCAAGAAGTAATTTGACCTCCCCCCAATATATAGTCCCCCAAGTCCGAAGCCGAACATTCATGACGGGTGAGGGCTTCAAGGGGTCGGGCGGTGGAGAGCATCATGGAGTTTCATCCGGAGTGGGACCTTTCTTCCCTTCGGTAGTACTCTTCTGAGGCTCTGGTTCGCGACGCCTTTTGCCTATCCAAAGTTTCGATTCTGTGCGCGCGTGGGAGGGAAGACGCTTAAAATATGAGAATCATTCCCCTAGCATTGATGACGTAGACACCTGGTGGAACCCGGAAGGTTGGCGTCTTCAATGCCCTGGGGAGGTAGAACGTCCGTGCACCATTTCAGATCCCCTGTTATGACCGTATTTATTGCATTACACCTCTTTCCAACGTAGTTTTTTATAAATAGGATGTAAGCCCAACAAGATTCTTCCATCGTTAGACTGTTGCATTTAACTTGCCATTATCGTGCGATCGGAACAGAGATAAAAAACGTGTGATGGTGGTGCGGCTGGAGGGCTGGCGTCTAAGATGTCCGTCAGTCTGAGAATCAACATTCAGAGGACCAAAAATCTGGCCAATCAACGTTCAGGGGACCAAACGTACGGGGTGGGGATTTAGGTTTAGCAGCCTTAGCCCGACCCTCCCCTGAACGGTTGGTGGGACTGGGGGGGTCTCCCACTGCCAGAAAAGGCATCAACGGCCTTTTTTGAGCAGTATGGCCTAATTAGCCACCAAATCAACTCAGGTTGGTTTGGGAGACTCCCGATCATGGTGAAATCAGGTTTCCCAACCTGGGCGGAGCCAGCGTAGACCAAGGGATAGGTAGTAGATCTAGTTACCCCATTCATGTGCCGGCCCAATGAGGCAGCGGGGGTTGTGGAATGTATTGCAGTTATATATGCTCATGTATTGTATTTCGTGTTAAATAAAAAAGGTGCCGAGTTACTTCCATATTTGCGTGTGTATGCCCATATTTTACATACTTGTTTCGGGCCTCGTCGTGATCAACACTCCTTTGCTATTGTTATCATGGTTTAGCGTTCGCGTACTCACACCACCACGCGCTTAGATATATTCCCCTAGGGTTTGCCAGACGTGTTTTTAATTCTACGCCACGTGTCGGCTCAACCGACTGCTGGTACCCCATTGGGCTTATAAATACGACAGGGCATTCTTAACTCACCATTCCCCAGCTGTTTTGCCGTCATACCTGGACCTTTGATTACTTCCGACCATGTCAGACTTCTATTTTTCCAAAGTCCCTAAATTCAAGATTAGGCGCGGGGGAATAGTGGAGGATGTCTCTCCTCCCCATTTGGCGTCCTCCGCAGTGTCTGGTTCTAGGCCCACAGTGTTGCAGGGCCCAGAGACGAGGATGGGTCATTCACCTGTTTCGCCGGTGCCGGAAGTGAGAGCGGACGTCCCGTTGCTGACGAATCCTGCTAGACGTGGGTCCTCTTCTGGGAACGTTAGGTCGTCAGCGGGAAAGAAACCAAAGGTCAAGAGTGGAGAACGGGCGTCCCGGACGCCTGTTTCTCCTCCTCTCGGCAGGCGTGAGTACATTAATATTGGGGCCCGTCAAGATGAGCTGGATCCGTCAGTCGTAGAGAAGCTACCTTCAGCGGTTGCCCTTGCGGCTACTTCAGTTCATAAATATTGGACATCTCCCTTTGGGAAGGCGGTAGATACCGCGGAGGTGGCGGAGTTGATGAAGTTGGCCGAAATGTATACCTCTCGTAGTCATGTGTTGAATTGCGAGTTGTATAAAATGTTGGAGATGAGGGTTGCCGAAATACAGTCTGCCCTTGGAGAAGATGAAAATGCCGAATCGATGAGGGCCGAAATCAAACGCCTTTGGGCACGACTCGCGTTTTCGGAAGACGCGCGGAGTCACGCAACGTATGACGTTACGAAGGCCCAGACGATCCAGAAGGCGTGTATCGTTGCCCAGAAGAAGGCCGAGTCTCAGTTGAAGTCTTGCCAGAATATGATACAGGCCAAAGATAGAGAACTGACCGAGGTTTCGAACGAGCTAGCGAAGGCTAAAGGCCTCCTAGCAAAATTGGAGGTCCCCGGCTATACCGAAATGTAGGATTACGTGTATAGGTCATACTTCTTTAGCCATGCTGTTGCATGGATAATTTATGTAATCGAGAAATGAGATTGTAGTGAAAGTTTTTACGTTCGTTCCGAATGTTTGCGCACTTGATACCTTACTACGCGAGCTTAGTAACGTTTGTCGCGGATCATGCTCCCTCGCGACCAAAAGAGCTACAATTGCGCGCATGCGCGTCGGATGTTTATCCAGTGACTTGAAAGAGTTGGTCGTGAATCGCGCTCCCTTGCGGCGGAGCTTTTTGTACTTACTTGCTTTACGCGTAAAATGTTTACTCAGCGAGTTAATAGAGTTGGCCGCGAACCACACTCCCTCGCTGCCGGGTTAATTGTACTTGCTTTCTTACGCGTAAAATGTTTACCCAGCGAGTTAATAGAGTTGGCCGCGAACCACACTCCCTCGCTGCCGTTTAATTGTACTTGCTTTCTTACGCGTAAAATGTTTACCCAGCGAGTTAATAGAGTTGACCGCGAACCACACTCCCTCGCTGCCGTTTAATTGTACTTGCTTTCTTACGCATAAAATGTTTACCCAGCGAGTTAATAGAGTTGGCCGCGAACCACACTCCCTCGCTGCCGTTTAATTGTACTTGCTTTCTTACGCGTAAAATGTTTACCCAGCGAGTTAATAGAGTTGGCCGTGAATCACACTTCCTCGCTGCCGGGCCGATTGTTACTCTTCGCATGTGGAGCACTTTGGATTCATAAAGAACGAATATTATAACACGGCGCCGCGTTTCTTGGCGTCTGCCAAAGAATTGTAAAAAAAAGACCAAAACAATGCTAAAAACGGTATTACTGGTGATATGGCCTCAGATGGGCGATGTTCCAAGGGTGTCTTGCCTCTCGTCCCTCAGGATCTTCCAATCTATAAGTTCCGGGGCGAATTTCTTCGATGACCTTGTAAGGTCCTTCCCAGGTGGGCCCTAGAGTCCCGGTCCCCGCTTCCTTATTAGCTTGGAATATCTTTTTCAGGACAAAATCATTGACACGAAAACTTCTGGCCCTGACCTTGGAGTTATAATATCGGACCATCTTCCGTTGGTAAACCGCGAGGCGAAGTTGCGACTCCGTGTGTCTCTCATCTAGCAAGTCGAGGCCCGCTCTTTGTGAATCCTCGTTGGCCACCTCGTTGAAGTGTAGGTGTCTGGGCGAGGGTATTCCTATCTCGATGGGGATCATTGCTTCTGCCCCATATGCCATGGAGAACGGGGTTTCGCCTGTGGCCGTGCGGGAGGTGGTTCGGTAGGACCACAGGGTCTCGGGTAGTTCTTCGGCCCATCCCCTTTTGCCGATTCTAGTTTTTGTTTGAGTGTGTGCTTAATGATTTTATTCACGGCTTCCACCTGGCCGTTGGATTGTGGGTAATAGGGGGTGGAGAAATCTCTTCGGATGCCAAGATTCTCACAGTTCGCGTTAAACTTCATCCCAGCAAATTGCGCGCCGTTGTCGGAGACGACAGAATGGGGAATGCCGAAGCGGCAGACAATATTTTTTCACACAAATTTACAGGCATTCTCTTCTGTGATTTTGGCCAGAGGCTCGGCTTCACACCACTTGGTGAAGTAATCTACCGCTACAATGGCGAACTTGACCCCACCCCTCCCAGTCGGGAGGGGACTGATGAAGTCGATCCCCCATTTGGCGAAGGGCCAAGGACTAGTGACTGGAGTAAGGTTCTGAGCGGGGAGCTTCGGACTGCCGCGAACTTCTGACATCTATCGCACCTTTTCGCGAAATTGTGGGAATCTTTTTTCATGGTCGGCCAATAGTACCCTTGCTTCAAGGCTTTCTGCGCCAAGGCCATCCCTCCCGAGTGATTGCTGCAGATCCCTTCGTGTATTTCTTTCATCACGTATACTGCTTCCTCTTGCGTTAGGCAGCGTAAGAGGGGGTGGCTGAATCCCCTTTTATATAAAATTCCGTCCTGTAATACGAATTTGGCGGCCCTTCTGGGGAGCTTCTGTGCCTCCAATTTGTCTTTGGGTGACACCTGACTAATTAGATATTCGGTAATCTCCTTCATCCATTTCGGGGAATCAGAGATGGTTAGGACGGAGGGTGCGGTAGCGTCCTCAGTTGAAGGTCGGTTAAGCTTCTCAACTGGGATGGCCTTCATTAGGTCGGAGTCCCTACTGCTTGCCAGTTTTGAGAGGGCGTCGGCATATCTATTTTTCGTTCGTGGGATCTGGAGAAGTTCGTATTCTTCGAAGTGGGACAACTGGTCCTTAGCTTTTGTTAAGTAGGACACCATGGATTGTTCACGTGCCGCGAAGGTCCCATTAACCTGACTTACGACAAGCTGTGAATCGCTATGAATTTGGAGCTTTCTTGCCTTCATCTCCCGTGCTAGTCTCAAGCCTGCTAGTAGGGCTTCGTATTCTGCTGCGTTGTTGGAGGCTTTGAATTCCAGGCGAAGCGCGCAGTTGAGATTATGGCCATCTGGGCTGATCAGTAGGATCCCGGCTCCAGCCCCGGCCTTCCTCGAGGATCCATCGACATATAACTTCCATGCTGGTACCTCCAAGGGTCGGGCTTCAAGCGGACCATCGGGGATATGAGCGAATTCAGCCACAAAATCAGCTAAAGCTTGTCCTTTTATCGAAGGCCGTGGCTTGTAACTGATGTCGAATTGACTAAGTTCTACCGACGATTTCATCAATCGCCCTGAAGTATCTGGTTTCTGGAGTATTTGCCGTAGGGGGAGGTTCGTCAAGACATCTATGCTATGGGACTGGAAGTATGGTCGAAGCTTCCTGGAGGCGACGATTAATGACAGAGCGAGTTTTTCTATGTCTGGATATCTTGTTTCCGCGTCCTGCAAGGCTTTGCTTACGTAATAGACAGGGAATTGTGCTGGACCCTCATCACGGATTAGCACCGAGCTAACTGCCTTTTCCGAGACGGCGAGGTAAATGAGCAATGTTTCTCCATTCTTGGGCTTGGATAGCAGTGGTGATTTTTCGAGGAGGACCTTGAGGTCTTGGAAGGCCTTCTCGCACTCCTCGGTCCACTCGAACCGCTTCCCCCCTTTTATAGTTTGAAAGAAAGGTTGGCAACGATCGGTCGCCTTGGATATAAACCGTTCAGAGCTGCCAATCTCCCTGTCAGACTTTGGACTTCCTTGGGGGAGGATGGTGACCGCATCTCGATGAGCGCTCTGATCTTTTCGGGATTGGCCTCTATCCCCCGCTGATTGACCATGTAGCCGAGGAACTTTCCGGATGCGACCCCAAACGCGCACTTCAAGGGGTTAAGCTTCATGCGATATTTGCAAAGGGTTTCGAACATTCCCCTCAAGTGGCCTATGTGGTCCTCTGCGTTGACGCTCTTCACCAACATATCGTCGACGTATACCTCCATCGTGTTCCCAATTTGTCCGGTGAACATACGATTTACCAACCGTTGATATGTGGCTCCCGCGTTCTTCAAGCCGAATGGCATCATCTTATAGCAGTATAGCCCTCGGTTTGTAATAAACGACGTGTGATCCTCGTCCCCTGTGAACATCGGGATCTGGTTGTAGCCCGAGTATGCGTCCATGAAACTAAGCAACTTGTGGCTGGCGGTCGCATCGACGAGCTGGTCGATGCGCGGCAATGGGAAACTATCTTTAGGGCACGCCTGGTTTAGATCGGAGAAGTCGATGCATACCCTCCACTTCTTGGCACTCTTTCGAACCAACACCGGGTTGGATACCCACTAGGGGTAAATCGCTTCTCTGATGAATCCGCTGGCCAGTAGCTTGTCAACTTCCTCCTTCAAGGCCTGGTACCTTTCGGCCCTTAGAGGCCTTCTTTTTTGAATCCTAGGGCGCACTTTCGGATCTATTTTCAAGACGCGGCACGCGATCGATGGGTCGATCCCGACCATGTCGCTGTGTTTCCATGCGAAGACGTCTGCGTTCTCTCATAGAAACTGCTTCAGCTCTTCCTTCGTCTTTTCCTCGAGCCTCCCTCCCACCTGCAACATCTGGGTTGGTTCTGAGGGCTTACCAGAAATGTTTCCAGCTCCTCGGCTGGGGAAGCGAGAGAATCCGAGGCTATGATTCGGGGATCTAGACCTTCGTCCAGCATCAATTCTTCATCCAATCCTTCGCCGTCAACTTCCGTCGATTCTGAGTGCGTGGTCCTTCCCATTGGGGAGGCGCCCTGGCGCTCGGCAGCCTCCTGCAATCCGTCCATGTCATGGGAGCGACGGCAGACCAATGAACCAGGCGGCGAAGGGCTTCTCCGGGTACGACTACGCTTGGGTCCCTGCTGGAGGGGCTGATCATCCAGCAGCCCAAGCGCGGCCTCCATCCGGGCGTCATCCAACTCCAGGTCCTGATCCCCCGGTCCTACCGTCCGTTTCTGTCGATATTCGGGTGCCATGTTCTTTTGGGTAGAAGACATGTTTTACCACAAGCACTTGGTCGTGTAAGGTTTTTCGATTCCCACAGACGGCGCCAATCTGTTGACGTGTGAACCTGCACCAGTCCACGTGTCAACAGATCTCCAGTCACTTCCCTACCAGCTAGTATGTTACCTGCACGCTAGGACGACCGTTAGGCACCAAGATCTCCGGAGAAAAAGGGTCCGGCGATCGTTGACACTCCGACGATCAAGTCAACTGCCGGTATATGGGAGATACACGGGGGCGGGAACAAAAAGGGGTGTGGGAGGGACAATCAGGCAGAGATTTGAGCAGAGTTTAGGATGGGACTCTTAAGCATAAAAAGTGCGTACCTTGGAACAACCGGAGACGTTCTATTTATAGCGCGAGAGTCCTGATTGATTTAGGTAACAAATCAATCAGATACCCAATCGGATTCTCCTTCCTTATGAGATAGGGATCATTCCTTGTCAAGGCAATCTCCAAGATTACCTTCCTTATCTGAGGTTATCACATTGCATGATTTTAGGAGATTGTGATTCGGTTTCTTTGTGAAGATCCGTGAGCTAAACTAACGCGATCTTTCCTTAATTACTTCTCTAGTCATTCCGGCGTGTCATGCTGCTTGCTGGTTATAATTGATGTATGGTCTGACGAGGCCCTATGGTTCGCATGCGAGCGTCGAGGCCCTCTACATGACTCGCGGATTTCTGACTGTCGAAGGCCCAAGCGTGTGATGGGCCCTTCCAAGGCCCTAGCAGGGCCCAGATAGAGTTCTTGACAGATTATGAACTGGGCCCTTACTTGGCTTGGATGGGGCCTATGCTGACGTGGCAGCCATGTCGTAATCGTGTGGTAACGTAAACCTAAATCTAACTAATAATTAACTTCAAAATAACTTACTTGGATGTATGTCCAAAACGTGAAATTATTCCAAGATTGCTCTTTGGTCCCTACTTTTCAAATTTGCATACGAGTCCAACAAATCTCTTGTAACCAACTTTTGCAATTATTATTATCTTTTATAACACCTAAAATGAAGCTCAATGATAATACATGTACCACGGAGTTTTGGGGGTATTACATCATTTGTCCATTAAAATAATTTTGTTTTTGAAATTGCCTCAATACCCTTAAAGTTTTTGAGAGTATAATTTTGAATTAATATACTCAAAACAATAACAACCTTGTAGTCACGTAATGTCCCTAATAATTTATTCTTTGATTTGCTCATAAAATTCCCATGTCACACCCTCAACATTACTTAAAGCAGACTACTTAAGTGTTCGATATGTTTCTGTAGGTCAGAACTTGGGTTCCTAACATAATCTTGGTACTCGTAGTTTACCGGCTCTTTCCCATCTATCTCATTATATTCTTTTAACTATGCTCAACCCTTCTTTGGACTTAATAGCCTCTAGCTACAGCCATGTGTGTCGCATAATGTAACTCGTGTTAAGGCCCCAAATCATTTTTTTTATTCATAACCTTTTAATGATCTTTAAGACTTTAACTATGCTTAGAACTTTCATATTTTTGCATATACATTTAAAGAAAATATAACATGCTATACTTTAAAATAAAGAACATAAATAAGCGAAGAATAATCTTTGTAAGACATAACATCCTTACTCATTCATAAATAAGGGTTGTAGTGACTGATGGACATTTGGTGCCAAGGGCTTCTTCATTTGTCCTCCATTTATATTTTGAAAGCAAGTATGTATACACATATCCACATTAAAAGTGTGAAAATCTAAAAATGCCATCAACATTTTTACTTTTGACATATAAAGTCGTAGATTCACATAATGTAGGCAACAATTTATTGCAAATAGCAAATTAAAACAAGTAGTCACATATTTTGACATATAATCATTCAATATTTAATTAACAAATTGATCATTAAAATAATTTGACTTTCGAAAATATAATCAATTGAATTCATAATTTACATGATAAAAAAATGGACAATTATTAAAATGAGTCTGCTAAAGTACTCGCTCTGGTACCAAGTTGTGACACTTTAAGTTGTACTAACCAAATCATATTTTTCGTATTATACTACGAAAAATATTTCAGTAATATAGACATGTTCCGAGTATATCATGCTCTTACAAGTATTCATATTCAAATACACATCATTTAATCATCCAAAATAAAATGAAACAACATAAATGCATAATCCATTTTCCACAAACTTGAACTGTATGTAATAGAAGAATTTCTTCATTATTCCTTTATGAATTTCCATCTACCCAAGGCACGTCACCACTACCAATTCACCCGCCAATCCACACGACACATTCTTATCTGTGAGGGGAACAAGATAGGGTGAATTAATGGAAATACTTAGTAGGATACAAATCTTTTGTGAAAAACGAAGCCACACGCTTTAGGAAAAGCGTGCAGCTGCACACAATTAACACGTGTAGCGGCACAGCTGAAGTATGAACAAAACCCACAGTGCAGGTAAGTGTGCGGCCGCACCCCTTTAAACCATGCAACAAGCCGCAGGTTTGTTGTGCGGCCACGTACAACTAAACCTTTCAGCCGTACGAATCAAAGAACCAGAATTTGACTGGTTGTCTAAAGCTCTTATTTCAGGGGCATTTTTGGAAAACTAAAGCACAAAATTTAGCACAAAAGAAACTCTTTATATCACAGAAGATACTCTTTATATACCAAACTTCTAAGACTTACTAGGGTTAAACAAATTGGGAAAAAAACACCATTCAAAAACTAGGGTCTGGAAGAAGTCAAGAAAGAAGAAGGGTTCAAGCTTGGTGCAAGATTAATCTTTGTTTTCTTCTATTTTCTATCAAACCCGATGACGTATTCATATTTCAATTTGTGTTTTTCACGAACGATGACGATGAGTAGCTAATTTCTCTAGTGTGGACAAACGGTGGAGTATAGTTGGATGGTATGATTTTCAATTATCAACTTTTGATGTTTATGTTGAATTTGTGTATGGTTTTTGCTTTGATCTTTATGTGTTGATTATTTGGTCAATAATTGATGAATTTGTTAACGGTAATGAGTCGAGAGGTTAATTATTTGTTTAGACCATAGTAAAAATTGAGATTTTGGATAGAAGATGAATTTCTTGGTAATTGAATGTACTTAGGTAGGTTTTAAATCAAATAGAGATATAGTGAATTTGCTTATCTAAGTAGAATTAGTTTTTTCTTGAGAGGGGTGTTCAATTAACTTAGAGAAATTTGACTAGATACACTTGTCAATTATTGTTTAAACTACGAAATTGAAGTGGATAACTACGGTGAAATTGTGAGTCCTAACACTTTAAATTATTTGTTCGATTTCAATTGAATTTGCTCAAGATTTGCTCATTGTCAGCGATTTTATGTGTTTAATATTCCGTAGGTGTACGGATCGCTCAAGTAATAAAATAGATGTTGAGTCCAAGTATCGTCCCATAAGGATTTAGATAATCCACTGTCAATTATACTAACCTTAACCGAATCTGATGAACTTTGAAAATTTGGTGTTTAAAAATTACTAAAATCTAAACTAAAAACAAATGATTATAATTCAAATAAGTGAAAATTAGATTAATGAAAAATTACTTTAACTTTGGAGAAAGAAGAGTACTAGGATCCTGAATCTACTTATAGTTGTTAATTCATCTATCTTGATTCTCGATTTTGAAAAATTACATCAGTTATGAAGATCAATATCCTAGATTGTTTAACAGTTTCTCTCGAATAATATTAAACATATTCATAAGTGTGACTCGACCATATCTCTATGACGAATGCGAATACAAACGAATGCATTAAATTTCTATGGATAATTAAAGATCACTTAAAGCATAGTGGTATATTTTTATCCCCTATCGGACTTTAAGATAATTAAAATAGCGTCAACATGCTTTCGATCTTTCGATAGTAAAACAAACCACAACAATCATACAATTACTACGTATATACTCGTAGATGCAAATAAATCAAAATTAATTATTCAAAACTATATTGAAATAAATCGTCAAAAACCAAGTCTCATGATGGAAGAATTTAAACGATAAGTTTCATCGTAATCCTAGCACTAATTAAACTAGCATAGCATACTAATAATAAGAAAATAAAAAGGAGAAGAAAATATGGAATTCATCACCCGAAGACGAATAAAATTCAAAAGGATGATTATCTTGATTGAGTTCTTGAAAGAGCAATTTTTGATCTCCGATTGGTGTTTTTACGTAATGCTTTTCTCTCAAAATTCAACACCCGACTATGAGTTAATAACTCATATATATAATCCCTTAATTGTGCCCCAAAACACACACAAAAAAACCTAAAAATTGCTGATAAAAAGTTTACCTAACTAGATTAGAATTCTAAAAGAAAAGAAAATCTGCTGCCAAAAATTAACACTGGGCGATCACCCAATATAGTGTCAGATGATCGACCAGGCATGTTCAAATGCTCACTATTTTTATTCTCTATTGCTGGGCGGTTGCCCAGCTATAAGTTGGGTGCTCGCCCAGCTTGCTACTTTTCAAATTCAGGCTTTTGGTCCTCCAAGTTTGGGTCTTGGTCATTTCAGTCCTCAATCTTTTCAAAAGCTCCCAGAATGGTCCTTCAACTTTTCACATCCTCCAATTTGTCCTCAAGCTTCAAGTGAATAAAATCTGATCCTCATACTTTTGAAATATTTGCCAACCTGTTACTTTTTTTGTCCAATCTTCTCTAATTGTTTATAAACGGGTCCAAAACTGAAATAGAAGCAATAATACACTAAATTAAGTATAAAATCAATAAAATGGCAGAATAAAAGCTTAGTTTAAAGGCTCGAATAAGTACACAAAATACACTTATCAAATACTCCCAAACTAAATATTTGTTTGTCCTCGAACAAAAATAAAAATAAACTACAAACTTTAAACTAAGTTAAAAGAATAATCAGAAACATAGGTAATGTTAAATTTCTTACCATACGCCTTAAGTTTGAAAAATAAAGTAACACTTTTAGAAAGAGATCAAACAACACAAAAAATTTTCACTTATCCAATACTCGACCTTTAGTGAGTGTGTGATTAGCCAAAAATTGAACTTACACCTATACTAGACCATGACCAATATTGTGTTATTAATATTTTTACAATTTCGAACCCTTTGTAGTCATTTATTCCTTACACCTCTCGTAAAATTATCACACGTCTAAAGCTTTTCTCTCCAATCCTGAGGTATTCTAGCGAATTTGGTTCCTATTGATCAACACAATACTTTTTTCAAATAAAGTAGTAAAAATTAAAACTTGTATTCTTATAACTAGGATAGTGAGAAATTCTAAATTCTCATCTTCAATCTTCGAGGGTCTAACCTAGCAATTATTACCGAGCACTTTAACTTTTTTTATTTTATTCAACCAATATAACCGATCTTACATCATGTGCAATACTTCTCTCTCACTAACTTTCTATGTGACTTTTGTAGCGAGCTTTGAGCCGATGACTCCCAAGTCAGATGACTATAGAGCACCAGATTTTAAAATACCCTAACATACTTAATTGTTCAAGTCCCAATGGCTAATAGAGAATTGAAGATGTAAAATAATTTTTTTATATATATATAACTCATGTAGCGAGTTTTGGGTCGATAACTCCCAAGTCAGATGACCATAGGGCACCATGTTTTAAGATACCCTAACAGGCTTAATTGTTCGAGTCAAAAATTTTATTTTATTTTATCAACAATGAGTAGTGCTCGGTTTAGATTCTTTGATTATAACATATTCAACTAAAGATGAGACTCAGAAAATCCAAACCATCAAAATTCTCAGAACACAAGTAGTAACTTTAACACCCCCAAAAAGTTCTCAAAACAGTTTGGTTACTAGCTTAAGGATTTGGGAACGAGATTTTCACAATAATCTTAAGTCAATAATATCAACACAAACACTCAAGTCATGTTTTCATATCAGTGATAAGTCAATAGTGGCTACGTACTTCATTAATCTAGTCTAACATGGATAAGTATTCAGGTAAAAGCTTGAGTTAAAATGTTGTCAAATATTCTAACTAAAAACGTACTCAAATTCAAACAAGTATCATCATTGGCAGTAAGACGTTCAACAAAAACTAGGCAAATAAACTATATATATATATATATATATATATATATATATATATATATATATATATATATATATATTATTGAAATTATTTCAGTTATACAGACCCGAGTGATGAGCAAATTTAAAAGCAATTAAGTATCCTGATACTTTTTAACCCACTCCCAAACAAAAACCTTATATTGTCCCCAATGTAAAAGTAAATTAGATCAAAATGAAATTAGGAAAAGATTAGGTACTTCTCGGGGGTAAAGGTGGAGAAGAAGGTCGTGGCTGATTGGATGGTCCATCAGAAGTGGATCCGTGGTGAGAAGCGTTCGGGGCAGAGGGCTGAGAGACGATGGTATAAATGTCGTCCATGCACCTTGCAAAATAGAGCATTCGGCAGTTGACATCGTCATATGAGTAATCGATAGTCTGTTGCTCTCCTTTGAGCGCAGTGTTGGACACCTTCAATGAGTCCATTTCAATACGTATATGGTCAACTGTGCGCTGTGCGCTGAATGGAACTCAAAACCCGATCCTGATTGGATAACTGGGTAAAAATTTGATGCAAGAGGCGATTAGTCTCCGCAGCTGGTATTGGAGATGGATTGTCTACTGCTCGTCTGGCCATAGGATTGCCCAATGTCTGTTTGTTAATAGGTGGTTCGGGAGTCTCAGACTCCTCATGAGGAAGTAATGGCACTCCTTCTGCTAGGTAAAGTGCACTAATGAGACAAGGAAACATGGGGGATCAGCTAGACGCACACTATGATGCAAGATCAACAATAGATCGAAAAATGTGATTCTCCAAGTCAATTTTGTACCCACTTGCAAGATAATATAAGAATTGGGCCCGAGATTCATTAAAGTCTTTGGGGGTGGAAGGTAGGATCAATGTTGTGACACACAAAAATATGGAAGATACATTGCTTCTCTGTCAGCTAGTTATGTAGGAATTTGGGTCCAACAAGAGGCCAAGCGTCTTCTCGTCCATAAAGCAACCGAGTCACTTGTGTCATGTCAAGATCGGCCAGGACGTGCTGAATATCGTTGGCGGTTAGCCCATAATAATTTTCAATCACAGCTTGGATGAACTTAATCCACTTCCCACTGACCCAAGTTGTGTACCGATGGTCTGCCTCAGGTTCCTCAATGATGTGATTGAAGTTGGCAAGAAATTCTTTAACCAGGAGTGGGTAGGCCAAATAAGGTTTACCTGCAACCCTTTGCCAACCACAAGAATTGATGAGATTCGCCATTTCGGAGTAAGAGAAGTCTGTCAGAATTACCTCCCTTTCGGCCCATAAAATTTTCTTCATTACCACTTATTGTAAATATTCTCTTCTTCAAGACCCTGAAATCCTGGGATACCTCCATCATCAACATTTGCATCCACTTGTCAGTGACAGCTAGATGATGAACCGACCTTCTCTTTCCCTTTTTTTGTTGGTGGGTCTTTTCGTTTTGGTGCCATGGTACCTAAGAAAAAGAGAAATTATATCATTAAACACCATATTAAATGAAAGAATATATAAAACACACCAAAAGAAAAGAAAAGAAAAATAGAGAATTTTCTTATTTTAAACTTAGTCTGATGACTACTTTTCACCACTGGAAAAGTTGAAGAAATATTAAAAATTTTTCGAGCCACCTCCGAAAATATGGTTCTACATAGATTGATCTTTATCATATTCAAAATATAGGTAGAACAGAGGTCGTATGAGTTGGACGAGAGGGAGACGAAGTTGGTGATGTGAAGTGGCAGGTGCTGCTGCAGAAAATGGGTTAGGTGTCTTGGATCAAAGTGTAGTGTACTTCTATTGAATGTATGCACAATGAGCAAGCTTAAATGCGTATGAAGAATGGTCAATTGAAGGTTAGCCCTAATTGCACAAGAATTGATACTTAGTCATTTTATCAAACACCTAGAGGGCAACTACGGATGAGGCTGATTTTATATAAACTGGAAAGTTGAAACTAGCCCAAAATTTTCCACTTCAAATCATAAACTCAATAATCCAACATCTAACCTAGCCCATCCTCAATTATTTAAGATGAAACCGAAAAAAAATTGAAGCCAAAAAGAAAAAAAATGAGAGTAGATGAAGAAAGATCGTACCTTTTTATTTTCTTTGCCCAATTCGAGGATTATGATGTGAATGCAATGGAAACACAATCAATTATGTGTGAGTATTGGTGAGAAATGTGTGATTAGAGGATGAATGTAACTATCTAGGCGATTTTGGGGCTTCTAGTGTTGGTGTGTGATGAGAGTTTATTTGAGGAAAAAATGGCCTTGTTTTAACTAAGTACTGGGCATTCTGCCCAACACTAAGCCTGGGCAAAACCTGGGCGATCGCCTGGGCTGGAGGCTGGGCATTCTACCCAGTTGATCACATTAGGGCAATCGCCTAGGCTAAACCGAAGCGATCGCTCGATTTACCATTTGTTTACTTTCAAAAATCAAACTGAAACTAAATGCAATATGCTTATCTAACATGTTAAACATTTAATATGTGCTAGATAAGGATACGATGAACCTTTAAGGAACAAAAGTATGCTAAAAATTTACCTAAGTGCAAAATTTTTGAAAACTAAAAATGGTAATGCCTAAAGCTAAAAAAAACTAAAGCAAAATCCCTAACCACATGCAATACTTAAATAAATACGTTAAAAGTAGAAATGGATAAAAAAAATGAGTTGCATCCCATTAAGCGCTCGATTTATAGTCGAGAACTTGACTTTTCGAGTTGATCATTCTAGTGGTGCAATATGAACAGTGAACTTTTCTTTCGAGAATTCAACACTCCAATAAACTTTCAACCGCTGCCCATTGACTTTAAAAGTCTATTTGCTCTCATGGTTGATTTCTACCGCCCATATGGATAAACCCTTGTGATTGTGTAAGGACCCGACCATCGAGACCTCAACTTGCCTAGAAAAAACTTGAGACGAGAATTATACAACAAGACTTGCTGCCCAACCTCAAAATTTCTTCTTTGAATATGCATACCGTGCCACTTTTTGGTCTGCTCCTTATACAATTTTGCATTCTCATAAGGCTCCAAATGGAACTCATCCATTTCATTCAATTGAAGAAGTCTCTTTTCACCGCCAGCCTTCAAATTAAAGTTCAACTTCTTGACTGCCCAATAAACCCGGTGCGCCAACTCAACTGGTAAAAGGCACGCTTTCTCAAAAACTAGCCGATAGGGAGACATACCTATTGGAGTTTTGAAAGCAGTCTGGTAGGCCCATAAAGCGTCATCTAGTTTCTTTGACCAATCTTTTCTTAATGAACTCATCGTCACCTCAAGAATCCACTTCAACACTCGATTGGAAACTTCAACTTGCCCACTGGTCTGAGAATGATAGAGAGTAGCAATATGATGCCGAACGCCATATTTAACCAATAAGGACTCAAAATGACGATTGCAAAAATGTTTACCCCCATCACTAATAATGGTTCGAGATGTGCCATAACGAGTGATAATGCATTTTTTTAAGAAATCTATTACAACACGCGCATCATTGGTAGGTAATACGATTGCTTCAACCCATTTGAAGACGTAGTCGACAGCAACCAAAATATATTGATTCGAGAATGAAGAGGAAAATGGCCCCATGAAATCAGTACCCCAAACATCAAAAAGCTCGACCTCAAGTATATTGTTTAGAGGCATCTCATTCTTTTTCGAGATATTTCTCGTGAGCTGGCACTGATCACACCCCTTCACAAACAGATGTACATCTTTGAAGAGAGAAGGCCAATAGAATCCTGACTGGAGAACTTTTGCAACTGTTTTAGAGGTACCAAATTGTCCAGTGTAGCTAAAGAGTGGCAATGCTCAAGTATCTGAGGGACTTCTTCTTCAGGAATACACTACCTAATAATTTGATCTGGACTCTGTCTATAGAGAATGGGGTCCTCCCAAAAATAGTACTTCAAGTCAGAGAATTTTTTTTTCTTTTGATGACTTGAATAATCAGGCGGGATGATGGACTTGACTAAGAAATTTACTATATCAGCAAACCATGGTACTTTTTCCAAGTGAAAAATCTATTCATCTGAGAAAATCTCAGTGATATCAATGTTCTCGATCTATTCTTTCTGCTCAAGTCTGGATAGATGAATAGCTACTACATTCTCGCTTTCTTTCTCTTCTCTTATCTCCAGATTAAACTATTGTAGAAGTAATACCCATCTAATCAGCCTCGATTTTGTATCTTTCTTTGCCAATAAATATTTCAAGGCTGTGTGATCAGTTAGACTATCACTTTTGATCCAACAAGATATGATCTGAATTTGTCAAAAGCATAGACTACAGCTAGGGGCTCCTTCTCAGTAGCGGCATAGTTGAGCTGTACATCATTCAAAGTTTTGCTGGCATAGTGTATCACATGAAATTTTTTATCTTTTCATTGTCCCAACAGTACTCCAACTGAATAATCTCTTGCGTCACACATTACTTCAAACGGTAGACTCCAATTAGGTACAATTATCATAGGTGCTGAAATGAGCTTCTCTTTTAGAGTGTTGAATATCAATAAACACTCTTCAGAGAAGACATAGGGCACATCCTTGACCAGCAGGGTACACAAAGGTTTTGTATCTTCGAGAAGTCTTTGATGAAGCGACGATAGAACCCGGTATGCCCAAGAAAACTTCTAATACCCTTGACAGAAGTTGGTGGTGGCAATTTCTCTATAACCTGAATTTTTGTTTTATCCACTTCAATTTTCTTAGCTGAAATCCGATGTCCCAACACGATACCCTCTTGAACCATGAAATGACACTTTTTCCAATTAAGAGCTAAGTTTTTTATTTCACACCGCTGTAAAACCAGGTGTAGGTGCTCCAAGTACTCACCAAATGATGAGCCAAACACCGAGAAATCATTCATGAATATTTTAATGAATTTCTCTACCATATTGGAGAAGATGGCCATCATGCAACGCTAAAAAGTAGCAAAAGCACTGCATAGACCAAAAGGTATCCTACGGTAAGCAAAGGTACAATAGGGATACGTGAATGTGGTTCTCTCTTAATCCTCAGGTGCTATTGGAATTTGATTATACCCAGAGTATCTATCTAAAAAGCAGTAATAAGAACATCTAGCTAGTCTTTCCAACATCTGATCAATAAACAGAAGGGAAAAGTGATTCTTCCTAGTAGCAGTGTTGAGTTTGCGGTAGTCAATACAAACTCTCCATCCTGTGATTGTTCTGGTTGGAATCAATTCATTTTTTTCATTCTGAACCATGGTGATACCTCCTTTATTTGGCACTACTTGAACTGGACTCACCCAAGCATTGTCTTAGATTGGATAGATAATCCCGGCATCCATTAGCTTCATGACCTCTGCTCTGACCACTTCTTTCATATTAGGATTTAGCCTTCTCTGACTATCAATACTTGATTTAAAATCATCCTCCATGAGGATTTTATGCATGCACAGAGTAGGGCTGATGCCCTTGATGTTAGTAATAAACCACCCAATAGTTATCTTGTGTTCTCGGAGTACTCGAAGTAATTTTTCCTCTTCAAACTTACTAATAAAATTAGCAATTATCACAAGCAAAGTAGAGGATTATCCCAAGTAGGCATAACGGAGATGAGATGGTAACTGCTTGAGCTCTATTTTTGGAGATTGTTGAACAGAAGGTAGATCTTTTGTAGAGCTCGTGCCCAACTCCTCAAAGCGTGGTCGGCGTATATATGGAGGATTATCTTCAAGATATCTTGCGCACATCTCAACCTCACCAGAATCAGCGTGAGTGGATTGAGAATGCATAATACAGGCCTCCAATGGATCTGATGGATTATTGAGTTGAAAATTTTCATGAACTGCATTATCAACCACATCAACTTTGAAGCAGCTATCTGACTCAGTTGGATATTTGATTACCTTGAAGACATCAAATGTGACTTGCTCTGCACTTAGCCTCAAAATGAGTTGGCCTTTTTGTACATTGATTAGGGCTCTACCAGTGGCTAAAAATGGTCGACCAAGAAGAAGTGAAATATCTTTATCTTCCTCTATATCAAGAATGATGAAATTAGCTGGGAAGATAAATTTGTCCACCTTTACCAAAAGATCTTCAACAACTCCTCTTGGACGTTTGATAGACCGATCAGCTAGCTGTAGCATTACCGTAGTTGCTTTAGCTTCTCCCAAACCTAATTTTCTGAAAATAAAAAGTGGCATCTAGTTAATACTAGTTCCTAAATCACACAAATTTTTATCAAAATAAAAATCTCCAATTGTGCAAGGTATTGTAAAACTCCCTAGATCTTTTAGTTTACGAAGTAGTTTATTTTGCAAAATGGCACTACACTCTTCTGTCAACATCACCGTCTCATGTTCCTCCATCTTACGTTTATTTGAAAGAATGTCTTTTAAAAACTTTGTATAGCTGGGCATCTGAGCAAGTACATTTGCAAAATGGATGTTGATATGTAGTTTCTTGAAGATCTCAAGAAATTTTCCGAATTGCTTGTCTAACTTGTGCTTTTGTAACCTCTGAGAAAATGGGATCGGATGATCATATCGTTTGATAGGAACGGTTACCTTAACATGTGGTGTGTCTGGACTTTCTTTTATATCTATTGTTTGTTCAGTCTGTTCCACGTGCTCCTCATTAGTGGAAGGTACCACTTCTTTATTTGCAAATGATCTCTTTACATGGATATCTGGTAACTGAACCCACTTCTGGTAATAATAGCTTTAACATGTTCCTTGGAATTCACCTTTGTATTACTCGGCAAAGTACCTGGTGCTCTGCCTGATAGAGCAATTGCCATCTGACCCATTTGTGTCTCAAGATTCTTTATTGAAACACCTTGATTTTGAATATTAGTCTCTGTCTTGTTCATGAACTATTCGGTTCTTCTGATAAATTTACCGATTGAGTTTTCTAATGATGTACTTTTTTCTGGTTGCTGAAACTGTGGTCTGATATTATTCTGATTATCTCTACAACAGAAATTTGGATGGTTTCGCCACCCTGGATTATATGTGTTGGAATATGAGTTATTTTGTTGGCGCTAACCACCTTGAATATAATCGACCGGTTCAAGCTATAGTGATAGAATAGGACATTCTGATGTAATATGACTGGCTCCGCATTCTTCACATGTTGATTTCTTTATTTGCACTGCATTGGCTGAATATGACATACTTTCTACTTTGTGTACCAATAAATCTATCTTTGCAAATAACACCATGTAAGTATCTATCTCATGTACTCCTGCAGTTCTCTTGTGTACGAATCTGTTTGATGGCCACATGGCAGTGGTGGTAGCTACTTTTTCAAACAAATCCAAAGTTTCAAGCACTATTTTGGTAGATAAAGAATCGTTAGATGAATAATCAATCATGCTTTTACATGATGGGGATAGTCCAGCATAAAAATACTGAATTTGTTGTCCCTTGCCAACACCATGATGAGGATACTTTCTTAGCATATTTTTGAATATGTTCCATGCTTCATCAAAAGATTTTGTTTGACTGTTGAAATATGGATATATCATGCTTCAACTTCAAAACCTTAGCTGGTGGAAAAAATTTCGTGCAAAACTTTTGGGCTAGATCATTCCAGGTGGTTATGCTATCTATTGGCAGTGAGTCTAGCCACTCAAGAGCTTTGTCCCGGAGAGTATGTGGAAACAAACGTAGCTGGATGGCGTCATCTGAGATTCCTTGATATTTGAAGTGTTGATACATTTCTAAGAATCGTGAAACATGTGTATGTGGATTCTCATCGGTCCTGCCAAAGAATTGATGTCCATTCTGAAATAGATGAATGACGTTAGTCTTCACCTAAAAGTTCGGCTGCCCAAAAGGTGGGTAGACTATGTGCTAGATTGGCTCTTGATGATCTGTGGAGTCAAAAAGTCTCCAACTAGTATATTGTTTTCATCAATCTCCTGTCTTGCTCAAGCGATCTCGTTGTTTTGCATTTTGTCTTGCTGTTTTTGTGTGTTTTTCTTGTTTCTCTCTGCCTACGATGAAAAGTGCATTCGATCTCTAGATCAATTGAAATTAGAAACTCGTGTCTCACACTTCGCATGCAACAATCTGAAGAGAAACAATTCAAACACTGAAATAATTAAAAAAAATAATGATAAATAATTAAACAAATAACTAAAGTTCGAATTAGTGCTAATGTAACTAAAAAGAACTAAAACTAAATTCTCGGCAACAGCACCAACAACTTGTCAGCGATTTTATGTGTTAAATATTTTGCAAGTGTACGATCACTCAAGTAATAAAATAGATGTTGAGTCCAAGTATCGATCCCACAAAAATTTAGATAATTCACTACCAATTATACTAACCTTAATTGAATCTAATGAACTTTGGAGAATTGGTGTTTAAAAATTACTAAAATCTAAACTAAAAACAAATGATTATAATTCAAATAAGTGAAAATTAAATTAATAAAAAATTACTTTAACTTTGGAGAAAGAAGAGTACTAGGATCCCGAATCGACTTATAGTTGTTAATTCATCTTTCTTAATTCTTGGTTTTGACAAATTACATCAGTTATGAAGATCAATATCCCTAGATTATTTAATAGTTTCTCTCGAATAAAATTAAATATATTCATAAGTATGACTCAACTATATCTCTATGACGAATGCGAATACAAACGAATGCATTAAATTTCTATGGATAATTAAAGATCACTTAAAGTATAGAAGTATATTTCTATCCCCTATCGGACTTTAAGATAATTAAAATAGCGTCAGCATGCAAATAAATCAAAAATTAATTATTCAAAACTATATTGAAATAAATCGTCAAAAACCAAGTCTCAAGTTGGAAGAATTTAAACGACAACTTCATCGTAATCCTAGCACTAATTAAACTAACCTAGCATACTAATAATAAGAAAATAAAAAGGAGGAAAAAAAATATGGAATTCATTACCCGGAGACGGAGAAAATTCAAAAGGATGATGATCTTGATCTTGATTGAGTTCTTGAAAGAGCAATTCTTGATCTCCAGTTGGTGTTTTTGTGTAATATTTTTTTTTTTTCAAAATTCAATACCCGACTATGAGTTAATAACTCATATATATACTCTCCTAATTGTACCCCCAAAACACACAAAAAAAACCTAAAAATCGCTAACAAAAAGTTACCTAACTAGATTAGAATTCTAAAAGGAAAGAAAATCTGCTGCAAAAAATTAACACGGGACGATTACCCAATGTAGTGCCAGGTGATCGCCCAGACATGTTAAAATGCTCACTGTTTTTATTCTCTATTGCTGGGCGGTCGCCCAGCTATAAGTTGGGCGATTGCCCAGCTTGATACTTTTCAAATTTAGGCTTTTGGTCCTCCAAGTTTGGGTCTTGATCATTTCAGTCCTTAATCTTTCCAAAAGCTCCCAGAATGGTTCTTCAACTTTTCATATCCTCCAATTTTGGTCTTTCAACTTTCCACATCCTCCAATTTGTCCTCAAGCTTCAAGTGAATGCAATCTGATCCACATACTTTTGAAATATTTGTCAACTTGTTACTCTTTTCGTCCAATCTTCTCTAATTATTTATAAACAGGTCTAAAACTGAAATAGAAGTAATAATACACTAAATTAAGTTTAAAATCTATAAATTGAAAGAATAAAAGCTTAGTTTAAAGGCCCGAATATGCACAAAATGTACTTATCACTCATTACTTTAGAAATAGTTCAAATACTAGGTAAAATAACCATTCCTTGTTCAAATTTAGCAGTGGTTCAAATAATCAATTGGATTAATTCATATCAATATTATGTACTATGGTACTCATGAGAAAGATACTCTTCGTATTCTTGTATTATTTGTGATTCGTACACTTGAGATTTTCACGAACAATGATTAATCTCTTTGGAAGCTTCAATCTTTGAGCCGTCTGCATCTCTTCTTTCTTCTCCTTATTCATAAATTACAAATTTGCATGTTATTGTAGATTGTTATTGTATATTTTTTTTCACTAAATATCATGTCCATTTTTTAACATTGCTTGCTTCTAGGTATTGCTGCTGTAAAATTGTTAATGATGATTGTGTTCTTTTTTTTTTGAAGCAATACCGGTTATTACAAATTCTGTAAATTTTGTATGTTACCTTTTTTAAACCCTTTTTTGTTGCCACGATATGTTATTACATACAGTTTTGCTCTTTGTACACCGCTACTAACTGCAGTCTTTACCGCAAGGAGCAAAAAGACAGTTATGCCCTTAATTGATTTTAAATTATTGGACCAATTTTGACACCAGTTAACTACTTTGAAGGCAAACGAAGAGAGAAATACGAATTTTTCCACGTCTATGAAAGGGAAGCTCTCGACGAATCTGCGAATCTGATGCTCTTGGGTTTGACGAGTCTGGCTTTAGGGTTTCGTGGATCTTGCGTCGTTCGAACATCAGTGTTGACCAGAGGTCATGGTTGAAGTGAAGAAGGAGAAGTTGCATCATTCATATTTGAAACCCTACACGGAAAAATGAGGTACTACACCATTTGTTTTGCTGGTCATATTTATCTAAGAATTTGATATTTTCAATCTCACAATTGGAAATGAAATTTGGTTAAGTAAAGAGCAAAAGATAATAAATTTCCACTGAGAGCTTCACAACTAAAATGGTAATTGCAAAAAAAAAAAAATTAGATCATGTAAAAGAAGTAAATAACATTGATAATTTCTTTCGAATTTTGCCAAAAAAATGTATAAGCAAATTGAAGTTCAAAGATAACTTAAGCAAATAATCTGGGTATAAAAGTTTGTGAGTGGTATGAAGGTATCCTTCTCCAACCTTGGGGCCTTTTATAAATTTTAATCCTTGTTGAAAGCATTGACTTCAGTTTGTTACCAGACTCAAAAACAATGTATCATACTAATGAATCAGGTGAAATTTGGTGTCTTATTTCTCTATTAGTGTCTTATGTCAATCTTTAAGGTTTTTTTCTTTATGGTTAGATAAACTTTCTCATGTTGGGGAAAGTAGCTCAAATTGCAACCGTTCTTAATTGATTTTTTTGTTTGACTGCTTTTCATAAATATTCTCACACTACAACACATTTAGTCTTTCATGACCTTGGTTTATGGCATACATATAAAAAATGCTGCTAAAATAGATTATTTATAACATACTTTAAATATGTGCCGTAAATTATCAATTACATATAATATTCACAGCATATATATTGAGAGCGCTGTAAAATACAATATTTTACGACATATTTTTTTACGCAAGCCATGTATAGGATGGAAGCGCATTTTCTTCCTTTCCCGCGCATCGTTGATACATCTCCCGCTTATCAAGTTATATTTCTTCTTTTCCCTTCTTAAATATTTTCTTTTCCAAAACCCCCCTTCCTAGAAATTGCCAAACCCTTCCAATCGAGAGCCTCCTTTTCACAGAAATCACTCAAGCCCAACCCTTCTAACCAAATCTGCCATTTCATAGAAATCGCCCAACCCTTCCAACCAACAATCTTCTCTTTGTTAACAATTATTCTTCTATCTGTCATCAATACTTCATCTCTCAGCCTCTTTGACATTGAAGATTATGAGATCCGCTTGTCTTGATTGAATTTGATAGAAAAGATGAAATAAAGAGGGATTTGGTAGCACATCTAGGTGGAATTTCAATTTTTTTTTTCATTTTACTTTTCTACTGCAGTCTGTTTTTGGATTCGATGTTTTTAAATATATTTTTTTTTGTTATGTGGTTTTATCTGTAGGTTATTGAGGAGAGGCTCATATCATTGCTTAAACAAATCAATACCCAAACTACTAAAGAACCCAAAGTAACAATAAGTCATTGTTTGTTATTTTTTCTACAGTGTTTGTTTTCAGCATGAATTTAGTCATTGTTATGGAATTTTTTCTAGAGTTCTTGCTATAGAAAGAAGATAGTGTGCTTGTTGTAGAGTGCTTGCTGAGTGTGCTTTGAATTTAATCATTGCCTATTTCAAATTTCTGCCTCTTGTTGTAGAGTGCTTTGAAATTATTTGTTGAATGTGGAATTTTTATTTTCTGTTATCTTAACTATCATGTTTGTTTAATGTAAACCCCATTTTAAAGACACCATCTATCATGTGTTGTTTTCATAAAGTTTGACACCATTCTATAGAAGGCTCCTCAACTTAAGTTTTTTTTCTCACTTCATTATCATTGACAAATTGATTATCCAGTTATTTGGTGATTAATTAGTTCTATGGATCCACAGAATTAAGTGAGGTCTCGATTCATGATTAATTGAAATGATTGAAATCATTTGACTACAGACTTGAGGATTATTAACATCAGCTTCTCAAAAATATTTTTAAAGAAATTCTAGTCATTTTAAGTGTGGTTCAAATTCTGTAAATGTTTGGTGTTTGATCTGAAATGTCATGGTAGATTCAAATCATTTAACCATTTTTTTATCATTATTGTTTTTTTAAATCTGAATATTTCATCTTGATGTGCAGCTGATTGGGCAAGTTGCTAATCTTTCGTTAAAGAGTAGTCCATACTGGATGGCTCTAGAGGTACATATCAGTTGAAATAAGATTCTGTTCAGGCTTGAATGAAATCATAACAACTTCTAAAGTCAAGTTCAAACGGTTGCAAGCCAGTCTTGAATGAATTTTATCATTTTACAATTTACATCACGAGTTGAGCTCGGTTTGCAAGACTTATCTGAATTTATCAAATGCTTTGTTGAATGAGTTTAAACTTTTCCTAGCTCTCATATACTATTGCCATAAATTGTGTACATTTCACTAATGTCTTGCTTGAGTTTTGTTGGACTTCATGGATAGCATTAATATGACTTAGATATATGAATCGGACATTTGATAAAGTTTCTTCTGAGCATATTTTATATTTGGTGTATTGCATAAAACTTATAGTTTCATAATGTTATTCATCCAACTATATATATCTACATTTAATTTTATTTATTCACAATTGTCATAAAATGGTTTTTGTATATGCCTTTTTCCCCTCTGTTGTCTTTGTTAGTTGAGCTGGGTAAATTTGTGATTTGATGACCTTCTTATGGTAAATAACAATATGATGAAACTATTTTTCCAGCACTATATAAATCCATTTAGCCTACAGCGTTGTTCAAGGTTTTAAAGGAGACCCCACCGATACCCGAAACAATGTCGGCAAATGGCAAGGATTTCTTGGGTTGATGCTTTAGCAGAAATCCAGCATACAGGCCAATAGCTAGCATGTTGCTTGAACATCCATTTGTGAACCAGTTAGCTCATGGAATAACATCGACGATAAATTACATTTTGCAACTGTCTTTTCCTATCTCTTTGTCGATACTGTTTATTTATGTGGTAATAGTGTGCATGATTTCAACAGGACGATAAAAAATTTCGTTGAGTTAGAAAATTTTGATGAGGATGCTTATACTCCATCCACATAATTTCCTATCTCTTTGTCGATATTGTTTACTTATGAAGGTTATGTAAGACATTAATATTGAATATGGTAATTGTATATCAATAATATTCTTCTTCTTCTTCTTTTATTTATTTATTTTATTTATGTGATATTACATTGCTAACATGTCACTTCCAATTCTATCCTTAACTACCCATGCTCCTAAGTCTAACCGAGTCATATGTACCCCTCTTTCAACCAATGCCTT
The DNA here is from genome assembly GCA_030279155.1 of Forsythia viridissima. Lineage (NCBI taxonomy): Eukaryota > Viridiplantae > Streptophyta > Magnoliopsida > Lamiales > Oleaceae > Forsythia > Forsythia viridissima. The sequence goes on along the minus strand of CM059041.1, from coordinate 25,517,813 downwards.
TATTTTTTCACCTTCTGTTAAGTACGATTCGACAATGAGTTTGATTATTTTATTTATTTTTGTGATGTGCAGGGAGTTGATTATTTTTAAGTAGCTAAACTACTTACCAAAGAAGCAAACTTGCTAATATATGAATTCATTCTTCTGTAATATGTTAATTAGTTATTTTGGAATGGTAATGATATACTTTTGACATGTTGGTATCAACTTTTTATTCGGCCAATGATATTCTTAGTTACTTAGATAAACTCTACATATTTATTCTAATTTGGAAAACATGGTTATATATATATAAATAAATAAATGATTTTCTAAGCACCGGTGCTTAACTTATGCTAAGCACCGAAGATATGGTATGTCTATTTAATTGATAATGGTGGATCCCACATATTCAATGTATAAATGAAATATACATTAAATAGACATGCCTTGTCATCGGTGCTTAGGAAATCATTCTTATATATATATATATATATATATATATATATCTTTTTTTTTTTTCATATAACGGCGTACAAATGTCAACTGTAAAAGAAAATGATATTCTCTAATTTGTGGTAGCTAATATATGCCATGAAATTTATTTTTTTTACAGCACACAACTAATGGCCATAAAAATTATTTGTTTGTCATTTGACAATGCATATACGACAAGTATTGTGTGCCATAAATAAAGATGTATTTACGGCGTGCATAAGAATGTCGTAATAAGTTAAATAACGGCGCACTTATATTATTATTACGGCATTCAATATATGATGTAAAAAGAGGTAAGTATTTACGGCAATGCTTTATACGGCATTTAGCTATACGCCGTAAATATTATTTCATGACATATATTGCATGCCGTAAAAAGCAAACTTTGTTGTAGTGTCACTTTGTGCTAAATTTTCTGCATTTGTGTACAAGAAGATAAAGTTATACTACAAGAAAAAAGCCTTGTATGATATCGAAATTTCTATATGAATTGTAGTTGAACCTGGAAAATTCAAACTTTTGATAACTGAAGCTCTTGAGGCCTGATAAACTTTAATACAATCTAAAGTTCAGTTGATGTAATGTTTGGAGAACATGCCCACGTTCCTATTATGATCGATTGACCTTATCCCACAGCCATAAGGAACTCTGGTCATTTTCCACCTTCATTAAGGATCTGAAAGCATTGATGAATAGTGCTATCATGGAACTTTGTTTAAACTGTACAATTTTATTTTTGAAAAAAATCAAAGTCGAGTATACTATTATTTTTTTTGTGATTAATTTGTTTGCTTTATGGTCTTGCAGCAACAGGATATTGTAATGTCAGGAAGTAATGAAGAAATATGCTGTAGAAAGTCATACCACTTGTTAGAGGATTGCAAGCAAAAGCGATGATGCACACGATGTAAGGAGGGATATGTCAAATGGATGCAAATAGTAAGGGAGTTAAAAATGAAATAGAGGCTTTTTTTCTGTTGTAGTGAGGATGAATGCTCATATTTCAAGTGGGATAAGAGTCAATCAAGTGAGGGGGTTTGTTGAAGGGAAATCTAGTGGAGTTGCATTGGAGAAATCTGTGGCCAATAGGGAAATGAAGACTTGCCTGGCAAGTTCAAATGTTTTCCAATTTATCGGAGGAAAAAGATGTAAAGATTTTGCTCAACCTCACAATCCACAAGGGCCAGAAAATGGGGTACGAGTGAGATGGTTAGATCTATTTGTGTTGTAATTGAACAATTATTGCATTTCGTATAAAGTACTTATTCTAAAATTAGTTTTGTGTTATATTTTGTAGGAAGTACTTATTCTAACAACTATGTAATTGAACAATTCTTGCATTTTGTAGAAAACTTTTTTAACAACTACATACCTGCATCTAAATCATTCAAATGTTATGCATTACAAAAACAATGACATAGAAACTATCCTATTGATTGTGAGGCAAGTAGAATCTTGGAATGGCTAACAAATCTTCAGATAGGCCTTCATCGGGTTGTCGAATTGGAAGAGATATTAACATCAAGTGTTGACTCGTCCCATAAGTTGGCACAAAGTTTACTCTGTAAGCTGGTAGCCATGGTTGATATTGAACACCCTGCGACAGGTTCAGGATGGGGTACTAGACTTCTTGAGGTACTTGGACGAAGCCTTCACCAGCACGATGTATGTTGTATTGTTTTGCGATCTTCCATTTGATTGAACTTGAAGCCACCTGTACAAACAAACATTACATTCACTCATATATAGATAACTAGATGATATTTATATAAACAAACTAGATGATTTTCACGTACTAACATACCTTTTTCTTGTTTGAACTTGTTTCAGCGGACCCATTCTTCAAAGCTTCATCGGGGGCCCCTTTGTCTCGAGCATTTTGGATTCAACATGTAAATACTTGACTCATCATCCACTGATTCTCGTTTAGTGGCTAATTGAACACGAGAATGTCTAGAAATGAGGTTACTGCCACATACTGATATGTTCTTCGATATGTTCAAATCATTCATTTTCAATTGAGGCCACTCCTTAATCTCCCGAGTCCGTACTTCATCATCTGCTACCACGTCAGAAACCTTGCTAAATTTATCACATAATTCATCATATCGTACTTGAGTAGGAGTGCTAATCCAACCATTGTAATTACCTTCATCCTTGTGTAGTTCTACTTACGTCTTTCCTCAATCGCCTTAAGATATACCTTTTCGGCACCACTATCACATAATTCATAATCAACGCTGTGATAGCATGCTTGCAAAGTATTCTCCGAACAAGTGATAGCTACACACAATTTGACACGACTCTTTCTAAAAAAAACCGTACATTTTTTTTTCTTCATCCCATCATTGAATATGATAGATTCCAATACCTGATACGTGATTCTCATAGGTCCTTCATCATCCAGGCAATCTGATAATACACCATGCATGAGAACTCTTCTTGAAATTCCTTGAATTTGGAGATTGTGTAAGCTTCCTGGAATTGTTTCTCCATTCTAAACTTGGTTGCACAATGGACTATCTACGAAAATGACTTGAAGTCTGCCTAGAAGTCCTTCTCAACTTTACTCCTCAACGCCAGCTCGTATTATTCAACAAATTGCTTCAACATAATTTTAGAATGGACGTAACCATTGAAAAAAGCATTCATACTCTCACTCCGTTACGTTGTAGACATCACTGCCCAAAAACTAGTCTTTAAATAACACGGCACCAAACGACTTCATTCTCTATAAAGTCCTGACAACCACTCGTAATCCTCAAGTGCATAGCTAGCCATCATCGAACTCCAACCCTATGCGAACTCTTCGGAACTTTGCGATTCATAAACTACTAAGTGGATAGCCGAAAGTATAGATCCCTTATAAGTGTATCCTCCAAATTTCTTGGGCAACTTCTTCAAGATATGCCACAAACACCATCTATGCATAGTATTTGGAAAAACAATTTGAATTACATTTTGTATATCCCTGTCCTGATCAGTTATTATTCTAATGGAAGCTTGACCCTCCATGTACTCAAGTCATGTCCTAAATAGCTACACAAATGCTTGCATATCCTCATTGGAAATAAATCCATACCCAAGGACTGTCGACTGTCCGTGATGGTTTACACCAACGAAAAGAACGAACATCATGTTGTACCTATTGGTATCGAAGGTGACAACATCGCCAAATTGTTTGTAAGCTTGTCTACATCTATTATTAGCCCAAAACATATTTTTCTATCGACACTCTTCATTCAAATCTACACTAAAGTAAAAATTAGGTCATTTTGCTTACAATTTCGAGAAATAGCATTGTAATGCTACAACATCTCCTTCCCCAGGTCTTTAACGCCTAACCTTATTAATATAGTTTCGACAATCCTTTTCAATGAATGTCATCTACTCATATCTACCTGCATCGACAACAGCTGAGTTGTAATTTTTGTGTAACAGAATTCAAGCGATATCAATCACTTCAAGCTTCCGTTTCACGTATTCACTTAGTTGTCTATTGCACCGATACAACCTAGACTTGGAAGAACTTGTTTTGTGGTTATGCTCCAGATGAACTCTAGTTATTCGCCATGATCCATTGACATAAGAAACAACATTCACCTTAGCTTTGCATTCTGTTTGAATTGTCGTCTGAGGCTTCAAGGAAGTGCTTGTATTACTTGTTCTTCGACCTTCTCGACTACATGTAAACGTGATATTTATTACAAGCCCATCATCACAGTTCCTTGAATTACGTTTTCTAACTAGAAAACCCACACAGGATGCATAGTTCTTGTAAAATTCAAAAGCTTCTTCAAGGTCCTTAAACTTCATCTCAACCTTAGGTACAATCTCATTCGATTCTTCAACTCTATCATCATTCAAACCAAGACAATTCTCCATTTCTATCACATCATCCTGTCGTCAACCACTAACAAATTCATATTTATTGTCGCATCATCAGAATATGAAACCAGATCTGCTGCAAAAATTTTGAATTTTAACAGTATAAGACATGAGCTTGACCCATTTATTCAAAATTAATGTTTAGATAGCACAACAATAACAAAAAAGGAAATAACCAAAATTTTCGAAATAACAGAAAAATATGGCAAAAACATAGCTACCATACGAGAAGAACAATCACCTGGTTCAGACATTATGGTAGACAAATTGCAAGGAAAAGATAGCTGAAAATGTCGACAGAGACGAGCTGAAAATATAGTTGGAAATGTCGTCGGAGACTTGTCGGTGACTGGTGGGCTAGTTAGGTGCCAGCTAGTGGAGATTGTGATTTAAGGAACTTTGCTGGTGTGTAGATCTACGGACATGAAGAAGAAATGAGACCATTATTATTATTAAATTTTGACACAAAAATATCGCGATAATTTGTCGCGGTCAAGACGAGTGTAATAGTAAATGTACAAGGAGCAAAATTGTATTACATATTGCAATTTCCGTTAATTGATAATGAGTTTTTAAATTTTGATTTTTGAATTTGAAATTGTGAAGATTTTTAGATATGAGATTGTACAATAAGAACGGCTCGTGAAAAGACACCTTAGTGCATTTTTTGTGGTGCTGAAATTATTTTTTAAGTATTTAGAAGTTGTAGGTCTTATGAAATGTATAAATAATAAGTGAATAGTAAGTTGTGGGTCTTACAAAATGTCTAAATATGTGGTTGAAAAGTTGTGGATCCCATAAAATATGTGGTTAAAATAAATTGTTGACTTTTGAAGACAATTTTTTAACAGATTGTAATATGGACTAAACAAGCTCTAGATCTTTAAAATTTTAAAGTTTTTTTTAATTGATACATTGATTAATTAATAATTATTAATTAATATATACAATTTAGTATTTTACAATTTTATTTTTTTATATTAGAGAAAATTAGCTCCAATGTCTTTTTTTTGAAAAAAAAAAAAGTTGAAATATACTCTTATTTTTAAAATATTAGTATTTACCCTATTTCGATAAAACCCTAATGAATTTAACCATAGTGTCTAAGATAATGGACTAATAAATAAGGCTTTAAGCCTGTTTGGCCAAATTGAGAGTTTTATGATCTATTAATTGTCAATTTCCACGTGATGACAATAAATGAGAAGATTAGTGCAAAACATGGCCACATGTATTTGGGTTAGGTCCTTTGATTGTCAATTTCTACATTATTTGGACATTTTCCTCTTGGCATAGTGATTTTTATCTGTGCAAAACTATTGTTTTCAAATAAAAATTAAAACATTAACTTTAAATTAAATTTATATATTTTTTAAAAATTATAAAAGAAGATAAATTATAAAATATTAATTTTAATATAAACTAGGAAGTAACATATAGTGACGCACAAGATAACACATATGTATTTTTGTCACACTTATGTTACCTATGCAATAATGTTGTTGTGAAATGAAAATTTGAAATATTTATTTTAAATTGAAAATGATGATGATGAAAATGATCACCATTTTTTAATTAAAAATTAAAACATTGATTTTAAGTTAAAAATTTTACATATTGACTTTTATAAATGATGATCATATTTAAAAATATTTTTAAATGATGATCATATTTATGAAAATATTGATTTTAATGAAAAGTATTTTAAATTTAAATTTTTAAATATGATCATTTAAAAATATTGATTTTAAATTAAAAATTAAAAATTTATAAAAAGAGATAAATTGTAAAATATTAATTTTAATGAAAATGATGATGTAACATAGAGTAACACATATGATAACATATATGTTACTCGTATAAAAATATTGTTTTCAAATTAAATATTGAAATATTGATTTTAAAAGAAAACCCGCTATTTTCTTAAAACTATACAAAAAGAGGCAATTTGTAAAATATAGATTTTATTGAAGACGAAGAAATAACATATATTAATACATATGTTACCTTGTAAAATATTGTTTTCAAATGAATTTTTGAAATGTTTATTTAAATAAAAATAATTTATTTTTAAAAATTTCTAAAAGGTGATAAATTGTAAAACATTGATTTGAATGAAAATGGTGGTGTAACATATGGTTTACACATGTAAAAATGTTGTTTTCAAATGAAAAAAATTTGAATATTAATTTAAATTAAATAATATTTTTTCTTAAAAACTATAAAAAAAAAATGAGATAAATTGTAAAATATTAATTTTAATGAAGACGAAAAAATAACTTATAGTAACACATATGTTACCCGTTTAAAATGTTGTTTTCAAATAAAAAAAAATTGAAATATTTATTTTAAATGAAAATAATGTGTTTTTAAAAATTTATAAGAGATAGATTGTAAAATATTGATTTTAATAAAAATGATGATGTAACATACATGTTAACTCGTGTAAAAATGCAAAATCTAAATATTAAATATAAATATAAATAATGAATTTTTTAAAAAAAATCATAAAATGAGATAAATTGTCAAATACTGATTTAATAAAAATGGGGAAGTAAATATGTTATTCTTGTAAAAATGTTGTTTTCAAATAAAAAAATTGAAATATTTATTTTAAATGAAAATAATGTATTTTTAAAAACATTTATAAAATAAGATAAATTGTAAAATATTGATTTTAATGAAAATGAGGAAGCAACGTATAATAGCACATGTGTTACACGTGTAAAAATATTTTTTTAAATTGAAACATAAAATATTAATTTAAAATGAAATTAAAGTGTTTTAAAAAAAATTATAAAAGAAGACAAATTTTAAAATATTGATTTTAATGAAAATGAGGAAGTAACTTATGGTAACACATATGGTACCCGTATGTTACCGTGTATAAATGTTGTTTTTAAATGAAAAATTGAATTTTTTAAAAAAAATTATAAAAAAAGATAAATAGTAAAATATTGTTCTTAATAAAAATGATGAAGTAACACATATGTTACCCGTGTAAAAAATTTGTTATTCAAATGAAAAATTGAAATATTGATTATAAATGAAAATAATGTATTTTAAAAAAATTATCTATGGAAATAAATTATAAAATATAGATTTGATGAATATGAGAAAATAGCATATAATAACATACCATGTAAAAATATTTTTTTCAAATGAAAAAATTGAAATATTGATTTAAATGAAACTAATTTATTTTTTAAAAATTCATAAAAGATGATAATTTTTAAAATATAGATCTTAATGAAGACGAAGAAATAACATATAGTAACAAATATGTTACCGTGTAAAAATATTGTTTTCAAATGAAAATTTGAAATATTGATTTATATGAAAATAATTTATTTTTAAAAAATTTATAAAATGAGATAAATTTTAAAATATTGATTTTAACAAAAATGATGAAGGAACATATGGTAACACCTATTTACTCGTGTGAAAATATTATTCTCAAATGAAAAAAATTAAAATATTGATTTTAAATTAAATAATGTATTTTCTTAAAAACTATAAAATGAGATAAATTGTAAAATATTGATTTTAATGAAGACACGAAAATTACATATAATAACACATAATGTAACACATATGTTACTAGTGTAAAAAATATTGTTTTCAAATGAAAAAATTGAAAATTGATTTTCATTGAAAATAATGCCTTTTTTAAAAAATTTATAAGAAATAGATTGTAAAATATTAATTTTAATAAAAATGATGAAGTGACATATAGTAACACATATCTTACCGTGTGAAAATTTTGTTTTCAAATGAAAATAATTTAAATATTGATTTAAATTAAAATAATTTATTTTTTAAACATTTATAAAATGAGATAAATTGTCAAATATTGATTTAATGAAAATGAGAAAGTATATATGTTACCAGTGTAAAAATGTTGTTTTCAAATGAAAATAATGTATTTAAAAAATGAGATAAATTGTAAAATATTGATTTTAATAAAAATGATGAACTAATTTATGGTAATACATATGTTACTGGTGTAAAAATGTTATTTTCAATTGAAATATTAAAATATTAATTTTAAATAAAATTAATGTATATTATAAAATGAGATAAATTTTAAATTATTAATTTTAATGAAAATGAGATATTTTTTAAATACAAATTATTTAATTTTTTTATAAAATGTAGAGCTCATGTTAAATTTTTTTTAAATTTAAATTTTATGTAATCGCGACGGTAACTAGCCAGATCTAACAATTAAAAGAATTAAAGTGAAAAACCTTGCTTTATTTTCCACAGTAATAGTTGGTTAGCCTCCTGTGTTTTTCATTTACAACTATCCAAACAAATTTTTACATGTGCAAAATCATATTAATGGGTAGTGAGTGGATTTTCGGTGGAGGGATGCTTGTCACCTACTCCTTCTTTAGTACTTCCCCTCTGTAACTTCTCTATTTGGCAGAAGCTTGTTCAGTAAGAGAGAGAAACTGCCCACAAAATATCTGCAGAATTGATTCTTTGATCTTTGATTTTTGATTTTTTGGTGGGCATGGAGAGGCAACAGTGTAAGCTTTGTTTCAAGAACTTCTCTAATGGCAAAGCTTTGGGTGGTCACATGAGATCCCATTACGCCGTCCTTCCGCTTCCACCCAAGACACCGCAGAGACAAGAAATCGTTGGACCGCTCGTCGGCGACACCGAGTCCACTTCTTCACTGTTTTCAGTTGAAGATGGAGATGAGAAGAGCATCAGGATGGTAGATCCCAAGTTCTTGGATGCTGCAGGCTCGGTTGTTATTCAAGACAAGCAAAGTTTGTCCGAGTCAACAAGGAAGGAAAACCCAGCTCGGAGAAGTTCGAAGCAAGTGATCAAGAAAAGAAAATTTGGAAAACCCAGATCAGCTGAGTCGTTGGCCGAGTTAGAAATGGTGAGCAGTTCTGTTTCTGAAGAAGAAGAAGATGGTGCTTGGTGTCTCCTTATGCTTTCAAGAAATGTGTGGAGTTTAAGTGACTCAGTCGAGTTGGGAATGTGCCAACTCAATACCAAAAAGTACCAATGTGAGACTTGTGAGAAAGTATTCAAATCACCTCAAGGATTGGGCAGTCACAGGACGAGTCACAAGATTATCAAAAACTCATTTGATGGGCACAATACAGGTACAAAAATTGGAAAAACTTTTGAAGAAATTGAATTTTCTAATGACAAGATTATACTAGATCTTAATCAGCCTGCTGTTTCTGATGCTGAATTCATCAATGACCCTTAATGCCTTTATTATTTTGTGACTAAAATTTAGTATATTTTTTTGCAATTTGGTGAAATGGGCTTTTCCTTGTTTAAAGTCTTAAAGAAAAGTTCTTGCTTCCATTGATAATGATATTGATCAATCCCATGTGGATTTTTTCTTGCTTTTGGGAATTTTTATGAGCAAATGTTTGGGTATGGTTGTATTTACATGGTTATGACATGGGTTGACATGGATATGTAAAAGTAAAACTAGTCTATTCGACTAAGTTGAGATGAGGCGTGGTGCATATTTTATGGAGCCCAGATCTTTTGTTCCAATCGTACATTTCACTGTTTCACCAATAGAAAATATACAAGTAATTAAATAAATACTCCATCTGTTCTACAAAGATAGGCTGGTTTTCCTTATTATTTTATTTATTTGTCTTAAATTATAGTCCACTTACTTTATAGAGAGTATATTAAAATTTTCTTTTTCCCTAATATATTCTTATGTAATTTACATTGTTATCAATCCAAATAAATTTAACATATTCCAATTATAATGAGAAATTACATAAATTTATTCACATATTTACTCAAGCAGGTAGTCAATAAATTTCACATTGCCTAGAAACACTTATCCTCCAATAACAAAGTCAACAATTGATTTCATTATTGTTTCAATCTAATGTAATTTAATTTCATTTGCGTTTCAATTGTAACTTAGGCTTTGTTTGTAAACAATTAAAATTTTGTTAAAAAGTTAAAGTCAAAGTCAACATTTAATTTTAACCACACATTTCATGGACCCACAGCTTTTCAACCACACATTTCACTAACTTTTATCAACTTTTACAAAAAATCTAATATTAATCAAAATCAAACACACCTTTAATGAGCATTTAAATTTATTAAATTCATAAATGACTAATATTAAATGGGGGCATAATAGGAAAAGTGTGTAAAAAATTTATAATTTCAATTACATTAAATGTGATTTCTTAGTCTGTGTGAAAAAAAAAAAACGAGCTTATCTTTGTGGGACGAGGGGAGTACAAGTTAATTTTAGCAGCAAGTGTGAACATATTAAATAATTGTATTTATTTGATTGTGTGTACAATTTTATTGATGGTACAGTCAAAGAAACATATAATGGGTTGAGATGAGTTGGGTGTCAAATAAAATATTATATGTTAACACTAGGGCTGGGCAAAAAATTCGTCAAACCGACGACCCGACCCGACCCGACCCGAACCGAGTCGGTTCGGGTCGGTTTATTAAAAAAAAAAAAAAAAAAATTTTTTTTTTTTTTTTGTTCTTCAAACCAGCCCAAACCGAAAACCCGAACCGACCCGAGTCGGTTCGGGTCGGTTCGGGTCGGTTTCGGGCCAGTTTTTTCATTTTTTTTTTGGTTTCGGTTTGGCTTTGTCAAACCGATTTTTGGTCGGTTCGGGTCGGGTCCGAACCGACCCACGCCCACCCCTAGTTAACACCCCTGGTTAACACGGCTATTAGCTAGTAGTTTTTCCTGTTTAAAGCATCAAATATATATGCTCTTTATCAAGCCTGAGGAATCTTGTAAGATGACCGGCAAATCATCCAACTCTCAGAATAATAAAGCAGTATATATAGCTGTTAAATAGAGCGTTGAATAAGATTATGTATATATTCTATTTTACTTGTAATTTAATAGACCTCTTTTCTAGAAAATCTTATTTTCTAACGAGGTATTACGTACACATGGCCACGATACGGATTCAATTCTCTAAAATTATATTTTTTGTTTTCACTGAAATAAAATTTTTAATTTTTTTTTTGTTTTTTGCTTCTGAAATGTTTTGAGAGAAACAAAACTGCATGTATTCGACATGAACTTTGCAGTGTTTTTTCTCACCTTATTCTAATTTTTTGCAAAAATGTTTAATAATTCAAAATTTACTAAATGGTTCGCTCCTAAACTGGCAAATGGGCTGGGTTGGGGCGGGCTAGCCCGCCAGAAAAGGGCCACACTTGAAACTGGATTAGGCTCGCCCAGCCCAGCCCATCGGGCCAAAACGGTTTTAATTTTATTTTTTTCCTTTTATTTTAAATAAATTTTTTTATACAATCTTAGATAAACTTATACAATATATATTTTGAGATTTTTAAAGAGATTAATTTATAAAATTGAGACTCTCATATATTAGTCAATAGATAAACATCAATTTTCTTTCGAAATAATAATATTTTTTGGTTAATTGTAAACTATTTGTTGACATATTTTTTTTAAAAATATAAATAGAAAATCATGTTAGTCTTATTGTTTTGAGATATAAGCATATTTAGCTTAAATTAAAAAGTTTACTTATAAGTAAATTTAAAATAAATAATTTACTTGTCACACCAAACATAATTTGGATTGAAACTTTAATTAATCTAGATTTTAACTAAATCTAAATAATTTTATGTTGGAGTTTGGGATTCTTAGACTAATGTTTCAATAAAAGACAATTTAAATTGGAGATTTGTGTTTAGGTCATTTTAGATTGATATTATTTGGATTATGTATTGAGGCTATTCACAAAAGAGTGATTAGTGTAAAAAAAAAAAAAAATCGGGCCAGCCCGACTAACCCGGTGGGTTAGACAGGCCGGGCTATATAGGCCCGTTTTTGTTTGGGCTAGGACCAGTCCAACCCAAAATTCGAGTTACATGGGCACGACCGATTTTGCCACCTCCAATCGCTCCTCATCTCTTGGAATTGAAAACCATATAAACACATGGAATGCGGTACATAACGGGTTGGACGCGTGTTGGAAATTTTTGGAAAGTGTCATTTGATCATCGAATATTTGAAAAATATATAAAAGTAAAAGATGCCGTGTGACTAGGGTTGGACTTTAGATTTGTTACCTGAGTTGAACTTTAAAAATTGGGCCCTCAAATTGTAGTGTCTATTCAAAAAAAAAAAAAAATTCTTTATAAGAGTTTTTCAAAATTAAATCAATAAACTCAAAACACAATAATAAAATGACAAATAAAAAATTTAATAGACACTATTTTATTATAATCATATAATGAAATTGAAAATATTCTAAATAATCATTTAAATGTTATTTGTCTTACAGTTTTGGAGGCAAAAGTATCAATTAAGTTTGCATAATCAAATTATTCAACTATTTTTTTCTCAATTGATAACATAGTCAATTTGTTCAATTTTTTTTGTGACATAGTTTATCAGAAATAATTCTTGATTAACTTCAACTTGAAGAAACTTTTTTTAGCATATGCAACTGTAATTGGTACAATTGACAAAATTTTGTAAGCAACATAAGTATTTGGAAAACAACCATCCATTTTTCTCAAATAATTGAGCACCTTAATTGCTCTTTTTATTTCTCTTGGTAAATAACAGTTCAAGATTGTTAACTCTAAAAATAAATCATGTCCATCAATATTAGAACAACTATTATGTGTTAGAGAATTTTCAAAATTCTTACAAGAATCCAACAAACTATCATAATCAACACATTGTAACCTCTCTAAACTAAACAAAAATCTAAAGATTTCTTCATATTTTTGAAATTATTCAAACTGAGTTTGAAGTGAAGAACGAGCTTGATCAACTATAAAGATAAGTAATTAACTCTAAAAGATTACTCAGCTGATTGTGTTACCTCATTACTACCATTTTCATCAAACTGTGAGTTTTTCTCGAAATATAACTTCAATTTCCATTTTCACTTGCAATTTGTTTAGCTTCAACCATAGCCTTATCAAGCTCAGATTCTCTATAGTCTTCAACAAACAAAATAAGTCATTTTAAGTGTTTGATAGCAACATCAATATCCATGTTTTCGACTTGAATAAATATACTCACAGTGTTGATCGAATGCAACAACTTGTACCAAATAACCATGCCAAGCAAGATCTCAAAATTCTCAAGTTCATATGTTACTAATGATTCAACTTCAGTCTTTGTTTTAGGATCTTCACTATTGATTGCCAAATCAACTAAATCATCTCTTATTTATAAAGGTTGCTCAATTATAGGTTTCACACTTTCGACATGATTGTCCCAACGTGTTTGCGATAATGGCTTAAGTGTTAGACCTTCCGCATAATCTTTGAAAAAATTTCATCGCTTAGTAGAAGAGGAGAACAATGCATAGATGCGTTGTATCACTCCAAAAAATGACATAGCATTAGGACAACAATTCGTCATATCACATAATGCCATATCAAGACTATGATAACCACATGGAATATAAAAAGCTCTTAGATGTATTTCATGTAATCTATTTTGTACACCTTTGTGCCTCCCTCTAATATTAGATCCGTTGTCATACCCTTAACCTCTTATATCATCAATATCAAGCTCAAGATTGCTTAGCACGTTATTAAGCTCATAAAAAGTTCAAGTCCTCATGTATCATCTCCTTTCAAAAATTCTACCCAATATTCTTCTACCACCGTAGAGTTTGCTGTATCATTTACACATTGTATTACTAGAGACATTTGTTCATCATGACTCGCATCTGGAGTACAATCTACTATTATTGAAAGATATCTTGCTTGTTTAATTTTTGTTACAATTCAACTTTTCACGTCACCTGCCAACATCTGTATTAATTTATTTTGAATTTTAGGACTGAGATATGTAAAATAAATCTCACATCCTTGAATACGCTGAATGTGCTCTTCTATTACTGGATCAAACTCATCAATCATTTGCAAAAAATGGCCATTGTTATCAACATTAAGTTTTTCACAATCTCCTTGAAAATGCAAAGTTATTTTTGGCCAGTCTTTGTACAACAACGATTATCCTCTTTAACACTTGTCTCCAATGTTTTCTTGCTTTGTCAATTTCTACTTGCACCCTTTCATCAATTGTCTTATTTTTTTTGCAACATCCTTTCCAAGTTAACCTAACTAGTCATACAATTAATATGCTTCTTACTCGCTTCATGATTTCTGAGACTCCAACTCAAATTATGCCAATCTTTGTATCATTTATTAGCAAATTGACCAATTTTAGTCATGGTTCTTTGTGTCTTGAACAATAGTAAAAGCAAAAAATCTTGTCCAAAGAAACTGAATATACCAACCATCTTATATCATTTTTCTCTCTATTTGGTAACAGTCGCTTATATTGTGATGAATCAAAATGTATACCTGTTCTAGGAATCAAGACACCGTTATCGCTTTTTGGACCACTTTCAACAAAAAATCCTTAAAATTTGAATCAATTTTATCCCAATTCCCAGGATCATCAATATTCAAAGGAAAGCAACTATCTTGATTTAAATTTTCACGTTGAACATTTCAACTATATATCTTTTTCTCCATTCTCATCCAAATCATTCACATTAGCAGGTTGAATCACTTCTTCATTATCATTTTCATTGATAGATTGATCAGATTGTTTATTATCATTGTCATTCTAATACTCTCCTTTCCCATTCACCAAATTTTCAATTGTTGATTCCCTCTCTATTCTTTAGGTTCTATTCAAATATTTATCAATATCCTCTAGTTTGACTTTATATTAATGCTTCTTCCCACTATTTTCTTATTCTTTTTTGAACTCCAGACATATGTTCAAGAGGCATCGTATATGATTTATCTAAAAAGCGAAGGAAAAAAAAAATTCAATAATCCAAAAATTCAATTTTGCAACCCAAGTTACCAACAATCGAGCAACATTCAACATCATATATTTAGCATCATTTACACAACATGCCACATGAAGTGTTTCATGTAGTGAGTCCAAGCCTCTAAGAAGGCTACATAAAGGAAAAAAATTAAAAAATTGGGTTGCCACTACTTGCCTGCTTCAAAGCAAAATACAACAGACATACACTATGTAAAAACCCATAGCAGAAATTACATCTTCACAAGGATGTACACGTGAATATACACATAGGAAAATAGGAAATTATGAAAATCGTATCTTCAAAACAAACTTAGTGATTGAGAATGCCAAGAATTAGATATAAAATTATTAGTTAATGATTAATTTGACCATTTACTATAATATGCACAAGAGTTTTGAATACATCAAAATATCCAAAACCTATGCGGTTATGCATATTGAACAGATTTTGGAATCCAAACAATTCAACACGTCCATATTGAAACTAAAAGTTAAAAATGCTAAGAACAGCTACTTATATATATTAAGTCTGAAAATTTTGAAAATAAAGAAAGTAATAAAGGATTATAACATAGAGAATGAATCAATACAAAGGGCTAAAGTAGTGCATTACTGATTTATCTTGGTTCCGTAGATTGTCGCTACTTCAATTTAGCATTCAAGATGGGAATATTTTATTGTATATTTTTTTTATCATTCTATGGATTTTCTTAATCTTGCCAATTGCCTCTTCAAACTAAAGTTTGCTGGTTGCAGGAGGTTTGGGTTGGGTTTTAATGGGGTGTTTTAATTCGATAATTGGGTGGGTTTTAATTGGATAATTGAATAAATTGGGAAATTGCTTATAAGTCACATGTAGGTGACTTGTTTCAAATTAGGTCAAAATATTTTTCAAAATTGTGATTAAGTCATACTCTTCAGCAATATTTTAAATTAATCTCAAAATTACCCCTGTTATCTATATTTTCCACCGGTGCCTTCTTTCTCCTCCACAAATCTCCTTTGCCGCTCATATCAATTCGATGGAGGCTCTGCTGTTTTTGGAAGCAGCCTGCCCCTTCTTCTCAAACTACTCGAGTTTCAGCACTACTCGGAAACCCAGATTGTTGTAATACACCTTCTTTACTGACCCACAAGCAGCTTCGACTACTGCTTTTTCCCTAACAGTGACTTTCAACACCTGTAAACACGGATTTATATGCATCAACTCTAGGTTACAAAATTTCATGATATGATATGCTCTAAGATTGAGTGAACATACTCATTCTACGGCTTGTACGCGAAAATTCTAACTTCAATTCCGAAGACGGAGGAAATGGACGATAGGGTGGTAACTTTTGGTCCCGTATATTCTCATCTGCGGAAATTGTAAAGGATGATGAACCCCAACAAGAATGGGACAATCATGGATTGTTTAAGAAGCTTAGCGGGTTCAGAATTTTATTACATTGCCTTCCAAAAAGTAGACATCCGTGTGGCAGAGGGAAGTGAAGAAGATTGTAAAATAATGATAAGTGGAATAGAGTGGCCATGATTTGTTGCTATAAATAGTTTAATTTGATGAATTTCTGTAGAGTGACCATGATTTTTTGTTGTAAATAGCAGCTTGAATTTCTATAGGGATGATTTGTTTGATGAATTTCCATAGAGTGGTCATGATTTGTTGCTGTAAATAGCAGCTTGAATTTCTATAGGGATGATACTGAATTATAGAAAACAATAGAGATGATTTGTTTGATAAATTTCTGTAGAGTGGCCATGATTTGTTGATGTAAATAGTAGTTTGAATTTCTATAGGGATGAAAAAGTTTGATATGGAAGAAAGTTGGCCATTAGATTATTCTTTGTGTTGTTAGTCATCTGTGTTGTTTGATACTGTATTATAATAAAATAGTATCATAACAGAAACGAGCATAGAATTCGCATACGCGTTCAAAATTTTTATTATAATATATTTTCAAAATCGTTTCGACGAGCCAGTCAAGACCAGTCACTTCTGATGATGTATTTTAGTCGTTTGAAGTCATCTCTTTTAATTTAAAGGACAACCTGTAGTTTGTCATGTTTAAACAGTATTTTAATAAAACGGTATCACAAACACAAACTACAACCCAAATAACAGTATCATAGATTGGAACAGTATCTACGAAGGCATATTTGAATATAAACAATATTATAGATAAAACTAAGTACAAGATGTTTTAAAGGTTGAAGTAATGATAATGTTCTTAAAATGCTACATTAGCAGTTCAAGATCATTGATGTTGTTTGCATTCAATAACAATGTCATATGTTGAATCATTATCATAATAAAATAGTATCAAAGATAAAAAAAACATGGTATAAATATACAAATGCACATTATTTAAATAAAACAGTAACATAGATATACTAAGTAGAGATATTTTACTGGTTGAAGTAATTATATTATTCCTAAAATGCTCCATTAGTAGTACAATACCATTGATGCTATTTGCATTCAATAATATTATCATAGATTGAAATAGTATCATATGTTAAAATATATCATAATAAAACAGTATCAAAGATAAAAATATGGTATAAATATATCATAGCACATTATCTAAATAAAACAGTATCATATATAAAACTAAGTACAAGATGTTTTAATAGTTGAAGTAATAATATTGTTTGTATTCAATAATAATATCATAGGTTCAAATAGTATCATATATAAAACGAAGTACAAGATGTTTTAAAAAACTCCATTAATAGTACAGGATCATTAATACTGTTTGCATTCACTAACAGTATCATAGGTTGAAACATTAGCATAATAAAATAATATCAAATATAAAAGCATAGTATAAATATACCAATGCATATTATCTAAATAAAACAGTATCATAGAAAACAGTATATTAGAAAACAATATCATAATAAAATAGTATTATTGAATTGGCGCTTGTTTACAATTGCTGGGGTACGTTGGTCTTTTAACGCTAAAATGTGACTTGATTGAATTAAGTTTTGATCATATGACTTTAGAGCCTATAAGTGCAATAACAGTGACCGATCCTGAATTTACCTATTTTTTAATTGGGTAGTTTTTAAAATTAGATGTGGACTTGGATTGTTTGGGCATATGTTTTTAAATAACAAAATTTTTGCATAAATAAGCTTCTGATGCGATCCAGTCAAGCCATGGACCTTTGTTACATTGGACTCAAGCTAAGGACCATATTGGAGCTATATCAGAGGCTAATGGGACATTGGAGGACCAAAATAAGCGTGAAACGAAGTTTAGAGGAAATCAGCACAGAGAGTCAGAAGAAACAACCATGCGATCGCATGGTTATAGAAGGATGCGATCGCAAGAGTGGCTTTTCAAAAGCAGAATGCTATGGAGATAAACCATGCGATCGCAGGGTTAATGCCTATGCGATCGCAAGGCATATTTTCGGAGAAATCTGGATTTTGGTAAGATTTAGTTTCTTTTTTCGTTTAGGATTCTTAATTTTAATTAGTTTTAATTAATTCCAAATTTACGATTTGGAGAGATTAATTAAAGTGCGGATTCACTTTCTTCCGTGTTCTTAATTGAACAAATCCTAAAACTTATCAAAGATTTTGCAAACTTTTGTGGCGTTCATAACTCTGGTTGGTTGTTTCAAGAATTCATCGGGTCAAGTTCTTACGGCTAGATTTTAGCTTTCTTGGGGTTCAGATCAAACCTTTTTTTTTTTTTTATTCGAAGCACCAGCACAGTCCAGTATGGTTTTTAGGCCTCTACCAGGACAGACTGGGGGGGGTTTGGATGCCCCTACCACTGTATTTATATAAAAATGGTAGTACACAGGAGGGGGATATGAACCTGACCTCCAAGCATACAACGAATGAAAAAAAAATTCCTCAAACTACAGCAAATAAAGAGATACTACTTCCGGTGCATAATTCTGAAAAGCAAAAGCAAAAGCAAATGAAAACCAAACTAACAAAAAACTAAAGACCTCTAACTGATGGAAGGCCATATCTGTCAGTCTGAAGTAGTCCACGCGAACGACGTGGCAAGTCTGAAGATCCATACTCCTGATAATGTCGTTGGTCCCAGCCCTCAGAAGCTAAAGAATCAGCGACCTGGTTTCCCTCTCGAAAAATATGAGAAATTGTGTCTCGATCGAATGAAAGAAGATGTCGGATGCGTCTGAGTATTGACTGAATCACCCACGGCCCCCCACCACGTGAAATGCAATGAACAGCGAGTGTAGAGTCAGTCTCAATCCATAAGTAGATCAAACCTTTGTGGGTCCGGGATTTAATTTCTTCGCGGGTTCGCATCAGTTGGTATCAGAGCTTTGACTCTAAAATGAAGTTTTATCTTTTACTTTATTTTTATCAGATTCATCTTGAACCATATCAAAATATATATATATATATTCTCTTTCGTTATTCTTTTATTATTTTCTTGTTCAGATTCATCTTGAATCTTATAAAATATATATATATATATATATATATTCTCTTTCATTATTATTTTATTATTTTCTTGTTCAGATTCATCTTGAATCATATATAAAAAAATTAAAAAAAAACAAAAATTCAAGAATTTCAAGAAAGTCAAGAAACACATTCTTTTTAAATTCTTGTGTCATAATTGTCATCCAGTGCGTAAATCTTATTCTTTTATTAATTTTCTTCTTGATCATTTTTGTTATCTTTTATTTTCTTATTTCTTGTTCTTGAGCGTTACAAAGGCTGAATTATTGATTGAGTTTGGTTTGTTCTTTAGAGAACTTGGTAAGAAATACAAAGAGAGGTAAAAGGCAAGAGTAGTGAGATAATTATCGGAAAAAAGCCATATATAGTGAAACTCGAGTGTAAACACGTGAGGCAAATATTATTTTCTTTCCTAATTTCTATTTTTTATTATCCTAAAATGTCTGGAAAAGTGAACCACCAATCTTTATTGTTAAGAGCTATGCAACAACAATTTGAGAGGATGAACATGATGTTTGGCGAGATGAGGGATAACAATAAAGAGATGATGGGCATGATCGATAGGCAAGATATGGTGCTTACAAACTTACTAAGGGAGAGACAACTCAGGATCCCTAATGTTAGGAGACAAGATAGGCGTGATTATAACATTATGGCTGACTTTGAGGATGAAGATGCTTATAATTATAAGGCTGAGATGGGTAGGATGAAGCGTAGAGGGGATAGGCGTGAAAGGGTACCTAGAGGAGGAGACTATAGAGACCACGATGGAGTAGATAGAAACTTTGGGAATATGAAAATGAAAGTACATTCCTTCCAAGGTAGGAAGGACCCTGAAGTCTATTTGAAGTGGGATAACAATAATGTGAGTGATATGACTGTTTCAAAAGAGACAACCGAACCACCTAAGGGAAGAGATGAGGTGACTAGCAACAACATAGTGGAGTTATTGCGTGATAATGGGGTCGTGGTATCCAAGGATGAGTGCGATAGTGATGTTGTGGAATCTAAGGATGAATGTGATAGTGATGTGCTGCCTGAGCTGAAAGATGATGGTGTAGAATACCCTGTAGATGATGAAGTTCTAATTGTGATTCCTGCTCTTCAGACCCAAATTAAAACAAAGACTTTTGATCAGCAGTTTGATTTAGATGTACAAGAAACGACGACCAGAGATGAAACAAGTTAACAAATGATTTTGCTAGTACACAAAAAATTCCACCTTGTACTACGAAAAACTAACCAATCCCTCCCCAATTTGGCTATTTCTTTATTGCAGGAACTGGATGACATATCTTCAGAGAAAATGTCTAGTAGGCTACTACCTATTCGAGACATTGCACATCAACTTCGCTTTGTACCTGGAGCTGTTCTTACAAAATGACCAACTTATAGAAGCAGTCCATATGAGATGAATGAGCTTCAAATACATCAAATTAAAGCAAATAAAGGCTGCAGATTCATCTTTGAGCCTAGTGATTGGTTTTGGAAGCATGTGAAGGATCTTTATCCCTTAGATGTCTATAGTGATTCGAGGTCGAATCCTTTTGAAGAAGGAGGGGATGATACGATCCAGGCAAGCCATGGACCTTTGTTACATTGAACTCAAGCTAAGGACCATATTGGAGGTATATCAGAGGCTAATGGGACATTGGAGGACCAAAATAAGCGTGAAACGAAGTTTAAAAGAAATCAGCGCAGAGAGTCAGAAGAAACAACCATGCGATCGCATGGTTATAGAATGATGCGATCGCAAGAGTGGCTTTTTAAAAGCAGAACGCTATGGAGATAAACCATGCGATCGCAGGGTTAATGCCTATACGATCGCAAGGCATATTTTCGGAGAAATCCAGATTTTGGCAAGATTTAGTTTCTTTTTTCGTTTAGGACTATTAATTTTAATTAGTTTTAATTAATTCCGAATTTACGATTTAGAGAGATTAATTAAAGTGAAGATTCACTTTCTTCCGTGTTCTTAATTGAACAAACCCTAAAACTTATCAAAGATTTTGTAAACCTTTGTAGCGTTCATAACTCTGGTTCGTTGTTTCAAGAATCCATCGGGTCAAATTTTTGCGGCTAGATTTTAGCTTTCTTGGAGTTCATATCAAACATTTGTGGGTTCGGGATTTAATTTCTTCGCGAGTTCGCATCAGCTTCTTTTTTAAAAGAATTGTAAAAAATCATTAATGTTACGTATATTCCAAAAATTAAATTCTGTTTATAAAAATTATTATTTTAATTTATTATAATATATAATTACCCGGAAATATCGAAACCAATTCTTTAAAATTTGAAATTGAATGAAATAAATATATTATAAATTTTTTTATTATTATCAGTTGGCATGCAATGTCAGCTAATTTATTCTTGGCCAAAATAAAATAAAATAAAATAAAAAACCTCTTTCCTCAAAACAAGATAGAGACGATTCTCCGTGAATAACAATTCTGCTCAATTTAGTAACAAAACACGTAAACTCATGATATAATCAGTTGTATCATCTATATCAATCACTAATACAGAATATCAATTGGGGTTGACATAATGTGCATTAACAATTAACATCAAACATGAGTGCTATAAGTTAAATATGTAACAATCAATATCAATTTTTAGACATAAAACTAATGATATAACAAATTGTAACATATTTAGCAATCAGTGATATAGAAATAATAAATTGTGTGATATAATCTATATTATCAGATAACAATTTAATCAAGAATATTTAAATATAAAAAATACAGTGCTCAAACATCATATTAAACATCAATGTTACAAATAATGTATTAACAGTTCATGTTACATGCAATTAACCAATAACAAGTTGTAACATATTTAGCAGTTTGTGTTACATAATAACAAATTGTGTAAGATAATTTGTATTCCTCGGGTAACAATTCAATCAAGAACATTTAAATATAAAAAATAAAGTGCTCAATCAAAACATCATATTAAACATCAATGTTAAAAATAGTGTATTAACAGTTCGTGTTACATGCAATTAATCAGTAACAAGTTGTAATATCTTTAGAAGTAAGTGTTACAGAATAACAAATTGAACCAAGAATATTTAAATATAAAAAATAGAGTGCTCAATCAAAACATCATATTAATATGCACTGGTGACTTGAAATGTTCGACTGCGGCAAACATTCTTCTCCTGACGACGCTTTATTTGAGGTAGTGAGCCTACGATTTAGAGTGTCCATTGTTATATTCTTCAACTCACTTCAAAAATGGTAAAGAATATAGTGATGTAAGTGATTAGAGTTTCGGTTACAGAGATTTGTGAAGATTGTTGGAGAAGAATGCGTTTATGGAAAGTGTTGATATGTTTGAGAATCATTTTTTTGCCTGCAATTTAGGAGGAGTTTTTATTTTCTGTGCGAATTCCAAAGGCGGTTGTGTAAAAACGGTTGTGTATAATTGTATTTTTTTTATTATATTTATTAATATAATATTTTATGAGAAGTATTTTTAAAATAAAAAAGTTATGTTTGTAATATTAGAAATATTTTTAAAATGGTAAGTATTTGATGTAATTTCCACAAAAAAAAAAACATAATATAATTTTTTTATTTATGGGCCCCTAAAAATTTTGGATATGAGGTCTTGGGCCTTGTATAAAGTTTGGGTATGCACATAACTTGTTAGGAGTCGTGTTTGGAAGTGTCCAAAAAATGTATATTATAATGGCCGACACTCACACGGCTCAGAATATGATTTAGAATTATATGATTGAAAAATATGGGGTCATGTTAGAAAATCTTTAAAATTATTTTACGACGCAGCAATTGCATGTTCTTGTGTGTATTATCCAACTACTCCACTTGTTTTAAATCATTTTTATTATATTATAAGAATTTTGTTCTTTTTTCTAGTATAATACATGCCATAGAAGCTAAATTTAGAGAATATTGGAAAAAATAGCCTATGTTATTTCTATTAGCATGTATTATGGATCATAGACTTAACTTAGAGGGTACGAAAGTAATAATAATGGCAATTTCACAAAAATTAACTTACGGACATCCAGTAACGTGTGGTAATTTAGAACAAACTTTATGTTCTATGTATGATGTATATGCTGAAAAGGTCAGTATGAACGTTGTATGACTCCTTGTTCCAACATGTACATCGTCATCAACTGATGACATTGACTTATAGAGTTACGTGAGTACACATAGGAGTGGTCAATGTCAATAATCAGTTGGTTCTTCTTCTAGTTCTTCCCTTCTTCGACCTAATGATACACCTGTAGAGTTAGTTAGGTATTTTGTGCATGATGTGCTTAGTATGTTAGATGACGAAGAGATAATTTTTTTTAATATACTATTATGGTGGAGACAACATCAACGTAGTTACCCAATTCTTTCAAAAATGGCACGTGATCTACTAACACCACCAGTCTCAACCGTAGCATCGGAGGCTGCATTTAGTACAAGTGGTAGGATTTCAAGACTCAAAACCGATATTTTAGAAAGCTTACTGTGTCTAAAGGATTGGGATGACATCGAACTTCGAATCCAAGACAAAGTGGACAGAATAATGTCCGAAGAATTTGAAGATTTGAATATGGATTACTCAGATTCGTAGTAAGTAATATTTTTCCTTAGTATTTGATATTTTTTCTTATTTTAATAAAAAATTGTACACGTAACATCTTGTTCGTGTACAATTTTAACTCCCCCTACTTTTAAAGTAGCCGGTCCCAAGTCCAGAAAAGTATGATGATTTTCAATCTTTAATTTTCAACATAAAGAATTTTCGATATTGTATTTCTTTCTCATTTTCAAAATTTAAAAAAAAAATTGAGGGCCGAGCCGAGAAAGCCTTTTGGGGAGCCAGACGGCTCGGCTCGACTCGGCTCGGCTCGGCTATTGCCATGCCTAGGTCTATAAATCGGCCCGTGTGGCCCATGGACCAGTCCGAGCCCACTTTTTTGAGACGGCTCGGCCCTGACACGGGCTGAGCTAGACCCTATAAGGCACGGGCAATGTTCTACAAGGAACAATAACATATATTATACCACTGTTCAACGTTGGCCGTTTAATTTGCTTGCACAGCCACGTGTTTATCAAAAAAGCAAGATCAACAAATAAACAAGTTAATGTTTATTATAACTAATGATGTATTAAATTTTAGACGATTAAGGCATTTGTATCATGTATGTCGTACAAACCTTGCATTAACTTGCCACATTGCCATCCTTTAGAACATTAAACTCAGGTAAATTTAATAAATGGCCACCCAACAAATTTAAGGTTACTACTTGCTCACTCAATTTTAAAAGATTTTCAATCGCTCACTCAACTTTCCAAATAGTTTACAATCCATTACTCATTGGAAAAACGTTAGGCTGAGCGGACGAAAATTGCCACATAGTGAACATAAAGATGATGTGGTACTATTAAATAGTTAAAATCGTCCACGTAACTAAATCGCAATATCCAAACACGCCTTTAGTTTGCTTTAAAAGACGTTTCTCAAAACTAAAGAAGTTTTTTAAAAGTTGGAGAAACGTGTTTTAAAGCAATCTAAATGCGTGTTTGGCTATTACGATTTTATTATGTGGAAGATTTTAACAATTTAATTATGCCACATCAATTTTTTATTCGTCGTGTGGTAATTTCTGTTCGTTCAGTTTAACGTTTTTTTAATGAGCGGTGGATGGTAAACTACTTGAAAAGTTGGGTGAGCGATTGGAAACCTTTTCAAGTTGAGTGAGCAAGTAGCAACTCCTAATTAGTTCGGTGACCATTTATTAAATTTACCCCATTAAACTATCTAGTTAATTTCATTTTTCTGTCACTGAACTTCTAATAAAATTTCAATTGAGTCAATCAATTTTAATTTGTTTCCATCACATCAGTGTACTTCAATTTACTTTTAGTATTAGTCACCGCTACTAAAATTAATGTTTTAATTCTACATGGACGTTAAAAATTGATGCAATTTGACGTGTCTTACTAACCTAGAAAAATATGCTACTTGATTATGATACAACGCTCGACGATTTTTCAAACTTTGCAGTCACGACTTGATTATATGTTTCATACTTACCTAGACAAATAAGACAATTCAAATTGTTATCAATTTTTAACGTCAACGTAGGTTTAACACGTTAAGCTCAGTAATTAGCATTGCTCTAAAAGACGAAAAAAGACAGGACCCAAGCGACCATGAAGAAAAAGCTCCGCATATGGAAAAGGTGTAGAAAAAGAGGGTCAATCTATTGTCTAATGAGTCCTACG
This sequence comes from Forsythia viridissima, assembly GCA_030279155.1. NCBI lineage: Eukaryota > Viridiplantae > Streptophyta > Magnoliopsida > Lamiales > Oleaceae > Forsythia > Forsythia viridissima. The sequence goes on along the minus strand of CM059041.1, from coordinate 25,491,893 downwards.
AACCAAAAGGTGTGCCTTTTTATTTTTTTGTCCAATTTTTATTTTTAATTTTTGAGGTTAAATATAAGGAAGAGTTAAAAAATAGAAAACTAAAAAGGTAGAAACTCACAAAACTTTGATTAATAGGCACATAACCTTATTTTAATTGCATTCACTAAGTACTTTTACATATGCTTAGAATTTTTACATTAGCTCTAATTTCGACTATCTTTCCGCTAGTTGAATCTTATTCGGTCTCTTTCAATGATGGGGAGCTTTCTCTCTTAAAAAAGGTATTTTTTGCTTTTTCCTCTGACAGTTACGAGGAGGCGCCCTAGCTAGATTAAAGTTCTCATTCCCATAAATGCATTCTTTTTTAATGAATACCCGATAGCTATAGCCAAGGAAGAAAGCGTAGAAGCCCCCTGATTTGATCCCCCAAAGATGAAACAATTTTTTGACCTTGGCCCATCATAACCACACAAAGATTTACTCAGTCTAACTAGAAGAATGCTATTAAATCAGCGCTTTCAAAGGGGATAGACTTACATAGATTTTGAACTTTCAATGTATGCATTATTTTATGTAATAATTTTGCTACATACTTGATTTTATATTAAAATTATACAATTACTTTTAAATTCTAAAAAAAAAAAATGTAATAATGTAGCACACACATTTTTTTATAAGAAATGTAACCAAGATAACAGATATAACAATAAGTATTACAAAAGTAAAAACATTATTTTTAAAATAAAAAAATTTAGATAGTAGTTTCTAAATTATTTTATATTTGGTGGTGTATAGTGAAACTACCTTTACTTTATTTTCTTAATAGTCTTAAAATAATAAAAATATTATTAAAAATAGGAAAACACATTATTACACTTAGTGACACGACCCGTCCCGAATCATCCTAGTGGACCTAAGACGTGCCGTGCGCCAATGATGGATGCCATCTTGATGCCGGACCCACCATTAAGGCTACTTAGAATTTTCTATAATTCTTGACTTTTCTTTGACTAAAAAGATTTTATAAAATTTTTGACAAAATTTTCCTGTAAATTGAACTAAACCAAACTTGAAAAACAACAATTCCTCAAACACAATATATATATACAAAATCAACTGGGGTCCACCTGACCCAAATATGAACCAATCAAAAAATTAAAGTATAGCCAACTCAACTGATTCTACTATCATTTACAAAACAGTCCAAATATATAACAATTACATCAAAAAGGCGGCAAGGCCCTCTAACTTCTACATGCCATAACAACACCAAAATGAAATACACTAAACCTAGTGGATATGAGACAAATGCATAATAAGGACTCGCTTAGCAAAATATAACTATACAATTAACAAGGTCAAATGGCTATGGCTCTTGCAGCGGCAGAATCTCCCAAAAGCTACTCAAACAGCTCAACTGCGTCTTAATAAAAAAGAGTGACAAAATACGTGAGTTTGTAACTCAGTGAGTGGAGAGTTTGCAAATAATAATACTTTTTCCTGTTTAAAAATATTTATTGAAATTCTGAATTGTTCTATGATACTCTTAAGTAGTAAATATTAAGAATTCCTTATATTTGGTATAAGTAAAATAACTAAAAGCATAGAGAAATTGAGAAATGCTAGTATAATTGTAGTTTCAAATAAAACGTAATCTGATTAATTTGTAAGTTGGAATTTAAAATCTGAAACTGCATTATCTGAAATCTGAAATCTGAAATCTATATACTGGTTATTCTGAAACATATACTACACCAAAATGGTACATTGAATAACTGATAATCTGTAATCTGTAATCTGAGTATGGTCATACGCGCGCAGAGTTGCCCCCAAAGGGCTAAGAACCCCGGTACACAGTCCAAAGCATATTACGATAGTGGGTCCCAAAGACCTCTAATAATCTGGTCATACACTATGGAAAAAGATTCACACTAGTGCAGAGCGGGTAAATCACCATAACTGGTCATACACTGTAGAAACATATTCACACCAGTGCAAAGCACGTAAAGTCATCTAGGTACTTTTTGGTGGTTTTTAAAATTAACTTTATTGAAATCTTTAATAATGATATAATATTCTAATAATAGATTTAACAAAACTGAATTTAAACTTTGAAAGAATTACTCATTTATAAAAACTAACTTATACTAAAAATCATGCTTGTCCAACATTTGAAAAATAATTCTTTTTTGCAATTTATGTAATTTACTAGGAGCACTAAAATAATAAAAAAATTCATATAACTTTACTAACTAATTAATATAATAAAATGCTTATTTATGAAAAATAAGTTTTTCCACTCACAGAGTTTGTTTGACTAGACTAGGTTGGTTGGTACGGGTCACCAACCTCTTTGTCACCTCCTGAAATAAAATATATTTGCTTAAATTAATAAATAATCATCTCAGGAAACACTAAGAATAATTTTCTTCACTTTCTTAGTAAGGTCACCAAGATAGAAACTCATTTCTATTAATTCAATAACATATAATACTCCTTAAAATTTTCAACCATTCCTAATCTTCCATAAAGCTCATAAATATACTTTTTCACATTACGTTTACTTAAAGGACCTAAATAGAAATTCTAGGGTTTGCTAAAATCATCATTCCAAGCTTTTAACATAAATAAACCGATACAAATCTGAAAATGCTTAAAATAGCTTAAATCTCTAATTAAACCCACTAAGTCAAGAACCCTAAAATTTCATCAATTAAATCCTTCATTTTACTTGCAAATATAGTTCACATTACTAAAATTTACTTATCTCCTTTCATAACATTCACATTTAAGTCCTTAAGTAAAAACCCTAATTTTTTTAAGTTTTTCTTAAATAAGTAATTTCTCACTTACCTCTTGAGATTGCAAATGAAATGGACAACTCAAGCGTTATGATTGATTTTCCGACCACCTCAATATCCGACCTGCAACTTCTTCTTCTTCCTTTTTCCATTTTATTTCTTTTTCTTTTCTTTTCTTTGCTTGCCTTTCCTTTTCTCTTCTCTCTATCCGCGATTTCATTTATCTATCTCTCTCTCTCCCGAAGTCTCTAGATAAAAGGGTCCCAATTTCATTTTTCAATTAAGCCCAATTGCAACTTAAGTCCTCAACTCCCTTGTGGTGATATTTGAATCCTTAAGCAATCATATTTTATAAAATAGCCCCAAACAAAATTATTTACTTAATTTAAGTCCAACTTTGACTATTTAACTTGGACTTGACCAAAATTTTATTGACTTTGACTAAGTAAATTTTGACTTTGCCTAATCTAAAACGGGTTGTAACAATCTTACAACTTTCAATGAATTTCGTCTTTGAAATTTGATCGGCTAGGCTTGAAATAATTGAGAAAATTGAGTACGCATCTGATCCTCATTCTCCCACATAGCCTCCTATATCGAATGATTCTTCCAAAGAACCTTAACTAACAAAACGATCTTGTTTTGCTCAACTTGCTCATTTCTGTCTAAGATCTAAACTGGCTCTTCTTCACAGGTTAAATTTTTCTTCAATTCCACTGGGCGAGATTCCAAAATATGCGAGGGATCTGGAATATAATTCTGAAGCATAGAGACATGGAATACATCATGAATCTCAGATAACTCAATTGGCAAGGCTAACCGATAAGCAACTGGTCCAATCCGCTCAATAATTTCATAAGGCCCAATATATCATGGACTTAACTTTCCCCGCTTGCCAAATCTCAAAACACCCTTCCACGGCGATAATTTTAGGAAAACTTTATCACCAACTTCGAATTCAAGATCTATTCTCCTTCTATCTGTATAGCTTTTCTACTTGTCTTGTGCTACCTCCAATTTTTCTTTAATTACCTTCACATTCTCCGAAGTAATTTAAACCATTTCAGGACTTACTAACTTTCTTTCTCCAACTTCATTCCATCAAATCGGTGTTCTACATTTTCTGCCGTATAGTGCTTCAAAAGGAACCATCTCAATACTGGAGTGGTAACTGTTATTATAAGCAAACTCCATCAAGACAAATGAGTATCCCAATTACCTTTGAACTGTAGAACACAAGCTCGCAACATATCTTCTAGAATTTGTATGGTTCTCTCTGGTTGACCATCTGCCTGAGGGTGAAAAGCTGTGCTGAAATGTAGCTTAGTGTCCATAGCTTCCTACAAACTAGGCCAGAATTTAGATGTAAACCGAGGATCTCTATCTAACACAATAGACACTGGAGTACCGTATAAGCTGACTATCTCATCCACATACAACTTTGCCAACTTGTTTAGAGTGTAAGTAGCTTTGATCGGTAAAAACCTCGCAACCTTGGTCAAACAATCCACAATAACCCAAAGACCATCATGACCATTCTGAGTATGAGGAAAACCGAACAAGAGGTCCATCGTAATATGCTCCCACTTCCATTCTGGAATAGGCAATGATTGTAAAAGACCAGCTGCCTTCTGACGAACTGGCTTTACCTGCTCACAAATGAGACATTTGGTTATGAACTCTGCTATTTCCCTCTTCATACATGGCCACCAATAATGCTCTTTCAATATATGATACATTTTAGAACTGCTTGGGTGCATCGCATAGGCTGAAATGTGTGCCTCTTCTAAAATCTCTTTCTTCAATTCTGAAATGTCAGGAACACACAAACGACTTCTCATAACTAAAGCATCATCATCTCTAATGGCATAATCCGTTCGCAAACCAGCACTAACTTCTGCTTTCAATAATCTAAGTGTCAGATCTTGAGATTGGGCTTCTCTAACCCTGTCAATCAAAGTAGGTCTTACCTGAAAATGAGCTAAAATTGCTCCAGAAGTTGTAGCTGACAACTGGGCATTCAATTTTCTGAACTCACAAAACAAAATAGCACATACTATACTAGATTGAGACGAAGAACTGCTAGTCTTTCTACTGAGAGCATCAGCAACTACATTAACTTTTCCTGGATGATAATCAATTCTACAATTATAATCCTTTATCAATTCTAACCATCTCCTTTGCCTCAAATTCAATTCATTCTAATCGAAAATGTACTTCAAACTTATGTAGTCGGTGAATATCTGACATTTCTCACCATATAGGTAATGCCTCCAAATCTTCAACGCCAACACCACTGCAGCCAACTCTAAGTCATGTGTTGAATAGTTTAACTCATGCTTCTTCAATTGTCTTGAGGCATAAGCTATAACCTTTTCATTCTGCATCAGAACACAACCCAAGCCCTGCCGAGAAGCTTCACTATATATCACAAACTCTTTACCTGGAGATGGAAGAGTAAGTATGGGAGCAGAAACTAGTCTGTTCTTCAATTCTCGAAATCTCTTATCACATTCTTCACTCCACACGAATTTAGAGTTCTTTCAAGTCAGACTAGTCAAAGGAAGAGCAATTTTAGAAAATCCTTCTACAAATCGACGATAATAACCTGCCAGTCCAAGAAAACTCCAAACTTCTGTCACATTTGTAGGGCGTTCCCATTTCATCACTGCATCGGTCTTGATGAGATCTATATAAATACCTTCTGCTGAGATGACATGACCCAGAAATACCACTTTGTCAAGCCAGAATTCACATTTGCTGAACTTAGCATACAACTGTTTATCTCGCAAAGTTTGTAAATAGTCTTCAAATGCTCGGCATGCTCCTCGCGACTGCGAGAATAAACTAATATATCATCAATAAAGACAATCACAAATCTATCCAAGTATGGATGAAGCACCCTATTCATCAAATTTGTAAATGCTGCTGGAGCATTAGTTAGCCCAAATGGCATCACAAAGAACTAATAATGGCAATACCGAGACCTGAAAGCAGTCTTTGGTACATCAACATCTCTGATTTTGAGTTGATGATACCCTGAACGCAAGTCAATCTTAGAAAATACCATAGCACCCCAAAGTTGATCAAACAAGTCATCAATACGAGGTAAATGGTACTTATTGTGAATTGTCACTTTGTTCAACTGTCTGTAGTCGATACATAATCTCATTGTGCCATCTTTATTTTTCACAAATAAGACTGGTGATCCCCACGGAGAAACACTGGGTCTAATGAAACCCTTATCAACTAGTTTTTGCAACTACACTTTCAGTTCTTTCAGCTCTATTGGAGCCATTCTGTAAAGTGCCTGAGAGATAGGAGTTGTCCCTGGAATCAAATCAATAGTGAACTCGATTTCTCGAGCTGGCGGTAATCCCAAAAGATCTTCTGGAAATACATTAGAGAAATCCCGTACAATAGGAATATCATCCAATTTCAGCTTAGTAATCTGACTGTCAATCACATAAGCCAAATATGTCTGACACCCCTTTTTAAGAAATTTTCTAGCATCAGGTGCAGATATTATACAAGATGGTAAAATTCTCCGTTCACCACTAAGAATAATTTCAGACTCTCCTGGCTTTCAAAACACAACTTCTTTGCAAAAACAATCAACTGAAGCACGATTTGCAGCTAAGAAGTCCATGCCCAAAATAACATCAAAGTCATGAATATCGAGATGAATCAAATTAGCCTTCAACTCCTAATCATTCACTTTAATCACACAGTCCTTATACACACTGTTAGCTAAAAATGAATCTTCTACTGGGGTCGCCACATCTAAATCACTATCTAACGGTTCCAACATACAATCCGAATAGATAGCAAGTGCATAAGAAATAAATGAATGTGTAGCACCTGAATCAATTAAACAACGAGCATTTCTACCAAAAATAGATAATGTACCCATGACTACATCTAGTAACTCCTCAACATCCTGCTGAGTCACTGTAAAAACACTCTCCTGGGTCCTGGGACGTCCTGCCTGGCCCTTCTGCCAAACACCACTACTGCTAGCAATATTTGACTGTGCTCTACTGGACATACCTGCTCTACTTACTCTAGTATTTTGATTTTGATTCTGAGCCTACCTAGCAGCACTAACACCCGACTGCACCTGAGGTGTACCACTTTCCTAAGGTCGATCTGGACAGTCTCTCTTCATGTGTCCAACCTGACCGCACTAATAGCAAATACCAGCTCCTCTAAGGCACTCACCGGATGGAATCTCCCATGCAATTGACACTGTGGAAATCTAGCATGACTAGAACTTCTACCCTATGTAAAAGTAACTGGCCTCTAACTTGGACTCTGAAAAGAACCCTGAGTATGAGAGCGGTGATGTGCTGACTGCTGGACTGAACTATGGCTGACCTTGAACTCTGGCCTCCCCTAGACTTGTTCTTGAAACTGCCGGTATTGTTGACACCCAGCCAAAACCCACGTTTATTGTTCTGAAACGAAGTGCCTCTAGAAGTCCATGTCCCTGACAGACTACTACCACCTCTAGCTGTCATCTGCTCTTTGTGACCCCGTGTAATTAAAATGCACTGCTCAACTCTCAAAGCAGCTTCCACGAGTTTGCCAAAGTCTTTATGATCTCCACCTGTCATCGCTACTCTAATATCTATCCTCAAACCACCTTCAAACCTCCTACACCTATCAGCTTCATTAGCTATCAACAATGCAACGTATTTTGATAGCTCCATAAACCTCTACTGATATTCAACCACTGTCATAGACCCCTGAGCTAAATACAAGAACTCATCCTCCTTGGCATCTTTATAGGCTTAAGAATAGTATGATTTATTAAAAACATCCTTAAAATCTGCCCAAGTAATAACACTATGGTCTGTATATCGACTCTAGACTGTTAGCCACCAATCATACACCCCTTCATCCAGTAAGAAAATAGCCAAGCGTAACTTCTTTTCATCTGGGCACTCCATGACGTCAAAAACTCTCTCTGGCTGGGTCATCCAATTATCCGCATCTAAAGGGTCACCCTTACCATTGAAATCTCTCGCTCCCAACCTCTTTGCTCGCTCAATACTGAATCTATCTGTGCTCTGCTGCCTTTGCAATAAAGCATCAAGAGTTTCAGCAAGTCTATCGGCATAGGAGTCATTTGTAGCCTTATTTCTATATCTTGGGTTTTGAGCAGTTTGATGAATCGACTCATCAGCTCTACTGGCCTCTCTGTTATCTCCCTTATTAGGAGCATTTTGAGTTTGATGCACTCTATTTGGGAGTCTGTGTGTCCTTCCGCCATGAGCCATGACAAAAATATGAACCAATCAAAAATGGGAATAATATGTCTTAAAACAAGTTTATGATACATGCAATGCAAGTCTATAGACATGTGACCGTGCTCTGATACCAACTTGACACGACCCGTTTCGAATCACCCTAATGGACCCAAGACGTGTCGTACGCCAATGAAGGATGCCAGCTAGATGCCGGACCTACCATTAAAGCTACTTAGACTTTTCTACAACTTCTTGACTTTTCTTTGACTAAAAAGATTTTATGAAAATTTTGACAGAATTCTTCATATAAATTGAACTAAACCAAACTTGAAAAGCAACAATTCCTCAAACACAATATATATATACAAAATCAACTAGGGTCACCTGACCCAAATATGAACCAATCAAAAAAATAAAGTCTAGCCAACTCGACGGATTCTACTATCATTTACAAAACAGTCCAACTATATAACAATTACATAAAAAAGGCGGCATGCCCCTCTAACTTCTACAACAATACCAAAATGAAATATACAACAATACCAAAATGAAATATACTAAACCTAGTGGACATGAGACAAATGCATAATACGGACTCGCTTAGAAAAATATAACCATACAATTAACAAGGTCAAATGGCCAGCCGCGGAATCTCCTAAAAGCTACTCAAACAGCTCAACTGCGTCCTAATAAAAAAAGAGTGACAAAATACGTGAGTTTGTAACTCAGTTAGTAGAGAGTTTGCAAATAATTATACTTTTTCATGTTTAAAAATATTTATTGAAATTCTGAATTGTTCCATGATACTCTTAAGTAGTAAATATTAAGAATTTCTTATACTTGGTATAAGTAAAATAACTACAAGTATAGAGAAACTAAGAAATGCTAGTATAAATGTAGTTTTCAAATATACGTAATCTGATTAATTTGTAAGCTGGAATTTAAAATCTGAAACCGTATTATCTGAAATCTGAAACATATACTACACCAAAAAAGTACCTTGAATAACTTATAATCAGTAATCTGTAATCTAAATCTGGTCATACGCGTGCAGAGTTGCCCCTAAAGGGCTAAGCACCCCGGTACACGGCCCAAAGCCTATATGTGTACGAGAATGGGTCTCAAAAATCTCTAATAATCTGGTCATACACAGTGGAAATAGATTCACACCAGTGCAGAGCGGGTAAATCACCATAACTGGTCATACTGTGGAAACACATTCACACCAGTGCAAAGTGAGTAAAATCACCATATCTGGTCATACATTGTGGAAATGCATTCACACCAGTGCAGAGCAGGTAAAGTCTCTTGGGTACTTTTTGGTGGTTTTTAAAATTAACTTTACTGAAATCTTTAATAATGATATAATATTCTAATAATAGATTTAACAAAACTGAATTTGAACTTTGAAATAATTAGTCGTTTATAAAAACTAACTTATACTAAAAATCATGCTTGTCCAACACTTGAAAAATAATTCCTTACTGAAATAATAAAATAATTCATATAACTTCACTAACTAATATAATATAATGAAATGCTTATTTCTGAAAAATAAGTTTTTCCACCCACAGGTTTGTTTGACTAGACTAAGTTGGTCGGTACGCAGCACCAACCTTCTCGTCACCTCCTGAAATAAAATATATTTGCTTGAATTAATAAATAATCATCTCAGGAAACACTAAGAATAATTTTCTTAACTTTCTTAGTAAGGTCACCAAGCTAGAAACTCATTTCTATTAATTCAATAACATATAATACTCCTTAACATTCTCAACCATTCTTAATCTTCCGTAAAGCTCATAAATATACTTTTTCACATTACATTTACTTAAGGGACCCAAATAGAAATTCTAGGAGTTGCTAAAATCATCATTCCAAACTTTTAACATAAATAAACCGATACAAATCTTAAAATACTTCAAATAGCTTAAATATCTAATTTAACCCACTAAGTCAAGAACTCTAAAATTTCATCAATTAAATCCTTCATTTTACTTGCAAATATAGTTCACATTACTAAAATTTACTTATCTCCTTTCATAACATTCACATTTAAGTCTATAAGTAAAAATCCTAATTTTTTTAAGCTTTTCGTAAATAAGTAATTTTTCACTTACCTCTTGAGATTGCAAATGAAATGGACAACCCAAGCCTTATGATTGATTTTTCGACCACCTCAATATCCAGCCGACAACTTCTTCTTCTTCCTTTTTCCCTTTTCTTTCTTTTTCTTTTCTTTTCTTTGCTTTGCTTTCCCTTTCTCTTCTTTCTGTTCGCGATTTCCTCTCTCTCTCTCTCTCTCTGCCGAAGTCTCTGGATAAAAGGGTGCCAATTTCACTTTTCAATTAAGCCCAATTGCAACTTAAGTCCTCAACTTCCTTTTGTGATATTTAAATCCTTAAGCAATCATATTTTATACAATAGCCCTAAACAAAATTATTTACTTAATTTAAGTCCAACTTTGACCATTCAGCTTGGACTTGACCAAAATTTTATTGACTTTGACTAATCTAAAACGGGTTGTAACACTTAGACGCACAAAAGCTTGAGGTTTGATTTTGCCGTCTTTGCCATATATCGCGTATTTTAGAACTTTGGTAATGAGAGCTAACATAGTGAGTAACATTGAAAGTATATTGAAGGTTAGTGATGCATTTTTTTTACATAAGATCGTTGGAGATAGGAATCAACATGAACTTGGACGTCCTAACTATAAGATCGTTGGAGATAGGAATCAACATGAACTTGGACGTTCTAACTAGGCCAGCACCTTTTTAGCACCCTCATCATCTTCCCATTCTAACATTTTATTAATAATATCAAAAAGATTGACTACATATCCTATAGTTAGGTCTTCTATCCATATCGAAAAAAATAAAAATAGAAGTAAAATCTAAAGCTCCCACCACCAAGTATGAGAGATGATGCTAGGAGTTCTTCACGACAATGAATCCTTAACATGGTTCCCTTCAATATATAAGTAATAGCAATGTGCATCTACGAAGCCTGACTAAGACATCTATCCCATGTTGAGAGTCACTGCTAAGGGACCTTTTGTGATTGAGATCATAAGACATCCACCAAATATGGTAACTGACTCTCGCCAAAGTTTGTCCATCCATATTCCTATGCACAATTGATAGGTGCATTTTGTACACTTATTCGGACCTTTAAACTAAGATTTTATCCCATCATTTTATTGAATTTATACTTAATTTATTGTATTATTCTTTCTATTTCAGTTTTGGACCCGTTTATAAGCACATGGAGAAGATTGGACAAAAAGAGCATAAAATTTGGTAAAATCAACGAGTAAATGATATACCATTGGAAAGATAATCGAATTACGAGTCCACCACTTTTTACGAATCTCAATTTGGAGCTTTCTACAAGAAGTTATGGCTGTTTGAAAAACAGCCGCCCATGCTAACTTTTGGCTGCGGAAATTTTGTTTCCTTTTCGAATTCTAATTCGATTAGGAAACCTTTTTTTGACGCGATTTTCATAATATTTTGAGATATTTTAGGGCACAATTAGGCAACTATATATATGAGTTATTAACTCATAACAAGGATGGAATTTTGGAGAGCCGTTTTGAGGAGGATTTTGGGGAAGAAAACAGTACAAGAAACATAAAAGAAAATATCAAGATTTATCTCTCCAAGAACGAAGATCAAGATTTCTTCGTTTCCGGGTTATGAATTCCATATTTTCCTCCTCTTTCTTCTCTTATTATTAGTATGTTAGGCTAGTTTATTTTATACTAGGATTACGATGAAGCTTGTAATCTAAATTCTTCCATCTTGAGATTTGGTTTTTGACAATTTATTTCATTATAGTTTTGAATAATTAATTTTGATTTATATGAATATACAATTATATGCGCAATAATTGTATGATTGTTGTGGTGTGTTTTACTGTCGAAAGAAAGCATGCTAGACGCTATTTTAATTATCTTAAAGTCCGATAGGGGATAGAAATATACCGCTAAGCTTTAGGTGATCTTTAATTATCCACAGAAATTTAATGCTTTCATTTGTATTCGCATTCGTCATAGAAATATAGTCAAGTCATGCATATGAATAGGTTTAATTTTATTCGAGAGAAACTGTTAAACAATCTAGGGATATTGATCTTCATAATTGATGTATTTTGTCAAAACCAAGAATCAGGGTAGAGGAATTAACGATTATAAGTGGATTCGAGATCCTAGTACTCTTCTTTCTCAATTTTAAAGTAATCTTTATTAATCTAATTTTTAGTTGTTTGAATTTTAATTAGTTAATTAATTTTAATTTATACTTTAATTAGTTCTTAATCATACAAACATCCAAAGTTCTTTAGATTCGATTAAGGTTAGTATAATTGAACTGAACTATCTAAATCTTTGTGGGAACGATACTTGGATTCAACATCCACTTATTACTTGAGTGATCCGTACACTTGCGAAATTATTGAAGATATAAATCGCTGACAACAATCAGTAACATCAATCGGTTCCACAAATTCAGTCTCAAATGCATAGCATGCACTGAGAAGAATAGATAAGCACCTATTGACAAAGCCCCCTTCAAGTACAAAAGACCCCGCCACTACTAGCAAGTCCCGGACTCACAAAAATTGAACTTTAAAATTTCTTATCTCACTTTAATATAGATATACTTAAAATAATACATACTTTCGAAGTTATTTTATTAATAATCAATTTAACCCCAACTCATAAAAGCAGTATAATTTAAAACATAACACATAATATCTATTTAAAATATAGATAAGATGGTTGAGAATTAATATTATAAAATATATTTCAATATTTCTGAAAACTAAATAATTCATTCAAAATTAGTTATAACATTTTTCAAGTTTTAGTAAATACTCGTCCCGTCAACTGAGAGTAGGCACCAACCTCTATTATATGTATTGCCACACTTACAATGCAAAACTACATGAACAATACTCATTAAATAACAACATAAATGACCATGTACCTGCTATTCTATCATTTGCTCAATATTCGTCTTTTATCTTTTGGACCCCGAATCCCACTACGGTGCACCATATGAACTATCAATATGAAAAAAAAATGTCTGTGGGTTCGTCCTAGTCGCTACAACAATAACTCATGAAACTCTACCGGCAAATAAATCGCCAATTTAGCCTAACCTTAAAATTTTTTATTTTATTTAGTCAATACACCATCACATCCTCAGTGTGGTTGTCAGGCCTCCACCATGAGAGGTTGGGGGGTTCAGATACCCCAACCATATATAAATAACTCATAAAACATACATAAGAGGGGGGCATAAAATCTGACCTCCAATCAAAAGAGCTAAAGCAAACAAATAAATGAATAAATAATAAAGCAATAAATAAGGAGGTACTACCTCCCAAATAATAAGTCCTAAAAAATCTATACACTCATAACTGTAGGAAGCCCATGTCTATCAATCTGTACTAAGTTGCGGTAGCGCCGCGATAAGTCCTAAGCGCTGTACTCGAAATAGCAACGACGATTCTAACCCTCTGAAGTAAGTAAGTCAGCCACCAGGTTGCCATGACGATAAATATGAGAAATAGTATCACGGTCGAAGGCAATTAGATGTCTGATGTGGCAAAGAGTGACTTGTATAGACTAAGGTCTTCCACCTATGGTGATGTAGTGAATAGCCAAAGTAGAGTCAGCCTTAATCCATAAAACTTAAAGTACAATCCTTTGAACAAAAATGATACCGTCAAGAATAGCCATGAGCTCAGCCTCCGGAATATGTCACTCGCCATATAAAGAGAATAAGACTCGAACACACTAACTTGATGAATCCCTAATAATTTTCCTTCCACTTGTAAATCCATCTTTGACGCATCCATCAGTGTTGACCTTGTAAGATCCCACTGGTGGAGTACGCTAATAAATCAAAACAGGAGGATAAAGCGATGGTGTAGTAAGAGAGATACCAAAATGAGGAGCAATATCCATATTCTCTCGCTAATGAATAACACAGTACTTCGCATCATTCTTCGCAGTCTAAATAAACCAGAGAATCAAAAGTGGAATGATATTGCGAATATGACCCTGCCAGAAAAACTGACTTGAGAAATGCCAAGACTAAAAGAGATACTGAATACCCTCCATCGACCGAATGGTTATATGAAAAATGTCAAAAAAGTGGCACCAAACCTGGTCGGCAATACAATTGTCAATAAATAAATGCTGAATAGTCTTAATAGTCGAGCAACACTGACAACAAGAAGCCATGACTCCCAATCCACCTCTGAATCACAACATCAACTGAGATAAGACCTTCCATAGTCTCCAATAGAAGAAAGAGACAGTCGTCAGGATAATAGAACTCTAATCATGATGTATACATCTTGAATAGTATGCCCCGTGCGAACTAGCTGCCATACAGACTTGGTAGCAAATCTACCATCCGAAGTATCCTTCCACATAATCTGATCATGTACCTCACCAGTGATAGAGATGCTGCCTATCTGCTCAGCAATAATATATGGTACTAGATGAATAAGTCTGTCAATATTCCATCTAGTATAATCGAATAAGTCTGTCAATATTCCATCTAGTATAATCAAATAAGTCTCTAACTTAGATAGAAGAATGTATCAAGTGTAGGTGCTGATCAGCTAATGCAAACTCGCCCATCCAGCAGTCATGTCAAAAGAATATATGTCCATGCCCTAACTGCCATGCAATGTGTCTCCACCAGTGGGCCTTTGTGCTTCAACCTCTTCCATACAGTTGAAGCATAGTAAGGAATAGTAGCCAGCAACAGATGGATACCCTGACTAACTCAGTAAAAACTAAGTCCATAATGACTGCTGAGATCTAAATAACCCCCAAAGCTTTAGGAAAAATGTATCAACAAGATCCTGCAGTCTCCTAAAGCCCAGTCCACCCTCCTCAGTAGGAATATAAATGTCTATCCATCTTCTCCAATGCAATATGTGGGCATCGTCTCTAGAGACCCAAATGAACTTAGCAAATATACCCTCTAACTTCTTCAAGATAGCTTTGAGAGGTTTCATAATCTGAAGGAGATAGAGAGGAATAGAGGATAGCACTGATCGAATCAAAGTAATCCATCCCCCAAATGTTAGGAGCCTCGAGGTCCAGCCAGAAATCCTACTCCGAACTTTTTGGACTAAGTCATCATACAAGATGATCTTCCTAGCTCCTTTAAATAAAGGAACACCAAGATAAGTGAAGGACTACTACAAATGATGAAACCCTGTCAGATTCTCCAGCCTATGTATCTGACTAGTAAAAACTTTCCTAGGTTAGATAATCCCGCTCTTATCTCTGTTCACCAACTGCCTAGAAGCCCTATTACAGTGCTCAATACATGTAATACTCGTCTGATAGACTGCTTCAAGCCATTGGCAAAAATAATCATACCATCTGCAAAGGACAAATGAAAGATAAGAGCATCACTCCTATGTATGTATGCCATCGAAAGAATATCCTGATACTGCTGAGTGAGTAGTCATGAAAAATAATATGCAGCAATAATAAAAAAGGATTGAGAAATGGAATCACTCTGTCTGAGCCCCCGAGATGATGAGAAAAAACCACATGGTCTGCCATTAAGCAGGACCGAAAATCGACACTCTGAAATACACCTCCGTATTCGATCAATCCAAAGAGCATCAAACCCAAAACCCTCCAAAATGGATATCAAGAAGCTCCAATCCATGCGGTCATAGGCCTTAGCCATATCAAGCTTGAGGATAGCATTACCCCATCGCACTTTCATATCAAGTGTATGTAATAACTCATGTAGAAGGAGGACATTATCCCTAACGAGCTATCCCAAGATGAATCCGCTCTGAGGAGCTGAGATAATCTGAGGTAGTAAAGTACTCAGTCGTGAGTTCATCAACTTCGAAATCAACTTATTAAACAGTGTACATAAGCTGATAGGACGAAACTCCGACAACCTACAGGCATTATCCTGCTTTGGAAGCAAGACAATAGAAGTAGCTGCAATACCCCTAGTCCAAGACTGCCTGAACACATCCTTTAATACTATGTCTCAACAGACCTGAAAAAAATGAGATGAAAACCCATTTGGCCCGATGACACTGTCTGGATCAATACTGAAAATAGCCTCTCGCACATCAGTCAAAGTAGGAGTCCGATTAAGCTACAAATTGTCCTCACTAGACACCAATCTAGGTATAATACTAGGTCGAATAGGTTCGACATGCTGAGAAGGAGCCGACAGAAGCTCCTGGAAGAAAGATACTGCTGAAGGCTGAATAGTCTCAGAAGATAAACACCTCGCCCAAAGCTAAAGTAATAGACCAGAACCTAGCTCGAATACGTCATCCCTGAACTATAGAATGGAAGTATCGGATGTTATGATCATTTTCACAAGTCCAACGTGCCCCTGCCTTTTGTTTCCAAAATGCCTCTTCAATAGATAAAGTGGGGTTTAGAACTGCCTAAGCCTGATACAAAGTATCATGATGGGAAGGAGAATGATCTCTGTCATGGTCTAAATCTGTCTCGTCCATCCTACACTATGCATCCCTAACCCTCTAAAAAATATTACTAAATACATGTCAATTCCACAAACGAATGCCTTGTTTAAGCCTAAAAATCTTCTCACAGAGAGCAGCCATTACCGTAAGATGGGTAGGAAATGACTGCTTTTGAGATACAAAGCCCAGAAAATTGTAATGCCTAGACCAAATATTGAGGAATTGAAAAGGACGAGACCCCAAATCATCATTAGAAGACCACTGAATCAAAAGAGGTGAGTGATCATAAGTATTTGTACTCAGGGCCGAACTTTATGTTTTGCATACCTGAGTCAGAATTTAAAAATTGGGCCCTCAAATCGTAGTGTGTATTTTTATTTTTTTTCTTCATAAGAGTTTACCAGAATTAAATATATAAACTCAAAATCCAAAAATAAAAGGATAAACAAAATGTAATACCCAACAATAAAGAATGCTATGAATTTTTTTTTTATCATAACCAATTTTGCAATAATTTTATCGGCATATAAACATATTTGAGAAAAAAAATTCACTAATGCAAAATATGAGGTCAACAAAAAAAATTACAAAATCAAGTCTACCTTAATCAATTCAATTTGTTCAATCATTACCAAAAAAATGTAATATGTTAACTCATGGAATGTATACATTATCTAAAATGAAATACAATGAGTAAAAAGAAAATATCGCTTACAATTCTAATAACTATGTTGATTCGATGTAACCTATGGGAGTGGATTTTTGTTGGATTGGAGAGGGAGATTCCAGGTAAGACTAGAGAGTTGGTGTTGACACTAGAGAACCAACGCATAGAACACATAGAGAAACTAGAGTTACAAGATTCATGCAAAGGTCTAAATAAAGCATATAATATACCATTGGAAAGTGTATCGAGTTAGGAGTCCAACTCATTTTTGGATCTAACTTTGGAGTTTTTCTACAAAATTTTATGCGCATTCTGTCTGTGATGCTATGTTTGACGAATTTGTGTCAACTCCCTAGAGCAGAGGTGTCGACACATTTCCAAAAAATGATGGATATCGACACCCTAGAGTATGAGTGTCGACACATAGGGCCATGGGTGTCCACACTGCCTCGAAAAATCTATTTTTTGCCTTGTTTTACGAGCTCAAGCATGCGGTATCGTGTCAAGATAATTTCTATGATCTTTTTCTTATTTTTTTCTCTTCTGAAAGTAATTAAAAACATTTACATTTTCCAACGAAGCAACCTGCTTTAAAGAGAACTCAAAACCTTGAAAATGAACCCTCACTCCTAAATATAGTTTTCTCTAGGAACTTTGTAGCAATTGGGATAAATTTTTGGTTAAACTTTTAAATCCCTAGGATAATTCTTGCAATCATCATTTTTCCCAAAAGCTTAACTAACCATCTTTTCAACTCCATAACATTATTACAATTACTATGAACTTGGTTGATTTCAATTCCAATTTTGATAAAAAGTTAAAGTCAAAATCAACAATTAATTTTAATCCCACACTTTATGGGATTTATAATTTTTTATAACTTTTCAACCACACATTTCATTAACTTTTACAAAAAAAAAATATATGATTTTAATCAAAATCAAACACACCAAATATCCTAAAAATCCCTAAAAATAACAAAAAAACTCTAGGATGTTACAATACAAGTCCTCGTAGGAATGATACTATACTAACACTTTATTACTTGTTCATGACACCGAACACTTGTGGGTTGAAACGAACAATTAGTATTGAGCTTAATCTTAGGTGTTATAATAGATAATAATAATGTTGAAACGAAAAATTAGCATTGAGCTTAATCTTAGGTGTTATAATAGATAATAATAATAATAAGAAGCGCAGAAGTTGGTTGTTGTTGGGCTCATTTGCAATTTCTGTAAAGTAGGGACCAAAAATGCAATCTTGGAATAATTGTACTTTTTGGATCTATATTGAATACATTATTTTGAAGTTTTAATTATTAGCAAGAAAATCGTTTTCGATGTTTACAAGGGTAGAAATAGCATTTTTCCTTTTTCGAGTGGATCTCCTTAATAGTATTGGTTCTTGAGGTTGTTGAGTTTATACTTCTGGAATGGTGGGAGGTTCTTCAACATTATCTTGCTAAGGTTCCGGATATACTTCTTGATCAATGACAGGTATAGAAACCTGCACATTGTCAAAAGTAATAGTAGGAATCGAAATCGATCATTCCTCAGTTTCTTCCTCAAAGACAATGTCTCTAACCTTATTTCTCCCCCCAAACTCAACATCCTAAAAAAAATGATGCAGTTCCCGTTTCAAAAATTGACTTGAGTGTGGGATTATAAAATTTGTAGTCCCTTGATCGCTCAGAATAATCAATAAAATAGCTGCTTACAGTTTTGGAGTCCAGTTTATTTTCATGTGGCCTATATAAGGCCTAGCCTCAGCTAGACATTCCCAAATGTGGAAATACTTTAGAACAGGTTTTCTGTCTGTCCAAAGCTCATAAGGTGTTTTAGCAGCAGATTTAGTTAGTACTCTATTCAAAATATAAGCTGCAGTCTTTAATGCTTCTCTCCAGAGTGATTTTGGTAAAGTAAAATGACTAATCATACTCATTACCATGTCCTTAAGAGTCCTGTTTCGTCTTTTAGCTACACCATTCATGCTAGGTGATCCTGGCATGGTATACTGTGGGACGATTCCACATTCCTCTAGGAATTTAGCAAATGGTCCTGGACGTTGTTCACCTGAACCGTCATATCTGACGTAGTACTCACCACCACGATCAGACCTAACGCTTTTAATCTTTTTGTTGAGTTGATTCTCAACTTCGGCTTTGAAAGCCTTGAACATGTCCAGTGACTCAGATTTTTCATGAATAAGATATAGATGCCCATAACGTGAGTAATCGTCTATGAATGATATAAAATATTGTTGACCATTCCAAGAAGCCGTAGGGAATGGTCCACAAATATCTGTGTGTATTAATTCTAAGACGTTCGAAGTTCTATTGGCACCTAACCTTTTTGTTTTGGTCTGTTTTTCCTTAATACAATCAATAAAAATATCAAAGTCCGTAAAGTCCAGGGAATCCAAAATGCCATCTGACACAAGTCGTTCAACTCTTATTTTTGAGATGTGACCTAAGTGCATGTGCCATAATTTTGCCGAATTTTCTTTATTTAATTTTCGCTTAGTGCTACGTGATTCCACATGCAAGGTTTCATTATATGACGCAATAGTATCAAGCAAATATAAGTTATCGTATGAACATAATGAACCAGTACCAACAACATTTGAATTTAAAGAAAGACTAAACTGACAATTTCCAAAAGAACAATAATATCCAAATTTGTCCAATAAGGAAATAGTAACCAAATTCTGTCTAAACGAAGGTACAACAAAAGTGTCTTTCAAATCCAAATGGAAACCAGTTCCTAACAATAACCTAAAAGTGCCTATTGCTTCAACTTTCACCGATTTTTCGTCGCCCACAAAGATGAATCTTTCAGCATCATTTGGCTTTCGGCAGAACATGCAACCCTGCATAGAAACACTTATGTGAGTAGTAGCACCAGAATCTAACCACCAAGTGTTTCTAGGTACTGAAGCTAAATTAACCTCAGAACAGACCAAATTAAGAAATGTACCTTTCTTTGCACGTCAGGCATTATATTTGGTACAATCTTTCTTTAAATGTCCAAGCTTCTAGCAAAAGAAACAACCCTCTTTGTCTTTATGTGGTTTCTTTTGTTCTGGACCCTTAGCAGCTTCATATTCTGTTTTTCTTTTCTTGCCCTTATCTTTAGAGGTACTTGCCAAGTTAGCAATTTCAGTTATGTCCTATTTCAACCTTTCTTCCTCTTGCACACAATAAGAAATGAGCTCATTTAGAGTCCATTTCTCCTTTTGACAGTTGTAACTGACCTTAAATTGATTGAAATGTGCAGAAAGCGGTATCAATACTAAATACACGAGCAAGTCATCAGACAAGTCGAGCTTTAGTGCCTTAAGTTTTGAAGCAGTATGAGACATCTGCATGATGTACTCCCTTATGTTCCCTTTGCTTTTATACTTCATTGAAATCAAGCTTTGCAGAAGCGTGCTCGTTTCAGCCTTATCGTTTTTGGCAAAACGCTTTTCAATTTCAGCAAGGAATTCTTTGGCATCAGTTACCTCCTCAGATACTGCGCCTCTAAAGGTTTTTGGAATGCCGCGCTTAATGATCATAAGACTCATGCGAATTGAGCGTTTCCACTTCTCAAAGTTCCTCCTGTCATCAGGTGAACTTGCATCAGTAAGAGAAGCAGGTTTCTCAATCCTGAGCGAAATGTTGAGATCTATGCAGCCAAGAACAATTAAAATGTTCTTTTTCCAATCCTTGAAGTTTGACCCATTAAGCATGGAGATTGAATTGATATTTACAGATATTGTAGAAGTGGATGAATGAGCTGTATAGAGAAGAGTTAGAAATATCTTACATTAGTACTTTATTATGTAAATAATAATTTCAAATATATTGGTAAGACCATCAAAAGATACCTAGCACAACATCAATATTTAGTCTTTAGACAGAAATATTGACTTGTAAGTGGTACCTCGATGTAGCAATCAAACACTGATAATAAGACATGTCAATCAATAAACTTTTCTTTGGACCAATTTATTGATCACACAAGCGTTTATCACCACAGGTGCATGTGAAATTCCAGCCAAACATTGACCTTCCTTTGGGCCAATCAATATCCGCATGAACAGCACACACACAAAACCTTCTAATAATCAAAGTTAGGGTAATGTTCTACTCCCCATGGTGGGGAGTTTTTATGAAGGCCACCGGACACGTGTCCGGTGGCCATCGGATAAGTGCTTGACTTTAATGTCAAGCACTTTTTTATTGTTCAATGGCCACCGGACACGTGTCCGGTGGCCTTCATAAATACTCCCCACCATGGGGAGTAGAACATTTCCCTTCAAAGTTAATTAATTTTCACAAGAGAGGTTACTTTGGCAACATGTTGTTTCAATTAATTCACTTTAGAATATTATATTTCTCAAAAGAGTCCATCATACAAAAATTTGAACCTGAATTGATTGTTTTGCATAATTTTAAAACTTTAGGATTTGAATTTTTGAAGTTCAAAGCTTTAGGATTAAGTAATCATTAAGTTGGAAGGTTAAATTACAATTTAATTAAACTTGATTGGCCAATTATGAAATATTTTAAGCTTGAAGGACTAAATTGTAATTTACCAAAACTTTAGTGGCCAATTAATTAAAATCTTAAACTTTAGGGACTGAATCATAAAATTCAGAACTTCAAAGGCCCAACTTAATTGATTACTAAATCTGTAGAGACTTATTTTATAAATTCAGAAGTCTAAAGGGCCAACTTAAATGAATTTAAAACTTTAGGATTTAAATTAAATGAGGAATAACCATGAGGACCATAGGTTAAATAAACTAAAAATTTTACAAATTACAAAGCAACCCTTTAGAAGTTCTAATTTCCAAAGGAGGTCCCTTGGCCCAAAAACAAAAACGCAACAGCTAGCTAGGGTTTGAAACCCTCGCTGCGTTGCCAGCACGAGACCAGGAGATGGCCGGCGTTGACCAGCCAGCAGTGCCATCTTCGGCGCTGCAAAAAACCGCACGCAGCGTCGCTGCGTGCGACGCTGGTAGCCACCCGCAACGCCATCTCCGGCGCTGCGGGTCCCTTCCTCCTCCGACGGAAACCACATCTCAACATCAACCAAAATCCGACCACAAAAATCCATAAATCCCAATCGATTAAAACAATATACAGATTGCAAAAAAAAAATTGAAATCCCAAATTCTTGAACAATATATATATATATCTATATATATATATTCTTGGAATATACATGCATATTTGAGAATATACATACATGAAATTGGAATCATATATACATGAACACAGTCAGCCAGGTGAAGATAATTCAATAAAATCACTAGAAATTCGATCTCTGTGAAAGCCTTTTTGTTTCATAAATCGCTGAACGTGGAATTTCAATTAAAACCTTATTGCCAACCAAGATGCATATCATAATTAATTTACGAGAATTTCAGAAAATACGCATCATGTCCATATAGATATAAATCTGATGATACAACATGAAGGTGGCTCTGATACCACTTGTTAGATTTAATTTACCGAATCTATAAATACAGATGATTTCACATATGTGACTCAAAAACCATCATACTGTAATTATCAAGATTAAAACTGAAGCGGAAGCGTACCTGAATCCATGATTCTGTTTGATCGAACTGAGTTATGGTCTTCCAACTGATCCGTGGTTTTCTCCTTAGTGTCTCTTATTGATGGGGATACAGAGAGTTATGAAAAGCCACGTTCAATTGGAGACCATGACCTGTATATATAACTGCAGGACAGTTATTATGTTTCAATGTTGTTAAATTAGCCCCTCATCAATTTAAAACATTGTATCCGTCTCTACACTTTAATCTCACGACACTTAATACCCATTAGTCCAAAATAGTCTTAAGTGGATCACTTTATTGACTAAAACCTTAAGATAGCACCACATATTTAATATATACATGTTTGGCCCCACATGTTGAATTTTATCCAACAAGTTGTGCTTGACGATCTTTTACAGCTGCGAATTCATGTATAATAGAATCTATATCTATTTGATTAACAAGCTCTCTCTCAACAAAAATTGTAATACGATCAGCAAAAAACTCGTCACCCATTTTGCTGCGAATTGACGTCTTCAAAAAAAAAAAATGAAAATATACACGACAAACTAAAAATTTATAGGGCACTAGTACATATATTCCTCTTATGGGCCAGCCAAATATTAAAAGGGGTATTAAAGAGAAAATACTACTATACTCTTGCTTATAAAATATTCGTTAATGATTGGAATGTGCTTTTTGTTTTTCTTACTAAAACTTACCATAGTGGTAAAGAGAACATTCTTAGATTTACATCATAAGACCTGCAAGAAATGTTATGCTTCGAATAGTTGGAATGGTGTTAGAAAGTAGAAAATTTCGTAAGATCATTTTTTAGAAAACTTCTTAAAAGGGTGCTTTTGTGAATGCTTACAGGATTATTGTTACATTTTAATACACTATTTACTTGAAAGCTCAACCCTGCTGATTGATATTTTTAATTTGAATGAAATTTGACTTTCTAATAAAATTTTCAATCTAGACTAGTTTGTCGATCCACTAAGGAGTTCCTCCCAAATCTCTACAAAAGCCTTTTAGAATAGGCTGGGCCGCTGGTTTCAAATCCCTAGGCCTGGGTAATTTTTTTTTTTTTTTTTTTTTACACGATCATGCTGCAGTACAGGATAAGGCTTGGCGTGGGCTCATTAAGACCCAGCCCTGTCTCCGCCCTTGGGTTAATGTTTTTGTTCATTGACATGAATCTGTCATGATATGTGTATTTGAATATAAATACTTATAAGAGCATGATATACTTGGAACATGCCTATATTACTGAAATATTTTTTGTAGTATAGTAAGTTATTTTGTTCATGACTATGCAATGACGTGACTATATACTCATGTCAAAATTTATAAGTATGATTATTCTCTTCTTTTCAATAGTTGTATTCCGAATGACTTTGTTATATGTATTTGTGTGGTATGAAAGTCTCTAGGTTCATAAGAGATCAATAATAAGTAAGTTCAAGATAAGTTATTTTTCATGTCTTAAAAATGTTATTGCGTCGTGATCACTTTTGTTTCTACGCACATATTAACAAATGTCTTTTGTAAATTTTAAACATGTACGTGCCAATAATTTATTTGAGCACTGACATTTCATGAAATGATATGTATTTAAGTGACGGTCCAGGTTAGTATAATTCAAGGCGTCACAATTTGGTATCAGAGCGAGTACTTCAACATACTCATTTTAATAACGGTCCAATTTTTTTTTTTTTTTTTTTTTGTAATCACATAAATTATGAATGCAATTGATTATATTTTCGAAAGTCAATTTTTTAATGATCAATTTGTTAATTAAATATTGAATGATCATATGTGAAAATATGTGACTACTTGTTTTAATTTGCTATATGAATTAAATTGTTGCCTACATTATGTGAATCTACAACGTTATATGTCAAAAGTAAAAATGCTGATGGCATTTTTAGATTTTCAAAGTTTTAATGCGGATATGTGTATACCTACTTGCTTTCAAAATATAAATGAAGGACAAATGAAGCAGCCCTTGGCACCAAACGTACATCAATCAACCACCATCCTACGGCCCTTATTTATGAATGAGTAAGGAATGTTATGTCTTACACAGATTATTCTTCACATATTCATGTTGTTTATTTTAAAGTATAGCATGTTATATTTTCTGTAAATATATATGCAAAATAAAGGTCTGAGCATAGTTATAGATCATTAAAAGGTTATGATTAAAAAAAATGATTCGGGCACTGACACGACTTACATTATGCGACAGACATGGCTGTAGCTAGAGCCTATTAAGTCCAAAGAAGGGTTGAGCATAGTTAAAAGGATGTCAATTGAGATAGATATGGAAGAGGCACGTACGGGTAAACTATGAGTACAAAGATTATGTTCTGAACCCAAGTTGTGACCTAGAGAGAAACATATAGAACACTTAGGTAGTGTGCTTTAAGTAATGTTGAGAGTGTGACATGGGAATTTTATGAGCAAATCAACGAATAAATTATTATAAGGGACATTACCTGACTGCAATCGTGTTATTGTTTTGAGTGTATTAAGTCAAATTAAACCCTCATAAACTTTAAGGGTATTGAGGCAATTTCCAAAAAAAAAATTATTTTAATGGATAAAGGTGTTGGAAATTGGTTTAAATATGTCGAGACATTAACTAAGTGTTAAAAACAACGAAAGTGACTTCGTGTCAACTTGGCCAAATATAGAACGAAAGTGACTTCGTGTCACGCAAACCTATGCGATCGCAACTTGCTTAAATTTTAAGCAGAATGTATTTTGGTCATTCCATGTGATCGCAGGAGGCAAAGCCTTGCGATCGCATGGTTAAATTTGGTTCAAGTTCTGTTCTGATTTTTGTACTTTGCGATTGTAGCTTGGTTAAACTATGCGATCGCATAGGTTTGCGTGAACAGACATATCCTTTTGAAGGGTTGCACGATTTGATTCCATTCCTTTTCGTTTTCAACCGATCTCCAACGTTAAAAAGGGCCTGTGGACGTCCATTTTGATAGAGTATTGATACAGAATAGATAAGCAAACACAAAGAACTCATTTCATCATTTCTTAAACCAAGTTTCTTGCATTTGTTGCAGAAATTCTGGTTATTCATTTCATTCTTCATCCGTTGGAGTACAAAACCAATTTTGATTCGCTGTACTTGAGTTTTTGAAGTGCTACAAAACTCAAGCGAAGTCGTTGTATCTTGGGAGTCAATTGCCAAAGAACGAAGGCACCTTTGCGGGGCAATATTGACTTAAGGACAAAGAGTTCAACTCTTGCCTCGACTATTTCTTGATTTCCAATCGGTTCTTGTTTCTGTTTTTTTTTTTGGAGTCATTTACACAAATCCGCCAACAAAAGGATGTAATACTCCAAAATTCAGTGATATATGTATTATTATTGAGCTTCATTTTAGGTGTTATAAAAGATAATAATAATTGCAAAAGTTGGTTATGATAAGTGCATTTTGTGTACTTATTCGGGCCTTTAAACTAAATTTTTATCCCGTCATATTATTGATTTTATACTTAATTTAATGTGTTATTTTTCCTATTTCAGTTTTGGACCCGTTTATAAGAAATTGGAAAATAATAAACGAAAAGAGCAACAACTTGGTGAAATCGATGAGTAAATAAGAAGAAGTTGAGTTTTTCAAGTGAATATCAAGAGCCAAACATTGGAGGATGAGGAAGAAAATAAAATCAATAAGTTTAAGGTGTGTTGGAGTGACAATGAAGAGTTGAAGCAAATGTTCAAACATCTGAAAACCAAAGAACCGAATTGAGAAACTACTTACCGAAGCAAGTAGAAAAATTCGAGCACAACTTTTGATATTAAAATCTTCACAAGGAAAATGATATACCAATACAAATATAATTAAATTACAAGTCCAACACTTTTTACAGATCTCAATTTAAAGTTTC